>CM038467.1:23450010-24879147 GCA_021464415.1 Lonicera japonica | reverse complement strand
ATATGATTTAATTTGTACTAGCTGTAGCAGCTTCTTCTCGCTACTAATCTATTATTTGTTATTATTATTTTTAGTGGGGAGAATGCTTTAATGTATACTATTAGCAGTAGTATATGGATTTATACTGTTACTTTTTCTTGTGTATATAATTTTTTAAGCATCAATTGATTTGTGTCTGTGTACATATATATATATATATATATATTTTAGATTTAAGTTTTGTTGGTAAATTTAAATATATATATATGTTACGATTAAAGAATTTTATTCTTGTATCTATTGTGATTAAGGATATGAATCAAGTTTATTATTTATTTAGATATTGATAGTTATTATTTATGCAATTAATAATCGGTCTAAAGGAAGGTTATTGTTTGGCAAAATAATAGAAATTAATTTGTTTTTTTAATATTTGTGTTATTATTATTCATGCAATTAATAATTGGCCCAAAGGAAGATTATTATTTGGTAGAATAATACACACACTTGCAGGAATAAATCCAAATTTGCATTACACATCAATGTGAAAAAAATAAAGTTCGTGCTTTGCAAATCTCATCAATACGAAAAATTTATATTTTTTTTAAGATCATAAGGATGTGAAGCACAAATCGTCTTATATTTTAAAATAGATAAATTAAAACGACAAGTTGTCAAAGTAAATTTATTTGTTTAAAAATATTAAGATGTGTGTATTTGTTATTTATGCGAATAATAATCGGCCCAAAGGAAGGTTATTGTTTGGCCGAATAACATGTACACTTTTGATAATAAATATGATATGACAATCAAGTTTTCGTGTGAATAATACGTCGGTTCAAAGGAAGTCATATTATTTGACAGAATTTATCATTTATATTTGATTACTACGTTGAGAGGGCCAATTACAAGTTGATAATTTTGTCTAAAGACTAAAACATCAATATGTTGTTTGCTAATATGTTATGACATGTATATTAATTGTAAGTTTGTGTTTTTTATATTATGTTTATAATTTCTATCGTTATCTTTTATTAGTTATATTGATATATGCCAAATAATTCGGTATTTAGTACTTAAAGCTACCATTTTTTAAGAATTGATAATAGAACGTTTTTATCCAAATCTTTTTGGGGGCTTTATGAAAAAAAACTTTCTTTTCTCTAATATAATTATATATAATGTTTTGATCTATTAAAATAAAAAATGCTAAGAAGTAAAAGATTCTTTTAAACTAGTCTTGTTTTAATAAGGTATAAGGAAAAAAGGGAGTATAAGGGAAGTACATTATGAAAATGTCTAATATCGCTTTCAAACTAAAGGCACTGAAGTTAAGGCTATCTAATGACTGGCTTGTGCCTCTAGTTCTTTATTTCTCTTCCTGTACAATATAGTTAACTTGTAGTGAGTTACAATACTCATAAGGATAAATGATCTCTTATGAGCTCATATCTTATGGTGTGCAAGAAAAGAAAAGATCTTTACGATAAAAGACAAAAAATGTTCATCTAGCAAACACCTTTAGAAGACAAGAAAATGATAAAGGATAAAAATTAAGAAGCTGCAGTTGGAACAACTCTATAGCAATTGCTAGTTACTTTGCAAGAAGGATATATATAATAATGTTCCAAATGCGCCACTTAGCATGTAAAGTATGATATGTTTCTCATCAAAGTTTGGTCGGTAGTTAGTTTAACTTATGTACATGTGATTACTTGAAGAGTAAATTTTAGTGATACTACTCACATAAGTGTATTTAGAGGTTACATGTGAAGCCACAAGCCAATTGATGTTGAAAAATTCATCTATCAGGGCAGTGACGAAACAATTATATTTAGGTTTTAAGGAATTTTAGGTTATCATTAAAGACTTATTACTTTTTGGATTTGAGATAGAATTATATGGTGCTGTCTGTGAGGATCAAGCGATTACCATTGCGCCAAAAGCTATAGCTATTAGCGAAGACGCAACTTTATTTTCTTGTACCCAACGACCATTAGAGCGTCATTCCAAACATCCCCCCCCCCACAATGGCGCGCCCCAGGTATCGAACCGTGACCTGCTCTGATACCAATTGTGAGGATCAAGCGATTACCATTGCGCCAAAAGCTATAGCTGTTAGCGAAGAGCGCAACTTTATTTTCTTGTACCCAACGACCATTATGAGCGCATGGCATTAGATAACCTGCACACCGGATATACCCTCCGAATTCACCACGGAGAGGAGCGCAATTGTGGATTTACCTCTAATTGTATGTCGAAAAATACCCTAGAGGGGGGGTAAATATGGTTTTAAAAATTTAATGCGGAATTAAAACGTTTTTAAATTATTTAAGCAAAGCAACTTAGTTAAATAAGTTTATCAAGGAAAACAATCAATTAAATAATCAATCTCAAGAATAAGCAATAATATAAGCAACTTCAATCAATTAATATAACAAATAAATAAAGAGATTGAGTAAGAAAGATTGAACCAATTTGAAGTCGAAGATTTTTTGTCCACACGATTCGGCTTGTTCCCCCTACTCCGCGCTCGGTTAGTTCCCTGAGAATTTCACTATAACCGATCTCCTTTCGGGTGAAAATCAAACATCTACAAGTGTATTCTTATCCACACTCTCACAAGTATTGAAAACACTTTCAATACTTTCACAAGAAATCCCTCTTGCTAATCTATGAGATACACCTTCACAATTATGATTCAAATGAGTTTTGGTGACAAACACCAATGTACAATATCTCTCTTGTATATGACAAAATACAAATGAAGCTCACACTAAGAGATATCAAAATTGAATCAAAAGTATATAGCTCAAAAATGAAGAAATTTGATCAATAAAATGAATTGAATACTTGAATAACTTTGTATATATGTAAAATGAGTTTGTAGAATGATTCAAGTGTGTTAAAACATGTCTAAGACATCATATTTATAGCTTACAAATCATATGCCGTGGGGATGATTAAGAGAGGTTTTGGCTCCAAGGTATACATTTTCAAACTTTCCAACAGCTAGTTTTGACAAAAAAATTCAAAATTATTTTGTTAATTTCTCTCAATTAGACCGTTGGATCATGCTCAAAATTTAGTCAAAATTGTCAGGAGATGTTGTCTAACTACTGTAAAAATTTCAAAATGATCGGAGTTCGGGAAGGCATCCATTTTACCGTTAAATCAAAACTGAGCAAAAATTGAGCGAATTTTAAACGAAAAATAAAAATATTTTTCCAATTTAATAATTTAGTTCCAAATAAAATTCTAATGATTTTTGAACCTCAAATATATGTTTCTAAGATCCCCATTTTTATTATAGCTTAAAATATGATCATTTAAAATTAATATTAATTTATTTTGAAACTCGATTTTTGTAAAATGATGTTTTTCAAATAAATTCAATTTCAAGCTAGTTTAAATCAATCTTTAAAAGATGCATGAATATATTTGAGCTATAGGGATTTGATCAATAAAGTATCTTTACATAAAATCTAAGCACTCACTCCATTTAATGATAATTCGAGTCTTCGTGATGCTTGATTTTCTTGTGCGTATCTTCACTTGTTTGATGTTCTTGATCCTTTCTTGGTTTTGATAACTTGTAGAACATGTGGAGATCATTCTTGTGCATATCTTCACTTGTTTGATGATCTAGATCTTTTCTTGGCTTTGTATAGCACATGTATATCACTTGAGTTCAGTTTTTGTGAGTAGATGCGTTGGTAAAGCTTGTGTGAGATTTGCTTCGGTTTGAAGTTACACTTGGTCGGAAGATATATCGGTTAAAATGGCTATATCATGGAACAACCGAGTTAATAACACTTTATTAACTTATTGTAATTATCAAAATAAGATTTATTGACTTTAAGGTCAACAATCTCTCCCTTTTTTATGATGACAATAGAGTTAATGTGTGTTTTTAAAAATATAATCATTTTAAGCATATGAATAATATGCTCCCCTAAATAAGGTGCATAGATAAAAATATACAAGCAATTATTAAAAAAAAAAATACTTGCATAGATAAGATAAGTTCAAACAACTTAACCGAAAGCATAAGTTCGAAAAGTACTTAACACAAAATAGACAAACTAGTAGTTCTTATATCAATCATAGCATAATAATAAAATAAAAATAAAATAAAAAACGAGTGTGTACCATTATCACTCATGACACACACATAACACACATACTTAATAACACACATACTTCTCCCCCTTTTTCTTCATCAACAAGGAGGGAATCAGTAATTATCAATCTAAAGCTGCAAAAATACTTGTTAATACTCATAATAATGTGTGTTTACAATAACAAGCATAAATAGCATATAAATAATATGCTCCTCCTCAATTTATGCAAAGATGGCAATTAAAAAGTATTGAAAATATTCGAGATAGTTTAAAATATATATATATATATATAAAGCTTGCAAAAGTATGAATGGACAGCTCTATTAGATATGGAGCATAATTTTGTTGATTATTCTTCTTTTAGTCTCGATGTTATTTTGAATTTTGATGCTGATGATCTTCAGATTCTGTTCCCTTCTTTTCTTTGAATGATAAATAATAATTTTTTTAGACTGCAAAATTATTGTTAGTTTATAATAACATGCAAAATGAAGACTTATGTTGTTTACCAAGTTGACAAGCATCACACATTTTATTTTTAATAAGTTTAGTTTTAGGCAATCCTTTAACTAATTCCATTTTAGATGATTTGCGAACTAAATCCATATTAGCATGAACTAATCTTCTATGCCATAACTAAGAAACATCATTCAATACGGATAAACATTTAACATATTGTTTAGATAAATCATCAAGTTCAAGAGTATATACGTATTTGATCTATAAGCAATAAACAAGATAGAATTATCACTAATAATTTTTAATAATGCAACATTCGGATTGAAAAATAAACTTCATAACCTTTATCACACAATTGACTAATACTAAGCAAGTTATATTTTAAACCGTCTAACAAGTAGAACAATATTAATATAAGAAGATTTCTTACCAACTTTACCTATATCAATAATTTTGCCTTTGGCGTTGCCTCCAAATGTGACGTTACCTCTTTGTTTAGGAGTTAGACTCAAGAAATTCTTTTTTTTTTTTCCGTCATGTATTTCGAGCATCCACTATCCAATAACCATTTTATTTTGCTAGCTTTTGCTCTTAGGCAAACCTACACCAAAAAATCTTAAGCAACTTCTCTTTGGTACCCAAAATAAGTTGGGTCCTTTGGGGTTAGCATATATAGTGGTTCCTTTAGGAATCCAAGTAAGTTTGTTCTTAGCAAATTCTTTTCTTTGTAATAACAAGAATGTGCACTATGAGTATTTCTTCCACAAAATGAGCAAAGATGAGTGGGATCATGAGGTGTGTGCATGTTTTAAAAAAAAATTTGTAATCCTTTTGGTTGTCAATTTGGTTATAGCCAAACCGGCTCACCGGCTTTGTCAAAAACACACCTTTGCATTCCTAATAATTTACCCAAGTTATCCTTCTCTTTGGTGAACTTGGCTAGACTATTAGTTAAGTCATCCACTTGATCTTTCAATTTGACATTTTCTAATACAAGTGAGTTTGGGGTTTCTTTTCTCTTTTCCTTTCTTCAAGGTTTTGTTTTCATTTTCAAAAATACATTTTCTTTCTCAAAGTTTTCACACTTGCTAGAAATAATTCAAATTTTCATTTTTGAGGCTTGCAAACATTTAGACAAATTTTTAAATTTTTTTATGCAATTCTCAAATATATCATATAATTCTTCATAGTCATTCTCATTGTATATCTTATTAATAGAGGCATTATCATCACTAGATGAGTCATAAGAAGAGTGTACCTCATCGTCTCTTGCCATAAGGCAAAGATTTGCCGTTTCCTCGTCGCTAGAATCGGCATTAGACTCACCTTCTTCAGAATCACTCCAAGTGCCTTTGAGGGCGTGTCTTACTTGCTTGAAGGCTTTATCTCTTTTGTCTCTTCTTTCCTTTCTTCTAACCGGGCAATTTGTTTTGAAATGCCCTGGTTCATGGCAATGGAAACACTTTTCTTCTTTTTCATTTTCAACTCTTGGTTGAATAGATCGATCATTGTTTCTTCTTGATGAAGGATCAAAGTTGTTTCCTTTTCCTTGAAATTTCTTCTTCTTGGCTAGAAATTTTATGAATTTTCTAGAAAGAAGAGCCATATCCTCATCTTCTATCATCAACTCATCATCATCTAGTTGAGTTGCTTTGAAAGCTAGTGACTTTTTGGCTTTTGAATCACTTTCTTCTTCTCTCGCCAATTCCTTCTCATGGGTTTTAAGTGAACCCAAGAGTTCATCCATGCTTAGCGTCTTGAGATTCTTGACTTCTTGAATAGCCGTCACTTTGGGTCTCCACTTCTTGGGAAGAGTTCTAAGAATTTTTCGAATTTTGTCTTCATTTGAATATTCCTTTCCAAGAAGATCTAAAGCATTAGTGATAATAGAGAACCTACTATACATGGAAGTAAAAGATTCATTAGGTTCCATTTTGAAAAGTTCATAATCATGAACAAGCATATTAATATTATCATCCTTAACTTGTGAAGTTCCTTCATAGGCAACTTCTAATTTATCCCAAATTTCTTTAACGGTTTTACAACTAGAAATCTTGTTGTATTCATCTATAGTTAATGAACAATGTAGAGCATTCAAGGCTTTAGCATTAAATTGGATTTTCTTAATATCATTCTCATCATATTCGAAAATAGATTTAGGAGTGACTATACCCTTTTCATCGATTTTGGTAATCTTATAAGGTCCAATGAGTGTAACCTTCCATTGTTCAAAATTACTAGCTTGAAGGAATGTACACATACGACTTTTCCAATAACTATAATTTTTGCCATCAAATAGAGGTGGTCTAGTGGTAGAAGAACTTTCGTTGATTCCGGTTCCTTGATAAATAGACATGATCGTAAACTCTAAGATTGTTAAATCAAAACAAGAGTACAACCTCTGATACCAATTGTAGGTCGGAAAATATATCGGTTAAAATGGCTATCATCATTGGAACAACCGAGTTAAATAACACTTTATTAACTTATTGTAATTATCAAAATAAGATTAATTGACTTTAAGGTCAACACTATCATTTAGATGATATTTTTATTTTCATTTGGACAAATACGGTTATTATTGTTCATTTGAAAATAATAAAGTTAAGTCTTTTTCAAGATTCAAATATTTTGCTACTAGTTCTTTAATTGATAACTTATATACAGATATAATCACCTAATGTAAAAAAATATTGTAAATTGATTCATGTGATATAAAATAAAAATTAACTTATAAGAATTCTTTTATGTTATAGCACAAGCATTTGGGATAAATCTCTAAATAGAGAATTAAGAGACTTGTGAAATTCTTGAAACCCCTTAATGTAATAGATTTTAAAATTTGTATTGAATGTGTAAAGGAGAAATGGACAAACATAAAGAAACTAGGTGGCATAAGGAGTTCAGTGTCTTAAAACTAATTCATGCAAATATCTGTGAACTATTCTCTACGACTTTTTGGAATGGTCAATAGTATTTTATTATGTTCATGATAATTATTAAGGGTACCTATATTTAATTAATAAGAAGTTACAATCCTTAGTCGTTGTTATGACTTTCACAATCAAAGTTGAAAGTTAACTAGCAAGAAAATTAAGGCCGTAAAATGTGATCGTGGTTGTAAATATTACGGTAGATATAACGGATAAAGTAAACAATGTTCTGGACTTTTGTGAAATTTTTAGAGAAATATGAAATCGTCTCACAGTACACCATGCCAGGCAAACCTAGCATGAACAGTGTTGCTGGAAGATCAAAGAAGCTTAAAGATATGATAAGGAACGTGATTAATCATTGTTCTCTACATAAGGACTCTAGAAAAAGACACTTAAGACTGCAGCATACTTTATAAATAGTGTTACATCAAAATAGTAGTTAAAACAGGTTGTGCAGCTAAAGCAATGCATAAAGAAAAGAAACTGGACTCAAAAAACAATTATATTTATCTTTGTTAGAATACACTGAAAGATCGAGAGATTATAAATTTTCGATACCCTCACTCAAATAAATCCTTTATTAAGACAGAAAAATGCCAAATTTCTTAAGGATATTGAGTTGAGTGGGGGAAAATATAAATTTAAAAAACATTATCTTTGTTCAAATTTCGAGTATTGTTATTGACAATGATTAGGAACAAATTCTTGACATTGTTTTAGATGCAAATCAGGATTATCAAAACAATGTTAAAAACTTCCAAAAATATCAAACTCAACAATCAATACAGAAATAGAGAAATGAAATGAAATAAACCATCTACGGCCTTAAGGAAGTTTTCGTCAATGGTATCACAAATTTCATCAAGTTATTATCTCATACGATTTTGAGGTAAATCCGATTGATAATTATGTATATCATAAGTTCATTGGGAGTAACATTATCTTCCTTGTATTTTAGGTTGATGATATCTCTTTTGTATTAGGAATATGGATATATCGATATTATTGTCGAATATTAGGTATAGACGAAAGTAGAGAGATATCGAAAGAATTCTTATTAGATTTGGCATGAAAGACTGTCATTTAAGAGATATTCCCATTGTTAAATGAGAAATTTGAGTGTGTTCTAGCTCAACTACTACCCCCAAATATAGGTTAAAAAGATAAAATATATGCAAAAAATTCCTTATGCATCAGTTATAAAAAGTCTGATGTATCATAAAGTATGTACGCATATAGGTTAAACGTTCATAGTAAAGATATTTGATAGATATTTAAGTAAAATCTATGATATATCTTCGAAAGCAGCCAATTAAAGAGTTATACGGTATTCAAATAGAACAAAAATATTATATATACTTACGTATTGCAAATTAGATCAGTTGGAGATCATATGATATTCTGATTTTGATTTTAGGATAGGATATAGCTGCAAAATTTTGTTACTAAGTTGCGGATTATGTATAGTGTCGAAAGACCATTAAAGATATTTTGTGATAATAAATTGATTATGCTATATTCGATAAACAACATAAATTTTTTAGAAATCTAAAACACCATAGATATTAAGTTTCTTGTTATTAAAGAAGAGTTCAGAGTTGTCGTGGTCTATCAAGCATAAAAGCACAAACTCCATGATTAAAGATCCGTTCACAAAAGGCTTAACACGTAAGGTATTTCATGAGCATAGTTGCTCATTACGGGTTTTTGTGTTATCTAATAATGTGCTAGTTAGTGGGAGTTTGAATCATGGATGCTCTTTTTTTTTATACACATATTTTCCTGCAGAATAAAAAAGGATGGTTTATTTTTGTCTTAACTCAGGATGTTTGTTTTTTCTTCCATTATGGTTTTACATAAATCTTGGAAGGTTAAAGTTGATCTTATTAAAGTTGGGTCAGTTGAAAATAGGCATGTCTAAGATCACATTGCATGTAATTTTTATGCTACTCACTCACATTTGATTTATGTTATTAAGTGTATTAGCATGGTGATAATCGTGATTTAGTCATGATCTTAGTGTGACAAAAGTTGCAGTAATTTCATTGCTTGTACATGAGATAGACTAGGTTGTTTAAGGAAAAGTCTAAGGATAAATATCAAACGGATGCGCGCTTAAAAAATTCAGTGATATAATTATTTCAGGAATAATATGTAGCATAAGTGGAAAATTGTTAAAAAAATTATGTTTCTAATTTATGTGGGCAACATATTATAATATTTCAATTATATTTGCTATTTAAATTAGTGGGCTAATTTTTAGTTAAACTCATAAACTATTCAAATAAATATGGGCCAAATGTGTATATACTATATATGGGCTTGTTAGGATTTTATGAGAACCCTAAGTAGACTATATATAAAGTAAATATTAGGATTATGATCCCCAATATACCAAATCAAAATACGGCTCCCTTTTCTCCATTTGGTAGAGAACCAAAATTTTTATCAAGAAATTAAGGCGATTTGGTTGATGAATATCACGTACCCGCTCGATCCACACTCTTATCGTGATTGATTCTCGCACTTCCGCATATGACTTATCGCGATCTAGGTACGCAATTTAAGTATTTTAATTACGATCTTAATGAGTTAACATGTCGATTTCATGGATTAATTTCTAACATGAAATCCCATTTAAAATTACCCTCAAAACAACTCAAAAATGACTTTAATACTCATTTTTTTTCAACACTATATATGGAGATAGTTCTATTCTAGCTTATGAAAAAAGAAAGAAGATTAGACTTCGTTTGAAAATTATTTTTGTTTTCTGTAAAATAATTTTAAAGTATTTTTGAAAATAAATATAAAAGAGTAAAAGATTTATTTTAGTAAATTTTAATTTTTTTTCTTTCAACATTAAACTCGAGTTTAATATAAATTCTCCACTCTATCTCTTTTATCTCTTTCATGAACAGATCTATTTTCTAAAATTGAAAATAAATAAAATAAAAAAACATTAAGACAAAAGTTATACTAAACTCGAGTTTAAGACGAGTTATAAAACAGAGGACATGACATTCTCTCTTTTTTGTTCTCAAAATCGTTTTTATTTTTCAAAAAGAAAATAAAACAGTGTCCTGGCAAATGAATATTTTGTCTTTTTGTTTCTAATAATAGAAAATTATTTTTAAAGAAAATTCATTTGTCAGACTTATTTTTCTTTTATTTTAGAAAACAAGAATAATTTTTAAAATAGAAAACAGAGAACATGAAATTCATGTTTTTCAATTTTTTTTTCTTTTCATTATTTTGTTTATGATCTTGAAAAATAAAGCATGATCATCAAAGAAGAGGTAGAGAAATAATGAGAAAGAAAGATTTAGGCTAAAACCAAGTTTAAAGATGAAAAAGTAAATAATTTTAAAAATGGTATCCAAATGAACTTTTATTATATTCATTTTAAAAAATGATTTAAAACTTTTTCAAAAATCAAAGATCTTAAAATTAAACATTTAGCCAATCAAAAGGAAGTAATGGTATATGTAAGACCCCCTTGGCAGCTAGCACCGAAAAAACCTAGTGCACCTTTTACTTGAAGACGTGTGGACCGTATTTTCGGACCATGGGTTTTGAAAATGATTTTAAAATGACAGGACTAATGACACGTTAAAATTTTCTTTAACACTTTAACACTAGCTAGTTCGCTCTCATAGAGTTAAGGTAATATGCACATACTTGGTCTTATAGTACCGGATATGTGTACATTAATTATCTCAGTCTTACGAGACCGAATAAGTATATATTTTTATTTCTAATAGTAATTTGGTCTTATAAGATCGAGATAATGTTCACACACTCGATATTATAAGACCGAGTAAATGAGATAGAATGTAACAAAATATTTTGATGTGTATCATTAGTCCCGCCTTTTAAAATGATCCACATTTTTTGTTTTGATAAAGAAAAATTTGCTGGAGTCAGCCACTAGCCCCTTTTAAGGAGAGACTTAGAAAAACCCGAAAATTGTCTTTGTAAAACCAGAGTTTTGGGTAAGGAAAGTTGGAAACCATTTAAGTGTAATGGAAGAGTTTAAGCACCCCTCACAGGCCCACCGTTTGGTGAGTACTCCTAAATTAGCATAACAGTAAAAAAGTATCACCATTAAATAATCAAACATTTCAATAGTCCACCTTTTATTAATTGCTTTAATTTATCACAAAGTTGACAATTGATTAATTCCTTACTATGTTCCCATACCTTTATTTACGAAAGTGAAGTACTTCCATTAACAAAATTATTTTAAAATACTATTAAATGATACGAAAGTAAACACATAAAATTTGGGGTTAATTAATTGCATTTTGCCTTTTTTAATTTTAGGGGTCGTTGCACTTTACCATATGTGTAATATCGCCTTTTGGGGGTTGCTTGGGTAGCACTCGCCAAGAACAAAACCATGCGGTTGAAGCCAAAGCGGACAATATCTTGCTAGGGTCAGGGCCCGGGTCATTACAAGTTGGTATCGGTTTAGTTTTGCGGTTATTTCCTTCTGGATCTATGTTGTTCTTTGTAAGAGTCGAGATCACTGTCATGAGAATTGTCCTGGAGCAAGAGAGAAGCATCTGCTTACAGTGGCGCAGCGAGCGTGGTGGAGCTAGTAGTTTGATTTCTTGCAATTCACCGCAATTGCATATTTCCGATTAAAACTTGCCTTCGGAGAGAGGTATTCCTTTTGCACGGTATTCTACTAACAAGTGTGTTTAAGAATAAATTTAAAATAAATAATTTTATTTGTATTGCATTTTATCTACGAGAAAATTAAAAGTCAACCATAACAATCTTCTTCTTTTTCCATGGCTTCAACATTTTTTTTGGAACATAAATACCCATTTTTCCCATGCTTCAACATTATTGATGTTACTGTATATATTTTGAGAATATGTGGTATTAATATCCAAATACCGCATATTGCTTAAATAATACAGTTATTTATAAAAGCAAAATAGTTTTATTTATATTAATGAAAAGACACGTGATACTACATTTTTAATAGATAATTGATCACCATCCAAAATAAGCATGTTGAGGAAGTAAGACTATATTGGCCATTGAAATTAAATGATAACCTCCCCTCATTATTAATTATAATGTTGGTATCTATGATCGATTAGCATTAGAAACAATTCCAATTAAAAACAAACGATAGTTAAAATCGAAAAATAGCTTACAATTCCAATGTCAAGAGTTTTATCCTTCAAATAAGTGAACGAAAATAGATCTTGCAATTTTTTGTATCAAATAGAATGATCGGTTCCTATTTGCTGCATTCCTTCTATGGAATTAATTTGGATAATTTATTAATTATGCAGAGAATTTTGGCAATATTTTTGAAATCTTAGGCTGTGTTTGACGCCCCGGATAAAAGAGCAGGATATGATAACTTTATCCTATCTCATATTTGGTGTTCGTTGAGATTGAATACTGGGATGAATTATTTATCCCATTAAATCTTCTTATCCCACCAAGAAAAGGATTAATGAATCCCACGTCAGAGGTGAGATTGTTTTATCCTATCCGGATAGAATTAAATAATTCAATAGAAAACTAGGATTTAACCCTTAGGATTCAAACATATTAGGGCTAAGGAATACATCAGATTTGAAATTAGTAATACACCCTTAGTTTTAAATTTTGACCAAAAATAGCACTACATCTTTAAATGCAGAGCTGTATTAATTATCAAAGGCAAAAGACTATTCTACCCACGACGCTATCTATGGGAGGGTTTGTTGATTGATTAATTTTTGATTTTTGTGGTAATGAGGAAACGTTATTTTTTTATTTTATTTTTTTGCCGGTAAGGAAACGTTAGTTGGTATTTTATTAAATTAATTACTTTTGTGATAAACAATTTGGATTAATCGGAAATTTATGAGAAGATTGGAAACATTTTTTTCTAATACGTATGTTATTTTTCAAAAATTTCAAATTTATTTCATAGTCTTAACCAAAAATACATAAAATTGTAAAATGAAATATCTAAAAAATAAAAAATAAAAAATAAAATAAATGTACATGTCCATTTGCAAGTGAACTGATATTTTTGAAAAAGATAAATTAAAACAAACAACGAGAATATATTTTTATTATTTGGGTGCATCTGTTATATCTGTAATTTATGTAATATATATAGTTGTTTATCTCATATATACATATGTATATATATATATTGATATATATAATTATATAAATGTATCTGTTTCAATTAGCTTTATATGCATACCTTATTTATCTCGGTGTATTTGCCATATATGTTATATCTGTTATCTTTAAAGGCACGTGTATATATATATACAATTATTGACTGATAATTAGCATGAATTGTGGAAAGGATTTATGGATTCCTTACAACTATGTTTATATTTATTGGACTTTTAATTTTTCAGATTAAATGGATTTTACTTAATATTTATTTGCATCTATACGTTGGGCGAAGTTATAGGATCATATATCTATATTTATATGTTATCAATTGACCTGTCCACTTCCGCCTGATGTTTAAGTTAGTGTCACTTTTTTTCTAATATAAAAAAAGAGTATTTTGTTCACTTTCCTTTTATTTACTGTTCATACGTAATATTTAAATAAATAAATTATATATATAACATTCAAGATTGTTATCCAATATTAGCGTTCCTATTAAGAATAATTCCATAAAAAGATTTGTATAAGCTGATAATGATAATATGAAAGAAATCGAAAGAGTGAAAATAAATGTGACATTCTGGCCATGCTTTATCTTGGAGATAATAATATATATATATATATATATAAAATTTTTTTAAAAGATTATTTTAAAGTTAACTAACTTAAAATTGTTTATTTTGAAAGGATAAACGAATGATTTTTTATTTTTTTAAAAATTTGGTTGAGATAATATCTATAATGAATACATCATTTATAACAAATTTTATCAAAAAGTTCAACCGAAAAGTTGGATAACCAAAAAACTGATATATATATATATATATATATGGGCATTTCTACACATTAGAATATTCGATATTTAGTTAACTCACTTTCCGTTGAGTTTTTTGATGAAATTTGGTAGAGATAATCTATTTATTTTAGGGATTATCTACACTAAGTTTCATGAAAAAATAGTGTAATGGTAAGTAAGTTCTCACCACCCTTAAAGGGATGGGTTCAAGTCCCACTAGAAAAAAGTGTAAAAACACTATTGATCCTCTTTAAACAAAGCATGCTAAAAAAAATTAAAAATCTTTTTACCTCTAAAAATGAACCGTTCTTAATAATCATCTTTAAGTAAAAGAATATATATATATATTTACACTACGCGGTATATTATCACGCACTTGAATCACAAAGTTACATAACCATAAACAACTTGGAATATTATTCACATTAAAGTTTTTTGTTTTTTTTTTAATTACAATAATAAGAGTTTAACCTTTGATTCCTCTTTTTCTAAACTTAGTTAGCATTATCATCGTCTATATGCTTATTGATTTATTTATATCATCACTTAAAAATACTAATTGTAAGTTACGTGAAAAAGAAAAGGCTAAAGAAAATACATTAGCTAGGTATTAAGGTTTCATCCCTTAATTATCTCAAGAATTTAATATTACTTTTCATTATTAAACTACATCTCACTTTTTCAATCTTAATCTTGATATGAAGTTACGTGTGTATATATACACTATATTACATTTATATATAGTTTAATTAAAAAAAAAACTAAAAAGTTCGATGTAAGAGTGTGTGATAAATGAAAGATGGAAAGTAAGAAAAATATATTAGTTTTTGTGAGAAAATATTTTGTGACATCTAATCTATATTGTCCAATTTTTCTTGGATTATTTTATACTATTTCCCAAAAAATTGTCCATGAAAAATTTAAAAAGTAATAGAACTCACGAGATTATGTAACTCATTTTTCAACCCCTGATAAAAATTTAGTAGTCTTTCAACCATTTTTTGACTTCTTGACACTGTTTCTGTTGATTTTATTTTTCTTTTATATAACATTTTTCTTGATTTTCGATCGCAAATATTCTCTCTGTATACACAAATTAGGGCTTTCAGGCTCCGTTTGATAGCAACATGGAAAATGAAAATAAAAATAACTAATTTAGGTGAGAAGATGGAAAATAAGTTGAAGGATGTGGTGAGATTAACTCTTACTTTTTGCTTTTTTCCATGACAAAATTTTCTTTGGGTGATGATGGAGAAATTTTTTTCACAAAATATTAAAGAATGATGGAGGACATATGCTCACAAAAATAAGTATGAAATAGAGAGTATTTCATCATATGCCTCAACTTATTTTCCATCTTCTCACTCAAATTAATTGTTTTTATTTTCATTTTCCATGTTACTATCAAACGGAGTCTTAGATTTGTTAATTTTATGTTGAAATTAACTTACCTCTATTTTGATTATATTGAGACTTCACCCGTTGAATAAGGGGACATTCTTTTCAAGAGTCTTACACAATTTGTAATATTTAAACTTTTCCAACGAATTAAAAATTCATATTTTTAATTATATTGTTTACATTATTTTGAAATTTATGGTTTGCTCAACCCAAGTAAAATTAATGCATCTATTAATTAAGCGCCAGATGATGATGGCGGTTGTTTTTGTTAATTTTCTGAAAATTATGATATTTTAGTCTCCTTAATTTAAATTACGATTTTTTTCTTTCGAAAAAAAAAAAATTATCTTTCATTACAAAATATCAATAGTTAAAAACTTACAAACCATTCATGTGGATCATCTAACCAGACTACAAAGTCGACTACATTTTTAACATTTTTAATTAGCTAAAAAGTGAGCTACACAATTGCCTTCTCTTTTGACAAAACAAAACAGCAGTCTATTACAAGCAAGATCCGTTTGAAACACGTCGGCTACTATTGCATGCATAACAAAAATATTATCACCCTCCAAGATCACGTCTCTAAATGTCGCTTCCCATGCAAATGTAATTGTGTCTCGAGCAGACATTAGCTCCGGTATCCCAGCCGACATGGCTCTACTCCTTCACCCTTGCTTTAAACCCGCAAAAAAGACACCTGCGTGATATCCCTAATAACAACACCAATTCCTACTTCACTGCTAGCACATTAATCCCAAGTTGCACCAAAATTTATTTTAAAATCATCTTCAGGAGGTGCCTCCCATTTACCAATCGAAGAGGAGAAAGACAGTGGGGTTGTAAGATTGACAGCTCTAAAATAGGTTAATATACCATCCGCTTTGTCAATTATTCCCGCTACATTCCAAGGGACCGCGTTGTGCACAACATAATTTCAAAGGTACCATATAACCAGCCACGCAATTGTCATCACCAAGGGAACCTTTTCACCCTTTAATTCCCACACGACCAGAAGCCATTCCCGCCCTTCAACTGCTTTCTAAACTCAAACCTCCACCAACAGCCCCGAACCCAACCAAATTTGACGCACATAAGAGCAGTCTCTAATCGCATGTATAACAGTTTCATTTAGCAGAACATAACGGGAAAAGAGGAAATACTCACCTTTCAATTAAAACAGTCAGCCGGGTGGGTAGCGAATTCGTCCAAATCTACCAAAGAAAGCGTCCAACTTCGACAAATTGTGAACCCAATTATTAGCCCTCGACAAACATTCCCCAGCATGATCTTGTTGCCTGTTAATAACGCAAATTGATTTTGCCACATGATACCCGCTTTTGGTGGTTTACCTTCCAAATCGATCAAAATGCCAAATAAGCTTATTTCCCACACCCAAATGACTTGAAGGTAAGGCACAAATGATATCTGCATTGATGGGGAAAAAATTTGCCTAATCAAATTTTCGTTCCAACTCCCATTAGGAAGCAATAAGTCACACGTCTTCAAGTTTGAGAAGTCCTCCAAACATGGAGTGATCGGTTTGAAAGTAGTTGGTCTCGGCAGCCACCGGTCATGCCACATCAGAACAGATTGCCCATTTCCGATACTCCATCTAGTCCCAGTCTCGAGCACACACTGAGCATCACAAATGCTTTGCAACTTTAGATTAAGAAAATAGTATTAATTCAAAATGTAAGACAGTATATTCAAATTCGTATCTCTTATTGCGTCGAACATGTTTCTTGACAACAGGACACAAACACAATTATTCTGTTATATTATATAAGAATATATTAAAGACATGCATAGTTTAAATTTTTTGCAAAGGTATAGATATAGTAAAAGAATGAGGGAGTAAGGACGCAGAGCAACAAAATCATTTTGTACCATGTGTCATTAGTAATGGTATTATACGGTATATCACCGATAATAAAAATCATTATCTGTATCATGCCGTACGCCACTGATACGGTACAATTATCGACATATCATTTCATTATCAAAATTCAGCAGAAATCGGTGGTATTAGTATGGTGTACATCATTTTTGGTACAAAATTCCACCCCAATTAACGAAAGTATCACATCAAAGCCTAGGACAAGATTGTTTTTTGTTATTATTGTGTAGGGCCATCCTCCTTTTATTAAATAAGGCGGCTACTTCGAGTATGGTGACTACACATCGCCTCTAATCTTCCCGACCCACCCCCTAAACCTCTACCCCCTCCTTTTAAAGTGTGTATCTCACTTGCATTATTTTCATGTTTCTCAAAATAATTCAAGAAGCCCATAAGTTTTGACTTTTATTTATGCAATGTTTTTGTGACAGTTCTCTTATAATAGTATAATATGGAGGTTATATTTGCTTGAAAGATGTTCTGCATTTAATTGTGGCGGTTGGGAGAGAGACGGATATTTAGTGCCGGTCTAACATGAGGAGGGTAGTTAATACGCGTCTGACTAAAAATACATATCATATTAATTGTGAAATTGATCATATTGTATAATTTTTATTTATTATAACAATAAAAATTATAATTAAAATGTTAGAGCATCTCCTATAGCAATGTGTAAAATTGATGTGTAAAAACATGTGGACTAATAAATAATTGACATTTGATTGATAAAAAGTTGTTTTACACATAAATTATACACATTTTCATTTTTGGTCCAATGGTTCATACTTATAATCTTGTGTAAAATTATGATGCACCAATTATATAGAACACGTGGAATATATAATATACAACATTTTTTATAAATATTTTTTATTTATAATTAAATAGCCAAAGTGGGTATTGATTTAAAAATCTTGATGAGTAGAATTCAAATATGCAAGTTTTATTACAAAATATATTTTTATTTTTTATTTTTTCTCTTTTGAAGTTTTTGTAAAAAGTTGGAGATATAAAATGATGAGAAGGATGTGTAAAATATGAGCCCATTTTACACAAAAGATGATGTGACATCTTTTACATAACACTATTGGAGTATCAAAAATTATACACAATGTGTAAATTTTATACAAATCTTATGTAGCATGATTTACGCATGCCTATTAGAGATTCTCTTCAAATAGTCGAGATAGGGGTGGGTCCTACGGGAATCCCATTTCTTTTTCTCTATTGTAGACAATATGCGTATCTTTAAGGGCAAAGATTTAAAGAAGAGAAGTAGAGAACGATATGGAATTAACCAAACTCATTCCATTTAAAAGAGCAAAATTACATCCTTCCTGTCAGGATTCAAGCACTTGAATAGAATGGCCACAAGTAGAAAGCATAAAATAACTGAAAGGCTAATTAATTAGTAACTACAAAAACCATCAATAACAATTAATTCTAAATCATTCTTGGTCAAGTGACATATTTTAAATATTTTCTTTTTTTAAAAAAATTATGATTTAAATTAGTGGCAATTTAAGTTAGAAGCAATGAAATGATTGGGTTACATAAATGCTATGAGGGGTACAATGTATTATTGTTATTGCCGTAACTTCTTCTTCGTTTGTCTACAAAGTGTCCAGATCAATTTTCTCGCACCTTGACCATTCACCACTCGTAGTTCGTATCTGTCATTAACTAAGCACTATTTTGATAGCTTCAAGGATTGGCCTGGGGAGCAAACACAATCGACCCAAAGACTGTCCCAATATAATCTTATATCATTGGGCCAAGAGGCTTAGTTTGGCACCATTCGATGAAGGATTTGACAGAGAGACACAGGAAAGGAAGCAAGAGAGTAGGCTTGTGATTTGGTCTAGGGTTTAGGTCTAGGGCGGTGGAGATTGGATGCATCTCGTTAGAGTATCTCTAACAAGCTTTTCAAAATTGGCAATTTGAAGAGTGACTTTTGAAGAACAGTTTCAAATGACTCAAACAAGTTCTTTAAATGATAATATTTTAATATATTTCATGTTAAATTCGTAGCAATTAATGAGGTTAGTGTCTTATTTGACTAATACAAACTTCAATCAAATAAAAAATTCAAAAAAATAATTTAAAGAGCCCTTTTTCTCTAATCAAATTTGAAGAGAGAGAATGACTATTCAAAATAGAGAGTCGATTTTGCTATTTTTGTTGGAACCAATTTTAATGTGATTTTTCAAAAAAATTACACTTTAATCTTTTGAAAAATTTGTTGAAGATACTCTTAAATTATTATTGTTTTGTAATGGAAGAGATGGTGGGGTTTTGCATAGAGGGAAAGAAAAGTGGAGGGAGATTTGTAAATGGAGGTGAGCGATACAGGTATCTAGAGGAGAGCATGTGGCAAGGGTTGAGGCCAATTATAGTATATCACATGGTGGTTAATGAGAGTCCATTAACCGCTAACGTTGACTAATAAAAATGTATAAAATGGTACTCACAATATCATTACTAGAAACTTTGGTACCCAAAAACTCAATTATATTAAATAAATGGTACCCAGAACCCAAATGACCTCTTGTACTAAGTCGGTGCTGTTACGACCACTTCATCTAATTTGCCAGTGTAATTTGCTTTTTTTGAAATTTGATGCTTTACAAATTGGACTCATGATTTCTTTATGAGAAATGAAGAACTCAAAAAGTGAAAGTTATAACCCAAATAAATTTGAACCATGCACATCTGCTTTGAATTATGAGAAAGAAAGTGATTAATGATAGTAACAAGTCGAAAATTAGTTTAAGGTTATAATCTTGATTTTTTTTTTATACTTACTAGTTTTGCTCTTTCTTTATATTGTCCTTTTGATTTAATGTCGCACCTGTGTGTGTGAGCACTCATAAATTATTTTGTTTATGTGCTATTAACTATTGCTTATGTGTGTTTATATATAAATTTATATATATATATATATATATCTTTACATTCCTGGATTACTGCTGCGACCCTAGTCTATTGAATCCGAATCAAAGAAATACGTTTCAAATAATTTCCATGCATGTACAATGCTAGTACACTTGGTCTTAATAATAGTTTGCGATCACACAAAGAATTCTTGACATCCAAAAACTCTTGCATTGCTCGAATCTGTGGGATTACTGTGGAATTTCTATACATAATGGAAAGATAGTCCCATAGTAATCCCACAAATTCGAGCAATATATACAAGGGTTCAACAATATGGAAAGCAATGCTTAGGGATTTTTGTTGACCAACCTGCATGTGAATAACAAAGTAAGAATATTATTGTTATATATTATTTATATGCCATTTTCCAATCAGGTATTCATGGGTGCATGAGATTTATCATTTTAGTTTACTTTTCTGAATTCTACAAAAACATAAATTCGTATGCGCCAAACCAACAAAGCATCACTAACATTGACAGGGGATGTTCTTTCTCTATCTCTTTCTTTAATGAAACTAGATCTTTAAGTTTTGTTAGTTTTTCCTTCAAGTTTTTATGTTGAATTCTTTTACAGATCTATATAATACGGGATAATTTAACTTAAAAATTGTTTATTTTTTCGCATTCAACTTTAAAATGTTTTCTTACTACACAAGTACATGGTTTTTTTACGGAAATTAGTATCTATTTGATTGTATCCAACACAAGAAATGCTAGCCAAATAGTCTGTCTTTGCAAGATTTTCAAATGCTTTAGTAATAAAAGGACGCAAAATTTCTAACTCTCTTCTCCTAGCGCGTGTAATTAAAATTGTTTTGGTTTTTAATTTATTGCATATAATAAAATTTTATTATTAACAAAAGTGTATCATAGTTTTTTTTTAAGAAATCGATTTTTAAGAAAATCATACATTTATTAGTAGTCCCATCAATCAACCGCAATTTATATGTTTTGCATAATGCCATCATCATTGGCTTTATCTTTTCTTTTTTAAAAAAAAATTGTTATGTCATTGTTAGTTTATATTGTTCTAAGAGTTTTGTTTTTTTTTTTCTTTTTAATCCTCTAAGCCCTAGATAGGACATTAGAGTAATGACATAAATAACAAAAAAAGAAAGATGGAGGCTACAAAAGGCCCACACCAAAGGCTTACAAAAGCCTTCGAAATGATAAAGAAAGTAAATCAACATAGCAACTTAGCTTATACAACAAAGTTCGCCACTCAAGAAAAGCAAAAAATGCCAAAATACAAGCCCGAGAAGCAATAAAAAGGCCGCAATACAAGGCCGAATAGAAAACCAACAACCAACATCGAAATGCATCAAGAAAAAGCAACTAAAATCCTTAGACTTTATGTGCTTTTTTAAAAGATTTGTCCTCGTCTCCGGCATGTTTTCTTCTTTCTTGCCGCGAATTCGAGGAGTGAGGGTTAAAAGGAGGACTCTCATCTTCTTCTATGCAATCTTCCCAAGTGTAGCAATGATCTTTGAATTGCTCATGCTGGCGAGCCAAAGCTTCGGGAGAAAAATTATTAGAGAAAATTAATTCTATTAATTTCTCATTAGATAAATTAAGAGAACAATTATAAATGGTGGGATTTTTATGGAGACTAGGATGTTGGCAAATGGTACCGGAAGAAATGAGCGGGTCAAGGATAGAAGACCCGTAATGCAAAAGAGGAACTGTGGGTTGCATGGGAGGCTCATTAGAGGGTTGGTTTAAAATTAAAATGGAAGGCTCAAGAGAAATAGGGCCATTGTCCAAATAAACATCGAGCTTGCTACGCAAAGAGAGGTGGGGTTCTTGAAAATTGGGCCTAGGATCAAGAGGAATTGGCTGAATGTGGGGTTCAAAAATGGGTCAAAAATGTGGGGTTCAAAACCCACTTTGGCAAAACAAGACTTTTTGGTCTTAAAAATATTTTTCCATGAAATTCTAAGTGGGGGACTACAAAAAACTTTTTGAGATTTTAACTGTTTTGAAGAAAATCCCACTAGAGAGGGAACCAAACTAAAAAGTTGGAATCCAATTCTTCTTTGTTGACTTGCACATGTGGAGCGGGGACCACCTAATTTAAAACTTGCACATGGCTACAAGTAAAACTACAAGGAGGACCATGATTTTGGGAAGCATCTACCAATCAAGTACCGATTCCCACCGCCGAATACGAAAAATTGGAAGAGTTTTGGAATTTCTGATAGGTGGGGGACCACATCATGAGAGAGAAATGATTTTTTTCTCAATAGAAATAATATTTGGACAAGCATCACGGGGGGAGTCACGAGGGTTCACTACTATTTAAGAGGAAAAATTATTAAAGTGAGAATATATGTCTATTAAAGCATATGAAATAATTTTAAGAGCTTTTTGACGAGTTTTGTTGCTTACTAATTATAAGAGTGACAAATGTCATTGACACATGTTATTTTGAGTGTAAAATTATTTCACTGTTATTACTACAATAAATAATAAATTTTATTTTGTGTGAATAGAGGAAAAAATTGAACTTATATAACTTGTTTATTCATGCGAAGAATCAAGTTATTCACAAAGTTACAATGACTTTCTACTCTTCAATAATAATATCAGGCAGAGAGTTGAGGTGGATGCTTATGATTGCACGCTCCAAGATGGGTTCACACATGCTATATTTATATTGACGCATTGGTCAGAATACCGAGTACAGGTATAGTTTTGTCATGATATATACAAGTTAATATCTCTTACGGATGTACTGCAGACACCCGACAAATCTTGAAGCAATGTTATTTGTTTCAGAAACATCTGACTTCACTCTCGAGAGATAGATGGGTTCTATCATGTAAGCCAATCGTTTTATCCATCCCAATTTTTGCTAGAATTTTAAAATACCATGAAAATTCATCTTAAATCATTATTCTTTCATATATTTAATAGGTATAATTTCTAAAAATATATATATAGGGATGTTATAAAAGGTTTAATCTATCTCCACCGAGACTTGAGGCACTGGGATGAACAATTGCGTAAAACACTATCTATAAAGTGGGGGGTATGGCAAAGTTGGGAAATCTAACCTGCAATGATGGGTATAATGCTGCTACTTCAACTAATAGTAATTGCTTAATGTTGAGAATGGTGCTAGAAGTTGTTGTTCAACGCCTAGATGGTAAGGTGACAAAAGAACTGCAACATTTCATCCAGGTTCCTTAATACCATACACGACTCACACGTAAATTTTTATTAATGTTGCATAATTTATGAGCGTTAACACACATAGATACGACATTAATAGAAATATACGCACGAGTTATGGATGGTATCAAGGCACTGGATGAAATGTTGCAGTTCTTCTGTCAACTCACCATCTAGGCGTTGAACAACAGCTTGCACCAGAATTCTCAACTTTAAACAGTCGCTATTAATTGAATTAGCAGTATCATACCTATCATTACGGGTCAGATTTTCTAACTTTGCTCTACCCCTCACTTTATAGATAATGTTCAACGCAATTGCACCATGCCGATGCCTCAAGTCTTAGTGGAGATGGACTAAACCTTGTATAACATCCCTATATATATATTCGAAAATTATGAACCAATTAAATATATAAAAGAATAATGATAAACTGACTTAAGATGATTTTTCATGATACTTACACTAAAATTCTAGTAAAATTTGAATGAATAAAGCAATTAACCTCCATGATAGAACTCACCCATCACTCGAGAATGAAGTCGAATGTTTTTAAAATAATAAAAAAAACATTGCTTCAGCATTCGCTGAGTGTCTACAGTACATATATATGATATATCAACTTGTATATATCATGGCAAAACCAGTACTCAATATTGTGACCGATGCCCCTATATACACATTTAACCTATGTAAACCCATCATAGAACATGCAATCATAGGCATCCACCCCTACGCTTTGCCTGATGTTATTGTTGAGACGGTAGAAAGTTATTGTAGCTTCGTGAATAATTTGATTTTACACATGAATATAAGAGTTATATAAGTTTAGTTTTTTCCTCTACGACGCACAAAATTCACAAAATAAAGCTTATTATTTGTTGTAGCAATACCAGTGAAATAACTATACACTAGGGATAAACAATGCCAATAGCACTCGTCACTTGTGTAATTATTAATTAACGAAACTCCCAAAAAAAATATAAACTAACACATAACAATTTATTTTTAAAAAAAAAAGAACAAAAGATAGCCAGTGATGATATCATGCAAAACATATAAATGGCAGTTGATCAATGGGACTGTTAATAAATATCTTATTCTTTTTTTAAGATCAATTTCTTCATAAAAAACCATGATACACTTTTGCAAATAATAAAATTTTATTATATACAAAAAATTAAAAATCAAAATGATTTTAATGACACTAGTTAGAAAGAGAGTAAGAAGTTTCGCGTCTTTTTATTACTAAAGCATTCAAAAATCCTGAAAAGATAGACTAATTAGTTAGTACTTCTTATGTCGGATACAATCAAATAGATATTAATTCCCATAAGAACACAGTTAAAAAAAGCATATACTTGTGTATTAAGAAGCCATTCTAAGTTGAATGTGAAAAAACAAAAAAAAAATATTTTTCAAGTTGAATTACCCCTTATTATATAGATCTGTAAAAAAAATCAACATAAAAATCTCAAAGAAAAACTAATAAAACTTGAAAATCTAGTTTCATCAAAGAAAAAGATAGAGAAGAACATCACCTGTCAATGGCAGTGATATTTTATTGGTTCGGCGCATGCGAATTTGTGTTTTTACAGAGTCCAAAAAAATCAACCAAAACGATATATCTCATGCGCCCATGAATACTTCATTAGCAAAAGCTGAAGCTGCATAAAAAAGCAACAATCAAAAAACCACACAACATCAATACATAAATCATCAAATTTAATAAATTCTAGAGTTATTTCTATTTGCTCAGTTTAAATAAAAAAAATTATATTTTAATTGATTGAAATGCGGCATAACAAAACGAATGTTATAAACTAAAACCCCCTGCCCTGCGGAGAAAGTAACAAAAGACTTTTTTTATTCACATTAAGGGTCTCACTTTATTTTATGAGATATACTCAATGTACCAAGTCTTATTATATATAAAAGGTTTTATTATTTACCATTGAGTGAATATGTTTTAACTTTATGTGTTTTTTAAAATTACAAATTTCAAAGACAAACTTTTAATTTAGGAGAAAGAATTATAATTTACTAAACCGTGCATTTACAATTATAAGGAATCTAAACAAAATGATATATTTGTGTTCCACCAAAAAAACCACAGATAATATGAGATCCAAGGCAGAACTTTAATATTCAAACACTAATGGCATAAACTAAAAAAATGGTTACACACCTCCCAGACTGAAAGAAAAGTCCAGCTTCATCTAGAAGCTCCATCTAGAAGGTTTCTAGGCTAGTTTCCTTTTTTGACTAGCTTGGTGGAAATATTAGCAAAGTTGGCAACTTTGTCAATGGTGGAGAAGGAATGGCATTGGGGAAGCTTGCTATAAATACCCCTGTCCATTCCATTAGTTAGCAAGAAGGAGGATCAAAAAAATCAGAAGAGTTCATATATTTAGAGAGAGATAGAGAGACTCCAAGAGAGAGTTTTGTGAGAAGTTTTTTTTGTAAAGAATTCTTGTTGTAATTCTTGTTGTTTATTTTCTGGAGAGAAATAAACCCGTTTTTCTTCTCAATATCATTCTCTAATTTTTCCCAATCCCAACAAGTGGTATCAGATGCTGAGTTAGTGCACAGAGGAATTTTTTCCGGATTTTTCTGTTTCGGTTCAAAAAAATTTTTGTCTCCGAATCGATTTCTGGGCACACCACTGGAAAGGTCTTGTTTCGAGGATTCCGGAAATAATTTTTTCGGAATTTTTCGAGCACGGGAAGGTCCTCAAATCGGCAGTCAAAGTCTGGTCAAAGTTGCCGGAAAAACCAGCGTTTCTGGAGGTTGAAGACAACCCAGTCAGCGCCACATCACCGCCCAGTCAGCGACCTTGTTGAGTCACTGACCACGTGTCATTCCACGTCAGCACCCAGTCAGCTGCCAAGTGTCAGCCACATCATCGCCACCTGTCTGCCACATGGCGGCCACGTCATCGCCACATCAGCAAACAACCCTTAAAGTCTGCCACGTGTCACTCCTTGACACGTAATCATTTTTTACCCCGGAGAGGTCTATCCTACCATTTTCGACCGTTCCGGACGCAATGGTGCACTCCGTTTTGTCAAATTCTGCTTTTAAATTTGACAAAGTACGAATCAAATCAGAATGTCACCAATCCCTTTGATCTCAGCAGAACTCTTATTCCCCATCTTCACCGTACCAAAGTCTCCAGCTTTGTACGTGGTGAAGAAGTCTTTGTGCGGAGTGACGTGATAGGATGCCGCAGTATCAACAATCCACTCGACATCTTGGCTTCCTATATGAAGACATGTCTCCTCCTCACTTGAGCATAAGACCACTTCTCCTGTGACAGTAACCAGTGTATCTCCGTTTCTGTCCTTCAATTGCTTGCTATTCTGTCTCTGCTCTCGTAATAGCTTCTTGCAATTCTTCTTCATATGGCCTTCTAGGCCACAGTGATAACAACTATATGTGGCCCTTTTACCTTCTATTAATTTGCCTCTGCTCTTGCTCTGGTCTCTCCATCTGCCTTGATTTCTTCCTTGTGATCTCCCTCGGTGTTCAGTGACTAAAGCTTCTGTCTGATCTGAGCTTGCATCACTCCTCCTTGCCTCTTCATTGAACAAGGCTTCTTGTACCATTGCCATGGTCAGTATACCATTCGGAACTGAATTTCCGAGGGTGATTACAAGTGTTTCCCAGCTGTCGGGTAGTGAACTGAGAAGTAGGAGAGCCTGCACTTCATCTCCAAGGTTGAAGTCAACTGATGTTAATTGGTTTACCATGCTTTGAAATTCACTCGCATGCTCGGCAACTGACTTCCCACTCCGTAACTTCAGATTTACTAATCGTCTCATTAGTAAAGCTTTATTTCGAGCTGTCTTGGGCTGATACATATCCTTCAACTTCTTCCAGAGTGTGTATGCATCAGTTTCCTCAGAAACATGATGGAAGACACTGTGATCGATCCATTAACGAATTGAACCAATCGTCTTTCGATTCATTTTCTTCCATTCATTTTCTTTTGCGGGCTCAGGATTCTTACCTTCAAACTCGATTGGATCGTACAAATCTTTACAACTAAGGAGATCTTCCATCCGAGGTCTCCAAAGTGTATAGTTCGTAGCTATGAGTTTGAGCATAGCTCCAGATGACGAGTCTTCTGCCGCCATTCTGATTTGATTCGTACTTTGTCAAATTTAGAAGCAGAATTTGACAAAACGGAGTGCACCGTTGCGTCCGGAACGGTCGAAAATGGTAGAATATACCTCTCTGGGGTCAAAAATGATTACGTGTCAAGGAGTGACACGTGGCAGACTTCGAGGGTTGTTTGCTGATGTGGCGATGACGTGGCCGCCAAGTGGCAGTGATGTGGCAAACAGGTGGCGATGATGTGGCTGACACTTAGCAGCTGACTGGGTGCTGACGTGGAATGACACGTGGTCAGTGACTCAACAAGGTCGCTGATGTGTCGCTGACTGGGTTGTCTTCAACTTCCAAAAACGCTGGTTTTTCCGGCAACTATTCCCGCAACTTTGACCAGACTTTGACCGCCGATTTGAGGACCTTCTCGTGCTCGAAAAATTCCAAAAAAATTATTTTCGAAATCCTCGAAACAAGACCTTTCCAGTGATGTGCCCAAAAATCGATTCAGAGACAAAAAAAATTTTGACCCGAAACAGAAAAATCCGAAAAAAATTCTTATGCACTAACTCAGCCTCTGATACCACTTATTGGGATTGGAAAAAATTAGAGAATGATATTGAGAAGAAAAACGGGTTTATTTCTCTCCAGAAAATAAACAACAAGAATTCTTTACAAAAAAAACTTCTCACAAAACTCTCTCTTGGAGTCTCTCTATCTCTCTCTAAATATATGAACTCTTCTGATTTTTCTGATCATCTTTCTTGCTAACTAATGGAATGGGCAGGGATATTTATAGCAAGCTTCCCCAATGCCATTCCTTCTCCACCATTGACAAAGTTGCCAACTTTACCAATATTTCCCCAAGCTAGTCAAAAAATGAAACTAGCCTAGAAACCTTCTAGATGGAGCTTCTAGATGAAGCTGGACTTTTCTTTCAATTAATGATATATAAAGAATCACAGTTATCAGGGACTAGCGGTGGTGTTGTTCCTGTGGGTATTCCAATTTCAGAAAGGGTCTTCGAGCATTTGATTGTTCGATTGGGAGTAGCCGAGTAAAAGAGAGACAAGAAGAAGAAGATCTGTGTGTAGAGAATAGATATATATAGAGAGAGAGAGAGAGAGTAAATAAGGGATATTGAACGGCCAAAAACCTCTCTATTTTATTATTATAGAAGAGAAAGTCAAAAAAAGGGACGATTGTGCACCAGCTTCTATTTGAACTATAGACTACTGTTGATGGAATGAAACGCAGCCTCGGAACAAAATTCTGTTGCTTGCTGGGCATTTTCGGGGGGAAGAAAGCAGCACTGCTTATTTCTCACTGGGACGGAGAACCCGGACCCATTCCCAACTCGACAACCAGAGACAGGCAACGTCCTAACTATCGTGCAATCCAAATATTGGCACTCCTGGATATGCCCTTAGGCAATAGAGACAGAGTAAATAAAGGATATTCACTACTTTGGGCAAAGGTCACGGGGTCGGGTTCTTCTCCTACCCGTATCGAATAGAACATGCTGAGCCAAATTCCTCGTTCCAAATAGCAGAAAGCTTTTTTTCCTATAAAACTAAGTAGAAAATCCGTCTGCGCTGCTTTGAATGATTGGGTTTCAACGGCCTCCGTAGCTGTACTTTGCAAGCAAAAAAGAGATAAAAAGTGATTCACCAATAAAGGAAAAATCTAAAAGAGACAACTTTGAACGAATACTAAATTCTTCCAACGATGCATTTATAGCAAAAAATTTCAAAGGAATATAGCATTTCGTGAATGATTTAAAACATGAATCAAACTATCCTTAAATGTTTCACTTTTCATACTTTAGTGTGTACTTTGGTTTTAAATTTTAATTATTTTGTTTTAATTAGTTGCATGCTAATTGGAGTAATTGCTGGCATTAGTGTTAGTGTGCTACTACGAGTATTGTCCATGTCCACTGTAGTATGCTAATTGTTAGTGTTAGTTTGTGTAATAATTACTTGCTTCTTACTTGTTAATTAGTGTGTCAGCATTAAGTTACAGCCTTACAAGTATGTGTTGTGCAACTGTGTGCTCTATTGCTATTGTCTACTTCTTTTTTAATAATATATTATATTATACTAATATTTTGAGATATCAAAATTTTTAATAACCATACTAAATGCACCCCTAATTAAATGTTGGGTTGGCTTAGGAATGGCAACAGGGCGGGTTCGTCAAATCCCGAACCCAGCCCGCACATAAATAAATCCTCTCCGGACCCGCCCCTAACACGAGACGGGTTTTGTTTATGTTTCCCAAACCCGCTCCACATGAATTTTCCAAAACCCAAACCCGCCCCGCCCCGCCCCAATTAGTGACATACTAACATTAATACATTATTTAATGAGTGAAAAGAGTGAGATAATAAGCCTATGTTTGGTAGCTATCTTTTTTCTTCCCTTCAAATTTTAAAAATTTAATTCAAAAACAACTCTACTTTTACACTTCCCAAAAAAGTCTTTAATTTCTTTTCTCTCTAAAAAAATTTTTAAAACACTATAATTTTAAATTTTAAATTTAAAAATCAAAATTAAATAAAAAATATATATTTAAAATATACTCGTCGAGATTTATAAAATAAGATCTATTTTGACTATTTTTTGAATTTTTTTAAAAAACTTTTAGTTGGTTGAAAAAAACTCAAAAAAAAACCAAATCCACTTTTCAACATAATTCTAAATTCTACCGAACACCATATTTTAAAAACTCAACTCAAAACATGTACCAAACAACCCCTAGTTGTCCACAATCCAAGAGAATCACTAGTATTCATATTATAAACAACCACCATAATTTTTCTTATGAATAATAAGAAGGCAATCTCGAAACAGGCAAAGGCATTCTCATAATTTTGCTTATGAATAATACAAATGCAATATCTCGAAAGTATAATACAGTAATACCAAATCGAAAGTAATGTTAGTATCGGTCTACTCTATTATTGATCTACTCTGTTATCGGTCTACTCTGTTATTGAAAGAACCGAAGAACCAAAATAGTTGCTGCTTTTGCTACTGGTCTACTCTGTTATCCCACTCTCTCACAAGAGAGACTTAACACCGAAAGAGTATTACAGCAGTACAGCAAGGTTAAAGACTAATGTTAGTATGTTACTAGCGACGAGCTGATGAACACACGCTAGCTCTCAACATATATATATATATATATATTATATATAAATCAGTATATCACAACAGTAAGGTTAAAGACTAATTAGAGAGAGAGAGTGTTACTCCGACGATCGAAATCTCGCACTTACGCCAGCTGAAGAAGAAGAAGATCGAAGAAAGGAGGCGGCGCTGTCTGTGGCTTTGGGGAAGAAGTACTGAAGTCTGGACTCTGAAGAAGAAGAAGAAGATCGAAGAAGGGAGGCTTTGGGGAAGAAGTACTGAAGTCTGGACTCTGAAGAAGAAAAAGAAGAAGAAGATCGAAGAAGGGAGGCTTTGGTGAAGAAGTACTGAAGTCTGAAGAAGAAGAAGATCGAAGAACTGAAGAAGGGAGGCGGCGGTGTGGTACTGTGTCTGTGTGGAGGAAGGGAGAAAATGAGAAATTTAGATCTGGGCAATGGGCTGTGGGCATCTGGGATCCGTCTAGGGTTCTCTTATAAATTAAGTATATATATACACGCATGGCGGGATGGGACGGGTTTTTAATGGCGAAATTCAAATTCGGTCAGAATTTTTTAAAATATCAAACTTGTTCTGCATAAAAAAAAAAAAAAAAAAACTCATCTCAAATCCACCCCACCCGAGTCAGGTCGGGTCGAAAACTTGTTGGATTGAATTTTTTGGCCACTTCTAAGTTGGCTCAATATTCGAAGACTTGCAAACTGTTTTTCTTATAAAACCTAGCTCAACTTTTACGAAACACTTGTAATATAGCCTATTATGTTTTCATTATAGTATAGTTACATTCAAGTTTGGGCCAACCTTTTATACACAATGAGGCCATCTTTAGTGGGTAAGCTAAAAAAGTAAGTTAAAAAGGTATATTTACACTATCAATAAATTAGAGCTGCATCGGGAGAAAGCTAAATTTAGCTTGCACGATTTATGAAGTGTCGGGGCACCATTTTAATCATTCCCACGATAGATGATATATCGTCCAATGCTATTGCTTCCCACGACACATCATGTGTCGTGGCAGGCATTTTATGTTTTTTTTTTCCTTCTTCCATTTTCGAAATTAATTCTTCCCACGATATTTGAAATATCGGCTGAGCTAAAATTTTCATTTCCCCCGATACATCATGTATCGGCCGAAGGATTTTTGTTTCTCACGACACATCATGTGTCGTGAGAAGGATAATTCTCTGCCACGACATTTCGTGCATCGTCCGAGCTAAAATTTTGTCCGCTGCTAGATTTGGCTTTGGTTTTGGTTTACACTTTTACACAGATTATTAGGCCATCTTTAGTGGGTAAACTAAAAAGATAAGTTAAAAAGGTATATTTACACTATCAATAAATTAGAGCTGCATCGGGAGAAAGCTAAATTTAGCTTGCACGATTTATGAAGTGTCGGGGCACCATTTTAATCATTCCCACGATAGATGATATATCGTCCAATGCGATTGCTTCCCACGACACATCATGTGTCGTGGCAGGCATTTTATGTTTTTTTTTCTTCTTCCATTTCCGAAATTAATCATTCCCACGATATTTGAAATATCGGCTGAGCTAAAATTTTCATTTCCCCCGATAAATCATGTATCGGCCGAAGGATTTTTGTTTCTCATGACACATCATGTGTCGTGAGAAGGATAATTCTCTGCCACGACATTTCGTGCATCGTCCGAGCTAAAATTTTGCCCGCTGCTAGATTTGGCTTTGGTTTACACTTTCACATAGATTATTAGCCAGCTAACCTACCGAATGGGGCAAGCAAATAGCTAAATTTAGCCATTTAGCTTGCCCAATGGAGATGGTCTTAGCCAGCTAGCCTACCGAATGGGGCAAGCAAATAGCTAAATTTAGCCATTTAGCTTGTCCAATGGAGATGGTCTGACAAATATCAAATTATTTTCTTTTTGACTCCCTCTGTTTGTCTTTTCACCCATGTCACCATTTTAACTTTTCCCATTTCTATTTTCCCTCCTTTTCAACTTTTTCTTCTGGCTTCTATTTCCATGCAAAACCACTCTTCTATTGTGTCATGTACATTTCGTCATCTTCCTTAAAGCCATCTCCTTTTCTCCTCCTTCACATTTTTCTCTCATTTGAAATTCAAATAGTTCTTTTTTCTTCCATTTAGAGTAGAGCAATATTATATAGTAGTGTTTCAATATGATATATATATATATATATATATTTTTTTAAAAAAAAATTACATTACTTTAAAAATAAGTATACCACTTAAAATACAATCTAAAAGATAATATAGGGGTATCTCAAACATTTGTTAATTATAACTCCAATATTTATGACAATTCGAAGAATTCGATTATCACCCGAGCTTGTAAGTTTTTAAACATAAAATTTTAAATAATGATGTAATATTATTTTTAATTTATACAAGCAATAATTCGATTCAGCTTTACATTGGTACACTCTAAACCTAAACCGAAACCAAACAAATTCTATTTTTATTCAATTCCTCCGCTTTGGTTTCAATTACTTTTAGTTCGGTTTTTAATAAATTAGTTCGGCTCGGTATAATTTGATCCTTCAATATTCGAAGTTGCCGGTACACCCCTAGAAAATACCCCTAAAGTTGGTCATGTGAGTGAGAATGACCAACTTCCCACATTGACTCACAGTCAATCTTAAAGGAGTGAGCAAAAGTAAATTTATTAAATAGTTGAGTGGGTGGGATGGTATATGACTATAATTTAATGATCAAATATTGTATTCGCCCTAAAAAATAATAATATTAAGTTTTAAATTTGGCAACATCTCGCCTAATTATTGTATCAAATTCTGCACTGTGTGGCTAAATGAAAAAAGACGACTACATCATCAATCTTGAAACAATTTACACTAAAACAACAAAAGTACATTTACAAATACTTTAATATTTTGTTCATAAATAACCTTAAAATATAATATGATACATGTAAATGTTTGATTTGGGGGTTTACTATTTAATTTGTATATGAATTTAAGTGAGGAGAGAGAGAAGAGAGGAATTTTTAATTTTTTTTGGAAGAAAACAGGGAGGAAAATTGACACACTACAAATATTTTCTTAATTCTATCGCAAATTAATTATTATATTTTTTGTTTGAAACATTATACAATTTTTAAACTTTTACCACAAAAAAACATGGTGTATGTAATTTTTATTTATTTTTTTTCATTTTTTTTAACTTAAGGCGGTTTTAGTGAGTGATGTAAATATAATTTCTTTAAAAAAACCCGCCCGGTGAATTATCATAAATTTATAATAATAGCCAACCTGCCAAAAGTTTCTTAATATTCCATGGAATTCCCAACTATGGGAGAGGACAATAAAGTTAAAAATTGGAAACAGCCAAACAAGGAACTCTGAGGCTAAGCCACAAGCCCCCAAGAAAATAAAAAGGGGAAAGAGGACCAGTCATGTTGCATCTGAACCCTAACCCAGGCCCTATAATTGTCCAAAAAAAAAAAATATCTGGCCCTATAGCTATGATAGAGGGGGTTATGTGTGTATGTGTACTTTTTTTCTTGGACATTTATTTGTATCTTTTATTAATTATCATATTCATTCGGTTCTTATTAATTATCATATTCATTCGGGTGTTATAGGCATCGAACAATAGGTTTTAAATAAGTGAGATAATAATCAAAATAGAAAGACTAGTGGTTAGTTACATAGGTTTAAAAAATTGAATTCAACTAAAAGTTCTTCAAGTCGAGTTTTAATAGATGTAAAATTTTTAGTGGTCAACGGTTAGCATCTTTCACAAAGAAAATTAGTCGAGATACGTAAAAGCTGGCCCGGACACTCTTAGCATAAACCGAAAAAAAAAAGTTGAGATAATTATTAAAAAATTTAATAGTTGAAAATGTGTATATATATGCATATTAATTTTTTAATACACTTATTTTTTAGGTTTAATTTTTTTTTCAAAATTTAGTAAATGACATTAACTTGCTATATTTTTTTTTTGTTCGAGGGTTACCCTACAGGGTGTTCGGGACAACTTTCTCGCACCTCAACTAATCACTACTCGTTGTACGTGGCTGCCACTGGTTAAGCATTATTTTGATAACGTTGAGAATTAACCTTGGAAATTCCAAATCGTCCCCAAGATTGTCCCAATGGCAGGTTGTCAACTTACTATATAGATCATGTCTATAATTTTTTTTCAAAAAATTATTTGTTTACTCCTCTAAATGAGAATATCTTCTTTTTATTAAAATAAAGAAATCCTTTTTTTTATAGCCTAGTCTATATATATACACATTTTATTATATTTGAATTTTTGGGTTTATGATTAGAATATCTTTTAATTTGTTTAAAAGTATTAACCCTACATAATTTCTACCTAATATATTTGAACTTGTTACTTCATAATGTATTTATAATATAGATAATCACATACTTTCAATTACTTGGCCAACCCCAAGGGTTAGTGTTGTTTTCCCTGTATCTATATTATAAAACACAAAAGTTGGCTATCATTCTCTATTTAAAAATCTCTTAGTTTAAGGGCACATGTTCCATCTAATTGGTATATGATAATTGATGGGGTTAAATACTAATTTTATCATTGGCCTACAAAGGTAATTCAACACTTTTACCTCCAGTAAAATACAATTTTTACATATGTGACCTAAGCATACACATCATGTACATTCTAGAATACATGTGACCTAAGCATACACATCATATACATTACACAAATTTACCTTTTTGCCCTTCATTTTTTACCTATAAATACCCCCCTCATTCATTCATTCAAAACACACCAAAAAATATCTCTTTATTCTCTCCCAATATCCATCCATCTCTCCTAAGAGATATAAAGCCATTGGCAATATAAATACAAGCCAATTTTCGAGGGTCTTATACTCTCTCTTTTCATACTTCAAAAAAATACCAATACTTATACGCTCTTTCTCCTACACAGTTTATTATTTATTTTGTTAAAATATTTGTAATCCTAATTCTATACTTATAAATAGAATTAAGGAAATTATAGAAAGAGAGAGAGAGAGAGATTGGTAGCTTGTATTATCATCCAAATTGATTGCCTTTGAGCTAATACAAAGCAAGCACACACAAAAGGAGGACGTACTGCCGGACTAGCATAAGCGCTACCGGGGGAACCTACCTTAACAAAAAACGTCTCGTGTTCATCTTCATTTTTAATCAGTTTTTGCCGGTACTGTTCACAGACACTGTTCACATATACGGTGGTACTGTTCACAGTCACTGTTCACAATTACTGTTCACATATACAGTGGTACTGTTCACTACCACTGTTCACATATACGGTGATACTGTTCACAATCACTGTTCATAGTTACAATCCATTATTAAACCTCTAATTCACCATTATTCATTGATTGGTCGGTCGTCAATTATCTGTTCTAGATTTTGACACCATCAGTTTGGCGCCGTCTATGAGAAAGACATTTTCTTAAAGTCACACGCTTCTCAAAAAACCATACTTTCACCATGTCACAGTCAAAAAACACCCAAACAAACCCCTTGATAGCCTTAGTGGCTCAACAAACTACTCTCCAGGTCCAGATTGATGGCTCAAAGAGAATCCCCTTCGTACAGTTCAAGAGATGGATCGCCTTCGACCCCTGTTTCTGCACCGGCTCCCCCAGCCCCTGCGCGAATCCCAGCCATTGAAAGGCTGGGGGAACGCCCCCGGAGGTATAGGAGAAGTCGAGGCAGGCCCAGTGGGTCTGTTGCCGACCAATCCAATTCTGAACAAGGAGATTCTTATGATGAGTTCTCTGTTACAGCTCCCCCATCTCCAAAAAGAAATTCACAAGTTCTTGTTGTTCAAGAAAGACGCTATGAAGGAGAGGCTCAAAGACAAAGTATGAGCAGAAGAGGTCGACCCCCCATTCCACCAGTTCTGGAGACAAATGCTAAGCCTCGAGGGTCCGTGTTCGATAGGATCTCGAACAAGAGCTCTATTGAAGAAGTAGAGCAGAGGCTCAGATCAGAAATGAAAGCCCAACTGGCCAAAATAATGAAAACCATAGGCCACGTTGGGGGGAGCTCGGCAGCAACTCTAGTAAGAAATTCTGAATCGCCGTTTGCAGCGCACATCCAGACCTGTGCGGTCCCGAATATATTCAAATTACCTCCTCTAGAGTCATATGATGGCTCAACCGATCCAATGGACCATTGGCAGCAATTTAAAAATATGATGAGGCTCCAGAATGTCCCAGATGGTATCATATGCAGGGCTTTTGTCACAACTCTCAAGGGGGAAGTTCGGATGTGGTGCAACAGCCTATCTCCAGGCTCGATTCAGAGCTCGCACGAGCTTGGTACGAGATTCGTAACTCATTTCCTAGGGATTAGAAAGCAGTCTAAGACCTCCACCCACCTCTTCACAATCAAACAAAGTTCAAACGAAGCCCTGAAAGAGTACGCTTGTCGGTTCAACCAGGAAAGCCTCATGATCGATGATCTCAATGAAAGTGTAGTCGTAGCAGCATTTATGAACGGAGTAAGCTCCCCCTACTATTTAATGACCTTAGCTAGAATGGCTCCAAAGACCATGTCTGAGCTCCTGGACGAGGTCAACAAACATATTGGGGTGGAAGAGATACTCCAAGGACGCAACATGTCAGGATTTTCTGCTCTCTGGCCCCCTTCCAAGCGCCAGGGGGAACATAGCCCTTCTTCTGGCCAAGAGAGGCAGAACAAGAAAAATAAAAAGAATACCGAAAAGTTCAGATCTAGCGAGGACATAGCTCACCGAAAGTTCACTCCCCTTACAGTTCCACTGAGCGAGGTCTATGCCCAATTAGAACCAGGAGAGGTGCCTAAGCCTAGGAAGATGAGCACTCAAGAGAAGATGAGCACTCTAGAGAAGAAGATGGACTCTATCCAGTATTGCCGGTATCACAAGGACCACGGCCACGAGACTGATAATTTCTAGAAGCTCAAGGAAGAAATTGAAAAGCTTATCCAGCGAGGTCAGTTCCGACAGTACATAAAGAAAAACAAAGACCTCTAATACAGGCAAAAGACCTCTAAAAAAGGCAAAAGACCTCTAACACAGGCGAAAGACCTCTCAAAGGCAAAAGACCTCTAACACAAGCAAAAGACCTCTAAAAAAGGCAAAAGACCTCTAACACAGGCGAAAGACCTCTCAAAGGCAAAAGACCTCTAAAAAAATGCAAAAGGCCTCTAACACAGGCGAAAGACCTCTCAAAGGCAAAAGACCTCTAAAAAAGGCAAAAGACCTCTAACACAGGCAAAAGACCTCTAACACAGGCGAAAAACCTCTAACACAGACAAAAGACCTCTAAAAAGGCAAAAGACCTCTAAAACAAGCGAAACACCTCTCAAAGGCAAAAGACCTTTAACACAGGCGAAAGACCTAACACAGGCAAAAGACCTCTAATACAGGCGAAAGACCTAACACAGAAAAAAGACCACTTGCAGGCATCGAATTGTCGACCCTGTTCACCTACGAAGGATTCAGGCGTAAGACATCACGAACTTCAGAGCTCAAAGTTACTACTAGCTCCCGGGTTGAAGTATATCCTCACCAATCAGCTCATTCAAGCTAAATGATAAGGATATGGGGCAATTGATGGGGTTAAATACTAATTTTATCATTGGCCTACAAAGGTAATTCAACACTTTTACCTCCAGTAAAATACCATTTTTTACCTCCAGTAAAATACCATTTTTTACCTTCAGTAAAATACAATTTTTACTTATGTGACCTAAGCATACACATCATGTACATTCTAGAATACATGTGACCTAAGCATACACATCATATACATTACACAAATTTACCTTTTTGCCCTTCATTTTTTACCTATAAATACTCCCCTCATTCATTCATTCAAAACACACCAAAAAATATCTCTTCCTTCTCTCCCAATATCCATCCATCTCTCCTAAGAGATATAAAACCATTGGCAATATAAATACAATCTAATTTTCGAGGGTCTTATACTCTCTCTTTTCATACCCCAAAAAAATACCAATCCTTATACGCTCTCTCTCCTACACAGTTTATTATTTATTCTGTTAAAATATTTGTAATCCTAATTCTATACTTATAAATAGAATTAAAGAAATTATAGAAAGAGAGAGAGAGATTGGTAGCTTGTATTATCATCCAAATTGATTGCCTTTGAGCTAATACAAAGCAAGCACACACAAAAGGAGGACGTACTGCCGGACTAGCATAAGCGCTACCGGGGGAACCTACCTTAACAAAAAACGTCTTGTGTTCATCTTCATTTTTAATCAGTTTCTGCCGGTACTGTTCACAGTCACTGTTCACAATTACTGTTCACAACCACTGTTCACATATACGGTGATACTGTTCACAATCACTGTTCACAGTTACAATCCATTATTAAACCTCTAATTCACCATTATTCATTGATTGGTCGGTCGTCAATTATCTGTTCTAGATTTTGACACCATCAATAATTTTAACCCTTCGATGTTATTTTCTTTCGCATTGAAACATCAAATAAAACACAATAATACTCACCCTAAAAATAATCATTCAACACACTACCGACCCTAATCCCCCTTCTCTTTTGATGAAAACTCTCTCTACTTTATAATTTCTCATCCCAACATTTTTTATTTTTTATTCAAAAATTGAATTTTAATAAAATTTATATTTTTGAAATATCTATATCATAAAATCAATTGCGCCAAAATTTTAAGACTAAGGATAGTCGTTGATCCAATTTTTTTAATTTTTGTAATTTGATTTTTTTATAATAAATTTATATTTTGGGCATTTATTTTTGCATTTAATGTCGTATGGTAATTATTAATTCTTTTAAATTAAGGTTACTTGATAATTTTATTTTTCATTTTACATAGTACACTATTATTAAGTCAATTTTTTATTTAATAGTACTGTCCGGCACGAATAATACCTAATATATAATAAGAAATAAAGTTAGAAAATTGATAAATAATATTTTTTTAAATAATATTTATTTAAAAAATGGTTGAAATGGAGCATTGAGATAAAATTGATATAATTTGTATGTATAGTGTGCAAAGTGTCAAAAAAAAATAATTAGAGTGCAAATTAATACATTCTTTAAGTTTGGGGTGTATTAGTGTCATCATGTCTAAAAATAAAAAGAAAAAAATAATAATAATAAAAGAAAAGGCTTAATAATAAAAAATATTTTTTTTCTTTTAAATAGAATATAAATGAAAAAAAAAAAGTTGTCTCCCAAAATAAAAATAATATTTTAATCTTAAGAGAAAATCTTAGGGAAAAAGCCATCACCAAATTCGAATAGAGAAATATATTTATCCTCAAACTAGACCTAAGTTAAGCCATACGTTAATTCAAAATAATAAATTACACCCACTCTTTATGCCTAATTTAATCTATACTAATTGAGAGACAAAAAGAATTTTCAATTCAAGTTAACCCACCTATTTTTCCGTAGATTGATTTTTTTTTTTTTGGAACATTAGATTGGGCTCCCAGAATCATGCATCTGTCACAATTTTCCAACCGTATTACTTTCACAGTTTCGCCGGGAATATCCTTAATATGGGTGGCAATCTTTTCTCTCCTTTCACCTAGCGCATCTCTATCGAGTATTGTAAAAATTAAGGTTAAATTTACTAATTGTTACTAAGTTTCAAAGCATCCTCACAATAAAAATGACAAAAATATACTGATATGGGCGTCCTTTGGCAGTATGAATTTTGTGCTTTAAAAAAAATGACTATACGAGACTCCCACATTCGTATAGGAATTTTTCTTTTTTTTTTGAAAAATCTAAAAAGCATGTACGAGGCTCATTCACCCGTATGGGTTTTAGAAAACAAAAATATATATATATATATATATATATAAAATAACCATACGAGACTGTCACCCTTGTATGGGTGGTTGGCTTGCCAAAAAATAAAGAAATGGCCATACGAGGCTCCCACCCTCGTATGTTTGGTGTTTTTTTTTTTTTTTTGATACGATTGTCCCGTAGTTGTATGACTCATACGAGTAAAGTAAACCCGTATAATTAAAATTTAGTGATATGGTAAGTTTACTCAGTTTATACTATACAAGCCTAACATTTACCATATTACTTTCAATGCTATATCACCGAGTATATTAAATTTAGCCATTTAACATACCCGGTGAGAATGCTCTTTTATAAAAAGTTTAATGTATGATTTATGTGTTTTAGGTAATTATGCCCACAACAAAGCCCATAATTTTAACAAAACTAAAAACTCGTATGAGAAAGTTTCCTAATTAGTTTAACGTCATTTCGCGATCCTTTGTTTTTTTTCCTCAGCCTTACAAATATCAGAGTTTGACTTTTCTTCATTACCATTTTGTTCAATAGATTAAAAAAATTGAATTTTTTTCATAAAATTTGATAAAAATGATCTCTCTATATCATGATCGAGTAGATAAATTCAACAAAATTTTATCAAAAAATTCAAATAAAAAATGAATGAGATAATTACCAAAAATTTTAATGGTCGAAAATTAACATATGAGTGATTATGTCAAAAAAGACTGTATTAACAGCATGTTTCATAAAAAAAATGTACTCCATATATTTTTACCTCTCAAAATAAACAATTCTTAAGTTATTTAACTTAAAAATCATCTTTAAGTGAAGGAATATATATACAGAGGAAGGATCTAAAGAGGACCATTTATTTGGTCCTTAAATGCGGACCAATCATTTTGAGGGAGTAAATGGATGAATTTTTTTATGAAACTTGGTGAGGATGATCTCCATGATTAGTAGATCATCTCCACCAAATTTCATCAAAAAATTGAACTAGAAAGTGGGTTAACTAAACATCTTAAATTTTAACGGCCAGAAACACACATATATATCAATTTTTTAGTAAACCCTCTTCCCGATTGATTTTTTCGATGAAATTTGGTGGAGGTGATCTATTAATCATGAAGATCATTTTTACCAAGTTTCATCAAAAAATTCATTTATTTACTCCCTCAAAATGATTAGTCCGCATTTAAGAACCAAAATTTTGATCCTCTTAAGATCCTTCTCCATATATATATATATATATATTTGCACTACGCGATATGTTATCAGGCACTTAAATCACAAAGTTACAAAAGCATAAACAACTTTGGATTATTATTCACATTAAAGTTTTCTTTTTAATTACAATAATAAGAGTTTAACTTTTGATTCCTCTTTTTCTAAACTTAGTTAGCATTATCACCGTCTATATGCTTATTGATTTATTTATATCATCAATTTAAAACACTAATTTAAGTTACGTGAAAAAGAAAAGGCTAAAGAAAATACATTAGCTAGATAGTAAGGTTTCATCCCTTAATTATCTCAAGAATTTAATATTACTTTTCATTATTAAACTACATCTAACTTTTTAAATCTTAATCTTACTATGAAGTTACGTGTATATATGTATATATATACACTATATTACATTTATATATAGTTTAATTAAAACAACAACAACAACAAAAAGACCTAAAAAGTTCGAAGTAAGTGTGCGTTTGATAAATGAAAGATGGAAAGTGAGAAAAATATATTAGTTTTTGTGAGAAAATATTTTCTGATATCTAATCTATATTTTCCGATTTTTCTTGGATTATTTTATACTATTTCCCAAAGAATTGTCTGTGAAAATTGAAAAAGTAATATAACAACTCACGAGATTATGTAACTCATTTTTCAACATATGATAAAAATTAGTAGTGTTTCAACCATTTTTTGACTTCTTGACACTGTTTCTGTTGATTTTATTTTTCTTTTATATAACATTTTTCTTGATTTTTGATCGCAAATATTCTCTCTCTATACACAAATTAGGGCTAGCATTTAGATTTGTTAATTTTATCTTGAAATTAACTTACCTCTATTTTGATTATATTTAAACTTAACCCGCTGAACAAGGGGGACATTCTTTTCAAGAGTCTTACGCAATTTGTAATATTTAAACTTTTCCAACGAATTAAAAATCCATATTATATTTTATATTGATTACATTATTTTGAAAATTTATGGTGTTTAATATTGAGAAAAATTATTTGCTCAACCCAAATAAAATTAATACATCTATTATATTAAGCGCCAGATGACGATGGCAGTTCTTTAATTTTCTGAAAATTATGATATTTTAGTCTCCTTAATTTAAATTATGATTTTTAAAAAAAAAAAATTATCTTTCATTACAAAAATATCAGCAGATATAAACTTACAAGTCATTTAGGTAGATCCTCTAACCAAGACACAGAGTCAACTACATTTCTAGCATACTTAACTAAAAAGTGAGCTACACAATTGCCCTCTCTTTTGACAAAACAAAACATCACTTTATTACAAGTAAGGCCGGCCCATTTGAACAAGTCAACTACTTTCGCATCTAATCTTCCCAATCCACCCCCTAACCTGTACCCCCTCCTTTTAAAGTGTGTATTTCACTTGCATTATTTTTCATGTTTCTCAAAATAATTCAAGAAGCCCATAAGTTCTGACTCTTATTTATGTAACGCTTTTGTGTGACAGTTCTCTTATAATATAGAGGTTATATTTGCTTGAAAAATGTTCTGCATTTGTGGCCGTTGGGAGAGAGACGGATATTAGTGCCCGTCTAATATGAGGCGGGTAGTTAATGCATGTCTGATTAAAAATAATTGATCGAACTTATTGTACCATGTATCTTATATTTTTTTACGATTGCTTAAGAGAAATTAGTGCGTATTGTACATTTTTTTTTTATTATAACAAAAATTATATCTAGAGTGCTAGAATAATCAAGATAGGAGTGGATCCCACGAGAATCCTGTTTTCTTTTCTCTGTTGTCGACCAATAAGTGTATCTTTGAGGGGAAACATTTAAAGAGGAAAGTAGAGAACGATATGGAATTGACCAAACTCATTCCAAATTACTGTCCTTCCTGTTAGGATTCAAGCACTTGAATAGAATGGCCACAAATAGAAAGTATATAATAACTGAAAAGCTAATTAATTAGTAACTACAAAAACCATCAATAACAATTCATTCTGAATCATTCTTTATCAAATTACATATATATTTTAAATATTTTCTCTTAAAAAAATTTATGATTAAATCAGAAGCAATGAAATAATTGGGTTACACAAATGCGAGTATTTAACCTATTTGGAATCTTAACTATTGCATTTTTTCAATATGGAACTTAAACAATTTTTTGTTTTAAATTGGAACTTGAACTACGAAAAAGTGTCAATTTGGAACTTCCGTCAAGATCCGTTAAATAACTTAACGGATGAGGTTCCAAATTGAAACTTCTTCAAAACTTTAGCTTTCTCTCATTTTTCTTCCATCCAATTTCGTCCATGGGAGTTTAGTTTGAGACTTAAATGAATGATTTTTTTCATGAAACTTGGTGGAGATTGTTTTTACAATGAGTAGATTAATTTCAAAAAATTCATTAAAAAATTCAAACCGAAAGTTAGTGAAATTCAGACCGGAGGTACACTAAAATGTTATACATTATGTAAAAAGAATTGATATTTCGAAGGCTACTAACTATGTATATTATTTCTTTTATTATAATACCATATTTTTCGGAATTGAACTGGCTTGGCCTTGTTTAGTTGTATGGTTATGAAATCTAGCTTATTTAAGATGTTTTAATGCATGTTTTGAAAATTTTCCAAGTGTGTTCGCCAATAATCGACAATTCCTTGTGAATCTAATTGTAATTTTTTTTTTACAAGCACTAGAAGGATACACATGGTGGTTGGTCAAGGGGGGAAGGGGAAGAGAAACGGAGTTTCTGAGGCTCAAACCTAAGCATGGGGTGGGAAAACCCACCCATTTTTCCTATATATTAGCACCCCATGTGTGTGAATCTTGTTTTATCTGTAAATTTAGTTCCCCGTAATGCTATATATTTACTAAAAAGGGATAATTTCAATGTTAGGTTGAGATATTTCTGGGAAAAAATGATTTCTTTTTTACCTAATATATAACATTTTAGTGCACTTCTGGTCTGAATTTCATTAACTTTCAGTTTGAAATTTTAATGAATTTTTTGAAATTAATCTACTCATTGTAAAAACAACCTCCATCAAGTTTCGTGAAAAAAACCATTCATTTAAGTCTAAAACTAATCTCCCATGGACAAAGTTGGATGGAAGAAAAATGAGAGAAAGCTAAAGTTTTGAAGAAGTTTTAATTTGGAACCTCATCCATTAAGTTATTTAATGGATCTTGACGGAAGTTCCAAATTGACACGTTTTCATAGTTCAAGTTCCAATTTGAAACAAAAAATTGTTTAAGTTTCACATTGTAAAAACGCAATAGTTAAGGTTCCAAATGGGTTAAATACTCCACAAATGCTGTGAGGGGTCCAATGTATTATTGTTATCGCCATGATTTTATTTATTTTTTGTCTACAGGGTGTCCAGATCAATTTTCGCGCACTTCAACTAATCATTGCTAGTCGCAGATTCGATTCGGAATAGCTGAGTAAAAGAAAGAGAAGAAGAAGACTTGTATGTAGAGAATAGATATATATATATATATAGAGAGAGAGAGCATTTCTTACACGGACCAATCTGTGCGGATTGGTCCAAAAAAGCAGCGCGTTCATTCACAAACCGTAGAAAAAAAAGGGACGTTTATCTCTCTTTCTTCCCTCTCTACTTTCTACTTTCTACTTTCTTCTTCTCTCTCTTAAGATTTCATCTATTTCTTCTTTCTCTTCATTGCTCTGTTCTTCTCTCTTTCGTCTACTTCTTCTCTCTCTTTGTTCCTCTGTTCTTCTCTCTTTCCTTCAAAAATATCTTATTTCCCCTCTTTTCTTTACTCTATCCTTCTTCTTTTTCTTCTTATCTTTTTCAAAAGACAATTCCAAAAACACCGATTCATACACCTTTCCACACCGGGATTACATATAATATTTTGATAAATCTTAATTTTGTTTCTTAAAATCTAAATCACTTTCAAACCATGGGTTAAGAGTTCATCCCGTTTCTGTCTCTCTCTTAAAACCCAAATCACACTCCATGATGGCTTGAAAATTTGAAAGAAGAAATTTGGTGCAGTAAGTGGGGCTTGATTTGGGTTTGATTTTGCTGGGTTGAATGTGATTTGGGTTTGATTAGGCAATTCGATTTTGTTAACTAGATGTGCGTGGGTTAGAGGGTGATAAATTCATTTGAGATTTTAGAAAGAGAGAGGAACTAAGAGACAAATAAGGAGGAATAAAAAGAGAGACACCGTTTTCATTGAGAGATAAGAAAGATGAAAACTTAAGAGAAAGAAGAAGAAAGTAGAAAGGAGAGAGAGAAAAAAAGAGAGAAATGTCCCTTTTTTTTACAGAGTATGAATGCATGCGCTGCTTTTTTGGACCAATTCGCACGGATTGGTCCGTGTAAGAAATGCTCTATATATATATATATATTAAATAAGGGATATTGAACTGCTAAAAATCTCTTTACTTTATTATCATAGAAGAAGAAGATTATAAATTCTCAAAAGATATGTGACGAAGCACGAAAATGGAGTCCAAGTGGAAGAAGAAGAAAAGTGTGATGAGGGTTAAGAAAAAGCAAAAGTAGTCTTTTGTTCGAACATTAAAGAATAGTTTAAAGAGGCTCATGTATAAATTGCTAGAGCAAGGTTGAAGACAGACCATCTTAATTGTCTTTGAAAATACAACATAATAGACTTAATTTAATTGTTTTTTAAAATATAACATAATTTGTGCACACTTAAGGGTTTCACTTTTCACACTTTAGGGTTTTCACTCACACATGGTTCAGATTTGTGTACATCTACTGCTCGTTTGGTTTTAGTTTTGAAAATGGAATGGGTTTCAAAAAATATTTTTTTACTGATATCAAGGATGCCTTGCCAATATTGGCTTGGAACTAATTTCTTTTTTCCTGAAACATTGTATTACCTTTTTATATTTTGTTAAAACAAGAATATGAATAATATATGTGTGAATTTGTAAAACGCCTCAATCTGTGACCCCCCACAAGAACCCTAATGACTATCGAAAAAAGCATGATTTTTGGAGTCCGAGGTCCACCTGAGTATCTGAAACTGCTCCGAGGGGGTTTGTTGGCCAAACAAACCTGTTTTTAAGACAGATTATCTCGCGACAAACCAATATGTCGTTCGACAAACCAATATGTCGTACGACAATCTCTCTTATATCGCGCGACAAGTTCTCCAAACACAGACCAACCATTTTCTGACAAATCAGCCTGTCAGAAGGATCATTTCAGCAGATTGTCGCATGACATTGATCCAAATGTCGCGTGACACTTGCCTTCTCTAGAGAAATATCGTGCGACAATCCTCCCTCAGCACTATAAATAGGCCAACACCCCCAAGGGTTCAAGGACAGTAACTGGCATCTAAAATTCTACGTTTTTTATCCGATTTTCTGGTCTTTTATCAAGTATATTCTACGATCATCTTATTTTTGAAGAATTATTGAATCTATTCTCGACACTCGGCGTGTCTCACTTCTAGAATCGAATTCTCAAAAATCTCTAAAGATAAAAAGCTTATTATCGCAGGAGGTTTCTCTGTCGTATTATAGTTTCTCTCTTATTATTATATTTCTCGTCGGGAAGGTAAAGTAAGTCTCTTCTAGTATTTAAAATTAGATATATGTGTACTTGTTTTATTTCTGTTATTCTGTCCACATTTTATTTGAATAAACTTATTGTCAAGTTACAAATAATCTACCGTTTTCTAAACAAAAAACCCTGATAAAATTATTTGTAAAAAATCAGAAAAGTAAGTACATTATCTTCCGAACAAAACTAGCACTACAAGAAAAATGCACTTCCATGACGCCTAAAATGTGTCTTGAAAAGGTTTTGACGACACTTTTTTGTTGTCGTTGTGAGGGGGTGTCGTAGAAAGTTTGTCACATTCAATGACAGCATACTTGTGTCGTGGATAGTAATACATGACAACTGATAACTGTCGTTGACAATTGTGTGGTTATATAAATATGTTTCCATAACACCAACTAAGTGTGGTTAAACATGTTTCCACAACACCAACTACGTGTGGTTAAAAAGATTTTACCACAAAAACTGCATGTTGTGAAAATTATTTCACGACACAAGCTACATGTGGTGAAATATATTCCAAAACACCTGTCACGTGTTGTGGAAAACTAAACAAATAAATAAATTTACTATTCAATTTTCTGTTTATGTACTCCAAAATTTAATTTATTTATTACGAATTATGTCAATAACAAAAAAAATTAACTATCTTAACAATCAAATGACAAATGTATCCACAACAAAATAATAATAAATAATGCAACAAATTAAACAAAATATAATGTCATTAATAACCAAAATACTCTACTATGATAAGAATTTTTCCAACCCATCTATTACAATGAACATAGGAAACAAAAAACAAAATTAAATACTATTGTCCAATCTCTATCCATCGGTCGTTGTTGACTTTACCCCAGTCTACTATTTCTTCCACGGTACCTGTTGGACAATTAAATAGTTAAGGACACGAGACAAAGATAATAAGGGTAAGACAATGTACTACATAGTAACATACAAGTGGTGAAAATAGTTCAACCAGTTAACAAAAAAAAAAAGATATGATTCACAATAACACTTGGTTCATATTATTCACATTTGGGAAATTTAGTGGACTACAGCCAAAGAGGTACTAATTGCCCATTAATAAACCTATACACTTAGAATTGACCCCCAATATTATGCCCATTTTAGATAACCTACTGTCAAGGAGCAATTGCCCAATAATGAACCTCTACACTTTGAATTAACCCCGCCATATTGTCGCCATTTGCCTCGACAAACGGTTGTATGATTCCAAAGCCATGTACAGGGACATGCAAGACAAAGCTATGTATAGGACAAGCAAGACAAGGCTATGTATAGGGATATTCTACCCAAAAATTTTCATTAAAGGCCAAATATAAAAATTAAAATCACATCCAACTATAATTTTTATTCCGAAGATGAATCAAAGTTAAGTTATGATTATGAATAAAAAGTAACTTAATTTTCTGAGAAAAAAAAACCTTATGGAGTAGGCAAATAATTATACGCCATGTCCTCACCGCCTTTTATATCAACTCTCGAGTCTAATGTTAAAACATCGGACCCGGCGTAATCCATTGAAAAGAGTGACGACACACTTCACACAAATTAGACTTAATTTGTATCTAAAGTTCTTTTTCACCATTTTCTCCTATGGTGGAACTGGCTGCATGAATTTGAAGGGCGTATCTACAATCCTTTTTTACACTTTCTCCTGTGGTGGATCGGGCTGCCAGAAATTGAAGGGCATAATGCTTCTGCAGTTCTTTTACCTTTTTCATCAGTTCTTGAAATGTTGGACTTCGATGTGGTTCGTTGAGTTTACCATATGTTGTTTTCACGTATCATGTTAGGTTCGTACTTCGAATCTCAATGGAAAATGTTTCTACAACAATTGGCTACTAAACTTTGAACAACTTTGAAAGATACTAACCTGTACCAACAGCTCTCGATTATTGAAGCCCACAGCATATCCAAATATTTTGGTATCTCAAGTCACTGGTCCATGAACCCCACAGCTTCAGTTACCTGCAAGTATCCCAAACTAGTTGTTGCTCACACACGCAGAATTACGAAACATGCAACTGTTTCTTCTATCTTTCTCTCTCTATATATATGTAAGACGAAATTTTCAGAAGTAAGCAATATACCTACATCGAGCTGAGATTGCCCCAAGGGATCTTTTCAGTGACAAGTTCCCATAAGACTAACCTATAGCTGTAGACATTAGGCCTGCATTTTTCCAAACGAAAAGAAGAAATGTCAGATGTCAAAGGTTTGTCACTATACCTAGAAAAATAAAAAAAATTAGTGCGCTTATGGTTTCTAACCTACTTTTCATCAGAGAGTTCATTACTAAGAACTTCAGGAGCCATCCATTAGGCTAAAAACCAAGACAAATAGTAAACCTGTGAGCCAACCAAAAACTTCACTTCTAAGCACATACGAGAAACATCAGGCCTAAGCAGAGGTCATTAATGGTAGGTAATGTACCGTTCCTTTCCCTGTCTTTATTGTGATAAATGTTTCATTGTTTGAGATAAGACAGACCAAAGTCGCCAACTTGTTGAGGCAGTGGATAATTAGAAAATGTCTACTCTTGCACTAATTTCTTTTTATTATGAAATTAGCTTACTTTTTTAAGACATAAGCAGAAAATAGTTATATACACAAGAACTTAAGGCATACCTTAACAGTCCAATTCTTATCAATGAGAAGATTTGAAGGCCTTAAATCACGATGAATAATATTTTGTTGCAAAGAAGAAGGTAATTCACACCTAGTGCCTGTAGAAGGGTCAACAATAAGACCAAGAAATTGTAATTACCCAAAAAGGAGATTAAAACCTTAAACGTCATAATAATACTACCCGATATTAGAGCAAAAATTTACACAAAGATGCAATTTAAAAAATATTATACCAGCAATTGGTGTCCCTGTACGAAGCTTGTATATACTCTATCCCGTAAATTAAATTTTGATACTCACTATATCCAATGCCATATGAACACAACGTCTCTAGTATAATTTGGATTGACTCATCTATAGTAACCGGAACAAACTCCCACTGCATTGAACATAAACATACAAATATACGTATGAGCATTAAAACACGCTGAACGTGGAAGATTTTTCAAAAAAATGAAGCAATGTGAAAGAAAGGAAAGTGGAGGATAAACCGGGAAGGAACTCTGTAATAATGAACAGATGCTAAGGTGAAGTTACTGCACCCATAAAGAGCAGAATGTTTGGACGTCGAAGTCTTTTCACAAGAGACGCCTTCAAAAAGTAAAATGATTGGTTGAAAATATTAACTTTCAATTTCTTTGGTACTCTTGTTTCTTCAAAATTTCAATATCATGTAGAAAAGTGGCTACATCACGTACTCGTGTTATGCTGATCACTCTCCTCTCTGGTTAGTTGAAAATTATCAAACTAGATATGTATTTTTTTCATAATCATTCTTAATTCTAACCACACAGGGAAATAAGACGTAACTATATATGAAATTATTAGATCACGGGAAAGCAATAGCAAACAAAATAATTTGTTGAAATGTAGACAAGGGAATCACTAAATTAGAAGTAAAAAATCAAATTAATTAGTTCGATTGGTTATAAAATATACACATATGTCTATGTGCATACTCCTTTTCTTACTCCAGTTCTAATTATACAATGGCAGCACACCACTTAGTTTCGTATTGTAGAGTTGGGCCAAACACAATAGAGAAGCAAAGCTAAAGTTAGGTATAAGAAAAAGAACAATGGGTTGATGTAACACCCATTACTTTTAATTGTTTAACAAACAAAATGGTAAAGGCTTCTTAGAAATAAATACAGGACACATCAGTTTAAAGTAGTATGGACCATGGACTAATTGAAGTTCAGTATGTAGCTAGTAGCCGAGTCCGTAGTTGTGCAGCCCGGCGCAACAGTGGACAGCAGTGGTGCATAACAGCAGCGCAGAGCAGCACACCTGTGTTTGCACAATAGCTTAAAGCAGAGACGCGCAGTAACACAAAGCAACAGTTTAGAGAATGTGGGTCATGTGTACAGTAATGCTTGTTTGATAATGATTCTCACAATTATGAGCTTTATTTTCCTCTGTCCAATAGTTTATTGTACCTGGGTGCTTATGAAGTTGACAAGGGTACTGCATCCCAGAATTTGCAATTCATCGTGTCATGTTTATTCTAAAAGGGTTCCGAACAATTGCCAACAAACTACTAGTAAATAATGGCAACTGCTCCTTACATGAAGATAGCAACTTCCTGTAAGTGAGCAGTACAACTTTTATAGAGCCATAATGCTCATTCCGCAAATGTTTGTAAAATCTCTGCTCTAGGTACTTAATAATCTTGGGTATCCGAAGAGGATTTTTGGAAGCATATTCACAATGCTTCCTAATCTTTCAGTCATATGGTTCAGCATCCTGCCAATAATGATACAAAAATCAAAAGAGGCATTTCGAGAAACAACTGCGTAGCTATCCTCCCAAATAAGTAAGTGTAAAACTAAAAAGGTTCAGGTTCCCTAACTAAAACAACAATCCTTTAAACAATACAAGTATAAACTCAACTTAAACTTTACAATGTGGGAAAAAAGATTGTGTGTTTTTCGGCCAAATCCAGTTAACTAATGTCTTATTATAGTCAGTGAAATACAATATACCAGTATCAAACTTCCAGACTATATATCAAATCAAAATTATCAGTACTCATTCACAAACACAGAATTAAAACGACCAGCACACCTTCACAATGTATTCATTTCACAAGGAGTAATCATCTGAGCACGAGAATTACCTAGTCAACCCTATTTTGAACCAAAAGCACTGTAATTCATTTAGATTTCTCTAAAAAGGAATTTCAAGTAAAGTGGATAAAAGTGTGTCGCAATTTCACCTGAGACCGAGGAAGGATTTCTGCTAGAAGCTTCTTGTATCGTTTCACAGGTTGCCTCCACCTCGCCCGCATTGAAGGACCGAAAATACATATGTTTGAACATACAGGAAAAATTCATCTTGACATAAACCCCATTTTCGAAGGTAACTTAGTGCCCTCCTATTATTGTAAAGGAGCCAATGTAGAATAAGGAGGCAGAGGGGATTGAAATTTATCTCCAAAACCCTAATTTCACTTTCAGCCAATCCCTCTCCCCCTTAAGAAAAAAAAACCCAAATTAAACCTCATCAACTTCACCCCTTAATCAGAAATCCTCCGATTCAATCACACCCACATAAAACCCTTTCCTCATAACCCCAAATCATCCCTAATGCAACCAACTCAAAATTTCTAACACATACTCTAGCAATAAACAAAATAGCAGAAATTTGAGATTGTACCTTAGATATACAGATATAGATGCATATATATATACACAGAAAGAGGGATAGAGAAACAAAATCGATACCTGTAAGAGAGCGGGCCAGGCGAGATTAGAAAAAAGAGACATTGTATAAAGATGGACGGTTGGTGGTGGCCGGTGGGTCCGCTGCTCGGCAATGCGGAAGCTATGGCGATACATTACATTGTGCGACTTGGGCAGAAACATCGATTTTGTACTGAAGTTAAGGTGGAGTGTTTTTTTTTGTGTGTTTTTTTTTAACTTGAAAGAAGGGTAATGAGGTTTCCTAGCGCCAAATGAAAATAATTGGTAGCGGGGAAAATACCCGGGCTATATTTTGGCAAAACAGTTATTTGGGTTTTAACCACATTTTTTTGACTGTCGTCAAATAAATATCGTTTTGACGACAAAGGTTTGTGTGTCATTGAATTGAATTACACGACAATTTTCTAAAATTGTCGTCTAAAGTTTGATGACAACTGAGCTTTGTCGTTGAATAACATTTTTCACGACATGTTCAAATTCATTGTCATCAATCCTCGTGCTAAGGAATTTTTTACGACATTCATTTTGAAATTGTTGTCTTTTGACACATGTAATGACAATTTAACAGAAATGTCGTTGAATGTGTGTCATAGAAAGGCTTTTTTCTTATAGTGTAGGTTTTCAAAACCTAAACCTACGAAACTTACTTAGGAATTAATGTCGATCATGTCCCGTCTTTCTTATAGACTGTGATATATCTGATAAAACTCCCCTCAACGAGTTCAAATTCCATATTGAATTATTAGTTCCGATAAGGATTCGAACTTTTCCAAAACAATCAAAACAAGAAGACTGACATTATTATCTGAGGAAACAATGCCGGAATCTCTCTTTTAAAAATTCAAAACACATAAACTTTGTCATTTGTACTGCATTTTCAAGACCAAAACATCGGATCACGGAACACAAGGGTTTATATATCTCTTTCCCCAAGGAGTAATAATTATAAGAGGAAACTAAAATACTTATAATTGGGAGAGTAAAAAAAACTAAAAACAAAATTTCAAAAATAATTATTGGGAGGAAAAATGGCACTATTTCGGTACCGATTCCGAAATGACACCAAAACAGCGCCAGAAGCTCCCAAATTACTTGAATAACTAACTCAGCTCAATAGGGGATAAAGACCATCCTCTATTCAACCTTGTTAGGGTTTTAGTATAAAAATTCGTAATTTGAGATTTTTTGGGTTCGTTTGTCGAATAATCGAGAAATAATCTTAAAAATTCATGTTTTTAACGCATGAAAGGTTAATATAATTTTCAGATTTATTAATTATCCTATAACCTATGAGAATGCCAAGCCACAATCACAATTGTATCATATAGTCACACTAGTCCGTCATGATTTCGTTACGGACCCCTAACTACTAAATTACGCTAGTATGTTGATAAAAATTAAGCAAAACATGATAAATTCAAACACAAATTGAACAAACATATTTCTAAAATATAATGGAATAAGCATGCAAAATCTCACAGTAATTGAAATTAAGGAACGATTAATAAATAAATAAAATACAATTTAAACAAATTTTAAAAAAAATAGCACACTGGCAGTCACGAAAATTACATACTGTCCTCAGGAAATCTTGGGATTTGGATCCCGGAAACAGTAAGGTTTTGTAAAAAATTTGATTGAGGTCGTTTTGATAGGTAGATCATCAAAATCGGCCAAGATACGAGCAAGTTATGATTAAAATAAAAAAGCATATATTTTTAGGGTTCTACGCGGGATTCTACAAAAAATTCTAATAAAAATTATAAATTAACATGAATTTCAATCATTAATCGCATTCAAACACATAATTAACTAACAATCTAAGCATTAATTGAAAGAAATTAAAAAAATTGAAAAAAAAAACTTACAGTTACGTAGTGATTGAAGAACTGTAATGGGACTTACGCAAACTAAAATTGAAAGAGAATTATACGATGCTTCTTCTTCAATATAAGCCAAAAACGAAATAAAAATATCTCTCAGACTCTCTCTGATAGTAAGAGATTCTGAAAAATTCTTGAAGAATGTCTACTATCTCTCTTTCTCAAAAATAATATGGCGACCCTCTGACTCAAATATCTCTGACCTAAACAAAAATACTCATCGACTCTTTTCAAAATTCAAAACAAAAGTAATTAATAAATAAAATAAAATAAATAATAATAATGATAATAATCTAAAAGCTATTTTTAGCTTTTATCGTCTATCAAGTCGTTGGCTCGAGAGACTAAGTCTTCCAGGATGAGTAAAGAGCTGGTCACTTGCCATCTAGGCTAAGAACCCCATTCGATAAATATCTGCATCATGAATTTAGGTATTCTTTCGCGCTCAAACCCAATCTACTGGTGCACTGATCGTATTTCTACCATAACTTTGTGCTCCGAACTCTGATTGATGCAAGATTTTCGCCTACGCATAGCTAACTCAGAGCTCTACAATTTATATTTTTGGAGTTTTCTTCAAATTCTGTACGGATAAATACCAAAATTGGCTAGAACATCAGCATTACGCGCGGTGAATCTCTTCTTCATTCAAAAATTTCTTAGTTTGATTCAAATGACTCTCTCTGCTTGGAACTGCTCTATTGTCTTCTCTTAGTCTCTTCCGTCAACTTCTTTCATGCTTAAGATTAGGATTTGCTTTCGGTTCACCTCTTGAACTTAATTTAGCTCTGAATTTGACCAGCAATGACTAACTTTGGGGGAATTTACTTCTAGATTCGTCATTGTTCATTTTTAACCTGTAAAAAGGTTATAATGCACTAGAAACAAACATAATATCCCATTTCATGATTAAAGCTCAATTCTTAACAATTTAGGATAATTAAAAATCAAATTCATGCATATTAAACCACCTAAATACGTATAAAAATGCAATATTTTGACTTACCCATGACCGATATAGATGGTGCACAACTTTGGGGGCAGATGACGAAGAGGAAGAAAGGAAGAAATTAAGATGACTTTTATCTTTGTTGATAAACGTGATAAATGAGTGAGAAATTAAGTTAGGTTATGTTAGGGTTTTTGTGAATGAATGTGAGAGAGATGCCGCTGGTGGTTTTTGCTGATGAAGGTGAGAGAAATGTTGTTGGATTGTTTTTTGCTGATGAAGGTTAAGTTAGTTTGCAAATTTTTGTTGAAGGCGAAAGAGATGAAGATCAATGTCATTATTTAGTATTTAATTAATAGTTCATGTTAATTAATCTTGATAAATGAGATAGGTTTTTGAAGGGGGTCAGCATCACCGGGGGCGGAGGCACGTGGGGACTAGGGGGCCACCGTCCCACCTGGGATTTTAGATCTATTTGCTAGGTATGGTAAGTTGAGGGGCGGGATTGATTGTTTGCGTAAGTCAAGAGGCATAATTTGTATTTGGGGAGGGGGTACATGGAACGCGGTGGAGGGGGTATGTGTAATAAGACTTAAAAGATTAGGGCGGGGGTTTGTTATTTTAGTTTATCGATGAATTTGGTCGTAATTTTAGTTTATTAATAATTTGAAGTATAAAAACTCATTATTCTTTATTTACGGTAGTTCTGTTTTGTTATTGGGTATGTTTTTATTTACGGTGGTTCTGTTTTGTTATTTGGTATATTTGCCTTTTGTTATATGGTCTCTATCTATGGTTCTTTATTTTTATTTTCTAATTTTTATTTACGGCTCTCAATCATTAAATTGCTCCAATTTTCAAAATTAGTTGGAAGATGATGTATATGCAAAATATTCTTAAAATCTTATTAATTTGGCCCCTCTTAAATATAATTCCTGGCTAGCTCCACCCCTGAATATCACCCACCCTTCTTCGAATATTGTATTACTTTAACAATGAGTATAATTATTTTGTTAAATACTACTTTATTAATTACAAGTACAATGATATTACCAGTGCTCTAAACTTTTATTATTTAGAGCAATTATTAAGTCAAAAGGACAAAACTACCATCTCCTTGTTTTTTCACTCATGTCTTACCTTTCTCCCTTGAACATAGGGATTCCGGCCAACTCACCACCACCATCTCCTCATTTTCTATCTATAAACCCTCTCCCTTAGTCTCTCTAACCCTCACCACCATTTCCAGTCCACCACTTTGTCTGTCTATAAACTATACCCGAAAAACTTCAACTACGCAACACAAAAATAGTGAATATATTTACCCAAACTAAGTATGCCTTCCATGCAACCTCATCTCCATTAAAAAATTCTCTAGGCAGACCAATAGGTTTAAGCTTCCCATGTTCCTTAAATCACCTCTTCTCCGTTGCCAAAAAGGCAAAAGCGTATGAGAATATTTTCTTTATGTAACTACAATAAATACTACATGAAAACTGGTCATTCCACCGAAAAAGAAAACTCATCACGCTTCAGTAGGACCACCTGTGTTTAATCAAAAAAGTCATGAAAAGTGCACTTCAAAAAATCAATGGCGCAATTATTTTATTTTATTTTTAATTTGTTACAAGGTTTATTTATTTTATTTTTCTTGTTATGTCAAAAGTGACCGGTTCAACTTTTGTGCATCGACTAATCTTCGGTTTACTTTAAATGCGATAAACTGAACTCTGAGCAAAACCTTATTTTTTAAAAGTTGCATAATTGATTCAACATGTTACTTGAACTCGATCAGAAGCACAAAAGATTCAAGATCATATAGGTGTGTACTAATATAGAAGCTGTGATATGATTCAAAAGTCAAAACACATAAACGAAATAAATCCTCAAATTTTAAAAGCGCATTAAAAGTTTACAGTATGCAAAGATTACATACACAATCGCAAGTTTGTAGAGCAAGGGGAGAGGGGTGTTACTCGAGGTAATATAATGTAGTTTAATATTACCCGTTCTCACGTGAGTCGGTCTTTAAGCTGGTTATAGAGTCGGTCTCCGTAGAATAGCTCGTAATTAAAGCATAAGATAGGGGCTGCTTTAAAGGATATCCTTCGGTCAGTAAAAGGGGTTGGTTTTGCGTTAATTAGGACAAATTTACCCCATAAGACAAATAATAATTAAAGAATATAGAGTGAAACACTATTCTGTAGTATAAAAATACGGTATGTTTAAACTAAGTTATTTACCATACGGCTAACAATTAAGCGTTTGAGGTGGGATGCCACATTGATGCTTTTGGGCTTTTTATCTTCTTCTCTTAAAATATCGAGCAATATTTACTTTATTTATCTCTTAGTACCTGTGAGAATCCCAACAGAATCTCTGTCACCTACATCCCCAACTGAGCGATTTAGATGTAATTCATGTAAGGGGCACATGATCTTCGCATTATTCGCATATTTATTTGCAGAGTTGCCAATTAGTGGGGGTGTGCACGGTTCAATTAACCGAACCATGTGAATTAACCGCAAACTGAACTAACTTGTCGGTTTTACGATAACAGTCAACCGAGCTGAACCGCTAACCACCTAAAACCGGCTGGGATCAATTCGGTTAATCAATTTTCGTCAGTTTTGGGCTTGAATTTGGGTTTGTTTTTAATTGTTGGGCCATGACAAAGAAATAAAATTTGTATAAAAGAAATAAACTAAAAAAATTTATTTCTTTTATAAAAAATTGATTTTCACTTTTAGTTTATATATTTCTTATATATTTAATATTTATCATATATATATTGAAAGAAATAAACATATATATTAACCAATAGGAGCAAGACATATCTTATATCGGTTCGGTTCGGTTTTTACTGGTTTTAAAACTCCGCTAACCGCCAACTGAACTAACCCCTTTCTGTTTTCATTTTTTTCAACTGAATCGAACCAAAAACCTTAAAAAACCGGCTAAATCAGTTTAATTCAGGTCGGTGTTTTGGTTTTTCGGCACACCCCTAGCAATTAGTTTCTATGAGAAAATGGACAAATAAAAATGAAACCCAAAAGGGGTCTAAATACGGTATACATAACCAAGGTGAATTCGGAAATTAGTTATGACAATAGAAAGGTATTAGACACCTACTTCGCCTTTTCAACTTCTAAATGAATATACGTGTTTTCATATTTTACACTATTTTCCTACTGTTTGGGGGCTTCTAAAATTTGAAAAGATAATTATTCATAACTTTGGGCCAAAAAATATTTTTAAAAATGTGTTGGGCTAAATGTAAAATAATTCAAACTCTTTGGTCTAAGAACAAAGAGGCCTAAAATTTAAATAAAACTGAAAACTTGTATGAGAAAGCCTCTTAATTAGTTACGTTGTTTTGTGATCATTTTTTTCCCTTTCAAAGCCTTGTACATACTGGACTTGACTCCTCTTTATTATCCTTTAATTCAATTTCGTTCAATGAGATCTATTTCAAGGGTTAAAGGAATGATTTTTTTCATGAAACTTGGTGAAAATGACCTCTACCATGAGAAGGTCAAATTCACAAAATTTAAATTTCATGATCTATTTATTACTTCTAGTTTGAATTTCTTGACGAAATTTTGTAGAAATTTATAGCGATCATTTCCACCAAGTTTCATTAAAAATTTGTATCATAATATATTTAACATGTACCATTATAGTATATATTAACATATTTTATTTTCTTATAAACAATTCGATTCTGTTTTGGACTAGCTAGCCCTAAACCCAAACCAAACTACTCTCTTTCGATTCATTTTTATCATTTTTTATTTTAGTTTTTTTTCGGTCCGGGGTTTTACAAATCGGGCCAGTTCGTTCAGTCAGTTTTTGGATTAGCCTTAACACTCCTACACCCATAAACCCAACCCAATTCTTCCATCTCAAAATCATCATATTCATCGTTCACGGCCCAATTCTTCCATTTTCAAAGATAAGAAAGATTATAAAAAAAGGGGATTTGACTCGGCACATTATTGCTAATGATGTATAGGTTTACTCGATGAGTAGGGACCGAGTATGTTTATTTACCCACCTCGTTTTGCATGAACCGAGTGGACATACAACGAGTATAGTTTTATAATGATGAAGCCTTACTCGGCCCTCCTTAAACGAATGTGACATTATACTCGACCTTCATCAAATGAATGGCCCATGTTATATTCGACCCTCATCAATTGAGTACTATCCAGAATTGGATAGTAACCTCTTTAATCTCATTAACCCAATTTTTCATTGATCATCACTAAGGGCATATATGAGAATTCCGACATGACCACTATCCCCATGCGGCTTGGGAGTACTAATGCTTAAGGGGCCCATGCATTTCACTAGGCTTGTAAACGGATCGAATCAAGGTGAATCCAAATCAGTATATGAAAAAGTATGCGGATTGGATCCGGATCAACTCATGTAACAGATCACCAAAAACATCAATCTATATCCAAATTTATTCAGATCGGATTCGGATTGGATATAATTCGATCTATTGGTACGTAAAACTAGAAAATTAGTTTAGACCACACAGTCAAATGATTAACGTAATAAATGCGATGAGTTAAGAGAGTCAAAGGTATATAGAGGAGGTTGGCCTCATAAAAAATATGAGTTAGTCATCCTCTGTGGAATAGAGCTAGGAGCTCAATTTGTTTAGTATTGATATAACCGAGTGGTTGTTATAAACTCACAGAATCTCTCTAACTAGTCTATCCTACCAGATTACAATAAGAGTATATTTGAGCTTCACGGGTTCTAACTTTCCTATGTTAGGAGCTCTAATACGTGCTCTAGAGTCCTATCTCTCTCTCTCTTTCTTTTTCGAATGCTCACTGTAGGCTACTCGAATGCTGGATTCTCTCTTGCTGTTGATTAATTCGTGGTTGTTGTCTTTTAAGAAGTAAATGATTCTTATATATATATGAGACAGAAGAGACGTGTGAGGGGAGCTTTACGAAACAGGTCCAAGGCCATCCGTTACTTCCATCAAACCTGATCTTGCCTCCCCAGGGATTCCGACACGTTAAATGTAGTGGATATGCAATTAATCAAGGTGAGTGAAGTTCTACAATGTCTGGCGCAGTTGGCAGTAATTGCCCATGTTGTCTGTATCTTTTCTGACACAATGGTCGTCCTGGGAGCTCGGAGCTCACGAGGAGAGCTCTATTTTCTGAGCTCCGCAATCCATTGCTTAAGAATAATCCTCCGGACTGGAAGAACTGTTAGTTGGAGCTCTGGCTCCTGAAGAACTACAAAATAGAGCTCCCGAGATCTGTTTACTATAGGGTATCGATACTGCTGATGTAGGAGACCACGTGTCTGCTCGTGGTTGGCCGAATGAATGGTGTAACTAATTTGCACCATCACGATCCGTTTAAAATTTTAATTATATAATAATTTATTTGTAAATATATAAAAAAAAATAAAGAAACTACCATAAAAATTAAGTTTAATAACAGTTGAAGTTCTTCTTTTCTTATAAATAAAAACTTATTTAATACTTTTTTTAGATATATTTATTTTTTATAAGGGTATTAATACTAATGTGATAAATATAAATAAACAATAAATTTAAGCATAAATGTGAGTCTTAAATCGGATCGAATCAACGTATATTCATATCCGATTTGTTAATGGAAGGCCTAACGGATTCGGATAGAATTTGGATACACGGATTAGAAATCTCAATCCATATCCTCCTAAACAGTTTGGATTCGGATACAAATTCGATCCATTGACAGGCCTACATTTCCCTTATTTCTTTTTTGTTTAAAGTCACTGGTGTGTTTTCCTAAAAAAAGACAAAAATGTAAATGAACCCAAAAAGGTAAAAATACGCTCTATGTTACCATAGTGGATGGGGGGGACTATGATATGACACCGTAAAAGTGTTAGGCACCAAATCCGCCCTCTCAACTTCTAGATGAACATGTTTGTTATCATATTTTATGATATTTTCTTAATGTTTTTAGGGCCAAATTTTAGAACATGAGACTTATAAAGAAAATATTGACTTTATATTTTTTTCAAGTAAACTACTGTAATGGCCCTTAAACTATTGATGTTGTCCCACTTTGGCCCTTAAACAAAATTTTGCTTCATTTAAATACTTAAACTATTTTCCAAGTTCCAAATTGGCCCTTCCGTCCAATTTAACTATTAACTTAGACGGAATTTCTTTTCCCTCAATTTTTAAAAGGCCAAAATGGTCACATTGAGCTAAATTTTGATTTCCTTCCATTTCTACCAACTTCCCTCATTTGTAGAAAGAGAAAATCCACCATTGATGAAAAATCCACTATCACCATTAATGAAAATCTACAATTGAAATTATTATAATTACGAAAAAAATAAAAAAAGAAGAAAAGAGAGATCCATTTCCACCTCCCCACCACTGCCTCCCGCTCCTACCACCGTCACTTTTACCATTGTCGCCTCAACCTTCGGTCGCCTCCTCCACCACCACCACCATTACCATCACCATCTCTTGCACCCTCCCCTTTTCTCTCTCACAAAAATACTATATACACGCATACATGTATATATATACACATCTCCGCCTCCACCTTCCCTGCCACCCCTACCACCACCGCCACCCCCACCCCCTTCCCACCACCCCCACCATCTCCGCCCACTACACTACCATCACCACCACCTCCCCCCATATATATATGTGTGCGTGTGTGTGTGTGTTTGTATACAAATATTTAACCTCAAAATCAAAATTTTAACTCATAAACTAAATCAAGATTTAACCCAAAAATTAATACAAAGATTTAATCCCAAAATCGAAATTGAAATCGATGTGTATATATATACATATATGTGTGTATAGGTATATGTGTGTGTTTGTATACAAAGATTTAACCCAAAAATCAAAATTTTAGCTCAATATGATTATTTTGCCCTTCTAAAAATGGAGAGAAAAGAAATTACGTCCAAGCTAACAAATAAATTGGACGGAAGGGTCAATTTAAAATTCATTCAATAGTTTAAGTATTTAAATGATGCAAAATTTTAATTAAGGACTAAAGTGAAACAATATTAATAATTTATGAGCCATCAACATAGTTTACTCATTTTTAATAATATAGATTTATATAAAAATGATTTGCTTTAGGTAATCCAACCCTGAGCCCACGTTATGTCCACTAGCCGTCTTAAAGGAGACATCAGCATTCAACCTTTGAAGGGGACATTAGCATTCAACCCATTTTATTTATTTTTTAAATGATGACGGTGTGCGGACCAATTTATTTGTTTCTTAACTACACTCTTTCGGATCAATAAAGGTATGACTAAGGTATGATTTGCTTCACCGAAGAAAAATTAATTTTTTTATTTTTTTCATAAGAGCGGAAAATTAAAGTTTATATCAAGTTTTATTTTTTGTGTTTGTTAAAGTATGGAGAGTATTTAAGTAGGGGTTTTACTATCCAATTTTTTTGTACTAAATGGTAAGAAATAATAAGGGAAAAGCAATCTTATGAATTTTGAGAGGAATGATTTTACCCCCATACTTTTCCAAGAAAGTGTTTCCGGAATTTGTACTTACCAAACAAAAAAAGTGAAAGACTTTCTTTATGTGGAATGCTAAAAAATTCGCGAATCAAACGAAACCTAAGAGTTCTACAAAACATTATTTGTGACTTGGTCTTCAAAGATTGAATTTATAACCTAATGATTCACTAGATATTGCCCTGCCATAAGGCATGGCAAGACTCAATTTTTTTAATTTTTAAATAAAAAAGAAATTTGTTTATGGGCAAATTTGACATCCATAATTTTAGTTTGAAACAGATAAATTATGTCAAACGTGCAAACAACTTGAAGGAATGAAAAGTAATAAAGTTGTTAATTAATTTAATTTAAAGTTCAAAAACAAAATTTTATATATAAAAACGTGAACCTTTAGCTAAAGTAATCATATTTTAACTAAGCCTAGTATGAAGTTGGTTTGGTTGTTTTTGATGGTCCACACTATTTTAAGTGACTGTGTATAAATTATGTGCAAATTTTATGGATAAAGTATATTTTACGTGTAAATTATACGCATTTTTTTTATCCAATGGTTTCTTTACATATTCTTACAGTAATATATGATAACGGGAGTTTTTACTTTTTTTTAAATCACCTAATTTTAAAGTTGTAGTATTTTCAATTTTTCTGAAAACTTAATAAGAAAAAGTTGGTATACTTTGTTGGTAAATTGTGGTGCGCATTTTTTGTGAGAGTATTATTGTGACATTCCAAAATTCAATTAAATGGCTCCTATGCACTTAAATTAATATTGTGAGTTTTTGAGCATTAAATCATAGGACCTTTAAGGTGATTATATGTTGAAAAAACACACATATAATATGGATGAGACAAAAAACCATTATATGTTGAAAAAACACACATATAATATGACTTTGCCGATTATGTCAAAAGGCACTATATATGGGCTCTACTGTTTTGCGCGTCTGGCTATGGACATTACAGATGGTAAATAATCTTTATATAATTCTCTAAAAATCCCGGATTTCTTTGTTATCTGGTGTACAAAAAGTATATATATATATATATTCTAAGTAGTAGACCATTACCAATCAAACAACAATTGAAAAACTGAAAATAACAATTGCATTCAAACTGGTACAGTTTTTCACAGGTTGTAATAACTTTCATATCTATACCACTAGCTAGTTACTATCCCCAAAAAGAAATTCCCCCACTTTCATTATACCACTAGGTAGGTAAAAATAATCCCCAAAAAATATACCCCCCACCTTCACTATACCACTAGTTACATCCCAAAAAATACACCCCCCACTTTCACTATACCACTAGTTACATCCCAAAAATACACAACCCCCTACTTACTGCAAAAGCATTCCAAAGTCCATATAGATATATACAGACTCCAGTTGGATAGGCTAAGCTAAGCTGCTACTACTAGTACGATCTATGCTTCCATCTCCTTCTTGGCATGCTTCTACTGATGATAATGCAGCAGCTGCTGCTGCGAAAAGTTCAAAAGTCCAGCTTTTATTGTATTATATTTGTAGCTTTAAAATGTAATATATGCATACAACACTACCTAGTACCTACCAGGCAAAGCAGCCCCTTCCGTAACAACCGTTGGTTGCAAGGTTTCAATTTGGAAGCTCAGTTTAAGTACGTTGACCTACAAATATACAACAATCCAAAAAATGAAAACAAAGACGAGATCGAGGACAGAAATGAAGCAGGGGATGCCACTCCAAAAACCGAGTGAATTTGAAGAAGAAAAGCATAAATAGGGATTTGCCCCCAACCTCGTTGCTGTACCGCCCATTATATTTATATCCCCCAAAAGATACCAGCATATGTTGACCATGATAAGAGCCCAGCACCAAACTCAAACCCTGCAACAATATATACAAATGCAATTCTAGCATACTACTCAACAGTAACCGAGTATTCAGCTCCTGTACATATATATATATATACATATATATATACACTATCCAACAACACCAAGGCTACATCATTCATTTAGGCTTCCTATATTTTAAGTGGTATATCTTTCTTTCTCATTTAAAAAAAGAATAATAATGCGACATGTACCTCAGAAGCAAGAGGACCACTTCTTTGAACAGTCGTTACAACTGACCAGGCCAGCGTAGACATGTTGAGGACAATAGTGTCCGAGACACCTGCATCAAAATAACAAAAATACATACTGAAGCACAAGAAGCAACTGCATAGCAATAAGGTTGGTCTCCTAATTAAGGATATGCACGGTGGAAACCCCTTTCTATTACTAGACTAGGTACATTCATAGAGGTGGGGATCCTGATGCGCCTACCCCACTAACAAGATCTTTCTAGCACTGCAAAAACTCGATTGACCCACTATATTTTCCAGCTGCCATATAATTGGAGTAATAAGAGGATATCCAATAAAAAATTTCTATTTGGCCCACCAAAAAATCATGTTTCTGGTGCAGTGATTTTATTCTTTGCATTAATATTTCAGCAACTAATAATATTGAGTAAGTACAAGCGTCTGAGAAAGGTTCTACGTGCAAAAAACAGCCAATCCCCAAACCACCCACCACAAGGGAAAAAAAAGGCGTAATGATAAAAGACCTAAATGAAGGCAAAAGGTCAAGGCTATATCTAAATGTCAAAATCCGAGAATAGTACCACTGTTTTTGTCACCACCACCCGCGATGAACCAACTCTCCCCAATCGTAACGCCTGCATGGCCAGCCCGGGGACTGGGTATATCACCTTTTTGTGCAGGTTTTGACCATTCCATCTACAAAATCAAAAGCAATCATATGTTTGCATATATGTATATATAGATATTTCAAGTTATGAACATTGAAAATGATTAGTTCTCTCACTGTTTGTAGATCAAGGACGTGCAGGTCATTGAAGCAATCAGTATGTGAACTCCCACCAAAGATAAAAAGGCAGTGGTCCGCATGTACAGCAGCAGCATGATCCGACCTTGGAGAAGGCGGCAACCCCCTGCAAATGAAGACAAAAATATATTATGTTTAAGTATTTACAAAAATTAAGGAAATGACCCAGCAAATCATTAGCACAACACAAAATAGTTCTCGAGTGATTCAAGGAAATGCGAGAATTCCAAACTACAACTTACGATGCATCTATTTCACCCCAAGTCAAGGTTTCTAAGTCCAGAATATGCAGATCATTTAAGAGAGATCCCTTTGCATCTTCTCCGCCAAAAACCACTAACCTTGTCCCTACAAGGGTTACTGATTGGCCTCCCCGTGAGATCTGAAATGGTAAAATACATATTTAATTTACGTGCAAACATATTATACGCAAGTGAGAACATCCATATTTAGTCTTCGAGAGGGCAAACAAGTATGGATAATTTGCAACTTCATGTTTACAAGCTTAAGTCATTGCAATATATGGACACTATCCATCAGTAGAGAATTTCAGATAATTAAATAGCCAAAATGATGAAAAATCCTTCCAAGTTCCAACAAATAGGGAAATAATCAAATACGAAGATGGCCACCAAATTCCCATAACTAAAAGGAATTTCCATACCAAAACTGTACAAGTATTAACTTCTTCAGAAACATCCGAAAGAAACAGAGAACACGAAGTCCCAAAGTCCTATTATATCCATAAAACTCCCTATCCTACCCAACCAAGTGCGACTTGTCCTTTTCTGAAATACAGAATCTAAGGGAATTTCTGATCATTCAATAAGGAAAGGAAGACAGTATCACAGCTAAATGAAAATATACCGGTGGCTTTCCGTGAGTCTTCAAGGTTGACCAAGCTGCACTTTCCAAATCAAACTGCTTCACTGCCAAAATAAATAAAAAAGACGAGTTGTGAAGTAACTAAGCAATTGAGAAGGAAAAAAAATAAAAAATAAAAATAGATGAATAACATCTCAAATTTCAGTGTAACAACTAAAAATTCGGCAAGAAATTCCCTGCTTCTATGGGTGGAAAGTAAACTCAGAATGGCAATTAAATGAACATCAAAGTTGGACAGTTTTAGTAGAATTAGAATTTTGACATTTACAATCAATTTCCTAACACTTGGGTTGTTAAGAGTTTGTAACCTTCGTGTCTCGTGAAAATGAAGAAGGATTTTTGGCTGGCTTTGAAAAATGTTTAGTTCCATTAACTTACAGAAGTTGCCATTGAAACTTTTGGAGCTCTTTTATACTAACAGGCACGAAGGGTGAGTGAGTGGGTGTGAGAGGGGGGCTGGGGGAGAGACAAATATGAATGAGAATGCAACTCCTGCAGTGGTGAATGGGTACCTTTGATAGCTTCAGAAGGATCCTTTGTAAGTCCAGCAATTAAAAGAAGCTTCTTGGCTCCCCATGGTATCTACAGAAATAAAAGTGATACAATCACATGAAAAAGACATGAATTGTGGAAGTGCAGAAGTCCATTTCACAACTTCTGACCAAATAGATGTAAAGCTAAAATAATAGTCTTTAAATTACCAAGGAATGACGGGCGCACGGAGCAACCCTGACCGGAGATGCTGATTCCAAAGCCTCACCACTCGCTTTGACTTCAACTTTGGACCATGTCCAACTCCTCATATCGAGAGACTGCATTGTCGTCAAATTGAAATTACTTAAGAAAAATTATCTTTCACGCAACATAGTAAGTAATCAAAATCATGAAAAGAATGTCTCATTTACCGGTATAGCTACTGAGATAGATGAGAAGCAAACAAATAATTTTATGATATTGAAAGAAAGAAAAACCAAAAGAAGCACTTGGTAAAAGGATAGTCTACAGTTTGGTCAAAAAAAGATTTGTATCTAATATACATACACAAATACAAAGATTTAGAAAACATACTTGAACATCATTTAGATAAATGCCACCTTGGCACCCGCCTAGGATATACATTTGATCTTCAATTATTGCAGCTGCATGCTGCGAAGTTGGCAAAAACATCGTTATAAAAAGGACGCGAAAACAACCATAACATCCACTACCACATATTTCCAACATGACAACCCCTAACCTTAGAACGTGGACTAGGTCGTGGACCTGTTACTGAAGGTGTAAGCCATTGACCATAAACAGCAACTAGAAGCGGATCCTCAAGTTTCACTTCTCCTCCTCTTCTGAAATAATGATAAAGAAACACCAGTAGAAGAGCGTGTAACAATAATTAATATAACTTCCATAAATATTCCGATAAACACAACATAAGGCGAGGGAGGAGATAGAACTTACACAATCAAAACATTCTCAATGTCAAGAAAATTATAATTGGGAACGAAGCGACTGAAGTCGTAATCATGCGAATGCAGCACCACAGCAACCAGGAAGGCATCTCCTTGTACATCGACTAAAAATATTGCTATGCGGACTGCCCACTGAATATTTTTTACCTTTCGTGCTGATAAAACGAAGCAAAACTTTCCTTCTCCTAGGAAATAAACAAAACCTCGATTGTATTCTGAGTTCCCAATATTATCATCTATCTGGGATAATCGCTGCTCAAATTGAAATGCTCCATCGACCCCATAAAAATAAGCCTTTAGCCCTCCACGAGTATAGGCAATGACTACACCATCTTCACCTTCAGCTATTGAAGTTGTTTCTGCCAAACGATTGTAAAAAGGCAAAGAAGGAGAATTATGTTCATTCTCACCTAAAATATAGGTAGCATCCTTCCACTCCCCCACATCCACATTGTAGAAACTAACTCCAAAACAATTATGTATATAGATATTCCGGCCCATGACAAAAAAAGCCCGAAGCCAACATGCTCCCATCCGATGATAAACTTTTTTGTCTCGGTAATGTGGAGGCTCTGGCAACTCCACCCACTCGCTACTTGAAGGATCATAACACTCAAATGCAGGAGACGGAATATTTTTTACCCGGCAATGAGGCTTACAGCCAAGCACATATAACTTGCCACCGATCGTAGCAATTTTGGGATTTGCTTTCGCCCCAATCATCGGTGGGATATCACTACCAGGAGAATACAATTGATTTTGTGGACTAGAAGGATCATATACGAAAACTTTTGAACTTATTCCTTGATCACCGTATGTTATATCTAATACCCCCGGAGGGTTCAAGTTCCCAAAACATTTTCCCTTCCCAAGCATCTCCCCACCAACCAAAAATAACTTGGAATTTAAAGCAAAAGAACCCATCCCAAACGGCATTCCCTCCTTTGTATACTCAACCACGAATTCCACTGGAGGTGCAGTTTGTTGTGACAGTTTTTCAATATTGACTCTATAAACGTAACGCTTTAGAACAAAGTAAAGGTATCCCGAGTCCATGATGTACTACTCCTCCCAAACCTGAAATGAAATGAGTGTCACATAATAAAAATTTAATCAAAAGAGGTCCTCCGTTTCCTCCAAAAACCTAACCCTAACCATCCGTAATAACAGCGACCAAATTCCAACAATCAAAATTCAAAAAAGGAAAATAGAACTTACACAAAACCGTCAAAAATCAGAGAGAAAAAATAAAGATCGTACCTTCACTTCACGGATGGTGAATTGAGAGAAGAGACGAGTAACCAAAGAAATGAGAGAGAAAAATTCGGTGAGGATTAAAGAGAAGGAAACACGGATGAGCTAGGGAGACAGAGAGGGACGAATACAATACAAATTACCCTCGAGACACTCTTGGGGATTCAAACTTCAAATAATACAAAACAAACAGAAACCGGATGCCCTGGCTTGAATGATCCGGTTTGTATACCCTCCTCTAACCCGTAGTACCCGGATCCGATTGATTTTTTTTTTTTTTTTGACGCTAATAACTTGCATTACATTAGTTGGTAACTCTCCAAGCAAATTAAGTAAATAGGATTTGTAATGACACACGTCTCGTTTTTTTCTTTTACCCCATGGTAAAAATCCGATTAAATTGTTACCAAATGTAAAAATTCGATTTTGATTCAATTCAGTTTTAGATTCTAAATCTTTTAAACCCAAATTATAACCAAATTTTTCAGTTCGATTTTGACATATGTGTTTTTTATTTTTTTCTAAATAAATTTAATATAATAATAGAATACAAATAGTAATGTAAGACCAGCTCATATTCAAATTAAAAACATGATTTTCTAGAAATACAGAGCAAATATATAGAAAACATGTTTACTATTTAGTTATTATTTTATTCGTATATTTACAAAAATAAAACATATAAATAAAAAGATAAATTCTCTTACCATCATGTAAATGATAAAAGAAATCTTAACATCATGTTGTTAATTCAATAATAAGGGTAAGCATAAATGACTTTTTTTAAGATGATCGCAATATGCAATTAATAAATAATATATATATATTCTTATAAAAGTATCTATTTTTTTATCATAGTATACTTAACGTGTACCTATAGAAATAAGGCGCAAACATATAGATAACATGTTTTCTATTTAATCACTATTTTATTTGTACATTTACAAGAACAAAACACATTAAATAAAATGTTAAATTACCTTGTCATCATGTATGTGATAAAAAAGTCTTAACATTGTGTAGTTAATTCAATAATAAGGGTACGCGTTAATGACTTTTTTTTTTTAAGATTATCACAACATGCAATTAATAAGGAACTTATTCATATAAAAGACCATTTTTTTTATATATTATAATATAATTAATGTGTGAACTTAGAGTATATATTAAAAAAAAAATTCTTATACATAATTCGGTCCGGTTTGGTTTAATTCGATTTTGGACTAGTTTGCCTCAAACCCGAACCAAACTTTTCAGTTTCGGTTCAATTTTCTCGTTTTTGATTTCGGTTTTTTTTCAGTTCGGGATTTTTCGGATCGGTTCGATCCGTTCGGTCGATTTTCGGATTGCACTTAACACCTCTACTATTCTTATCCATTTAAGATAGAGAAATTTGAAGGAATACCACATTCATGGAATGATACATTCTTAGCTAAAAATCCGAATCAAACATCAGAATTATTCTAGAATGAAATGTAGCATTTCGAAAATGATTTAAAATTCGAATAAAACGAGTCTTTAAGGGTTTTGCTTTTCACACTTTAGTGTGTATTTTGTTTTAAATTTTAATTTTTTAGTTTTAATTAGTTGTACGCTAATTGGAGTAATTTCTAGCGTTAGTGTTAGTGTGCTACAATGAGTATTGTCCAGTGTCCACTCTAGTATGCTAATTGCTAGTATTAATTTGTGTGATAATTGCTTACCTCTTACTTATTAATTAGTATGACGACATCATGTTACAACCTTACAAGTATGTATTATGTGAGTATGTGCTATATTACTACTATTTACAAATCTTTTAGTAATATATCATACTATACTAAAATTTTAGCCTACCTTAACATAATAATAATAATAATAATAATAATAATAATAATAATAATAATAATAATAATATATTTTAACGTATATAATACAAAGTTTTGATACGATAACTATTCCCAATCCACTCCTAATGTTGTGTTGGCTCAATGATCGAAGACTTCCAAACTAGTTTTCTTATAAAAGACTTAGGGTGCGTTTGATTGCAAGCATGGAATTTACATGGAAATAAAATAAGTTCCAGGTAATTGAATTGCCTAGAATTGAGTTGCATGGAAAATGTAATTAAATGTGTTTGATTGCCTTAATTTTCTACCCGGAAAATATTGGTTGTATTGTGGCATTTTTAATGTAGAAAAAATTATGGGTATTTTTTTTTACATAATTTTATAGTCATGATGGATCTTGTTTAATTGATCTTGATGAGTAGATTTTAAATATAAAATTTTTATTAAATTTTGAATTTTGTAGTTTAAGTTATAGCATTTTTAGTGTAGAAAATGAGTAAAATGTTGTCTCGAAAATCGTGCAATTGCCTGGAAAATAAAAACTAGCCCCTCCCAAAGAAAATATTTTCCTTGTTTACAAGGAAAATGTAAGTGTGTGAGCCAAAAGTAGCAATTGAATTGCCTAGAAAAAAAAGCCAATCAAACACCTTAAGTTGTCAAATCAAGTGGAAAATGGGTATTTTCCATGGAAAATACTCCCAATCAAACACACCCTTATTACATTTGCACAACTTTTGTGAAACATTTATAATATAGTTATTATAGTTTCATTCATGTTTGGGCCAATTTATTATACACATTGACAAATATGTAATTAATTTATTTCTACTCCCTCCATTTGTCTTTACCCCATGTCACCTTTTCAACTTTTCCCATTCCTATTTTCTTTCCTTTTTAACTTTTTATTCTCGATTATATTTTCATGCAAAATCATTCATCTGTTGTGTCATGTACATTACTTTTATATATAGACATATATATTATTAAAATACCAAAAACTAAAATATTAAAAATGAAAATATCAAAAAAATATTGGTTTGGTTTTAGTATTACTCTTATAAAAACCAAAATACCAATTTATTATACTGTAAATACCAAAAAGTATAATATGCCGAAAATAGTAACCAATAATACTAAAAACACTAATTCAAAGAGTATCAAAAATACATAATATTAAAATTATCAAATAATTACATATAAAGAATGTGGAATATATCTAATACCAGAAATATCAATGATTATGATACTTATAAATTATTATTTCATTAAATAATATTTTAAACTTATATTATCAATTGAACTTGACCACTAATTAATTCTTAGATATAATTATTTGCACAAGTATTGCTTCAATTTTTATGAAATTTCAATCCAAAATTTAGTTTCCAACCTAAAATTATTGTCGTTATAGAAAACCAAAATTAACCGAAAATATTTATAAAAATTTACACTGATAATACCATTTAACAAAAACCAAAATTAACTGTAATTACCGAAAACCAAAATTTATCAAAAATACCGAATATATCAAAAAACCAAGGGGCAATTAGGCATAAGGGTTCATTCTAATAATAACATAATTATAAAGGATACTTAAAAATTAGTCGTGTAAATTAGGGACACTGTACAAAAAAATACACTAACATCACTTCCTTATAACATCTCACGTCTCATTATGACACTAACAACAACCAGAAGATGCTAAATGCATTTAGCACCATCTGGACAGCAACCAGAAGGTGTAAAATGTATTTAGCAACACAATCAGAAGGTGTTAAATGCATTTAGCACCACTTAGACAACAACCAGAAGGTAGCGCCACTTGGACAACAACCAGAATGTGCTAAAATGATTTTAGTACCATTACAAAATATAGAATAACAAAATTAATGAGATCAACATCCAATCTATTTTTATATATATATGGATCGACGTAGGGCTCGGTGAAAAAAAGAAGAAGAAGAAGAACGATCATATTTTTTTTTCAAAATCCTGCTGGGCTGTCGAAATTGGTCGATTTCGATAGCAAAATGACCTCTGATCGTATTGATTTACACATTAATATGCTAACTTTGTCTTCAGAATAACATATCCGAAAATTAGCTAAATCCAACAGTTTAATCAAAAATTATATATGTTTAATGATTGCCCTTGCAGAAAAAATAAGAAGAAAAAGATGAGAACGACGCTCCTCCCGGCGATACGATCGAAAAATCAAGTGGTGGTGGTGGAGGAGGAGGTGAGGTCGTTAGTGAGACAGAGGTGAGTATTTGATGGCTGAATGGAATCTAGAAAGAGATGAGGTATTGAAAGTTTACGTGGCGGTGGGGGGGGGGGGGGCTAAGAGATGTTTATATTAAGGGTATTTTTGTCCATTAACATTTATCATTTTTCTTAAAATAAATTAATATTATGAAAATTGTCTTTATTGCAAAACCAAATTATGAAATTAGTATTACTTCTCTTTATTAAACATGAGTTCGTCCTTAGTGTTATAAAACATTACGAAGCGAGGCCTTATAACCCATTATCTCAAAAATCAAACACTATGGAAATTGGGTTTCACTTTTAAATACTGACTGTTAAACTAGTATTGAACTTCATATTTCAGTTTTTTATTGGTAAAGGCCATTTATATACCAATTTACTAAAATAACACCCCCAATAGAAATGCAATAGATTTTAGTTACTGTCCATAAGAATCACTTACTTGATAATGTAACTTTATTTGTAAATATCAAATAACGTTTTGTAAAAGCTTATTTTTTAAAAAATAATAACAATGCAATTATTTTTCTTTATTAGTTGAGTACTCAAGATTTTCGGGGGTTGAAAAACTCACTTTAAAATTTAATTATTTAAAGTGGCGACCAAATAAAACTAAAATATAAATAATAAAGGGATGAGATATTATAATATCATCTTTTAAGCGGGATAGAATAATCTAGTACTTGTGGAATAAAATGTCGAAGTGTATTTTTTTATCTTGCACCATATTCAATAGCTAGCTTTGAACTAAATGTGAGACATGATATATATATATATATATATATTCTATGTGTTGCGGAACCAAATATTGGAAATGATTATATATCCTATCTCGTGTAGTACGGAACATAGGATAAGAAAAAATTATCCTATATTGTCATATATCCCGTTAGACAAATGCACCCTAAAAAGGGTGCATGGTATAGTCATATCGAATTCTTAAGGATAAAAAGGGAGTTAATTATGTAAGTTATTATGTTCAGTGTTTCATGAAGTGCGAGAAAGAATAAAAATGTTATGTCCACCCTTATGCTAAAGAGACCATATGTACTTTCCTATCATTTTCGATAATATAATCTAATCCTCCCTATATATATGGCATTCCCGGTTTAATGTTTATGGCCTTTTATCCTTACAAATAGTAAATCGAAATTTAGGTGGGTTTATTTTGACAAACCTAAACCCGTTCTGTGTCTTTCGGCCAACAAACTCTATTACCTGGCTGGCCTAACCCATTAAGTGGTAATTAAGAGGGTAAGGAGGTTTAAGAAGAGTCTAGTCTCTTGGTGAACATCAAATAATTGTATAATTAGCTCTCATATATATGTACATATATAGCTAAAGAAATGGTGTAGACAGATCGACTATCTTAATTGTCTTTGAAAATACAACATATATAATAGACTCAAACTTAATATATAAATTGTAGGGAATTAGGGCAGTAATCATGCATCGCATACACATATTTACGCACTAATCTTTAAACCCTAGGATCTATGCTGTTCAATAAAATCGACAGAAGACATACCTTATATGCGATTTGGTGTTAATGTAACGAACAGGGTGGATCAGATCATTCTGTTGTTGTCGTCCTTAGCGTAGAAACTACGACGCCTCTACGGTATGCACACACGAACGAGGTGAGATCCTTGCTTGGTGTACTAGCGCCTTCTAGGGTTCTCTCTATTATTTCGACTCTCTGGCCTCTCTAAATTTCCTTGACGGCCAAGATGAATAGAGGTTCCCTTTTATAAGGGAACCCTAGTGAGAACCCTAAGCAACAAACGAACTGGGCCCAAGTCCAACTTGGCCCGTTTTAATTCGTTTTGATCCAACTCGTTTTGGTGTGCGACCCTGTAGGTTTTATACTCTTTGGCAGTATAATTAAAAGCCCATTTTATTATACGAATAGTAAGCGGTCTCTAGTAAAACATTACTACTATCCAAAGGGTATAAAGGTCAAAAACGACACAACCTTAAATTGATATTCCACATATTAACTCCTTTTGTCAATCGATATCTAGATTGAACACAAGACTAGGCAAGTGTCATTCTTGTATAGTTCAATCTTTATTTCTTAATCTCTAAGTATAATTAATCTAAAACAAATGACATCTCATTTGTGCATGGCCATGCAAATATTAATTACACTTATCAAGGGGCCCAACGATATCTCTCTCAATATATGAGAGTGACAAATCCCATCTTGATCAACCACATACCTCTACATAGTTCATAGTATGCTCGGTCATCATCTTTATAATTACTCGATCAAGAGCAACGTTTGATAATGCCTGACATGCTAATCCCTATGTTGGTAACCATGGCGATCTCAGGTCTGAGGATAATACGATATCACAAATGGGGAACATCACTGATGACATTATGTAACACTTCTCGCAGTGTCCCTAAAGCGGGTCAGTCCAATACTTTGTTCCCTAACAAGTATCAATATGTTCAGTTTGATATTTCCTTATCCGTGACTTGTGGAACATAATCATCAGCTGACCCATACTCTAATCATTATATCAATGTGATCCTAGGTTATTGACACATGATTAGGGACATCTAAATAATATTATTATAACATTACTAGCATCCCACAATCAAGTCACGTACTTGATGAACTAGTATTAATATATATTATTTACAAGAGAATATAAAGTATAATAAAAAAACTTTATTAATAACAATAAGCATAAAATATCCAAGTACAAATCATAATCTATGAATAGTCCTAGGATATATCTCTTTCATAAATATGATGGCATAACCGCATCTCCCCTCTCTCTCTCTCTCTTTTGTCTTCTTTCCCATCTATTTTTTATTTAAAGAAGATAAATGAGATTTGCAATCTTTCCCCATCTCTTTCAAATTGCCCAAAGAAGATCCATGACTTTTGCAACTTTGAATGTTTTCTTGCCGAAAGAAGAAAACATGGCAGTCATAATTGATTATCTATCTGAATCATATTATTACTTTGATTTTGGTATCAGAGAAAGAGAGTGTTAATAGGAGATCAGGATAAATTGAAAGCGTACTAATTGTTGGACAAAACTTTATTCCATCTGCTTTTTATTTCTGGATCAGTTAAGCTCCGTTAGGCTTTCTTTTACAGATCAAAAAATAAAACAGAATGAAATTAATATGTTTGGTGTTTGGTGTCGGTCAAAATTATATAACGAGATGAATTTATTCAATAAAAAAATTTATCCAGCTAAAAAAAAAGTTACCGATGAAATTAAGTAGTCTTATTAAACTATTTTATCTTATAAGTCAAATGTTCTGTATTACTAAAAGATGCGTATAAATCAAACTATATATTAAAATTAAAATAAAATAAAATTGTGAAGTACTATTATTATATTATTTTATTTTATTTTGAAAAGAAAGCTTAGTATTAAGAAAGATAATCAAATTAAAGGGGTGGTAATAAGAAATTCGGAGCATCTTCCATACAAAACCTAAAGACTGACATAAACGTAACTTATTTGGCAAAATGATCTCATGCTGTGCGATTTCATTGTCATTTCAGTTTACAAAAGTCCAACTACAAGACTGGAGACACTTCGATTCCTTTCATATATCATCAACAATATGGCCAAAAGGACTAGAATTACTAACATCGCTCTTATAATATTAATAAGCATTCAAGTATTTAGAGGTGTTTTTGGTTTCGGTCCAAGTAAAAATTAGGAAACCTAAACCCAAACTAAATTTGAAAGTTCAGTTTTGGTTTTTAAATCTTCTAAACCCAAACCCGAACCAAAATTTTCAGTTCAGTTTCGATTTGTTTTGGTTTTCATATATTTTTTTAAAAACTAAATAAATTGTAAGACAACATATTTTTTTGTTAGAAAAATATTTATTTTGGATCGAAAAATATTTATGATAGTCTAAAGAGTTGATTTATCACTAGATTTTATAAATTTTAGGAATATAAAAGTTTAAATAGTGGAGTAATATTATTTTCGAATCACATATTCATTTATTTGGTTTCACAATGTCACGCCTAAATCCAGACCAAATATATTTGGTTTCGGTTTGGGTTCTTTGGTTTTATTTATTTTTTTTGTTTAATTTTTGGCAGATCAATTCAACTCGATACGATTCAACCATTCGATTTTCAGATTCACCACAGCGCTCCTAAACCTTAAAAGCATATCCTTCAAAAGCAACATTACTCAAACCACAACGTACTGCAAGCAAAGGATACCGCATTAGAAACCGAAATCGCCTCTGCCATATTATTGCCAAAAAATTCCCAACGACATTTTTTATGATACCACCGATATAACTATGCACGCCTTATTGACCCCCTTCAATTTTTATTTTTTTTTCTAAGTAAAATTTATAAGACTTAAATAAACTTTAATTTGGGGGTGGGGGTGGGGGTGGGGGTGAGGGGACTCCATAGATTTTTGAAAATTTGTGTAGTACTCTCTTGGCTTTTTGAAAATTTGTGTAGTACTCTCCTGGCTTTTTGAAAATTTGAATATATAATAATATTTCTATTTTGATATGTATAACTATGTTACACTTTTTTTGCAATTTCAATTATTTTTCTCCGGGTAAAATTCACAACATTTTGAGCTTAAACATATAAATATAAGTGATAACTTCTTCCCTAAGAACATATGTTAAGCATATTATGAATAATACTATATGTGAGAATCTATACCCTATTAAATATGTATTTAAACTTACTATTATAAATGGATTGTTAACATGTACCCATTAACACGTGACCTAATACAAATAATACACAATAGTTATGGATTTTTTTTAATTAATTTATTTTGAATTTGTTGTCATGCTATTTATTTTTATGTCACAAAAAAAATTATGATTATGTTTTGGTCTCCCAAAATCAATATTGTAGATCCACCAATGTAGGATATATATATCTATATTATAAAACATCAAGTTTGACTTAAAAAATATAAGGATCTAATAGTTAAAAATACACATGTTACGGTGTGCATTTGTTCTACACCCTTGGATGAGTTTTATACACACATCAAGATGTCACGTCAAAGTTAAAACATTCACACCAATAATATACACACAATAAACTCTCACAAACTAATAATATTGTCTATACTAAAAATGCCACAACTTGAAATAGAAAATTCAAAATTTAATAAAAATTTAATTTTTAAAATCTACTAATTAATATCGGTTAAACAAGATCTATCATGATTATAAAATTATGTAAAAAAAATCAAGAAAAATTATTGAGTAACATTTAAGAATCCATACATTGTTGAATTATTTTTACATTTTCTGTTGATGTTTGTCGAAATAAACTAATGATGTTTGTCTATTTAAATTTAGAACACGTTGCTCTTTTTTATTCTATTATTTCACCATGCCGGATGGCACGGATATACCCTGGTATATATATACAGCGCCCTTCATGTACGCACAAATGCGTACGCATTTGTGCGGAAGTCTTTCCGGAGGGCCTCACCAAATGAGAATCTCGCCTTTTTTCTTTCACTGTTTTGTTTTGGTTGACAGATTAATAAAACACAAAACAAAAAAGCACACAAATCATCTTCTCCACTGAGACCCTCTCTCTCTCTCTCAGACCCATTATTCCTCTCAACCTCTCAGCGGCGACACAGGAGCGTCGAGCTTTCTTTCTCTACCACAGGAGCGTCGAGCTTTCTCTCTCTACCGGCGCCGGTGCGTGAAGCGCAATGCTTTCTCTCTCTACGGGTTTGATTCAAAAATGGGTTTGATTGAAAATGTGGTTGATTGAAATTTCAAGTTTTGCCTTTGTGTAAGAATGGGTTTCATTAATGAGCAATTCTCTCTGATTTCGCTGAACTGAAAATTACCTTCGGTTGAATTGAAAATGGGTTTGAGATGAAGATTGAAAATGGACAACTTTGTGCTGTTGTCCATTTTAAAATGGGGTCGAGTTTTGCTCCATGGTTTTTTCGAGTTTTGCTGCTGCTGCTGCTGAAAATTAAATCATTTAGCTTGGTTGTGTTGGTTCAATTGAATGCCGTTGGTTCAATTAAATCGACCACTTGGTTGTGTCGAGTTTTTGAATGCTAAAAAATGGGTCTGTCTAAAAATGGAAATTTCGAGTTTTGCTGTTGCTGCTTCTGAAAATTAAATCATTTAGACTTTTTGAATCCGTAAGAATGGGTTGTGTTGGTTCAATAGAAGGAATTAAAATTAGAATGGAATAGAAAGAGAAAGCTCGGCGCTCTGTGGTAGAGAGAGAAAGCTCCATGCTGGGTGTATCGCTGCTGCTGAGAGGTTGAGAGGAATAATGGGTCTAAGAGAGAGAGAGAGAGGGTCTCAGTGGAGAAGAGGATTTGTGTGCTTTTTTGTTTTGTGTTTTATTAATCTGTCAACAAAAACAAAACAGTGAAAGAAAAAAGGCGAGACTCTCATTTGGTGGGGCCCTCCGGAAAGACTTCCGCACAAATGCGTACGCATTTATTGTAGGTAATTAGGGCAGTAATCATGCATCGCATACACTAATTTACGCACTAATCTTAAACCCTAGGATTTATGCTATTCAATAAAATCGACAGAAGACATACCTTATGTGTGATTTGATGTTACTAAAACGAACCGGATGGATCGAATCCTTCTGTTGTTGTCGTCCTTAGCGTAGAAATTACGACGCCTCTACGGTATGCACACACGAAAGGGATGAGATCCTTGTTTGGTGTACTAGCGCCTTCTAGGGTTCTCTCTCTGGCCTCTCTGAGTTTCCTTAACGGCCAAGATGAATAAAGGTTCCCTTTTATAAGAGAACCCTAGTGAGAACCCTAAGCAACAAACGAACTGGGCCCAAGTCCAACTTGGGCCGTTTTAATTCGTTTTGATCCAACTCGTTTTGGTGTGCGACCCTGTAGGTTTTACACTCTTTGGCAGTATAAATAAAAGCCCATTTTATTATACGAATAGTAAGCGGTCTCTAGTAAAACATTACTATTATCCAAAAGGTATAAAGGTCAAAAACGACACAACCTTAAATTGATATTCCAAATATTAACTCCTTTTGTCAATCGATATCTAGATTGAACACAAGACTAGGCAAGTGTCATTCTTGTATAGTTCAATCTTTATTTCTTGATCTCTAAGTATAATTAATCTAAAACAAATGACATCTCATTTGTGCATGGCCATGCGAATATTAATTACACTTATCAAGGGGCCCAACGATATCTCTCTCAATATACGAGAGTGACAAATCCCATCTTGATCAACCACATACCTCTACATAGTTCATAGTATGCTCGGTCATCATCTTTATAATTACTCGATCAAGAGCAACGTTTGATAATGCCTGACATGCTAATCCCTATGTTGGTAACCATGGCGATCTCAGGTCTAAGGATAATACGATATCACAAATGGGGAACATCACTGATGATATTATATAACACTCCTCGCAGTGTCCCCAAAGCGGGTCAGTCCAATACCTTGTTCCCTAACAAGTATCAGTATGTTCAGCTTGATATTTCCATATCCATGACTTGTGGAACATAATCATCAGCTGACCCATACTCTAATCATTATATCAATGTGATCCTAGGTTATTGACATATGATTAGGGACATTTAAATAATATTATTATAACATTACTAGCATCCCACAATCAAGTCACGTACTTGATGAACTAGTATTAATATATATTATTTACAAGAGAATATAAAGTATAATAAATAAACTTTATAAATAACAATAAGCATAAAATATCCAAGTACAAATCATAATCTATGAATAGTCCTAGGACATATCTCTTTCATTTATGCGTACATGAAGGGCGCTGTATATATATATATTCTTTAAATGATATAATCAGAAAAAACTAACGTCAAGACGAACAAAAAGACATAGTTTTAAATACGACATAATTGCCTATGCCAAGCTAGAGCAAAGCCAGCTCATGTAATTTATCAAAAATCTCTTTCTTTCCCTCTCTAAGAACATCCACAGTGGGTAGAGTAAAATGATAAATTTACGCTACCCAAGCGACAGCGAAAAGAATTGTAGGGCAAAATTTTAGCAGGTAGGGTAGAGAACGAGTAAATTTATCTTACGGCTAAATTTTACTCATACGAATGTGGCTCATTCGTATGACCTTTTTTTTTGTGAAAAACCTCATACAATAGTGGCTCATTTGTATGACCTTCTTTTTTTTTTTTGATAAACCTCATAAAATAGTGGCTCATTCGTATGAGCTTTTTTTTTTAAAAAAAAAAACAAAAAAACCTCATACAATAGTGACTCATTTGTATGACCTCTTTTTCTTTTCTATTTTTAACCCATACTTCATTCGTATGCATAATTTTAATTTTTTTTTACCCCATCCGTTGTATTCTACTCTCAAATGTAATTAAATGTATGTTAAATTTAGCCTAAATTTAACACACTATGCTGTGGATGCTCTAAGTAATTATGTAATTTATTGGGATTAAATATGTAATTTGTGGGAATTTAGTTTTTAAAGTGCTTGTTTAGTTGAGATTTTAAAACATGTTTTTTAGATAAGTTTTTGGAAAGTGTAAAACTAGGTTGAAAAGTGAATTTAATTTTTGTTGAAGATTTTTTCAACCAATTAAAAAAAATCGTGAAAAAAAATTCAAAAAATAGTCACAATTGATCTTATTTTATAGATCTCGATAAATAGATTTCAAATATATTTTTTTATCTAATTCCAATTTTTGAATTTAAAGTTACGGTATTTTAAAAATTTTATGAAAGAAAAAGTAAAGTTAAATAAATTTTGAAAAGTGTGAAGTAAGTTGACTTTTTTGTAAAAAATTTTAAAACTAAATTTTAAAATCTCAACCAAATACCACCAAAGTCTTTCAATTAAAGCCGGACTACGTAAGCATTAATATTTGATCTCACCTAATCTTTATTTAATTGATTTCTCTCTTATTATATTTCATTTCACATGATTTTTATTTAATTCATTTTAAATCTTATTTTATTTTGCTTTTGTTTTATTATATCTCACATTTTAATTTCGTGCATTACTACTGATTTTTTTTTTTTATATTTATAGATATCAATAAAGACGAAGTAATATATATATATATATTATCAAATTTTGGGTTTGTGATTAAAATATTCAGTATTTGTTTAAGAAGTTAACAAGAGTGACAACAGTACCGCAAGAGTGTAAATGTTGGGAAGGCCTGCGAACTTAATGCACCAACCCCCTTTGTTTTAATTACTTACCACCAACCCCCTTGGTCATTGGAAACTGCCGCACGAAAAGAAAATGTGGTTTTGGATAAAATATTCAAATACATTAATTACATTGCGGTTATATATTATAATATATATAAAGAAAATACAAAAAATGAATAACTCATGTAATTAAGAAAAGAAAAATACAAATTTTCTTACGTTCTCATTAAATATATTATAATAAGTGGCGTTGCATGTAATTGTTGAATTAAATATTTTCTTGTGACTTTAGGTAAAAAAAAGTTTACTATTATTTATTATTTTTTGGCACCAGTTAAATAAACGAAGTTTTTTTTAGCTCTGTTACAAAATTTATGCAATTTAATCTTATAAACTGATTTGATATAAAGCGAGTTCACCTAGTCTGATAACCACAGTTTCCTTAAAACAGTTACGACTCCTCTTGGTTGTACTTTGAAGCTGCTAAACGGCGTCTATTTCTTAGGATGAAACAATACTTCAGTGTTACCTAAGCATCTCGGTACACTGAACGAACTGAGTTTGTTTGAATTTTACCACTGAAGAAAAACTTACGAACTAAAGCAGAGACGAAGTGAAAGATTCAATAGAGAGGATATTTCAAGCTTAAGAATATTTTGTGAATGAGCCAAAGGTCACATTTTAATTCAAATGGGAAATAATGGCCATTAACATGGCCATTATTGGCACTAAGGTTGGAACTAAAACACTCCATTCTCATGGAGAATATTTTAGGGCAATTTTGTCATATACTTAATTCTCTTACCATGTAGCACACGCCTTACTTTTTATTAGTATTTTAATTGATGAATACCATAATGGTGTTAAGTGCCAAAATATATTAAATAAAGGGGAAAAATGTCTTGTAAAATAGTTTAAGGGTGCCGCTAGTAAATCCAAAAATATTCCTATAATGATTTTGTATTTATTTGGTTTCTATATTGAGATGTGGCCTAAAAAAAAAATCTAGCTCAAACGAGTGTTTGAAAAAAAGACAAAAGAAAGAGAGATTATAACTAGTAAGTGCACCATATTAAAATGTGAAAATAATAATCCAGTTGTCTCACCTTAACTTCTTCATTCTTTCTTTTTTTAATTAGCGTTGTCACTTAAAGTTTTTATTTAATTTGGTACATAATCAATACACTAAATTATATTATAGTAAATGCATCAAGAGTTAGCTTTATTGTCATTAAATTGTGATTTTTTATGTTTTAACTTTCTTAAAGTTTAATGTTTTATCTTTTTTTTTTAAGCTGTAAATTTTCAAATATGTTTAAATAAATTTTAAATTTTAGTTTTTTTTTGAAAGTTGTTACAAATCCCAGCATAAATTTATATTGCAAAGTAAATACCCAAATAATAAGAAAAATATTATATGGCACGAACCCATTAAAATTTTTGTATTTAACATTTTAAGGAAACTGTTAGTATTAGATTTTTAGTTAAAAATAAGGTCAATTTAATATGATAGAATTCAATGCGTTGATTATGAACAAATAAATAAAGTTATTAATATATTTTGGACTACCTGAAAGGAAAAGGAAACAGAACCTGAGATGAAATGATTATTATTTTCTATATTTTAGTTTGGTTCACTAATTATTTTTAACCTATAATATAAATTAAGAATTTATTATTTACTAATTTGATCGTTAACTTTTACAATTCAAATGTTACAATTATTTTAAAAAAATTTAAAGATCTACTTTACTTAGAGATTTTTTTTTATTTATAATTACTATTTTATTTGATATATCATGCCTTCGAGCACAAACATACTGTAATACTTCTTACAAAACTAATTTTTATCAAGCCAAAGCCCACTAAAAAAGCTAAATCAACACAATTAATCAATGACAGGGGTAGTTTTGTGATAAATGTGACTGAATTAATGGTTTGACCATTTCACTTAATGGTTCCATCCGTTTTCGGGGCTAAAGGTCAAGAAAAAACAAAACACTAAAAAAGCTAAATCAACACAAATCAATGTCAGGGGTAGTTTTGCAATAAATATGACTGAATTAATGGTTTGACCATTTCACTCATGTCACTTAATAGCTCCAGCCGTTTTCGGGGCTAAAGGTCAAGAAAAAACAAAATGAGTACCAAATGTTTATTATGAAAATTAAATGGAAAAACCAAAACTCAAATAACCCAAAATTTAAACATATTTGATTTAGTAATAATATGAATAGGGTGTGCTTATTAGTAATCTATAGGCGCTCAAATTATATTTGTGGACATTTTTCTATTATATTTTATGATGTTTTTATATTTCCTAAAAGATATTTTAGACTAGAAAAAAATTGAATACCAATAGCATCTATATGAATAAAGTGATTGTTAATAAAATGTGATGTCGTAGGCACTCCAATTTTATAATCAAAATACTATTGTAACTCTAACACCGCATGTTTTAAAATTATCGATCACAACACCTGTAGGGAGACACTTCAATTTTAAGCACCGAGTTGGTGTCTCAATATCTCATTGCCCAACTTTGACTTTCGATTCGATGATTTTTCAGTCTTGAACTAAACGACAATTTTAGCCTAGTCAATTTTTAGAAATAATTTATCGATCCTTGATCTTGGTAAAAGGTAATCAAATTGTAACTTTTAACTGAGTAAACTGCCACTGCATGTGGACGTTTAAGTCGGCAACTTGTCATCGACTTGTATTTTATGAAATGGGGCAACCAACTCTTAATTTTATAGCCATAACAACAATTAGTTGATATTTTAGTTGCTCCTATAAAAAAAACTTAGTTTCAATTTTGCAGTGTCCTAATTACAAAAGAGTAATGTATATAACATCATTCATACTAAAAAGTACGCTGATACAACTTCTCCTCTTGAAACACTATTTTGTCATTCGGACTTTCTATTCAAATCGGTAATTATAATTTATGATGCATATATCATCAACTATGCTGACACACACATAGCTACATAAGTTTTGCATGGAAATATAAGGGAGGGGAAAAAGTTAATTGGATGGAAATGGAAGGGATGCATGGAAACAGAAGGGAGAAGAAAGAGTTAATTGAATGGTTTTGAGGGAGATGGCTTTAAGGGAGGTGGCCGGCGTAAGTGTACATGACGTAAGAGATGAATGATTTTGCACGGAAATAGAAGAGAGAAGAAAATGTTAATTGAAAAAGAAAGAAAATGCAAATGATTGAAATGGGAAAAATGAAAGTAAATGAATCCTTACATTGCAGCTACTACCCTAAGGCCCCGTTTATTTCACGAAAGAAAAATTAATTCTCAGCTCTTATCTTTTTTATGAATGTGAGAAATTAAAGTTATTGTCTAGTTTCATTTTTTGTGTTTGGTAAAGCATGAAAATTATTTAGTTAGGGTATTGTTATCCAAATTTTTTGAAATAAATACTGAGAAATCACAAGGAAAAAATAATCCCATGGGTTTTGAGATAAATGATTTTACCTCCTATTTTTCCCGCTTAGACTTCATTTAGTTCGCGGATTTGAGCACTCACAAAAGAAAAGTTTTTCATTTTCTTTATTTGGTAAACACAAATTTCAAAAACATTTTCATAATAGATCATGAATGAAAAGTAGGGGGTAAAATCATTCATCTCAAAACTCATATAATTGATTTTTCTTTGTGATTTTCTATCATTTATTACAAATTTTTTGAACAATACTCCTACCTAAATACTTTCCATACTTTACCAACACACAAGAACAAAAAATTGATAGAAATTTTAGTTTCCCACCCCATAGAAAAGACAAGAAAAGGGATTTCTCTTATGTGAACCAAACGATGACATGGGGTTTATGTATGTCAGTGTGTGTACCTTTCTTTTTTCTTGAACATCTGTGTACCTTTTATTAATTATATATCTTATTCATATGGGTGTTACAAGTATTTAGTCTTTACATACGCAACTTAAAACAACTCTCAGAGATATAAATATATTAATAAAATGCAGGGCGGTGTTAACTTGTATTTTTAATGACATATAATAACAATTTAAATATATAAAGACTAAAGTAGAATTTTTTATGTAATGTTATAATCTCATGTGTGATTTTAAATTACAAATGTTGAACTTAACAATTTATATTTTATAACTACACATATAGCATTTGTGTGGTTCAAGGTTACTTTCACCCTAGAATTCAAAATTAACTTCACACAAATTTTAGGCTTCGTCAATTTATCATTCAACGTCTTGATATAGATTATATAAAAGATTTTTTTAGTCTATATAATAAGAAGCGTTGATTTCGGTTGAAATTTATTTGATTGAGATTCAAAATACTTTTAGAAGTTAAATATTGCATTTAATATAGATTTAAAATATAATTTATATAATGAAAGTTAATAATTTTTTAATAATAAAGTATATAAAACATAAAAGGCTATGTAGTTAAAAATTTATAAAGTATATATTACAAAACTGATAATTAAGAGAATCCCTGTGAATACCTGACATTTCACTTACAAAAGAGGAAATTTTTATTTTTATCTCTAAACGACCTTTTTCGTCTTTCTGTTAAAAAAATAATAAAAATGACTTGTCATACTTTTGATAATGCTCCATAATTTGTATATTTTTTACCTAGAAAGTTCGATAAAGTTTTTTTAATTATGTTGTTTTTACCTCGGACATGACATTTCATTACATGTTTAAATAAGTCCTGTAGCAGTTTAATTAGTGACATATTTTTGTAATTTCAGAGACATTTAAAATGATTTTCGGAACCACTAAAAGAGAATTTTATTGCCTATTTGGTTGTTGACTTGTTGGTTTACTTAAATTTAAAAGCTGCTCCTCCGTGTTTTTTTTGCCGCAACCCATACGCACTGGTACATCCGGAAAAGGCACATATTAAAGTGTAACATAATTTGTTGGACATGTAGAATTAAAGAGTTGAATATAATTATTTAATTTTATCTGAGCAGGATAAAATAATACTACCTTTTAAGTAGGATTCGTTAATCTCTTTCTCAGTGAAATAAGAAACTTTAGTGAGATAAATAATTCAATTGGATATCTAATTCCGACGAACATCAAACATGGAATATGATAGAATTATCCAATCTCATCATTTTATCCTACGTGTCAAATACAACCTAAATACATTAAGTTATAGAAGAGAGACATAAAAAGTGTGTCATAAAAATGAGCAGGTCATATGTGTTCGTTAAATCAAGAAGTTTAATTTATCCGATATCCATATGATAAGGGATAAAAAATTTGAAATCTAAAACATATGTCTAACATAAAATTTTGTGCGATTATTATTACATTTCAAGAATTTTAAGGCTCGGATTATTTCGTCCACTTTTATTTTTGGGCGGTGTTATTTACACCATCTATATTTGTCACAAACACCCTCCAAAAATAAATTTCTAATTACTAACACTCTCTAAAACTTGCCTAATGAGAAACGTGTGCAGATGCATATATTCGCCCCACTTGGGGATATTTTATTTATAATAACTCGCATAACATCAAGCAATAAATTACTTAAGTGTTTTTTAAATAAGGTGCACCTAATGAGAGGTGACCGCACTTATATAAATCTGGCTTACATGAGGAGATTGTATTACTAAGCACTCACCTAACGTCAAGCAGTAGAGGGGTGCTTGTGACAAATAAGATAGTGTTAAAATGAGTTTTTAGTTAAATTTTTGAAGGGATATTTGTGACAGATTTCGGGGTGTAAATAGTATCACCCTTATTTTTTTTGCTTCTCTTTTTTAGGACGGTGTTATTTACACCCCCATATCTATCACAAATACCTTATAACAGTAAACTTTTAATCACTAATACCCTCTAAAACTCGCCTAATGAGATGTGAGTGCAGATGCACACACTCGGCCCACTTGAAAAGAGTTTATTTGTAATAACTCGCTTAACATCAGGTAATAAATTACTCGAGTGTTTTCTAAATAAGGCCCGTCTAATGAAATGTAAGTATACTTATATAAACTCGGTTTACATGAGCAAAATGTGTTGTTACGTACTCACCTAACATTATACAAATGAGAGGGGTGTTTGTGACAAATAAAGTTGTATTAAAATTTGTTTTTAGTTAAATTTTGAAAAAATATTTTTATGATAAATTTAAAGAGTGTAAATAACATTATTATTTTTTTATAAATTTTTAATCCTAAAAGTTAAAATATGTATTTTTAAATAGTTGTACTGTATTCCACACGGATTACAGCCAAGTTTACTGATAAATCACATGTGGACTTCTCAAGCAATCTTGACCAATGAATTTTTGAAGTGATTTGTAGTCTTTGGATTAAAGTTGACTAGTCACAATCACTTAACAGTGCTATCACTGTATACCATGATGTCTCTCCAGTCTCCATCCATGACCCAAACCTGTAATCCGGCAAACCCTCTCCCTCTTTCTCTCTGCTCAACCATCCGAAAGCTCCTACTCCTCTCTCATCCAGCGCCCTTTGTCACAGTATATATTGTCTCGGATACGTCGTCAATGGTGTGTAACTTCTTACTTCTCGATGTATATATATATCTATCCATTCTCAAAAATGATAAACTGGCTATATGTATACCTGTTTTGGCAAAAAGAGTTACAGTGATTTTTCTATGGAAGAAAAAAAAAAAAAAAGAAAAGAAAGAGAAGGGAACATTTTACCAACGCAGAGCCGCCCAACTATATTACACGGTGGGACAACAGGGGACGACCCCTTGGATAAAAAAAAAGCAGCATTTGAGAGAGAATCCTCTCCGAAGCTGCTCTCAAACCCTAACCTCTCCGAAATCGTCTCTCTCTCAGCGGCTCTTCTCTCTGGCTCACTCTCCCTCCAAGGCTATATATATATATATAAGGCTGCATAGTCCGTATCGCAAAGGTGTTTGGCCCCATTTCTATCTCTAGAGTAAGCTCATCGTCTTAAGCTTCCTCTTTTCGTTTGATTTTCATCGATTATATATACTGATCCTTCACACAATGCTTCTTAATTAGATGTATGCTTTGTATAAATTGATCGCAAGTATTTTTTTATTTTATTTTTTGTTTACTTCAGGTGTTGTGCTTCGTTGTGCAGTAGCAGTTAACCATGGCGTCAGATCCGAAGGTTCTCGCATTTTAGGAGGTCTCTAAGCACAACAAAACCAGAGATTGCTGGCTCGTAATCTCCGGAAAGGTTAGATCCTTTTGTTTTTTTCTCTTTATACTTTTTGTTTGTGAATTTTGGAATCGGCGTAATATATGTGCATTTTGTTTTGAATTAATGGATTTTAGATTGTTTATGTGCTCTATTTCAATAAAATTAAATTGTTGAGCGCTTTACAGTTTTTAGCTTTGTTTTTTTTTTTTTTTGATCAGAAAAGAGACTTATATTGAGAAAAAATAGACAATACAAGCAAAGAGGGACTGATGGTTTACAAGAAGTCGACCAAAAGTCCCAAGGAAAAAGAAAGCACAAACAAAAAACAAACAAAACAATCACAAAACATGGAGTTTTGTAGGTTTGTAATGTTTTCTTACTTGTCTGTTTTAGCTCGATCTTGGTAAATCTGTGATTATATTTGATTAGATTAGATGACTGGCGATCTGTTCATCCATGATAAGAATTGAGAAACCTGTGCAATATTTTTTATCTTAGATGAACAAGGCCTCTTTAGTTACAATTGCAAAAGGAAATCGAATTAGAGTCAATATACTTTGTAATAGTGTAATTAATTGAAGAAAGTTCCAAAGTAATGCGTACAAATTCTTCACTACAATATGTTTGAGAAACAATGTTTGAGTATGTCTATTTAGCAGCCTCCGTTGGTATGTCCAATTTTATATTTTCTTTGGAAAAACGGAAGTTAGTGCTTGATTACTCCACTGACCTCTGCCTCTTTTACTCCAAGGGCTTGGATTTTCAATTAAATGAGACACCTTTACAAAATAAGACCAAATGATATCCAATTTTGGTTGGAAAACCCTTTTGTTAATTTTATAATTGCTTTATTTATTTAAGCTTGATTGATCTAATGATATTTCACAGAATTCAAATTTTATATGCATTTTTTTTAATAATAAAATAGGTCCTTGGCTATGGGATGTGACATGGATGAGGCGATACATGTTCAGGGTTCGTGTTTCCACTTGCACAAGGTATTTTAGTCTTGATTTTATCCCAGAATTTAGGGTAGATATGCCAGTTTGATGTTTTTGAACACAAATTTACTTCTCAAGAGAAGAGAGTATATCTATCTAATTATCTATTGGTGCTAAGGTGTTTAGCTGCTACAACAAACCCAAATTTAGATAGAAGAGTAAACTGTAATAATAGGCTGAGACTAAGACAGAATAGTTTTGGTTTTCAATATTATATTTTTTTTAGAGGAATTCAACAAAATCCAACAGTCTCTCTAGCCTCTACTGCACGCCTACACAACCGATCGTCTCTCTGATCTTCTCTCCTGTAAGCCCCCCAACAAAAATCTGATGTGTTGCACTTTTATAAACTTGGAATCAATTTCAGAACACAAAAATTTCGGAACTTTTACACTAAGCCCCCTTGGCTACATAATCCTGGATCCGCCACTGACTATATATCAGTTGCCTAAGGTTTCATGATAGTTGGGGGCTCACTTACATGCTAAGTATATAGCATATATCATCTTTTATTAATTATTTTTCTATAAAGATGTCTTAGTTACGCTAGATGTAAACTTTATTTTATGACTTACATAGTTTTTGAAATAGATTTTTAAACCAAAAGGTCACTTATCATAAATAGTATTAATTCATTAATTTTTATTTTATTTTAAATAAAAGTTCTACTTCAACACATTTTGCCCAGGGCTCCAACTAATCTGGGCCGCCTCTGTACCAACTCACGCTGTTTCTCGAACTTCTAAAGTTTAAAAAAGTTTAACTTTTCATAAAACTAATCAAACGGATCCTTTGGTGGTGTTTGGTTAATGTTTCTAGACAAATTTTCTAGATAAGTTTTTAAAAATTTGGTATTTGGTTGAATGTCTTGAGTTAGAGTTTTTATGTTGAAAAGTGAATTTGGTTTTATTTGACTTTTTTTCAACCAATGAAAACAACACATAAAAAAATTCAAAAAATAGTCATAATGGATCTTATTTTATATATCTCGATGAGTAGGTTTCAAATATATATTTTTTATTACTTTTTGATTTTTGGATTTAAAGTTATCGCGTTTTAAAAAAAATTTAGAGAGAGAAAATATATTGAAATAAATTTTGATAAGTGTGAAAGTAAAGTTGGTTTTGAGTTGAATTTTTAAAATTTTGAGAAAAAATAAAAAGAGAGAGCAACCAAACACAACCTTTATGTTTGGGGGTCACAAAGACCCAACCTCATGAGGTTTGGTGTTTTATGTACAAACAAAAGATATGTATATATATTTTACAGAAAAGATTTGGTGCGAATTCTCCGTATACAATATTTGTCTCTCAATATTTTAACGATGAAAGTTATCATTAAAGGGCATGTCTATATACGGTCGGTTTCTATCAGATCTGGACCTTATCATTAAATGACTTGTTAGTATACATTCGGCTTTACCAAATCAGGACACTATCATTAATTGCTTGTCCAGACCCTATTTAAAAGAATAAGAAAAGTTCATCCTACAAACCAACCAGCTAGAGATAAGAAAGGGAGCTCCAAATGGAAGCCAAAATAAATTAACTAAGAGAAATCCATATATATTCCAAGTGGTAGACCGTTGACAATTCATAAGCTAGGCTGCTACAACATTAATTAGTATATATGTGAACAATAAAAATTAAAAAATATGAGTTACCAATTTATGGATAATCTGTGAAATACGTCAAATTCTAGAGGTGATCCCTTGCTTACTTTTCCTTCTTGGAAAGCCGATGAGATAAAGAGGAGAAACGTAAAGGCATGAGTTAATGGTATGGAAAGAAGAAAAAATAATTAAAAAAAAACTTTGTAAATGAATCCTCTATTTGTGTATATACAATATATATATATATATATATAAATGAATAAAAAGATTAAGTGAGCTGACTTGATCGAATATCATTCTGACAAATGCCACTTTTTAGGTCTGCCTAAAATATATATTTTATACTCCACAATTTCAGCTCCATGTTGTGGACTTAGCAAAACATTGTTATAAAAACATGCTAAAATAACCTACAAATTGTCATTGTCCTAGTGATAGTGATAGTGATAATGATAATTAATAAACTTTTATAAATATTAGAATTTACTGAATTAACAAATAAGATATTAGCAAATTCAAAATATTGTATTTTGGGGGCCTAAAATTATTATTTATTTAGCATAAACACTGGTTAAATTAACCTCAATCTTCCATTGCCATTGATAATCGAGGTGCATTCTTCCTAGCTGGCTTTTATTCGTGATCACCAAGAAGTCCGTTAGTTCAGTGTATATTTATGTCGTAAAACTAAATCAAAATGTATTATTTACATAACGCTGACGACCCATAATACAAAACAACTACGGAGTGCGCAGGCTTTCATCTGAAAAGCAACATTTATGTTCTATAGTGAAAGCTCTAGCAAGTAGCAACTCTATATTGACTAGGGGTGTTCAAAAATTGAATCAAATCATTAAATTGAATGAACTAGACCGATTTGGACCGGACCATTTGAATTCGGTTTGACCCGGTCTAAATGTTTGTGAACCGATTTAAATTGATCTGTTCTCCGGTCCTCCATAATAAAAGTGCAAAAAAAGGGACCGAACCGAACCGGTTATATTTATATATATAATTTTTTTTTAATATATATAGCCTTTTTTATCAAACCCTCCTCCTTACAGCAGCAGCCCCCACTCCTCCACCCCTCTTTCTCCAGCGTTCCTTACTTGCTCTCTCTCTTTCCCCTCCGTCGTTCTCCTCCTCACTCCCACACGTTATCGACTCTCTCTCTCTGCCCCACTCCTCTGCCGCTCCCACACCTCCGCTGTTGTCTCTCCTCCACTGCTATCTCTCATCCGCCGCTCTCCTTCGCACCATTGGTACCTCTTTCTCTCTCTCATTTTTCACTAATAACACACACATATATACACATAGATCTAAAAGAGAAAGATCCAAAATTGAAATTGCTGCAAACAATAGTTGCCTTCTAGACATCGAAATCTAAAAGACCTTCAGAGTTACCATGGCCAATAAACTGTTCAAGCCTTTGCATCTTTTATTTGTAGAAAATAAAAATCAAATCATTATAGCCTTGAAAGCTTTTGTTGGATGATATATATATGACAAACGTTGTCCTATTTCCCTTTATAGTGAACCCCAGTACAAATATGTATATAGTTTACACAAATGCGGGTAAGTTTTGATTAATTTGGTAGTGTTTTCTAGTAGTTTGTTGGGATTTGTTATTATTTGAGATCATTTATATTGAAAGTTGGAACTCACTTTGAATGATTAAGATTTTTTATCCATTGTAGTCTTTGTTCAATTTATGGTAAACTTATTACATATTTTTTTTCTAGAATGGAGTCATCTTATAGGGCATGGGTAAGACACAGGAAAGAAGGGTTGAGACCTGTGGAATTTGCTTTAGGCACAGCTAAATGGCAGGTTAATTAACTTTCTCTCTCCTTTTAATATATAGATGGATATAATAAAGAATAATAGGAGTAGTTTATTTCCATTGTTTATAGGGTATTGGAGATTTTTTTGATACCTTATCTAGTTTTAGTAATAGTCATAGCAATTGTAATTTAGCCTGCTTGGGTTTCCTCAAGCTCCACTGGTTTTTGAGTGTTCTTTGTTCGGTTTTGGTTTTGGTTTTGGTTTTGGTTTAAAGTTGTAAATGCCTGTTGAAGTACTACTAGAATTAATACAAGTTTTGGTTGCTGCTAGTGTTAATACAAGTTTATGAATAAATATCACCGAGTAAATATAAAGAGATTTAATATTGCTACTCAAGAAAGTGAGTAATTCTAAAATGCCCAAAAAAAGCCCAGACTGAAACCAGATCGGTCTGGTCCAGTCTTAACATTCATTTCGGTCTGGTCCGATCTAGGAATTTATAGGACCGAAATATTCGGTCCGGTCCGGTCTAGTGGAGTTCGGTCCGGTCAACTGGACCGTGCACACCCATAATACTGATTGTGTTAATAGCCATATGTCACGTGTTAGGGTTTGGGTGTCACATAGGGTCGGCATCTCCCGGCCTGTGACACGTAGCACTCAAACGTAAAAATATATAATATTTTCTTCCTAGAATGCGGCTTAGATCGTAGCACATGTACATTGCCATCGATTGTAACAATTATGGTTGACAAAAGCATACTCCATAATTATGACCAACTGTAAGGATACATGTGTAAGGATCTAGATCAATGTATTGTAGGATATCGTCCTTTTGACTGACTGATAAGACTCTTAAACGATGGTCAATGAGGGGTTGCTATGCTAGAGCGTCATCACGATTGAGACGAACATGTTTTTTCACGAGTTATTTACAATATATTTATATACTCTTCGTTTAAGGTTGGTAAATGATTAAAAAAATAATCACAATTTATGACAAATAAAACAGTTTGGGATTAATAATTTGGTGAGATGTTTTTCATCTTATATCTTGTACTTATTTTATTAGTAAATTTTCATTATCTTTTCTTATTTTTCACAAAAAGGTTTCCTTCCTCACTGTCCATAATTTTATTCTATCGAAAAAAGGAAAAAAGTAATAAAACATCGCACCAAACCACACAACTCACTTTCCAGTTTTTCTTAAAAATTAATTGTCTCTTCCTATGATTTTCATTATGTGATGCATGATGACATAATTAATTTACCTCCTTTTTTCTACATCTCATAACTGATTGTGTGTTAAGATTTAGTTTTAACTCTAAGTAAATATTAAATTGGTGTTTTGGTTGTTAGGAACATTATAAGATTCTCAATAATTACCTAATATGAAAGAACTTAATACCATACTTGCCCAATCCAACCAATCCAGTTTTAATGCCATCCAATAATTCACAACCTCTCTTTTGTTTCCCAAAATATTTGATATTCTGGTTGTTATTTGCACACATTAGTTTTTCTAGAATTATGTATTTGTTCTCGTAAGTTTTATTATTTTCCTGTGTAATGGTCATTGGAGTGGAACTTGTCTTTGTCTTTAAAAAGAAGAGAATCACAACTGCGTTGAATGGTTTTATTTTAAATTCAAAGTTATATTTGGCAACTAGAAACAGGGTCTTCAAGTTTCCCTTTTCTTCCTCTTCTGAAATAACGATAAAGAAACACTAGCAAAAGAGCGTGTAATAATAATAAATATAACTTCCACAAATATTCCAATAAACACAACATAAGGTGAGGGAGTAGATTGAGAAAGAACTTAAACAATCAAAACATTCTTAAAATCAAGAAAATTATAATTGGGAACCAGGTGACTGAAGTCGTATTCATGCAAATGCAACATTACATCGTCCAGGAAGGTATCACCTTGTGCATTGAGTGACAATTTTGTTATGTGGATTGTGCACATAATATTTTTTTTTTCATTTGTAATGATAAAACAAAGCAAAATTTTCCTTCTCCTAAGAAATATACAAAACCCCTATTATATTTTGAGTTCCCAAGATTATCAACATATGCCTTTATTTTGTTTAAGTTTGGGAGGAGTAGTGCAGAAAAAAAAACATCATGAACTTGGGATGTGTTTATTTTGTTTTAAACGCTACATTTATAGAGTTAATCCTGAAAAATTGTCTCAAGAAAACGCACCTCTATTAGAATTGGTTGTTAACTATACAAAAGAAGGAAAGCCGCTTGTAGGGGTGTGCAGAAAACCGAAAAACCGAACCGAACTGAATCGGCTTGAACCGAGCGGTTTTTCAAGTTTTGCGGTTCGGTTCGGTTCAGTTATCGGACAACCGAAATAGGTCGGTTCGGTTATCGGTTTTTTGGTGTATAAAACCGACAAAAACCGAACCGAACCGACTAGTATGCTTATTACATTTTTATTGGTTTTGTGTATTTAATTAATGAGCTATTTTTTTTAAATAATATAGTTTAAATAATTAAAAAGAAATTCTAATAAAATGTGCAAATAATCAATAAGAAAATAAGGCCCAAGAGATAGAAGAACATATAAAAAAATTCCAAATATTATAAACCTATGGCCTAAAACACTAATTTAAGCCCAAGGTTCAAACCGACAAAAACTGACCGCCCGAACCGACCAAAACCGAACCGACCCCGGTCGATTTTAGCCGATTTAATGGTTTGGTTCGGTTGAACTTAAGCCTAAAACCGAAAAGTCGGTTCGGTTGATTGTTTAACCGCTCAGTTCGATTAACCGAACCATGCACACCCCTAGCCGCTTGGGATGCGTGGTTTTGCTTTGAATTCGAAGTTATATTTGGTTCGTGGGAAGATAAGTAGAAAGGGAAAAAGTTTTGGGCACTTGAACCCTTCAGGATATTAGATCTAACATACAACGATCATGGAGTAATTTCTAAATTTTTTGTATATGATCTTTTTAGCCCACAAAAACAATTTTATTCTCCTGGTAGTGATATTATTTCACTGATGATTGGGCGAAAGCCAATTTCAAAATTGCTACCATTGGTAGCAAGTTATATATACTAGGGTATGTGCTTCATTGCATAATACAAAATATTTTGTCTTTTGCATTTGTGTGCTATGATCCTTTGTATAGTTGGTGGGTGGAGTTGTTAGAGTCTTCACACTATCGAGACAAAAAAAAATTTATTATCGAATGGGAGCAGGTTCGATTGATACTTTTTTTTTGTCATAGGGTGGAATATTTATATAAAGAATTCTCTTAGAATTAATTTCTACATTGTGGATGTGGTGAGTGGAAGGATACTACTTATATTTTAGGCAAGAATAAACATAATTTTACTTCTTTACTTTTTTACAATTGTTTAGCATAAACAACTTCAATGATTGAGGGTGAAGATAATATAGTTATTGCTATACTCGATTATCATCATATGAAATAATCTTATTTCCTAGGAAATAAAAACCACCTCTATGAGTATTGCCAATGACTACCCCATTTTCACCATCGGCCATTGAAATAAGATTATCATCATATGCCATTAGCCCTCCACGAGTATAGGCAACGACTACCCCATCTTTATCCTTGGTCATTGAAATTGTTTCTACCAAACAATTGTAAAAAGGCAAATAAGTAGAATTATGTGCATTCTCGCCTATTTTTATAAGTAGTATATTTCCACTCTTCCATATCCACATTGTAAAAATTGCTTATTTATATAAATATTTTTTCCTGACAAAAAAGGTGTTAAGCGAAGATGCTTCCATCCGATAATAAACTTTGTTTTGTCTTAGTAATGAAGGCTCTACCAACTCCACCCATTGGCTACATGAAGGATTATAGCACTCAAATGTAGGATATGAAATATCTTGTATCTCGGGCACATATAACTTGCCACCAATCGTAGCAATTTTGGGATTGACTTTTGCCCCAATCATCGGTGAAATAATATCACTACCAGGAGAATACAATTGTTTTCGTGGGCTAAAGAGATCATATATAAAAACTTTATAACTTACTACAGATAATCGTATGTTAGATCTAATACTCTTGGAGGGTTTAAGATCCCAAAACTTTTTCCCTTTCCAATTATCTTCCCACCAACCAAATATAACTTTAAAGCAAAACCACCCATCCCAAGCGGCATTCTCTCTGTATAGTCAACAATGAATTCTATTGGAGGTGTAGTATCTTATGACAATTTTTCAATATTAACTCTATAAATGTAATGTTTTAGAACAAAAAAATGTATTACATGTCAATGATGTTTTTGCTACTCCTAGATGATAATTTTAGGAACTCAAAATATAATAGAGGTTTTGTTTATTTCTTAGGAAAGAAAATTTTTGCTTTGTTTTATCATCACGAATGGTAAAAAATATTCAGTGGGCAGTCCACATAACCATATTTTCGCTCAATGTACAAGAGGATGCCTTCTTAGACGCTGTGGTGCTGCATTTGCATGACTACGACTTCAGTCACCTGGTTCCCAATTATAATTTTCTTAATTCTGATAATGTTTCGATTGTTTAAGTTTTTTCTCTATCTCCCTCACCATATGTTGTGTTTGTCATAATATTTATCGTTATTTCATAGGAGGAGAAAAGAAACTTGAGGACCGCACCTAGTTATTGTTTATGATCATTAGCTTACACCTTCACTAACTAGTTCACGACCCAGACCACATTCTAAGGTTAGGGGTTGTCAAGTTGGAATATGTGGTAGTGTATGTTACATTTGTTTTCGTGTCCTTTTTAGAACAATGTTTTTGCCAAATTCGCAGCATGCAACTACAATAATGTGGGTCAAATGTACATATTAGGCCAGTGGCATTTATCTAGATGATGTTAAAGTATGTTTTCTAAATCTTTGTATTTGTGTGTATATATTATATTCAAAAAAATCTTGAGCAAACTGTATATTATCCTTTTACCAAAATAAATGTATCATAAGTCCATAATGTTTTTGCTTTTATATTACTCATCCTAATGCTAAACTACAACCACCGTTGCTTAGGAAAACAGGAGTGGTGAAAAGAGAAAGAGCTGGTGACTCTAGTGTGGTGGGTTTGGTATTGGCCAAACCTGCCCCATACCCAACCCGTTGCCATTCTTACTCACTGTTCATAATTTTATTCTATGGAAATAAAGGAAAAAAAGTAATAGAATATCGCACCGAACCACACAACTCACTTTGTAGTTTTTCTTAAAAATCAATTGTCTTTTTCCTATCATTTTGCATTCTGTGATGCATGATGACAGAGTTGAGTTAAGTTACCTCCTTTTTTTGTACATCTCGTAACTTATTGTGCGTTAAGATTTAGTTTTAGCTCTAAGTAATATTAAATTGGTGTTTTAGTTGTTAGGAACATTATAAGATTCTCAATAATCACCCATTAGGAAAGAACTTAATACCATATCTACCTAATCCAACCAATCCAGTTTCAATGCCATCCAATAAGTCACAACCTCGCTTTTGTTTCCCAGAATATTTGATATTCTGGTTGTTATTTGCACACATTAGTTTTTCTAGAATTATTTGTATTTGTTCTTGTATGTTTTATTGTTTTCCTGTGCAATGGTCATTGGAGTGGAACTTGTCTTCTTTTTTAAAAAGAAAAGAATCGCAACTGCGTTGAATGGTTTTATTTTAAATTCAAAGTTATATTCGGTAACTAGAAGTGGGTCCTCAAGTTTCTCTTTTTTTCCTTTTTTGAAATAACGACAAAGAAACACCAATAGAGGAGCGTGTAACAATAATTAATATAACTTCCACAAATATTCCGATAAACACAACATAAGGTGAGGGAGGAGATAGAAAAAGAACTTAAGCAATCAAAACATTCTCAAAATCAAGAAAATTATAATTGGGAACCAGGTGACTGAAGTTGTAGTTATACAAATACAACACCACATCGTCCAGGAAGGCATCACCTTGTATATTGATTGAAAATATTGTTATGTAGATTGCACACATAATATTTTTTTACCATTCGTGATGATATAACAAAGCAAAATTTTCCTTTCTCGTAAGAAATAAACAAAACCTCTATTATATTTTGAGTTCTCAAGATTATCAACATATGCCTTTATTTTGTTTAAGTTTGGGAGGAGTAGTGCAGAAGCAAAAACATCATGGATGTGGGATACCTTTATTTTGTTTTAAAACGCTACATTTTATAGAGTTAACCTTGAAAAATTGTCACAAGAAAATGTACCTCCAGTAGAATTCGTTGTTAACTATATAAAAGAAGGAAAGCCGCTTGGGATGGGTGGTTTTGATTTGAATTTGAAGTTATATATGGTTGGTGGGAAGATGATTGGAAAGGGAAAAAGTTTTGGGCGCTTGAACCCTTCAGGGTATTAGATCTAACATATGGTGATTATCTTGCTACGATTGGTGGCAAGTTATATGGGCTAGGTTGTGTGCCTCATTGCCTAATACAAAATATTTCGTTTTTTGTATTTGTGTGCTATGATCTTTTATGTAGTTGGTGGGTGGAGTTACTAAAGCCTTCACACTTGTCGAGACAAAAAAAGTTTTATTATTGGATGGGAGTATGTTCGCATGATACTTTTTTTTTGTCAAGGGTGGAATGTTTATATAAAGAATTTTTTTAGAGTCAATTTTTACATTGTGGATGTGGGGGAGTGGAAGGATACTACTTATATTTTAGGTGAGAATAAACATAATTTTACTTCTTTGCCTTTTTACAATTGTTTGGCAGAAACAACTTCAATGATTGAGGGTGAAGATGGGGTAATGATTGCTTATACACATGGAGGGTTAAAGAAATAAGATTATCATCATATGAAATGATCTTATTTCTTAGGAAATAAAAACAACCTCTATGACTATAGCCAATGACTATCCCATATTCACCATCGGCCATTGAAATAAGATTATCATCATATGCTTTTAACCCTCCACAAATATAGGTTACATTTCCTTCTAGAAAATAAGATGATAGATTATCATCATATGCATTTAGCCCTCCATGAGTATTGGCCATTGAAGTTGTTTCTACCAAACAATTGTGCAAATAAGCAGAATTATGTTCATTCTTGCCTATTTTTATAAGTAGTATTTTTCAACTTCCCCATATTTATATTGTATAAATTACCTCCAAAAGAATTCTTTATATAATATTCTGCCCCTGGCAAAAAAGGCATCAAGCGAAGATGCTCCCATTTGATAATAAACTTTTGTTTTTTCTCGATAGTGTTGGCAACTCTACCCACTAGCTACATGAAGGATCATAGCACTCAAATGCAATAGATGGAATATATTGTATCTTGCAATGAGGCACACACCCTAGCATATATAACTTGCCACCGATCGTAGCAATTTTGAGATTGACTTTTGCTCGTGGAATAATCTCACTACCAAGGAAAATATAATTGTTTTCGTGATCTAATACTCCTGAAGGGTTTAAACACCCAAAATTTTTTCCCTTTCCAATCATTTTCCCACCAACTAAATATAACTTCGAATTCAAAGCAAAACTACCCGTCCCAAGTAGCATTCCCTCTTTTGTATAGTCAACAACGAATTCTATTGGAGGTACGGCTTCTTATGACAAATTTTCAAGATTAATTCTATAAATGTAACGTTTTAGAACAAAATAAACGTATCCCATGTCCATGATGTTTTTGTTTCTATACTACTCCTCCCAAACTTAAACAAAATAAAAGCATATTATGATAGTTTTGGGAACTCAGAATATAATAGAAGTTTTGTTTATTTCTGAGGAGGAGGAAAATTTTGCTTTGTTTTATCATCACGAACAGTAAAAAAATATTCTGTGGGCAGTCCAAATAACCATATTTTCACTCAATGTACAAGGGGATGCCTTCTTAAACGCTATGGTATTGCATTTGCATGACTACGACTTCAGTCACCTAGTTCCCAATTATAATTTTCTTGATTTTAAGAATGTTTTGATTGTTTAAGTTCTTTCTCTATCTCCTCCCTCACCTCCTGTCGTGTTTATTGTAATATTTATGAAAGTTATATTTATCATTATTTCAAAGGAAGAGAAACTTGAGGACCGCGCCTTTGTTTATGATCATTGGCTTACACCTTCAGTAACTGGTCCACGACCCAGACCACGTTCTAAGGTTAGGGGTTGGAAATATGTGGTAGTGTATGTTTTCATGTCCTTTTTAGAACAACGTTTTTGCCAAATTCACAACATGCAACTGTAATAATTGAGAGTCAAATGTATATCTTAGGCTAGTGGCATTTATCTAGATGATGTTCAAGTATGTTTTCTAAATCTTTGTATTTGTGAGCATGTATTATATACAAAAAAATCTTGAGCAAACTGTATACTATCCTTTTACCAAAATAAATGTATCACAAGTCCATGATGTTTTTGCTTCTGTATTCCTCCCAAGGCTGAACTACAACCGCCGTTGCTTAGGAAAATAAGGGTGGTGAAAAGAGAGAGAGAGAGCTGGTGACTCTAGTGTGGTGGGTACAGTTGGATATAATGATACTGGCAAGGTGTAAAATATCCGATGGTAGTCCAGTGTATCGGTGATGGTGGTCAAATGGTGACGACGTAATGTAGCGATTCAACAGTGGGGGTTTATTGGGAAAGATGAATGTTTTAGGGTTGGGTTATTGCCACCCCCAAACCTCTCTACAACGCTTCCTTAAAAAAAAATAACTAATGTCAGATACCACCATTTTTTAACCTCAATCATTAACACTTAATATACCATTAATAATTAACTACTCAATTGTAAAAAGATGCATCGGCCATTTTTATACACAAAGAAAGTGTGTAAAAACATGGGGGTTGCAGCTGACTTAAACAATTATACTCTGCCTTTCGATCCCTCCATTTTCATTCTCAGGTTATCTACAATGATCTATGTAAATGACTTCTATTAGCACTCTTTGAAAATAGGGACTCTAAGTAGCTGAAGAGGGCTTCATTATTGGTTGACATGCCAAGAATTTAAGTAATTTCTATTTTTTTTGGTGTACTGCCATGGCTTCTATAGAGAGAGAAAGATATAGAGGGAGATAGAGGTGCTTTCGATTGTACTCGTTCCCACATAATCGAGTACAATGAAAGTCCTTGATGCTTTGCTGTCCAACTTACCTTCTTGGGATGAAGGTTCGCTCGATTAGGAAGGGTCAAAATAGATTGATTCACTCGGTTTTTATGAAGCCAAATGTGAAGCCGAATGAATTACGCCGTCTTTAGCTCGGTTGTGAAAGGCCAAGGAGGATGACAACATTTGATCTTAAAGGGTCGAGTTTGGCTACTTCATTCGGTTGGTTCCTTGAAATTAAGTCTCACTGGTGTGACACTCGTTTTTGAGAAACCGAGGCAAGGATGTGCCTTTGGCTTCATTCCACCGAGCCCTTCCTGCCAACACAATTATGTTAAGCCGAGCAAACATTCATCATTGAGGAAGAACGTACACTACACCAATTCAAGCTATTTGTAACTGACAAATTTTTGGGTGTGTAACAGATTATAGCCGTTACACTTGTATAACGTGCGTAGTCCGTTACTAATATTCAATAACCGTTACTGTTATGAAAGATATTAATGTTTCTGCTTTTTTTAAATTAAGTAAAAGATTAAAAAAATAATTTTTAACGGAATAACTGTTACTTAATCCGTTACACAGTTAAAAAAAAAAATGCCGCCCAATTTTTCACCTCTAGTGCTTAATATTGATTATTAAAAAAACAAAACCTAAATCGATCCCACCCAAATTTTCACTCTCCTCGCATAGACAACATACAAACCCACTATGATAGAGAGATCTGAAATTCCATCTCTCACCGTCATATTCTCCCACTCTCGTTGCCTATCCTCTCTGCATCTCTTTCCGGCGTAACAAACCCTAAACTCGCCTCTCCTTTTTTTGCCGGCGTTAGACTCTCCACTGGTTGCTCGAAGCCCCAGTCATCTACTCGCCAAACACTAATTTCTTCAGGTAATTTCATATAGGATAGGTCCGAATATATATAAATTGCTCAAATATACATGTTCAATCTTGCCATAATTTTATCTGTTTATTGATTTGGATTGTGTTATTATTTTTTCCTTAGATCTGTTTTGTTTATGAAGTTCGGAGGGTTATATACAAAAAGAAAAAAAAAATTACAAGTGAACCAGTAGTTAAGCACAATTCCAGCTTTGTCATGGTTCAAATTTTGTTGCTTGCACTACGTATCCTTTTTTTCCCCTCAAAAAGAATATTACAAGGGTAAAATTGAAAATTTAAAAACGTCTCACACCCCTGCAAGAAGAAAAAGAAAGAAAAAAAGACTTTCTGAGCAACATGCGGGCTTAGGCCTCATATGCCTCAAGACAGTTTCAACGAGTAAGCCTAAGAGAAGCCTCTAGTAAAGACCTGAGCGGTGTTTATAGAAACTCCAATTCCATGCTTTGGAATTAAGTGGTGCAGAATTAGTTCAGATATGGTGAAGCTTGGAATGGTTTAGGCTATTTTTTGCTACAATTTGGCAATTCCAAAGCTTGGAATTGAGTTCCCAAATGCAGTCTTAAGCATAGAATCTATTTTGTTATGCCTCACCGCAGGCGTAAGCAACAATTAATTTTCAAAGCAATGTCCAATTTTGTCTTTTTAGTTTGAAGGAGAGTAATGCTAAACATACTCCCATTTTATCCAAACCTTTTATAGAAAATTGATGTGGCACCAATCAAATATAGGGAAAGACAGACAAAACGTTAAATGCCAACCCACAAGTTCATTTGATTTGTGCCACATCAGTTGGCATAAACAATTGTAGAATGATGGAGTAAAAGTAGGATTTTCCTTGAAAAATATCAGGCAGTGGGTATTTAGATACTAAATTATTTGATTTGATTCAAATTAACTAGTGATTGTTGGCGATGGCACTATCAAAGTAAGTTTGAGCTGATAAAGCGATGGGGTCAGCATCGATGAAGATTAAGATAGCATTTGTACTTTAGTATAAATTCCGAAAGTTGTTTATCATGATAGCAAAAGAACTGATCGAGTTTGGTTTATGTCTTTGATAGTTTTGATACTGACTGCACCAGAAAACGACTTTTAGCAAGTGAGAGAATAATTTAGGTGAGTTTATTGCCACTCTGTAAGGGAACAGATGCATATTGAGTTCTAGTTATCGGTTCATTTAAGCGACTTCTCATTATTATCAACTAATATTGCATCTATAATGAACTAATAATACTTGCATTTTTTTTAGCTTCACAGATGGTCTACTGTATCGCTGTTTAATACGAAAGGCCTTTGTTGGTAGGTGGTCTATTTATTATGTACATTCATTGTATACCTAACAACACCACCAATGCAGTATATTGTTCCAGTTGCTTTTGTACCTATCGATACTATAATACTTCCAAACAAGCATTTACTAATCTTATAACTCCTTTTGATCATTTGATTTTTGGGTTTGAAACTAAATGAACTGAATTTAATTCCTTTCTTCATAATTGTTTTGTCAACGTGTTTCGATTCATTTTCTTGGAATTAGATGATATACATGTTCTCTTTAATTTGGGTTTCATTCAGTTCATTATATGATGATGATGATGTGTTGATGCTTTCTTTTTGTCTTTTTTGCTTTCATTTGTTTATTTATCATTTTTTATATTGATGAGTGCATGGTTAACCTTTATTTGAGCAGACAATATTATGTGGGATCTGTTAATTCGTGATCTAAGGGCACACATTAAGAATTCAAATGTGAAAACACAAACGCCCCCCAGGTGAATTATTGGCCTGCCACAATGTACAATGCATATTATTTCTCTCTAGATATCATTTAACTAGTACTTTTTCCAGTGAAATATTTTAGTGATTGCTTAAATTAAAGATTTACTACCGGAAGAGGATATACTTAACTTTGAGGTTTGAATTTATTTAAAAGGCTTCAAGTGAACAGCCTGTTTTTCAGGTTCCAAATTTTTGCCTAGCCATCTAAGGTTAGTAGCTTAGCTCCTTACTGTAATATATGGTAAGAATAAATAAGGCCTCACATTATATGCAAGTTATTTATAATTTTTCTTTTGAAATAATATTTACCAAAAAGGTTCGTTTTTAGATAGATTAAAGTAGAATCTTGCTTTTATTTCTATATTTTTGTCCTTGAACAATTATTGCTTTACTCCACTTCAAATAATTCCCTTTTCCATCTAATGCAGGGAGGCCTATGCCCATTTCAGACTAGAGTGCTAGTTTTGAGGGGATTTCAAGGCATTAGCTTCCTCAAATTCAGATTTTTCTATATAGGTTCATATCCTTCTCCTTGCTCAAAATGAAATTCTAAGCCTTGTTGACTTTAGTTCGTTATTGCGTGTGCATTTGATTTGGGCATCAAATGATCTTATATTGTGCCTTCATCCTGTATTTGATATGTGATAATAAAAGTGTAGAGTGGATATGAGACCTCATTGTTCAATAGATTCGGAGAAAGATGAAATATCTGTACTGTGTGCATTAATAGACAAGGGGGGTGTTGGTTCTGTAGCTAATTAAATTGCTAAAGTACCCCTACAAAATAATTCATAATTTAAGAAGGCATAGTGAAAACTAAAATGTGAGCGTTGCGATGTCCTAAATGGTGACTGAATGGCTCAACAACTTAACAAATTAAAAAAATTACTCGGTATAATATTGCATAGGTTACTATCTATTTTTTTCGCTCTCTGACATGTTTTCAATGTTCAATTAATCTATATATAATTGCCAAAGCAGGTGGTGCCAACCATTTACAAATAGTGTAAAATGCCACAACAGTGACCCTGGATAAACTGTACTAGAAAGAAACTAAAATATATCCCAAGGGATTTTCAATCTTAGAAAAAATATACTTGGGAATTAGTCAGGTACTATAAGAGAACTGAATAGCTTGAATTACCAATGTATATGCATGCATGTATATATATATATATGTATATATATACATATATTAATAGAAATAAGTGTCAGGGTTAGTAAGTTGAGTGAGTTTTCGAAGATTAAAGCTATCAATTTAAATTTAAATGGGTGTTCTTGTTATTTGATAGATGGAAATATAGTTAATGAACAAAAAAAAAAAGAGGAAAGACAGACTATGGGACTTTAATGAGGACAACAACCACAGCTATTATTTTAACAAAGTACACAGAAAATTATGTTTATAATATGATTCTGTTGAGAATTGAGATAATGATTCTTTAAGGACGTGAGACTTGTATTTTGTTTAAAATGGCTTTATAGGTATTTTTTTTTAATTTTTTTAAAAAGGAGGTCTAAGTCTCTCTGTTTAACTACAAATAACGAAAATCCCCCCACCCCTTGGTGACTCAAACTTGGGATCTCCCAAATCCAAGTGGGTTCCTCTCCCAAAATCATTTATATGTGACCCAGCTTGACGAGGAAGGCTTTAACGGGGGAGTTTGTCTCCACCTACGTATCCCACATCTGTAGCATCAAGGGGAGGTTCTTGGCTCATATGCGAATTCAATGTACTTAAATAACAACTTGGGCTAGCCATTTTGGGTGAGAACCCGGGTTACTATGTTGTATCTTTCAAACAAAATGTTTTTTGTAATTTGGATATTAGGTAACATCTTAATTTTATCTTTGTGTGCATGCGCATTCTTTTGTTTCATGATTTTTTCTTGCATATTCTGAGGAAGTGGGTGAGCTACCTAAGCAATTGTTGGATGAAGCCCCAACAAATGTTGTGACCCCTAGTTCTGAATCATTGGATAAAAATGCCGTAACTCCAAGTGATGTGGATCCCGATACAATACTACCGGACTCCAAACCAAAGTACAGGCAGTGGTAGCATTTTTTACCCATTATATTTGCTGATTTTGTAGTCCAATAGGTGAAAAAGATTGTTAGCTTCTTATGCCAGCTATATCACCAGCCAAATAAAATACAATTAGCAGCAACTTTCTGTGCTTTATATTTGCTGATTTTGTAGTTAAGTACTTGAGAAAAGATTGTTAATATCAATTTTTATGTTCCTTACAATGTCACTACTCTAACCTAGATACGGTTAGTTGTAGGGATAAATTTAGAACTTTTGACAGTTGGTCCCTGAACTTAGTTTTTACCTGTTTAGAGTCTAAGCAGAGGGATTGTTGAAGATCTCTTTTGAAGAGGCAGTTGTGGGGTCTAGAGATCCCTGAACTTAGTTTGTACTTTGAATGAACTATTCTAAAGTACGTCTTTCTTGATCATAAGCGTGATACTCTATAAATTGTGATTTGTTTTTTGTGGCTGTGTTAAGAGTTGCTTAGTTTTGCTACTGGTCGGTTTCACAATGTTTAATAATTTATAGAATGAAAGCACCAAGTTTATTGATTTTCAGGAAGAATTAACTATTTCCTTCAGATTTTTGTAATGCCATGGAGAATAGGAGTAATGGCATTCTTTGAGTGCCCAGATACCACTCTTATTTTCATGTAAAAAATATATATGGACAGCTATATAAGCTTAAACAGAGTTCCTTTTTGTGGCAACTTGGTTCATAAATTATAGAATCCAAATTCTGGGCATTGATCCAAAGTAATAAGATGTTCCAATCATTGATTTTGATCCAAAGTAACTGTTCCCTTTAGATTTTTTTCCTTCTTTAATTCTTTCTACAAAGTAAAACTAAGGAGAGGAACAGTGGGGCCGTTTTTGAGGGTTGGCGTGGCTGTGAGATATGTGTAGATTCTGTTTCTTCCCAAAGGGTTGTGGTGGCCTCTGAAATCAGTGATCCAAATAAGCCTACTTCTACGGCAATGCATTTGCTAATTTTGCTTGTGCATAAAGTAGTCCATTTCCGTTCCTCGTTGCAATCCATGTTTTAGGTGACATGATCGTCACTGTTCTTTAAGGGAAAATTGGATCTTTTTCAAGCTAAAAGATTATCCATGTCCCTAAATATATATAAATTCCTTCTTTTCCTCTTATATAAATTAGGAAAGAAATCATAATCTTAAGTTCTTAAGTTAGTGCATTTAGGGATTTATTTAGGGTGTTCTTAAATGCACCCACATAATTCGTCTTCACACCCCACCAAAAGTCAAAGTTACGTTAATCTTAACTTAAAAAATAGTATAAAACCCTTTCTTTTCACCCCACTTTCTATACTTTGAAAAAATTGCCACTAATTTGTCTTTTCACCCAAAATTTTAAAAAAACTTTATTTTTTTTTCAATAAATAATCATCTACTATTTTCATTTAATTACATATATCTCATAAATGTAAGTTTATAATAAATATTCTTATACTTTTATATTAAGTGATAGATTTTTATTTTTATTTGCTCCTGCACGATAACATTTTCAATGATATTTTTCTTAATTTATTCAATCTTTTTATTTGTGCATGCATGTAGAGTTCAATAAAACTCATGTTAAGTTATCCAATGTCAAAGTTAAAATTTTTTTGTCTTAACATATGCTTAATATGTTATAATATATATATATATATATATGTATTGCATGTTGTGCTTTTATTATTTCAATATTTAAATTCTTAAAATTACTCGTAAAAAAGTATTGAAAAATAAAATAGTTTGGTGAGAAAATCTCTGTCATTTTGATATTTTGCAAGGAAATCGTTTTTTTTAGTCTCCAAAAAATTAAATATCTTAGAAATCGAAATTAACAAAATATTTTAATAAATAACTTATTTTTATAAAATCTATTTTATTTTTCCAATTCATTTTTTTCCTTTTCACAAAAGATAACTTTTATTAAAAAGAAAGAAGAAAATGTTTTTAAGTCGTTAAAAAATCATTTAAGAACAAGCAGGGTGAGAAGACGGATTTTGTGGATGCATTTAAGAATACTTGAAAAAATTCATCACTATTTACTTTTTTCCCGCTAGTTTTTATCTTTCTTTTAGTATTTTTGATAAAAATAAAATTGATCTTTTAATATTTTTGATGCAGTGAATTAAGACATATTTATATAATATATGAATTAATTATTACTTTTGTTAATTAATTAGTTAACTTCAACGGCTTCTCCGAACCTTTGCAATCTAACCTAATTTATTACTCCATATAGCTTACATGTACGTTTTAGAGAGAGAGAGATAGAGAGTTTACGTAAGTATGTATAAAAAAATGTTAAGAAAGAAAAAATAGCTTAAGGGCTTTTCTGGGCTTTTCTTTAATTATAATTAATGTTTAAATTTTTATATATATTATAAAAGAATTACTTTAATTTTTGTTTTATTTATAATTGTTTTGAAAATAACTAATAATTTTTTCAAAATGCTTAAAAAAATAAAGGATGATCTAAATTTAATTGAAAACGGAGTAAATATTTCAAATTTCTTTTATATATCAAGCATACTACTATATATATATATGGATCAACTTTTGATCTTTTATTATTTTTGATATAGTGAATTAAAACTTATATTTACTTATGTGATAAAAATAAAATTTGTAGACAAATTTAAAATATGAATAATAACTATTTAAGAGTAATGAATAATAAAAGATTATATGAAATATCATATAATTGTTAAAACTGTATTTATCATAATTAATATTTTGTATCTTCAGAAGTATTATTTAGACGAAATTTTTAATGAAATTTATGAAGAACAATGTAATTTTTTTTATTATGTCTTATATTAATGAAAAATTTAATATTATTTAATATTTTTACTTTTAGTGAAAAAACTTAATCTTCTTTATCTTGTTTTAGTAAACTCACCCCACCACTGTGGTGAAGTGCAAGATTTTTTAAAGATTTGATGGGGTGAGAAGAAAATATTCTCACACTGGGGTGAGAAGACTGATTATGTGGGTGCATTTAAGAACACCTTTTATTTAGGAGTGTTCAAGTTAGTACACTCTTTTTCCGGGGCTAATTACATTATTTAAGTACACTCTTCTTTTCAATAATGTTTTACATTTTCATTTGTGCAGTTTGATATTTTTCACTTAGCAAATATTAATCCATAAAATATTTTCCTTCTTTAAACCTAGTTTCTTGTTTACTTTTGTTTACCAAAGCCCATAAGCCCCCCTCCCATCAATCATCTCTGAAGTTTTATTCACAAAAGTAAGGCAGCTAATTACAACCGAATGTTACATTATAGTTCCCTCAAGATGGTAATGATACTTTCTCTGCTTATATTGTTGGGGGTTAAATAATTTAATTTCGAGTCATGGTTGAAGTATATCTAGTTTACTTTTATATTTGTTATGTGTATTTTTGAGTATTTTTTGTGGACATGATGGTACTTTATATTTTGACTTGGACATTTTGGTTTAAGCATGTTTAATGTATTTGTGGATGGACATATTTTTGTAAGAATATTGGGTTGATTTTTGGATGCATATTAATTTGCATGATGCCATTTGATCATTATATAAGAATTTGTAATGCGAACTAAAATTGTGTTAGTAAAATTGGTTGTATTTACAACTACAAGAATTTGAATTGTTCTATATAGGGATACCGGGCAAAAAATAATAATTTTTGGGTGCTGCTATTGACATACACAAATTTACTCTGTAACAACTCTTAAAAAAAACGTTGATTATTCTATTGATACACTACTTTTTTATTTTTAATTAATGATTAAAACATTAAACACTCCCTTAAACTACTTCATCATCACCGCCACCATTGCCGCCACCACCTCCACTATTGTTGTTACTTTTACCATCCAAATCACCGTTCATCTCCAAAAGAAGTGGGATATTTATATTTTTGTTGTTCATTTACGTTTTCTTTTATTTATAAATCATTGGATATAAACAAACGCAAACAAAATTAAAAAACAGAAACAAAACACGAAGAATGTTTACTCGGTCCCTAAGAACCGACCTGTTGTTCATCATATTTGGTGGAAAAGGAACCGAGTAAAGTAACGGTTCTTCTCCGTTACAAATATGTAATGGTTTTATTCCATTATAAATCATTAAAGATTTAGTTACCTCGACGCTGCGTTGTAACAGTTGTTCAATGTTTATAATGGGGTATATCCGTTATTAAAATTAGTTTAGTAACAGATTAGCAATATATTTAGTCCGTTACAAAAATTATATTTTGTAACAAATTTTGGCAATTTTTAATAATAGATATATCCATTACTAAAGTATTTCCAACGCCTAATTACTAACGGATTATGTGTGTTAGAAAAATTTTCCCCAATGGATTATATCTGTTACAAAAGGGCCATTATGGAGTAGTGATATATAGGACATTTTCAAGCAAACATTGATTTGCTAAAAACTCCCATGATTTTAAGGCTCAATTGTGTATTCTTGAAACACGGAAGGAGAATTTCACTTCAATCCGTAATGGAGTGGGTGAGGAAAGTTCAATCTGCCATGATATGAGCGTGGAAGAAAAAGCAGTGGAAGAAGATATTGAGATGAAGAGAAAAGTGAAGAATCCTTTTTTTTTTTGGTTAATTGCTTCTTTTAATTATTATTATTAATGCTACTAATTAATACAATTTAAAAGTGGTGGCTATTGGGAGTAAAAATGATTAAATCATTGCACTTGTGGAGTATTATAGAGAAAGAGAGTATTAGAGAGATATCCCCACCTTTGTTACCCAGTGGCTTTACCAGCCGATGTAGACGATGTCAAAAATATGTTTTCACATAAGATAAAATAAAATGAGTATTTGAAGGCAAACATTAAAAACACCTTTGGTTAGAGATTTTCATGTATTTAGATAACAGGTTAAACATTAGTCTTATCTACCTTTCTCTCATATTTCCATATTAAAAAAATAAAGATTCCATTGATCTCAAATGGTAGTTCAATTTTTTTCTATTGGTACGTTTGAAATTGATAATGTTATTATCTTGAACTAATCAATTTACTAAATTTTACAATATATATACAGACATACATACATACATACATACATCCATACATACACACACATATATATTGATAATTAATTATATTAAAATTAATATTTCAATTGCTAAACAATCTAGGCAAAAAGAGTATAGTGTGAAGAATAGTTGGTAGCTATCTAGCTCCTCCAAATAGGAAAGTTAAAAGAAATCTTATGTTGAGATATTGAAAAATGTTTGAAAGGTTTATGCAAAAGAATTAGGGAATAATATTTTTATAAATTAAGGGCTTATATTTGAGCTAACTCCAAAGGGAGAGCAAAGTTAATTTTGCATTATATTTTTTAAATTGTAATTTTTTATCAAATCATGCAAAATTAAGTTTACACTACACAATTTTTAGCATATTATTATAAATAAGTGTTTAATTGACAGTTCTTTAGAATTTTAACAAATTTACATATTCAAACATGTTTATCAATAAAATGCACATAATATTTTTTTCAAAGTTTTGCGAAATTAAGTTTGATTTCTTTATTTTCTAAAACAATATTATGTATTTGTATTTATTTGACTTCGTTTTAAAGTTTTGTGAATGAAATATAACCCTAATTTATTATTTCCTTAAAAGTGATAAATGAAACAACACTTGAAAGAAAGACCCATTATATGACAACATGACATAAATTAATACGAATTTATAAGTTAATAGGTTAACCTTTAACAAATTTTAGTAGTTTTCGGGTTCACTCTTTTGACCCCAACGAACCTTAATGAATTTAGGTGGTTACTTGTTACACCTGTAAATTTTATTTATTTTTTTTACTTTTTTATAAATAGAACTAAAATATAGTAGATAATTACTTGTTCTTTTTTTTTTCTGTTAAATTTTTCTCATTATTGTATATAATTCGATGGAGGTAAAATTTATCCACATTAATTAAGACTCGACAAAAACGTCCACGTTAGACATGTCTAAATGGTTTGGTGGTTGTATTCATTTTCAGTTTGATAGTAAATAAGTACCTTAAAAAGTTTAAATTTAAATCGTTAATAGTAGTTAAAAAACAATTGGTTAAATAAGTTGGTATGCGTGTGTAACAGTGCTTAAGAGCATCTCTAATTGAATGTATTATTAAAATTGGTTAGAATGTTTATTTTTCTAAATAATTAAAATTGTGGGATCTATTATTTGTATAATTGGATTAGTCTTTATAGACCGTTAAGAATATGCAATTGTCTTTTTTTTTTTTAGGATTGATTTTTTTGGTAATGTATCGTACCATGCCGTACCATATCGATATTTCGGTATACCGAAGTTTTGGTATGGTAATGGTAATAGATTTTGGCGTACCGAATTTTCGGTACAATATTAAGTATGCTTGGTATGGTACGGTATTGTACTAAATCCACCCCTAGAGATGATTAGGGATGGCAAAAAAAAATCAACTCAGCGGGTTTCTGACCCAACCCAACCCGGACGGGGCGAGTTTTTTTGAGACCTTGGCAGATTTGGTAATTTTTTTTTTAAACTCAAATCAGGTTCGGGGTGAGTTAGGGTTTTGCTTACTAAAAAACCCGACCCGACCCGCTTACATATATATATAAATATATTAATATAAAAATTAATATATATAGTATTTATTTTTTTATTTTTTTAAAAAAAGACATTTTTTGACCAAGTGTGGATCGTTAGATCATATAAATTAACACATTTATATATACATTAACATTTCTCCTCCTTTGCTCATATATATATAATAATAACAAGTCGGGGTGGGGCGGGGTGGCTAGGCATGCTTGCGGGGTGGGTTTGGACTTTTAAGAAAAAAACTATCTCAAATTCAAGGCGGGCTAGTGTATATACGGGTCAGGTTTAGTAATGACAAAACCCACCTCATTTCTAACCCGTTGTCATTCCTAGATATGATATGAAGGTGCAAAAGCATGAGGCATAAAGTTGGATAGTGCAATGGATTGAGAACAAAACGGCAACCAATGGCAGCGGAGCCAAACGCGTGAACTTTGAATAACCCTCTAAATATTCCCCCCTCGACTTACGCATTCCTTGCACCTAAATCCGCCTCATATTTACTTATAATAATTAATTACTTACAAAAAAATTATTAAATCTTTAATTTACCCCCATCCATTTGTTTACTTATTTATTTTTCCCTTTCTTCTCTCGCTATTTATAGAGAGAAAAATAAGATTTGGATTGAACTAATTTATAAGATTTGGGTTCAAAGATTGACACAGAGCAGCATCTTAGAGTAATATAGTGAAAGTTCTTTATAGTCTAGAGAGAGAATTTAATTAGTAAAATAAGATTTGGATTTGAACCCATTTTTGTTTATTGATCATAGATTAATGGGTTTTCCCTTGATTTTGTTTTCCTTCTTCTCTTTCATTGGATTTCTCTCACCAACTTGTACGTGCCTTTACATATATATATATATATATGTTTTGCAAATTTATTTTTTTATCTTGTAAATTCTAAGATTTGTTGAAATTTTTGATTTGGTTGTTTGTTAAATCCGAACTACAGTTTTGACTGCGAATTTTGAGTATAATTTGCAGATGGATATGATGTATTGGATCCTAATGGGAATATCACAATCAAATGGGATGTCATGCAACAGAATGGTGATACACAAGATGTAAGTTTATTATACTCGCATTAAACTTTATATATATACATATGTTTGTATGTAAATTTGCTATTATATAAAGTCGGAAGGTACTTCAAATTCTTGAAACTCTATCAGATTTTTGTTTTTTGAAACCTCGCCAATAATTTCTTGACTACAATGCCACTTACTATTGTTTTAACAATTTCTTTTAATTTGAATATAACCGATCCGTTCATGCGATGTGTGTATACAAAAATTATTATATAAATATCTATTTTTGAATGTCTCAAATTAGGAGACCACTTTCTTTTTTAGTGCATCACGGCAATACGGCATACCAAATTGGCAAATTTACAATAATAAAAAAAATATTGTTGATGCCATTAATTGATATGAAATTAGTGCGTTCTTAAAAAATGTAAAAGTTAAACATAAAGACGTGATTAGGGATACAAAGTATATATAGAGAAAGAGGGTTGTATGCAAAAACTTTATATGCAAAACAAATACGAACGGAAATACTAAAAAATAATTATCTTTTCAAATTGAGTTAGGCTACTCATTTTGTCAAAACAATATTTCTTTGTCACAGCGTAACACTTTTTTGAAAAGTTGTAATGTGTAATTTGAAAGTTGTACATTAATCTTATAAAATTATATTTGCTTTGACAATAATATTATTCTTGAATAACTCTAACCTTTTTAGAAGGTAATCGATGGCCATATCTTGTTTTATTATAAATTTTAAATCCTCTTTGAAAGGTTTTATTTTTTTTTATTTTTTATTATCAGTTTGAGACATAATAAATATTTTAAAAAAAGAAAGTTAAAGAATTAAAAATAGTATCCACTCCTTAATGGTAAGAATTTATTCCCTTGCTATAAATATTATTTGCTTACATTTAGTAATGATTTTTGTAACATTTTAAATATTTTGTGAGCATGATATCACTCTTAAGTGCTGAGCTGTAGACAGTTTTTTGTTTTCAAAGGAGAGGGTTATTTGCGGGAAATCAACTGGAGTGGGGCCTTTTCTGTTTGCTCTGTCAATTGACCAGCCCTTTTAAAAGGAAATATAATAATTCCCATTAATATTGCCAAATTAATTATTTATTCTTAAAAAAATATATAATTTTAAAAGCATAAACTATGATTTTTTAAATAAGTATTTTTTTTAATAAAGAGATAATTATTTTGGTAATACAGATAATTATTTTGGTAATACAAATAATTATAATATTTTTTCATATATATGAGTGCTTTGCAATGAAACCTTCGGATTGGGTGTTCTTTTAGTAAAAAAAAATCTATTATTATAATCAAATAAGAATGTTTAATTTTTGCAATTGCACCACGCTCCATCTTCCCTCCTCAAAATCGAACATCAAAACTATCTTTTATATTAAATATTCAACTATTATAAGATGTAAGCGCGATAGTGTTTAAAGATTTATCTTATATTTGAAAAAGTAAACAATACTAGTTTCTTATTTACATTAGGGTTAATGATACAATAAACCCTAAAGTTTGGGTCAAATTCTATTTGTATACTCAAAGTTTCAAAAGTTGCAAGCGGAACCCTGAAACACATTAAGTGACATGTTTTAAACCTTCTACTTAACCCCGTTAAATTTTTTTTACGGAATGCTGATATGGCTTAAATGAAAAAATAAAAAAGAAAGAATAAAAGGAAGAGAGAGAAGGAAGAAGATCAATAGCATCTCCTCCCCCCCCCCCCCCCCCCCCAACAGTACAACCACTCCTCCCCACCTCCACCTTCACCACCATAGCCACAAATTGAAATGCTTCGTGCCATTGAAGAGAGAATGAGAAAGTATGGGGCTGAAGGGGCTTCTTCCTCCCTCCCACCATAAAATACATCAAAACTTCTTTCAATCACACCCTCCATTAAAATACTTCAAAACTTTTTCATATTCTTTTTCTTCTTCAATCACACATACCATTAAAATATATCAAAACTTCTTCTTCAATCACACCCACCATTAAAATACATAAAAAATTCCCTCAAATCACATTATTCTTCTTCTCCCCAATTACATCCACTCTTTCTTTGTCTCACAATTTTCCCACTGACTACCATAGATGAGATTTAAACTTTGCTCATACCATATCTCCAATTTTCAAACCCATGGCTCACATTTCTGACCTCTGAACTTCTTGAATCAAGTTAAGGCAACGGGGGTGGGGAAGGGAGAAGGTTATGGTTCGCATCTTCTTCTTCCTTCTCTCTCTCTTCCTATTTTTTTTTATTTCTCCTTTATTCATTTTATGTATTTTTTTATATATTTTTTTGCCAATCTAAATCCCCGTGTGAGCCACGTCAGCATTCTGTCCACAAAAACTAACGGAGTTAAGCGGAAGGTTTGAAACATGTCATTTAATATATTTCAGGGTTCCGCTTGCAATTTTTGAAACTTTGAGTATACAAATAGAATTTGACCCAAACTTTAAGGTTTAATGTATCATTAACCCTTTACATTATACCACACAAATAAACTTGTAGCCACTTCAAGGAAATCTTAGAATCTTACTGCTAGAAAAAAAAATGATTTTTTATTAATCACATTTTCATTATTTATTATTATTATTACTGCACTTCGAGTTTGCCACGATTCTAGTTTTATTAGAAAGTAGAAGGGTAAAGGTAAGAAAAAATTGAGTGTACTTGGTTTTACATTCCCTCAATTTCAAAATAAGACTTCCATTTTTTTTTTCTTAAAACGTCTCAAAATAACAAATTAAAAATCTCCTCTTATTTTTTGGTAAATAATCAATACTCAATGTACAGAAATCACTATCACTTAATTATATTAAACTAATATTTATAAATAAAAAAGTTAAAATAAAACTCCTAACTTAAAACAAGAGAGCCTTGCATCTTCCCAATCCCCATATTACCCCTCTAACCTCACCTCACAAAATTCAAAATGTATTTATAGGTAAGGGTATGGATATACAATTACCAACTGTTCCGCCACGTGGACCATCCAGGGTGGAAACTGAGCTGGACATGGCCAGGTAACCAGGTAATATGGAACATGTGGGGTGCAGAGGCCACAGAGCAAGGCAACTGTACTTATTTCAAAGGCAAAGAACTCCCTCACTGTTGTGAGAAGCATCCTGTTATTATTGACCTTTTACCTGGTGCACCTTATAACAAGCAAGTTTCCAATTGTTGTAAGGGTGGCATTTTGCCCTCAATGTCACAAGATCCAGACAAGTACTTGGCTGCTTTCCAAATGAATATCGGGGCTCCAAACTCTGACGGATCGGGTCTGGGTATGCCAGGGAATTTCACGCTCGGGTTGCCTGGGTACACGTGTGGGGAGCCGGTAGAGGTTGAGCCTAGCAAGTTTTATGAGGATCAAGGTCGGAGGCAAAAGCAGGCTCTAGGTCAGTCTTGAACTATCTAATGACCTAAACTTTTACACGGACTTGGTACATTGGTTGCTAAAAAAAAGAAAAAATTAAAAATTGAATTGTGTTTGAATTTAAACATGTAATACTTAAAGCAACTCTAATTCTCTCCTAAGGTTCTCTATAAACTTAAATTTGGGTAGAAATTATCTAAAGCTTACTCCAACTCCCCCCTATCATCTTCCCGTATATGGGGAGTTCCTATAAATCTCTCAAGGGAGGGTTGGAATAGGCTTTAGGAAAGAAGCATCCCGAAATGTTCTTTCAAAGTAAATTTTTGATGAATATTTAAAATGACTTTTATTCCTCTAAACTTATCTCCATATTTGACGAAGATCACGATGGGAGAGCATTGGAGACCTTCTCCCAAATATAATTTTTTCTCAAAACATTTGTCGTCTTTAAAGGGGGAAAGAGTTAGAGATGCTCTAATACTTGTTTTTGTTTTTGTTCTTCTCTAAAATTATGTGCTGATTTTTTTTTTTTTAAAATTTAATATAGCAACATGGAATGTGAGGTGTTCTTACTCACAATTTATGGCATCATCAGCCCCCAAGTGTTGTGTTTCTTTCTCTGCATTCTACAATGAAACCATTGTTCCATGTCCAAGGTGCAGCTGTGCTTGTCAAAACCAACCTGGACTCAAATGTGTCAAGTAAGTCCCTCTTATTTTCCGTTTATCAATTTTAAACTTGTACGAGTGGGTTGCCCCATTGATAAAGGCATCCAAAGTTTGAGTCTCATCAACTACATGCAAGAACAAATGTTAAAAGGGTTGACTCACCAGATTTGCTAAGCTATAATGTTTCGGATTATAAATTCTATGTCAAAAGGTTAAAAACAGGGATTACAGCCGTGTCTTTCTAAACACTAGAAACCAAGGTTACATTTGGTTTTCTCAAAACTCACTGCACTAAAAAATGTTTTAAATATGAAAGAGTTCTTCAAACAAATAGAATGTTTTGTGCCTTTCCGGTGGGTATGAGAAATGGATGAAAATCAACTACACTACTTTTTGGTGTGCAATTAGTTTGTATCAAAATGTAGAAAACAATCTAAAAATTAAATCACGATATTTTTTTTCATCTATGATATTAATCAAACACAGTTTCCTACATCTTTTTTATAATACGATCTCGTAGCATTTACAGATAATCAAATACAAGCTAATATAAAATACAACACAAACATAGTCCTAGGAGCAAACCAATTTTTACTACATTTTTATCACTCTTTTCTTTATTTTTATTTGTTTATGGAAAAGGGCAGACCAGGGGAATTACCACCAGTGTTGCAACTAGTGCAAGATAATGAAGAGCCAGAGCCATTGGTGGAGTGTACAAGGCACATGTGCCCTGTAAAAGTGCATTGGCATGTGAAAGTAAGCTACACTCAATATTGGAGGGTGAAGATAACCATCACTAATTTCAACTTTGTCAAGAATTATAGCCAGTGGAACTTGGTGGTTTTGCACCCAAACTTGAAGAGTGTCACTCAAGTCTTCAGCTTCAATTATAAGCCACTTGATCAGCATGGCAATCTTAGTAAGTTTTTCAATTTCCCTCTATTCATGGCAACAGATCGTGTCGACTCAGTTTTATATAGTCTTAATAAATACAGTTAATTAACATTGTCGATAAACCCTTAGCCAATTCATTTAGTGGCGGATCTCATACTAACCGAATTCGTTCACTCACTTTGGGTCAATTCGGATCGGGTCATTTTGTCGTGTCTCACTTTGCCAAGATTTTATAGAGAGATGGAAGTGTGAAAATAAAATTTGCATATAGAACGTGCCAAGGTTGTGATCAGTTGAAATTCGTTTTGACCGTCTTATTTTTTTCTTATAAAATTTAAGCAAGAGAAGGAGGCTATTGACTAAAGTTTCAGAGAGAACTTACATTGATTCTCATAGATGACCTACCAAAGAGTATTATTGGCAATGGTATTTAGACATAGACTTCACATGAATGCACAAGGAGCATGAAATTAAGTATAAAGAAAAGGAAACAAAATAATGTCATAATTTATTGTACCCATATATTTTCCATTCACTTTTAATTTTCCCAAGAACCAAACACAAATATACAATAACCTATTTATTTTTTTATTTTTTCCCTCAGATGATACAGGGATGTTTTATGGGATACAGTACTACAATGACATGTTGCTCCAATCAGGGGAAAGTGGAAATGTACAAACAGAGATGTTATTACACAAAGACCCTGGGATTTTCACTTTCCGGGAAGGTTGGGCTTTTCCCAGGAAAATTTCCTTCAATGGGGATGAGTGTGTAATGCCCCCTCCTGATCAGTACCCCAGGCTCCCAAACAGGGCCCACTTTGATGGGGGGCCCTCTTCCATAATTCTTTTCACATTTTTGGCACTTTCAGTATTCTTCTAGAGCCTCTGTAATGTGTTGTTATGTGTATACTGATTTTTCACTCTTCCCTCAGGTATTCTTGCCATTATGTAGAAGATTTTTTCCTAGTTTTGAATGTCATAAGGTATTCAATTTATTTGCCATGCGGACCAATATGAGGGAGTAAAGAATGATTTTTTGAAACTTAGTGAAGGTAATCTAAAAATTCTTACCAAGTTTTATCTAGTTTTGAATGTACATAATGGGGAATGAATTTTTTATGAATTTTTCATCAAAAAATTCAACCGAGAAGCGAGTTATCTAAACATCTTAAATTTTGACGGTTAGAAACACACATACATATCAATTTTTTAGTTAACCCTCTTTCCGATTGAATTTTTCGATGAAATTTGGTGGAGGTAATCTAATAATCATGAAGATCATATTTACCAAGTTTCATAAAAAATTCATTTATTTACCTCCTTAAAATAATTGGTCCACATTTAAGGACCAAAAAATTGGTCCTCTTTAGATCCTTGCCCTGTACATAATAATTGTTTTCTGGTAAAAGTGATGTTATAGTCCGGCAGTTTTTACTGCTTGAAAACTAATTTATTATTTTACGTGAATGAAGTTATGTGCACGCACGTAAATTATGAAAATAATCCCCAATGAATAAAGCAACTAACTTCAAAAGTGTTTCTGCTTTGATATAATATTATTTTTGTCATTTTAAAATAAATCATTTTGAATTATCACAATGTCTGTTCCAATAGTTTTTTGTTGTATCGTATCGTAAAATTATATTCATAAAAAGAGCTCAATAAAATCTGTCGAACAAGTTATTCCAAATTAATCACTAGAGTGCTTACATTATTATATTACAAGAGGGTGTACTTGTATTATAGCAAAACTTGTTAATACTAACAACCGCCGATCTTTTTGGGACTTTTTTGAATTATCCCATATGATACTCTCTTGTGTTCATAATCCTTAGTTACCCCTGAAATTTCGTGGAAGGCAAACCTTGTTAAATTCTAAGGGGGTAGCTAGAAACGCTGGGTATACCCTAATTATATTATTGGTACAAGGTTTTTAAAGTTCATAAACAAGTTAACCCCATACATTACTTGTATAATTAGAGATACTCATGTTTTCATAGTTCTTTGACTCCTGTTAGTAACTTAACGGGTCCAAACGCAGTTAAATTACAGGAAGTAACTCAAAGAATTATAAAAACAGATGTATCTCTAATAATGCCTATTAATATAGAGGGTAACTCAAAAAAACCTATTTTTCTTAATTAAAATGCAAGGTATAAGTGTATTCCTTTTATAACAATAGCAAAGAAAAACACCCAACCCTAAGTGAGACAAAATTCGAAATCTCCTAAACTCGAGCAAACACTTTTATGAGTAAGAATTACGACTTAAGATAATAATACACTTAGGCCATTTTCAATGGTGTTTTCTATAAATTCATTTATATTCTATGTGTCATGGTACTTTTAATACATTTCTATATTTATTTGGTAATATAATTGTCTAGATAGAAAAGTTTCAAACAAAGTTTCTTCAATGGTCCCATTTATACCTTACTTTTCTATCTTGCATTTATTTAGGAAGGAGAGAGAATTACTTGGTTTCTTATATCCAATGAGGATGTGAGATGTAAAAATAGTGATAAAAATTTCCCACGTGACTCAATTTTCACCTCACATCAATGGTCCCATTTATACCTTACTTTTCTATCTTAGCTACATTTATTTAAGGAGAGAGAATTCGTGGGATTTCTTATATTCAATGAAGATGTGCCATATAAAAATTGTAATAAAAATTCTCCATAAGACTCAACTTTTATCTCACATAAAAATAATTATAAAAAACCACATTGAAACATATTTCATACAGAATCTTTTGTCGTTAAGACAAAGCCACAAACATTGGGGAAAGAACAAAAAGGACTTGAGAGGCATACTTTTTAATTTAGACTAACCACTATATCAAATCTCAAGACATTCACATATATAGGTTTTATTTTTTTTATTGGGTTGAACGATGTTCTTAAAATTAACAAAAGGTAGTGCGGCTCTTGGACAGACATACACATATATATAAGCTGTGGGGTATTTCAATTTAAAGGCAGTGTACCTGAGTTTTGAAAAAGAAAAGATAGTGCGGCTCTTGGACAGACCTTTAAAAAACAAGCAGAAATTAATGGTCTAGGTTTAATTTTAATATTTTTTTGAAGGTAACTGAATTTCATCACCATTAAAAGGGTAGAACAAAACGTATTTTACATACATAATAATTCTATTCTGAAAAGTGTTCGCGGGATAAACTTTAATACAACGTTCAATTCTCAAAATTAACAGGCCCACCTTTCTTTACGAAATTTTGAATAATAGTCTTATTTTTTGTTTTAAAACGTAATCAACGTATTAAATCTTATAGTAAAAATCTCAAGAGAACAATAACAACCATTTTATGTAACTATCAATTTAATTTCAAATTGGTAGTTTTACCTCGACCTTTTATGAAAACACAAATGTTCAACCTAATCAATGGTATATGATAAAATTTATATTCTATTATAAAATTTGGTACATTAATTTTGTTCAAAACAGGAAATTTGTTACAAACACCCCCTAAGGTCAATTTATTATCACTAACACCCACAGACCCGCGTAATAAGATGAGTGCAGTGACATACACTCAGCCCACTTAGGGAGAGTTTATTGATAAAGAACTCATCTAACATCATGTAATAGAGTGCTAGAGTGTTTTTCAAATAAAACCCTCCTATCGAGAGGTGAGAGCACTCACACAAACTCAACTTAAATGAGGAGAGTTTTGCTAAGTACTCTCTTAATATCAAGCAACAAAGAGAAATGTTTGTGATAAATAAGATGGCGTTAAAATGACTTTTTAGTTAAATTTTAGCCGAGGGTGATTGTGACATATTTGAAGGGCTTAAATAACACCCCTAGTTTGAGACATACTCAAAAGGAGAGTGAAACTACCAATTTTATATGGAGGGAATATTAATTACAGATTTATGCTAATGAACCATCCTTAATGAAAACAACTATCCAAGAAAAATAAATTCCATGCAATTCACCCTTCAAAATGAAGTATGAAAAGTACTAAACTGCCAAAGGAGAACAAAAATCAATGCTGCCAAGTGTTTCACTGGACACGAAATCATCAGAATGAATGCATAAAGAACATCCGGTTAGAATTGGAAGATACAAAATTAAATAAACATTTATAAAATTTTAATTAATTGATCATACAGTCGAGGCGAACATCGTTTCATGTTTTAAGAGTTACCACCTCCGGTGAGTCTCCTGCTGGAAAAGCAATCAACCTCTGGCCAAGGACCCACCAGGTGCACATGAGATGAGATACTGCAACATTAACAAAATAAAATTTGCCACATACAAACATAAAACACAAATTAAAAAAGAAATAAAGAAATGCAAAACAGACAACAAGCAAAAGCACGGCGGACGAACACAGCGGCATTTCAAAGAGGTTCGCTTAAAACCCTACACGCGATATTTGTTGCTGGCATGGCACGGTGAAGTCAGTTGAGGAAGGAGGAGATTCGGGGGCACGGTACAAGCTCTCTAGCTTTATGTACAAGTTCAGATGTGGAGCGGGCCGGTAACGGGATCCCGGCCAGAAGTGGCCTCCTTGTGTTTCAAGTTGAGGTTAGCAAACTGTGAGTCCAGGTCTCTACTGTTAGAACGTCGATGGCTAGAAGACGGCTGCTGTTGCTGCTGCTGCTGCTGCTGCTGAAACAAGCTTCGTAGCCTTCCTATCTCCCTCTCCAATACCTCATGCTCCACTGAACACACCATTCAATGCATTAGTTCCTGAGTAATATTAGAGCAACTCCAAAATCTCATCTAAATTTGTACATCATTAGAATATGGGTGCCTCTATCGCCAGAGCAATGTACAACTCTGAAAGCATATGGTACAAGTCTGACAGATTTATATTGCTTAGGCAATAGGTGCAGTGCAACCTTAGAATATAAATCTACGTATAAACATATATGCATACACATACAGATGCTTAACACCTTTAAGAAATATGCTATTCTTTTAACCATTTTACAGCCTCTCTTTTTTGGAGGGAAAAAGGGTCGAATTTTTTTAATGATATTCATCAACATAATAAATCATCAAATAACCAGTTTGGGAGTGAGGTGTAATTCAAAATCAAAATACATGCGCATTTTAGCAGTTGATATCTTAGAAAGGCAGTCCTTTCTAGACATGGACTCTTGGTGGGGAGGAGGGGGGGAGGGGGGGGAATGGCTACATGGTTGTCTGTATCTTACTGGGTATTTGTCTCTCCCTTAGGCAACATGTTAACAAAAGCAAGCAAAGCTCAGATAAAAAAGGTAGGGGCAAGCCAGAATATAACAGTACAAAAAAGAGATCTCCGGTTCGAGTCTCAACAAGTGGGGTTTTCTTTGTTTGTAGATAAAGGGAGAGACTTAAACCTCCCTTTGCTTTTAAAAAGAAAAAAAAATAAACTAAAAGATGTATATCAAATACCAGAATTGTATCTGTGGTCCCCATTAGGATCAATCTTTCTAGAAGGCCACTGTCCTTTTTCAAGATGTCTCAAACTAAGAATCCCATTCCTTTTTGGGACATAATCAATGTGCCAAAGCACACAATTAGAGTTTACATGGGAACAATAAAGGTCAAATGGAACTCCTGATTTGAGGCGGAGGGAGCATAATTTATGGCAAGAACAATCTTGAGACAATACTTTTAACAGTTTGGCCGGCTATCAGCAATGTAAGATGGTAGCAAGTAGAGCTAGAATTCGACCCAAATGAGAAAAAAAAACAAGGCTCTAGCTAAAGGCTACTTATAGATCAAGGACTGTGGGCTGAACCCATGCTAATCAACCTCCTGGGCTAACGCATGGGCTTCTGTTGCAATTTATTATGCTACTAAAAGGAAAACATGGAAAACCAAAGAGGTCAAGGACACCCACTTTTGAGCACACAGAGCCGTGAAGCAGCAGGTCATCACAGAAAAGACCCAGAAATAACAAATAATAAAACCAATTCGTATATTTAAATCATGCTGAGGCGCTGAGCAACTAAAAGATCAGTTAGAATCAGTGACTTGTTCTGACATACTAATTCCACTTGATGAACAAGGACTTTTTGGATTAGAAATTATGGTTTGTTCTTCAAAGGAATCAAAGCGAAAGAAGTAGGTATAAACAATTTATCAAAAAATTAGAACTGATAGAAACATACAGTGCTTAATTAGCTGCTCCTGGGCTAAGTTTTCTACCCGTTGCTTCAGGGCATTGTTCTCCATGCTCAAAATCAGATTCTGCTGGTTAAGAAATTCAAGCTCAGCAGAAACTTCCGAACCTTCTGCCTGCAACCATATAAAGGACGACATAAGCATTTTCCAAAGAGATCATCTATACATTCATGTTCAAACTCTCTCCCACTTCTGCTTATACTTGCCTGTAAAGCTTGAACATTCCTTTCCAGCTCAGCAATGTATTGAAGCTTTCGAACCCGTGAACGTTGGGCAAATTGCCTGCATTAGATAGCATATCAGATTTATTGAGCCAAAACTTGCATTATCAAACTTATAGTCTGTGAATGAAGTCCAGATCAAGCCAGACCTCTCTTTAGGAATTCAAAATTTCTTTAACATTTACATTGATTCATAGTCATACTACAGCACTGATAAACTTCACAAGACTCACAAATGCTCCCGAACATATGTCGATCATTTGTAACTAATTTTCTTTTTTAACTTCAAATACCTAATGATGCTACTTAATCAATGGGGCCTTCTAATAAACAACTGGATAAGGGTTGACACTGTATAATCACTAAAATTCATGGCACACTCGACGTGTGGGCAATAATAAAAAAATGGTTCATTTATTATCATTAAAAGCAATGCTGCCTGGTGGTTTAGATCCTTGGTTACAAGAAGGCTCTAAACAACAAAATTGCACAAGGATTTGCAGCTAAGACTATCAAGCACCCCAAACGGAAAAGTACTCCCATGACAATCCAAGGAAGGTCACAATCTGTGCAGAACATTGAAGCAAATATAGAAATTCACCCAAGAGCTAATATAGCTAGAATACTAAAGGAATACCAAGGATCACTGATTATCTCGTAATAAAAAAATACTCTGGGAAAAGAAAAGGGAAAAATAAAAGGAAAAGAAATGTTGACATACTGCTTCGCACGTTTTGTATCGGTTTCGGATACAGATCCCTTATTTGCACAAGAAGAATCCTTTCTTTCAGAAGCAACCTTCGCATCGGATGGACCAGATTCAACTGGATCCTGCTTTTCAGTGGCTGTGGATGGAAGTCGATCTGCTTCGTGTTGAACACCTGACAATACTGCGCTCTGACGAACAAAGTTGTCCCTAGCAGAAAGAAGGCCACTTGGGTGTACTAACGAATTCAGTGATGAGTCCCATGCACGATTCTTGTGTTTTCCCAATGAGTTTGGCTCTCCAAAGAAAGAAGAATTCCGTGCATCTTTGTAACGATCAAAGTCTTGAGATCCCCATGAAGGCACAGATGCTAGATTTTTGCATTTGTACTCATCTTGAACTGCATAATCTATGTTAGCGGCAATTGCTGCATCAACATACGCAAAAGAGTCGCTTGATGAACGGCGATGCCCTCTGCGTACAGGTGTTTCTGGCTCATCAAGAAGTTCATCAAGCCAAGACGGCTGCTCCTCTATCAGAACACTCTCAGATGAAGTACGTTGGTGATGTGAATGTCCTTCTCGAGTCTTTGGTACACCTTTTGGTCCAATTGGAGGATTTGGAATGTACTCAACGTATGACGAGGGAATGCTAGGAAATGGGCTTTTAGGAGGAAGTAAAGAGTGCTTTCCATTGTACATCATATTCCTTACATTTGATGGCCCCTTGGAATTTGCCATACCAAGCACAACTGGTCCCTAACGAAAACATACAGTAAGATGGTAGTATCAAAGCAAGCATGCAGTATAAAAAGATAAAGGACTATAAAAAAAAATTCTGAAGCGGTTAAAACAAGTAGAAAAAATAAATTAATAGTAGGGCAAATATTTTAATGCAAACAATAAAATAGAAGTCTTTCATACGATCCAACGGAAACAAAAAACATTCTACGAGGTTTAGACTTTTGACCGAAAGGTAAACAATACTTAGCAGTTCACATGACAACTAACCGTAGACTAAACCAATTAAATAAATCAAACAATAAAGTGAGATTCCAATTCCAGATGCAAGAAATAGTCTTTTAGTGGATACTTTTGAAACAAAGACTCTACGTCATGGCAGTGATACATAAGGAGGTGGCCATAACTTAGATGGCTTTCAAGGAAGATGAGGCTTCACAGTGTCTGTTGGAATCACATTTTAATTGATTAATTAATTCATCAATTACAAATCAGCAACTTTTATGCATTTCAAAATTCAAATAACTATCAGCACTAGCTTGATAAAGGATTTGTGGAAGCAGTGGTTTCTTCTTTGCGAAATAACATTATGGCAACAGTTCCATTGAATGACTATAACCAAGATGACACAGAAATTATTGAATGTCACTGGTGTAAGGTGTGAACTAGACAAAGGTGTTGTATTTATCCAGATAACCTTTTTAGTACAGAGGATCTTAGTCTAACCCTTGAACACCAACTTCCAATGGAGTAAGATCTCTTCTCACATGTATTTGACTCAATTTTGGGATGGGACAAAAAGCACACTTTTGGGAAACAGCTCAGATTGGTGATCAACCTTTATCATCTATAATATTCTCTCATCTCTATAGAGTTTATTGTAATATCAATTGTTTGATCACTTCCATAGTGTTAGGAACCATCTCATCCAAAAGCTTAAGCTGTTAAGTAGTGGGCCAACAATGTATATCATACTCTTCAACACTCCCCCTCACGTGCGAGCCACTCGCACGTGGATAGACAAACGAAACCAAAGGCCAAACCGGCCAAACCAAAGGTGCACTTTGTGCACAAACACAGGGGGAAATAAATGCAAGCAGGAGAATTCGAACCCGAGACCTTGTAGAACCTGAGCTCTGATACCATGTTAGGAACCATCTCAACCAAAAGCTTAAGCTGTTAAATAGTGGGCCAACAATGTATATCATACTCTTCAACACATAGTTTCTTGGACTTCATTCTCAACTAATGCTCTTGAGATTCCTCCTTTCATATAAATCTCAATGAAGGGGAAGCAGATGAGTTCAGGGGACTTTTGGCTATCATTGAAAAAGCACAATTTTCTAAAGTTGATTGGGATAGGAGAAATTGGTTGGGGGATAAATCAGGTTCTTCTCTTATAAAGTTGTAAATCTCTTTTTTGTTTTGTTGAATCTCCATGAGTGTCTTTAAACCATACAAGATGATTTGAAAAATAGGCATTTCCCCAAATTTAAAAATCTTTTTCCTGGCTAGCCACGTGGAATAGAGAAAGCCGTAAATACTTGCAACTTGTTTTAAAGAAAGATATCTTATCTTTTGGCTTCTTTTTGGTGTATTTTATGCAGCGAAGAAAGTGAACCTACTGACCACTTGCTGCCATATTGTTAAGTTTGCTCATTATAGGAGGGGGAGAGATTAGTGGGAGTTAGAGGTTATTAGAATCTTTGCAGTATCTTTGTATAATTTTTATATGTGGACTGGTGCATAAGGGGTAAGAAAAATATGGTAGAACAATTATGAAGACGTTGTCTAATGGCATGGAATATTTGGCCCAAACTTCGAATACATTGCAAGAATCTTTGAAGTGTCTGAACTTTTTCTCTAGGATGCGTCTTTGTATCTTAAATTCTTCAGCTCTGGCTTCTTGTTTATTTCTTAGTAAGGTTTTTCCAACAGAAGTGTATTGGCTTCACTGCCATCACATTGTCTGTTCGAAATAATATATTGGTTCTAGAAAAATAAAAAATCAAAAGCTAGGAATGTAAGCGTTGCTTAATCAATTCGGAGTGGGTTCTGGTGGTCGGACTGCAATGTAGTCCCGTGATCTTCATAAGCACATGAATGTATTCTAATTCATAGAACTTGTATAATAAGCAGGCAATACAAAACTGAGGCAAAATGAAAGAAAACCATTCACTTGCGTAATCATGAGAAACAAAGAAATTGAATCAACAAATATTCAACATGACTATCTGTTCTTATACTGTAAATTAGGGTTACGTGCAGCTACAGACCTGAACTTAAATAGCAGTATTCATTTAAAGAGTGTGAAGGTATGGAGGTACAAATGATTACTTCCAGATTTGAACACAAATTCTTATTCTTATATAACATTAGCTACTGATAATCAAATAAAGAAAAAAAAATCAAAACCATCTCTTTGCTCACCCCTAAAATTTTAACTACGAATCTAGAAATTCTCCAAATCTTACAGTCCAAAATTGTTTTTACCTTCACCAAATATAAAACAACAATTCAACAATCAAAGTTTGTTCAATCCTATTTCCTTTTTCCCCTCACACATTTTCCCACAAACCAAAAAAAGGGAAAAAAATCCATGAAGTAAATTGCAAGTTAAAACGAGATGAACAGAAGAAATCGCTTAAGAAAAACGCAAACCTTTCTTCAATCGGGAGAAGATCTTCGAACGCAATGTGATTGAAAGAACAGAGAAGATTTGCAAAAAATGGAATTTCACACTTTCTCTCTCCTAGGGTTTCTTTCTTCTACGAATTCACCCCCTTCTCTCTCTTCTCGGGTGGAAGAAGAAAGGGTTGGATTTTGACAACCCAAATGAGATGGTTTTTGTTTACGCTGTTTTATTTTTATTTTTGTTTATTTACGAATTTGCCCCCAAAAAACTTCCATATCTGTCGGAGGCCCTAAGTTTTATGTGTTTTTTTTTTTTGATGGTGAGGATACATTTGTTATGTTGTTTCACAGCTCATTGTTTGTATAATTTAATGGTTATATATGTATGTGACAGTCGTACTCTTACCACACTTGTGATCAGTGACAATATGTTACAGCTCATTGTGCAGATGCCTTGTGGTTGTTACCATAATACAATTTTGCTTTGGGATTTGGAATTGTTACTTCAACTTTTTTTCTTTCCTTCAAATTTGTATAGCAGAGTAGGTATAAATCACAGATATTATATATGGAGGTCATTGTATCTGTATTCGATATATATTTTGTATATATTATTTTTTGGGTGTTTTTTCGATACATTTAAGATATGATATATAAATATAATAATATTTTGTATGAGTAATAAATAAAGACTAATATATTATATGAACCACGTAAATGAATAAATTGTTAAATAATTTAAAATAATTATGAATCAATACTCTCATTTACTTGAGGAGTTGAGATTAATAGTAATGACTATTTTTTTATTTTATTTTTTTGGTTAACTGATGTACGACATCAGTTGCTATATTTTTAGATAATGTGGTATACATAAAATGTGAGATCATAATTATTTTAATGGGATGTGTGAAATATGAAACTATTTAAAACTAAATAGCAATTTCATGTTATATGTAATTGACAATAGTATTCTTAAAATTTGTAAAACTACTAATTTTTATGTATATGAATATATTAAATATTAATTTTTTGTAGCGTATCTTACTTTTTTTAAGATTTATCGTATTTCTGTATCAGTGATGTAACGTATTAGATACTCGTATCCATATATGTGCTTCCTAGGAGAGGAGATGTTTTTTCTGTTTTTATTTTGGTCTAAGGGGTTGTAGTTTCAATGGTACATATCATATAGAAATGTTGGCACAAGCTATTTGGTTGCACGAATTATTTTTATGGACTAAACTCAGCATCATAAATACTTCCACCAACTTCTAGTTTATAATAATATAAATTGAGATAAATAAAGTAATTTATCATTTTTTTTATAAGAGTAATGATATGTTTTGATTTAGAATGTCTTAATCTTATTTTGATAATAACAATAACTTAATCATGTGTAGTTTAATATGTTTATTGAAATGAGTTTGTAGTTCATTATCTTATAAATTCAAAAAAAGTATGGATTTTTACAATGGAAGCATGCTACATTATAAGAATCATCGAAACTCTATCAGATCAAGTCACCAAAGCATTGGACAAGACAAAAAAGATTGATCACTCAATTGCTCTATCAATTTCATACATTTTAAGAGTATCACATGTACTAACAATGCAATTCATGAAGAAACATGTTAAATTTATAATTAAATCATACGATGATTTTTTAATCAAAAACAAAATTGGGTGTCTTAGAAACATGTTGGAAACATTCTCCAAGCATTAAAATTAATTTTGGAGGGTGTCTTAGAAACATGTTGACAATATTCTCCAACTATTAAAATGAATTTTGGAGGGTGTCTTAGAAACATATTAGGAACATTCTCCGAGCATTAAAATGAATTTTGGAGCGTATCTTAGAAACATGTTAGGAACATTCTCCAAGTATTAAAATAAATTTTGGAGGGTGTCTTAGAAACATGTTAAAACATCCTTTAAGCATTAAAATGAATTTTGGATCAAAATTGTAAAAGTCGAATTTTTAGGAAATTGGCCTGATGGATAAAAGCCATCAATTGACTGATGAGCCTTACTCAATCGACTAATGGCCATTAGTCAATTAATGACTTTGCTTAGTCAACTAATGACTTAGAATATAATCGTTGGACTTTTGATTTTTGCTTTGTTTGAAGGTAACAACTCTACTTGATCTCTAAAACGGCTATATACTCTTTGGAACTATATATTGGAGGTTTAAGACACGTCTAAATTATCTTGAATCATCATACAAACTCTTTATTCATTTATTTACAATATTCAAGAATTCAAATATTTGTATTGATCATATCATCCATCTTTAAACTAAAATTATTGATTAATCTTAATAACTCTAATGTGAGTTTAATTTGTATATTGTAAACACTTGAGAGTTATTATTCATTGGTGTGTATCGCCAAATAACTTTTATTATTCACTTGTGAGAGGATTTCTCATAATTTAGTAAGAATGTTGAGTGTGGTAAGAAAAATCACACTTACTTGAATGTTGTGAGAAGAATAACACTTTTTTAGTGTAGTGAGAAATATTACACTTGTATTGAAGTTTGATTTTCACTCGTAAGAAAATTATTTAGTGAAATTTCTTGGGAAAACTACTTGAGCGCAAGCATATGGTCTAAACAACTGAACATTGTGAAAAAAACGTCCTTCGCTCATTTGGTTATATCTTTCTGAACTCAAACTCTTTATTTACTAGCTAGTATTTATATTTGTTGCTTGAATTTGTTACTGATTGCTTTGCTAATTCCTTGATATATAATTAGTTAAAGTTTGATTACTTAAACCTTTTTTAAACTATTTAAATTCCGCAATAAATTTCAAAAACTCTATTCACTCCTTCTCTAGGGTTATTTTCCGATCAATAATATGCATATTAAATTAAAATTTGTACTATTATCAAAATAATTATGATTATTGCTAGAGTAATATATAACTTTAAAATTACTATGATCCGTCCGGCCTAAAGTAAGTGACTAAGTTATTAGACTAAATAATTTGACAAAAAGTGTTTTGTTTTGTTTAGGAGATATTATTGCTAAAACAATTATATATATTGTCATAGTAGCGTATAACTTTATAAGTATATAATATAATTCCTTAAAGTAGTATTATAATCCGACAAAGAGAATATTCTTTTGGTAATATAGCTATCTTTAGTTTATGATTTGCATGAAATACTAACCAAATGTACTTTTTGACATATCATTTAATATAATAATTTGATTGTTTAATTTAGTACACATTATTACTTCTTTTGTAGTAAGGGACTCGATCACTACATTACGAGGACTTGGAATCTTGGGTCTATTTTCTTTTTCTTTCATTTATTTAAACAGTTGCAAAAGATACTTACATTTTTTCTCATTAATGTCATGTTAAAACCTCACACTTTCTTTTATTCTTAGTTTAGTAGTCTCACTTTGATTTATGTACTTTGTAATGAATCTTTAAGTTCAATAATCAATGGTCAAAACTATAAACTAATTTTTTTTTTTTTTAGATTCAGTGTATTCATCATGTCATGAAATAAAAATGAGACCAGTATTCTAGGAGTAATGAGATGGTGGATATTTTTTACCTTATATTGTTATGTCACAAAATTAATATTTGCCCAAGTGGCGGAGCAAAAAAAATAAAAAATTCACAAGCCCAGCAAAGAGTTCATATTCAAAGAAATTTCAATTATTTTTTTTTCTTCTATGCCAGGGGTGTTCAGGCCAACTTTCGGGCACCTCAACTAATCTCTTTCGTGGAGGGTGCCAACCGCTAGCCACCACAAATTTTGTATCTACTGAAACTCGACTTGGGAAGTTCTCAATCAAGTCCAATTTTCTCAACCTAAGGTGGCTAACTATTGGACCAATCTATTGTGATTAAGAAATTAATTTCAATTACATATATAGAGGGATCGAACTCTTGTATATATACAACATATACACACAAATCATACAAAATGTTATATTTGCTTTTAAATATTAATTAAGGTGGATAACAAGATAAATATTTTATTTCAATAAGGGGGCAAACTTTAAATTTACTACACTTTTACCTTATTATGTTGGAAAAAAGAAGGTTTGTCACATGTAAACCTTTTGTTTTAGGAAAAGACAAAATGCAGCAGCTGCCCCGCCAATGTATATTTGCTTACACATATGGCCGTGGCTATGCTTTAGTTAGTGGGATTATTTGACCGCATTTGAATTAACAAAATAAAGGGGTAACATATAATATTTTTGTACTTTTTAATTTTGTGGTGTATATTTAACACTATTTAATTTTTTATTTTTTTTTAAAAAAACATTAATGGGGTCATATCATAAAAATAATAATATTATAAAAGTAGCATATATGAGACACTTTCTATTTTTTTTTGATATTTTTTTACTTTATACATTTGTCTTATTTTCCAACCTTCCGTTGAAAAGAAAATCTCCAATATCCCCCGATCAAGATGCATCTAATATACAAGAATTTTATGCTAGTGATCAAGACATTAAATCTACCAATTACGACTGCAATTGTAGAAAGATCTTTCTCTGCGATGAAATTCATTAATAACCGATTGCGCAATATAATGAGAGATCAATGGATCAATGACTGTTTGATTACTTTCATTGAGAAATATGTATTTGATAGCATAGGTAATGAGGATATTATTCAACGATTTCAAAATATGAAAAGTCATCGTGGACAATTGTAAAAGCTTAATACTTTTTTTTCTTCTATTGCTCGTATTGTAAATATATATATATATATATATGATATTATAATCTATGAATTTTTTTTTGGATACATTATTTGATAAATCCACTAACAAAATTTCCTAACTACGCGACTGCTTACACATTATAATGATAATCAGCTATAGGTGTATACAATGTATTGTCATCAAAATAAGTCTAATTATAATTAATAAATACTTAATTAAACATGTTCTAAAATTCCTATAGTTTATGGACCAATGTCAAGAAAACTTGTAAGAAGCGATCAGAAATATAAATTACCGTATCAAAGTTACATATATTACTTGTGGCTACAAGAATATCCATACTTGCACAAAACGATATCACATAATTTAGTTAAAGTGATTTTATATAAATAAAAATATGTATATATATATATACAGAGATGGAGTCGAAAATTTTTTTGAAGGGGCAAGTTTAATACTAATATTATATTTGTAAATTTAAATAAAAAATTTAGTATTAAATTTATTTTTGGCCGGGAGGTAGGGGGGTGCCCGGGTTTGGTTGGTTGGTTTGCAAACTTAATTAATTTGCAAATATATATAGTTTTTAAAAATAATATTTTTTGAAATTTTAAGGGGGCATGTGCCCCATTCCCTTCCCCCCCTATATCCACATAGTTGAATGTGAGGTAAAAATATTTTTCAAATATCAGGTTCTAGTTTAAATGATAAAAGCATGACAATTCACATGGATAATTAAGGTTCGATTTTTCTCCCTTACTCCTTCCCCCTCACTGAACTTCCGAAATCGCTTATATAAAAAGAAAAGATAAAAATATTTTTTAAAATATTTTTTTTATCCTTTTCACATTAGCCTTTTTCCTTTTTTCTATGGCATCTACGCCGTAAAGGAAGATATTAAATATTTTATGTCGGTAATAAATTCCATCATCAACTAATTTATGAGGCCTAATGTGAATATTAGTTAATTGTTGTTTGTTTGTTTAGCGGATCCACTTTCATTAGGAATATCTTAATTTGTTGATGATTAAAAAAAATGCATCAACATTTACTATTTCCGTCACAAATTAAAAGCTTCACTTAAAAAAAATATATTTATTAAAATATTAATTTTATCTTAATTAATAATTGAAAAAATATATTTAAAATTAGTAAAACTTGAACTTGGGTGCCACACAGCCACACCTCTAGGTAAGCTCATTTAGATGTTTTAACCATATTATTTTGCTCTATAAAGAAAAATAACATACGTAATGTAAGTAAAAAAAATCAATCATTTACCTTTTCTGTTTGAAATTAATAATTTTTTTTTATTTTAATTTTGTATATAAACAAATATTAATTTTAACTCAATCAATAGCAAAGAATATACCTTTGCAATTGGCGAGACTCAAAATTGGATTCTCCAGATTAGGTAAATGTCATTCAATATTTTGACAAACCTACAGACTTTTAATTATGAGTTTTTTTTTTATATATATATAAAGCGAAAAGCTATTTCAATAGTTACTTAAGTTGGTTTAGATTTTTTATTTAATCTTTGCGGACTTTTATTTCACAAAAAATGATTTATGTTTTGGTGGTTATTGAAGTCATGCCAAATTTTGATTTTCTAATTTTTTTCTTGTTAAATTTTATTTTGCATAAAAAGAGAAAAAATATATTATAGTATAAGTCACGGAGGTCGAACCCTTACTAGTAATCAATGGCTCTCGACCCTTACACTTCCTATTATTCTTTTAAATTACAAAAGTACACATCAAATTTGTAAAATAAATTAGTTATATTTATTTTTTGTCATTGAAAATCTCACCCTAAGCAAAACTAAATAAATAAAATGGCTTTTGGCAGACCCCGTACCTACCCGAATAACCGCCTTAACAAGAAGTATAAATACGACATAACTTGGCGCCTAATTCATTTGAACTGAGTATTTTCTAGGGTTTCTTCGATCTGTCTCAACTTCTCACTTCGAAGCCCTAAAATTTGCTCGTTTATTGCGATCGAGTGATTCTAAACTGATTTCTACGCATTATTCATAGATTTCTAGCTGATAAGATCTAATCTATTACGAGTCGAACACACTGATATTGTAGATTCGAGCCGAATTTTCTCATTGCGTTGTTCTGTGTATTTGAAAATGAATAAGCTGATGGGATTATCAGGCATGAGGAGCCTAGAACAGTTCAAATCGTTATCAGGATCTGGTTCAGGACCTCCAAAAACGTTTCCGATCTCTCAGCGTCCATCTTCGGATTCGGTTTCATCAGGAAGTTTCGCGAATTTGAAACTCACTGCAGGTTTTCGTAAAAACTTTGAATTCTCGTTGATTTACTTTGTTTTGAAACGAAGTTGTAGGTGATGAATGCATCATCGATTCGATTATTTCTTTCCTCCAGAGAAATTGGTCAAAGAGCAAGCTTCCGCAAAAACTGATCTTGAAATGGCGGTATATTAAATATACAGTCTCTCTGTCTCTCTGTCTCTATATATATATGCGCGCACATGCACCTAGGAAACTAGTTTAAGGCATCATAAGTAAAACACTATCTCATTTGGTATTTTGATAAATGCAGAACTCCAAGCTGAAGAAGTTAACAGAGCATATTCATGTACTGGAAGATAAACTTCAGAATGCATTTAATGAAAATGCGAAGCTCAAAGTGAAGCAGAAAGAAGATGAAAGGCTTTGGAAAGGACTGGAATCGAAATTCTCTTCTACAAAGACGTTATGTGATCAGCTCACTGAAACATTACAACATTTAGCTGGTCAGGTTCAGAATGGTAGGCGCTTTTCATTCCGTTGAGCTTTGATATTCACGTTTAAGCTTTGTGTAGTAATTTACTTGAGAGGTGCATCCACAGCTGAGAAAGACAAGGAGTTTTTCGAAAACAAATTCTCCGCAACTTCAGTTGCTCTTGATAGTTTTAATGACCAGATGAAGTCTCTGTCTCTGAGGTTGGAATCTTCAGAGGAAACTATTAGAAATCGTAAGTTTCTTATTCCTTTAATCTAAACAAATTTAATTCCTAAAATTTGAGTTTAACGCAGACTTCTTTTGTTTTAGTAAATAAAGTCAAGTTCATTGGATTTAGTAAATAAATAATAATAATAACAATAATATGTTGCATATGTACAATTCTGTTCATAGTTACGAAGTGCTGGAATTTTGATTGCAGGTGAAGCGGGACTGAAGCAACTTGGTATTGAGAAAGAGGAAAAGGAGAAATTGTTCAGAGATGAACAGTTTAGAGTTGCCAATATCATTGAGGAAAAAGGTAAGCATCTTTACACTTAAAGACCATAAAAGCCACGTATCTTTTAGCTTGTAATAGACTGGTTTATCAGTCTGGCATCCTCATGGCAGCTGGCTATGTAGACATTATGTGAGAAGGTTGATATGAAATATGCAAGATCACAGTGCTTACTTAGTTCTTAAAGACACGAATATTGTTTTAATGCGTACCTTAACAAAAGGCTCAAGAAAAAGAAAAATGATCCATACTCTAAAAATTGTGAGGAAAAGATTGAGGCACCACCGTGTATGATCTCTTCTTGTGTTAGGACCTCTTTTTCTTCATAAAAAAATTTGATCCATATCATGGTTATGCCTACCCTCTCGACCCCGCGCGGCGCCCGGCAAATTCCGAGCCAGTAACAACAGCGGCAACACGCAGCGGAGCACAAAACACCGAAGGCCCTTAATGTATCCCGAAACCCATGAGGCAAATAAGGACCAATGCCTCCTTGTGCTTCTTCACGCATTGGGGTGTAACAAACCACCCCCATCTCTGCAACGCCCTCTTGCAGGTTCTGACCTTTGGCCGCCACCAAAGTTATTGCGTGCCCTTCACCGAATCCACGATTCACCAAGTCCGGTTCTTCCCGTTCCACTAGTTGATGTCTCCGCTCATCTCTTAGCTTTCTGACCAACCTCATACCAATTGTCACGGGGTGACCCTCTCGACCCCGCGCGGCGCCCGGCATCCAGACTCCCCCGGATCCGAGAGCTAACAACAGCGGCAACACGCAGCGGAACGCGCACAAAACACCGAACAGGCCCTTACATCATATCCCGAAACCCATTAGTACCGCAGACAAATGGGATGCCTCCTGGTGTTCTTCTACATTGGGGTGTAACAGTTACCATCATCACTAACATCATTATTGCCGCATAATTATGGCTTATTGTGTTGAAATGATTTGAGTTTGCCATTCCCCTTTGTTTTCTTATAGTTGTACAATTTATACAGTAGTCTTCCTCCATCTCCCATCGCCCGCCCAAAAAGAAATAAATGCTTCATTCATGTGTTTCACTCAAAGCTGTAGGAATCCTTCTTTAGGCCCAATTTGGCATCAGGTTCAAGCTTCAGATTATGGTCGATATTAACACTCTCTTGCACAGTTCCCACGTCCAGTCAAACATGTAAACTGGGTTCTAACTGTGAAGTCTCATCAACTCATTCGACCTAATAATGCAACCTAGCCCTGTTTATTTCACTCCTAGATTTTAAATTTTCATGAGGACTTTTTTTTTGCAAAAATTTCTCCCTAAGTACAAGAAATATACTCCTTTTAAGTCCCAACTGTTGGTTAGGACTCATGATGGAAGCCCTGACGCTGCGATTTATGTCCAGGAGCTCTTGTTTTGTGTTAGGACCTATCTGCATGGAGGTTCACTTGTATGGTTTGTTCTATAAATTATACAAGTTGTGATCTTTATATTTCTTGAACTAGGAGAAGGAAGACTACTCACACAGACAAGGACATATTTTGATTAACGTTTAGAAAGTTCAAACATGTTAGATTGGTCCTTATTTGGTTATAAAAGATATTATTTTGTGGAAAGGTTCTTCTACACAGCTGCCTATCTAGATGCATGAGAGAAAAAAAAATCTTATCCACTTGTGTTATTGCTTATGCTCGGCTGTGTCACCTCAACTTGAAACACCACTTTCAAATTACTTTCATTTTGGAGATAAGATTAACTTTTGCTTGAACAAAGTTGATTTTTAGCATACTGCTTCTTTCATTTTTTTCCCTCACTCAGATATCACCATCAAGAATTTTGAAGCAACTGTAGCAGCTAGTGGAATGGCCGTGGATAATTTGAACTCCAAGTTGGCTGAGTTGCATCTTGAGTTAAGATTAAAGGAAGATGATCTCAAAGATCTGAGGAACTCCATCATGAATTTGGAGATAGAGAAGAGTGATATTCTATGTAGCAACAAACAATTTGCAAACAAATTAGATACGGCATTGCGTGACATAAAGGACCTCGAAGATCTCGTTAATATGCTGGCTACGAAGTTCACTGAATTGGACAATCAAAGTTTAACCTTTTCAGACAAGGTGGTTCAGCTCAACACATTGTTTGATTATTGCTTTAAATTGGTCCAGGAGGAAAGGGACCTTGCTACTCAGCGTGCTCACCAACAATATGATCAGCTCCATGAGCGATTTGTACATACTACATCAGAAAAAGATGCATTACAGTTGGTCAATCAGAACCTAAACAATAAGGTTGTTGAGCTGCAAAAAGAACAAGAATTTGCAATGGTACAGAATGCAGAAGAATGTCGCTTAGCAGAAGAAAGGATTCGGAGATTAGAGTCTGAAGCAGAAACTCTTCATTTGAAGAAAACTGAAATGGAGAAGCTAATCACCACGTTAGAGGAGAAAATAAACACTCTATCCGAAACTTCTAGATTATCTGAGGAAAAAAAGGTTAACATTGTCTGCTTATCTGGGTTGTACTAAACATGCTACTTTATTATGCTTAACCTTTATTATTTTGAAAAATTGCAGCAAGAGCTACTTCTGAAAGTCTCAGAATTAGAAACCGAGAAAGAAGATAACACCAGAAAATTGCAAGTGGAGATTCATCAAAAAGAGGAAGAAATAGACATGTTGCGGAAAGAGATTGGGAAGCATGAAGAGCATTTAGATTCACTGGTGAAACAGGTTAATCAGCTTCAAAATATGTTAGAGGAGAAAGAACAGCTGGTTTTGCAATATGAGGACAGGGAGAAACAGCTGGAAGATAAAAAGGAAGAGGTTCTTCAAAATGATTAGAGTTGTTAATTTCATGCATTCCCCATGACCTCTTAAATAGTTATTAGAAACAATGCAGTATATATGTTACTGCAGATTCAAGGGTTGCTCGCTGATGCTGAAAGTAAACTCACAGATGCGAAGAAGCAATATGATCAGATGTTAGAAAGTAAACAGTTAGAACTGTCAAGGCACTTGAAAGAAATATCTCAGAGAAACGATCAGGTGCTCGCTTTATCAATAACCCAAATAAATTATGAACGCTTGAGATGATTCTGAAAAAATTCTTTATGCTGACCCTGAGAGGAGTTTGACTAGGCGATTAATGACATCCGGAGGAAGTATGAGGTGGAGAAGCTGGAGAGTGTTAATCTAGAGAAAGAAAAGGTTTGCTCATTGCTGTTGTCTGTTATTTAGTTCAGTGGCTATGCATAATGTTCCTCACCTATTTGAATTTTAGGCTAACAAAGCTATTGGAGAAATCGAAAGAAAATGTGACCAAAAGCTAGCAGAATGCAAAGAGGATTCCAGGCAGTATGTGATACGTATACAGGAAGAACATGCGACTTTGGTATGTATCAGAGAAAAGATGCAACTTTAAATAAATCATGGTTGATCATACGTGTACTGGTTTTACCATTTATTAATATTATCATCGTGAATTACGAAATTCTTTTCTCTTATATTAACGTTACATAAGATTTTTCAGCTTGAAGCATCTTTTGCATACATTTTTAACTTTTAACTTATATACTGAGATTTGAAATAAAACGTTAGTTTTTGTACATAAAAATACAATTGAAAACATAACGTTGTTAAATGCCATAAGATGTTACTCATTATTAAAAAATACTGGCAAGGCTCTTTATGTCAAAATATTTAGGAGCCGTTAAGCATGTATTTTTCCTACAGAGTGTCAACTAACATGGTATTAGCCAATATGCAATTGGATAGGCAAAAGATTAAAATGTTGCAAGGGAAAACAGAGGTTTTCCCTTGTCTAAAGACTTTAGTTGCACGTTTTGGTCAGATGGACAGGTACTGATCCTGGAGGCATTTTTGTGCTGATGTTTTTAGGATACATTGGTTTGGTTAAATGGAAAGACTTGAATCCTTTGGAATTGTTTTTCATAAATAATTTTTCATTGGGAACACTGAGTTTGGGGGGAAGGTGGTAAAATGAAACTAGGAAAAAAAGGAAAATTAGGCTAAAACAGGGGACCATGGAAATTGATCCAATGGCTAGGCAATTTTGCGCATTTTCCACAGGAAAAAGATGGCAATTATACACATGCTTAGTGAATAAAATGTAGAATTTCATAGGGAAAAGGTTAGGTTTTCCCTTGTCTCCGTATTGTTGTTTTACTGGTGTGGTAGAGGAACCATAATGACCCAGTGGTGTTTTTTGTATGTGTACTATTTTTGTATACAAACAAATGCCTATTGGAGATAACAATTAACTGTGCACGATAGTTTTAATTTATTGTTGGAAGCTTGGAACCTTCACCACGTCCATTTTGTAGATTACTCGTATTAAGCAAGAGCATGACAAGAAAGAACTGAGTCTTGTCTCCAACCACAAGGAAGAGCTAAATCGTGTCCAACTTCAAGCTGAAAATGAATTGAAAGAGGTACATTTCTTTTTAAGTTGATCTTTGAAATTTGAATTGTGTACTTTTCATAAACTGTCCAGCTTAGTAACTGCTGACTGCACGTGATTTCTGTAGAAAACGTCATCACTCAAGAACGAACATGAAGCCCAATTAAGAGCTATGAGGTGTCATCATGAAGATGAGTGTAGGAAACTTCAAGAGGAGTTGAATATCCAAAAGTCCAAAGTACCATACTCTATTTAACTCTTTATCATTTGCATCACCTGTATTTGTTTCTTAATATGATGTTATATAAAATTATCTTACAGGAAGAGAGGCAGAGGGCTCTATTGCAATTGCAGTGGAAAGTAATGAGCGACAAGCCTCAAGAGGAACAAGAAGTGGATTCGAAGAAGGTAAGCTTTTTAAGTATTCACAAATAGATCAAAGCTCCTCATATCTTTATGTTATTTTTGTGCAGATGCAAATATTCTGGTGCTTGTCACTCGTAGTAACTATTTGTGTCTGAGAATTTTTCCCAATCTCCATGTTGATCATTATATAGTTAACATGCGCATAGGACTGCAGCTAAGACATGCTAGCCTATGGCCACATTTTGGAAGGTGGAAGTATAAAAAGTCATGATTGACTTCTAGTTATGACATAGGATTTTGTTAATCACTTAATCCTAACTTGATAGGGTAACTGAAATGACCAATCTTAATCAAAAGATCTTCTATGTTTTCTCGATAAATTCTAGTATACATGTATTCTTTATGAGATATTCATAGCATGAGTTCCTTAATTCAAATTCGTAGGCTCCGTTTGATAGCAAGATGGAAAATAATAAGAAAAACAATGTTTTTTTTTGAGAAATTGGAAAATAAGTTAGGGATGCGGTGAGATTAACTCTTGCTTTTTGATTTTTTCCATGGAATTTTTTTCCTTGGGTGGTGGTGAAGAATTTTTTTTTCCATAAAACATAAAGGAGGATGTCACATACTCACAGAAATGAGTATGAGATGGAGAGCATCTCACCACATCCCTAAACTTATTTTCCATCTTCTCAACCAAATTAGTCGTTTTTCTTATCATTTTCCATGTTGTTATCAAACGGAGCCTTAGATTTACTCTCTTGCACAAAACAAAGCATGTGGCAGATGCAATGGGCCTTTTGAGAGCTGGCTTTAATATAAAAGTGTGAAATATTAGTTACAGCATCCAATTTAAAATTTACATTTGCATTCAATTTAGCAAAGCATGTTATAATCACACTCATATGCATTCAATTTAAAATTTTATATTTGTCACAGAGCTATTACAATACATCGACCAAGTCGGGTGGTGACAAAAGAGGTCAGCATCCTCTGGTCAGGGCAGAAGATGAAGAGAAGGTGATATAGAAAGCGACTGATCATTTTCCCTCCATTTGTGATTTGCAGATAATTGTAAAATATTTGTGTGGTTCTATGTTCATTGTAGGATTTGCATTACAAGAGAGCAACACAAACGCCAGTGTCGAACATGTTGAATAGAACAGAGAAGATGAATCCGGGAAGTGTAATGAGTATTCCTAAGCATAGCAGGAAGGTGAGCCACTTCTGTACTTGCATTAATCTATATTATAAAACAAGGATTTTTTGCAATAAAATAATAAATCAATCCAACGTCTCATGTTAATTTGTAATGGTGTTAATACTTTTAGACCATTGGATTCACAACAAGATGTCAAATCAACTTAACATTTACTCACACACTAAACATATACACAAATATAACTCTTACATCTCTCTACTTTTCTACAACATTTCTCTCTCATCAAATTAAAAAACTTTTAAATGCCATAACTTTAAATTTACAAATTCAACTTTAATAAAATTTATATATTTGAAATATGTTCATCAACACCTACAACAAGATCCATTGTGATTATTAAATTATGTATAAAAAAATTCAAGAAAAAAGTTATTGAACTATTTTTAACTCATTAGTTATTGAAAACAAAATTATGCATATAAAACTTATAAAACATTACAAATATAATAGTATACTTAAACTATTTCTAACTCATTAGTTATTGAAAATATATATTTCTCTCTCATCAAATTTTAAATTATTTCAAATGCTATAACTTTAAAATAAGTGTCCAACCTACCTCGAATATGGGTGAATTGTTTTTATATTAGTGTCCAACTTACCTCAAATATAATATTTTTTCTTTAAAATATATTAATAACACCATTACAATATAAAAGGATTGAAGTAGGGCGATAATTTTTTATATTACAATTCGATCTGCCTCGAATATAATATTTTTTTCTCTTTTAAATACACTCATAACATCATTACATTATAAAACGGTCGATGCGATTTCAGGTCTAATTGAACAAGTAAAACACATCTCGAGTGAGGATTGTTATATTTTTAGTTAGATATGTTTCGTTTTTGCGATACCTTAATTATCTGTTTTCATTCCTAAGTAATATACAATCATACACATCTTCGATCCTCATATTTTTCACGTAATTATATTTTATCTAATTATTATTTTTTATTCTTTTTATCGTGCCTGACGGCACGGGTATACCCTAGTCTTCAGATATATTATGCTGCATATTTATATTCTTTCATATTTTAATATATTTAGTGCTTGTTTGGTTCGAGTTTTTGTTTGTTCCTTCGAATCCTAAATTGGTAAATTCACACTAGGAGTCTCTTATAATTCATGTCAAGAGATTGAGTCATAAGTTGATGAGTAAAATTACCATTTTGGGTCCAAGGACAAACAAAAATTTGAACCAAACGAGCACTTAAAACTTTAATTTGAGAACCAAAGCCTTGGCCTAATAGGTATCTAGGTTTGTGGCAGTTGAGCAGCAGGTTAAGTTCTGATCCCTATGGGGACATATGGGGGAAGGAGTAAACTGAAATTTGTAATAGTAATGAGAAATGGATTTATTTATCTTGGTATCGCATCTTCCTGGAAATTATGAAATTTATTTCTACTTGCAGGTAACTCATCGTGAATATGAAGTAGAAACAGCCAATGGTAGAACAATAACAAAACGAAAGAAAACGAAAAGTACCGTCATGTTTGCGGTATACATATTCTCATCCTTGAGTAACACAAATTTATTTATTTATTTTGGAAAAGAGTAACACATATACAAATAACAAAATGATATTGCTTGGAAAACTATGTATACAAATACTCCTAATGTCTTGACATCTTTTCTGGGATTTATTAGGATCCGAAGAACAAAAGGAGGCAAACACCGAAAGCCAATACCCCTAGAGATATTGCCAAGGTAAACGATTTGTAACTAATATTAACTGATTCGATGCTTCAGTTGTTTTGAAGCTTTGTTATTCAAATTATTTGCAGGGAATCAAGGGAGGGGGTCATGCAAAGCCTTCCAACATTGGCGATTTGTTCTCAGAAGGATCTCTAAATCCATATGCTGATGATCCTTATGCATTTGACTAGACAGGTACTTCTCTTCATTCTAGTCCTCAATTCTTTTGAGAAAGAACGAAAAAGTTTGTGATGCTTTGCCTTCATACTAAATCAATGGACCTTTCTGATGAACTTCGCACTTTCATCAAAATTTGAATCTTCATATAAGAGAAAAATAAACATTCACATTAGAAGAGATGTAAGGAATTGGACCTTGTGAGTCTCACCTAACCCCTTTCGAAGTTTGAATTTGAAAAGAACCAACAGGTTAGACTTATATTTGTCAAAATTGACTTGTTTAGAAAGTCATGTTTTTTTTTTTTTTTTAATGATCTCATCCTTTTTATTTTCCTTTCTTTATTTCCTGTCAACATGTTATTATTTTGGGGAAACGTGTTAGATTAGAATTGGGGAAACTTACATACTAGCAATGTGGATGGTATACATTCTGCTATAAGCTCGAGTCACCTTGGACCGATAGAATATGGTAATAGCTGTCTGGAGTTAGTCCTCTTCTTAAATTATAATATGATTTCGGTATGAAAAATTGGCTATTTCAACTTTGGCCTCTTGCTAAAACACTTCGTTAAATCATTTGTGGTTATTTTATTGGTCGTTTGAGAAAAATCATCTGAAAATCTTTTCCCCGCCTTTTGATCTTGTAAAACTATAGGTTTCTTCATGTAATCTAATCCCTCATTTTTTATTTTTCCGGAAATGCTGTGCAACCTCTTGCCTTTTCAACTTCAATTTTCATGGGTATGTCAGATGGAAATTAGAGCAGTCAATCTGTACTAGGATGATCATATGGTAAGATCCCTCTACACATACTTGCAACCTAATGGGTGTGCTTTGTTTGTTGTACATCATGCTTTAACAATTGTACAAAACTGCGGTTTGCTTTAACCACGTGCTTTTTCTGCATTTTGCACGTTACATTGGTGATTGGACCACTTGTTTTACATCATTAGATTGCAGCCAAGCATTTTCTTATCTCACTAGAGTTGGATCTCTGTAGAATGAAACTGTTATAAGGTGTTTTTGCCATCAAAACAGAGAGAGAGAGAGAGAGAGAGAGAGAGAGAGGGGGAGAGATTCACTAGCTTTCGGATTATCTTGGGATTTGACGAATGTCTTGTTACTCTATAAATGCTTTAGGGATCTCAAATAAAGCAGATAGCCCAACCTGACACACTAATGTTTTTGTTCTATCTCGCAGGTGAGGAGAAAATTGGTTGGCCTCTTCTAAGTTTTTGCATTTGGAGTGGAGGTTTGTTTCCCTTTCACTGCCAATGGCTTCTGCTGGTTAATATACTCGAATATATTCAGATTGCTAAGAACCTTTTCTGTTCATATGTAGTTCCTTCTGTATTATAAACTTGTTGAGGGATTGTTTAGATCTCATGCAGTACAAGGCCTGTGGAATGGAAAATGACATGTATAACTTTGTTGAACAAGTGAGACGAATAATTTTTGACTGCTTTAAGAAGAATATAACCCATCGTGCTTAAAGGGGCTGCACACAGTTCGGATTGGATCGATTTACCTTTTGAATAGGTTATAAAATCTTTGAACCCAATCCAAATCGTATGAAAAAACCAAACCAAATAATGATGGATTGGATTGTCATTTTCGAAATATATTGTATGCCACTCTCCCTCTCATAACATTTTGACCAGATCTCTTGTAAAAAATAAAAAGAAAAAAAAAGGAACTCAGTGCAAGTCAACTCTCTCTCTATATATATATATATAAATAACAAGATTAATATTTGATTGTTATGTGACTTGGTCAAATACCATGGTCTATGTTGTATAAGACGACGAGAATACTTGTATTATGCACCCTCTCCGGTTTAAATTGACAGTTCATTTTGACTTTAAAAATTTTTCTAAGCAAGCACTAAGTTTTAGCTTAATCAGTGTCAATGATATAATTTTATTTTCTTCATTCTAAAAGGACTATTAGTCTTACAATTCTTGAAAAGAAAAATAAGATTATTAATTTTTGAAAGAAGTAATAATGTTCATTGGCATCATCAAAGTTGTGCCAATATGTATAGGTAAAGCAGTTTCACAGTATCCTTATACAAACATATCCTCAGTAGTAGTATAGCTTGCTGGAACTCCAGGTGCTGTTAAACAAACCAGTTCGAATAACAAAAATGGTAAACATTGATCCAATACACTAAAGAAATGACACGCAAAAATTGAAATATGGGGTGTTTGGGATAATTCATTATATTAACTGTAAGAACTGAGAAGTGGTTATTCTTTACAAAATTTCCAAATTACTCTTCGGGTGTGTTTCGTAACATGTTATTGAAATTTTATAGAATTGCAATTCTGTGCATAACATATAATATATATTTGTGTAAAGAAGTTGGGGGTGGCTATGCAATAGTAACCGCAGAGAGAGAGACAGAAAGACGGATGAGGAGGGCAGTCATGTTATATAGTTGCTCGGGTGGGGATTGTGCATGGGTGGAGGTGTGGGATGGGTGATGGTGATCAATAGTGAATTTATTTTAAATTCAATACAATTAAAAAAAATTTACTCTCCGTAGAAAATTCAATCCGAATTGATGGTTTGGGGATTTGGTAGAATTCTTAGACCATGCCCTAATTCCATAGCCTGTCACCATTCGTTTTTTCGATCCGGAATTTGGAAAAAGTGAAAACCTAACACCTGATTTGAACCATTGACCTTATTATGACAAAGATGTGTCACATCTTTTTGAAATGTAATAAAAAATCTAGATACGGTCAAAAATTAATCAATGTTACACATGCATCGGATGTGGTATGGTATCAAGTATCAATTATATGAGAGAACCATTAACCACGTGGCTTAAAATGTCACCAGAAAAATTCTTGTGCACCACTACTACAAGAAATGACTTAACCTACCCACCACCACCAGCTGCTGCCACTACGCTAGGAACAACTGCCACCATCCGGTCTCTTCCTAACAGAGAGCCTAATCCTAAAATGAGCAAACCCAGCAAAAGCAGATTCTCGAAAACAAATTTTAAACAAAAATTCCAACTGCCAAATCTCATTTGATGCTACATAGTACATATATATATATAACATTATGATGTAGAAATACAGCTCAATTGGAGCAAAATTCCAGCCCTAAAACTTCCCTTACGCAAAAAACAGGAATTTACAAGATGAAAGAAATTATGAGATATCATACGCATTCAATATCAGTAATAGCCAGCATCTTGGGGTGGGGCTTTATGTCCCAAGAAGCTTCTTCCATCTGGCATATCCTAAAACAAGCAGAAATAATAATATACAAGAGGCCGTGAGAATCCCGACGAACATTTCAAATATCCCGTTGATCTCGTATAAATGACATGGTATGTTCATGCCAAACATCCCTGCTATGAGAGTCTCTACAGCTATTGCAAATGACGCAATAGTCAAAGTCAACTGGAGTTGAATCAGTTCATTTCGCTGATTGTCCAGTTGGATGTTGACGTAATCCTCTGTATCGTCAATGTACTCTCGCACCTGCAAATTTTTACGAGGCAAAGAAAATTTACATCGTCGGAGACGAACTAAACAGCTGCTATTGGGTGGGTTTATAACTATTCTTTTTTCTTTAAAAAAAAAAAATCGAAGGCAGGAAATAGCTAATTAAATGTCAAATAAGCAGCAAAAAACATCAAATATAAGGTTTCATTAAATTGAGACGTTTTGCCTATGAAGCATAGATATGGGTGCGGGTGCAACAATTCAAAAATCTCAAAACAATTGGACGTGGGTGCAGTGGGCTATAAAGGACAATATCATATACTACTCCCTCCTCAAATTGAAAATCCACTATCCTTTTGAGGATGTCTGAAATTTATAGTCCTATTTCCTTTTCGGGACATACTAAAAAATCTCACAATACAAATAAGTTTTATCCTTGACCATTGATTATATTGAAATTAGCGCTCTCTTAAAATCACTAACGTGGGTACTCTGGTAATTATCGGAATTAGGTATAGCTACATTTTTTTCCTTAAAAAATTACAGTTACGTACTTCCGCTAAGATCCAATAAAAATTAATGGTCACATGCATAACACGTGATTATGAACCAGATGCTGAGAAAAACTTGAAAAGGAAAATTAGAAAAGAAAGAAAGAGGTGGAGTGGGTTGGGGAATCCATTTTCAACCTCCCAGGCCCTGCTTGCCAAAATCATAGAGTACCCTCGCGCTCTTTGTCCAATCAACCAACACCACCCTCCACTCATAACCATCTGCACACCACTCACCGATCAACAGCCACCAGAAACTCTCACCACCAGTCTACGAAATCCCAACGAAAACAAGCTCTCCATTTTATATACATATATAAACGATCAATCTCCAATATATGTACACATGTGGATCTCTCTCGCTTAGAAGGGGTGGTCCAAGTCTGCAACCCAAATAAGGGTTTCTGCATTGCGGCTTTTGGGTTGGGGTTTATGTATAATTGCTGGGTCAGGTATGGTGGTGATAATGGGATTCGTGGCAGTGGGTTTTTGGATTGGTGCCAGTGTGATGATGATGATGTTTTGGGTGGGAGTGGGGTACTGGTGGTGCGAAGGGTGGCGGGGGGATATGCAGGGGAGGGAGCTGTTTGGTTTTTCCATTTTTCTTTGTTTTCAACTTTTGGAATTTTTTAAACTATGCTTAGGTTAACATAAATTTATATAGTTCTGTCTAAATTTTAAAAGTTTTTAATGGAGGAAGTACCCACATCTAATTTTGAAAAAAAGCATACTCAAGTCAAATTTCAATAATCATGGGAGTACCTACGATGACCCATTTCTTACTTTCTGGCTTTCTGCATAGACAGTTTGCTTGTCTTTCTATGATTGATTTTTATTTATACTTCTATTTTCCATGATTGATCTATCTATTTAAAGCTTAACGCGTGTTCCCCCGTTTACAAGCCTGCCAATCACCTCTCCATTCAACGGATGCAATTTTAGTAGTAATAGTTTTTCTCACAAAAGACGGGGCAACCTTAAGTAACATATGCATTTTTCCAGATTTTAGAATACAGTTTTAGTACCAGTATACACAATTTTCCCAAATTTAGAGAGGGGCAACTGTGTCCCTATAGTTCTAAATGAACCCACCACTGTTTTCATCGTATATAGAGAAACATCAAATTTAAACTCTTGATGGGGCGGAGTAAGAGACCACTCAACAACAATATAATTGTCGAAGCTCGGTAATTCTGATTTTTGGAGAGAGTTGTGATGGATGAGCGACTGATTATTTAGACTGTTTGTAGGGATAAGAGATGGGTTTGCTTTCCATCTGAAACTTGTATTTTTAAAATTAATAGAAGACCTCTATGTTTATTAAACAAAACTAAGCATTTTGTTCATTACAGATTCTTGACGAATCCCAGGCAGTCCAAAAGTAATCCTAGCCAAAATTCTGTAAGAGTACGAGACAAATCCAAGCTCAATGCTAAGCTAAATTCAAATTCCAAATTTTGATTTTCCTTGGGTGTGGATTGGGAAAAATCAGGGGCTGCACCCACACCCAACACCCAATTCACAGCAGACTCGATTCTTTCCCTTTTTAAAGAATCTGTACTTTGTACGTAATCCGCTGTCTCGAGTTAGTTTGACTTTTGTACTTTTTATGAATAAACTACTTTCAACCCACTCAACGGTTAAGAATAAAACTTAATTACTACAGTGAGATATGGCACAATATTTTGCCCAGGAATCTTAATTTGAGGTGTCCCAAAAAGGAAACAGGGGCAGAGGGAGTAACATGCTATGAAAAATGCAAGTGATGATACATTGCATAAACAACTAATTCCGTACTCCCACTGTCTCAAAGTGGTAATCCCACTTTGACTAATACTGTTTAAAGAAACACATATTTCAACCAAACCAACGGTCAAGAATACAACTTATATTCTATTGTGAGATTTGGTAAATTGATTGTCTCAAAAAGGTAACGAGACTATCAGTTTGAGACATCCGAAAAGGTAGTGGGACCATCAATTTGAGACAGACGGAGTATTAATCAGCGTCACTAAAATATTGCTCCGATCGTGGTTAAAAAGAAAAATAATACTCACGGATAATATCTTGTTACGAGTGCCATCGAGCTGCATGAAATAAGCCTCAAGCAACATCTCCAAATCCTCCACATCATGGTCATTGAAATAATTGCTTGTCACTAAACTTCCACTCCGATTAGAATTTAGTCGCCTAAGATGAGGTGCATGACCCGTGCTGCTATTTGCAGCCAACAGAGCTTCAGATTGCTGCTGATTCTGAATAATCCGTTTCCTTGTCAAGTACAGATGTGACATATCTTCGTTGTCATCTAAAAGATGCTCAATTTCATCCCTCACCTACATCGGCCATATACTTATCTTAATAAAATTAATAACCAGAAATAAATAAATGCAAATCACCAATGTAGCATATTTCAACAAGCAATTAACCGAATTTAGCAAAAAAAATTAGAAAAAAAAACAAACTAGAGAAAATCATAACTTCACAAGTCTCCTTCATTTGAACTTTTCAAGTACCTCAAATTCTAAAAATTACAAGAATTAACTCTTGTATGTAAATTGCAATTAGAAACATCTAAAGAATAAACTTGTCTATGGGATTTGAGCTTTTGCACTAAGCTATCTTGCCTCTACGACAATACCCATCAATGAACCTGTATTCTGATTAATGCAAGTGAAAGTTCACCTCAAACTTGTTATGCAAGATTGCAATACATGCCATTAAGGTACAAGTAAAGTACACACTCCAAAAGATCTAACAAACGATATGTATTGTGTTTTGTGTAAAAATTTAATGGAGAATTCTAAAAGTAAGGTATATAATGTTGGTTCATGAATATCTAGGATTTACGTATTTAATTTAATGGGTATTCAGTAATTAGTGTTGGTCACGAATGTTTAGAATTTATGTATTAGTCTAGAAGTCAGTCAAAGGATTTAAAAGCTTCGTAAAGGGTGGAAGTCTTTAATGTCCCTTATTATTGTGGAGTTGCCCAAAAGCCAGCACAATCTCTAAATGAAGGCTTGAAATCCCTCTTCCTGAATAAACCTACATAAATTTCCAAGGGACAGTATCACTATTTTGCAGGTGTATACTACTGAGAACTTCATATTATTCACCCCATGTGTGATCACAGCATCACAACTATAAGCAAACTCCTCCCTCAAATCAGATATCCACATCCACTTACCAAGCAAGTCTTTAATTAACTCCACAAATCACTTCAACTTTAATCACCATATTTAATAGGTGCGCATAGTTCTTGTCAACTCACAAGAGGATATTTAGTCTCTTTCCATGACCAGCGCTAGATACAGTGCTCTTAATCAGAGGAAGTCTCCTTCCTCACGGACGTATAGAATATGCTATCACTCCACCTCACCGACCAAAACAATTGAGGTCGTATATAAAATAGGAGCTAAAAGTAGAAAGTGGATAATTCATGTGCAGGGTTTACAATTTGACTGGGAACATGATTGACATTTATATTCCAAAATCCAAATTTCCAGCTGGTTTTACTAATATTCAACCATATAATTTTGGAAAAACTATTGGGTTGAAATAGATGACAACTGATAGGCAAGTGTAGAATACTACTAATAATGTGAAACTATAAAAACTTGATAAAGTATGGAAAAGTAAATAATCGAGGATACCTTTTGGACCCGTGCAAGCAGACGAGTAAGATTACTTTTCAAACCCCTCACATGCTCAAGATTTTTAGTGCTAACATTCCTAGCCAGTTCATCCAATACAGGGTAAGCTTCTCTCTCCAGGTCTTCCACCCTGGAGTCCAAATACGTACACACAACTTCCAATGCAATCTCCAAAACTTGAAATTCAAATGGAAGCTCAGCCTGCAACCCTTCATTATCATGTAGAGCCAGCTGACCATCTTCATTAATCTTAGAAGGACCTTTCTGAGGAAGTTGTTGCCGTAGCTGATCCACAAATAGAAGAACCTCCTGGCGGAGAGGATCAAGCAATAGTACTTCTTCAGCTGTAACTATAGCCTTTATAAATTCCAAATTGACAACCATAGCCTTCTCCCTAGCTGCAACGGAAAAAAGAAAATCAAAATACTTATTGACCACAAATTTACAATATATGATAACTTTCATGAATGTGTTTACTACAGGAACCTAGCAGTGAGGAGAGAGAAGGGGCAGAAGCGAAACAGAAAGCGGGCTTCTCTCTCTAATCCTTAAAACATGTTGAGTTTTCTTGCTTCACAGTATGTGACAAGGACATAGAAAATATCAACGCAAGATAAAACAATGAAACACTGACACATAATGGGTGCATGGAATAAATATTATTGGTGGTGCGGGGTTAAAATTCAGATTTCAGATGAAGCATGTTTCAGAAATTGTGTTAACAAGGTTAGGGTAGAACAAGTCTTGTTCAGCTGATGTTATATTAACAAGTTGTTGTGTTGGTCCGATTGATTAATGCTTGATTATCTTCAAGGACTAAAGGGTGTTTGGGAAGCTTTCATGTTAGCTTTATAACAAACTACTAATCCCTATCGTGGGCAAGTCATATAGTATAGCATTTTGTAAAAGGTCATTCAATTAGGATTTTAAAAGACTATTTTGGGATAAATAAGTCTTGTGGTATTCAATTAAGACTTTTAAATAATCTAAATAATTCTTGTGGTATTCAATCAGGACTATTAGGATATTTTAAAGAGGGTGTCCAAATCTAGTGATATTCAATCAGGACTTTAAACAAGTAACAAAAAGTCTTTTGGTATTCAAAAATTTGCTAATTTCAATGGATTTTTTTAAAATTAGGAATTTGTGTGACCTTTTTTTTTTTTAACTTTTCATACTAATTTTATATGTATGGTATATATAATTAAGTAAATATTTCCTAGTGGATTATGGATTTCCTAATCGGCGCCAATTTTTAGCTCCATTTCGAGGTGTACGATATCATCTCCAAGATATTGCAGGTCATGGTAATGACCCTCAAAATGAAAATGAATTGTTCAATCTTTGCCATGCGTCATTGAGGAATGTGATCGAGAGTATATTTGGCATTTTTAAATCACGGTTCACAATTTTTAAGTCAACACCTCCATTTCTATTTAAGACACAAGCAGAGCTTGTGTTAGCATGTGTAGCACTACATAACTTTCTTCAAAAAGAATGTCCTAATGAATTTCCAATTGAACCAATAGAAGAATCTTCATCTTCAATATTACCAGTTAATGAAGAAGATAATTTAGAACCTATTGTTCAAACCCAAGAGCAGCAACGAGAAAATGTTAATGCATGGAGGGCTACCATAGCTTAGATATGTGAAGAAATGCTACTTAGGAGGACATGAAGCTACATCAAATTGGCAATTAAAAGATTGGGAAAACTTTATTGGCTTTTACTTTTCTTTGTTAAAATTGTGTTTCTATGTTATCTTTTTCATTGACTCTTGTAACTTTAAATGTTTGCTCTTATTTATTGTTCCATTCCATTTGATCCCGTTTATATTATTGCTGATGCAAGTGCCCACAACTTTAAGCAATTGACTTTCATTGGCTTTTTATTTATGGGTCCATTCCATTGTTTGAACCAAGTGTCCGCAGCCTAGTAACCTTTATACCTATCATAAAACCTTTGGGAAGGAAAAATTCCACCATCAGTTGAAAAGCTTGGGTTGTAGAGGTTGTTCCTGAAGAATTCATGCATTATTGAACTAGACATTACTCATCATGAAATCCAAACATAAAAAATCCATGTCGTCCTTTCAAATCTTATAAATTCTTATGATATAATCTTTAAAATCCAAACAAAAAAAATCCTGAGTATAAAAAATCTTTTAAAAAAATCTTATAAGTCGTTACATTCTTTAAATTGTCTTTTAAAATCCACTGGACTAATTATCCATAAATAGTCTTTTAAAATCTCAACTGAATACACCCCCCTATAGTTTCCAATCATAGAGTCCTAATACACAAGTTGTTCTATAAGATGTGTAAAATAGCTATGTAATCCTTCCACTCAATAAAGAATTAAGTTGGGAAAATATGAAATTGTGTCAATCTGATTTTACTCAACCCCTGCAAGAGTGAAGTGTGATTTCTTTTACATTTTTATAGCAGTGTTAAAACCTTGAAACTACTCTTCTTAGCCCTTGAAAGTATAAGCAGAACATTAACAAACCCAAACATTCATTTCCATCACTCAACCTTCCGTAGCATTCTATCAATAGCAGACACATGACATAACACACGCAATGTGCCAACAACTCGTCTCATCCAAGATGTCAGAGTTCTTGTCAAGAACCGACCAGGCCAGCCATCTACAAAATAGCATAGCTGAAGTCACCGCGGTACTGAACAATTGAATGGTATACAAAAGGATAAACAAAGAGAAAAGTATGCGAGAGTTGTATTGATGATTGTATGATTACGAAGACTCCCAAAGTGGGTATATATAGGATGCAAAGTCTAACAAAAGCAAACATATTTTTCAGAGCTTTAAGCATGCAGCACTCAGAGGCAAAAAAGTCCAAACGGACCCTCAGTGATTGATAATTACCAAGTATATTGGAGGAGTCAGAGAAGACAGGGCCATGAATTCTCAAATCCCTAGCCGGAATAGAAACGCGCTTGATGATAGTACTCTTATCGCACTCGGTCAACTCCGATTGGCCGGACTGATCGAACCGCATCCACAGCTTTGATCCCCCTGCTTTCTTCTTCACCTTGCTCGTTCCGGCCGCCGCCGCCGCTACCATGGCGGAGAGGGAGTTGTTGTTGGCGATATCGGCAGCGGCATCGGCCCCCGGTGGTGCCGGGAGAACTAGAACCTCCGCCGAAGGCTTCTTCGTCCTGCGACGGCTGCTCGTCCGATACAACGCCGATGGCCCCTTCCCCATTCTCTCTCTCTCAACAGAAACAGTGCCTTTTTTCTTGTCTTTCTAGGTTTTGATCATGATAATAATGATGAAAATGAAAAATTAGGGCAAAGTTAGGATTAATCGGAGGATCCACTGATCATCCTCCTTTTGATTGTCTTCTTCCTCCTCCTCCTCCTCCTCCTCCTCTTCTTCTTCTTCTTCTTCTTCCATATACATATGGAGAGAAGTGTCAATTTTTGCCCTAACTTTGGGAAAAGGTTGCAACTCGGCGCGTAAAGTCCCAACCTTCCCAATAATTAATTTCTTCAATTTTTCAGGTGTTTCTTTTCGGTGTTTTTAATCGCCCACATAAGGGCCAAAACACATGCAAAAATAAACTTAACTCAATTTTTTTTTTTTAATTTATACTTTTTTTTTCAAAAGGTAAACCGGCAAGTTTTAAATAAAAGACGAATCAGGTAGGAGGGAAGGTAACAAAAACTACATAAACTTCTCCATTCAAAACTCAAAATTTGACACTGTTTTTGCTTGCTTAGCAAGACATTGGCCAATTTTCATTATCACTACGCCTAACAAAAGACCAATTACAAGATCTAAATATTCGAAGCTTCTCGATGAATATCATCTAAAATATGACCAAACGAACTAGCAAAATTGACACTATTTTTAAGTAAATTGATAACCTAAATCGTATCTCCCTCAATATCAACAATAAAAAAACCACAATCCCGGGCGAAGCGGACAACATTAAGAGCAGCAATAGATTCTGCATCCGATGGGCTCATGGTAGGAGAGGTATGCTTTGATAAGCCAGACATAAATTCACCTTATGCATTTCTGATGAAGACACCGAACCTCGATCGCATTCAAATCATGAAATGTAACCGCATCAAAGTTAACTTTGCACCTACCTTCTGACGAGGGAAACCAACGATACGCGGTAGGGAACATAAATCAGTTGGAGATGACTAGGCTTCACGGAAATGAGATAGAGAATTTTTTGCTGCACACGCTATGAAATCCAAATCCAATAAGACACCCTCAAAAACCAAGCAATTGGAGTTATACCATAATTGCCACAAACAGATCGCTGCTAAATCTTGATTATTCGGGCTTAACGATCCCACAAAAGAGAACACCAAATATGACGATCCCCAGTTATGAGAGTCAAACATCGAAATATCCAAGCCACAAGCTAATAGAGAACGACTAGCCAGCTCACATTTAAAGAGCACGTGCACAATATCTTCACTAAAATAATTACAATTGGGGCATTCCTCAGAAGTAATGACTTCTCTACGACTCAGATTAACTATAGTGGAAAATGAATTCGTAGCCACATGCCATAAAAATGTCGGACTTTGTTTGGTACTCTAAATTTCCAAATTCTACTATAAGTAAACCGTTGGGAAGAGGCGTTGTTATTGTTAGGATTGACTCCCGGAGTATTGTCCTAAAAACCTTTCAGGATGTTGTAACCGCTTTTTGTAAAATATTTACCGTCCAGGGAATAGTGCCATACCTAGGGGTGTTCAAAAACCGAACCGGACCGTCAAACCGAATGGACCAGACCGTAAAATGGACCGATTTGGACCGGACCATTTGAATTCGGTCCGATCCGGTCTAAATTTTTGTGGACCGAACTGGTCCGGTCCGGTCTTCGGTCTTGTTAATTTTTTACCCCTAAAAACCGGACCGGACCGAATATATTTATATTTTTAAAAAAAAATTAAAAAATATATATACATACAATTAGTGTTGCCCTAAATCCTTCTTAACCCACGCTGCTCGCAGACCAAAAAGAAAAGACCCACGCCGCTCTGCTCCTCCCCTCTCTATTTCACCTGCATTTTCACCGTCCGGCGTGCATGATGGCTTCACCAATTGATCCCGTCGATCCCTCCCTCTCCGACGTCTCCAGCCCTAGCTTTAGTTACACAGTTCCGGCGGTGCTAGCTTCAATTACAGATCCTCCATCTTTACAGCCCTGGCTTCAATTACACATCTACAGCCGGTGCTAGCTTCAATTACAGAGCCCTAGCCCCTCAACCAGTAAGTAATTCCTATTTCTCTCTCTCTAAAATTATTTGTTCATTTTCCTTGTGAATTGGCTTTATTGAGTTCCATTTTCGAGTCCAATGTTTACTTCGAAGATTTTGTTTTCTCAAATTATTTCTATGATAAATTATGAATTGGTGTTCCTGATATGTTCCTCTTTTATATTTACCCCTATTACTTAGTCTTGTTAGTTAAAGGCTTATATTTTAAGCTTAACCCATGTTTTATATCATCTAATTTCGTTTGTGTATCATGATATTTGGTTTTTTGGCAGACAATCGGTTGGCTTTTGGCTACATTTGGATTGAAAATAAGGTACTTTCATTGATTAAACTATTTATATAATATTCATGTTTACAAGGTGTTTGACAGATTGCCTAAGAGAATATTTTACTTGTATAATAATGTGTTAACAAAAATCACACATCAAACAAATTTATGTTAAATTTAAATAACCTAAGCTCTATTTGTTTGTGAAATAACATCATCTTCTAAAAACGTACATGATGCATTTAGGATATCTAACTTTGACTACTTACATAATTGATCTCGTATAGAATATTTCTTTAGATTTTGATTAAGTATTTAATGCATCTATCACTCCTTTTGTGTTTAGATTTATAATTGTCTACACTCAAAATTTGAATCCAGATCGATGTTATTACTGACTAGGTAAAATTGCCTTTATATATAATGCACTTTTGTGCCTGGATTTGAAATTATATCACTTCTTGGGTATAAATAGATGGCAATTTAGTTTGATGAATTAATGAAATGCATTGTTTACAGCTAAACACAATAATGAAGCAGAAGTAGAAGCAGATGAGACACTAGCAGATGCATTTGAGACCAAGCGGGTAAAGAGGGGGAATCTTTTCATTACTGCCAAGGCTAGCTAACTACGTCTTTAAAGTTTATCATTATTCTTTTCCAATTTTACATCATGATTTGTACTAACATGACATTAACTTTGATATTCAACATGTAATGTATATACATTAAAAAAACTTAGACCAGGATCATCTGAGGAAAGCTTCTTTACTGCTATCTTTTTTGTTTAATAATTGGAAAAGATATGGCTGAGGTACTTCTCATTTGGGCTGTTTAATTTTTTTTTTCCAGTCATCTTTTGATCCTAAAACAACTTTTGGGCCCAAAAAAAAATGCCTAGACCGAATGGACCGACCGAAACCGGATCGGTTTGGTCTGGTCCGGTCTGGTCCGGTTCTAACATGCTTTTCGGTCCGGTCCGATCTTCAAATTTTTAGGACCGAAATGTTCGGTCCGGTCCGGTCCTAGGCTGTTTGGTCCGGTCAACCAGACCGTGCACACCCCTAGCCATACCAACCGATCGAGATTATTACAGCTGCCAAAAACAATACTAAGAATCGCTTCAGCTTCCTCTTGCGGGAATAAACGCCTGATCATTGATTCATTCCACATCCTGGCTAACGTGTTAACAGTTGCATATTTCGATATGTCTGTACATTGCGAGGAGACTCTGAATCCCGGGAAACTCGGTAAACCCGAAATCCATTTATCATTACGAATGTTGACAGATACCCCTAGATCCAATGCGCCATCGAGTACCGAGCTCTAAAACTTATCTGGCTTGCCAAATGCCACGCCACACAAAGGATGGCGAAGATCCCAAACCTGGCTCCTAAAAAGATACATTAGCAAAGTACTTAGCTTTAAAAATGCGGTTGGGCAGTGAAGAAGGGCGTTGAACAATCCTCCAAGCTTGCTTCGCTAGTATAGCACAATTGAAAATTTTTAAATCCCAAAAACTAAGTCCTCCATTAGCTTTGGCCGAGCGTAGCTTATCCCAACTTACCTAATGAATTTTTCTTTCATGCTCCGCCTGACCCCACCAAAACCGACGAATAAGGGTCTTTATATCATCGCATAATGAATTCAGAAGTTTAAAACAACTCATAGCGTAAGTTGGTACTGCTTGCGCCACCGATTTTATTAAAACATCTTTACCAGCTTTAGATAAAACCTTCCCTTTCCAACCCTTAATTTTGTGTGGCTTGTCAACCGCTGGATTTTTGGGACGATATATTTAATGGAAATTTTCATATTTCAACCCTCCCAACTACATATTTATTTTTGGTTGGTCGTAGGTGATCTATGAGCGATGTCATATTTAATGTGGTGTGGAGACACCACGTGAAAAAAAAATCACATAATTTACGGTTATTGTATAAATTTTGGAAAAAAAAATCATACTGTATAATTTTGGTTAAAATAACAAGTATAATTTTTTAACATGAAATAAACATATTTAAATTTTGACAATTTATACAATCAAACGGCCGCTCAAAGTCTAAGTTCAAAAGGTGCTTATAAAAAATTTGATCATGCCCTTGAAATAGTCCTAGCAAAATAAAACGTGGCACAATAACATGATACGAATAAACACGGAGTAATAAATAAATGATGAGTCTTAATAGTTTCAGATCATATTAGTGCTAACTAAATAAAACATTGTAGTTAACGAATCGAGTCTAGTAATAATATATATACACATTTATATATTCATATAATTTTATATGTGAATATCAATATTAGTTAGTATGTAATTTGTAACATTTTTTACATATACTTGCGTTTGTTATTCTATAAATATGTGTTTATATATACATTGGGTGTATATTATTATACTATTTTTGTTGGGTTTATATATATATATATATGTGTGTGTGTCTGTGCGCGCGTGCGTGTGGTTTTGTTAACGGGTTAACTCATTGATCCGTATTCGACTCCAAACAATTATGTTTCTTTTAACATATAATAAAGATCGTTCAAAGTGATTTGTTGAGATAATGGATTTGGTTTGAATATAATAATTTTGACCGACAAAAAGTGACCTCTTTAAACCCAAACCCATAACATCAAAACACAATAAACATGACTCGAACTAACAAATTGATAGGCATACCTGAAAGTGTAGTAGCATTTAGCTCATGAGGAAGGGAGAAGTTTATGCATCCATTAAACCATCGTATTTTGATCTCCTGGCCTACTCTAAGTCTCTTACGCCGAATGATTTTTCCCCATTTTCTAATAAGGTTATAGTTATTCCCATGCCACCTCAACTTCATCACGTACATATCCCCAGTATCAGTATCTTTAGTATTCACAAACACTTGCTCTTCATTTCTCAAAACTTCACGATGTTGTTGTGTCCAATGCACAAAAATGTAATCTTCAACTGATCGACATGCCAAAGGTAAAAAACGTATTAAGTGGTATCAACATCACATACCTTATAAATAGGCCATTGGTCCAGCACAACCAAAACAATATGCTGTTTCAGAATTAAGAAATGTAAGTATCCATTTTCTTAGGAACCATCTCACCCAAAAGCTTAAATTGTTAGGTAATGGGCTAGCAATATATGCCATGCTCTTCAACACTCCCTCTCACGTGCGACCCCCACTCGCACGTGGAGAGACAAACCAAACCAAATGTGTACTTTGTGCACAAACCTGAGCTATGATACCATGTTAGAAACCATCTCACCCAAAAACTTAAGCTATTAGGTAGTGGGGCCAATGATATATATCATACTCTTCAATATATTTGCCCATTGGATTTTTATCTCCTTACCAACATTGAGTCCCTTAGTATGAACTATTATGCCCACTTGCCAATGAGATCTTAATACCTACCACGCCATTTCAATTTCGTCACTTGCGAATCACCAGTATCGTAATCTTGGGCATTGATAGTAATTTTCTCTTTGTTATTTAAATGATCTTACTATTTCTGTGTTAAATGTACAAGAATGGGGTTTTCAGCTAAGTGGCAAGGAAGGGTGAGAAATGGATGAGTAACATCAACATCTGATAAGGTGAGGGCCTTCCTGATCGGCCATTGATCTTGTTCTTATGTTGAATTATTATGATATCTTAACCGGGGGCGGACTTGGGATTATTTGAAGGAGTGAACTAAATTCAAACAATATTTTATGATAATTTTTTTTATAATTTAGAAGACTCCTTGATATATAATGAAATACTTTATATGCACTTACAAAGGAGGAAAACAAATTTTGGGCTGGAATAAGTTGAGTAGGTAGATATCATTTACATATCATAAACAGGTTATAAAAAATTTTTGGGCTGGGCTGGGCCAGCCTCTGATCTTGACCTCCTCAGTCCTGTAAGAGAAAAGAAAAAAAGAATGATTAAAATGAATGTTTGAGGTTTTATGTAAGAATAGATCAAAATTAATTTTACCAAAGCCTCGTAAGTACTGAATCAAATAAGCCCAAGAAAAGCAAATGGTGCAACTAGCACCGGCTGCCCGTGAAATAATAACAGCAACCATAATATAAATAGTATATTTTTCCTAAGTTAAAAAGAAAAGGAATACAACACTTCTAAGAAATACTTTGAAATTATTTTCTTTGTTAATAAACATGATAAAAAAACGCCAAAAGTAAGAGCATCTCAATGCAAATGCGCATTGGAAAGAAATAAAATGCCACATGTGAGACCCCCTGAAAGAAAAAAATTGATCTTCATTACAACCATAGATAATGAAAAAATGCAACAAAATAAAGGAACTAAGAAAGATTTATTGTGCCAACTAAATACGATTCACTGAAGATCCTCTGGCTTCGGCATTTGGCTAATCTACAAATGGCGGACGTAAAACAAGACACCGCATGAACTAGCTTACCAAAATAAAATACCCACTTTGTCCACAAAATCAAAAGCCTGCATTTCTTTTTCGGGACACTTTAAATTAAGATGGCGTTTGATAAACAAACTGAAAATGAAAAAAAAAACTGTTTATTTAGTTCTGAAAATTGTATTTGAAAAAATGTTGTTTATTTAAATATAACATTGTTTAAATATAACATATCTGAAAACTGAATTTTATTTAGTAAAACAATTTTGCCCTTATAAGTTTATTTGGATCACATGATTCTAAAATGTAAGAGGGTAAAATAGATATTTTACACTCTTTAAAATTAAGTTTTCAGTTTTAAGTGGTGAATTTACCACTTAAAACTTTTGATGAAAATTTTTAATTTTAAGTGGCAAAAATTAAGTTGGTACTTAATTTTTTTGATTAACAAATAACTTTTAAACTATTTAAATATGAAAACTTTAAATTTTCAAATTTAAGTGGTGCAAAACAAAGAACCCCTAATAGTTTATATGTTTAAATCAATGTAGTAAATCTCACAATACCTACAAAATATTTATTCTTGACCATTGATTAACGTTGAAACGATGCATCTTACAAAATTGCAAAAATCAAGTGGGGACTCTTAATAAGTTGCAACATATAACAATTCTCATTCATAATCTACAAAGCTAATTAAGAGCAACTCCAAGAGATAGGTATAAAAGCTTTGCTCTCTTAAATAGGGAGTGAAAATATATTTTAAAATCTCCAACAGACTTCGTAAATTTTGAAAATAGATTACCGAGTGGCATTAGGCTCTCCATATTTGGCGAGCATGACCTGCTAGCTACTTTATTTTCTTTGATTAAAATATTGTGGGAAATTCATTTCATTTCTTCTTCTTTCTTTTTTTTTTCTTCTTTCTAGATATTATCCTTTTTTCTTTTGAAAATGCAACTAATTTATCTTTTGTTTATGATAACTACTAATCACTAAAGGCTATTATGAAGGCATGCATCATAATGCATAATATGATAATTGAAGATGAGCGACCCGTCCAAAACTCATATTATAATTACGAGACAAGCGCTAAAATTCCTAACATATCAATATCCCATGAGCGTACGCGAGAAGTTATGGAGTTTGTTCGAAGTCATTGTCAAATTAGGAATAGAGAAATGCATTCTCAACTGCAAGATGATCTTATTGAGCACTTATGGAAGTTACACGGAACTTGTGATGCATGAAATTTGATTGGAAAGTTAAATTTAAATGTAAGGTTTCTATTTTTCATAGTTGATATCAAATTGTTAATTTTAATCTTTAATCTTTAATTTTAAATTTTGTTTTTAATATTTAAAATTTATTAAATTCATTTTTTTAATTATCTTATTCAATTTAATTATAAGGTTGAAATTATAGTTACCAACAAATTAATATTAGAAAAGAAAAATAAAATTATAATTATTAGTTAGTATAAATAATGAAAAAAAATAAAAATAACAAAATAGCAATAAAATAATGGCAATAGAGAGTGTTGTTGGAGATATTTCTTAAATATAGCTCTTTACTTCAAAAGATGCTCTCCATTTTAGAGAAGATGCTCTCTAAAATAGAGAGCATTGTTGGAGATGCTCTAAGCAGTTAAAACAAACTTGATTGAACTTAATACCGGATCAAATCGCCGGTCTATGTAAAGTCAAGACCCCACATTCAATTATGACACCAAAGTATGTGTTGCCTATTTTGCTTTTATATAAATATATATATATATATATATATTTTTAACAAAAGAACGGTTTGTTAGGATCTAAACTAATAATCTCTAAATTATAATGAAAAGTATTTAACCGCAAAATATTTTTTAATTTATATTATATATCCATGTGCATAAAAGAAGAGAGTTAACATGTATAGTGTGCGCTTAGATGCTCTTGTTTCAAAATTTATAAAATGCATCTAATATTAACACAATTATGCACATATGAGAAAAAAAACCCTATAAACATAAGAAGTAAGCCAAACGAATTAACAGGTGAATCTTTCCACATTACAATTAAGTTAAACAATTTAAGACATAATAATAATCACAATAAAATGAGAGAATTGCGCGAATATACAGTTTACCTGTTTCTATGCTGATAGAAAAGAAGAGTAGGATCGAAGGGCAAAAACCCTAGAGATGGAGAGAGAGACGTATAGATGAAGAACATGTCCGTGTGGGGAAGTTGAAAAGGATAAAAAATTCATGGGGAAGACAATGCAGGGAACATGTTTGTGAAAATGTGTATTAGAAAGAGAAGACAGACAAGTCACATTTCCATTGTGATGGGAGAGGAGGGTAGTGATTTCCGTGTGAATGATCAAATCATCAAAGCAGATTAGCAGAGTGAGAGTGGGAGCACAAATTACGCGACCAGTAAAGAAGAAATACGGAATAGCTGCAAGAAATTTGTAACTTCCATTTCAGATTTGTCAAATGAACGAAATGATCTTAAAATTCAACCACACTAGAGGGTTACGCAATACGTTTGCACATTCTCGTTTTACATACACGCATATTTAAGTTAAAATTATGTATCCACATATCTAAGTTGAAACGAAAAATAATGACTAATTCGAATAAGCAGCTAAATAGTAAGTATCTTATTTTCGACATAAAACTTATCCAACCAAAAGTCAGAACAGATTTCGACTGTTACTGAACCTAAGTCATACTTTCGCATTCCGCTTTCCACTTTTACCTTTTCAATTTGTTTTTTCATAATAAACATGGTCACAACAAGATTCAAACTCTACATTCTAAGGAAGTAGATCACACCACTAACCAAAGGTACAGTTGCTCTGTTTAATCCAGTATTGCTACTGAATCCTGTATATACATTGAGAACTAGAGTTTTAGCAACCAATTGCACAGTCTACAACTGAATTTACAAAATTAGCAAGAAGACATCAAATGTTGAATACAGTTAGTTCTGATGTAAAAGCAGCAAAGCTGAACTCAATTTATAAACCACTAATAAGAGGCAGAAAGAGGAATTGGCTTCACAGCATTTTGAATCCGCCTGAACACGGTCCTCACTCGCTCTTTAAGCCCTTCGTTTTCTCCTTCAATATTGCCAGTCTGTTTATCGAGAATTGCCACATTCCCGTCAACGGTGATCACCAGGTTCCCGTTCTCCCCGAGCTTTACATCTCCAAAGAGAGAAACAAGGAGTGCGTGTACGATTTTCTCGGCTTTCTTCTCCTCCTCCACTTCATCAACCACCGGCTCGGACTCCACCACCACCTTAGGAATCTCCCTGCTCGCATTCAAAACAAGAGCCACAATCGAGTCCGACACCATGTCACTAATGGGGTCCGCGGTCCAATGCAACGAGATATGGTTCTCCGATTCATGTTTCACAGTTACCCGTTCATGGACCCGTAAAGTCTGTACATTTGATTCCTCATCTGTTGAAGATTCTACGCTCTCGTATATCTGCTTCAGCCTGTGTTTTATCACCCCAAAGGCACCCGAATAAGGGATAGTGATCCTTTGTGTAACATTCCCTGTTGATAGCTGCGAAAAGATATGGAGGTCATCGGGTGCCATTATTTGATACGTAAACCCTTTCTTTACTAGTAAACCATTAACAGTATCACCAACTTCAGGTGCCTTTTCAGCCAGTTTTCCTATCGTTTTTGCCATTTTTTCAGAGTTGAAATACATTTCGACAGACTGACAGTTCTTTGGGGTAATAATCTTGGTGTTAAAGTCGGTAAAAAGCGAGACGAGCTTTTGCTTCAGCCTCATCATCTCGTTAGCTCCACCGTGAACAAGTATAATGTTAGGGGGCATAAGCTCTTGCAAGAATGTGCTCGTTTGATTGTAATCTGCGTGAGCAGAGAAGGAAATGTAGTGAACCTGCATGTTGAGTGGGGCAGTGAGTCCATTCATGAGGCTAACTTCTTTCGGTTCGTTAATGATAGTTTTCGCTAAGGTCCCTTCGACAATGTACCCAGGTATCACACAAGCATTCTTCTTGTCGGCACACCATTTGTCGAACAGCTGTCTCGATAACCCGCTCTGGAGCCCACCGGGGCTCGCCATCACCACTGATGGACCCACGTCCTTGAAATTTTCGATACTCTTCAATGGTGATATGTGGCGAAAATCGAACGGGTTCGAGTCGGCGAATTGGTTTCGGATCCTCTCATTCATCGAGTTTATGTAGGTTTGGTAAACGGCCATGCAAGCGTTTTGCAAGGGGAGAAGCGTAGTATATAGGGATGTTGTGGAGCTCGGGGTGGTTTGACCAATACTCGTCGAGTATCAAGAGGAGTTCTTGTGCACGGCCAAGGGCATAAGCGGGAATTAGAACACGACCACCTTGAGAGACAGTATTGTGAATTACATCAGTGAAGCGTTTTTCTCTAATGGTTCTAGATTGATGGAGTTGAACACCGTAAGTGGATTCAATGATGCATATATCAGGGGAGAATTGTGGGAGCTCAGCAGCACGAAGATGCCGGTCTTCTTCGCGTGAATAGTCTCCAGTGTATAGGACTCGAACACCGGCTATGTCAACCATGAACATGGCCGCACCAAGGACATGGCCAGCAGTGTAACACCAGAAGCGGATTCCGTTCACTTCTACAGTCTGATGGAAATCGACCACCTGCAGAAAAGTAGTTTTGAATTTATTTGAGACAATTAAGGTTTTGTTTGATAAAAAAATTGCAAAATGGTTGAAAATACTACTAATTATTTTGAGAAGTTGGAAAAAGAGATGAGCGATTTGGTGAAATATTATTATATTTTGGCTTTTCCATAGAATAAAATTCTTTGGGTGGTGGGTAAGAAAAAATTTCCACTGAAAATAAAATAGTTGCAAGCCTCGCTGAATCTACAAATTGAAACACAGTGAATTCAGGCCTCTGAGATTCGCTGATTAATCCCCCAAAGGTCCTACTATCTATACCACAAATTACATCCATCACCCATTCATTTAACAAAAAAAAAAAAAAAAAAAGCATTCTAGGTCTCATAAAATTTGTTGATTGCACAAAATCAGGCCTGTTCGCTGTACCCAAAGCTGTAACACTAAAATCAAGTTGATATTCCTTTACAATGAAAGAAAATATGTCAAATTTGGTAAAAACAGCTACAACCATCTATAGACTCGCCCAGCTGTTGAAACAAATTCGTGTTAACGGAAGAGTCACAAAGGATTAAGGAGACAATAGAAAGACATAACTTGATATTTGATATGTACCAAAACTAAAGTATGAGGATTCACTTCCGATTCAGTTTCAAGAAGAACTCTAGTTGACGTTTTATGGGTTCTTAATGGAGTTTCAACCATTAAATATGGCAACTAGCAACTTATCGTATTGTGTCTTATTTTATAACCAGCTCTAGTACTCCATTTCATTATTTTCTCAATTTCCAATTGTTCAGAGTAACCAAGTTTGGAAGGTATTTTCTTAATAAATGGCACAAATACTACCCTGGTTAGAACACCAAAAAATGCAACCTTCTCATAATGAAAGTTGGCTTTTTGGGACCTTATACCAAACAGTTTTGGCTGAGCCCCCAGTGGGAGGATATAAATTAAACTGCCTTATTCTTTCTAGCAGTTAATGTGAGGAGCTTGCTTTGAAATTATTGAAAATAAAACCATGCACCTTTTGACAGCCAGGTCCGGGGGCGGGGGGGGGGGGGGGGGGGGTATGGTTTGGATGTGCATGAACAAGAGAGTTATTGAACAATGCTTAAGAAACACACACCTCAATTTTATCCATGGAGCGAAGAATGTCTTGTTCATCATACAACATATCTTCAACTGAAACCTTGCTTACTTTCACATAATCCGTCAAAAGCAACTTGTAGATAGCCTTTGTTGCATGGGTCATGAAAACTCTCCCTTTGAACGTGGTCTGAAAATGCACACCAACATTTAGCCATCTTAAAGAAACCTAAAAGTGTATTGATAAAAAATCAAGAAACAAACCTTTTCCAGAAAGTAGGGAAGGGATGCAGCATGATCCAAGTGAAAGCTGCAGAGAAAGCATTGTGGTATAATGACGAGATAAAAAATATAATGTTAAAATAAAATAATTAAAATATTGTTGAATTAGATCACCATTCGCCTGTAACCTCCTCAAAATTTAGCTCTTGGAAACGAATAATAAGAGGCTTCCACCTCATCACACACTGCTTAACCACCAACCTTATGTCTGGGCCATTCAAATCCTTTCATGTTCCATGATAGAATTGTTAAAAATCATTTATATTATGTGTGATGGATGGGTAGGGCTTTTGGTACAATAGTTAGTTTGTTCAATTTTGACCTGGGAGCATTGAGGTCAAGTTTCAAAGACGCTGATCTCTATTATGGGGTTTCCCCTCTCTTCTACTATTGAATCTCCAACTACACTCAAAATCAACAATAAGGAGATGGGACGTTGATCAAATCACTGTAAGAGACCAAAAGTTTCACCAACGAACTTAATTCTCCTATTAATGTATAAGGGGCAAGTTTACCGGTCTACTGTTTCCAGGGAGACGGTGACAACGGACAATACTAGCCCTAAGGAATGACCAAAGATGATTTGTGTTGAGAAACAAGCAATTGAGGAAAAATACAAATGTTAGAAATGACACTGGGTTACCTATTCTGTAACTTTTACTGCTAATTAAAAAGGCCACCGGTTTTAGTTGTCTTCACCCGTTTGCCTTTTCTTTTCTTTCCCTTTGGTTTCATAAGAGTGCCATTCTAGGGAAAGACGTTCAGTTAAGTTAAAATCTATACTAATATAGAAAACAAACTGCCTCCCTATTTTTTAGGGTATCAGTCTCATCCATGGCAAGTGTTCCCCCTGCCCCATGATCTAATGGAAAAAAGGTTTCTATCCCTAAAGTAAACATACACACACGTACATATATATATATGCATATGAGATAAGGCCAAAAAATTTTGTTTCAAGTACGAAAGAAAGTCCGTACAACCCAGTTCAACTCAACAAATGATCCTAATTGTATCAGAGCATGGTGATTGAGCAATTAATGTTCCTAACCTACTAGTTCAATAAAAACAGCTGGACATAACTGCAATTACTTCTTAGCTTTCTAGGGCATCCCTAAATCCTATCTTAAATCCTTGTAACACCGCGTCACCGCGCACGTGTCTAAAACTCCAACAGCATAAAGGTGTTGAAAACGAAGTAAAAGAAATAGAAGAACTCACTGAGTAATGAGCAGAACATCGATTGTTGAAGGATCGATTTCATCGAAGTATGGCAAAGCAGCCATGCCCGAGTATGCGGGATGAATTCCACAGTCAAACTATAAATAAATAAACAAACGTCGAAAAAAAAAAAAAGAAGTTAATTATGAAAAGCCAAAACCAACTACTATAGAACATAATTATAATGGTTGGTTCAATATACCAAGATGTTTTCCATTTGTAAGTCAAACTAAACATAAAAAAAAAACCAAACAACAAAAGATATAAAATTAAGTTCAATGGCAGAATTCAAAACCAACTAGTCAAGAATACAAGTATAACGGTTGATTGCATTATACCAAGACGGTCTTCCCTTTGTAAGTCATATAGACGCAGGATCGGCCAACTTCATTGCCAGCTCCTAGAGGGGTTATAATTAGCTGATCCCCTTCTCTTGCTGGCATGGAATCACGTCTTTTCAGAGACGATTGGGGTTGTCCGGTTGAAGCCATTAACTAAATAATGAGGGTGGACCGCCTCAATCAATACAGAAAAATCAACTAGCAAGATAGCTTCCCTCCCTGTGACAAAATGAACCTAATTAATTATTCAAACTCTACAAAATCTGATTCTTGAATATATTTTGCTAAACTGTAGCAGCAAACTCAACTATTTTTGGTGTAATTATCAAAACCCAGATTCATTATCCGCCTAAGATAATTTTAGAAAAAAATGAATTTAGCAGGTAATACTTGAGAATTTACCCACCTCATTTTAAAGAAGAATTTTATCTTAAATTTATGGTTAAGGGTGTACTTCACATAGTTATTTTAACACTTCAATTGATGTATGTCTATACTTAAACTAGGATATATTTTTCAGATTGTTTTGATATATGAATAAAAGATTGACAGACTATCACATTAAAGTTGGGCATATCTTATTTATGATCCTAAATTCCTAAACCTAAATAGGATTACTTGTAAACTACTCCAAATTAAATCCTTTTACATAAGATAGCCTGAATTAGCAAAAAGAATACATACCAAAAACTAATATTCTAGATTTTACTAAAACTAACCTAAATTGTGAAATTGCCTTCACGCGCGCGGCACCAAACCCCAAGGGAACTAGTTCATGCTAGTACACCACTGCGCTATAAGGTGGACAGCTAAAGTTTACTGGAAAGCCTTTGAAAAACAGGTGAAAATAAATGAAAGTCGATTACAATCAGTTCTTCCTCAAAGAATAATACTTGCGGTGTTTGAATTATTACATTAACTGATCATCATCAACAAAAAGAAAGAAAAAAGACAATTATAGATGTGATGGATACCTCTTTTCCAGTGAATCGGCAATGATGAGAGTGAGAGAATTGAAATTCAAAATTGGAGGATTTGTTGAAAATTCCACAGTGGGAGTTGAACACACTGCGGAACCTGCTGGTCCAAAAGTCAACCGCGCTAATCCACTGCTCTTTACGGTTCCCACCTTTTTTGTCTTTTTCATTTTATTTTATTTTTGTACTACGGTTTTTACCTCAATGCGTAATCTAAAAACAGAAAAATTATTTTAAGTTTGAAAATTGAATGCGGATTTTTTTTTTCTGTTTTAATGTCATATATAAATAAGTGTTTTTTAATTTAAGAATATCACAGTTTAATAATGAATGAATGTCATTCGACAATTTTGCTTTTATAAAAAAAATATATATATATTTAAATGGACAAGTACAAAAGAGCTAATTTTACATTTTTCAAAATTTAATATTAAGTGTTAAGAGAGAAGAGAGAGGAGAGAGGAGAGGGTCTGAATTTTTAAGATGCTAGTCAAATACCTCTTTTACTCAATTTTTATGTTTTTGAAAAAAAAAATACCCTTTAACTATAAATAAAACCCCAAAGGGTGATTCAGTGGAGGGCAGATTTAGGACGTATGGCATGTCTCAGGTTCGAACCTTCTCTCGTGCAACTCTTTGGAATTAGCTATCACTCATAAGGAATAGGTTGACTTTTAATACCAATACATCTGTCATAGGGTTTAATCATCTTGTACAACGGTGGCCTAGGGCTGACATTTAATGTCAATCATCTTGTTCAGCGATGGTCTGTGACCGATATTTAATGCTAATGCATCTGTCATAGGGTTTAGTCATCTTGTACAACGGTGGCCTAGGGCCGACATTTAATGTCAATCATCTTATACAGCGATGGCCTATGGCCGACATTTAATGCCAATGCATCTGTAATGGGATTTAGTCATCGTGTACAGTGGTGGCCTGTACGAGGACAGGGGATAAAAAACTACATTTAATGCCGATGCATCCGTCATGGGTTTAGTCATTTTGTACGGCGGTGGCCTGGGGCCGACATCCGGGGATAAAAAACTACATTTAATGCCAATGCATCCATCATGAGTTTAGTAATTTTGTACGGCGGTGGCCTGGGGCCGACATTTAATACCAATGCATCTGTCATGGAATTTAGTTATCTTGTACAGCAATGGCCTGTACGAGGATTGGGGATAAAAAACTATAAATAAAGGAAACCCTACCCTAACTCCCTCCTTTGTGACACTCAAACATGAGATTTCTTTAGATCCGAGTGAATACCTCTCTATCTAAGCTAACCCACTTGTTCGAAATTTTTTTACTCTTATCCTTTTAAATATAGTTATTCTTTTAATAACAAAATAAAGGCAAATTTTTCTAAATAGCATTTATTCAGTATGGTATGTTCCAAGATAAATAAAATAAAAGTATGATATCTTATTTTTTTTTTGTTTTTATACAAACGATGAGGGATCCCAAGAGCACTGATAACTCTCGGAAGAAGGGAATTAAATCGTAGTGTCCCGTTTAAACATGATTTTTTAATTTTTTAAAAGTATTAAATTAAGATTACCATACCCTTTTTAGAGCGTCTTAAATTAAACAATGTCACTTTATATCGTTCCTTTTCTTCTTCCGAAGGATAATTAATATATACTTTTCACGGTGCATAAGTTTAAATTTCCACCATTCATGAAGTTAAAATTAATCTTAATCTTAATCTTAAAAAAAAAAAAAGAATTGATTAAAATTAACCTTACCTGCTGAACACATAAGAGCGGAAGATAAGGACAGTTCAAATTAAAGTTACTGTCATCCAATAAAGTATTTCCTTCAATTAACTATTTACATGTCAAAAATTAACCTATCACATAGAATTACATTCTAAATACAAAATTGTATAATTTTATTTTTATTTTTTAACAGAAAAGGGTTCAAGCTACATATATTCCAGGTTTATGTACTAATGAAGATCTTTATATTGGCGCCTCTTCTTTTATTATTTCTTTCCTTAATAGCAGGTTGGTTACACCTACAACCGAAATGGAAACCGAGCGTTTCATTTTCCCTCTCTTCTGTCCTTCTGCAAAAGTTATTTTCATTGATGCCCTTTTCATAGTTAACTAAGGAAGATATCTTGAAAATGGCCCTGGACGTAGAAGTTTTCTTACACGATATCTTGTCTGCCAAGATTGTCCAGTCAACAAAAAGAAATTCCACTAGTTAGAAGGACCAAAATTTCTATTACTCATTTTCACAAACATTGGCAAGGGAACACATTTTGTGGAAAAAAGAAAAAGGTGTTTGTGAAAATGTTTATCAGAAAGAAAGAGAAGACAAATTGAGCAAGTGGGACTACTTTAATTAGGAGATGCGCTACGTACTTATACTTAGAAACTTGGTCATGTGTAGTTATACGAGGTCTAATGATCCCACTTAAAATTTAGGATAAACGATTAAATAGGGTAGATTTTAGATAGATTTAAATTGGTGTATGTAATTGGCATCACTTAAATTTAGAAAAAGTAATTAGTAGTGGGGGTCAAATTAAAAAAAATATTATGAAAGTATGGCTCAAAAATATTTTCCATAAAAAATGCTATTCAGCCAAAAAATTGTTTAAAAATTGTATCTTAAATGCATTTTGATCACAAATATACTCTTCAATATATACCAAAGGCGGAAGTTATCAGTGAGAGGAGATTCATTTACACTAGTTATTAGATTGTGCTTTTTTGAGCTAAGTACAATTGCTCATTTTCATTATTTTCAATTAATAATTTAATCATTATAATTAGTGTGAGATTTGGCGATACATTATTTAATAATCCCACTAATCATATTTGAATATATAATTTAATGACCCTACTTACCCTATTTCCTGGTTACGCCAATGCTTGGACCAGGAAGAAATTTCATGCTAGAGTCTCACAACAAATACATTTTGTGGCCCATTTGTTATTCATCATTTGAAATTAAATGAAAGCTCCAAAATTAATATATTTTCAACGGTCTATAAGTTCCATTTAATAACAACATAGAAAAGAAAAATAAATACGGATGATTTTTGTGAGAACATATGATAAGATGCGTTCTTACTTTGTGATTTGTCCATGAAAAAAATTTCTTTAGTTGAGGAAGAAAAAATTTCCCAAAAAAGTAATGAAGGATGGAAGATATCCACTCATAAAAATGAACATGAAATGGGGAGTATCTTTTTACATGACCCAACTTATTTTTCAACTTCTTACACAAATGAAGTATTTTTCTTATCATTTTTTATGTTGTTATCAAACGGAGCCTAAGACATAGTGGTACTTTAACCCTGTGTTTGGATGAATTAATTCTAAAATTCATAAAAAAATTCAAATGATAGAACTTAAAATTTTATCATTTAAAATTGCTTCAATTGCGATTTCCCATACTTGGACATATTGTATGTAGAATTTTAAAAATAACATGAAGTAAAATATTACTTGTTTTAAGTCGAAATTTTTTAAAGCCGAAATCTAGAAAATTTACCTCACGTAAAATTTTAAATTATTGGCTAATTTTATCAAACAATGGATTTCCACTTTTTCGCACTCTAAATCTCGACTTTTGTTCATTCCCAATTTTTTTTTCTCCATTTAAACACAGGGTAAAACATAAGTAAATTTACTAGATTTTTCAACAAATGATTACAAGATAATTAGCATATGGTGGTCATTATTATTAGTATTTTTTGAAGTGAAAGTATTTTTTTTCTAATAGAAGTCATAATAGATTCTAACGGTTTGGAGAGAGGGGGGGACAAGAATAGACTTCAATTTCAGAGCCATGCGTAAATGCTCACGTTCAAAAATATTGTCGTTCAGGGTAATACATTTCAACTAGATTTTGACCAAATGTCATCCAACTATAAGTGTTAAAAAATGGAAAATTATAATAAATATAAGCTTTTATAGTTAAAGCAAATTTTCAACAGGTAAATGTCCAAAGCCTTGTAACTCATTGATATCCTCTTCATTCTTATAATAAGGAGATTTTGAATTCGATTCACATAAACGCAATTATCGAACATGTGATTGTACCCACTCTTATCGTAATTGTATATACACCTTTTAAGTAGTTGTGTTTTCACTTTTTGTTATGTTCGTTGCAAATTTTGGACATATATTAAAAACTGTCATAAAACCTGTCCCTTTGCATTAAAAAAACTTAAAAAAATGTTACAAATGTCCAGGCCACTGCCATGTTGTCAATAGCTTAGCAAATGCGCTGGGCTGGGCTAGAGGTGACCCAAGCTGGCCCAGACCCAGCCCAATGCAGACCCAAGTCCATCTCAAAAGCTAGTTCACAAATCCACCATTTTTTCAAAGTTTCATTTGCAGACACAAAACTCTAAATTACATGACCAAAACAAAACAACCCACCAAACACAAAATAAACTAAAATTAAAATGCAGAATTCAAACATGAAAGACGCATGCCAAAAGCACAGTTGCTGTTGCTCTGTCCAATCCAGTATTGCTACTGAATCATATCTATACATGGTAAATTAGTATTTTTGGCAATAAATTCTACATAGACTACAAGCGAAATTAGCACGTCAAGAAAATAACATTAAAATGTTCAATACAGTTAGTTCTGAGATAAAAAAAGCAAGAAAGGTGAAAACAATTTGTAAACCCTAATAAGATGCAGATACAGGAATTGGTTTCACAGCATTTTGAATCCGCCTGAACGCGGTCCTCACTCGCTCTTTAAGCCCTTCGTTTTCTCCTTCAACATCGCCGGTTTGTTTATCAAGAGTCGCCGCATTCCCATCAACTGTGATCACCAGCTTCCCGTTCTCCCCGAGCTTTACATCTCCAAAGAGAGAAACGAGGAGTGCATGTACGATTTTCTCAGCTTTCTTCTCCTCCTCCACTTCATCAACCACCGGCTCGGACTCCACCACCACCTTAGGAATCTCCCTGCTCGCATTCAAAACAAGAGCCACAATCGAGTCCGACACCATGTCACTAACAGGGTCCGCGGTCCAATGCAACGAGATATGGTTCTCCGATTCATGTTTCACAGTTACCCGTTCATGGACCCGTAAAGTCTGTACGTTTGATTCCTCGTCTGTTGAAGATTCTACGCTCTCATATATCTGCTTCAGCCTGTGTTTTATCACCCCAAAGGCACCCGAATAAGGGATAGTGATCCTTTGTGTAACATTCCCTGTTGATAGCTGTGAAAAGATATGGAGGTCATCGGGTGCCATTATTTGATACGAAAACCCTTTCTTTACAAGTAAACCATTAACGGTATCACCAACTTCGGGTGTCTTTTCAGCCAGTTTTCCTATTGTTTTTGCCATTTTTTCAGAGTTGAAATACATTTCGACGGACTGACAGTTCTTGGGGGTAATAATCTTGGTGTTAGAGTCGGTAAAAAGCGAGACGAGCTTTTGCTTCAGCCTCATCATCTCATTAGCTTCGCCGTGAACAAGTATAATGTTAGGGGGCATAAGCTCTTGCAAGAACGTGCTCGTTTGATTGTAATCTGCGTGAGCAGAGAAGGAAATGTAGTGAACCTGCATGTTGAGTGGGGCAGTGAGTCCATTCATGAGGCTAACTTCTTTCGGTTCGTTAATGATAGTTTTCGCTAAGGTCCCTTCGACAACGTATCCAGGTATCACACAAGCGTTCTTCTTGTCGGCACACCATTTGTCAAACAGTTGTCTCGATAACCCGCTCTGGAGCCCACCGGGGCTTGCCATCACCACTGACGGACCCACATCCTTGAAATTTTCGATACTCTTCAATGGCGATATGTGGCGAAAATCGAATGGGTTCGAGTTGGCAAATTGGTTTCGGATCCTCTCGTTCATCGAGTTTATGTAGGTTTGGTAAACGGCCATGCAACGTTTTGCAAGGGGAGAAGCGTAATATATAGGGATGTTGTGGAGCTCGGGGTGGTTTGACCAATACTCGTCGAGGATCAAGAGGAGTTCTTGTGCACGGCCAAGGGCAAAAGCGGGAATTAGAACGCGACCACCTTGAGAAACGGTATTGTGAATTACATCAGTGAAGCGTTTTTCTCTAATGGTTCTAGATTGATGGAGTTGAACACCGTAAGTGGATTCAATGATGCATATATCAGGGGAGAATTGTGGGAGCTCAGCGGCACGAAGATGCCGGTCTTCTTCGCGTGAATAGTCTCCAGTGTAGAGGACTCGAACACCAGCTATGTCAACCATGAACATGGCCGCACCGAGGACATGGCCAGCAGTGTAACACCAGAAGCGGATTCCGTTCACTTCTAGAGTCTGATGGAAATCGATCACCTGCAGAGAGTTTCAGATTTATACAAGTTGGGTGAAACAATTTAAGACAATTACAGTGCAATTATTTGCAGGATAAACTACTGCAGATGGCCAAAATAATGAGAATTAGAACATCAATGATTGGTTTATGTTCGTCAAAATAATTTCCAACACAATATAATATTTAGAACAAACTGTTTTTTGTGGACACATCTTCGATAATGTTTCACATGTAAGAGCATCCACAATCGTGCAAGTAAGTACGGTAAGTAGGGAAAATTTACCTTACGCACGCAATGGTCATGACAGGTAGGGTAAAATATTATTCCGTAGGATAGCTGTATGATACATTAAAGTTTCATTAAGTTCTTTACCAAACGCATTTCTGAAATGCATATGGCTTAAAAATGCTCCAATGCATTTTAAAAGTGTGTGTGATGTCCAATTTGCTTTAGACGCATTTGATAAATGCGTTCAACACTCCTCACGCATAAGAGAAGTGCAGCACAGCTTTAGTGTTAGATCTCTCTCTGTATGCATGATATGGCTAAATGAAGTAAATGGCTTTGCTCTTTTTTTTCCATTTAGACATTACTTTTTCCTCTCTCTACCATTTTTATACCATACTATTATTTCACACACATAGTAAGTAGGGTAAATATACCCTACTTACCATACACAGATTATAACCACTGTGGATGCTATAACTGGCTGAACCTATCAACTGTCATGCTTCAAATTTATTTAGTTTTAGATAAGAGAAAAAGGTTCCGTGCAAGACTTTTCCTCATGTCTTAGGTATATTAGTTAAGCCCATTTGCTTCTGTTTTTTCGGTTTAGCATTGGTTTCCTCTAATAAGGTCTTCTTTTACTCAAGCTTACAATTTTACAGTGATGTGCAAAACAAACATTGAGTCAAAATATCCCAAGATATGGTGCCCACAGTTCAAGCAATTCAACGGAGACTTGCCCAGTTGTTGAAACAAATTCATGTTAAAGAAAGATTCACGCAGGAATAGGAGACAATAGAAAGACAAAAACAAAAATTCATATATAGAGAAACTATAGTACAGTATGAGGGCCCACCTTGGATCCAGTTTCAAGAAAATTCCAACCAATTATGATGACTAGCAACTTATCATATTCTGACCCTCTGAAATGTCATTATCCTAGAATTCTTAATAGATTATGTATATCTTGTCTTATCTTATAATTAGTTGTTCTAGCATTCCGTCTCATTCATTTTTCTCAATTTCCAATTGTTCAGGAAAATTGAATATTTTTTTTTTATCAGAAACAAAACACTTTTATTAGAAACTAATTAAAGCGAGACAATATAGATTACATCTTCAGGAAAATTGAATTTAAAAGGTACTTATTAATAAATGGCATAAATTAACAAACCTCAATTTTGTCCATGGACCGAAGAATGTCTTGTTCATCGAACAACATATCTTCAACTGAAACTTTGCTCACTTTCACATAATCCGACAAAAGCAACTTGTAGATAGCCTTTGTTGCATGGGTCATGAAAACTCTCCCTTTGAATGTGGTCTGAAAACGCAAACCATGCCATTTAGGCATCTTAAAAAGAAACCTGTAAACGTATTCATAAAAAACTAAAGCAACAAACCTTTTCCAGAAAGTATGGAAGGGATGCCGCATGATCCAAGTGGAAACTGCACAGAAAGTATTGCAGTACAATGAGGCCGAGGGAAACAATAGTTTTCAAATTAATTAACTAAAAAATTAGAGAAGAAGTTTGGAATATTGTATCAGCCCTTGTCCTCCATCCTTTGTAATCATTTTCTGAAGTAATAATTAATCTCCGTTTCTTATCAGAAAAATGCTATGCGACTATATTATGGTTCTTAGTCTTCTTCATTGGATTCTTCATAATATGGAAAAAAGCTTATTTCTTATGTACATGATTAGATAATCACAAACAAATAAATAAATAGATAAGAGACTATGAGATAAACACCAAATCGAACTACAATACTACTCAAAAAACTCTGAACAACTCAGTTCAATTCAAAAAATGACCAGTCTTTTGAAGCTTGGGGATTGAGCATGTGCCCAAACCCGGCTAAGATACGATTCCTTCTCAGATTTCAGGGCAACTCTAAATTTAATTTTAAATCATTCTAACAGTCCAAATGGATCTAAAACTACAACAGCATAAAGAAGGTGCAAGATGAAGTAAAAGAGATAGACTCACTGAGTAATGAGTAGAACGTCGATGGTCGAAGGATCAATTTCATCAAAGTATGGCAAAGCAGCCATGCCCGAGTACGCGGGATGAATTCCACAATCAAACTATGGACAAACAAACAACGAAAAAAAAATCAATCGCAGAAGTCAAAACCAACAACCAAAAAATAGAAGTATAATAACAGTTAATTGCAATATACCAAGATGGTTTTCCCTTTGTAAGTCATATACACGCAGGATCGGCCAACTTCATTGCCAGCTCCTAGAGGGGTTATAATCAGCTGATCCCCTTCTCTTGGTGGCATGGAATCACGTCTTTTAAGAGACGATTGGGGTTGTCCCGTTGAAGCCATTTACTTAATACAGAAATCAACTAGCAATATTGCTTAGCTTCCTGTGGAAAAAGGAATCCAATTAATTACTTAAAACTCCAATACGCCGTAAAACATACAAAAATCTGATGCTTGAATAGATTTTGCTAAATTGAAGCAGCAAACTCAACTATTTTGAGTGTAACTATCAAACCTTAGATTCATTATCCTCCTAAGATAACTAACTCCAAGGGATCTACTTCTGCTAGTAGCACACCACTCACTATCTGATGGAGAGCTATAGTTTTAATAGTAACCTTTGAAAAACAGATGAAAACAAATATAGAAGACCTCATTTGTCCATCTCTCCTTCGTGGTGTGTTCTTTGTCAGAAAGCAGGCGAATCTGCAGATCATCTTCTTCTTCATTGTGAATTCTCTGGCAGGATATGGGCCAAGGCTTTTATTTGTTTTGGTTTTGAAGGGGCTGTTCCCAGTTCGTGGTCTGATTTTATTGGTATCTGTTGGTTTTTGAAAGGCAGCAATGGGGTCCATAAGGATATTTGGAAGCTTTTTGTTCATGCTATAGTGTGGTTTTTATGGATTGAGAGGAATAGGAGAATTTTTGAAGATCGTTTCAGTAATGTGGAAGACATTTGGTCTATGGTGTGCTGCATTGTGGGTCTATGGGCTAAAGCTGCCAAGATTTTTAATTCCTTGGATAATTTTCTATTTTGTTTAGACCCTTTTTGTTTCCTTTCAGCGTAGGAGGCTTCTTGTTGTTTTGTTGTTGTTTTTGTTAGATTATAGGTGCTCAGTTGGATTTCTCATCCACTGTTTTCTTTGATTGTGCTGATTGTACTCATCTTTCTTATTAATGAAGCTCTTTTCTTATCAAAAAAAAATAATCAGTTCTTGTTCAACACTTAAAATAAACTCATACATCTGTACTGCTTGTTTGGTTCGAGTTTTTGTTTGTTCTTGGAACCTCAAATGATGATTTTGCATGAAAAGTTTGAACCTCATCAAGTTATGACTCAACCTCTTGACATGAACTATGGCATGAACTATAAGAGGCTCCTAGTGTGAATTTAGAATTCTGAAACACACAAAAATCTCAAACCAACGAGCAGAGCACTTAAAGTGGCGCTGAATATCTTAATTGTGTATATCAACATCTGGGGGTGTGTGCATACATATCATCACGAACAACTAGTTACACCAATTGATCAGCTCGAAGATAATTGACAAACAAGAAATATAGAACAATGAATATATTGAAGTAAATAGCATTTGCTCAGAAATGTACGTTCACCCAGGACGTTAAACTAGGGGCACTTTATCTTGCAAGTGAACTAAAGGCTAGGCTCAATCATGCCTTTGCTCGAAGGCCTTGTTCTGTACTGTAGCAAAAGAAGAAGCTTTGGGAAGAAACGCCCCTTGAACGGAGAGGAAGCAAAGCAGGCTAACTAAACCTAGGGAAACCCATTAAAAGAGGACCTTACAAACAATTTATAGAGTTACAGGACTATCGATAAAATGTAGGGCTTAATATTACTTTCACAAAAAAAGGGAAGCAAAACACTTATAAATGAGATAATTGATTATACATACCTCTTTCCCGTGAATCTTCTTCGATTAGAAATGATGAGAGAGAGAGAGAGAGAGAGGGAGAGAGAGAGAATTGAAAATCAAAATTGGAAGAATCGATAAACGTTTAGAGAATTTCAGAATGAGAACTTGGCTATGGTGGTATAGAGGTACAGGGGCCTAAAACCCTAGAACTTTATCTTTAAAATTTGCAAAACGAGAAGGGTAAAAAATAAACGACCACAGTGGGAGTCGAACCCACGACCTTCTGATCCGAAGTCAGACGCGCTAATCCACTGCGCTATGCGGTCATATATTAACTTATTGAAGAAGAAAGTTAGTATTCGTAAGCTTTTATTAAAACTAACATTCTCCTCCATTTGATTGCAAAGATAGAAAAGGAAAATAAATTTAGTTAGTTTGTGTGAAAAGATATAAAATAAGGTAAGAGATGTTAATCATCTTATGATTATATATCCTCCATCCTTCAATATTTTTAGTGAAAAATTTTTACTCACCACCAAGCAAAAAAAAATTATTCATGGAAAAACTTAAAAATCAAGAGGATATCACATCTCTCACTCAACTTATTTTCTATCTTTTCATCAAAACTAACTTTATTTATTTTCATTTTTCACTTTGCGATCAAACGGAGCCTAAAGTGCTATATGTCATCCCACAATTGGATGAAAAGTTAAAGTGGAGTGAATCTAGCATTATTTAATTAAAAGTACATGCGTAACATTTATACTTTTCAAGAAAAGTAGAGCTAAATTTATTCAAATTTTGTACAAATTTTTTATACCGACAGTTATGGCACTAAGTAGATAAAAATATAATTTATTAAATGTGTTGCTTCGTCAATTTATTTGAGTGGTGCTAAATTAATTTTTATAAAAAAATTTGTTTATATATAAATAAGCCTAACATTTTCCTCTTAAGACTGCACTAATTTCATCATAATCATTGATTTATAACATAATTTGTTTTCTAACCACATCACTGGTCTTCTTTTTTTCTTTTTTTTTTTAACTTTACAAAACTTAATTAATTTATTTTTAGTCATTTTTTAACTTCTAGATGTTTATATGATGCTGAAAAGTGTGTATTTTGGTATACATGATTACATGGGAACGCATCAACAATGGTTAGTTGAGTTAGTATGGATTCGAATACTCTACGTCTCCGCTTAAAAACTTAGGTCGCAACTCACTGTCAGCAATCCCTCTTAATGGGCGATTTGTAAGAACCATTATAAGTACTTTCATTGAACTAATGTAACCTTCCTTCACCTAAACATTTTTGAAAAAATAAAAATAGAAAAACAACAAACACCACAGTTTTGTATCATTTAACAATTTTTGTATTAGTTATGGACATTTTGCAGCTTGTAATCATGTTAAAATTTGATGATTTGAATATTTTATGCAATGGAAAAGAAATGATTAATTACCATGCAATGAAAAAGAAAATATTAGGTTTTAAGTTTGTTGCCATTTGGGTAGTTAAATAACTATTGGATCTCCCAACGTTTTCAAAATAATGCTTGACCAACGACAGCCACAAACCACGAGCGGGAATTAGTCAAAGCGCGCGAAAACTGGCCCGGACACCCAGTAGAGAACCAAAGAACTTAGCCTACATAACTCCGAGCTTTCTTCCAACCAAATGCCAAACTGAACTACAGAAGTTTGTATAAACACCCATTATTCCAAATCCTAATTACCAAAAACAGACATCAAATGCCACTTGATGTAACAAAATCAAATCTTACAATGTATTAACAGAAAACAGGGACCGCATCCTAATTTTATTTTTGACATGAACCGAATTTTAAAACCATCCTCTTTTATTGTTTTTATTTCTTTTCAAAAACACCCATTTTATAATTTACTATTAATACTTGTTAATACAATAATACCAAACATATCTTATAGTATTTTCTTTTCCTATTCAATTGCAACAGATATATTTTCTTTAGAGCCAATTATATGGTACGACTTCAATTTAGGCCCGGATTTGTAATGCAAATTCAGATAATTAGACTCCAAAAGAAAATTCGAAAATTATCATAGAAAACGTAAGAATAACTTTGAAACTGTTTGGTGCATTGTTGATGCCGCCTTCTTTTTGTGTTCAATTGCTACAGAGATAAAATTATATTTTCTATCATTTAGCATTCTTCTCTACGCTTGTGTTAACTTTTTAGTGCACGGTTACTTCGAGATTTGGTTTGTTCCTAGAATCTTTAAATTGTAAGTTCACATGAAGTCATTTATTGTTCATATCACGAGACCAAATGATAAAGCATACGGGTCTCAAACTTCTCATGTAAAATTACCATTTCTGACTCCAGAAATAAACCAAAACTCAATCCAAACATGCACTTACCAACTCAACCAACTATCGTTGATGCTCAATCCTATTTAATCATGTATGTAATTGAACACCAAAATCCACATATCTCAAGCATCACACACACATTGCTTAAAGTTTCTAACAAATAGGAAAAGGACCCGAGACAATATCCACAGTGACAACAGCCTTCTATTATCCTCACCCTCTCTCACACGCATCTAACTAAACTACTTGGTAATATTTATCCCACCATCTCCATGTAGGCATGTACCTCTTGAATATCCTCATTACTTCATCTGCAAAAAAAGGAAAACACAAATGTCAACAAACAGAACCACTAAATAGTGGAGCAACAAATATGGCATAGTAGAATATTCAATAGTATTATTGCCTTCCTCCTTTCACTAAACTGACATCTTTTCACAATTTTTTGCTTACACTTATCAACTTCCTAAAACTTCCACCACAAATATAGAAGGAAATTTCAGAACCAGAGGAGAAAGCCCAAAATACTAAAAATATCCAAGTTTCTAACTCGAAGCATGTTAAGAACTATCTCTCCCAAAAGCTTAAGTTGTTAGGAGAAGGAACCGTAATGAATACCATGCTTAACACCCTCCTTCACGTGCGACCCCATACTCGCACGTGGAGAGCAGACAAATGTCGGATTAACAAATAGGGGATGGAAGTACCGAGGCTTGAACCTCCTAGAAAACCAAGCTCCGATACCATGTTAAAACCATCTCTCCCAAAAATGTTAAGCATGATATTCATTACGATTCATTCTCCTAACAGCCGTAGCTTTTGGGAGAGATGGTTCTTTACATGGTATCAAAGGTTGGTTTTCTGGGAGGTCCAAGGTTCAAGCTTTGGCACCTCTATTTCCCATTTGTTAATTCGAAATTTGTCTGCTCTCCACGAGCATGGAAGGATATTAAGCATGATATTCATTACGGTTCCTTTTCCTAACAAGGCAATATCAAAAGCAAGAATTTTTCATATATATATAAAACTTATTTGATGCAGTATGTGTCCTCAAATCCAATTTATAACACCACCCATTTGTTGATTATGGAAATCTATAACTGGTTTTCTAAAATCGGGCCAAGGAAGAAACTAGTTGAGCTCAAAAGAATCATATTCATGCTTGTCTAGACAAATTTTACCTTAGATCCAGTCGTCCAACACAAACGGACCGGCTCAAGCGCGAATTCATAAATGAGCTTTGTTAAACTAAGACATTCTTTACACATGTAATGCATATGTTCTTTTAATATCCATATACACCTAATCCATTCTGTTAGAATGCAAATTTCTTTTCCGAACACCAAAATTTTAAGAACTCACAAATTAGAGTCTCATAGAAATAGTATGTTTGCAGAATGGATATGACAATTTGGAATGCAAAACCAGATGAGGGACCGATTATGGCTGCAACGAACATGAACCAGAAATGTACAACTTCGTATAATCAAAGTTAAGAAAAAAAATCATATATCTCATTTTAACTTCCACATCTTCATCTAAAAATGAAAGAGCGATTTTCTTTCAGAACTCCGGACCAACCAGTACCATCATTGGAATTTTAACATCATAACAGATTCCAACACAAATTCAAGAAAGAAAAAAGAAAATAATAATAAGTGAAGGAAAAGATATCTTACTAGGCCTTTCCCTATTTACCGTGGCCTCTGCGTGTTTGGAGGCTGATTTTCTCCCTGTCCAAATTCACTTTGCCCATAAGCAGAAACAGTTGCTTGCTCATTAGGTCCATCTGCTCCTTGCCCATAATTTCCGCCAGCTGGCCCATAACCACCGCCAGCCCCTTGCCCAAAATTTCCGCCCGCTCCTTGCCCGTAATTTCCGCCCGCCCAGGCTGCCCCTTGGCTGAAATTTTGACCTGTTCCTTGACCATAACTTCCACTTTGAGGAGGTGCATAATTCCCTCTGAAATCCCTCTGCTCAGATGGCGCATAATTCCTCTGCACTCCCGGTTGGAAATCTCTTTGTTCTTGAGGATTATAATTTCCTCTATCCCTCTGCACTCCCGGTTGGAAATCTCTTTGTTCTTGACGATTATAATTTCCTCTATCCCCCTGGCCAACATTAGACTGATATGGCGGAGCATTATTCATTGGCATAGGGTCTCTTCTGTCAAACGTTCTTGGAGGACCATAGTTCTGTTGGGGTGGAGGAATTTGTTGCCCAAAGTTCCTTGTATCCCCATGTGTCGGTCCCTGGTTGCCATATGTCGTATTCCCTTGTTGATAAGGGCCTCTTTGTCTATTTGGTCGGTTGAACTCTCTATTCCGATCATTGTACCTTCCTCCCGTCCTTCCATATTGTACAGGGGGAGGTCTAGGTATGATGGTTCCATTGATATACTTGTCTCCTGTTATTTGCAGTGCACCAATCCAAATCGAATTCCAAAATGAGTAGCAACATACCCAAAAAAAGGATATTGTGGCCTTGGGAACATGGTTCAAAGACAAGGATGGAACCATTCGAAAATGACAAAGTTGACTTAAGTTTCGGTACCCTATTATCTGAAACCATTCCCGTCCCTATAATCATAGTGAAACAAACTGGCCTCGCTATGAGTCGCAGAATAGGCGGAAATCTCGGGGACTCACCAAATCCTATTACTTTTGTCAAAACTATTTAACCATTACAAACAATGTACTCCATCTGTCCCTAATTAAGAGTGCACTATTCCTATTTGGGATGTCCCAAATTAAGATTCCCCTTTCCTTTTCAAGATGTAATCAACTTTACAATGTGATTAAGTTAGTGCATTCCATAATAAATGTGAACGTCAAACGCAGACTCTTAATTTGGGAGGGAGGGAATATTATTTGGTCCAGCCCAAGACAGATTTCGATGACCAAGTATTAGTCTGAAACCATTTCTTTGAATCATATAAGACATGGGTGGAATCAATAACTAATAGTAAGAAAGAGAACTCCTACCTCCATACTCTTTGTTTACAGGATCAATATAGGAATCAGGCAATACAAATACAACTCCAGGCAAACCTGTTTAAAGGAAAAAATTCGAAATATTCATAAATTCATTTGTAACATGTAATCATACCACGGCAAGAAAACAGTGCTCCAGACACCTACTTTGAAACTTCTCTGACATTTCCTCCGACACCTCAACCTGAAAACCCTGATAAGTTGTTGTACTACAGGCATAAATTCTTTTCTTGGCCTCTTCCACGCTGAAACAACGCAAAATAATCATGAGAATTCAAAGTTACAGCAAACAACCAATCTTTACAGTCCTCTCCACTAAATAAGAAATCCTTCTACATTACTCAAATTCAAAACCTATTAGCCATTTATTCCAATAGTCCCCAATAATAATTCCACAATCAGGGATCGAAGGAGAACAGATGAAAAATCTGACCAAACCAGCCAGATAGATTTCTGCAAATATGGCTGAAATTTCAGTTAACTATATTGACTAAAATATGAGCCTAAAATGGAAGATAATGATAACGATGATGACAAATTAACAACAACAACATTAACTTCCTATTACAAGTGTCATCAAAACCATTTTCAGAGTTCATATTTTTTCTCATCGTTTAATTTTCCTTCATTCCCCAATAATAAACAGGAAATGAATACAAACTAAGTTTACAAGCAAACCCATATCCCCACTCATATACAGTAAATTCAAGCCAAGCTAAAGAAACAACAGAGATAACATTAAACAAATGACCATAAAACCCTGTTGCCATTTGTTTTCTGTGTTTTCTAAGAGCATCTCCAATCCTTTACTGGTAATTTTCTTGGGATAATTTTCCCCAAAAGGTCATTTTTGTGGAGAAGCTCTCCAATGGCAAACTTCATTTTTTTCATGTTTGGGGAAAGTTTTATAGAAAACTGCTCTCCAATTAAGATTTTTCTCAAATATGGAGATAAATTTTGGATCTTGCATTAGGGGACATTCAGACCAATTCCAATCCTTCCTCAAACATCTCCTTAAATTTAAATTTGGAGAGATAACCCTCAAAATCTTGCTCCAACACTCCCCGTCTTCTTCCATATTTAAGGAGTCCCCAAACTCATCCTCAAATATGCATAGAAGAATAAGGGGCCCAAACACCAAGAATTACAAAACAAAAGCGCAAAATTGGACTTTTTTCAAAATAATCTATATAATAAGGGACAATGGTTTTTAAATCGTAAAAATGCAAAAAGGATCAAAATTTAAGCTCACCCACGCCCCCGCTCAAGTGCGGCTAAATTTAAGCTCAACCTAAAAAATTAGGCTACTCTATTGTCAAAGCAATTATGGCATTGTCATGGCGTGGAACTAATTTTCGAACTTGTAGCATAAGCTTTTAAAGTTGTACATTGGTCTGATAGCGGTCATTATTGCTTTGGCAATAACACCACCAAAAAATTGTAATCGCTTTGGCAATTACACCATCCTAACACAAAACAAATTAACATAAAGAAGCTAATTCCCAACTGTTCCCTATATTTTCTCAGTAACCAAACAACAAAAAGAAACATAAAAGGAAATACACAAAAATAAAAAAGGACCTTCCAACAACTTTGGCACATGTTTGAACATAAGTCTCGACCATCTCCTCAGGCGTAGGCTTAGGGTCTTTAGGAAAATCCATAGTAATCAACCAATGATTATAATCACATCCTTCGAACAATATATCATCGGGGCCGAACTTATCCTCGTTGTCTCGATTGTACGGCTGTCTCGCTCGCGAGGAGAGGGAGGCGGTAGATGATTTAAAGGATCTGATGGGTTGAGAAGGGAGATTGTGAATGGGATTAGGGTTAGGGTTTTGGGGGGTGGTGGAGAGATGGGGTGGGGTAATTGAAGGGAGGGGTTTGTGGTGGTGGCGGAGGAGGGTGAAGGAGGAGAGAGTGAGGACTCGCCGGAGCCGGAGAGAGAGTGACGACATTGGAGGTGAGAGGATTGGTGGAGTTCGGTTTGGTTTTTAGGGTTTTGAAGTGGGGGTTTTAGTTCTGTTAAGCTTCTGTTTGGATTGATGGAAAGATGAGTATTTATACCCCGGGAAAATGTGGGAATTTCTTGCATCCATAATATGTGTATTATGTATATAGTTTTATAAAGAAAAAATGATCAAATGTTATTAATTAATTCTAGGGTCTTTTTGTTTTTAACCCAAAAAATTTAAATTATTTTGCTTTTAACTCACTCTATTTGAGAAATTAGTTGTTTTTTTTCATTTTATCCTTTTTGGACTTTTCAAATTTAAATTTATTATTCACCTAAATATACATTTAGTTATTTCTAGAATGTATATCTTATAGGGATGTTTTAAATTCAAATTTTAAAAGTTTAAAAATTGAAATTATGTAAATTTAAACTATAATTGATAAATTTTGACAATTATTAATTGTCTTATGATAAATATATACTAAAAATAATTAAAAAGTTGGCTTGCAGTAAATATAAAATATCAAATATTAAATTGGGGGCAACTACAAGACATATTAGATATAAATATTACACACAAGTAAAACTAAAAATACAATCATATTAAAACAGATATTACACAAGTAAAATTTAAAATACAATCATATTAAAAATATCAAACATTAAAAATTGGGATATCTAGAAGACATGTTAGTAATAAATATTACATATAAATAAAATTAAAAATACAGTTATATTAATGTCTTTTGTGATAACTTTTGTTAATTGGGATATCCCAAAACACAATCATATTAAACAAGTAAAATTAAAAACACAATTATAATAAAAGTATCAAAAATGTTAAATATAAAGGATTGTAAAGATAAATTAGTTAAAAAGAGTAGGAAGAAAGAGTTTACAGACCTTAGAATGAATATTTTAACAATCATTATTCGTTGACCAAATAGAAGATTACTGGTGGTTATATTGATCATATATTGGATGATTACAAGAACACATAAATTCACAATGAATTTTTTGTAAATCCTATACTTCGCCACGAATACTAGAGTTTAACGTTACTAATTAATACCGTAAAAATGTGTTTTTTTTACTATTATGTTCCTCTTTGTAATGAAGCGTATGCGCAACCAGAATTAGGGGTCGAACATCAAATCCTCCATAAACAAACGAATAGCAAATTGTACTTTGTAGAGAGACAGATGTAGCCTTTAATTTATTAGTATTGTGTGTTATTTAACTAATTTAAAAATAAATTTTAATAGAGATATATATTCATTTGTTATAAATATCTATCATTAATTGTATTAGAGCTAATGATAAATATTATTAGTGGGGATAAATATATTATTAATTATATATTGCCTAAAAATGAAGGAGATAACAACTTTATGATTCAATAAAGAAAATTTAGTCATATTAGTTTTAAAAAAACTAGAATATTAAAGAAAAAAAATCTAATTTGGGCTAAAATAAAAACAATTAGATTAAATCCTAAAAATTGGGCTATTCACTAATTTTTTAAATACAATGAGTTTGAGTAAGGAGATTCTTAAAATTTTGGGCCAAATTTTAATTTGCTATTAATTCTATTGGCCGAAACAGTAAAAAGTGTTCCAGTGTTTTTTCACGCTCACCTACAAATTGATTCCGAGCATCTCATGTTTGAACCAGCAAGTAAAATAAAATAAAATAGTCAAGCTTAGAACCATTAGCCACTTTCAAATGGTTCGGAAAATCTCGAGTCTGAATCCAACAAATAAAAATAATTGTTAGGCTCAAAACTATGAGCAAAGACTAATTTTGCATTGAATGTGCTTTGTAAACGGTTCATAAGAAATAAAAAAGATGCTTTAAATTTAGATGGGCGTTATTGACGCACACCAAAACATTCATTAATGCAACGTTCTATTTGATTGGGCCCTAAGAGCATCTCCAATAGCAATATGTAAAATTGATGTGTAAAAACATGTGAACTAATAAATAATTGACATTTGGTTGATAAAAAGTTATTTTACATATAAATTATACACATTCTCATTTTTGCTACAATGGTTCATACTTATAATTTTGTGTAAAATTATGATACACCAATTATATGGAAACACATAAAATATATAATATTCAATATTTTTTATAAATATTTTTTTATTTATAATTAAATAGTCAAATTGGGTGTTGATTTAAAGATCTTGATGAGTATAATTCAAATATACAAGTTTTATTACAAAATATATTTTTAATTTTTAATTATACTATTTTGAAATTTTTGTAAAAAGTTAGAGAGAGAAAATGATGAGGTGGATGTGTAAAATATACACTCATTTTACACAAAAGATAATGTAACATATTTTACACAATATTATTGGAGCACAAAAAATTATAGACAATGTGTAAATTTTATACAAATCCTATATAGCATGGTTTACATATGCCTATTGGACATGCTCTAAGGACGGAGTATATATGTATATATTCGATACTTAAGGGTTGAGCTATTTTTTGGTAAAAAATATTACACTGGCTCAGTCTCTAAGGACTGAGTATGTGATACTCAATCCCTAAGCCAGTGTACACATACTCAATTCTTAAAGGTCGAGTCAATATTAAAATATTAAAAAATATTTTAATGTGTGTTAATAATAAACCCCAATACATGTTGATGGTAATTAAAGTACATTTTTTTTGTGTTCAAAAAAAAAAAAAGTACATTTTTAAAACCGTTTTGTCTCTGGTGAATAACTTGGATTCCTTGTCCTTACAATTTAAAAAACACTTTTGCTTAATAAAAAATAAATTGCAATTTTTTTGTATTAAACTTATTATTTTATATAAAAATTTCAAAGTCACAATCACTTAATATTTTGTTGGAGAATGGGACCATCGCTACCCCATGCCTTTTTTTAACTAAAGATACCGACCTACATAAGACAAAAATGAAATTCCTGAAATCCTATTTTTTTCAGATATCTTAAAATTAATATTTTGTTTATATTCAGAATATTATTGAGATACCATATTTAAAATTAAAAAATAGGGTGATTTAGACTTTGGATGTCATCGTTAGGTGCTACAATTTTGTATAATAAGTATTTGAGTATCATTTTGAACGGAATCCGTTAATTAACGTGGTCAATCGTTAGCTCCGTTAATTTTTAACCATTTTACCCCTAAGTAAGAACAATATATTTTGTCTTTTTCTAGGGATAAAATAGGTAAATTGGATCAAAAATTAACGGAGCTAACTATTGACCACGTCAACTAACGGATTCCGTCCAAAATGGCATCCAAACACCTATTATGCAAAACTTTGACATCTAACATCTAATATGCAGAAATAAACGGCACCCAAAATCTAAATCACCTTAAAATATAAGTTATATCAATAATAATTAATTAAAAAAAATTTAAAAAATTGAAATTAATATTCTTAAATCACATAAAATCCTGAGATTGAAACATTACTCACTCTTCTTCTTTCTTGAACAACTTAAATTATTCATCTATATTATAAAACATTTTTTTTGATCATTGTTTTTAAAAGTATAACAATCTAATGTCTAAGAATACCAATACTATGGTATGGCTTGGCTTGGTTTTTAAAATTCGAATTTTAATAAAATATATATTTAAAATCCACTAATCAATATTAATTAAACAATATCCATTCTGACTATATAATTATGTAAACAAATCAAGAAAAATTATCGAGTCACATTTAAGGATGCACTTTATGTATTTGTACATTATTGGTCATCTTAGTCTGTGTATTCACGGTACATCAATCCAATTTTTTGGACCATTTAATTTTTAAATCATAGAGATCTACGCAATTGGATTGTTTTTACATCTGGTGTTGAGTTTAATTTGTTAAAGAAGTATTTTGTTAAGATTAGAATATGATTAAAAGTGCCTCTAAAAAATTTAAAACAAAATGGCCTAATCAGGTTTATTTTTAGTTTTTATAGCATGAAGATTAAACATATGTTTTAATTGTTCAATATAAATTTATTGAAATTTGTTTATTTAAATCGGTCATGCATTATTCTTTTTTATCCTATTACAGAATTTTATTTATTTCACCATGCCGAATAAGACGGAGATACCCTAATAACTTAATAAGAAATGATTCTTGAAAGCCCATCTAATGACAAAATTTCAAATTATAACTATACTTGTTACGTGAAAAATATATGATTGAAAATTTTCTTGTAGAGGTTTTCTTCACCCGGAAGGAGATCGGTTTTAGTACCTATTTTCACCTGACAAAAGTCTTTATTTGGTTTAATCTTTTTCCTCACTTTTATTCTTGTGATTGGATTTATCTTTGTTCATTGTTTGGTTGATTGATATAGACATAACATTTTTAAATTGATTTTAAAAATCATTAAGTTTTAAAAATAACCCCCCCTCTAGTATTTGTACAAAAATACTGAAACCCATCGACAAAATTTAAAATTATAACTTCTCAAGGACCGAGTATAAGCTTATATACTAACTGCTTAGGGACCGATTAAGGAATTGCCAAGCTTATACTCGATCCTCAAAAACAAAATAGTGTACACTTTACTAATGAAAAAGTGGGAGTGAAACCTTCATTTCGAAGTATACGAACAATGCTTTATACGTTGAAATTTTGATACAAAGCATTGAAACAATATAACTTTCTGGTTTATACATACAAAGTAATGATTTTATGATATAACTTTCTTGCAACAACAACTACTAACAAAAGGTTTAACAATCACATACATACATTAAAATTTGTGCATGAAACAAATACAATGCATTATATAATTGCATTCTCATCAATAATATAAAACATTTAATTATTTCCATATTTATTATATACAAAAGCGTTAGCGCATCCACAACATCTTTATAAAACTTTAAGTCTAAATTTGTAAGTATACCACTAAGTTTCTTTACATGCTATAACGGATATGGTACAAAAATAGCCATACGGGCTTAGCATATTCGTATGGTGCATAAGTTCATAAAAAAACCATAAGAGTGATACTTACTTGTATGGTGTTTTTTTTTTTTTTGGTCATGCAAGTGTGTGTTACTCGTATTATGACACACCCGTATAAATAAAAGTTAGTGCAATGATAAGTTTGTTCATCTTTTACGAGAGTAAATTTGCCAATTAACTTCTATTCACTATAGATCAATGAATGTTATAGTTATCATCGATGTGAATGCTGCTCTCGGATATAGATATATTTGGTACACCTAACATCTATACAACAATTGACCGCTAATATTTAAATTCCTAACAGATGCGGGCGCCATGTGGGAAGTTTGGGAGTGGAGAAACAAAAGCAAATGCATTAACACCCATTCCAATGCATCTGGATCTGTGTTTTTCCTTAAACAATTCACATACACACACATACAAGCTAGCCCATTATTTGCTTATAATGCATATATATACAATCCATAATGAAAATACCCGGTGGAAGATTCCGTGATCAATTACATCTCTTCATATATATATACCTACTTTAATGTCCAGCTTTTGTGTTATCTTAGACCCCCACTTTCTGGATCTTCCCACGTGTGTCTCCATTTTCTCTCCAGATTTTCTCGGGAAAGTGTACAAGAAAAGATAAATTGTGACATTGTGAAGTCAGTTTGATGTAGGAAGTCAGTGGGAAGATTCATTGTCCAGTTTGATGTGAGTAATGGAAGGAGTGATACAGGAAGTCAGTGGGAAGATTCATTCTCCAGTTTGATGTGAGTAATGGAAGCACTGATACGGGAAGGGAGGTCTCTGGCTGAGACACCAACATGGTCAGTGGCAACAGTTACTACTGTGATGGTTTTTGTGTGTTTATTGGTTCAAAGATCAATCTACAGATTTGGTAGGGTGAGTTTACAAATATACAATTTGGGTATTTTTCTTTTATACAAGCGATAGATCTTGGTTTACGGCAAGACTTGAACCTGAGTGTTCTTTGTGAATACTGACACTAAGAACAAGTGGTTTTTGTTATTAAATGTTTTGGTTTTATTTATTTTGGTTGTTGTGCTTGGGTGCTCTGTGTGAGTACTCACATTTTCCAAAAGTTGTTTTTCTTCTTAAATGTTTTGGTATGTTTTCTTTATCTTGTTTGTACAGTGGTTAAAGAAGACTAGGAGGAAGGCTCTGTTGGCTTCTTTGGAAAAGATCAAAGAAGGTCGGTGATTGATTATGTCTTTGTTGCTCCAAGTTAGAAGTTCTGTTGAGTGCTTTAGAGAGTTCACATTCTCACTTGATATTTGTTGGATTTGAAAGGTCACTTTGCTGACTCTTTATCATTCATGGTTTAAACCATCTTTTCCAAAAGTTTAAGGTGTTAGGTTGCAGCCACCAATGCATATCATGTTCTTCAACAATTCATATCTCTTTCAAAAGGTTAAGCTGTTAAGTAGTAAGCAACAATGCATATCACACTCTTCAACACTCAGAGACCCCCGCTTGCATTATGAGAGAAAAATCAAAGAGCACATGCAATTTTTTGCAAACGCCAACGCTCAAACCCGAGACCTTGCAGATAGTTTGACTCTTGGGGGAGTTCCTAACATGGTATCACCCACTATTTTAGGGATTGTTACAGTATAGGGTATTCCACCAGAATCTGTTTCTTGTTTTGTGCTTTAAGAATAAGGTGCGAGTTATTGATGGAGAGCTCTTAATGGAAGGAGGATTGGTGTTTCCATGTGCTTTGTGTATGTGTGTTCATCTGCCTAATACTCTCTCTCTACTAAGTTTGAAATGCTATTTTGGACAGAGTTGATGCTGCTTGGTCTGATATCTTTGTTGCTGGGACAATGGGCGAGTGTGATTTCCCAGATTTGTGTGAATTCGTCTCTTTTCAGCAGTAAATTCTTCCTTTGCACCGAAGAAGATTACAGCACAGAGGAGCATATTCTGCTCACAAAGTTCGTCACCTTTGCAAACGAGACTGATATCCCGCCCAAAGGGCTCAACAATCCTACATCTCATCAATGCGGGGAGGTAAAAAAATAGCTTCACCTCCACACTGCATTTCGTCAATTTTTATGAGGCAGATTTGTTGGTGAAATTAACGTAATAAATAAACAAACACCCATCCAAACTGAACTGAAGCAAAAAAGTGACAGACTTACTGATAAATGCTCATATGTAATTGCAGGGGCGAGAACCTTTTGTTTCGTATGAAGGTCTTGAACAGCTTCACCAGTTCTTGTTCGTTCTTGGCATCACTCACGTGCTTTATAGTTGTATTGCTGTTGGTTTGGCCATGAGCAAGGTTTGGTTCAGTCCCCCTCTCAATTTGCAGCTTTACATTTAGAGCTATTTAATTTGGTAACAATGATGATGGATCGCATTTCTTTGGAGGGCATTGGGACATCAAACCAAAATTGGACCATACAACTTTTTTTTTTTTTTTTGAAATGATTGTGATCTTGACAAATGCTATAAGTAATCATACTTCATTTTAACTAGCTTTTTGATTTGATGCTGGGAATTTGAATTGTCATGCGTGCGATTTTGCAGATTTACAGCTGGAGGGCATGGGAATTCCAAGCGAGCCCATTACTTGATGGAAATTTAGGTACGTAGTATACATTGGGAGAATATACTTTAGACTGTCACTGGAATCAACAAGAATCTGTTAACGATCGAGCTTCAACTACAATCAACTTTTTATTTAAAAATGGAATTTTTATTTTCATGCTCATTGTTATAGGTTTCCAATTAGCTAATTAATATCCTTTCTCACGTGGATTGTTTCATTCGGTTTTGTTTTATAGCAAATAGGAACAAGGTTATGAGGCGACAATCCACCTTTATTTTACATCACGCTTCTCATCCTTGGAGTAGGAGCCGCATTCTCATTTGGATGGTAATAATTCTTGTCATAAAAAGCGTCTATAGTATACATTTAATAAAGTTTTAGCTCATAACTTAGTTGAGTATGGTTGTCATTTCTTATATGGTGAGAGTATTTTTTTTTCACTCTGCTTAGCGGGGTATTATGTTAATACAGGAACTTTAATTCGTAGTTATGCTCTTGCAGCTTTGCTTTTTACGACAGTTTAAGAGCTCGATAAAGAAGTCAGATTACTTGGCACTGCGATTGGGTTTCATTGACGTGGGTATTTGATTTTTTCTTATTGCCTTTTCTACCACATGTTAGGAGTGTGTACACACGATGCTAGCTAGCGGCTGTATTTTTTACTGAACTTACATTGCGTCTTATCTTGGTTTCAGAAACACAAACTGCCACTATCTTATAATTTCTTACTGAACTTACATTGCGTCTTATCTTGGTTTCAGAAACACAAACTGCCACTATCTTATAATTTCTTACTGAACTTACATTGCGTCTTATCTTGGTTTCAGAAACACAAACTGCCACTATCTTATAATTTCCACAATTATATAGTCCGCAGCATGGAAGATGAATTCTATGCAATTGTGGGGATCAGGTATTTGGATGATCTTTCTTACAGTGGGTATATATATAAGGGATAATTTTGGTGGTTGATATCTACATTAATCTTTATTAAATATGTCGACATTTAATTGATGATACTCGAAACAACGATAAATCTTATAGAAAAGTGGATACTTGTACACAGACAGAGTAACCTGTTATTCTTAAAATTAAAAAATAAGAACTGAAAATCAGTTATAGAACCATTTCTAGAGAAACTTGTTTACCTAATCTTGATTGGCAATGGGTGGAAACCGGAATATCTTATTTGCTGTACCTGGTGCAATTCCTAATGTCAAATGTTATTTTATTATAACACCTCTCACATGTTTCGTTATTGGGCCAAATCGTTTGGTGTTCATCTCGTGTTGCCTTAGTGAGGTGAAATGATGTGCAATACATATGTGGTCCCCAGTCTGTCCTTACTACCTGTTCTAGTAAGAGGGATTTTGGGAGAAAGAAAAATTGCAAGAGCTAGTCCCAAAGTGGATAATATCTTACTGGGTTGGACTGGGACGTGGTGGTTTCGTTTCAAACCTACATGTCTTTTGCAGTTCTTGAAAACTAGGTTCGCCTCAATGGGACTTACATTGGAACTGAAATAAAATTTGGTTTTGCAGTTGGCCACTCTGGGTTTATACCATAGTATGCATCTTCGTAAACATCCATGGTAACGATGCAAATGCAACTTTTATCCAAAAATATATAATGAAGTTCAAGATTTTAATTTGTACTTGTATTGCAGGTCTTAATATTTACTTCTGGCTTTCTTTTATTCCTGCCATTGTAAGTTATCCTTGTTCTTGCTGTCTTTGACCCACACTAACAATAAAATCTCGTCTTGTTAATATTTTTTAATTATTTGACATGTCGAAGCTTGTTATGTTGGTGGGAACAAAGCTCCAACACGTTGTCTCCATATTAGCACTTGAAATTAACGAGCCAAGGGGGCCTTCTACTGCAACTCTGATAAAGCCTCGTGACGATCTGTTTTGGTTTGGGAAACCAGAAATTTTGTTACGCTTAATACAATTTATATCATTTCAGGTGATGATTTTTGACTAAATGTTTTTTTTTCCCTCTTACCCATTACTTAGTGTGTTGTTTCATATCGTTGTGATCCTCAATATATTTCTTGTTGTGCAGAATTCCTTTGAGATGGCAACATTTATCTGGTCCTTGGTAAGAGGAGATCCTCTCATAATCATTTTATAACTACATTTACGATTCAACATAAACTCACCTTAGATATTAATCCTCCAATGTTTGAACAAGTTAAAGCCATTGCTACTTTTTGGGTTTTCAAGAACTTATAACCGCAGATTTTGTGCCTTTCTAAATTATAGAAGCAAAGATGTTCCACGTAATAACTTCGCCGGTTTTTGGATGCTTTTCTCCTCTATGTGCAGTGGGGTTTCAAGCAGCGGTCGTGTTTCATGAAGAACCATGCAATGATTATAATTAGGTTGACTTGTGGGTACGTATCTACGTAATTGGCGTAGTATTGAAATTTTTGTGGCATTTTGGTCATTCATTAATAAAAAGAAAACAAAGAATTTGTCATTCTTGGAACTTTACAGTAATTGACATCTGATATTATTCTTGGCATACGCAGGGTTCTTGTTCAGTTCTGGTGTAGCTATAGCACTGTGCCTCTGAATGTTCTTGTCTCACAGGTTTGATTGCTACACAAATTTATTTCTAAAATATGACGATCTTTATATATGAGAAAATATACTTGTAAAAGAAAAAATAGCTAAATATATATATATATATATATATCACACATATAGAAGACAACGTAGCCAAACAGTCTCAACTGTAGCAAGAGTTACCGCGCGTATTTTATATCTTTAATAGTGTTTGAACTTTGAATGTGTATTTGAAGAATTAAGTTTGGCACAGTCGACCTAAATATGTAAGAGAAGATTGCCAATAAGAACAATCCCATGAGTTGTCCAAGTGGCATAAACAAATTAGCTGAAATAGTGATACTATAAACAAGATTTAGGCCGAGTAATAATTGTGTAAACCAAACAACCAACTGCCTAATAATTCACATGGCCTGTACACTTTTTTCTAAAATATATTCTAATTTTGAACAGGGGAGTTGACGAAATCTGAACTATTAGTTTAAATTAGATGGTTCAGATTTTGACATGTAGTTTCTGTTTAAATGAGTCTTTGTTAGAGGCAAGCACTATCTATAAAAAACAAACGGTCCAAATTTACTACTACACTTTATCCGAATCCTATTCTAATAAGCACCTCAACTCTTGATTTTTTTATTTTTTTTTTGTCCATGGGGCGTTGATTATTTCAGATGGGTTCTCGATGCAAGAAAGCATTGATAGCTGAGAGCGTCCGAGATTCACTACACAGCTGGTGTAAAAGAGTAAAGGAGAGGTCAAAACGCGAAGCTGTGCACTCGGTTACCACGAGGTCCACATGTTCACTTGGATCAACGATCGATGAAGGGGACGAAATAATAACAGTAGCTTCCGGTACTTTATCTCATTGCACTTCCACTGGCTCATTGAACTGCCAGTTAGATGAAAATGTGGTACCGGCTAATGATCAGCCAGATACTGTCTTTGAGATTTTTGACCCATCCCACCATGAACTTTCTTTTCGAATGCCGGAATATTCATCGAATCCTTTTGGCAATGATTCTTCACAACCCATTTCCATCAACTCTGAAGAAAATGTGGAAAATAGAGATGACAGCAAAGTTGAGACTCTCCTGGACTTGTTTCAGAAAACATGAAACAATAACATTTTGCCTCTTGCTCTTACATGAGTACTCTCTCTCTCTAACAAGGAAAGTTAGGGTGTTATTTGTGGTAACTACACAAACTTTAAAGGATTTAATACTAAATTTAGGTAGTTGAGACAGTTTGCTAGAAGTTTGTTGATAGTGCTGGCGATTTGAATGAATTGATGAATTTGATAATTACAACTTTTGGCAATGATGAAATCTTGAATGTCCTACATCAGTGGTAATTTCAATGTAATTGTATGATGATGATTTCATATATTTGATTTTAGCCCAGGGAGCTTGTTCTTCCAAGCTTTAATACTGAATTGAGAGACTAAAGATTTTGTTTGGATTTATCCGTTTATGAATGTTAAAAGTGCATTTCACTCAAACAATTTATTAGCAGTATAGTATTAGTTCATGTTCATGTGAAAAAAATATAAACAGAACTTGAAAAAGTGATAATGAACCTCGGCATACATTTGCCTCAACAAACACTCCATTGGAATCACCGAATCATAGTCAATCATCAACTCAACCGCCTGGCCTGTCCATATGTTCGACTATATGGTTTGGATCATGTACATTCTATCAGTATGCGGACTGCTGAAAATATCTCTTATTGTTTGGGCAACAAAAAATCATCCAGGTCTATACCAAAACCAAACTCTATATATTTATATATAGATGCTTAAACCCTCAAACAATTCAAAACCAGGACCTCATTTCCCAATTACATTCATCCTATAAAAGCACTAGTTACGAGAACCTTCAATCCTTCTCTAAACCTCTCCCTGAATTTAAATTGGGGAGATATCACTTAAAATTTTATTCCAGTCGTTCCCTATCTTCTCATATTCGAGGAGTCCCCGAACACCAACAAGCATGAAACCAAAGCACAAACTACAATTAGTATACAACTCTAAACACTTGAATATAGCGAAAATAAGGGGGTGGGGATTGGAGAGCTTGTCCTCAAATATGACAAATTTATCCACAAATTTGAGGAAAATATGAGAGGATTGGACTTACTGCCTCGTTTGGTTCACGGATTTTGGTACTGGGAAAGGAAAGTCGTTCATTTCCTTCATTTGGTAAGCACAAATTCTGAAAATACTTTCCCGAGAGATGGGAAAGTAGAGGGTAAAACCTTTCCTCCCAAAACACATGGGATTGATTTGCTCATGTGATTTCCAAGTATTTATTACACAAATTTTATACAATAATACTTTTACTTAAATACTTTCTCTGGTTTACCAAATACAAGAAAGGAAATTTGACAAGGAATTTACTTTCTCACCTCCATAGGAAAGATAAAGGAATTGATTTTCATTCCGTGAATGCAAGTGTGAAATATAAGACCGTTTGAAATAAGGCTTTATAGTTGGTGTTTCTTTTGCACAATCCTCTAGTATTTCAGTTTTTAATTAAGGTGATTAAGACACTCTCATAAATAAAAGGTAAAGTGCAAAAGGATTGACTTGGAGTGTAATTTGATGCGTTTTCCTTACTCATTAATTATATCAGACATTCTCTCTCTCCAAATTCCAGCGCAGACGTTGGCTATAGATACATTTGCAAAATAGCATTTCTCGTCAATACTAGTAGACAAATGCTACTCATCCCAAAAGAAAATCAAAGAAACAGTCCCGCAAACATTGGTGTTAGAAACCATTTCTCCCAAAAATTTAGCCGTTAGGGGAATGAATCGCAATGAATATCATGGTTAATACACTTGAACCATACATTTGTATTGAAATCTGAAAGAAAGAAAGTGATGAGCGTAGATAAATTGAAGTAATATAGGGAAAAAGAGAACCAAAGCTTCCAAGAAAACCCCATGAATATAGAACATAAAATAATTAATCTCTTATGAGGCACCAAAACAGAGTCGAAAACAAAAAGGTAAAAACACATTTAAACTACTCATTCAAATCACAACCACCAACCAACATAACCCACCAAAAGTAGAGAGAAAGAATGCTTAAGCAGTAAGCTCCTCCTCCTTGTGGGTCTCAATAGTAACATCAGAGGTAGGGTAAGCCACACAAGTGAGAACCCACCCACCATCAATCTGTTCATCATCAAGAAAGCTCCCATCTGATTGGTCAACACTACCCTGCACAACCTTGCCTGCACAAGAAGAACAGGACCCTGCCCTACAAGAATATGGCATCTCAATGCCCAAGTCATCAGCCTGGTCCAAAATGTACACATCCTCAGGGCACTCAAACTCTTGGGGTCCTTCTGGTGTGATCAGCTTCACCTTGTAGCTTGCCATACAAGTGACCCTGCCACGGCCAGAACCGGCCTTTAGGCCAAAAAGGGCCTGACCAACGTTGGGCAATGACCGGAGGCTGGTCACCGGCTGCCGGCCCAGAAAGGAGGTGCTCACCATGGTGCCTGAGAGTGTTGCTGCCATTGTTGTAGAGAGAGAAACAGGAGTGAGAGTTAGGGTGTGGAGAGTTTGTTGTGAGGAAATGAATAGAATGGGAGGTAGAGAAGGGGGGGCTTGTGGAAATAGTGTGGCTAAGTTGGGATTTTATCCTCCACATGGCAAACATGGTGTGGTTGTGACTCTTTGCTTTATCATCATATCAATATCAATATGTTATCAACACAGGGAGGTTCACCCAATTTTCTTTTTCAAGGTTTTGTCAGTTTCATCCTCACAATCTTGCTCCTAATTTTAGCCTCTCATTTCGTGAAGATACTAGAGACTCGTGGCTTCAATTTCCTTCTCTTTTTCTTTTTCTTAAATTTTAAAATTATATAAACATATCTAAAACACAGATATTCCATATGAGATTGTTGTATCCGTATTTGTATCCGATCCATATATTGTATGGATATGTACATGATATATATAAGAATTTCCTCCATTTATTATTTTTTTAAATACTTTTTAGATGTAGTTAGGATGCGCTTCGGATATGTCAAGGATAACACATTTGAGCACGTAACTATTTGTATATGTAATAAATATGAGTAAGTTCATTATATTAAAAATAAACGTGAATAAAAAAATTTATTAAATACTTTCAAAATATTTATGAATCAATACTCTCAGTTGAGATTGATAGTCAATTGTTTTATTATATGATGTATGACATTACTTGCTATCTATTGAGATAATGGGATAGACGTGAAACGTGAGATGATAATTCTTTTGACGGGAGTGTTGAGATATTTAGAATTAATTGAAACTAAATAATTATTTCATGTCTTATGTAATTGATCCTCATATTCATATATTTATGAATATCAACAATAGTATACATAAATTTTGTAAAAATACTAACTTTTATGTATAAGATACCAATTACACAAATTGTGAAAAAGGATCAGAAAAGATCAAACTTTTTAAATTTATATGATACTGTTTATAGTAAGTTTTTTACATATATAAAAGAAGAGAGAAAACTATACAACTCGATGATTTTCAATTATATTGCAATCTCTTTTTATAAAAGATAGGAGACTTCTTTTGACAACCAACACCTAACTACTTTACTATTTTAAACCGTTTTGACTAAATGATAGATTTTGCTATCTATACCTTTTTGATTAAATGATAAAAAACAAATGTATAAAGTAATTATGCAGTAATTCCCTGCATAGCTGGTTACTATCTTCTGTTACCTGACTCTTTAAATATGTATATTACATTTTAATTTTAATTTTTATAGTGTCTTTTAGGTGTATCGTATTTTCTGTATAGCTGGTTACTATCTTCTACAAACGGACTCTTTAAATTTATATATTATATATTAATTTTTATAGTATGTCTTAGGTGTATGGTAATTTAATTTTTTTTTAAAATTTCTCATATTTTTGTATCCGTGCTTCTTAAATAAACACCACCTACAAGAATCCAAGCTTTAAGCACAAATAGTTAAAGTCTGAATATTGACACGAACACCCAAGTGGCCTAATTGCAAGTCCGCTCCTTACCAATTGCCTGTATCCAAGATTACCATAGTAGAATGAAGCTTTTTCTAAATTTACGTGCAATTGAATTACACCCAATTACACAGTACAAGTAGTTGATGCACAATTCTAACTCAAATGATTTCACATCCCCAGTCCCCGGGGTATTTGAATTTCACATTGTATTAAACTGAACTAATTAAAAACTAAATTGTGTAGGGTTAATTATTTTTCCACCCCAATTACATAGCTGATATCATGGAAAAAAAATATTTTATTATTGAGAAAAGGGAAGTAGTTTTGTCAAAAATAAACAAGATTCCTTAATTCTCTTAGTTTTCGACAATGGATAGGGGTGTACATAATCAAATCTATTTCGTTCAAACCGACCGATCGATCCAATGCAATTCAATTCTAATTGAATTCCTTGAAGTTAGTAAATTGGATTAGTTTGCGTTTTAGAAAAATGACCAAACATTTGATCGGTTTGGTTATCCACTTTGTCGAAACCAATGTCAAACCGATTAAATTCAACCTCAATTAAAAATGACACTTGTCTCTACATAATTGATTATTATTATACACTATTTCATTAATCTAGACCGCGTTCACCTTATTATTATTACTACATATATAAAAGTGCCTAATAAGTAAACTCTAATTTATTTATCTTTTTTTACTAATGAATTAGACTTTAATATGGAATTACTTAATTTATATTTTTATTTTAGTAATGAAATGAGCTTTTTATTTATATTCCCTTAATCCTTGCGAAGTTGATTAAGATTTATTTTGAATGTTATTAAAATTTAAATAATCCTTGTACGTACAAGACATTGGTTTTTAACAAATCCAATCCAATGTCAAATTGGATTGGCATTTGAAACCAAGTCGGATTGGGTTGAATTTGAAAATATAAAATCCTTTTGAATTTGATTGGTCGGTGAATTGTAATAAATATAATAGTTTTGAACCGATTCACACCCTAAGAACGGATATAAAAAAAATTCCTTTCATACCAAACTCCAATCAAACATCGACATCAAAAATTCTAACCAATGCATTCTTGCACCAAGTGTCACTTGTTAGGATGTTAGGAAAGTGCAAAAAAAAAGAGTTCATTATAATCCATCATAAAGGTTGTGTTTGATTAACTGCAAGTGCTGCTGGAGGGATGCAAATCAACAGCACACTGAAAAGTAGTTCAATTGAATTTCATCATTACTAATACCAACCAAACAAAACAAGTACAAAGCATTCCATTTGTGCCACAAACTCTTCTAAAAGAGTTTCCATTGCAATTTGTTTTCGTCGAACCAAACACAGGCAAAGGAAAATTAGTATGCTAAGCCACAGACTACATGACATTACAAGATCCAGATGGGTATTAAATCATTCATTCTACTAGCCTTACCGATAAACACTAATAATATAGACGTAAGGATCTCTGCATTCTAAAATTAAGGTTTGATTTCTTTTACAGCCCACGGAACAATAACCAACAAAAATAACAAAATCCAAAAAATTAAAGAAAATTATCAGGGCTTTCTCACAAAATGCTGAAAAACTAGTTACCATACCATCATATCCTGGAACCGCCCCTTGAATTTTGTCCGTAAAAAGACTGAATATTGCCAAGTCCCTCATGAGATGACCAAATATCAATTGTCCAACTTGGGAACTCATAAAGGAATGGAATTGGGAAGCAACGTCTCTCAGTTCTCTATTCTTTGTTGACAAGAAACACCAATGTCAAACTAGTCACACTTGATGTTCCTGTAGATCCTCCTCACAAACAGATTTGACCCCAAATAACCCACAGCTCCTGCACCATACAATAAATTTGAACAATCCTTACTATTAGTAAACAACTCCGATACCATATGTATATATATAATGACATTAAAATATAATGAATCATGCCAGACAGCTAAAACTACGATCACCCCAACTAATATTTTAGGCTGATTCTTAAACTGATACCAGCCTTTCCTAATGACAACCTTCCAAAAACCCCACGAGAGAGAGACCTCATGTATTGTTAAGGTCCCAGTACCTATCTTGTTTATAGCATTTTCGGCAATAACAGGAACATTTTGGTCACTCAAAATACAGTAGAACACGATATAATTAAGTTCAAAAGAGTAAGAAAGAAAACAAAGAAAACAGTGTTTCTAGAGAACAACACCCAAGTAAATTCAATATTTAGACTTCGACAACGACTTGAAGATTGAAGCTTTTATTCCCAATTTTTTACAAAGCTAAACCCGCCGTTGACTCATTAGACTACTGGTAGAACCAGAAGAGTGTTTGGTTAGTTTTTTAAGGACGGGGGTGGTTCAATCGGTTTGGACTGGAAATAAAAATTACATGCGGCATCTTAAATTTCATTTTTTTTTCTAACACTGAAGATAAGAACTAGATTTATCTAATACAGCAAAGTAAATGGCATGCAATGATTCAACAAAATAATAAAAACTAATGTAACACTCACCGCAGAGGATTCCCAAGCCAAGACAAAACATCAGTGTGTATCCAAAGTAGAAGCTTGTTTGGAAGAACCCTGACATCTTAGTCTTCACATAGTAGTAATATATGGAATACAAGTACACGTAGACAGCTGTTGAGGCTGCAGAGAAGAACGAAGTCCATTGCCAGTGATAATTCTCAGCGTTTAGCAGGAAATACGTTCCCACAATTGTCACACAAACAGTAACAATAATGAGGATTACAAAAACCAAAAGCATAAACCCATAGACATAGTACACCTGTCAAGAAATCAAAAGAGAGATAATTTAGCCTCGCAACTAGAATTTGTAATATGCAAGACTACCATATATAATTCTCAGATAAAATTGCTAATACTAAAGGTCCAAGCCACAGCTAATTCTTTTCCCAGACATGTTCGAGACCAAAACAATTTTATATAGTTTCTAGTCAGGCATACATATGAACTTAAAAATTGAACTCCCTTCCCATCTCAAATTGATAGGCCCACTTTGACTTTGGTAATTTTTTCGGAAACACTAATTTCAACATAATCAATGGCCAAGAGAATACAACTATTTTTTTTCTATAGTGAAATTTAAAAAAAAAAAAGAAAAAAAAAAGAAGAAAGGAAAAGAAATAAATGTAGCCATCAATCTGAGGGGGAGCAAAAATGGAATTTGGACTATCTTGTTGAGACAGAGAAAGTAAGATTTTTTCCTTCAAAACATGGATTATATAAATGCTTTTTATCTCTATTCTTCACCCCTTACATGCGATAAAAACATGGAATTATATAAAACTTGTTGGTAGTTCACAAGGTCAGTTCATATTCATTTTTACCGAGTTTTTCAAAAATACCTTGTAATTCCAGAAAGACGTGAAGACAAAATACATCTCAATGAATATGCTGCCGAAAGGTAACAGTCCTCCCATCATTGAGACTACAGATGGGGTGAGGTACCACTTTTTCTCGGGAATTGGGCGAGGAATGGTCTTTACACGGCACGGATTGTTAGGAGCACCACTCCAATTTCTGCCAACGACTGTGCCAAGGAGTGCCAGAGGGAAGGAGATGAAAGCCCAAATTACGAAAACAACCACCATTGTCCCGAAGGGAATAGCCGCTAGAGACCCATAAAATATGGCAACTGTGTTCAGAATGAAGCCAATTCCAAAGCACAAAAATGGAAAGAGTGATGCAGTCAGGATCATTGACTTTATCCAATTTTTCCCTGAAACAGTACAGAAAAGTCAAACTTTTGTTAAAAAGGTGTATGTAATAGCCAATCAGAATACAGTTAAGGCCAAGGATAGAGCAGCAGACAACTAGACACAGAATAAATTTAAATGACAGCATACCCCCATGTCGTGAGTACATCCCGCCACTAACATAACCCGCAATGAATGATGTGAAAGCATAACACACTATAAAGGTTGTCACAATGGCTCCTCTCCTGGACAACCACATAAATAACATTACTGTTCATAACTAAAGCCAATACAATATAATTAAGCTAAAAATATGTGGAAACAAACAAGTGTCAGCCAAACAACCAATAACTTTCTACGAGATGAAACAAAACTTGAAGAATAAAACAAAAATTGAGGGAACACAGTGACAAGACAAAACCAACAATACTATGCGAGCAAGAGAGAGAGAGAGAGAGAGAGACTTTGGAATGTTAGCTACATCTTTATGATCCAAACACGATGCACTAAATAATAAACAACAAAGATATACTTGCTTAAAGGCAAAAACTATCAAGTATTAAATAATTATTTCCTCCTCTATCATACCCGATGTACAACATTCCAATTATTGCACACATGATGACAAGAAGAACCAGCAACGCCAGTTGAGCACCAGTACCAACAACAGCCGAAAGTACAACCAAATTTCGAGGAGGCCGGAAAACGTCACCGTGAACAAGTTTCCAACCAGACTCTTCACTTACATCTCTTTCCTATATATGAAGTGTTTTAAATAGTCAGTAAATGGCTTTTCAGACTTTATCAAATTTTCAAAGACAGGAGAGAGAATATCACCAGAGTTTCCAGATCATCATCTTCCCGAGCATATTTAGCATAGTCATTTCTAAGAGTTCGCATCAATATCATCGACACCAAACCAGTGAGGAAAATAACCATCATAAACGAATTGAAAATGGAGAACCAATGAATCTGTGTGACACAAACGTAGAAAACATGAGTAAAATGCAATAAACAATGTAATGCCACCATTAAAGCACAAAATAAAAATCCCTTTTTTCTAAAAATGCAACAAATCCAAGTTTCACCTGATGCTCAAAAAATGGATAGTCCAGGTAAACATCAAAACGACGTGCAAAGGTGATGTTAGTTGGAATCCATTTAACGGAGTAAGTCATGTCAAATGTTCTCCCCACTTCCAAAGGTTTTGGGTTTTCTTGAGTAAGATTAACATGGATGATCTGCAAGAGGAAAGTAAAATGTAAAAAAAGAAAAATAACCGGGAAAAAGAGGATCCTACAAAATCAATTTTAGAAGTTGAGAAAACAGACCTGATCTTTGTTGTACCTAAAAATAATATTCTTATGTGTGTAAAGAACATGCTTGGTATCACTGTTCCTATCAGGATGCAGCTCACCAACAAAACCTATGAAATTGGTAGGATTATGCATTAAAGGATTGAACAACAACATTAAATACCTCCACAGACTAAAATTAAAAGAATAGAATTTAACGAAACATACCCCATAGTGGCAGATCATCTGAGCTTGTATTCATCACACCAGAGGAAAAAAAAATGAGATCAGAAAATAGGCAATAGACAAGGAAAATTAAGCTTCAAGAAAAATTGAAACCCATCAAAGAAACATTTAGACTAAAAAAGCAGCTCCACACACAGATTCACAAAATTTTATACATTAAAGATGTATAAAGCTTTCAAGTTATATCTCCTCCCTTTACACTTGAGAAAAGGACAATAAAATATATGCAATGCTTTAAATCAAATGAAAAATGATGGCAACTGATAATATCGGTTCATACACCCCAACTCTTTGTACTAAAAGCTAATTTTGAGGCCCATTGAGAAAATCATTACCAAAAAAAAACGAAATATAATTTCAAGTTCAAAATCAAGGCGCACCAAGGCGCCAATCTGGAGCCTAGGCGCAAGGCGCAAGGCGCAGGCGCGCGCCTTCGAAGTAGGCGCACTTGCAAAAACTTAAAATATATTATTCTACTCATAAGCACCAATTCTAAGTCATACAATCTAGACTAAATAATATCAAATAAAATCTAAATAAGAAACATTATATCATTTATAATTTAATAATTCTGGAAAAAAATATAATTCTGAATATATATATATATTATTTATAATTTAATAATTCTGGAATATATATGGATATATATTATTTATAATTTAAATCTGGAATATATATGGATATATATTATTTATAATTTAATAAATGAAAAAAAAAATTCTGAAAAAATATATATATTATTTATAATTTAATAATTCTGGAAAATATATATATATATATAACAAATTATCTATATCAACTAAAAAAGGGACATATCATACCATGAGCAGCAGAAATATGAGAGCAGAAATATGTGAGGTGAGGGTATAGAAAAGGGCAAAACAACGTGAGCTCATAAATACACAGCCCGAAGAACATGAGAAGGAAGAAGGAAGAAGAAGAAGAAGATCTGAAACGATCGACTGAACGACGGGGTGAACGACGGAACGACAAGAGAAGTGTGAGTGAAGTGTGAACGGCGTGAAACTAAGGTGAGTAGTAGGGATTTAGGGTTTTTTACGTCTTGTTTCATGGAAGTTCCCAATAAACGATGGCTCCGTTTAGATCCAAAAAAATAAAGTCAAAACATTAAAAAGAAAAAAAAAACGCCTAGCTTCAAAAAACGCCTTGATGCGCCTGGAGCCTGGAGCCTACCAAAAAGCCCTCGCCTTTTCGAATGGGATGCGCCTAAAGGCGACTCCCCACTTCTGCGCCGAGGCGCCTGGAGCCTAGGCGCGCGCCTAGGCGCGCTTTTGACAACTATGGGTGAATCTATGACGACCACAACTACAGCTGTAAAAGAATGTAATGCATAACATACCCATGAAGAATTCAAACCAATAGCTACTTTCAATAGCATCCTTAAACTGTTTGACCTTAGCTTCATCAAGTTCGAGCACACAAATAGTACTCTTGTCCACATTTTCTGTCAAAGTCAATATGTGTCACATCATCAGCCAATGGCGCAACAATAATAAGCATATAAAACGGTTAAGAAGATCTACATACTTTGGAACTTTATGTCGATCTGGCTATCGATAAGTTCGTTTCCACCCAAGACCTCGCCAAGACCGCCCCATTTGTGACCAGCATTGCCAGCTGGATGACAAAATGGAAGACTATAATAATTGTAGGTTTCTTGCGGATTGTTGTATGGTCCAACCTTATTTACCCAGAGGGTAACCGAGTCATCGGGTTGATACTGCAGAATAAAGCGAAAGGGTGCCAACATAAGTATATATAGCTACCAAAACGTTGTTTCTGATCAATATATATATATATAGCTACCAAAACATATAACACTATATAATCCATTCTAAAAAAAGAGTGGAGATGACAGTGCTGTGCCTAATTACAGCCCCAATAGACATAAGGATATCAAGTGGAGAGGATTATTCCTCCAAGTGTACTTGGAGCACATAATCCAACTACATTCAACTGGCACTAAATTATGTGGTATAAGAACATATTTCAAACTGTTGCTTTGTTCTCCATATTATTTGTTGACATTGGTTAAGAACAGAAGTCATCTTGTTGAAATGGGATAAGGTGAATGAAGATGGATGTCTGGCATGTGGAAATTCAATTGAGAACGTGGATCATCTAATTTTTTTCTACACATTTTCCTGCTAAAGTTCAACAAGGGATCTTAAACGATCCCTACTGTAATGGGAGCCAGAAGCAGCAGTCGAAGAAGAATCAGGACTTACATGTAGGTTTAAGGGGAAGAGATCAAGGCAAGATAGTATTCTGGTGAAGATTTATCTAATTTTAATTTGTCAGCCAAACTGGGAGACAAGTAAATCCGTAGTTTCGTCGTGTGGTAATAAAGAAGTTGGACAGTGCCAGACTGCCAGCCATGGGAAAAACCAGCATAGCTATATCAGATAGCTGTGTTCTTATATTTTCTTTCAAAAATAAATAAGAAAAGACACAAGTGAAACCCCACATAGTACAAAACACAGTACAAAAGATTCATTTCAAGTAGTAATCCTAAACATAACAAAGACATATATAAAGGATTAAAACGTATATCCACACTTTTTAGGCTGTGACATGCCTAAACTCATACCTTAAAACGGCAACAAGGAGAGAGCTCACCGATAAAGGCTTGCAGTTAGCCTGAAATCAGCCTCCACTATGCACTCGCCTAGACTGTCTAACGCCCTTAATATTAATTGTAATAGCTGTCACCAAGCCATAATACAACATCACTGCTACTCCTACAAACATGATGACACTCCTCCCCCACCCACACTCCAATCACCGAAAAATCGCATGCCAGACACTAACACTCCTTGTAGCCAGCATCAACACACACATACGTTCATATGTACGTAATTGTACAGATTTCTTTCATATTCTATTTCTTTTTAGTTCCTCCTACGTGACTTTCTAGAATCCGTCTAAGAAAGCTAAAAGAAATAAAAAAGGTTAAACAAGAGACTCTTGAGATCCAAACCCTACACCGCATATTGCACACCATGAGACACTCTTTTAACACTTAAAACATAAAATCGCATCTTGAATCAAAAGCAAATCCCCCAACCACATCAATACAAACGCCATACACAACAATACCTCACCAATTTCAACTTGGATCTGAATAAAATGCACGTATTGAGAAATGAAGCGCAAGATCTAATATAAAAGACATTCAATTCAAATAGAACTAGGGTTAGGGGTAAAGTGAGACAGCATCATCACCTTGTGGTCGGACTCGGAGGCAAACGCCGGCGAGAGGACGAAGAGAACGGCGATTAGGGCAATGAGTGAGGAGAATCGATCGGAGGGCCGCATCGAGATCGATGGAGGGGGGAACGTGTGGATCTGAATGCTCGGAGAGATGTCAGAGAGAGAGAGATGGAGAAGGGTTTGTATTTGTAATTTTTATTTGTTCACTTTGCGATTTCGATTTGGTTTTTGGCCTTTCGGCAGAGGGAGTAAAAGGCGATGTAGAAACTACGTTCGCTCTTGTATAGTTGCCAGTGCGTGAGAGAACAATAGAAAAAACGGAAACTATTCTTTTCTGTTTTTGGTCAACAAAACCAATAAATCGTCAACAACAAAACTACGAATGCAGTTGGCAAGGAGACGCATCTCAGGGCTATCTTGGAACAAGCGGAAGCTCACTGGGTCGAATCTTTACTCTTGGACAAGTCTTAATTCAAATTTTCAACTACCTCAATTTTAATATAGTCTAAGGGTAGAGAGGTTTTTCGTTATTAAAATAAAATCACGTTGGCAATATTGAAATTTTTATTTATATATTTTGCCAACGCCATTGGTTGTATACTATATATTTCTCTTAATAAAAAAGTCATAGGCTTGATTCACATATGGATGGTTATTTTTGTTCATCCTTTGTTATAATGGTTATGGAATGTAATGCCATGGCTTGTGTATATAAAGAAAAATTGCATTGTGAATAACTGGTTGTTTTCATAAAAGAAAAACAATTTATACATTGTTTTTGTGCACGCGCAATATAAACGTATTTGTGGTTCAAATACTTTGTTATGTTTTTCCGTTATAGTAGTAGTTGTGTGCCCACTCCACTTGTGGTTGCTTGTCAACCCAATGGGGTGGTGGTTGTAATTATAACTTGTAAATGTGGAAAATAATTATTCTAATTCAATGAGAAAGGCGCACTCTTGTAACTCATTTGTTGAGGTTTTGAAATTGAGAAGATGAGTTTTATTTCATAATTAATGTAGTACTTCACGAAAACTAGCGCATCCCAAGCAAAAACAACTTTTGATCTCTCTAATTTTAGTAGGTGTATTGCTCGAATAGAATAGAACAGAACAACATGAAAAGTAATTAATATGTATTCCTTTAGGTAGATCTAACTCAAAGTCTTGAATATCTATATTTGTTTGTTGGTTTTGTTTTTGTATTTTTTCTTTTTCTTTTTCAATACTTTATTGTCGTTAAGCCTTTCATTTTAATTAACTTTATATGGTCGTCGTTTGTATCAAAATGTTCCATGAAAATGTATCCTTGTTGGGTAGGGTTCCCAAAGTTTTAATTTGACTCTATGTTTGGAAGTTTTGACTTGGAGTCATACTTTCTTTTATTTGAGAGTTTTTAACGGAGAGATAAATGAAAAAAAAAATATTTGAAGGGCAATTTTGACTTTGACACCAAATTATTATGCTTATTGAGACCTTACCACCAAAAGTTTTTTAAAATTAGACTTTGAGTGCCATTTTGAATGATTTTCATTAGTTGATTAAATAAAACGTTACTTGCACATTTCATACCGAAAATGCCCTTCTGACCTTCTTTTACCCAATAGATGATAAGCCTTGCAAATTGATTTAAATAATTTTCTTACAAAAAAAAAATCTTAATTTTTGGAACTTTTGTCTTCCTTTTCATATTATGTAATTATAAGTAAATTTGTTAGGTTGAGGCTATTATTGCTCATTTCATTTCAATAATCCAAATCCCATAAATACGATATTTTTAACATTATTTTTTTGGAAAAAAGCATTATTTTTTACAAGTTTCACTATTTTTGAAAAGAAAAATGATGTGACAATAAAAAAGAAAAGACATAAAAAAAGTAAATAAATAGTGATATTATTGAAAAGACAAAATAAAATAAATAAATTTAACCTTTATATATTGACACGTACAAAAACTAGAAGAAATTCACTAAAAGTTGACTTACTATGATTTAGAGATGTATACTAAAAAATCCAGCTTGTGTAAAAAAGAGGTTTAGGAAGGGAGGTTAAAATTACATGAGGGGAGAAAAATAAAAGAAAAGTACTTAATAAAAAGAGAAATTAAAGAAAATAAGTTTTCAATTGATTGCCTCAAATCAAACCTCTACGGCTCTACCCTTCCTCCTTTTTCTTCTTTCTTTTTTTTTCCTTTTTTTTTTGAAGTTAGAATGTGAATAAAATACTTAAGCTTCCTTAATAATTTAAATTGAAAAAGAATTTTGCATAAAATGACACCCAAAGTTTATAACATGATAAAGTTTGGGTGCCAAAGTCTAAATACTCAAAACAGTCAAGTGCCAAAGTCAAAATCACCCTTAATTAAAACCTTCTCTCCAAATTAGTGAGAATAGAGTTTTTTTTTTTAATGAAAATTTATTGTATTAACTATTTTATCCTAAAATACATAATATATTTTTTAAAGATAGATATTTTCTCTTTATTTATCTTTTCGACTTACAAATAATGAGAAGAGAAAGTAACATTATTTTATTTCTTAAATGTCTAAACAAATGATAGAAAATAATTTGTTCGCCTCTCCCTTTCTCTTCTCTCTGATTAATAATTTATCTTATATCTTTTTTTCTCAAAAACTCCCAAATACACTATGTATTTGTAATTTAATTACTGTGAGTAGTCTTTGTATAGCCTTAAAATAATTATTCAAGTAAGCAATTATACTTGTTGTGATGTTTTTACATCACTATTAAAAAAAATCACTTTAATCAAAAAACCTTTGATTTTTCGAACTAAATACTCATTTAAAATAATAAAAAAGAGAAAAATATAATTAAAATGATTAATCGCCCTATTCATGAGAAATAAGAGTCGAATCAATAATACGGTGTTTATTTTTTGCCCCCACTGTTTTTATTTTGAACAGAAATATACAAATATTTGAGATTGACATTCAAATTCACGTTCTTGAACTCATTAATAACAATTTTAACCGTTGAATCAATGATACATTATTTTGAAATATGACCATACGTATAAATAATGCATGTGCATCTTGTAATGTAGGTTTAGTAGAAAAAAAAATTAACACATGGCACATGCTTTTTTAATTAGTTTAATTTTTGTAGGGCAATATCATTATAAAAATAATGTATAATTTTAAAAGCAATTATACATAACACATTGGCAAAAGCTTTTTTAACTAATTTTTACGATGGTAGTATTATTAAAATAATATACAATTTTAAAAATATGATTCATTTATAATACGGATCAATTCTTACAGATTAATCTTTTTAAGACAATTTTTCGTCATAAAAAGAATTAGTCCGTACGTATTCGTACGCACTTGAAATTTTCCGTTTAAAAGTATATAACATAATTTTTTCAAAACAAAATTACGCGGCGGTCGTAAATAAATAATTATTTTGATAACGTCGGTAGGTTTAAAAAACGAAAAAGCAAAACGTGTAGACAAAAAGTGTGCGTCACTTTCTAACTTCTTCTTTTTTTTTTTCTGATTATTTTAGAATTTGCCTCTAACCAAACGCAACTTTTCCACTGCCTCCCAACCTCAAATTCATTCACAATCATACAAATTTGTTGGTCTGGTTTTCACTTTTCAATCATTTCAACATCACATCCCTAAAAATTCCAATTCCTTACCTTTTTCCCCGTCTCTCTCCGTGAAAATTCATTCTCTTCGCTTCAATTCCGTGTCCAATACCGCTTTTTGTCTCAAGAATCATAATTCATTTGTGCTTTAATTAAGTTTACAGGGGCATGGATTGAAGCTCAGTCTTTTAGATCTCAAGTTTAATAAGAGTTAGGGTTTGTTGCATAAAGGAGCGTGAAAATGGAGAAGTACGAGCTTGTGAAGGATATAGGATCTGGTAATTTTGGGGTGGCGAGGCTCATGAGGAATAAGGTTACGAAGGAGCTTGTTGCGATGAAGTATATTGAAAGAGGACATAAGGTTTTGTATTTGTTTTACATTTGAAATCGTCAAATTAATTGATTAATTTAATTATCACTATTGTTTTTTGTGAATTTTAGCTGCTATTATAATATTTGTATGTATTTACATTTGAAATCGTCGAATGACTCGATTAATTTAATTATCAGTATGTTGTTTTTGTGAATTTTAGCTTCTGTTATAATACGCGTGCATGCAGGTCAAATTGTCAATTAATCTTGTTGTTTTTTGTACGTTATATGTAATATTTCTCTGAGTAAAATTCATTTACGCTGTTATATTTTGGCTATAGATTGATGAGAATGTTGCAAGAGAGATAATAAATCATAGGTCACTTCGTCATCCAAACATAATTCGGTTCAAGGAGGCAAGTTTCAATTTTTTTTCCCTATTTATATTTTAATATTCTTGGTTTTACTTGCACATCAAGTAGAAGTATTGAAAGTTTTATTTTTTCTAGTTTTGCATGGGTTTTGGATTTACAGGTACTACTCACTCCCACTCATCTAGCTATTGTCATGGAGTATGCGGCAGGTGGAGAGCTCTTTGAGCGTATCTGTAATGCTGGGAGATTCAGTGAAGATGAGGTTTGCTAGCTTGACTTGAGTTGTCGAGTGCTGAAAGTTTCCAATTTAGAGGCAGCATCCATTTGTTTTTGATGCTTAAGTTGACATTTCACTTGGTTGATGATTTTTTTCCCTACAAATTTCAGGCTAGATACTTCTTTCAGCAGCTTATCTCAGGGGTTGATTACTGTCATTTTATGGTAAAAAAAGTTTATAGACGTGTATATACAATACCTCTAGAATATAAATATAGCTTTATACATAGGTGCAATCAACCCATTTATTTTGTTCATTTTTCTTGTGAATTGTGATTAATTATTCCTTAATTATTATTTCAGATATGTGAAGTACATCTCCTAATTTACTTATATTATTTGCAGCAAATTTGCCACAGAGATTTAAAGCTGGAGAATACTCTTCTGGATGGGAGCCCTGCACCACGCCTGAAAATCTGCGATTTTGGTTACTCAAAGGTCTTCCATTATTCATTTAAAGTCAGGCTGATTTGTCTATTGGAAATCCAATTCACCTAGTTCCTTCATCTATTTGTGTAGTCATCTCTCCTGCATTCAAGACCCAAATCTACAGTCGGTACTCCTGCATACATTGCTCCAGAGGTTCTTTCTCGGAGAGAATATGATGGCAAGGTAAAACTGGTATTTCATATTTGTTGCTTGACACACACTTACGGTTCCTTGTGGATTTTGTGTAAAGTGAGGCAAGAATGGGGCTAGATGTCTGTTGTAGGGGCATATTAAAGTATTAACCAGACTAAGTAGATTTGTTGGTGCTAAAAGTGCATTCAACCCAGTTTTTGAGCGTCATTGTGTGCTATAATTGGTTCTCATACAAAGACTATGCTAACGTAAAAAAGAATAAAAAAAAATTATTTTTCATTTTTTGAGTATATTGGTTTTGGGGGGAGGGGGTAATCAAACTCATGACCTCCCTAGTGGACTTGCCACCAAGACTAGTCATCTAAGATTTCATTTTACGAGTAAGTTGATGGTTTATCAACATTGCTAAAGGGTAACCAAGATTTTATTTTATTTTTTTGCCGGGAGGGTTAGGGGTATTCTTGTCCATTAGAACCTTCGTTTGTGCATCTGACTTGAGTTTCTTTTTTCTTTCCATGCTAACTGTTTAAAAGATAGAGTTGCAAATCATTTTGAAATTGTTTAGCAGGAAGCTTGGTGATTGAAATGAAGAAAGGTGGGAAATCATGGGGGTGTTTTCTTAAGAATATGACAAAATAAAAAAGCATTTTTTTAAGAATTTCGAAAGCAGCTGTACTTATATATTTAAACGAGCATTGCTAGAGGGACTCAATATTGGGACTTAAAAAGTTGAATCAGATGATGTGCCATTTATGCATTGGTTGGTAGGTGAGGCCCACACACTTATCACTTCATCCTCCAATTAATTCATGGATACCAGTAGCACATCATTAGGGTCACTTTTTTAAGTCCCACCTTTGATATTATTGATTTTAAAATATTAACCTTGAGGGTCCTGAGTCCTACAAAACACCATTCTTGAAATGTGGTGAAATTTGTACTCATTTTGGGTCCCGTTTCTCAAATTGCTTGCTCATGCAGCATGTTCCTGAATAACTAATACATCACATCTGGATTTTGCCATTTTGGTTTTACACTTGCAAAGATTGGTGCCTTTTGAGAGCTATATATTTTCTTCAGATACTGCTTCACTTATTGCAAATACTATTTAGTATTTACTTCTTCCTTTAAAAGAACAAAATAAAAAACTTAATCCCACATGCTATGGACAGATATTTGTACCAAGTTTTCATATGCTTAGTCACAGAAGAGTAAGGAAATTTCTAATTTGTCATACTTTTTTGGTGGGCCGTTCTTGTGGCTGTTTTCTGTTTTTCCCTTCTATGCTTATAAATTATTGGGGGAAGATAAAAGTGGAATGGATGACATCTGTAACCATTGTATGCAGAATGTGTGGAACTGATTTTGCCATTCATCCTAATGGTTTGCTACCTTCTCTTTTTTTTTCTGTGGGATAATTGACTTGTATTTTTTTGAGTAAATTTGCTTTCAAGTTCATTAGTCACTTTATAAACTGTAGAGATACTTGTGATCTCTGAATTGTCTATTCAGGATCTGCTTCATAATTGGTCCGCAGATTAAAAATTAGAACTACAAATTCAAGTAGGCATCGACCTGGAATGTTTTCCCCCAAGAACTGAAACTTTGAGTCTCCTGCATACTTGTAAGTGGAGTCACGTGTTTTTATACTCACATGAGCGCACGAGGTTCTTTGTTAAGTGAGGAAGGGTGAGTTTCTGTTTAAACTGGCCTTTGAATGTCATGTTTCGGTTTTGTCCCTATAACTAAAAACTCGTGTACATACATTTATTGGTTCTCTGTTAGACACTAAATATGCCATTGTGAAAGATAGGATGGCTTAAAACTCTAGGTAGGTGCATAATTTACAAAAGAATATGGAAATGTGTACATCTACAGAACTATATCTAAATAAAATCTAGCTATTACAAATGGGCATCAATACTTTGTTACATAGATGGTGCTGTAGGCACGAGTTATATTTTACTACTTAATATTAACCCATGATACAGAGGCAATCATGCAATTATAACGATATAAATTGTCCGATCGCCCTTGGAATAACATCTCTCTCTCACTCTCTCTTTGGATTAGAAGAGATGATTTTTTCCTACATTCCTACTTCGCTAGTTATTTATTTTTGCTTCTTGTTTGTTCAGTTGGCGGATGTATGGTCATGTGGAGTGACACTCTATGTTATGCTAGTGGGAGCATACCCTTTTGAAGACCAAGAAGACCCAAAAAATTTCAGAAAGACCATTCAAGTAAGTACTCTCTTGTGTATTCTATATTTTCTTGTTTTGATGCAATAAAATCTAGTTTCTTATATTAAAAAAAAAAGTACTCTTCTTGATCTAAAAAGTACTTAAGTAACTGTATTTTGTATAATTGCTGTCATTAATCTTCTTCTCTCTTATTCTTCTCCAGCGAATCATGGGTGTTCAGTACAAAATTCCTGATTATGTTCACATATCTCAAGATTGTAGGCACCTCCTTTCTCGCATATTTGTTGCCAGTGCAGCCCGGGTATGTGTGATTTTGAGTTCACAAGCTTGTAGAACCTAGAAATTAAATAAACAATGTCAAACTAATTTCTGTTATATTCCTTAACTAATACTGGTTTGTTTACCAGATTCTTTGTGCACTGATACATTAAATGTCTTTTAACTATATTGATGTTGTGTTAAAGAGTGTTTACTGCCCAGTTGCATTGTTTGGGTGCATCAGACATTCTAGTCTATAGTTGCTATTTCAGATTTACACTTTTTGCTGTTGGTAATAATTTACCCTTTTTTTTCTTTCTTTTTTTTTTGCCAACTGCCTCGTTGGCATCCTCCCTGTCCTCATAACAAGGAGATCCCGTGTTCGACCCACGTGGATGTGGTTGTTGAACCCTTTGTTGGCCCACCCTTGTTGTGGTGGTGGTTGTGAATGCATAGTTTGTGTGAAACATGTATTGTATAAGTAAAAGTTGTGTAACGAATTTATCGATTTGTATAAAAATAAAATAATTTACCTTTTTAATCTGAATATTTAAAATAATTCAAAACGAGATTCATCAATCAGCTAAAGTAGAATATAGGATTGCATATCTTCTTAATGTATATAGATATAATATATGCATATTATATAGATGACATATTGTGTGGATTCCTAGTAAAGCACTTACTGTTGGTGGAGTTATGCATTCTTGATCTTATGCTAATAATCCCAACCAACGCCACTGGGTTCGTCAAATCACCAGGACTCATAATAACTGTTAGGGAACTTTTCCCCTTGGGATGTAAACTGTTAGCTTGAATTCCGAGGAGAAACTGAAAAAAATAATAGACCATCTCACCAAATCATTCTCTCTTTCTAAATTCTCATAAATTTAGTAATGTTTTAAATCAATTTCCAACTTTTTTTAATCACACACCCTTCAAGTTTGATTAAAGATAGGGGACTATTGCAAATTAACGATTCTAACCACGGGTGTTCTTGCAGAGGGTCACCATTAAAGAAATCAAGAACAACCCATGGTTTTTGAAGAACTTGCCAAGGGAATTAACGGAAGCAGCTCAAGTGGTCTACTACCGGAAGGAAAATCCGACATTTTCCCTCCAGAGCGAGGAGGACATTATGAATATAGTAAAAGAAGCCAAGACCCCTCCTCCAGTTTCCCGCTCAATCAGTGGCTTTGGCTGGAGAGAAGAAGACGGAGACGAGGAGAAAGAGGAACAAGAAGAAGTAGTAGAAGTCGAGGATGAGGATGAGTATGACAAGAGAGTGAAGGAAGTGCATCGAAGTGGAGATTATCGTGTCACGTAATCACTACTTTCCGAATTACCAGAAAATATGGAGTTCTGAATATTACATGGGTGTATAAAAAAAGAAAAGAAGAAAGGAGAGGAAAAAAAAGAGATGGATATGGAGCTTTAATAAAATCTGTAAATTATACGAGTGTTGTGGTAAATAGATTTTGTGAGGTTTATATATTGTGTGATATAGCATTAAGGTTGTGCTGTGATTGTGAATTTGTATTTGAAGTATGTATAGGTTTCCCTGAACTATGTATGTGTGGGAGGTTTTGCGCTTTTGCCCTGCTGATTTGGGCATATTAATAACATATTAATATTATTTGTGATTTGATTTAATGGCATCGCCTTCATAATGATTTTATTTGTCAGTTTATGTTTTTTGGGTGGATTTCATGTTTCAATTCTGTCAAGCAGGGATAGGAATAATATAATGACATAATTTTGTTCGTCTCAAATTGATAATCATCACTTTTTAAAGAGAGATTAATTCCAACGTAATTTTTTTTAAAAAAAAAACAAAAAACTTTTATTGTTATAAAAGTACATTGTTATGTCGAAAAAAATCACATAAAACTATTTATTTGAGATATCTTAAAGACCCGTACTAGTATGAAGAGTACATCTCAAGGATTGAATAAAAGCAAAATACATATCCTACGATTATTGTAGTTGCAGTTCCCTTTCCTCAAAAAATAAGTCTATTGTCTAACTTAAATCATGATTGAATAACAAAGTTGTTTATAAGAATGTGATTGAATTTTTGCCATTTTTTTTTTGTTTAATTGAATACAAGAACAGAGATCTGGAGACAAGGAACACTCTATCATGGAGTGAAGATTTAAACAAAGAGATTTAATTGTATATTTAAGAAAATAAATTGTGTTTACTAGAGTAAATTAATAGTATAGAGCTCCAAGTCCATATCAAAATCTGCATAGATGAACCTCTAGAGGCTAAAATTATACACCAAACAATTATTGATAGAAATGACCGCTATAGAGTTCACAATTGACTTTTAACAACTCTACAACTATACAGATTGACATAGCAAAGGATCAAAAAGAAATTGAACATAGAATAAGACTTTTATTTAAGCTAAATTGCAAAAGAGAAAAGAAATTATCATATTCTTCCCTCTGCCATAATTCATTAACAAAAAAAGGTCGGAAATATAACAGGCTATGACTCCACTTCAATAATCCCTTATAATTACACTGCTAGTGCTTGAAAAAGCTTCACCTAACATACAACTCTCACTTCACCATATTAGCAACCTCCATTAGCGTTCCCTTCAACTTCATCGTCTCCGTTAAAACACATTCCCGGTCAAACAGGGCCGAGACAACCGCCACACCTTTCAAATTCGGTGCACCAATTTCCATCACAGCCCGAGCATTTGAAACACCTATACCTCCAATAGCAACCACCGGTAACTTTGAAGCCAAACACACAGTCTTAAGCCCGTCCAAACCGACAGTCCGATTATTTGCTTTAGTATTGGTTGGGTACACGCCCCCACAGCCAATGTAATCAGCACCGTCAATCCACGCCTTGTGAGCATGCTCGGACGTCTTGCACGAAACCCCGATGATCTTATCTGGACCGAGAAGGGCTCGTGCTGTAGAAATGGGCATGTCCGACTGGCCAACGTGCACGCCATCGGCATCACAAGCAAGGGCAATATCAATCCGGTCGTTTATCAGAAGAGGGATGTTGTGGGAGCGGCAAATTTCCAGGCATGCTTTGGCCGATTCTAGAAAATCTCGTGTTTCTGCTTCTTTCTCCCTAGGAACATGAGAAGAAAATAGTCAATGCTAAGGACATATATAGAATGTGATATTTTGCAAGGCAGACCCGTCTCAATAATGGTTCGAGTTGGGATTTAAAATATATTCGTAGAAAGGAAAAGCTCTTGCAAGCTGTGGACTGATTAATGTTAAAAGAGATGCTATGCAACCGCGAAGCATATTCGTCCATTGCTTCAATACATACATGCAGGTGGGGGAGGGAGGGAGGGAGTTTCTCCAAGGTTAGGCCTTCTTCCCTCCAACTTGTTTGCTACATTCACTTCATTCTTGCATATACACGTGGCGGACACTATACATGTTTGAATATATATATATATATATATTTATTACACCATCTATCCCTAATTAAGAGTTCATGTTTGACTTTCGAAATTTTTTTAGAATGCACTAAGTTCATCACAATCAATGGTTTAGAACAAACGTGTTTCCTATCGCGAGTTTAGATACATTGATTATGGTATGAAAGGAAAGGAAAAGTGGACTCTTAATTTGGGAGGCAAAGAGTATACTGTTTGTGACATCAAACACTCTTACATGATGAAAAGAACCAAAACAAAAAAAAAGACAAGACACAGGGTCAAAGTATGCCAAATATAGGTTTACGTTAGGGGAATTATTTGCACGAAGTATTTGGAATTGTGAATGTAACAAGTGTATAAGATCCTATGCTGACCATAAAAATTCGCATGTACTAACATTAATGTCTTTCCAGAAATTACGATGGAATGTGGTACTTGAGAAAGAAAGCAAACACATATGAAGAGCAGCAAACCTCAGCTGAACAATGGTGGCACCTCCCTCTATGGCAGCTTTCACAGCATCTGTTATTGAGTGACCCCACTTTCTATTCATCCCCGAGTCAGTAACAGCATACAAGAAGAGATCGCTTGGGTCAAACACATGTTGCCTAGGTGAACTGTGGACGTTGCTCTTAAGCTTAAGTAGATGGTCAAAAGGACCTTGAATCCCATTTCCTATTACAATGTCTTTGCTATAATCCAACGCAATCTCCACATAGTGTTTGGCTACCTGTCAAGCCTCAAACGAAACAAAGGAATTAAGAAAAAAATGCTCTTAGGAGAAGGGAAAAAGAGAGAGAGCTACAACTGCAAATGTATGTGTGCCCCAGAGAGAGGGGAGATCCAAAGAGACACACACACACATATATGTATGTATGTATAGAGAGAGCGAGAGAGGGAGGGAGAGATGACAATTGATGAGAGACACGCAGAAGCCATCCAAGGTTTGACTCTGAGCCACAATGGAATCCTTAATTTTCTACTTTAAAAGAACTAGTTTACGAGAATAAAATAACCACATAATATATCATGATCTCAGAAGTATAATATTTCCCTTTCATTGTTCCTTGTACATGAAATGCCTTCAATATGAGTCAAATCAATATTGGTCGATATTGCAATCACTAATTTCCCTTAAGAGTTAAATCTCACATAATATCCTTAGGATGGTGCTCCACTGATATTTATTAATAAGCCGTCTTTTTATCTTTGTTCTGCCACTCATTGATTTCAAAATCATCACTCAAGGAGACATTTTACTTTTAAAAAAGATTTGCGACCGAATACTGTATAGCACTTCAAATGAGAGAAACAACTCCACCAATCTATAAATTCTCCCTTTGATCCTTTGCCCATATATCAGAAACCGGCAAAAAGCGAAACATGTGGCACCAAAATCAGAGGGGAAGAACTACATAAATGGTTCCTGTATAGGTCTTTTTCTAATAGCACTTCTTATCCCCTGTTGGACCAACAAAAATATGAGTGAAGCATAGGCCAGAAAGCTTATTTATTTGCAAATCAGCTGGGGAGGACATGGATCATTTTGTTTCTCCGTTTTTTTTCCCTCATTTATTTGGCACAAAATTCTCTCCATCTTCTATGTTCAGGGAGCAGTTCCAAAAGGATGGAGGGAGTTCACACAGATTCAATGGTTCCCTTTCGAAGAGGAGGTTGAAGATGCTATGGACATGCATCCTTATGGCTGGAGCCTGGTGCATTTGGAAGCAGTGGAACGATAGAATTTTTGGTGAAAGAGAGTTAAATATAGAGTGTATCTTTGAAAGAATTGTTTTTGTTTTTCTACCTTCGCTGTGGGCATTGACATCTAAAGAATTCCCAAATCTGGGTGTAACATTTATCATGCAGAATTGGGCACAAATCTGTCTTTAAGGAGCAGTTCCTGTTTGGTTATAATGGGCTTGGAGTGGTTGGTTTCATTGGATATTTGGGTAGCCATATAGTTAGGGTTTGCTTCTGACGGATGGATTTTTGATGGATGTTTTTTCTGTTGTTATTGGATTGATTTTATATACGTAGGGGATCCTTTTGATGTGTCTGTACGGGGACCCCTTGTCCCCTGAACTTGTATCCTTCTTTTTATTAATTATATTTTCCGTTTCCTATCAAAAAAACAAAGCTTATTGGTTTTGATCAATGCCTTAGGCTCTTAACTAAGGAAGGATAGAGTTTCATAACTAGGTTTTATTTTTACCATTTATTATGTTGCAATTAGTATTATTTTATTTTTTATTGTGTGGAAGTCAAATAGCGAATCTTATATTGAACAGACGGATTGGTTAATTACCTTAACAGCCGATAGCATTGTGGAACCTTTTGCTAGCTCAGCTGCTATACATGATGCCAAAGTGCAACCTGTTCCATGAGTATTCCTAGTTTTTACACGTGGTGAATGTAGCTCATAAAAATCCTCCCCTACAGAAGACCCAATCAATAAAGAGAGTAAGCACTAAGCATGCCTTCCTACTCCTAAGAATTAATAGTTTTCATTTGTCAGAAAGACGGAAAGAATAAATAAGTTAAGCATACCATTAAAGAAAACGTCAACAGCATCCAATGAAGCAGGGAGATCACCACCTTTTACAAGTACATTCCTAAAAATCAAATCAAGAAGTTGTTTCAGTTGTCTTTTTTTAATTTCCGTGGTTAGTCTGAAATATCTTTGAAGAAAAAGCCTCGCTGGCACAGTACACACTAGATGCAGATGCACAGAAAAATAACCTATAAACATAAACACAACATATTTGAAGAAAAAGTCCCAGCTGGCCAATTGTCCAACAACTTTAAGTTCATCTGTTATCAATTAGAAGCAAAGCAGCATGCAAAATTACTACCCTTTAACCATTTTGGGCACTGATGCCTCCCACCTTCTTCAATCTCCAAAACATTACATTTAAGACCCCGATAAACTAAGAAAAGAAAAGAAGCTCCCCCTCCCTCTGTCAAACCAAAGACATTGTTTCTACTCATAACTTAAACTTGACTTACTGGAACTGGACATTCGTTTGAAAATTGATTCTTCAATAATTCACAATTAAATTGAACCAAAAGATTAAATACACAGTCCATGAATTGGAATCCCATTCAGAATTTCAGATACTTTTTTACCATTTCAAAGAATCTGTGTAATGTTTTAACTTTCAAGTTATTGATGAGTAATCAACTTACTTCATCAGCCTGAAATCATTCACTGCATAATATAGCCTCTTTTTCAAAAAATAATCAAATTGTTTTCTTATATGAAGTATTTAGAGATCCATTTTCTATAATCAAAATTTCCAACTTGATTGTGATGGTTATAGTTTGAGTTAAATAATTTAAACAAGTTATGCAGTAAACAGTTTGGGAAAATAGCATAAAATGAAGTTCAAACAACGCCCTGTGAATGTTGTATGATAAGAAGCCAAAACACAAACATTTCAAGTAAAGTTCATTATTGACCCATCAGGTATAGGAAAAACCAATATCCCCCAAAGTTAGACCATGACTTCGGAACTCGTGAAATATTATTGATACAACGTGTTGACTTAAAGAAAGGGGTTATGTTTAGAACAGAGATGTAAATACAATATTAGCAGTTTCACAACATTAACACTAAATAAAAAAATAAATAAAGAATTAGTTCATTAGGGAAAATTAACCGTGGGCCCATGGCATGTATAGATTTTGCAGCGGAACACATGTCAGCTACTGTGTCCAATTGCACGCCACCAAGTAAAGCAGACGCCTCTTTTAGATTCGGGGTTACTATGTCTGCAATGGGAAGAAGTTCCTCCCTGCAATCAGGAACCGACAAATAACGCTTATCTAGAAAGTTTTAAGGGTGGAAAAAAAACGTAATTTCATGTGGTTCCTCACAAAGCAACATGGATAGATGACCAAAACAGCGTTAGAAGATACATATGAAGCATAGACCTGACATACGACACGTGTTTCGACATGACACACGACACGCATTTTTTCCAAAATGTAAGACACGACACATAGGGGGGACACGTTCTTAATTAATTAATTAGATATATGCAATAAATATTATAAATATTTAATAATTCAATAAAATGAAACTAGATTGCATTAATAACCCAAATACTCAAAACATGATCACTAAATTGTTCCATAATTAAAGCATCAAAAAGCATACATAGACTAAATTGTTCCATAGAATGATAGAAAACAAAAGGGGAATATAAAAAGTGGCTTAGTTGCTTCATCAAGTATTATCTAAATCAATTATCAAGTATTAGAGACTATAATTAAATCCAATTGTCGGAGAGTGTCGGAGTGTCCGACAAGTGTAACGACAAATGTAAGCAAAACAGGTTGATAGAGCAACTAAACATCGGACTTACCTAAATGAAGCAAGAACTGAAGGACCAGCCAGTACATCTCCACTTGTAGATACCATAACAGGATCAACAACTAAAGCTGCCTTCAAAAATTTGTTTAAGTCAACTCAGAAGCCACAGCATTTTCAACCAGAAAGAAGGAAAGGAAGTAAAACTGTGTACCTTGAACAGGGAACTCCTTAAGGCTCTGATGAAGGATCTTGACTATCCCAATTGAGGGGAGCATGCCTGTTTTCACCTAAGATCATATCAGTACATGATCAAAATTTTAGCTATAAGAATCTAGAAAATAACTTTTAGAAGAAACCTACAGTACAAAAGATTTAGGGTATGTTTGATAATAAGATGGAAAATATAGCAAAACCAATTAATTGTTGTAAGAAGTTGGAAAATGAGTTGAGTCTAGTGTTTATTTTTATGAGTAGAAACTGCATCCTACTTTATTTTTTGTGGAAAATTTTTCTTCCTCGCCCCCCAAAGAAATTTTTTCCATGGAAAAGTCGAGAAAAAGTAAGAGAACATGCCACTCAACTAATTTTCCAATTTCTCACAAAATCAATTGTTTTTCCTGCCATTTCCCGTCTTGCTATTAAACGGAGCCTTAAGAGTGGAAAGCAAATAGCTTAACAAAAGAGATCAAGAAATAGTGAACAAACACAAGGAGATGCATCACAGCTATAAGGTTCATACTTCACACCCTTGTAATCAGTCAATAGGACAACCATATCAGCGATAAATACTGCTTTGAACAACAACCATATTAGCTTGTTTTAATATAGCTAGTGAATAAATATTCCACCGAATCTGGGATGTGATAAGAACTGACTAGATTTGAGAAGAAGGATTGGCCTAGTGGTAGGAAACCTGAGGTCAAGGATTCGACTCGTGGGAGTGGGAGGGGGGGTTTTCTCTGTTTGTATGGTGAAGGGAGAGACTTAGACCTACTTTGATAAAAAAAAAAAATAACCGACTAGACTAGTGTTCAGAAACCCAAAACAGACAGGTCCTAAAACTCCAACCTCAAAAAGCCCTTTCTTTTAGACCTGCAATTTAACATACAACCACCAAAGCCAATTTTTGCCCCAAAACATTCACCGACTAACTTTGTAGTTCTAATAACATGTGACTTCCTAAACCAATCAAGGTCCAGTACTTCTAGATCCCCAGAACCTTCACCCATTATTGTTCTTCAACCTCTTAACACCCTGTCACAAGTTCTCCTTGACCTTAACCCACTACCATTATTGTTCTTCAACTTCTTAAAACCGTCTCACAAGTTCTCCTTGACCATAACCCACTACCAAAACCAACTCTAGGCAGCAGAACGACATATTCCTGGTGATGTCTGGCATCACTAGTCATCTTGAACAAGCACCAACATAACCAAACAAAAGTACCCCTTAGTCCCTTACTTTTAAAGTTATAAATTATTCACTAAAATCGAGGATAGTATTTAGTATTTACATATCATTAACAATCACAATAGGCAATTTCAACATTTGTAGCGGTAAAACTCATGGATTCATACTTAACAGCATGATAACCAGATACACTAAAATGATAATAAAGGTTCATAACTGATTTGGAACAAAAATGCGTTTCATAGCCTCTCCGTGACTGCATCCCAACAAAATTACAGAACGGACCCCGGGGGGGGGGAGTCATTATTATCAACTTACAACATCAACGCGCATGTCAGAGAGCACAGACTTCAACTGCTCAGCAACAAAATCTTCCGGCACAATGTTCACACCCTAAAACACCAAAAAGGAAATCAATAAAGGTTCCTTTCTTTTTTATTCTCTAATTAATGAACGTTGAACACTAATTCTGACTACTTAATACTAAACTGAAGCATAAAAAGTGTGTTTAATTTTATCTAGCTGAATATTTGAATAGATAGCATGTTACAATTTTATCCACGCTATTATGATATATATCAATAGCTAATGAGTAAATGCACAAGGACACCAATAGAACATCTTTTTCATTAAAGTTAAAGTAGTGTTCAGCAGAGACATGTTCTTAACAGTGAGTGCTGTATTAAAAAAACAAATACAGCCTATAAACAACAACAGCTTAACTTGACAACATAAAAACAACTTAATTTACAATGAGACCTGAACTCCAACAGTGTTCTGCGCAGTAACAGCAGTGATAACAGTGGAACAGTAAACTCCACGTGCAGCACAAGCCTTTAAGTCAGCTTGAATCCCAGCGCCGGCACCTGAATCGGAGCCGGCGACGGTAAGAACATGCGGGATTCTCGAATTAGCGCTTCCGTTAGTCACTGCCAACGCCTTGTCTTCTTGCATTGCCTTGATAGTCAAAACCCTAGGTCGCGATGGTGGACAAATCTGCCAATAATCCGTATAAGTTTGTAACATGTAATTGAGAGGGAGGAGTATGTGCTTGACAAATAATTCAGAAATTTGAAGATGAAATCTTTGATATCAATCGAGGATTTTGAGTATAAAAAAAGGAGATCAAGTTAGGGTTTACCTTGGTGTTGGTGATGGAGAAGGGATTACCGGATAGGAGTTGATAGGAAAAGTAAGCCATTATATACCGATGCCACAGATCAGGTGGCGACAGTTGGATTGAAGTGGAAGACTCAATTGGCGCTTTATATCTTCCACATTACCTTTTTCATTTTTTCGGTGCTCCACTTACCGTATATTTTTACTGAGATGTATTATATAAATTGTATTTTCATAAAATAATATATTTATTATATATTTTATTTTCTTACTCATATTTATTGTATAGATTGTATTTTTATAAAATATAATAAAAATATAATTATATAAAAGTGATAAAAATTGCGAGTAAGAAAAGCATTTTCTTTTCTATGTTTTTTTTGGAGTAGATAAAGGCACATCTTTTTTTCTTAAAGCACATCTAATTAGGAAAAAATATGAGTTTTACTATATTTATTTATAATTAGTAAGGGCACACTCAATTAGGTAAACAAAAACTTGATTTACTTATCACTCTCTCCTTTTTTATGTGCTTCCATTGTCATTTCTCCATTTTCTTTTAAATCATTAGATAATATGATTTCTTGATCACTATAATTATAATCTAAGTATGTTTAATAATAACAATCTTGTATTATATATCTAATTATTAGTTTAATTTTTTAGAATGTGAATAATTATATTTTGTGTTAAACAAATACATTGTATTTTATAATTTTGAGATGCATTTGAATTTAGATTTTGTGCTGATATTATGAATGTTAGCTTTTCTAAGAAAAATTTTATTATTGATGGGAAATTATATGCTATTTTTATTATTGTACAACTTCTTAAACACGTGCACAACTTTTTTCATCGAAAAGGGAATAAAAAAACTATATTTATTTGCATTTATAGTGATAGAGACAGAAGATTTTATACCAAAAATAATTTATCAAGGTTTTCATAACAAATAAAAAAGCCACTAATTCTTCTTAAATTAATATTGTATTAATTTGTTGATGCGTCCTTACCAATGTTAAAACAAATAGTAAGGCTCCGTTTGATTCCAAAGTGGAAAAGAAAAATAAATTGAGTTAGTTTTGGTGAAAAAATAGAAAAGAAGTTGAGTGATAGAAGTGATATCCTTTTGATTTTTAAGTTTTTCCATAAACAAATTTTCTTTGCTTGGTGGTGAGTAAAAATCTTCCATCAAAAATATTGAAGAATGTGAATATATATTCATAAAATGAATAACATCTCTCACCTTATTTTCTATCTTTTCACACAAACTAACTAAATTTATTTTTCTTTTCCATCTTTGCAATCAAACGGAGCATAAAAGTTCAATTTTTACCTTATTTGGATGTGCCCTCATTAAAAAGTGGATGTGCCCCTACCATTAACCTTTTTTTTTAATGCATGCAAATAGGACGTCTAATAGATACATGGTTAGACTATCTCATGTGGGACGTTAAATAAATCATCTCGGGAAATTTGGTCTGAGCCGTATAAATAATACACATCTCACATATGAAGGGTATAATTTACACATCCTATATATGCGTGGAAAAGTGTGTCATTTACACATTTGATTATATATTTTTATCTTATTAGAATTTAAGCAGACTTAAACTACCGTATACCATACCATATGTGATACACATTTTCTATGGTGTTATGATACATTTATAAAATTATAACTTTCATTTGTTTATTAAAAATTTAAAAATAATTCCAATTTTGGTGATATTTGTACATGAATAAACTCCACGTTTTAATGAGTTATAGTTTTTTTTGGGTGGGTACTATGTGTAGTCCCCCACCCCCCACCCGTCTCCCCCTTTCCCTAATTTACTTACCAACTCTCTCACTTTCATAAACACTCATATTAATTCATATTTTACTTATTTTTACTCTGAAGTCACTTTTTACCACTTTCACCTTCTTTATTTTTCAACATCTTATTCTTTATGTTCTTTCTCCTCCTTTCTTCTTCTTCTTCTACATATATATAGATATAGATATATGTGTGTATATATTTGTGTATATTTTATGTAATTTTAATCATAAGAACTCCAATTATGAATTTGAACCCTAATAACACTAGCATGAAATTCATAAATTTGAGCCCTATATAAAAAATGGCTATGACCACGTATAAAATTGTGCTTGGTACACTCATAAATGAGTGTGATGGTAGAGACTTGGTGGATAATAGATGAACATGTTTAAATTTAAAAAAAAATTGGTTACAACTCTCACCCAGTGGATGACAAGCACGTATGTGAATGCATACGTGGCTGCAAACCATCGAGTATGTATTGGTTATGGACTTAAGAAATAAATTAAAAAAATAAATACATGTTAATTGGCATTTAAAAAAAACACAAAATACAATTACAAACACAAATAAACAAAAAGAAGTTCATAACAATATTATTAAATAGCAAAAGAAAATAATAACAAACAAATACACAATTAATGTCTTAAACTCTTGTAAAAAAAAAAATCCTATGAAATATAAGGATCTTGGGGACCAGCTTGGCGGGGCTCGGCAGCCATTCATTAAATACTTTCTTTGCCTTCATTCGAAACGCTGCTAATATAAATAAACATGTAGAACTTTATATAGTTTGGTTCAAAGTCAAGTTTAAACTCGAGCATAGAGAGATCATCTTTTCCCAAAACACTACCAGAATAAAAGATAAAAAAAAATTAAAACAATATTCAAAATTTAACAAAATAAATAAAAGGGAAGTTCTACAAGTTAGTTTTTAAATCTTAGACAATGTTGGAAGCTTCTGCAAGTTCCAACCATGCACTAATTTGATTACATGATGATGAGCCTTGCCCCTACTTTTTATTGCCTTTCATTTTGTTGGTCGACGTCTATGTATATTAGTATAAGTAAAATCAATATCGCATATATAATAATCATCTATATTAACAGTAATAGCAAAAAAAAACAAATAATTATAGTTTACACATATTCTAGTTAATTGGACATGACCAGATGGGAATGAACAAACATGTGCACGATGACTTTACCATAAATAAGCAAGTATGTGTATTCGTACTTGCTCCTTTATCATTGAGTAATGCATGAGTTGTGTGTTGATAAAATTGCACTTGTTGTTATTAAGTGAGTATATGGACATATACTCGGTTGTAGGCAACCGAGTCCTGTTCATCAAATACTTATGTGAAATTCATAAATAATTTAAATTGGATGTTTAAATCTAGTTGCATTATCGGCTTAAGGGTTATTCGGTCTTAAATATAATTCAAAACATCAAGCAATATTCGTATACATAGTTTTAATTTACAACATTCAACTTTAAATTTAAGGTTTATTTAATAAGATAAAGTCGAGATAAGATGAGATAGGATTGAAGTAGATAATCTAATGCATGCAAGTTGATGAAGATGAAGGAGGATGGGATAAGGAAGAGATTATTAGGGTTTGGAGGGGACGAGAGAGATTGATGGTATAAGTGTTTGTAAGGAATAAATGATAATGAAAAGTCGAAGCATTGTTAAAGTTAATTGGGAGATGCACATAGCATCCACCTTAAGGAAAAAATATTTGTATACAGTAATAATAATTATATTTGTTTATAAATTTTAATTATATATATAGCAATGAAAATTAATAGTTTTTATGATCACTCATTGAACTAAGTATATCTTTTTCCAACGTTTATATTTTAGAAATAGTGAAATATACACTCTCAACTATTCATGCATATATGTTAAAAAATAACTATTTATATATATACTTTGTATCTATATAACTTCATTAAAGCTAAATAAGTAAAAATAAAATAAAATAATAAATTATACCTTCCCTCAGGAATAAAATTAGTATTTGTCTTAACATTACTATTATATCGATGTTTTATTATATAAGTAATCTCTTTTTTTTTTATTTTTTTATTTACACTGTGAAAATAAAAGTGGCCAATAATATTTCACGTGAAAATTTGTGTCATTAACTCTATCAGTAAAATGAAAGGGATTATGCCACTACATTTGTTGTGGATTTTTTTATTTCACCCATCTATTTTTTATCTGTTTTTTAAGTATGCCGATAACCAAACTCAAATTCGCATGCTTTATGCTAAAAGTAAAGACGCAGTACCATTAAATTAACAATATACTTTATCATTGAATCAACAATACTTTTATATTTTATTCTTCTCATTCTATAACATATATAGAGATAGAATGTATACACGTAATATGCATATGCATTATTTATTAAATACAAAATTCTCTTTTGCCGTCACTTTTAATGTGTTTAGGGTTATTGAATTCAAACTTTTCCTCTAAAATGAATAAAAAATAAAGTCGAAAAAGTTTATAGACAATAATGAATCAAAATAAAATGTAATGAATGACAAATATAATATGATCACGGTAACAAAGGACTCGAGTTCACTTGCTCGATAATATTTACATATTTGTTTATATAAAATTGTAAATAGAGAATTTTATCATAAAAGTGAATAAAAACATATAATTATTTCTGAATTGGCCAAGGACCGTCGAAAAATTCCTATAGATTATTCAGTGCGACAGATTAATAAGAAAAGTCATAAGATTCGGCAGCTAAAACATAATTATTTTGTCCAAAAAATTGTTTGATCGGTAACGGTAGGTCGACTCACTCTTGAATTGACAGACGTATTAATATGGCAATTATCACAAATTGATTACGTCTTCTTCCAACTCATTTCCTGCCTCGAAAGAAAAAAAAAAAAAAAAACATTTGCTATTAATTTGAGATAAAAAAATATATATAAAAACACACCATAGTGATAAACAGCTGTACTATCTCTTATTATTTTTATTTTCACTTTTTAATTTTCTTATATCTAAATAACAAACTAATCGTGTATTTATAAAAATTAGTTTACTTTTATTTAAGACAAAAGAAGTACATAAAACGCAAATTAATTAACTACAAAATGGGTTCCACTAAGACCTTGTTTGAATAAATTCTCTTATCGTTTTTCGAGTAAAAAATTAAAGTTTATGTCAATTTTTTTTTTCTGTATTTAGTAAAACTTAAAAAGTGTTCATAAAATACCATTTAATTTAACAATAACATATTTAAGTAAAAATATTATTATCCAAATTTTTTATAATAAATACTAAAAAATAAAAAAAAATTAATATCATAAAATCTAAGTATAATATTCTTTCTTCTAATATTTTTAAAATTTGTCCTTATTAAATAAAAAAAAAGTAATGACCTCTTTCAATGTGCGGACCAAACAAGCCCTAAAGCCCGTTCGGACATACGGGAGGATCTCTGGTTAAAAAATTTCTAAGCCCTAAGTTTATCCCCCAAATTTTCCCGCCAAATAATTTGAAGGACTTTTGTCTAATAAATCTTTCCCTCTCATTGTGGAATATACTTTCCGCATTTTCTCTCTCATCACATCGGCGAACACAACGACGACGTTCCCAGTACTTCCCGCCGGCGACTACCCTCCGCTCAACGGTTGAACACCTCATTCACTGGTTAGCGTATATCTATAAACTTCTCTTTCTCAAATATAGATATAATATACACATTTCATTTACAATATACACAATCTTAGGTTTTCGTCGAATACCGCACCGTTACAGATTTGTGATGCGGTGTAATATGATTGTTTATTTATTGTTTCAAATGACGAAACATCATTTCCTGTAGTATCTATGTGATTCTGTATTTTACCAGGGAGTCTGTAAATCGAACTGATTGTTCGCTAAAATGGGTAGTGTTTAAACTTTGAAGGAAGTAAGTTGTGAAGTTTTGATTGCAGGCTTGCGGCCGAGCCTCTGTATGCAAAAACTTTTAATTGTTACAGCTTTTATGTATTTGAAGCCGCAAGAGTCTGCAATATATAGGGTTGATTACAGGTATCATTTTTCAGTAATTTATGCTGACCATGTTAAAATAATTTTACACTTCTGAAGGACCATATTAAAATCCGGGATGATTGTTACTTGGCGGAATATGGGAATATTTCAAAGATCTAATACTAATACCAGTTGTCCTTGCCATCAACAACTTTTAAATTTTAATATGACAATTTTTTATATAAGAAACTCTCAGCGCTAAGAGGGCATTGAAGTGACTTTGCATAGAAATTTGAAAGAGTTTTTGGGGGTTCTAAAGGGTCACTCATTGAGCTCGGTATTTTTATACCCAATAGAAAAGGTATATAACCAAAAACAGCCAACTGGTGTAAAGAGCTACTATAACTTATGAAATATATGGTATGTTTGATTAAGGTGTGAGAAGAGTGCATCCTACAGACCACCTAAAAAATGTGTTAAAACATGACTATGGTGCTTTATAGAGTAGCAGCATATGGATCCATAAGAGTACAGCAAATCAGTCCTTACACCCTCTCCAAATGGATCATGCAGGATATAAAAGGGTAACGACTTGAGTATTTTTGCACACCCTTCCTAAAACACCAAGGTTGTGTTTGGTTGCTATTTCAGATCAAGATTTTAAATTTTTTTCTCAAAACACAATTTAAAATCAACTCTACTTTCACACTTCCCAAAATTTATTTCACTATACTTTCTCTCTCTAATTTTTTTTTAAAACGCCATAACTTTAAATCCAAAAATTAAAAAATAATAAAAAATATATATTTGAAACCTACTCATCGAGATCTATAAAATAAGATCAATTGTGACTATTTTTTGAAATTTTTTATGCCTTTTTTTCATTGGTTGAAAAAAAGTCAAACAAAACCAAATTCACTTTTCAACATAAAATCTCTAATTCAAAACATTTAACCAAACACCAAATTTTTAAAAACTTGTCTAGAAAATTTGTCTAGAAACATTAACCAAACACCACCCAAGCATGCCAACAAGATAAAAAGTTTGATATTGATTTCAACATCAACCAAATTGTATCAGGAGGCAAGAAGACCAACCAACAACTTCTCACCCGTCTCATTGACAGGGGAACTTCACCCAAATATACTTGATTTGTATTATAGATTACATGGAAAATTATTGCTGCGATATTTTACTGGTTGTGTATGATTGGCTCTAACAGTCCTAATATAAACTGTTCTTTTTGTTACCACATTTTTTTTCCTTTTGTTTCTTTTTCATTTCCATGTTATGAATAGATCATTCTTGAAGTTTTTAATTATTTTTGAACTTAACCACAAATATTTCTGTAATTGCTTGTGGACATGAAACAATGTTTTCTTGTTGCATTTCGTATATTTTTTGCCGTTAAGGGAGGTTTCATTTTGGCAGGTTGTCGTTAGTGGACATGGTTTTTGAGCCGACAGACTATCAGTGGCAGTAGTTGAATATGTTGACTAATGACCAACAGAGAACACATGAGGCAAGAGTAACAACTGTGCTTCTGCATTCTTCTTCCCCCCTCAGTTTTTTCTTTTTATAGTGTTGTGTTATATTTTCTGATCTTGTTTGGGTTACTGCTGCTGGTTGGTATTGCAGTGTTAGCAACTCCAGTGGTGGTTCTAGATGTGGAGAGAAAATTCCCAAGGTTAACTGGTCCCAACATGCCAACTCACATAATAACTTTTCAAGCCAAAATAGGTTCTTGAGTTCAAATTTTCTTTTCTCCCTGTCAACACAAAAACCATGTACTGAAGGAGCAATGGCTGTGAGGTATATTAATACGCCATGTATTTATCTATACCATGTTGATATTGGTTATTGAGACACATCTTTTGCAATTTGTGATTTCTTAGAAATTATATTACTCACTTGAATATGCTGCATAACTTTCTAGTTGTTACTCTATTTGTTAGAGATGAGAATTATAATGCAGTGTTTACAACTCTTTCAGGTTTGTATGGTTATTGTTGAGCTAAAACATGTAGTATCCAACCAGCATTGTACGGGTTGATTTAGAGAAGAATATTGTGACAGTGCACATTCACTGAAGCTTTTCTTTTTAAAAGAATATTTAATGTTTCTTAGTTTGTTGCATGACATCATTAAACAATGAGTACCGAAAAATCCTATGATATCCAATATCGATAAATCTCTGAACTATTTAATTTGAAGTATACGAACATTTTTAGTAAGTTTCTATTCCAGCACGATTCCATAGATATGTTGAGCAAAGTTTTCTTGTCCTAAACTTAGACAGTTGCGTAGTTAGCACAATCATATGGTATCCACATTGACCAACATTTGTATTTCACCGTGCCTTGTCTTTTTTTCCACCATTTTTTCAGGTCACTGGCTTGTCAAGTGCAGAATGTTAGGAGTGTGCATAGTCCACATGTTGACAAGGTAATGTATTTTTGATATAAGTCATAGGGACAACTTTTATGGTGTCTATTTCCTTTGTTACAAGGAACACTCTTTCTTAACATTTTACTTTGTTAATACTAAATATACCAGTTAATGATTAGGATTACGTGATTTATTGTTCTGTCCATTTTTCTGGTAAAATGTAAAATTTCAGTGAACTTAATGAGGAAACAGGTGCTTAGGGGCATACCCCATGTAAAAGAGCAAGAAGAAAACAAAAGAAAGCTAGAAGAACCATAAAATTTCTGATCCAATAGTATAATTCACTATTCAGTATAGTATAATTCACGAAAACCAAGAAAATTTTCTCTTCATGTCAAAGTGAGCTAATTAACCTTAATGAACTCTGATGTTAGTACATCTTTTCTGAATGTTTTTACTAGGCTTGGAGTTAATATAAAGACATATAAATTTCTTTTAAGCCTTCTTCTCTAATGTGCTTTTTGAATCACAACCTTTTTGGCAGGCTTGGCAAGCTCTTTCCAATCTTCGTTTGTCTTCCAGGAATTATATAAAACCTGGGAAAAGTGTGCCGTTAGTTAAGGATGCTACTAGTACCTCATTCCAAGATGTTAGAAGAGCTAGTCAGCAATGTTCATCTGAATTGAATAACAAACACTCAGGACAAATACGCACCCATCAAACTTTCAATGGAAGCAATACAAATTCTGGTGAATCCAACTGCATGTCTACTTCTCTTCCATTGGGTACCACTGACGTGGCTGAACCTGGAAAGAGCCGGCAAAATGAGGGTTATTCATCTATGTTCAACAATTCTCATGCAAGGACGATAAATGGTTCATCCAGCAGTGATAATACACATGCAAGACAAATGAATGAGTTAAATGGCACTTTTCCGGAGGCAATGGACGATGATGACATACTTGGGGTAATCCATTATACTTGTTTGGATGGCTGAAATGCATTTGACTTGATAAATTGTCTTGGTCAAATAAGAAGTTGTATAGGTTGGGACCTTGATGAGTTTGAGACTTTAAGGTCAACCTAGTCAACTCTAATTGCTTAGGAGTTTAGGACAAAGGCACATGAACAAGAAGATTTCTAGTTTTATCTGAACCACATAATGTGTGGAGAAGTGCATAAAACCTGTCATTTCGTCGATGACTTGAGCATTCATTATGTGAGCTGCGAAGTGTCCTTTCCTTTAGTTGTTCAGTATTTATTTGTGTGTATATATATATAATATGCATATCATCCATCAATATTGGTTTTCAGAATCTTGATCTGGATCAAATAGTTATGGAACACTACCAGTCAACTTGCACACCGCAACCATCGATCTCGAAGTTTCCACCTATTACTCCAACTGTAACTATAGATCGTGGTGCGAGACACAAAGAGACATGTTTACCACCAGAGTTATCTGTGAACTGCAACCATGGTTCTAAGGTATATGACAGCTTTCCTCTCTGATTACTGTGTAGCTTTCTCAGTCCACTGGTAGGTCGTTATGCTTCATTTTTGAATTTTGTACAGCTAGGGCTTTGTGCAGAAGCTTCATTTCATTTACAAGAGATGAAAGACAGGCTAATTTCCATTTCAAATGATCTTCTTGACAATAGTAGTGACATGAATCCAGATCAGATAGAGAAGCTACGGCAAGATAGGTTTGCATTCTGCTTCTTTTTGTCAAATTGTTTTCACAGTAGTAGAAAAGCCAGATTTATTTGAAGGAAAAGAAAACAAACTAAGGGTGCTTTTGATAAAAAGTTGGAAAATGTTTGTAAACACTAATTTTTATAAGAAGTTAGAAAAAGAGACGACTGATTTTGTTAGTTCTTCTCCATGGAAAAATGTTCTTACCCACCACCCAAAGGATTTTATTCCATGGAAAACCCAAAAAGCAATGGAAGATTTCCCCAAACCACTTGTCTCTTTTTTCCACCTTCTCATTTTCCAACTTCCATATCAAATGCGCTCTCTGAGGAACAAGAAAAGGAGAAATAAAAGACTACAGGTTTTAGGCCATTAAAAGCATCGGTAAAATTGCTTTTCTCCTCTCTCTCTCCCCTCTCCCTTCTATGTTTATTTTAGAACCATGTACTTTTCTCTTTTCAGCAAGTGTCAGAAAAATATGAGTTCCTACTCTTATGGCAATTTGTTTGTTACTCTTAGGCTGCAGCTTAATAAGCAAATTCAACAGCTTGAGACATATCTTCGTACTGTTTCGGTCAATGAGGAAAGACAAACATCACATTTTTCAGCATCTACAGCCACTCATAGGGCTTTTCAATATGACACACCTCAATCAGTTGCCTTCAATATAGATCCCATGAGACTTGATACCCAGTTTCAATTTCACAACGGTCCAGATGGGTTTGATAGATTGAACTCATCATCAGCTTCATTTGTAGATAGGTATGGTGTTTCATCAACCCCTGTGGATAGGCAACCTTTCATCCCGAAGTTTTCTGAAGTCAGCTATATTGAAGGTTCAAATGATGAAGAGTGGAGTCGTCGGGATTTCACTTGGACGAAGAAGTTGGAGGTGTTTATCTTTTTTTATTATAAAATTCTTGGATATGTTCTGAATGTTGTTCTGAGAATTGTGAATTTGCTTTACCCTCAGGCCAATAACAAAAAAGTTTTTGGAAATCACTTTTTTCGCCCCAACCAAAGAGAGGTGATAAATGCATCCATGAGCGGAAATGATGTTTTCGTTTTAATGCCAACTGGAGGAGGGAAAAGCCTGACATATCAGGTAAAAGAATTTTCTGAAATACTTATCAGTTATGGTTGTTTGCTATTGTCATAGCAATGAATCTTGAATCTGATACCGATAATAACTGTATAGTTTTATCTAATTAAGCAAATTAATTCTGATAAGAGAAAATTTGCACTGCACTGGTTTTGGATTTGATGTCCAATTTAGTTATTTGTCCCAAACTGTTAGGAACCATCTGCCCCAAAAGCTTAAGCTGTTAAGTAGTGAGCCAACAATGCATATCATGCTTTTTAACACTTCCCCTCACGTGCGACCCCTGCTTGCATGTGGAGAGACAAACCAAAGTGCACCGAGTGCATGGATAATACTAATGCAAATGCAAATGCAAAGGGGAAAACAAATGCAAACGCTAGGACTTGAACTTGAGACCTTGTAGACAAACCATCTTATGATACCATGTTAGGAACCATCTGCCATAAAAGCTTAAGTTGTTAAGTATTGGGCCAACAATGCATATCATGCTCTTCAACACACATTGTGTGAATAAGTTTGGCTTGCTTTCTGGTTGTACTTCATTGAAGTTTCTTTATATGAGCTTTTGCTGTGCAGCTTCTCATAGAGAACTGACTAGTATTTAACACACAAGTTATTTAAAGTTCTGTTACCCGTCTACTGAAAAATTGTTGTTTACGCCAGAACCTGTAAGGTTAAAGTTTCTTTATATGAGCTTTTGCTGTGCAGCTTCTCATAGAGAACTGACTGATATTTAACACATAAGTTATTTAGAGTTCTGTTACCTGTCTACTGAGAAATTGTTGTTTATGCCAGAACCTATAAGGTGGGGTTGAATTTATTCTGAGTACTTTTTTCTTGCAGCTACCTGCTCTTATTTGCCGGGGGATAACATTGGTAATTTCGCCTCTTGTTTCACTGATTCAGGATCAAATAATGCACTTAATGCAGGTATTTCTTTCGCTATGTTTTTGGCCCATGGAAACTTCTCTGTTCATCTTAATTTCAAAGATTGTGGTATCTAACATTTTTTTTGCGGGTTTGGGCTATATTATAGGCAAATATACCTGCTGCCTATTTAAGTGCCAATATGGAGTGGACTGAGCAACAGGAGATTCTTCGAGAGCTTTGTTCGGATCATTGTAAATACAAACTTTTATATGTAACTCCAGAGAAAGTAGCTAAGTGAGTACTTGTGTATTTATTTTTTGACAAGTGAATGCCTCTTGTATTAATTTTTTACAACATTTTTCAAAATATTGCATCTTTTCAAAGTTTGTAAAAAAAAAGAGACTCGATGTTATCATCTATTGGCATGCAAATAAGACACTTGGATTACTGCAATATGACCAGCATATTTTACTATTAGTTTTAAAACCTGATATTTTGAACATAATATGCCTGTACGCTGAAGAGAAGCTAGTCCATGATGTGCCCCTACCTATTTTTTTATTGGTAACTTCCACTTTATATGCTAATATTCTATCTTATCAGAATGTGACAGTTGGTCAAATGTGCCCTTAAGTAAAGCAAATTTTATAGCGTATTATGTATCCCTTTAGCCTTGAAATCTGTGAAACAAGGTTCTGGTGGAGATTGAGTTCCTTTATGGGACTCACTTATGGGATGCCTAATAGAGTTGGCTTAGAATGCCTTTATTATGAAAATGAGGACACAATTTCTTTTTTGGGGTGAGATCATGCTATTTGTCTGTTTGAGTCGAACTTTTCGTCATGGACCTATGGGATAATTATCAGTCTCATATTTGTTTTATTATTTATGAATTTCACCTTGTTCAATGTTCATCATTTTCTATAAGCAACTTTGACTCATTGACTTAGTTATATAGCGATGCATAACTGAAACTGTTTATGCTTTCCTCAGCAGTTTTGGTAAATTACCGATTCAGGTGTTGCAAACCAGTTCTGCTTTAGTTTAGACTCGCAATAAAGTAGATGACTTGATTTAACCTTGTTTGATGGGTGAAAGGGCCTTTTTAAGTTAATAAGGGAGACAAGTTCATTCTGTATGTACTTTGGAAGCGGCAATTCATTGTGTGCCCCAATAAGATTTACCTTACATTATCATAGATCTCAAAGACCATCTTTTTCAAGCTTGATAAAAGATGTTGAATCAATGATGAGAAAAATATTAGTTCATGTGGAGTACAATCAGATGAATATGTCTCTGCCTTCTTACAAAATTACAAATGGTCCAAACAATGAATATGTACTATAAGTATACAACAATAATGTAATCTACTCAGCAGAGCCTATACATACCTTCTTATATTTTTATTCTGTTAACATCTCTATGAACTGTCGGTGTAGGAGTGATGTTCTACTGCGACACCTAGAAAGCCTTCACTCTCGTGAATCACTTTCTAGGATTGTAATTGATGAAGCTCACTGTGTAAGCCAATGGGGACACGATTTTAGACCAGATTATCAGGTTGTTGCTTTTGAAAGTGTCAAGCTCTTTCCCTTTTTTGTAGTTGTTTTAAGCTTAATGTTAAACAATTTATCTATTATGTCCAGGGTCTTGGTATTTTGAAACAGAAGTTCCCAAATACACCAGTGTTGGCATTGACAGCTACTGCCACAGCCAGCGTCAAAGAAGATGTGGTGCAGGCTCTTGGTCTTGTTAACTGCATTGTTTTCCGGCAAAGTTTTAACCGTCCTAATTTACGGTAAGTGTTGGATTTAGACACCATTTGCTGTTTAGAGCTGCAACCAATCTGTTTCCAATTTGCAGGTATTTTGTTATTCCGAAGACAAAAAAATGTGTGGATGACATTCACAGCTTCATAAAAGATAAACATTATGACGAATCCGGAATTATCTATTGTCTTTCGAGAATGGACTGTGAAAAAGTTGCTGAAAAGTTACAGGTTCGTCTCTGTCTTTATGTTTAATTTTTTGAAGTTATTATACCACGATCAAGTTGAAATATCCGCAACTTTCTTCACTGCAATTTATTTGTTTGAATTGTGTGGACACCACACTAACTATCTAGATGTGGCTTTATCTTTTTGTCAGATTCTCAGTTTAGGGCACATTTGAGTCTATTTTGAGTATTTGTAGCAGTGGGTAAGAACCCTTTTACCCACCTATCAAACAGTAGAAACAATGAACAGCATTTTGAGTGAAATAACTTGCTGGAATCAAAATTAACAGCAATAAGAAAATAAACCTACTAACCCCCCATCAAATAGAACAGTTCTTTATCCCAGTGAGTCGTTTGAACCTCAACCTCAAATAACCAAGATCTTAAGGCTATCCTCATAGCAGCTTACAGACAAGGCAGTATGCTTCTAGGACACATTAAGAGAATAAGTCTTGTGTGGAAAGCTTATACGAGAATATTCCTGTATTCTCGACCAAATGTGGATTACATTTTGTCTATGGTGATATTCTAGATAGCAAAGGTTATAGAATGTCAAACCCTTCTATTTGCCTTTTCAGATATTGCATTTGCAAAGTCTAGACATTAGAAAATGTACCAAGTGAAAAAAGGGGTCATAACTAAATTAATGTTTGATAATGATTATTTGATTGCTAATGTGAAAATATTGCTCAGGAATATGGACACAAAGCAGCATTTTACCATGGTAGCATGGATCCTGCACAACGCGCATTAGTTCAGAATCAGTGGAGCAAAGATGAGGTCAATATAATATGCGCGACTGTGGCGTTTGGAATGGGTACACTCCAAACTAGTTTTTTTTGCTGGTTGCAGCTTTATAAACCTGATAACTATAATTTATTAAGACATTTATTTCAGGTATCAATAAACCAGATGTTCGGTTTGTTATTCACCATTCTCTTCCGAAATCCATTGAAGGATACCACCAGGCAAGTTGTAAAAATTACAATGAGCTTTTGTTTTCTGATACTGTAGTGATGCAGTTTCTAATTTATGAGGATGTTGTGCTCCACCCACACAAACCCCAACAATGCAGGAGTGTGGCCGAGCTGGTAGAGATGGACAAATTTCATCCTGTGTGTTGTATTACAGTTATAGTGATTATGTAAGTATCATTCCTTTTATGTCAATTCATGTTTACTTTGTGAATTATTAGTATACATTTCTACCCCAAGCTTGTGGATGTTGATTGCTTATTTTCCTATTCTTTATATATTTAATTTATGTTGACATGTCCTAAATATCTGTAGATTCGAGTCAAGCACATGATTACTCAAGGAGCTGTAGAGCAAAGTCCCATACCTTCTGGATATAGCCGTTCAAGTAATGGAAATTCAGGGAGGATATTGGAAACAAATACTGAAAATCTTCTACGAATGGTACTTGATATGAGCTTTTCGCTGTTGATGTATATTCAGTCACTTATTTGTTAATATATATATATTAATCTGAACCATTTTCAGGTCAGTTACTGTGAAAATGAGGTTGATTGTCGACGTCTACTACAACTTGTTCATTTTGGAGAAAAATTTAATTCTGTCAACTGCAAAGAAACATGTGATAATTGTTTAAAGGTTCAAAACTTTATAGAGAAGGATGTGACCCACATGGCCAAGCAATTGGTAAGGAAGCATCTACAGAATTTTCTTCTTTTATCTGCTCGATATAAACATATTATTTGTTCCATAAAGGCTGGTTTGGTTTGGGTGTAATAATTTTCAGCTTTTTAAATAATATTTCCAGTTTTCCACCTATTTTGAGTGAATTTTGTGTTCGTTTAATATTATAAGTGAACACACACTAAAATTTTGCAATGTACTACTGTACAGGTTGAACTAGTGAAGTCAACGCGTCAACAGTTCTCATCATCTCATATTTTGGAAGTCTACAGGGGTTCCTTGAGCCAATTTGTATGCCCTAGCACTGATATATTATATATGTATTATTTTTTATTTTGTTATACCTGTCCTTTAATTATAGAATAATTCTATACTAAATAAAAATGTGCACATGATGAGGTGTCACTTTAGGATTGGGTGAGGAGTTGAAGTGGAGCACTATTCGCCCACTAATGAGGTGACACCTCACACACATCTTGTGAGTGTAGCATTATTCTTAATTATATGTATATATATATATATGCACTTAATCAACGTAAAACTTTAGGTCAAGAAACACAGGCATGAAACCTTGAGCCTGCATGGAGCTGGAAAAGGTTTACCCAAGGGTGAAGCATGTCGTGTGCTTCGTCAACTCGTTCTTGAAGAGTTTCTTGTTGAAGAAGTAAAGAAAAGTGATATGTACGGATCTGTTTCATCAGTCTTAAAGGTGCAACACTTTATTGCTTTAGTCCTCTCTATCTGTGTGTGTATCTATCATTCTTTTACTATTAGCTAGCATATATTGATATGTATAGGTCTCATTGTCATTTGAACCTATTTTTTGTCTTCAGGTAAATGAATCCAAGGCCCGCAGTCTATTCTCTGGTGGTCAGACAATTAAATTAAGGTCTGTCTTTTGTAAATTCCCAACTTAGATTTATGTCCTATGTTAGTTTCGTGGTTTGTGATGTTATTGTTGTTATTATTATTTCTCCTTTCTGTATAAAAATATTTGTGCTTCTCTATTGGGACCCTTGTTATCATAGTTTGATGTTATTCTTGTCAAGTTCAAGATGACCTCAAGAGGTTGATTTTCCTTCTGAAATATATTTCAGATTTTGGCAACTAATTGCTGACATTTGATGAACCTCGCAGATTCCCTTCTGTTGTTAAAGCACCTAAGCCCAGTAGGTATGAAGCAACTCCAGCTAAAGGCTCTTTAACATCAGGAAAGCAAAGTCCTCCTCTAATGGACAATCATGTGCAGCCTCAGTCAGAAGATGAAAAGGTGTATTTATGACCTAGGTTTATGAATATCCAATTGATGCTTTCCCTTTTTAATTTCTGCTTCATATTTTGTCTGATTACCCTAAACTAAAGAAAATGTTTTTTTAGTTAATTTATTACTTCATTTATGTTTGTACAGAAGCTTTCAGCTGAAATATATACATCTTTGCGATTGCTTCGATCTAAGCTCACGAAGGAAGCAGGGGATAGGGCAGCTGCATACCATATATTTGGGCAAGTTCTCATGCATTTTCTATCTTTTCATTGAATTTTCCCCTCTAAGATCTTTTTGTTTTGTTTGTGTAGAAGATGGATGATAAAGAGGATATAATACTCCCTCCATCCCAAATTAATAAGAGTCCACCTTTCTTTTCAGAAAATAACCAGTGTACCAAAACTCACGATTGGAAACAAGTTTTCTTCCAAACCATCGATTGTAATGAAATTAGTGCTTTCCAAAAGAAAGATGCAAAATTCAATATGGACTCTTAACTAGGGATGGAGGGAGTTCGTGGTAAATTGCATGAACCCCCTGAACTAGCGCACGCTGCAAACATCCTCCTGTACTCCTCCCTCCTCAAATTAAGATTCCCAGTGTGAATGTCTAACATTTTGAGAAATATTTTCGATTTCCATAAATATTCTTCATTTGTTAAGCCTCAAGATTATGCTTGTTTCAAGCCATGATAGTTGGATTGTCATAAAAGGTTAATTTTGCTATATCGCACTATTTTATTTCCTATTTTTTATAAAGGATACTCTTAATTTGAGATTTAGTATTAATTTTGTTCTGAACTCCTCGAACTATTCCCATAATTTTCAGTTCCCAGTTTAATTATGGTTTTAGTGCGGTAAGAGTGGTTTTAGCACTGCGTGAAGGTATTTGCAACCTTTCTATTCGGGGTCATTTGCAACACGAGAATTTTTGCAACTCTGCAATAGTTTTTGTAGTTTTCATATCGATAAACATACACTGAATTTTTGTTTTACTCCTAGCTGTGGTGTGTGTGATTGGTTTACATGGAAAATAGCTGAATTCCTTCAAATCATTTTGCAAGGAGAATTATTTCATGGAAAATAAGAACAGAGTAGTGAGATGGTTTTTAAATTACAGGGGAAAGGAGAAAATTAGGCTAAAGCAAATTGTATCATCAAAACTAATTATCGCAGATAAACACCAATGAAGATTGAAAATATAAACTGTGCATTTTCCATGGAAAAGACGTGCAGCCAAACAGACCCTTAGAATTTGCTTTAGCATATTTTCAACTTTCATCTCCTTTTGTCCTAGCTGAGTAAAAGCATAAATAATGGATATCCTGTTACAACCATCTTCTCAAGTTTCCATTTTTATCTCTTGCTTTAGAAACGCTACATTGCAGCAACTGAGCATCAGAATACCCAGAAACAAGGAAGAACTTCTTGAGATCAATGGCATGGGCAAGTAAGTTCCTAACCTTTGGTTAAATGACAATGTTGAAACTATAAATCTCACACCGTTAATATAAAGTCTTGCAACACAATATTTAAGCTCTTTAGCCACTCCACTTTGCCAATAGGTTTTGAGTTGGATCCTCCAACTCTAGTATGCTATCAAAGATGCTATTTCCTCCACAACTGTTATATGCCTTTACTTCATCCAATATAATTTGTCCATGTGTTAATGTGAAGTAGTGCAGACACTTTACATGTGCAGTATTGGCCTCCGTTCATCACTCTAGAGGAGAGTTGAAGAAGTATGGATTGTATACTAAAAATTAAATGGTTTAGATTTTGACTGTAGTTTCCATCTAGATGAGTAACTCACCAGAGACAAACACTATCCATCAAAATCTAAGCCATGCAATTTTAAATGAACACTCTAAATTTACTACTCTAGAAATTGAAATTGCTCTGAAGGAGCCGGATCTGCATAGGGATGACAACGGCTTGTGTTTGGGACAGATTTGGCCAAGCTTGAACCTGATCCATTGCAAGACATGTTTTACTTTTGAAAAACCTGAACTTGCTCTGCCCGCCTATTATAATTATGTCGTATTATAAAGAAAAATAGTATTATATCTGAGTTGGTTCAAACAATTTTTTTTTACGTAAGTTGGGAACTGAGTCATGTCGTGTTTTAGAAACCCATACCTGCTCCATTAGGTTCGAGTGGGTTTGAAAACCTGCCATTCAGGCTCTTTTGCCATCCCTGCATGTGTAACATGGGTCCACGCATTAGGTAGAGGAATCTTTTTTTGGGTTTCCTTTCCTTTTTTTTTGGCATATAAGAATTTGTCAGTGCGACTACTATAATGGAAAACTCATCAAGTTCAGTGGAGTGGAAAATTTTGTGATGGAACACTCACGAAAGTAATGTTGAATTCAGGGGAAGGGTAGAAAAGTATGGAGACCAGGTGTTGAAGACGATAGAGGCTACCATCAAGAAACACTACAACACGGACAAAAACAGTAGCGGTAGTAATGACAGCACCGACTCTGGGAAGAGAAGAAAAGCTGATGACGACTTCGCTGAAAGCGCAGCCAAAACTAAGAAAAGAGTCCTGCAGAATCAAAACGAAAGCCCCAATATTAATAATGATCACAAACAGCCGGATTATTACGAGCAGCTTTTAGATGATGATCTTGATTTCGATGATTCAATGTATGATGTTGACATCAATGGCTCCAATTCAAATGTTAATGGCAGAGTGTTGCCTTCTTCATGGTCAACCCCGGGAAATAGGGCCCACAGTTAAGATGGACATGTGTTTCAAGGATACGGGTTCAAGAGGTAAAGATAAGTTATGTAGTATGCAACACTGATTGTTTTGTGTTTTATGTAGAGGAAGAAATTTTGGGACAAGTTTATGGTTCCATTTATAATGTAATAGAAGGTTGAAATATTAGTTCTTGAATAGCTGTTATAACAAGAGCTCATTGTATGGTAATCGGTAAAGTAGGTATTTTGCTTGCTGATGACTTTACATTTGTTAACATGGCTAATAGTCCGGCCGCGTGTTTTGGTGCAGGACTTTCGAAACTAGATTGATAGTTTTCCTATGATTAACTTAAGTGCAAAGAAGATTATTCTTGCAGTCGCCTTTTGGAACTTTGGCGATGGTTGAAAATAATAAAGTTTGATAAGGATATAATTAATTTTTATAAAAAAAGAGATCGTCCATTTGAAATTATGTTAATATGTGATAACGGAAAATGAATAAATTATAATTCTCACATAATAAGAAATTTGGTTAAAATAAATAAAAGAGAAATAAATTCTGGGTAAGTGAGAAGATTTCAAGATGGATTTTTATGATAAAAAAGGCTTTACAATCCACCAAAATCCACCACTAATTAAAATCCTCCTTACTTTTGAATCATAAAATTTAGATATTTTTTAATTTTTGAATACATCAAGATTTTAAAAACTTTTTAAAATTCAATTGAATACATCAAAATTTTAAAAGACTTTTTAAAATCTCAATTGAATACCCTGAACTTTAAAAGTCCATTAAAATCCTATAGATTCTAAATCCAATACACCCCCCTTAGTCATCAGTTCTACAAGAATCTTGATACAAATTTGGAAGATCTTGCTTGATAAAATTAAACGCTAAAACACACGCAATATGTGTTCACGCGTTACGTTTAAATTAGTAGTTTAGTGTAATGAAACTATACTGATCAGTGTGTGTCCATGTAATAATTAATACGCGTACAATATACGTTCACTTGTTATATATAAATTATTCATATTTTCAACTATGCATTATTAGTGCATTAATTGATTCTCAACGCAAGATTTGTTGGTTTAATTTTATAGTTAATTCAACTTTGGTCCACATTATGTATAATTAATGTGTGTCATCGTTAATAAAGCTTAAACTCAAGTGATCCAACTAATGTTTTCAAGTAGGCTTTGGGGGTTATTTATCATGGAAAAATGTGTAGATGCACTTATGTGAATTCGTTTCTATGAGGGGCAGAAATGGAATTATCGGATAGTTCAAGGAGACTTATGTAATTGAGCAATGGTACCCAACCCATCCCTATATATATACTTGTCTTCTTTCATAACAGAGAGAAGTTAGGTTTTTTTTTTATATTCTCTACATCCTCTCAAGGAGAGAAATTAAGGAAATTAAGATTAGGGAAAGAGTTGGAAGACCATTCCATTAACTAAGATTGTTCATCAATCCTGCTGCGCCGTTCAATCGTTAATTATCCATGGAGACGGGTACACAATCTCTCCTCTCTTATGCTTGTCTCTTGACAATTGATATAATACACGATCTAGAAATTTATTGTTGTTTAGGACACTAATTGTTCTAACAAGATCTACTTTTATATCATTTAGAAAAGGTGGTGCCATTTATGCTCATTAAAAGATTATGTAATACTCCGTCTTATTTAAATAGTTGTTTTGTCAGTTGACACATCACATTTTTTTATGTTTACTCCAATGATTAACTATTAATAACCCTAAATAATAACACTTATTATTTACATTAATAACACAAATTAATGCACCCCAATCAGTACCACTCCACTTACAAACCCATAAACCCACCATACCACTTCTAAGCCAATAGTATTACACAATCGAGGAACCACGTTCTTTCTCACTTCTATTTTAATTTCCTTCAAAAATCCAAATTTTAAACAAGAAAAACCAAAATCATTGTTGGTTATGTTGTGATAAAAGTGTAGAGATCATAACATATAGTGAGATAAGTGTAAAGAGAGAAAAAGTTGAAGAGAAAGCATAAGAGAATGTTGATTCGTAAGATGTATTATAGTTATCTTTTTCAAATTGATTATATTTTATTTTGACCTAAATCATTGAATATAAATGAAAAATAATAATAATAAAAGAACAGAATACGCCTAGGTGTATGTACAATTGTACTCGGTTCTATCTCACCTAGTACTTGCATTTATGAACTTGTTCATAAAGACACACTCGGTTCTATTCCATAGAGGTCCTATACAAATACTCGGTTGGTAACAATCAGATACACGCATTTATGAACTTGCTCATGAAAACAGACTTAATTATATTATATCGAGGACAATTTTATACAGAGCACTCATCCATGGCAACTTTAAACACATTTATTGCATATTTAAAGCAAATAAAATATCCTTTAACTTAGGGTTCTATTCCAATCATATAAACTTACTTGGTGTAGAAGATCGATGAATTTGAGCTGAGCAGTAAAAGATTGCTAACTATAAGTAGGAGAAAAGAATAGAAGATTGATGTTTGAACGAAAAAGTGAATGATAGACGAGAGAAAACAAAAAGGATACTGTTTCATTTGAATGTTAAAGGAAAAAAGATTTTGTTGTTAAATGCATCTATAAGACTAGTCTTTTTATCACAGTGTGAGAATACTTTCTTCTCACTTCATCAGATCTTTAAGTAATCTTGCACTTCGCCCCAGTGGTAGGGTGAGTTTACTGAAACAATGTAGGTGCGATAAAGTTTTGTAGCTAAAAGTAAAACATTAAATAATATTAAATTTTTCATTAATATAAAACATAATAAATAAAATGTACATTGTTCTTAATAAATTTTATTATTTTTTTGTCTAATTAGTACTTCCAAGATATAAAATATTAATTATGATAAATACAGTTTTAATAATTATATAGTCTTTTACTGTTTATTGCTCTTCAATGATTATTATTCATATTTCAATTTTTTTTACAATTTTTATTTTTATCAAATAAATAAGTATAAGTCTTAATTCACTGTACTAAAAACATTAAAAAATAAATTTGTTGTATGTATATATATATATATCATACAAATAAAATTTTTGAGTGATGCTGAATATAAAAATTATGTCCAGGAGCAACTAATTGAACAAAAAAATCTCGTTAAAGAACAATTTAATAGTAAACATTTCAAAATAAAAAAACCAATATAATTATCATCTGCAGCACATAACAACTAAAATCACACAAAATTAAAAGCAATGATTTTGAGAATATTAAACAAATATAAATAGGTTAATCAAATTTGCTATGTTTAAAAGGATATATATATACACAATAACAAAACCCTGTAATCCTAAGGCCATCTAAGATCTGAAAACTTAAAATCGGGCATACTACAAAAATAAAGATTAAAAGAATAATCATTTCAAGTCAAAAATAAAAATCAAAAATCCTACGAGATATAAAAATCCACTCGCAAGGGTTTCTTGCCTTGTAATTGGTTGGCTCTGCCATCCTTTTGTTTTTCGGTTTTGATTTATAAGATGACTATTTTGTAATTGTGTTGATGTTTTGTTGTAAAAAAATTAAAAATGATGGAGAAGAAAAAACCTTGTGCAACAAAAATACGAGAATATTGCTGATTTTTTCTTAGGATAGAAATTGAGGTGAGAAGAAAGTTTTTACGCTATTTTTTAGACTAAGTTTAACTTAATTTTGAATCTTAGTTAGGCGAGAAGATTGATTTTGTGAATGTATTTAAGAACACCCATAATTAATTATAATAAATATATTAATTAAAACTGATTAATTTAAAATTAGATAGTGGAGTGGTGGAAGTATTAGTAAATGAAAAAAAGTACTCACAGAGTGTTAAAGGAAGACGAAATATTAGAAAGTATTTTTTTTACTTCATTCGAGTATTACATAGATACATATAGTAATCGACTATTAAAGAAGAAAAAAAGCAAACAAAATTTTGGAAACTTAAACGTGAAATTGAAAAGCCCACTATTTTTTTTCATTACACTAACACCCTATAAGTTATAAAATAGTTTGATAGATGTAAATATGGCACCCATTTGAAAACTATATCTTCTAATAATTAGGAAAAAATACACTAAACCCCTTTAAATTATCACAATTTGACACTTTACTCCCTAATTCATAAAAATCGACACTAAACCCCCTAAACTATTAGGTGCTATCACTTAACCCCCAAAATTACATAAATACCCTTGTACAAAGTTTGAGGAAAAAAAGAAAAAATAAAATAAACCAACCCTCCCCCCTTTTCTCTCTCTTATTATCCTCTATTATTTGAGGGGAAGAGCTCTACATTTATCACATCATCATCATCATCATCATCATCATCACTCATTTACACCACCATTATTAAGCCAACTTTGGCAATGGAACTCTGATAACCCATTATCTCTTTAGAAATATCTATGTGTGTATATATATATATATATTTATAATAAGGGGCTATGATTTTTTAACTTAAAAATGTATAAGAGGATAAATAATTATGTAGCTGAAACTTATGATTTTTTTGAACGGTTGATAGTACCTTTGTTACGAGTTACGACCAAATATATATATATATATGTCGAACTATGTGATACCCAAATTTTATCTCTAAAAAATGCATATTATGCTTATGTATGTATACATATAATTTATAAATACCTTAATATAATTCGTTCGTACGTTAATATTTACATAAGTGAGTTAATGGTTAAAGATGATAAAAAATAAATAAATTGGAGTTATTAGATTTAATGGATGGAAAGATTAAACAAAGTACATATATATATATGTGTGTGTGTGTGTGTGTGTCCGTGAAGAGAGAGTTTGATCAAAGTTTTTGTTTTATTTTTTATATTTTAAATATTTGTATAAGGGCAAATATATTTTTTAGGAGTTAAGTGACAACAACTAATAATTTATGAGTGTTTAGTGTCGATTTTTATAAATTATGGAATAAAATGTCAAGTTGTGATAATTTAGGAGGGGGTTTACTATATTTTACCATTTATTTTTTTTCTTTTTTTTTTTCAAATCTCGTACAAGAGTATGTAATTTTGGGGGTTAATTAATAACATTTAATAATTTTAAAAAATTTAATATTGATTTTTATAAATTAAAAAATAAAGTGATAAATTATAATAATTTAAAGGGAATTTAGTGTATTTTATCCTACTAATTATTGAGGAAAACCGGCGGACAAGACGGGGAACTAATTTTTGGATGACAGAAAGGTTTTAACGATCCAACAAAAATCATTAGTCACCATTAAAATTTGGAAACTAGTTCTACTTCACTCCAATATTAGTGACGTAAAACTTATCCGTAGGTGGGGCCCAGATGGCAGAGCTATCGAGGACTTGTCGGCGAGTGTACACGTGGCAGCACCATACTCTCCTCCCTCTATGCACATTTTCGCGGAAATCGCAGCTTTCAGGTTTTGCGAGTTGATCATATATGTATATATAATATATGCATTTCCATTTCCATTTGTGAGTTGATGCTCAATTTTAACAGATATAGAGAGAGAGATTGATTGTTCATTAGATCTGGTTCGATTAGAGAGAGAAATATATGTATTTACACAATTATACATCGGAATGTGGTGAAAGAGAGGAATTGAGATATAAGAAAAGCAAACAAATGTTGAATAATAGTCCTGATTCTCAATTTGAGGAGGGGATTGAGGAAGAAGATTATGGGAGCTCTGGATTTGGAGAGAGAATCGGAGATTGTGAAGCTACTGCTACTACTTGTAATAATGTGGTTAATGAGAGGAAGAGCGAGATTCGAAACCCTAATTCTGACACTGGAGAGAGCGAGATTGGAAACCCTAATTCTGTGCAGGAGACGGTGAGCTTGAGCAATGAGAAACAACAGTGTGTGGTTGAAGAGGAGAAGAAGAGAGAGGTGGATACACCTCCTGATGATGATTGTTGCCCTATCTGCTTTGGGGATTTCACCATTGCTTGCAAAACAAACTGTGGACACTGGTTTTGTGGTACTTCAGTTTTGCTTTTGCTTTTATAGCTTATATTGGGGTTTATTGCATTCCTTAGCTGAATTACTCATCTTGTGTTTGGTTGCTAAGAAATGTGGGAGGCTCTCCTAACTTTTCGGTCTGAATGGTTGCTTAATACCATTTTTGTTTTCGACCTAACTTTTTGGTCAAACTTAAAAGGATAGAAGAAGGGTAACATATTTATTGTCCTACAAAAAACAGACAAAAATTGCAGATTCAGATGTTTTGACTTCAGCTTCAGTTTTAGACTTCAGACTCATAATTCAAAACTAGGCAAGAATCAAATGCCACTTAAAGAAAGTAGAATTCTGTATATTTTTCAGATGAGAGAAGTGGATTTATGAAGTATGAACCATTAAAAACACAAGCGATTAATAGCACTGAGCGTCCATTATGCTGAGTGCATCTATTTAGGGAATTAAACTGAGTTTTTTGTTTCCTATAACAGAAGGTTAAGAAGAATGAGCAACTGGCGATATAAAACCTGTTTATTGTGCACTTACTGCTGCATGTTTGTTGTGTCAGTAGTTGTTTGATTGACGGAAAGTGCAAAAAAATAAATAAATTAATCTTAGGACAACATTCTTATTTGAAGACCTCAGAACAACCATTTCCAATCACGTGTAGTTGAACTGTTTTAAATTTTAGTGTAGGGCTAAATATCTATATATAGATTATTCTTAACGCAAATAAAGGGTTGTGATATTCTTATAGATTTTCTTTCATATTTTATATCTGGCCAGTATATGACACTCACATTTTTGATGCCTTAGTGGAGGTATTGTTTAAGCTCCGCTTGTATCTGAGAAATATCTTTTCAAAATATCTCAGAGAATACCTTGACATAATACATGATATTTATTACAATTGATGTGAATGAATAAATTATATAGAAAAATAGACGTTAATACATTTAGAATCTTGTTTAGTTGTCATATTAATATGGAATGCCCTTTTTTGGGTTTGCAAATCATTTGGTATAACGTGTATGTTTTTCCTTTGTACAGCTACATGCATTTTGCAGTTCTGGAACTATAGAGCAGCACTTCAGAAATGCAAGTGTCCCATTTGTGCTCGCCTCATTAGTAAGTTGACACCTGAAGCATCGTTGCTGATTCTGCAGGAAGAGGAAGTTATTCAAGTCCTGAAAAATGTTCAGAGGTATAATCACCTTTTTCAAGGTGGTGCTCATGGCTTCATGCGGGTGAGTTTGCAAGTGTAAGGTTATATAGTTTTGCATTAGGAATTTTGGGGTAACTGATTTGCGGGAGAGAGGTCTTTCTCTCTTTGTTTTGCTTTTTTATTATTTTAGTTAGCATTAAGGCCTCGAGTATGGTGAAATTTGTCCAAATGAATGACTATATACGTGCCTCCCGATGTAATGTGTTTTCTTCTTGCACTGCATAAGTGAAAATTCTGTGATCCTACCATGTATCAGCCTCATAGAGTTCTACACAGTTATTCAGCAAACCTGGTAACAATGTTAACATAGCTATTACCCAAGTATAGTTTACAAATTGTGGGATTTTTTTTTCCTGGTTTGGGAAGAAGTAGAGTTAATCATATATAAATAAAATTTATTTTTCTATCAAAAAATGAAAAAAATAAAATAAAAATAGTTTGTTCTCTCATCAATTTGAAGGGGTCCATGGTGTTTTACAAGGTAGTAGAATGTGACAATCCTTCAACTCTAAAAGACTTCATGGGCGAAAACAGCAGCCATCCACATGTTATGGCAAAAAGAAAAATTAATATTATCTTGGAGACTTGTATTGATTGCATACTTACATAGACAAAACTAGAAGGTGCTTGAGGGGGGCCATGCCCCCTCCAACCAATTTTTTGACATCCCTTATATGTATGCATTTTTTTTTAATTAGTTATTGCTTTAATTTTACATTATGGCCCCTCCTAATAAATTTTTATGAGTTTATTCAAAATTTTGAAATATAAGTCAAGTGACAATCAAAAAATAATTTGTACTAGAATACCACGTGATTGTACTTTAGAACTAAAGTAGGTGCCAAATAAACATATATTCGTTATTTACATATTTTTTTGCCCTCTTGTATGAATGATGAATACTACGGGGAGTGTGATGCGGAATACAAGAAGATTTTTTTATATTTGTTTTTTATTTTAATGTACTTATATTTAAGGATAGTTAGAGTATTTATCTTATTCAGGATAACTAGGATTATGTTTTTGATTAGAGTAATTAGAATTATAACAGGTAATTGTATTTATGGTTATTTTGGTATTTATTATTAGGTTAGGGTTTTCTAGAGGTTTCCTTGGTAGGTTATAAATAGGCATGCAATATTCATTATTATTCAGAGTTGAAGTACGAATTGAAAAGCATGTGCGCTTGGGGCTTGTTAGCCATCTCCTGTGGGCGTCCCTTCTTCCCCTTTCTATCTTCTTCTATTATTCTCATTATCGTTCTGCATCAGTTTCACCGTTATGCTGGAGTTTTGCCATGTAGGTATCTAGGAGTATTGTCTTCTTAGTCACATCAGAATAGATCTAACTAACGGAATCATGTATACAATATTTTTTCAAGAAGAAAAACATTTTGACAATAGCATTGATTTATATTAAGGGTAATTTCACTTGAATAACTCATTTTTCAGATTGGAGTTATGCAACATTTTATGAGTTTAGACTAGGAATTTTTTTCATTGACAAGGTTTTCACATGAAACTTAACATTATATCCGAGTCTAATTTTCCATCATTTGGAGGTAAAAAAGATAAAAAAATGCATATTCCCCAGTATAGTTCTCATTATTAGTAAGAAAAAGTAACTGAACATATAGTTTGGGACAATAGTATATTTTTGTCCCTCTCCAACATCGAACCCTGGTTCAGCCCTGCATACTTACCTTCTTAAATGTGCGCAACTACCATTATCATCACACCACATGTGGGTCGTCGTAGGCCTGAGGTGTTTTTAATGGTTGCACATCTCGATCCTTTTCATTATTTACTGTACTGGAAAAGAAATGTCTGGAGTTTTATGATGGATCGATTGTTGGGTCACATTAATAAAAATGAGTTTTGTCTGAATGGGATGATCTAACATATATGCATTCAACCAAGTATTTTCATAGATAAAATAACTTAGCTTGAGTTTATAGTTGTATGACTGAAGTTCTCTTTTTAATTCAAATGTTCCTTATAGGTTGCAAGGTTTTGGTTGGTTCATTGTTGCAGCTAGTTAGCTGCCGACGAGTCCAGTCGAGGTATTTTTGGTATGCTCGGACTCAGCAGTGGCTTGTTATGAGCCTAGAACGTTCCAAATTTGCTTACAAAATATACAAGCTGATTGAGCTAGGGTGCAAGGTACTCCAACTAGAGTGGGGATTAACTGGCTGTTGTTTGTATTGGATTCACATGGATAAAAATCTAATGCAAGGAGAAAAACAAGACACACAATCATGGTGTAAATAATCATTGTGTTGACTTCAATGTAACTACACATTTATGGTTCCTGGTAAAATATGCCTTGCATTTTATTGTTGTCTAGGAGTTATATACTGATCTATTCGTTATATATTTATACACATTTAAAGAAAGTTTTCTTAATCTCACTTTATGCTCGTGTTTTCTACTTTTCTTTTACTTTCTTCTGGGTGAAATTTCTTGAATGCTGTGATATTTATTTTGCTCATGTTTTATGAAGAAAACATTGGCTGTATTATTTTTGATAAGCAAAATGCATATTTTATGAAAATATGATTGATCTCATCTAGCCTTTTCTACCTTCTTTCCCTGACAGAAAGTACTTGAGTTGCCACTTGTCTTCAGAAGAATATTTCAAGGGCTGATGGATCCTGATCGATTAAGATTTAACTATTATTCAATGCGCGTCTTTGCAGTAAGTTACTTGCATGGCTACTCACATAGAGCCTTGCACTGATATTTATATATAGAGAGATATATCTATATGTGTATGCGTGTGTGTTCACACAAACCCCAAGTGTTCTGTATATGCTTGTAGTCAATTTAGGTTTTCCAGGCAAATGAATCTCAGTAACTTCTCTCAGTACATTTTTATGCATATTTTTTTAATATATCTTTATGCATGCCAATTTTGTGTATGAAATGTGTTAACCATTCTTGCAACTATTTCATGCAATTTATAGTTTTGAGTTTGTTGGAGTTTGTGTGTTCTAAATTCATGTTTATACTGTCATATCTTCATACTTTTTGACTGTTATTTTCAACCGCATGGAAGCACTGAGAAGCAGAGTTCACTTTTATACAGGCCCCCACAATGTTGAATTTTGGCACCGCTAGACTTCTATTATCTTCGCTAGACTTCTATTATCTTCATTTTGTTATAATAGATAAAAATGGTATAAAAGCCGCAAAAAGATACATTTGGCTACTTGACTTCTCATAATAAAGAACTACACTAAAAGTTCATCTTCACTTGGTTACAGATCAGTGATAGTTACCTACCCTTTTCATGTTGTTGTATTACCCTTTGTTTTAAAATTGTTGTTCCGGGCCTGGACCAAGTGTTGGTTAATGTTCTTCTTAAGGGACTCCTACATTAGTAGGGAGTAATACTTCATTAGGTATTTAGGTTCATCTTGCTTAAGGTGAATTCTTATAGTATTTCTTATTTGCAGTTACTGCTGAGCTGCATGTACAATATGAGCCCCTTTGACTTCATTCCAACAGGTATTTTTTTTCCCTTCCTCCAATTCTGATTTTGGTGAAAAACTGAAAATATTGAGCCGGAATAGTTATAGCTGTAACGTCTTGTAGTTATCTGTAATGGGAAATAGTACACAAACATGCACCGGATGCATGAATAGAGAGATATTTTCTATATAAAAATCTAAAATATTGTATTTGTATTTTAAAGCTTTAACATATGGATGATGGTAGTTCGTAATCAATAGTCACATATTATGCAAACAGCGAAATTAAGAAGGAATAAATGTACACAAGTGTGTATATATATGTGTGTGATAAGGTCCATGTACATTGTATACTGCAAAGTAATTACCCTATTCTTCCCACGTTACATTTTCAATAGAATTATCCACTTGTCTCAATTGGTTTCTTATAACAATTAAGTTTCATTTGCATTAAAAAAGAAATAACAAGAGAGTCGATTTGAAGTTCCCGAGAAATGATGATCTTCTAAGCGGGCTCTAACTTATGGCAGGCCGTATAAAAATACAAATTTTCTGTCCTTCATGCAAAATCCACTTTGGCTGGCTTGATCTATTATCTAAGCTTACACAGCTAATGTTTGTATAGGGGGATTGGGGGTCCGGAGACTGTTTGATCTATGTGCAATTATGCTGGTAGCCGTACTATGTTTGGTGGGCGTCTTCCGTAGAGTAATGCTGAGGCATCGTGTGAGGGTCTTGGCCGATGCCCAGTTTTGAGGTAATACCTAATTCACATCCAGTATCTGTAAAACAGGTATAGGTGTCGTATTTGTAGTCAGTTGCTTTTGCCAAATCAGGTGATGCTTGATTTAGCTTTTACAGTTGTACATTGTTTTGGTTGTAGATATAGCTTCCCTTGTTTTTGTACCTCAGAAATGGAAGGAGGGGGGTTATGCTGCATTTTCTGCTGCTCTTGGAAAAACTTGATAGAATTTTAGGCCAAATCAAACCCATAGTTTGCAAGGATCACATAGATGATGAAACACAGTATAGCTTATTTCAATACGAATGGCGTGGTAATTTGACGCGTGTAACTGGCTGTTGCTGTACATAATAGGACTTGCTACAATTTCATTATGTAAATATATAAGTGTACCCTTTTCTTTTTCTTGATGTTTTCCCTTTTCTGGGAAAGTTTCACTTGTCTTGCATGTATTTGAGGAACTTTGCTGTGAGAGTATATCCTCCTTTGTATTGTAGTAGTATGGGAATATAAGGAAGGTGTGGATAGCAGTTTATTTGTAATTACAAATGTCGACATAATTAGGGCTGCAGTTGTTGCAATTATAGTTGGAAAGGAATAAATGTGGATTTTTGCATATAAGCTACTTTGTTTATGTATTTGGATACGAGCCTGAGGATTTCGTTTACAGTTAGTTCTTGCAATAAGTGCTCTGTAGTTCAATGAACTTTCTACGTTCTTTTTTCAGTGAGTAGTGCTATGCTTAATTGCTTATTGGGTAATTTTATCGGATATTCTCGCTGGCATGCATTAAGAGAGTTATTTTTTGGCAAAGTATAACTTATGTATTGTATATGATACGAATATGTGGTAAGAATATTTGATAATAATTTCTTTAATAATGGAAAATTAGGGACCAATCAAAATTTGCACAACTCTCTTTTTCTAACCAAGAACAGCTGAGCTCGCGCTCTTTGTATTAATTTACAAGGTACATAATTTTTGAAAAATCACGTAAGCTTGTATTAATTTACAAGATACATAATTTTTGAAAAATCACGTAAGCTCAAACCGAGTTTGATTTGATTGCCAATAAACAGTTCTATACTTCTATGTAATGGATGTGAGGTTTGCCGGATTTATTAAATTTAGGTGGGTGTTTATTTTTTCAAATTTTAAAAACTCAACTTAGCATCAATTTTACTTTTACACTTTTTAAAATTTATTTTACTTTATTTTCTCTCTCTAATTTTTTTTTAAAATATCGTAACTTTAAATTCAAAAATTAAAATTAGATAAAAAATATATATTTGAAACTTATTCGTCGAGATCTATAAATAAGATTCATTGTGACTATTTTTTTAAATTTTTTTTATGAGATTTTTAATTGGTTGAAAAAAATTCAAATAAAAACTAAATTTACTTTTCAACATACTTCTAAATTCTATCAAATACCAGATTTTAAAAACTCAACTCAAAATATCAACTAAACATCACGTAAGTGATTGAAAATATAAATACTTATCAGAGAGGTAAGAGCAAATTATCTGAATTTTTCAACCGTTTGTATGAAAGAACAAACGAAAAGGAAAAAAAAAAAAAAACCCAAATAATAGTTTAAAGAGAGAATTGCCTTTGCGATTTATTTAGATGTCGGTACTTTTAGCAGGGCATGGATTCGATTATTCAGTGCGTCAATCTTATCTAAATCTAAGTTGTGTGTTTTTTTCCTAATAAAAATAATATCTTTTAACTTTCACGTTTTTACATTAATTTTAACATAATTAATAGTTAACTTTTCTATCACAATCAAGATTATGTTGATTTGCCCGACAAATAAATTTAAGAATTTTTTTTTTGTAAATTTTTTTTTAGCAGAACCAGTCAAATTGTTCTCCATGATTAATAAGTCGTAGAATGTTATGGGCTTTTCTTTCAAATAATGGAAGGTGCTTCTAAAATAGAATAATTACTATTTTGGGTAAGTTTTATTCTTTATTTTGAAAATTGGTAAAGTAGGATACAAATCAAGAATGTGATAAATGGATAGAATAAGACATTTTATAATTATTGATGTTAGAATTAATACTTGTTATAAATAAAAGGATAATGCTTTCCAAAAAATCCCTAAGATATACTAAAGGCTTACGGACAACTCTCAGCCATATATTTGGTTTAACATATATTATGTTTATATAATTACCCAATTTCACCTTATCTTTTATATTATTAAAATTTTAATCTGCACAAAAATAGTAACTTTCACTTTAAAAAATATTTTAACTATTTCTTATTTTTTTCATTTATCAGTTAAATTAAATATTTATTTCCAAAAATTGATTGAACACCATCTAATTTCAATGTCAATATAGTAACAAGTAGTTTGATGTTTGTGCTTCCTTTTTTTTTTTTTTAACAAAAAGTTAGTATTAACGTGTGTCCTAAAAGTACATGATAAGATTTAAATATAAAAAGAAAAACGCATAATATATATTAAATGATACACAAATTATCATGCAAGAGCTGCCTAAAAAAATATAGGGAGAGATAATAAGTATTTTAAACTTTTTCACTCACTCTTAATGCTTTTTGGGGAATTAAACGTGCTTGAGAAAAATCACCAACAAAGCGGATGTTCACTCGTTCTTAAATATACACTAATTTCGTCTTAATTAATTTTTGAAAGCAAAAGTTTATTTATTATGAAGTTTGGTATGTTAGTTATGCCAAAAAAGGGAACTAAAATACTTTGAAATTGGGACATAAAAAAAATATTGAATTCTGGATTTGTCATATTAAAAAAATTATTACATAAATATGTATGTTTGGTATGTTAGTTATGCCAAAAAAGGGAACTGAAATACTTTTAAGTTGGGACATAAAAAAAATATTGAATTCTTGATTTGGAATTTCAAAAAATTATTGCATAAATATGTTATGTTTAATCAGTTTTTTGATAAAAGTAATTAATTTAATTGACAAATAAAGGCATAAAAAATAGTAACTTAAAGTATATTTTTTTGAAGTGGGAGTTACTAGTTTTATATGGGTTAAAATGTTAATAACATAAAGATGTTGTAAAATTGGACAGTTTTAAAAACTTAAATTGAAAGATTGTGTAGCTAAATATATGTGGCTCATAATTGTGGTATGTAAGGGTGTTTAGAAACCGAACCGAACCGAACCGAACCACTAAACCAAATGAACCGGATTGGACTGTTTGAATTCGGTTCAGTTTGATCTTCTGTTTTAGATATTTAAAGTTTCGGCCGGACTGGACCAGTATTATATTATATATATTTAAATATAAATTAATAATATATAATATTAATATTAATATTAAAATTAAGGTTCTATGTTTATTGATTGCAATGCAAAATTTCACTTAGCAAAACAGCATAGTTTCTATTCACATACAAATATGATGTCAAGAAAATAATAATTGTGTCACAAAACTCCTCAAAACAAACAACAAAGTATGCATACTTCAGTATAATAACCACAAATCTGAATATATATGGCAATAAATCAAACAGATATAGAGCAAACTAAGTAAATTTAAGACCAACTCATATTCTTAAAGTATTACCTGCAACATCTTTGCCATCATAATTACCATTATACATAGTATATAAGTCATATTTGTGCTACTTTGTTAAAAGATGATAAAAAAAACACTAATGTCATAGGAAACAAAATACATAGAGAATAACAAAGTTACCTTGTCTAGGGAGAAAATTTCTTCTGCCATTGACATCTATTTTAACTAACATGAAAATAAGGACATGACATATTATAAATAACTACATGACTTATTATAAAAAAAGTCCAAAAAAATGTATAAAAAAAAAGTACATATTATAAATAAGTACATGACAAAGTTGTCTTTCTTAGTTATAAGTGTTTAACATTTGTATGTTATTATTAGTACATTGGGAGATAGATTTAAACTAAAGACTTCTTGTTAATTTAGAGTGAGTTCTAATGCCAGCAATACTAGTGGTTACAAATTATATTCTTAGGGCATTTTTAAGAGACTTTTTACTTAAAATATGTTCTTTATAATAACTAGCCAACTTAATAAAATCATAATTTGACAGTTTATGTAAAATATCAAAGTAAAGTAGAGAGTCTTGTTAGGCTTTCTAGATTTGGAGAACCAATTTGGCTCTTTACTTACTATTTTTTTTGGGTGATATTATATACACCCCTCTTTTAACTATTTGGTGTTGTTGTTACAAATTAGGGGTTGGTTGCTCCAATACATAACATACAAGTCAGTAGCCTGTTGGTAACTTAAAGGTTAACATTCGGTGGCAGTTTATCGAGTTAGAGACTAAAATTTGTTAATCTTTTGCCGAGATCAAATGTCAACGAAATATTTTTAAAAATTGATTTGGCCAAAGTTTGCTGAATGTCAAGTTAGTGGAAGGTTGTTGAAGTTCAGGAATAAGACACCGACCCGGTGCTTAAATTTGAATTGTTACCATATGGGACTGGTTGCTCCAATACATAATATATAAGTCGGTAGTAAGTTGCCGACTTCAAAGTCAACATTTAGCGGCAATTCATCGTGTTAGAGGTTAAAATTCGGTAATCTTTTGTCGAGTTCAAATGTTAGAGACATATTTTTAAAAATTGACTCGCCAAAGTTAATTGCCGAATGTCAAGTTGGTCGAAGGTTATCGAATAGAATGTCGAAATTTGAAAACAAGACATCGATTCGATGCTTAAATTTGAGGTGTCACCATATGGGTGCTATGATTAATAACTTTTAAATTGTGTTGTTAAGGCTATATTTGTGTTTTGGCTATAAAACTAGAGTGCCTATAATATCACCTTTTTTTTTTTTTATTAAAATCGTTAGCATCATAAGTAAATTAATCGAATAATGTCGAATAAATAATAATAAAATAAAACAATAAAAATTATTGTTGGAATAACTTTATAATCAAAGCTCTTCACTGTATAAGATCCTCTTAATCTATTAATATATAGAAAGCAAAGATGAGTCACTATTTTTAAGGCACAGTTATGACACGGAATTAATAATTTTTTAATTTTATCTTTATCCTAATTATTTTTATTATAGTTTAAACTTTAAATCAATTAATTTTTAATTATTTTTATTAAGAAAACATATCGTGTAGTTTAAACTTTAAATCAATTAATTTTTAGACTCGGTTCGATGATAAAAGAAAAAATTATAAATTAATTTATGTGAAAAATTAAAAAATAAATTATGAAATATAAAAAAGTTATATAAGTAATGCAACGATAAATTTTATAGAGAGCTTCAGAGTTCAATCTAACTTAGGATGAGCGTTAGCGGCATGTTTAACGCATGTAAATACACGTTTATTACACAAATTTATTATTATTTTTTATTATTTTATATATAAATATCCGACTAAAATTTTAATTTGGAATTAGATGATATACTTTTCTTGGAGGGGTAGAGCGCAACATTTCTCTGTCTCGTTCGAACTTAATTGAGGACAAAGTACAAACCGACTATTCTCCACATTTGTTTCTTCATCTTAAGAGAGAGAGAGATGGAATTCTTGAGTCGTATTAGACTGAGAAGAAAGAGACCGAATCAAAACCCTAATTTCCATCTTACAAACAACAACATCAACATCAACGCAGAAGAAGAGATGGAGGAGACTCGTAGTGATTCTGTTACAATCAACAATGCGAACAAGTCGAATGATTCTTTCATTGACGGAAACAGAGAAGAAATGAAGGAAGAGAAAACCAGCGAGGGAACAAGTAGTAGTAGTACTACAGAAGAAGAAGAAGACCTTTCTTTGTGTTCGGAGGTTGGAGAAATGAAGAAGAAGAGATCGTCAACTGATACCCCTCCGACCGACGACTGTTGCCCTATCTGTTTTGGTAGCTTCACTGTTGCTTGCCGAGCCTCCTGTGGTCACTGGTACTGCGGTAATAATAATAAGCTTTCTCTTCTTTCTCAACCTATTAATTATTATTTTCTAGTTCTAGCCTGCTGTTTTGATTCTCTAGAAAATTGTACAATTAGAGGAAAATGTAATTCAAGTAGGTGTGCCTCGATCTTATTTGTGATCTGTATATTATTTTCTGCACTTCGTTTAATTTGAGTTAAAATTACTTCGATTGTTCCAAATTCTTCGCCAAATTTAGATTTGTCAAGTATTGACTTAAAATGAGTGTTCAGAATTTTTTTCTGGAAACTTTGCGGTAATTATTCAAGTTCTAGCGTGCTGTTTTGGTTCTCGAGAATTGTAGAATTGAAGGAGAATGTAACTGAAGAAGGTTTGCCTTGATCTTATTCCTGATCTGCAAATTATTTACTGCACTCTGTTTAATTTGATTTAGAATCTCTTCAATTCTTCACAAATTCTTCGTCAATTTTAGGTTTGGAAAGTATGAGTTAAATGAGTGTTGAGAATCTTTTTGCGGATTCCTCAAAAGTTACACCAAGTTCTCTGTCACTTGTTACAATAAAATTTGATCCATGTTACGAGTTTTAACTACAGCCTAACCTTGAAAGTTGAGACGGAAGGATCAAAGAATAGCAGATGTATAGGAGAACAGAGGAAGATGGAGCGATAGAGAAGTAGCTAAGATGCGAGAGCAAGCCACACTTTGAGCTTGCTTACTGAATGATCCAAGTAGTGAGTTCTTAACAGCCTGTGGCAGGCACTTGCTTGGTGGTGTAGGGAGGTTGGGAATAACATTGGAGTGATGGTTTATGATTGTAATGTTTGTTCAGGATAAAAGTGGCAAATCACTTTGGTTCATTTTTTGTTATAGAGAAGCTGTCAATTTAAAACCTGAGCAAATGAGATCATTTCAAAGGGAACGAGAAGACAATTAAAAGAAAGGTCCACTGGAAGAGTGGTCCCAAAAAGTGTGGTGGTGTTTGTTTGTCTGGAAAGTTGTCACACGCTGTGGTGTTGGATCGGGGCTTATTGTGGCATGTGAGACTCACAACAATCTTTAGGGCAAGAAGTGGCTATCCAAATATACGGGGGCTTAAACTGGATGAAGAGAAAATGTTGTGAGATATATTTGAGGCTAGAATTAACCCAACGCATTGCTTGCTCTCCTGAAATATCAGGCCATATTTCAACTGTTCATAATATCTAGTATTTATAATTTATATGCATCAGATTGAACATCAAAACATGGAACTAAGAAAGCCGTATCATAAATGCAACAATTGTAGTACGTACAGGCAGGCAAACTTGGCTTCAGGTTTGACTAATGGTAAAAGGCAAAAATTTCCCAAATTAACTATAAAGCTAGACCCTAATTGAGACCCATAACAAAAAGAAGACCCATATAAAAAGGAAGGTCCATATTCATAGGAAGATAAACATCCATGAGATCAAGATTCAAGACCCTAAGTTAAGTTGAAAATATCCCAACATTAAAATGTTCTAAATTTACACCATTAGCACCCATTTTTCTGTAAACTTGCTTGCCTTCTGCTTAAAAGTTTGAAGTTACTCTTGATTTCAAAAAGGTTCTTCTCCTTTTCCACCCTTTTGGGGTGGGGGAAAATAAGTTTAATATCTAAATTTGTTACTTTCTGGTCCAATATTGCATCTTGGAACTTATCAAGTTATCAGTAGGACAAGATTTTCTTTCAATTGATAGCTATGGAAGTAAAGAAATAATTTGCTTTCAGGGGAATATAACTCTCAACTACATGCAGAAAGTTACAGGACTATAACTTCTTATACACGTGCAGCTAGTTGTCGACTTGTCTTATTATTACATGACACTTTGCATTTGAAGTCATTTGTTGCGAAACTTGGTGTTTTTTCTTTCCTTATGTTTCAAAATGAATTTTGAACAGGTGCCTGCATTTTGCAGTACTGGAACTATGGTGCAGCACTTCAGCCTTGCAAGTGCCCCATGTGCTTTCGGCAGATTACTTGGTTGAGACCAGAGGCATCATTGTACCACCAGCAGGAGGTGGAAGTTACGGATGTGCTAAAAAAGGTCCAGAAGTATAATCGGCTCTTTGTTGGAGGCACCTATGGTCTTTTTCTGGTGGGTTACATGTCCATCCGTATGCAATTATGGCTTGACGTTTAATTCTCTCCATTTTGTTTCCATCTTTTTTCCCATTTTTCATATGATAGATAGCATCTTATAGAATTTATCAGCAGAGCTTTAACTTATTCTTTTGAAGGTGCTTTGGGAATATTCCAAGTACTCAAAACAGTTGTGTTTTCTCCTACTATAGGTAATAGCTAACTTCATGATTATAGAATGCACCAGATTATAATTAACAACTATCAAATCATCGGCTAATCACGCGGTTTTCTAGAAAAATTAAGTTAATACTCCTGTGCTGACATCACAGGCATCTCATGTTATAATTAATGTCATGTTTAGTGATCTTTGATTGCTTAAAAATTCAAAATTTTATATCATGTTATAATTTTTTCACAACACAGTGCTTGCCACTTACTATTTATTCACCAAAACTTTTAGGTGGAGAAACTGCCCTCTCTAATTTGTTGTACTAATCACTTGAACCCTCATTGTTGCTTCATAATGATCTGTCCATGCAGGTTTAACTGTTTAAGCATTTCACGGTAGCAAGATGTTCTTTCTTAAGTATTTAAATAAACTTGCCCTTTTCATTGTGACAGAGAGTGCTTGAATTGCCATTTTTCATGAAGAGAGTGTTCCAAGGTTTGATGGATCCAGATAGAGTCTTTGGCTACCACAACAAATTGCGCCTATTTGCAGTTAAGTTCATCTAACAATTCTAAATAAATTCTCTTGTTCATAGCGTATTTTTAAATTTTTTCGAGGGACGTCAATGACTTGTAAAGTGGTGTTCCTTTTTATCCTTGCAGCAGAAAGAAAGAAAATATAATTTTTTTTCTTGTTACCTTGGTTAAGATCTAGTAATCTAGTTTTTATCATGTTACAAAGGAAATCTGTATATTTTTCCCAAGAAGTTATTAAATGGTTGCGGATTCTTGAATTCTGTGTGCATCTTGCTAAAGTTTAAAGTCCTAGAATAGATTTTGTCATAATGGAGTTCAAAGTGGAATACAGGGACCTCTCTTACAGTGTGCAACTTATTTACAAGAATTCGTTTAAGTAAATTGATAATTTGTCTTCCATTAGGATTTCCATTGGGACTGTTTTCACTTGATCTTTGATGAATGGCAGTAGCCAGAGATTGCTCCCATGATGCCGCCCAGGGGTGGAGCTAGAGATATTTTTAAAGGGCGATTTTTGTTTGTGGGCGAAAAAATGAATACTAATAATAATCTTTCAAATTAAAGAGGGGAAAATTAATATGTATTTTTTTTTTCACTTTTTACAAAATTTTTGAAGGTAAAATAGCAATTTCAGAAAATTTGATGGGGCCAATTGCCCCCCTTTAATAGGCAGTGCCTCCATCCTTGATGTCGCCGGTGAGCATAGACCTCCACATGGTTGATGTGTGATGAGGATTGAGGTTAGAGGTCCTTTTGGATGAGATCAACTCAAATTGAAATTTTTGAGTATTATCCACTAATTTGAAATCGTCTTAATGTGCGTATCGTCACTTTTTCATTCCCTTCTTTTGGTCCCATGCTGACACTCGCACTGCAAGTTTAGGCACTTTTTGTTTTTCCTAATATTGGTTCCTTAAAATATAGTTGTTGAAGCTAATTTGGACTGCCTTTCTTGTTTGCAGGTATTTTTGGGTGCCCTTTACACCATCAGCCCCTTTGACTTCCTTCCAACAGGTAATCTGCTTCAAAGTTTCTGTTTAAGATGGATACTGAACTGGGATTTTTGAAAATTCGTCAGGTGGTTGTGTGGTCATGGTATATCTACTATATGATAAAGCCTGAATGATTAAAAATAGAAGAGCATGTTGTAGAAATAAAAAAGGCGTTTCACTAATACACATGGTAAAAAACTAAAAATATTATGAGAGATTTGAAGAGTCTTTTGGCCTTTGTATATTTGTCTATATGTGAATATGAAATTTGTTTATTGGGCTATTAATCACAATGGCAATTCCCACCCCAGCCCTCACACCTTTTTCTTTTGGGTTGACTGATTTCCCGTTCAAGAAACACCCTGGTATTTTTATATCAACTGAAAACTTTACACTTGAACCCTAATGAGGGTTTTATATCAACTGAAAAATTTACACTTCAACCCTTTTATTGAGGGTTAAATCTGAAAACAAACTAAACTAAGCCATGTCACTGTCACGGGAATTACCCCCTTTTTTGCCACAGCAGCCCCACTGCTGCAACCCTGATAGCCCTATAACCACACTTCCCAAAGCCCCATAGCCAAAATCGTACCCCTTGCTATAAGGTCCTTCCACAACTTTAGTGTGGGCTTTTTGATGTTAGTTACTATTGACAAGAACAATTGATATCCTGGATAATAACCCTCGTGCAAATTTGCTATGTTTAATTGCATATAAAACCTTGTAAATATACGGCGTTAGGTTCAACTTACACTGCGTGTAAGATTATGAAGTCTATCTTGCAATAACTCTCTTTCAAATTCATAATTTACTAATCTGACCTTAGATTCTGATAAAATGATCTTACCCTTGCATTAAATAATCAGTGGATGTTGATTTTGTATACCTCAACATTCATCTAACTAAATAGAATTTATGAACTCTGTGGTGCAGGGCGTATGATGAGTGCCATAGACATATTCGATTACTCCGCCATTGCTCTCTCCTTCATCTTATATTTTGTTGGTCTCTACCTCCGACGAAGACGTCTCCAAAATGCAAGACAATTGGCTATCATGCAACCTTGATATCTCCAAACCATTGTGTTGCGTTTTTCAAAGACAACCTCAGAAATAAATATTGGGCCCACATCCTCAAAAAATGCATCCGCATCACAGGTTTAATATGGGGTCGAACTGAAACAGTTGCTGTGTGTAGTTTGTTTTGTGTACAAATGAGCTTGTATAGAAGTTTGTTATAGTTTTTCCTTTTCCTTTTCCTTTTTTACCCTTTCTGGAAAAAAGGTACGTGTTAATAAAAAAACATAGTTGATTAGGAGCACGAGGGGAAGTAAAGGTAACGTTCATACAGAATTCCTTGGCAGCAGTGGCTAGGGCTAAACTTCGATAGTGCTGTTGGAAATGGAAAGTTGCAGACTTGAGAGAAGGGAATGTGTGATTGTTTGCAAGGGGAATTTTGCTTTTGAATTTTGCTTGTATAGATAGCACCGGTATATATATCGATTCCTTGTTTCATGGTTAATTCTTGTTAACCAATGCAGTTAATGAACTATATGATGAATGCTATACTGCAAACCTTTCCTGCCTTGAGCGTAGAACTGAATTAGTGGTACGCAGCAATTATGGGTGAAATGTATCACAAACATCTCATTTCAAAATTTAACTAAAAACACATTTTAATTTATTTATTTAACAGAAATATTCTTTTTCCATTACTTGATGTTAGGTGAGTGTTTAGTAACACACTCTTCTTATGTGAACTAAGTTTATGTAAGTGCACTCATATCTTATTAGGTGGGTCTTATTTAAAAAATACTCCAGTAATCCATTGCTTGATGTTTAAGCTAGTTCTTACAAACTCTCTAAGTGGGGCGAGTGTATGTGATTGCAATTATTTCTCATTAAGCAAGTCTTAGGGGTTAGTAATTAGAAATTTATCTTAGGGGGTGTAAATAATATCACCCCTAATTATTCATAGGTTATTTAGAGATTAGGTACATTGATGATGTCAACCAATAAAAAAGTATATTAAAGTATGTATACGAGGGATTTGAGACACTTATCATATTGCGTTTTGAGATGGCTAGGTGTCACGGTACGTTCTTTGATGGCCTAAAGAGGTTGTGTGAGAGACGGGGTTAACCGTTAGTAGATTCAAGTTTACTAGAATATTATTTACAGTCAACATGTAACAACAATGATTTAAAAGAGAGTTTGAGCATTAATTGAAATTACTTTATTGCTATAAATTTGATTATATGGAAAGTATTACAACTAGAAAGAAAGAAAGAGCTTAAAACATAGTAGTAATTAACGTGCACTAGTAGGTAATTCAAGTGTGAGGTGTATGGTCTTATTTTTACATATAGCCACTTAATGAAAATATTAAAGTTGTATCAGTGTACGCTGACACAAAAGTTAGAAGAAAACGATAAAAAGGAAATGAAAAACGTTTACAAAAAAAAATTCCTAAATCTATTTATATGAAAATAATATTTACAAATAAAAAGACACTTTTGCAAACAACCTAGCCGATACACAAGGCTAAAACTCGTTGATGCTGGATGGTTTGATGCGGTTCCAGGATGGCATGTTGGACCATGCTATGCTCGGGCGTGTGCACAGTGTCATTAAAGTGTAGCTTGTCACGGTTGCTCTTAAGAGGCACCTTGTGACACTAGGTGATGTACAAAATGAATGCCACTAATAATTTTAACCATTTATGTACACCTCAGTATTGGATTTGTTTTTTCTTAAGAATCTTGCGAAGAAGGGGGAGTCCATGAACCAAAGAGGGATGGGATCTGCAAAAGAGTGTACTGCTTGTTCGGTCGAGATAATGCCTTCCTAGAATTTAAAATAGTAATTTCATATAGAAATGTTGACCCTTTCTAACGTATGATTCAATCTCTTGAAATGAATTATAAGAAATTTATAGTATGAATTTATTAATCTTAGGGAACAAACAAAATCTCGAACCAAATGAGATCATGTTGAGATTTGGCACATTGAACTCTAAATTTGTAAACTCTCACTGGTACTGTTTGCGAATAATTTTACGTGGAAACAACTACAGTATTTGAAAAATGCAAACTTTGGGTTCTGCTCATGACAAAAATTACTCGAGTTCAGTGGCATAGGCAGGAATTGCCAGCCGGGGGTGCGCAATTTTCGGCCGGAGGAGGAACTTGTTCGTATTTTACTATAATATTTTTCATTCTAAAATCAGCCTATAAATTCAACATTTATTAAATCAACAATCCATTGTATATCATAACATCCATATTATTACTATTCGTGTAATGGCCGTTATGTTTTTTTTTTGTATACATATATGAACAAATATAAAATTTGATTAAAGAGAAAAACTCAAACAAAACTTGTTCCTATTTTTTTTTTAATACATATACAAACAGGGGAGAAGAGAATGGAAAAAGAAAGGGAGAGAGTCTCGGGTTCTCTCTCCTCACTTAAGTGTATATCAATTCTCCAAATGCCCCTAGACTTTTATTTTGTACAATTATATATCCTTAATTATAAATTTATGCATATAAGTCCTTATATATATATATATATTTTTTTTTTTTAAAAAAAATACCCTAAATCGTCGAGGGATACACGCAGACCTCCTCGCCACAGTGTGAGTGTGTGACTACGCCCATGACTCGAGTATTAGAAATCAGATTTAAATGTTTCGATTCATCAAATTTTGAGTATTCAACGGAAGGATAAACTCGCGTTATTTCCAATTGTAGGCTAAACTCGATTATTTATATACAGAAGGCCCAAAGAGAGATTCTATTTCTATCTCTTTAATAAAAAGAGTATTCGTTGGAGGGATATATACTCAGCGTTATTTTCAGTTATATGGCTCAGACTCAACTACCTATATACAAAGGGCCGAAAGAGAAATTCTGTCCCTTTAATAAAAAGAAACATTGCCCAATTCTTGGCGCAAGTAGAGAAATTTTTTCTTAAGAATTTCATTGGAATGTTTAATCCAGGAGTGGGTGAAAATAACTATTAGAATGTTTAATTACAAGAAATGGACAAATATATATATATATATATATATATAAATTTTTCACTACCCACTTCTAAATTGAATTTTTAAATGAAATTTGATGAAAATAATCAACTCATCATATATGTTCATCTATTTGCCTCACCAAATAGCATTCCTTAAAAAGATAAAATCCCTTTTTAGTCTTAAAAAACAACTCCCAATGTTTTTATGACGAAAAAATGACGAAAAAAATCCCATCCATACGCATTGATCCGTACAAAAAACGAACTCTATATATAGAAACAAGCAAACTAATGAAAAGAACATAAGAAAAAAAACCTTTTATTCCTTTTCTACAATGAAAGAAGCCTGAAAGAACAGAAGAGAAGCTCTATTATTTATTTCTTTTTTTCGCTTCTAGAGTTGCTTTATACGTTACTTCTTCCTCTATCCCTATTCATTTCCCAATTCTTTCAACACAAACACTATCACTATTAACATGTTATACCATCTTCCATTATATTTACAATCACAATAAAACTAACACTAAATCACAATACATTAGCACTAACATGTACAAGTTCCCTTCCCCAAGAGAGAAGTTGATTAGTAATTCATCACAATGTTCTCCACCAACTCAGCATACCATGGACCATGAATACCACTGGACACGGTGGCAGCCGCCACCAACACTGCCGCAGCTTCCACCACCATATTGGTCAGAGCCGCTGCTCCCACCTGCCTGAGGGCTGTTTCCGCCAGTTCTCTTCCGTGGGACCCGCTACCACATAGTACAGCTCCTCTTGCAGCCAAATAGACAGCACGTGAGACACGGACAAACACCTGGTCCTCGGCTTGCAAGCTCTTTGTTAGCATCCTGCCCATAAAATCCTTCCTTGACGGAAATTTAACAGTATCAACGGATTCTTTCTGACAATTTTCTGCTGTTTGGCTGAGAATTTCGACTATTTCTTTGATACCCGCATCTTCAACAGTGTCTACGAGCTCAGAAAGTTGTTTAACACAACCTGATACCATGATTTCCATATCAACGCTGCTTACTATTTGCTCACTGAGAAGTGTCTGCCGCATAACTAGAATACTGCACAATTTACGTAATTTGGAAAAGGTGAGCCAACATGAAGTACTTTAGACTCGTACAGAGTACTTCAGGGACACATTCAGGGGAAATGGTGATGTCACCAGTACATTGGTCAATGAACTAAAGTCTATCAGGAGTATAATCTACACAAAGTTTACAGCTGAAAAATGCAATTGAGACATGTCACAGTGTCTTCAATACATGTCCCCAAATTGCATCTCCCAAGAATTATTGATTCGTAAATAAATTAAAATCCAATGGTATATTTTTGTATTTCTTGGGGTTCCGGGAGGGGGAGGCAGGGAGGTACTAATTCACATACCTGGTAGCAATTACAACGATCTTCTGAACTTGAGCCTGAACAGCCCTTAGCCTTAAGATGTTGAGCTTCAAAGTTTCAGGCAACTCTTCACGAGTGAGACCAGAAACTCCACTTACCAACTTCACCAACCCGAGCCTTACCAACAAATCCACCCTTTCTCCCTTGCATTCCGGATATTGCTTATCTGCAAAAACAAGATCCAACATCAAAATTTTTGGGAAAGAATACTTAACCATCAAGATCACATAAAAATAGGCAATATCAAATTTTTATTTGACTAGTTCCAAGTGATCTTTATTAACCTGTTGTGTTTGTTGCAGTGGAAGTTGAAGTTTGGCTTCCGCTCATTTTGGCAGAAAAGTTTCCGCCGGTTCTAAGGGTGGTTGAAGGAAGAAGTCTCTTGGACGATATTTCGAGCCTCTCATGTGTGTGTTCAAGCCATTCTTGGTCTTTAGTATCCCATAGAGATGAAAGCCACCTCAATGTCAAAGGGAGAGAAGATGGGGCATTGGAAGGAGGTCCATAACGTTTCACAAATGCCTTCTTTAGGTAATTTAAACCGGCAGGTCCTTTCAATAATGGTTCCATAATCCTTATACGTGCTTTGCTGATTTCTTGCTTGAGAGCCTGCCAGAAGATATTTATAGTGAGTTGAGTATTAAAAAACACACATAATGCATATATGTCTGCATATCCTATGAATCCGAAAGGACTTGCTTGCAAATCCTAGTATATTTTAATGTATGTAATCCTCCATGCACACAATTGTTTCCTTTTCTCCCCCCCCTTTTTTTGCGTGTTATGGTTTTTTCTTATTTTTTGGTTTGGGAGGGAAATTTGTGGTACTGATGTTCTTTACTAGTGTTTTTTCATAGAACTTAAGAGTTGTGGGCTCTTCGTTTGCTCAAAACCACTCATTGATTTTGATGTTTTAAACACATTGTTTGAAATTACTCTATATACTGAGCTTTCAACCTACCAAATCCACAAGTTACTACACAGCAACAATTAATAATCCATAATAATGTAGATTTGATAAATAGAAGAAAAAGGAATGAACAAATACCTGTATCTGCTCTAGGACAAAGCGCAAACCCTTGATCAATGCTACAACATGTGAATGAGTGGACCCATCTCCACCTTGACATATCTCACCAAGTTCTTTCAATAATTTCTGGTGAGCCACCTTCATTTCATCTTCATTAGCTGGTGCAGAAAGCTTTTGTAAAGTGACCAATGCATACTCCAGAATCTTTCCAAGATGATCCATATCGAGTTCACCTGAATTCAGCAACTGACAAAAAACAGAAATATATAAAATTTGCGCTTTACAATCCACTATATAAGGACAGACCCAAAAGTATATATTGATCTAGGGGACCACAATTGTACAAGTAGTTTGCTTTACTACCTGAGAGAGAATGTCCAGATCAATAGCTTCAGAAATCTCTTGCTTCCAGCTTTGAGGAGCCATCCCAATGATTTCATCCCTCACCTCCCTCATGAGTTCAACAATGTGGTTGTACTTTGGTTCATCTTGTTTCATTGATTCTATGATGCTGTCCCAGAAAGCCTTCTCTATTGTTTCTCGTACTTTTATCTGTATGGTAAAGAAATGAATAATGCGAGAATAGTCGACATGTTTTTGTTAAAAGACCAAAAACTCTGGTCAAGAACAGTGATAAATTATTAAGATAAGTGTCGAAAGACATTTCTAGCTTCTTAGTTTTTACTTATATATTTTGAAGGGCTAATGTTGTCTTCTTTGTTTTTTCCTCAATCAACCCAGGTATCCAGGTCCCTTAACTTTTTTTAATGGGCAACGCAATCAGACTCATAGTTGATCAAATGCACTAACCTTGATATTTTGGCCCTCGTCAGTACCACTTAAACTATCAGCAAATGCAAGCCCCTCCTCGTGAAGAACTTCATTCACAATCAACTCATTCTCCAAATCCAAATTCTGACTATCTAAACTGCTGCTAGGAGCAGATGAACTAACTTTATCATTAAATAAGGAACGAACTATGCGATTTGGCTTCTCACTACCCTCGGCGGTCACATAACTTCTTTTAACCGACCCAGTCACAGAAGAAGGGGGAGCTGGAAAACTAGGCGAGCTTGGAGACAAAATGTGCGTCACTGGCAGCCCGACTGGGCTTCCATTCTCCTTTGCTTGGAAGTATTTAATACGTGTATCCGATAGAGCACTATTCATACGTGCTATCCCAACATCTCCACTTAGGTGCAGCACTTTCTCCCTCAAAAGTTTCTGATCTTCTGTAACCTATCAAAAGGATTTCAACATCAATCATTAAATAAATCAGTATTACGCTGCAATGAATATAAATCTATGCATAAAGAAAGCAAAAAGGGATACAGCTCCTCTAGGGTGATTTCCCTCTAGAGTAGAGTAGTAAATCTGGACCGTTAGTTTGACATCTACTTTCATCTAAATGGGTTATCGCCATAGGCAAACACTACCTTTCAACATCAGAGCCATCCACTTTTAAACCAACGGTCTACATTTACTACTTTACTCTTGAGCGATTTCCATCACTTTAGAGGGGCCAGATCTCAAAATTTGAACCATCTAATTTAAAATAAAAGTCCAGATTTCTTCAACTCTCCACTAGAGAGTATTTTCATGTCTCTCTATGAGCCCGATACACCTATTAGGAAAAAGATTAAATAGGAAAGGCTGGAGAAAAACCTGTTTTTGAATAGCCTTTAAATCATGAGTAAGAGCACTACTCTCTCCTTCTGGAGTCAGCTTGCATTTTTGCATCATAGAGAGTTCAAGATGACAAGCTGCTCTCACCAAATCCTCCTCCAACGACTCGGCATCCTTAACCTTCCACACCACAAAACTATTCAAGTAAGAGCACCATGCTGCATCAAAAGCAGCAAGCTGAGGCCTGAAGGTCCATTGTCTTTCCAATGCAGGCTCACACTCTTCATTGAAACTCTTTACAGTCGGCCCATCTAATATTATCTTAACCAACAACTCAAACTCCCTAACGAACCTCTCCGCCGACTTTGCCAAAGCAATCTCTCGCTCTCCTTGGCCGCTAAAAACTGCATCTGGGTGACCCAATATCATATATGCACAAAGAACAACTCTCACTTGGTACCTCGATAAACTAACTGGAGATTTGGTTGCTTCTCTGGTGGGCCCGGGTTTCTTTGCATCTCGGTTCCGGGCTGGCTTTCTTGGTGGAGACCTCCTTTTTGGGGAAGCAACTCGCTTGAGAAGGTGATCAATATCTAAAGTGACTGCCTGTGACATTTTATAGCGTATCTCAAGCCGGTCGAGTAAAGCCTTTGCAGTCTGAAGAGTAGATGATGACTCGATCAGTATTGCAAGCTGCTCAAATGGCTTTGACTTCGCAGATCTCTCGTTAATATTCAGATCATTGTAAGCCTTTGTCAGATCCAAGGTAGTTTTTCCCAGTTTAAGGAACTTCCTCCAGCACCTGCAGAAAATAAAATTACAGGGTAAATTACTAAATTATATCTAAACTGGCTTACCCTGCACACGATGTGTGTGCTAGTCATATGCATTTAATTTGACGAATATATATATTATATGTAATAATTGGTCTAGTGGTTAAACACATGTTTAACTTTAATATTGGAAAGAGATCAAATCCCATTGCAAGCATATTTTTCATAAAAAGTTAGATTGCAGTGGTAAATTAGATTGCAGTGGTAAATTGGCAATTTGAAAGATGTGACATGGCTTCAAAAGCGGTTGAATGCCCTCTTCAATTTATAACATTAGATATCAATCACATTTCCTCTTTCTCCCAAGAAAGTAAAGTAGTCCTAAAAAATCCAATGGGGGTTTCCGTCGTACTCAAGGGTTTGGTCTACTTTTGGCATGCTTCATCAGCTTTGCTCTTACAATTACCATCATGCCATTAACAATAGACTACATATAAAATTCTTAGTAAGAAAGGGAAGCAAAGTAGACCCAAAGAGACTGGAACTGTAATCCAGTAATAATGCCTCAAAACAGTAAGAAACTACACAAACGAAAGTTCTAAAATCTAGGAGAGAAATGATTCTTTATATACCTTGCTAATTTCCTTGAAAGGAGGTCGGCCTGCTCCTGCATCTTATTAAAATTAACATGAAGAGAATTATGAATCCTCACTCTCTGCATTAAATATTCAGCTCTCTGTCTCTTAGCCTATTTATCATCAAAACATCACAAAAAAATTAGAAAAACAAGTTCTACAAAGGCATCAATGTTATGAAGAACTTAATCAACCTAAAACCACATACCCTTTGCAGTCTATCTTCCAACTTATCTCTCAATCTCCTCCTTTCAATCTCTCGCTGTTGAGAGACAGACTTGGCTACCTTATGCACTTGCAAAACCCTAGTGTGTGCCCTCTTCCTGTCTTCTTCAAGCAATCCCAATCGTTTCTTCTCAGCAGCAACGCGCTTTTGGCAAATTGCAGCATGCACTCGTTCCTTATATTTGCTCTCTCGAGCCATCCTTCTTGATAATGATTGAGATGTTCTCTCCTTCTGTGAGGCCCTGCGTTGCCTATAAGCGGTAAGAATAAGCATTCTATTAGCTTCGGCCTGTTGTACCCGAGATTCTACTTTTGAACCTAGCTCGGCCCGTCGCTTCTTAAAGCGCATTTCCACCCCTGCTTTAGCTGCTTGCCGTAATTTGTCCAACCTAGCTAGGCGCATTTGGGACTTGGCTAGGATGCTTAACCTGAAAATTCGGTAACAAAAATGTAAGTGCTTAAAACATGATGCAAATTATCAATAGCAAGATCAGAGATTCATCCACTATTATTTTTCATGATATCCCAAATTACAAGTCTACAATCCTTACCAATAAATAATCTAACGTACCAAAAGTCACCATTTCTAAAGAATTGACTATTGATGAAATTAGTGCATACTTGAAAATTATGAAACTCAAACATGGACTCTTAATTATTGACAGAGCAGGGAATAACCAAGAAAAGTAGCAAGATATGATTAGACTTTAGAGATTTGACTATCTACACAATATGCTTTAATGCAATAAAATTTGGGATATGTGGCTGTTAAGAAGCAAAAACTCAAGGAAGAAGATTGTAACAAAAGTTCACCTTTTCTGCTCAGCAGCTTGGAGCTTTGCCTCAAGACGCTGGCCAATGTCTTCTTCACTAGATGAAGACTGTGAGGGGCTCCTTGGCTTCGGTCGTGCTTTACTTGACAAATTCTCGTAGAATTTCTGCATAGATGAGGGAAAGACAAAAAAGAAAAGGTTCAATGAGCCTTCTCCAAGTGAATCATACTTTTGTTAATAAAGGCAAATTGACAGACAAGAAAGAAACATGAGGAAAACCAAACAGCAGCAAGTCCAAGAATATAGAGTATTCTAATCTGTAGGGAGGATAGGATAGAATCATAGAACATACAAGTGTTATGTCATGCATAATTCCAATCAGACCCAAAGGGGACCATGTGATGATGGACGTTCAACGTTAGATTATGAAAATTGAAAAAATTGATTACCAATATTAGCCAAAATAATTAGGAATAATTAAGAAAAAAAGATTTGACTTTTATCTAACACACAATTTGTTTTCCAATCAACTCCATCGCCAATACATGAAAAGGATAAAATAAAAAGAACGGAGAAGAACACAAGAAATAGCCTCAACAGAAAGGAAAAAAAAAAGATTCCAAGAGATCAACAATTACCATTCAAAAAGAATTAACAAAAAAGTTTTGTTAGTTGTAGTAATTCAATTGAAGTCTATGCAAAAGATGATAAATTATTATTTTATTTATCAACAAAACCTTGCCTTTAATTGAGTTCTAGACTTCTTATGTTACACTAAAAAGTATATTATATATACTAGTCCGTAAATTGTGACAAAACACTTGAAAATGCATGAAATAATCTCAAACATGTAATCTTTTACATATATTTTTAATATTCAAAAATCAGAGTTTGTTATTTTTTCATATTATATATATATATACACACACAAGTCTTTTTTTGCTAAACGTACTCAATTTTAATACAAATATTATCTACAAATAATTGCGGTACCAATATATAAAGAAAGACAAAGAACATGTTAAATATACGAGTCAGTTCATTTTAGTGACGATCACTTATCAAATTTAAATAAAGCTTAGTATTTTCTTTTGCTTTAAACTCTACTTTTCCAGGACACCAAACAGCGCCTAGAAAATTCAAGCAAAAGGTAGATAGGGAGAAACAAGGAAAATTCGGTACAATCAACCGAAAAAAGTAAAAAACTTAATTTACAAGGTTGCGTGTGACACCTGTCTACGAAGATTAGCGTCTCTAAGTTTAGCCTCGATTTCTTCAACACTCGACGGTATCCCCTTCGTCTCCGATAGTCGCCGTCGAAGCCTCGCCGGAATCATCGGCGGTGACGATACCTCTCCACCGTCGCACGCCGGAAATTCCATTGCGATTCCGGCCACCATCAAATTCAGAAAAAAAATAAAGTGAAATTGTTCGAGAACGAAAGATTATTATTAACAGTAAAATAGGATCGGTCAATCAATTAAAACGTACTTCACTATACAAGTTTATGTATGTTTACTTGTGTGTATATATTATACATACGTGTGTGTACAGAGAGAGTGGAATTGGAAACGGAAATGGAAATGAAAACGGAAACTGAAGAAAGGGGAAAGGAAATTCAGAGGTGTTTGGTTTTAAGATAGAGAGGATGTTTGTTTTGGAGGAATTTGGAAGTTTTAAGGAGGAGAAAAGAGGCGTGTAAAGTGCTCGCGAGTGCAAATGAAATGCGTGCGTAATTGGAAAACTATTACTTAATTATTCGCAGACATATCATACAAGGACTTCGTTTTTTTTTTTGATTAAAGGGACTTCGTTTTTCTTTTATGTCATTTTAGAAATATACAGTGTGTGTATATATATATATACACAGAGCATTTCCCATAAGGACCTTAACTTAAGGTCCTTATTTACGGACTTGCCCTTTTGGCACGCTTTCCGATGAAATTTTTTGATGAAATTTGGTGGGGATGTTCTTCATCGTGTGTAGAACATCTCCACCAAATTTCATCAAAAAACTCAACCGGAAAGTAGGTTAACTACATGATTGAAAAATATTAGACATATATATATCTATTTCTGGACCAGAATTTTTCAATCCTATAGTTAACCCACTTTTCGGTTGAATTTTTTGATGAAATTTGGTGGAGATGTTCTACACACGATGAAGAACATCCCCACCAAATTTCATCGGAAAGCGTGCCAAAAGGGCAAGTCCGTAAATAAGGACCTTAAGTTAAGGTCCTTACTTGAAATTTTCCCTATATATAAATATTATATATTGTAAATGTCACAAATGAAAAAATAGTAAAAGTTAAATGCCGATGTAAGTTTTATATTAGATAAAATATAATGTGTGTTTCTGGTTTATAATATAGGTGTCAAAAGTTAATTTAGAGATGGTGTTAATTTGATGTACAAATGGCTTGGGGCGATACATGATGTATTATTTAATGTTGTTGGTGTAGAAAATTAGAACAATTCTATTTTGACTATACAGTCAAGTGATTCATGCAATCATTAGAATAGTAAAAAAATTGAACTAAGAAAGTCAATGATGCATATAAGATGTTCGCCTCATATGAAAATATGAGTTTCTCATCTTCCTGTGAATATAGTTAGTAACTCGGACTGCTTTGTATTATAAGCAATGAGGTTTGTATTACAAGCTAATTATATCTCTGTAGCTACTCTATTCTTACAAGATTACAATAGAAAGTATTGTCAAGTCACTCAGAGTCCTTATAACAAGAGTTATGTAAGTGTGCTTTTGAGCTCTATCTCTCTGTGTCTCTCTCTTTTGTGATAAAAACTTGTTTGCTCGATCTTTTTCTCGATTGCTGACCGGTTCGTTTTTAATTGTTGAGATAAGTAAATGCTTTTCCATATATATATATATATATGATAGAGATGAGATAAAGAGCATTGGAGAAATAAATGCTTATGGCATCGAATCATGTGTCATCTGAAGGGCAGGAATTTGGATAGTATATCATGTGTCACCAAATGGGATAAATTTCGTCCGGAGAACGAATAGGTTGCAGTTTTTGTTGGATTGCATTTTTATAACTTTTGTTCGTGTAATTTTTTAAAATTAATATATTAAATATTTATTTTTATACTACACCTTTAAAATTTTTGTAATACAGATAGCCTAACAAAAGGTTATAATTATTATGGGAATAAGGTTATAATAAGAATTGATTTACTAATTCTGTGTAGCCCATATGAGCAGTCATATTTGATACATCTATTAAATAAAACTTAATTAATTAGATTTGATAGATGTTATTTCATTTAAATCTCTTGCTTATAGATAGACGAAAAAACTGGTCCAGGTATGAAGTTTTGTCGCGCAACCAAGGCCAAGGATTCTACATATTATTGTACCTAAATTTAGGCGTGTTTATCAAAAATTATGTTTAACCGTAATGAAGATAAATTTACAGGACTATACTAAGTTTTATGGAAGTCTATATATATATATATATTTATCTAACATTAGACTTAACATATTAATTTTACAATTATTACTAATTATAATGAATTATGAAGTCTGAGTTTATATGGAATTTCATATTTTAACCAAAACATAATGAGCAAATTAGATGAGTCAATTTTTTTCTTTGTACAAGAAAAATATACTGAAGATACATTTAGAGGATACGACTTGTTATTGTGTCAATAAATTAGGTTTATCGTCATACACGTAAAGTATATTGTTCGATCTTTAATTTATGTGATGTATTAGCAACGCTCTATCGTGTCATTTAATTGTGCTCCAAACATAAGTCCATGTAGAAATACTTTGTGTAAAATTATTTCTATATAAATATATGTATTTAACATTGCGCGAGAGATAACAAATATAAGGGTGTGTTTGATTGGGAGTATTTTTCACTTGATTTGACAACTTAAGGTGTTTGATTGGCTTTTTTTTCCAGGCAATTCAATTGCCACTTTTGGCTCACACACTTACATTTTCCTTGTAAACAAGGAAAATATTTTCTTTGGGGGGTAGTTTTTATTTTCCAGGCAATTGCACGGTTTTCGAGACAACATTTTACCCATTTTCTACACTAAAAATGCTATAACTTAAACTACAAAATTCAAAATTTAATAAAAATTTAATATTTAAAATCTACTCATCAAGATCAATTAAACAAGATCCATCATGACTATAAAATTATGTAAAAAAAAATACCCATAATTTTTTCTACATTAAAAATGCCACAATACAACCAATATTTTCCGGGTAGAAAATTAAGGCAATCAAACACATTTAATTACATTTTCCATGCAACTTAATTCTAGGCAATTCAATTACCTGGAACTTATTTTCTTTCCATGTAAATTCCATGCTTACAATCAAACGCACCTTAAGTGGTTTTTGGGGAATGGGAGAAAGAAGGTGGATTGAATCGTTGCGTCTCGTGTAAAATACTATACGTCTAACCATGTACTTGAATTAAAATCAGAATATTTGTATAGTTATATATTAATCTAACAATTACTTATAAATTGTAATAAATTGAGATGAGTTTTATATAGCTCCCACTTTATAATCAGCAACTATAAAAATATAATTTTTTTTATAATGTTAGGTATTTTTCTAAAATTATTGTTTTTATGCGTCCCAACCGTGTCTCTCCATAAAGTGGTTTGCTTATCCATAAAGTTATCCACGTCATCCCCTACGCGAACGGTGCTCACTCGTTCAATTTCTCCGGCTCCGACTAAGCTTGCCTTTTTCTCTAATTCTACTTGACCATTTTGCCCCTTATGTGTTAGGTAAATTAATAGCTACTCTTTTTTTTTTTTTTTTAAAAAAAACAAAATAAAAATAAAATCCCCCACTATTTTTCAAGGGTAGGGGAATACTGCAATAGTTGGTTGGTGAAACTTTAATGTGATGGCATTGCTTATTAGAGCTTTTATATTGGGTAGGATAAATTGATAAAAATTTACCCTAAATTTTAGTCATAAAAATGAGGAAGGTAGGATAGAGAATATGTAAACTTAACCTATCACTAAATTTTAGTCATACAATTGTATTTCATTTGTATGAAATTTTGTGATTAAAAAAAATAAAAAAAATAAGAAAATAGTCATACGAGTAAGCCACACTCATATGACCATTTTTTTTAAGCACAAAATTTCATACGAATAAAAGACGATCGTATGAGTATATTTTTATCATTTTCGCTGTGTACAAGACTGAAACTTAATTACCAATCAGTAAATTTAGCCTAATATTTACAATCTCCACTTCGGATGCTCTTACTAGGACACTTCATTATAATCAACTCTCAAATCTCCTTTTTCATGTTTATTTTGAAGCATTATTACTCTTATTTCGCATAACGTTTGCACTTAATTTTTTTTCAAGATATTTGATGGTTTTAAATTTAGACACCTGACAGATATGTAAGATCAACGCCGTTTCTTTAATTTGAAACAGATTTTTCTCATATCGAAAATCATTTTCATTTAATCCAAATGCTGCATAAAGAAGTAGAAATAAAAATTGAAAGTACACTTTTGCAAACTAATGAAGACCCAAGTGGTGTTAATGATACATAATTTCAGGATATTGACCACTTTTGGTCGTGACAATATGAGATGAGTGATCATGGTGGTCCAACCAATAATGTTCTTAAAAGCAAACATTTTAATAATCCATTCCATTATCAAGATTGCCACATTCACTTAACTAATAACATGTGACTAAATTAATCCACTGAGTTTTTGTGGCAAATAAACATTCCATGTTGCTACATTACCATTTTTTAGTGGTCATGTTGATCATTAATGCTTTGATTGATGTATCTTGCAATTTATTGAAGTAACATTTTCAATTTCTTTAATGATAATTTATGCATGTTCTCTTTACAAAATCCTAGACGAATTGAATGGGTTTGTTATATTTGCAACTTCAAGCAAAAAGGAATTCACGAAGACCTTCTCCTCTCATAACTTGTTGCTTGTTACCATAATAAGAAAGTTAGGGTTGTGAATGAAGTGGTGAAATCTTTGTACAACTGTTAGAGTTTAAGAAATTTATTAGACATGGGGCAAAAGGTGGTGTGATAATATTTTTTGCGAAAAATTTAAGAAATAATTTATTTTTTTGAAATAAATACATGTTTTTTTAATATTTTTTTTTGAAATATATGTTTGTTTATTAATTGTGTTTTAAAATGAGAAATTTGATTAAAATTGTGTTTTGTATAAACTTAATTTTGCAATTTAAAAAATTTAATATAAATTTATTTTATATAATATATTTATATTTTTCAACAAGTATATTTTATCGTATACTTAAATAATTTTAAAATGATATCAAATAAATCACAATAAATAATAATAATAACAATAATAATAATAATAATATATTAAAAACAACGAGAGCAAACAGCACCGATGTACAGCGGCCTCAAGGAGGCAGCCGCCGCCGCATGTGTGGACATTTCTTAGAAGACAAATAAATGCTCTAAACATATTTATTTACCAGCCTGCTACTACATAAATTACCTATATATATATATATTTAATATTTAATATTTAATCGGTGTAAAAAAATTTATTCTAATCGGTGCTTATGATATTTTTATTTATTAGTGTTTAGTATATGTCCTTCCTTAGTCAAATTTCTAACTCCATCCCAAAGTGTTGTTTTGTATAATCTAAAAAAAATATCATATGTGTTTTTATTAATAAATGAGCTTAAATTTATAACTTATTTAAATAATTGTAAAACATTATCAATTAAACACTTAAACATATTAATCTGTTAAAAAACGTGTAGCGCAAATTCTGCAGGATACTATAAAATATTATAATTAAAAAATCACATGCAAAGTTAATGCTTTTTTTTAGAGTTTTGTTAGATATAGGCATTTAATTTACAAAAATCTTATTCATTGGTTCTTTTGTAAAAATCTTTTTCAGAGAAACCTCATTTTCTAATACTTCAAAAGATTTATCTATATATTTTTTTTCAAATATAATAATTGTATAAAAACTCTAGATAATATAGTTCTTATTTTATGCATGGATTTCATTGAAACTATACTCTCTCAAACTAGCTAATTTTAACTTTGCTATGCACATTTTAAGAAAATACTAATTCAACTGAATCAATATTTAAGAATACAATTTATTTTTTATTATGAAGTATGGTAGATCAATTAAATCCACAAAAAAGAAAAACTGAACTATCAAATTTGAGAGATCCCAACCAAAAATTGGGGCTATAAGTTTGAGAGAGAGTTAGTATTTCTTTAAAAATACTTGAAAAACAAATAATGACTTATAATTTAGACAAGGAGTATAATTTATTATTATTATATAGAGCCGAAAGATATTTTATAGTTATTGACGTCATGTTAGTTTTTTGTTTATTTATTTTACAAAAAAAATATTTTATTTTTTTACAAGTAAAGAGACTCGAATTCTCGGTAATGAATTATGATTCTTAACCGAATCCAACACGCATAGCCATAAAAATTAGACTTAAATATGAAGGATATTTAACTTCCTTTGCGTACTGAGGCTTTTGGAATTGGATGACATAATTTCCTTTTTAAGAAAACAAAATACCCTTTACTTTCGGTGCTTGACTTCATTATTTATCAAATTCGTTACTTATGTACCTATATATCTATATTATACATAGAGTATTGATATTAGTATTTTATAAAAAATATTCTATTATTTTAAAACAAATTTACTAATATTTTATATGAATTTTTTTGAAACACTTTTTAATCACTAAACATAATTTTAAATTATTAGAATACTTTTTAGAATAAATATATATTATCTTTTTTAAATATATTATATTTATAATCTATCTTCTTCTTTCACTTAAATTAATTATTTTATTTTATACTTTTTATGTTATTATAAAACAGAGCTTAAGAGTCAAAACTTTTATTTATATATTTATAGTATATTTATTTCAAAAATGCCTTATTTTATAAATTTATCTTGAGTCTTAAAGAATTTTCGTGACTTTCCAAGCCATCAATCCTAACAATATTTCAGTTATATATATTTTTGGCTTATGTTAACTAGGAGTACTTCTATATTTTTCTAGTAGCATGTAGCCAGATTTTGAAACATTTTATTATTTTGTATAAGAGGTTCAAAATTCGCGTTTTAATTAAATCATAGTAATGTAATTCGTGAGTGAAATTACAATAATCAAACATAAAATATTTTATTAAATGAATCGATCTCTACAAAAATCCCGTAATAAATAAACTACGGGGGTGAATACGAGTATACGAGTGGTTACAAAAAATACAATAGTTTAGACAGGGGCAATATGGTAATTTTGATATATATATATTTTTTTTTTTGTATTATACATATATATATTTTCAGTCGCACTCAATACCTTACGGAGGAGAGGAGCAAAGACTGTGACGCGGAGCCGTGATCTCTACACGTTCTTCTCTCTAACGTAGGCCACGTCATCCCTTCAACTCCAACTCCAATTCCAACACAAATAAAATAATTAACAATTAGGCCATCTTCTTCTTGTAGCTTCCACAATTATGGGGATTTCGTTTGTCTAGAATCTTTTAGTATTTTTAAGAGCAAAGATAAGAATTATTTTACGAACTTAATTAAGGATGGAATTATTGACATATTTTAAATTTTTTTATAACATTTTTTTTTTACTTAATATAATATGGTCGAGTATATACATATTATTTTTGTACAATAAGGTGGTACAATAAGACCGAATATGTGCATATTATCTTAATGCAATAAGGAGGTATAATAGTGTCTTGTATATGCACATTATTTTGGTATAATAATGTCAAGTCAGTGTATTTTTTTTTTTCTCAATAATAACTCGGCCTTATTATATTGAAATAATGTGTGCATACTCAGTCTTATTACCCCAAATAAGAGAGTGTTATAATGAAGTTTGGAGTGTGTCAATAGTCCCACCCTTAATAAAAGTGATAATTTGAATTATAATAAGTAAAAAAATATATGTTATGAATTTAAATTTTATAAATTATAAATTTTGCAAGTTATTTAATTTCGACGTGCATGAATGCCTGCTTTTAATTAAACTATAAAAAAAAATTAGCCGAAGTTCGGACAAACATAAAATTTTATTCTTGCCGAGAAAATAAAATTTTAATGCATTTTAGGTGCAATGAATGATATTTTTCTTGGGGGTTGAGCATAAAAGAAAATGAACAAGAAGAAAAAGTACAATTCTCATTTGTCAATATCTTTTTCGTTACTAACGACCGACATACCGACATACATGATTCTACAAACGATTATTTTATAGTGATATTAATTTTAGGGTGTTCTTAAATATATTTATATAATTCGTCTTCTTCTTCTATTAAAAATTAAAATTACGTTAATTTTAAGTTAAAATATAGCGTAAAATTTTTTATTCTCACCCCGCTTTTTATATTTTGAAAAATTTGCCACTAATTTGTCTTCTCACCTACTTAAAATTTTAAAAATTAATAAAATAAATTAATTTTTTTTCCAACAAACAATCATCTACTAATTTCATTTAATTACATATATCTCATAAATGTAACCTTATAATAAATATTCTCATACTTTTATATTAAGTGCTAGATTTTTATTTTTATTTGTTTCGGCATGATAACATTTTCAATGATATTTTTCTTAATTTCTTCAATCTTTTTATTTGTGCAAGCATGTAGTGCTCAATAAAACTCACGTTAAGTTATCCAATATCAAAGTTAAAAAATGTTTGTCTTAACATGTGCCTAATATGTTATAATATATATATATGCATTGTGTGCTTTGCTTTTATTGTTTCAATATTTAAATTCTTAAAATTACTCGTAAAAAAATATTTAAAAATGAAATAGTTTGGTGAGAAATCTCTATCCTTTTAATATTTCGCAAGGAAATCGTTTTCTCGAGTCTCCAAAAAATTAAATATCTTAGAAATCGAAAGTAACAAAATATTTTAATAAATGATTTATTTTTATAAAAACTATTTTATTTTTTCAATTCATTTTTTGCCTTTTTACAAAAGATAACATTTTTTAAAAAGAAAGAAGAAAATATTTTTAAGTAGTTAAAAAATCGTTTAAGAACACCCGGGGTGAGAAGAAGGATTTTGTGGATGCATTTAAGAACACTTAGAAAAATTCATCAGTATTCACTATTTTTTCCCGCAAGTTTTTTTTTCTATGTCATCTTTCTTCTAGTATTTTTGATAAAAATAAAATTGTTCTTCTAATATCTTTGATGCAGTGAATTAAGACATATTTATATAGTATATGACTTAATTATTACTTTTGTTAATTAATTAGTTAACTTTAACGGTTCCTCCAAGTCTTTATAATCTAACTTAACTTATTACTCCATATCGCTCACATGTATGTTTTAGAGAGAGATGGAGAGAGAGATAGCTTACGTAAGTATGTATAAAAAAAGTTAATAAAGAAAAAATAGCTTAAAGGCTTTTCTGGGCTTTTCTTTAATTATATATGGATCATCTTATGATCGTTTAATATTTTTGATGTAGTGAATTAAAACTTATATTTACTTATTTGCTAAAAATAAAATTTATAGACAAATTTAAAATATGAATAATAACTAGTTAAGAGCAATGCATAATAAACGATTATATGAAATATCATATAATTGTTAAAACTGTATTTATCGTAATTAATATTTTGTATTTTCAAAGATACTATTCAAAAGAATTTTTTAATGAAATTTATAGAGGACAATGTAATTTTTGTTTATTATGTCTTATATTAATAAAAAAATTAATATTATTTAATATTTTTACTTTTAGCAACAAAACTTTATCGTCTTTACATTGTTTTAGTAAACTCACCTCACAACTGGGGTGAAGTGCAAGATTTTTTAAAGAAATGATGGGATGAGAAGAAAGTATTTTTACACTGGGGTGAGAAGACTGATTTTGTGGGTGTATTTAAGAATACCCTAATTTTATCTCCAATAATATTTAGTTCTATTTTTATATTTTATTTAATTTTTGAGTATTTAGTATAAATTTGATAATTTATTATTCGATCCCTAAATATTGATTAATAAATTTATACTCAGTTCTCAAAAATCGAATAATATGTATTTACTCAATACTTAAAGGGGTAAAAATAGAGTCAAGTATTATTGATCGTGAAAATAAAATCACCTTAATTTTATCTTCTTGACATGTTGTATTTGTTTAAAAAAATATAAAAAGTTATCCAAGGGGGGTAGGGGACGTATAATATTGTTTAATGACTCTTTTGGCTATTATTTTTCCTTCATTTTCTTTATTAACATATATATATATACACGTATGGGAAAATAATTTTAAGACGATCAATTTTTTAATAGAATTTAGTGAAAATAATTTATTAATTAGGAAAATTATTTTCACTAAGTTTTATCAAAAAATTGGTCTATTTATCTTTACAAAATAGTTAGTCTACATTTAAGGACAAAAAATGATAAACTTTAAATTCTTCCCATATATATTTTTCTATATTTTGGGACCTTCTTTTAACATTTTAATTTTTTTTATATTAAAATAATTTCTAATATAGTATAAGGTTCAAGGGATGAATGGGCCCACTGGGGGCAAAATTAGAGGAAGATCACAGGAGCTAAGTGTGGGGTAAAATGTAGAGAAGCATTTGAGTCTTTAATTAAGCTGGAAGCAGCCTATTGCCACAAAAAGCAAGCGAGACCCACTGAAGCAAAGGTGGAATTCCAACAATGTGAAATGCACTCTCACCCGTGGGACCCATTTTTCCCTCTCAGTTTATTTTAACAGCATTGAATAAGCAAAGTTGACACCATATGTTTATACACATAAAATATTGAGCTCATACTTGATACAATACAGTGCCTACTCGAAAAAGACTTGACATAAGCATTAAGATTAAGAACAACTTAGCACCAGGCTAACACTAGGTAGTATTTCCTTTTTTCTTTTGGTTTGATGGTAAGATTAAGGCGCACTATTACAATAGTCTAGTTTATTTAAGATCGAGTTTAACACTTATATATTACTTGTTTAGTTCGAGTTTTATTTCATTTCTAGAATTTAAAATGATAATTTTACAAGAATAGTTCGCAATCATGTGAGCTTATAATCAATCTCTTGATATAAATTATAAAAAGTATTTGATATTAATTTACATTTTTGAAAATTCCAAGAACAAATTAAAATGGACAGTCAGAATGTTTTCAATAAAAATCCAATCCTAACCGTAAAATGTTGGGAGCATCTTTCTTGCCAATGGATGAGATAAAACCCTTGTGGGGTGGGAGGGGGGTTAGGTATTTTTTAATGACAAGAGTAAGACTTTGGGTACCGGTGAAAATAGACGGGACCACCTAAACCTTGACATCTACCCAAAGTGTATGCAGCCATTTATGCCAAAGCATGTGCACTAATATGAACCATATATTTTACTTGTTATATATATATAGGGTTCATCCTCTCCACCCCCCCCCCCCCCCCCCCACCCACCCAAACCCCCCAATTTAAGCCCTTTTATAGCGTCCCTTTCCTATGCCTTAGTGGTCCTATTTCCTACATTGATGGCTACAATTCTGGGTCATTTATTCCACTCAGTCAACGTTCTTAATTTAATTTTGTAAATGATACATACTGTAACAATACATGAATTAAAAATAAGATTAACCCAAAATTAATTAGAATATACATGTCCTACTTGTTAGAAAGTGAAATCATATCTATCTTGTTTTAGTGAGTTTGTGGTCTAAAAATAAATAAGATAGTTATTGATTTTAACAATGCCCACTAGCCTACTCTATAATCCAAGCCAAAGTTTTTGTCCATACAACTTGAAAAACAACTATATGCATGATTTAAATTTATCTCATAATATAATATTTTGCAGTAACGTTGTTTATATATAATCCAATATAAAACCAAACTAAACTATATGCTTTTATCTAATACAGTTCATTTTTATTTGTAATTGGCTTAATTTGCTTGGCTATGTACTTCTAAAATCCAATACAACTAATTTTGCAGTCTACACATACAATTTGTTGTTATTGTAAAAACGTATATTTATTGAATTACTTTTTTATGTAAATGTTTGATATGGACGAATTTAAGTTGAATTTATGAAAAATAAATAAACTTTTATAGTAGTAATACAAAGTTATGTCCTAATCAATGTGAGCCTAATAATAGAAAGGGTAATGTTATATGCACCCCTGTTTTGTAGCCAAGACACCACAAATGACACTCAAAATTTAAACACCCGATCGGTGGCTCATTGCCGAAATTGAACATTTGATTCGGTAAACTGTCATCGAATATGAACCTTCAAGTCGGCAACTTACCACCGAATCAAATATCCTCTAATTATGTAGCCACAACACCTTTAACACCCTAATTATGTAGTGCTTTGGCTACAAAATAAAGGTGCATATAACATCACCCAATATAAATGATATGCGTCAATTCTTATGAAGTATCAACTGACTTAAAGTTTAAAGAGGGACATGTTCCTCAAAGCCCCATAAAATATAAATACCATATAATAAATAAAATACTCACAACTTTAAAATGTTAACGTTGGAGGCATTTTCAAAATGCATTAGTTAACAATTTTAATCGGAAATGAAAAAAAATCTAGACTCAAAACTTTAAAAGAGTTAAATATAATATAATTGAACAAAATAAATAAATACTCCCGCTATCCCGAATTAAGATTTCACTTTTTCTCATATATGTGAAGTCTTAATTACAGACAGAAGCTTGTATAACACGATGACTAGACCCAAAAAATACCAAAAGGGACGAAAACATTAAAAATATGAGTGAAATCATTTCCAAAAATGCTGTAATCACCAGCTCCTCCTAATCAAATACCAGCGTGTGACATGGCACAAGAACGACGTGGCGGGTCCAGGTGGCAAGTCTCTTGATTCTCTGACCACAAGGAGCGCGCATCCAAAAATAAATAACTGAATCCAAATCTGTTTCATTAACATGAACGGTAAAGGGGGCACAAGTGTCCGCGTAACAAGTGATATTTACACGTCGAGCCCTGGCATTGCAAATTGAGTCGCAAAATTTTCAACCCGAACCCGGAGTTCCTCGATTTCTTTGTTGTTCTGAACACCCTTTAAGAAACCTTTGGGCACCTTGCCGTGCTCCCTCTGCACCATACTCGCTATTTGTGCTGCTCTGAGTAGAAAGTCAGCTATTGCCTCGAAATCAGACTCTAGACAACCTCTTGATGTCATGGCAGGAGTACCTGACAACAGAGCGTATAAAGTTTACCAATTACCATACACAGAAGCGAAAACATTTGGTCACAAATATATCATTAAATGGCTTCAAACTATTATAATAATACTGTGCTTGTTCTCTTACCAATCCTTACGCCTCCAGGGGTAATAGCGCCATTGTCGTCAAATATCGCAATTTTGTTGAGAGTTATGTGACACATCTCACAGACCACCTCGAAATTCTTACCTACAAATACAAGATCAGAGAAATAAGAACACATTCTGTTGTACGAGTATCCCACATAATGAACTGTAACACCTACATCAGCCTCATAAATGGCAAGGACATGGTGTTGCAAGTTAACAGGCTAGGGTCTAGACTTAACTGGTTCGCGCTGTTAATAGGTTGAACCACATGCTTAAACAAAGGGAAGACACTAATTCGAGCATACAGAACATGAAGCACTAAAAATGATAAAACATAACATAAACACAGTTTTACACACACTCCATCTAAAGTTAAAAGAGTCCCAATTCCCCTTTGATTTTGTATTTTTTTTGTTTTAAAGAAAACACTAATTTCAACCTAACAAGTGGTAGAAATAGAATTTATTTATCATTGTAAGATATGGTACATTGTTTATGTCACATCCCTATAGTGATAAGAGTTATTTTCCAATCAAAACCTCAGAATACCATTTGGTTAAGCAAAATTTCTTGCCTTTTGGGATGCATATTTTCTTTCAATAAAAGCAGTTGCGTATCATATGCATTGAATTGAGTTAAGTCATCTAATTATATATATATATATATATTTTCGCAAAATTATTATAAAAATGGAGTAAAATTAGAGATTGATAAACAACAAAACCTTAACACTTGGGATTTGTAAGATCACCCAACTAAAAACAATCGATGTTTAGTTTACTAAAACCTAAAATAGTTATATTAGTAGGGCAAATATATATATAAATTTAAAATATTAATTATATTTAAAAGAAACTTGAGAGTGAGAATCAAACACTAGCATAAATAACTGAATACTCTACCTTTTAGAGTCCTACTGAATTAATTTTCTTCCTAAAATTTCTCAACATACCTTTTAGAGTCCTAATAGAACTGATTTTGTTTCTAATTTTTCTTGCGCCAAATTCACTCATGTAAAGGATTCTGTAAGGAATGTTAGTGCATCAAGGCTGTTTAACAGTTCTATCTAAAGTTAGAAAAAGTAGGGCTTTTAGAGTCCAAATAGAACTAATTTTGTTTCTAATTTTTCTCGTGACAAATTCACTCATGTAAAGGATTCTGTAAGGAATGTTAGTGCATCAAGGCTGTTTAACAGTTATATCTAAAGTTAGAAAAAGTGGGGCCCTAGGCACAAGCCTAGGTTGCCTATACTATAGGGCTGGATCTGTTTCAGTGACAAAGTTAATAAATTAGTCAGTAAAATAATAACATAACGTTTAATTTTTGGGCAATAATCAAGCACCTAATTTCAGTAACAAACACCATTCTAAGACTTACACCCAGGGAATTCCAGATGAAGCAGTCACCAAATCATACTCATTGCCTGAATATGTGATATCAATGGGGGCATAATGATTAGAAAATATTAAATCTACAAAACACTCAATATGACAATAGCACAACAGTGCACTACATCATGTAGCATTTATTAAACCCCACACAATCTGGATAACCACAAATGGCAGAACACGCTTAGTATCCATAAATTATAGAAACTTAACCAATTTCCCAAAAAAAATTCTCATGAATGATACAAATACATTTAGGTTATTATAATTATCATAACTCTTGCATGACTTTACCTTGGATTCGGTATATTTCAAAGGACTAGTAAAGTTGGCTGTGATAAATTTAACAGTGGTTGGACCACTTGGCAATTGGGGATGGACAATATTTTCCAAACAAAGAAAGCAGGTCATATTTCACCGGAAAAAAGGGAACCTGAAGAAAGATTGTTACTAGATAGTAGCCACCAATACCAATGAAAATGTAGCAATGCCACCGGTAACACAACAACGTGACTGGAAAGAACCAAACTAGCATATTATGCCCTTTGTGTCTACAGAGTGCAGCCAATTTCTTTAGCCCACAACACTCTTCTTTTATACATCTAGTAGTCCAACACTGTCAATAACAGATTTTCAATTCCTCAAAAAACTCACAAAACCATTTAAATAATTTTAAAGTATACATTAGAAAGACAGATAGTCCGGACAAGAGGGTTTGTAATTGCCTGAGGAAGAAGGGAAGACAATAATGGTTGCTCATTTTTCAACCGTACAATCTGAGACTCTTCTTTACTGGCCAGTTTCAGCATTCCCACTGACTGGACTGCATTGAATCTACTTGACGGTTCTGGAACGAGCAGTAAAGGCGGAGTTGAGCTATGCTAGGTAGTAAACGCGGAGTCCCGCGGAACAAGAGGAAAACAGTTTAGTTGTTCCTGCCGCTTCATTTGACTGATCCTCCATCCCTCCTTAAACCAGGGGAGCTTCTTTTTGGTTGACAACTTATGTTGGGCTGACTAAGCCCACTACCCTAATAGGGTCCCATCTTGTGTCGGGTTAAGGCTCCACCTCATGTTGGGTTAAGGGCTTAGTTGAAGCCTTAGACTACATCTGAGAGTGCCTCAACCAAGGGATTACACTATGCCTTTCCGCTGCTGCTGTTAGTTCTTTTAATTGAATAGTTTGACTTTTTCTCCGAGAGTCATAGGGCCTCTCTTTGATCGAGTTGACTTGTTAGCTCCCAAACGTTATTAACATTCTATTCAATTATTCACTATGTAGTCTATTTTGGTTGAGGAACAGATCAACGGGGAGCTGCATGGGCATTATCGGATCAATCAGGAGAAATCCTATATAGAAACTGCACTCGGGAAACTAGCTAGTTGCTTGGGCTAGTAAGAAAACAAATGAACCCCATCTCTCCTTCCCAAAACAAATACTTGACTCAATGGGAAATAGGCCAGAAGCAAGGATTCCGGATCGTTAAATTCTATATTTCAAGTGCAAGTTGACGTTCCTGATATGAGAGAGACAGAAAGGGAGTGAGAGAGAGATACCCGTCAATCCAAGATTCCGAAGATCCCAAAGGACCAAATGATTATCAGTCCCTCCCGTAACCAGCCTGCAATTTCTTCTCAATAAAGCAGATGCGAGAGCCTGAGCATTTTTCTTCACCTGCTGCATGTACGTCTTGTACTCAGGGGTGGCCAATTGTTTCAAGGCTACTGCAAGAGCAGCAATGTGATTATTGTGTGGACCACCTTGCAGTGCTGGAAAAACGGCAAAGTTTATCTTCTCCTCAAAGTCATATCTGTCACTGCCATCACCTAGATTCAAAAGCATAGCTCTCTTCCTTGGTTTTGAACCCTTTCTATAAAAGATAATACCGCCTCTAGGACCTCGAAGACTTTTGTGAGTTGTTGAGGTAACAATGTCACAGAATTCGAAGGGGCTTACACATTCCTGTAAACATCATTAATACATATCTCGTTAGGAGTGAATATAGTCAAAGAAAATTCAAAAGCAAAAAAGAAATTCACCTTTTTGGAAATAAAATTGCTAGAAAAAACATGGGCAGAAACGAGAATTAATAGCAAGGTATAATCAGATACGTACAAGCAGTACAAAAGAAAAGCACATACGCATAAATTTTGGGGGAAAAAAAACTGGACATTCCAATAGACAGAAAGAAAATACCATTAGGCTTAAACTTGGGATAGAACAAAGAACCGAGTTATTTGTCAAATAGGAAACTGCATTACTCTATGAAGCAATGACATGGTAGTGATTGCTTAGACAATAAGTCTATGCCCATTTAGTCAAAATACAGATAATATGGTCAAGCTGAATGCATTACGTGCACAAATTATTCTCTTTGGTTTGATGAAGGGGAAAGAAAGGATAAAAACTTGAAAAGGAGCAAAACCAAGAATAAAACATCTTTGAATAGATTTCTCTTAAGCTTTCTCAGGTGAAATTAAACAAAAGCACAAAATTATAGAATGTTCATGAAAGATACTAAAGGACATAGTTCAACCATTACATGGAACTACAACTTAATCGTTGTAATACCAAGTATCCTATATTGACTACATAATCTAGAAAAGCATAAAGGAAATAACAGAGACGGGAACACACAACCACAACATACACATGGCACGTTACAAAAAATACCAAGACACTGCCTCGAACCTACAGCAATCTCCTAACCAACAACAAAGAAAATTCCTTCCTTCCAGCTAATACCTAGTCTAAAATGAATTCCTAGGGTTTTGCAAAGATAAATAATCAAATCAAACCAAATAGCTCCAGTTCAAATTCAAGCCCAAAATTTGCTCAATTAAACTTCAAAACCGAACAAATTGTGAAGTTGAAAAGGCAAAATGTTACTCACATAGTTGCATTCATAACTAACAATAAGATATAAAGTTCTATAGAAAACAGAAACATTAGCAAAAAAAATCCTACCTTGGCAGCAACAAGACCGCTTATTTGAGCCATGTCAGACATCAACACCGCTCCGCACCTATCTGCAATTTGTCTAAACTTAGCATAATCCCACTCTCGAGGATAAGAGCTCCCACCACAAATAAGTATCTTGGGGCGAAAATCAAGTGCCCTCTCTTCAAGCTTATCATAGTCTATATACCCGGTTTGTGGGTTCACCTTATATGGAAGACTTTCAAAGAAAATTGAAGCCCCAGAAACTTTCCTTCCATTTGGTGTATAATAACCATGACTAGTGTTTCCTCCAGAAGGTGTATCCAATCCCATTATTCTATCGCCTGGCAATAGCAAACCAGTGTAAACTGCAAAATTGGCTGATGTACAAGAATAAGGTTGAACATTTACACCCCAATTCTCCGAATCAAGACCGAAAGCAGCTAGAGCACGATTACCACAGAGCAATTCAATCTCATCAATGTGCTGATTACCTCCATAATACCTAGAACCAGGCATTCCTTCCGAGTACTTGTTAGTCAAATGGCTACCCAGAGCTTCCATTACCGCCTGGCAAACGAAATTCTCCGAAGCTATCAACTCAATGCCTTTATACTGCCTCTGCTTCTCCTTCTCCATAATGGTAAAAACATCTGGATCAGCAACACTGAGTGATTGATTACCCCACGCCCTAACTGCATTTCGCCGCGATTCGAGGTCCTGTGGCTCGACTGGACCCCGTTTATTTGTCGTTGGGGATGGAGAACAGGAATCACTACCCCTATCCCTTGGCCTCTTCAAACACATAGAATGCCCCAAAATCCTAAACTCCTGGAGTTCTCTCTCCTCACCTCCACGCTCTCCCTCCTCATTGGAAGAATTCTCAGTCTGTGGCTCCATCAGTTGCAGCGGAATCGGCGGAACCGAGCACGTAGAAGCATCACGGCCACTGCAATCAATCTGGAAATCGATCAAGTTATCGGCAACTGGGGTCCGATGAGACGAAAACCCTAGGGAGGAGAAATTCGACTGCGAGTGCGTCAAATCCATACATACACAGCTTTAATCCAAATCCAAACAGAAACAACCACAATGAAGCCCAAAATCAAACCCTAAGAGTGAGAAAGTTCCAAGTTTGTGTGCCACAACAGCGTTTAATTAGTGAGCGTAGCAAGGCGAGAAATTTAAATATGAGAGCATCATCAAATCAAATCCATAAAGCTCTACAAAATCCAAAAACAAAGAACCGCAATGAAACCCTAACCCTAGGAGACAGAATGTGAACAACAATAGCAACAACAAAAACAGCGGCAACAACAGCGTCTAAAGCTATTACAGTAGCAGCATCGGTGTACCGAAGAACGACGAGGTGACGTTGTGTACGTGATTGTGGCTTCCATAGAAGTTTTCGAAACCCTAATTCAGATCAACTCGGCCTATAGATACATATTCCGTCAGTCTGTCTGTGTGCAGAGATTTTGGAGACAGAAATTTGGTACGTGAGTTTGACGAAGGCGTTTAGATTCCGAGATGGAGGGGAAGGGATGCACCTGGATGAATCTGATTGGTTGCGTTGCTTCCCTCACAGATGGTCAGCTTAGCAAATCCCGCTTTGTCCCTGTCCAGCGATGTAATGAGGGTGATCTGGAGCGATAGTTTTGACTTCACAAAAACACCAAATAAAAATTTATTAATTTTTTTAGATTGTGTTTGGGAGAGGATACATCAAGGGATACTGGATTGATGGATAAATATACATCATTATGCAAATGAATGAATATAGCTATTTCTACTTTCTCAAGTTGATTATAATTATAATATTAAAAAATTTCAAATGCGGATCGATCCGGTCTATACTAAAAATAAACTCATTATAATATAGGTGCATCATTCTATATTGCAAGATTAAAAATGATATGCATACTAGTAAACTAGAGTTACCACTTAAAAATAAATATTTGATAATCTCTCAAATTATTACATGCAAGTGTAGAAAATGATCGCATATTCTTATATATATATATATTATCAAAAGTAAAAATTTTCTTATGTGTTTATATGCTTTTGATTATTTAAAAGTCGAAAGTAATTTTATTAAACATAACAAAATACTTTTATAAAAGTTAGATATAATGTGTATATGTAAAGTTAATATATATACATATATGAATGGACAAAGATGTGATGAATAAGCTAGACGGTAACGATTCCTCTGCAGTCTCAAAAGAGACTACAAGGCCTCGTTTGATTCAGGTATTAGGGTAAGTGAGATTAATGATACTAATATTAATAGTATTGGATTTTTAATTATGGTATAAATTTAATACTAATATCCTATTTGATTCATGCAGTATTAATACTGGAATATCTTATGCTAATGTTAATACCATGTTTGATTATGTAACTCGTATACGAGATTATATTTTGGACAAAAAAAAAATTTTAAAAAAAATTAAATTAAAAAAAAATTAAATTTAAAAAAAAATTAAAATAATAATAATGTAGTAATAGTAGTGGCATTTTTGAAACTATTATAGTAGTAATGGCATTTTTGAAAATATATGGTTCATTTTTCTTAATCATGGATAAACAATACCACCTCCCATAATATTAAATTATACTACAAAGAGTGGTATTAAGTTAGTACCGGTATTAGTAATTCTAGCACATTTGTGCGAATTAAATAAGATATTATAAAAAAAGTAATATTAACAATTTTATCACACTTTTTAATATCCAAATCAAATGAGGCTTAAAGGTACCCGACAATTGATTTAGGATTTACGGCTCTTGTTAGACAATCTCATTCCCGCTCCGTTTTGAAGAAATAGAAGTTAGGTTGTGTTTGGTTAATGTTTCTAGACAAATTTTCTAGATAAGTTTATAAAAATTTGGTGTTTGGTTGAATGTTTTGAGTTAGAGTTTTTATGTTGAAAAGTGAATTTGGTTTTGTTTGACTTTTTTTCAACCAATGAAAAAAACGCATAAAAAATTTCAAAAAATAGTTACAATGAATCTTATTTTATAGATCTCGATGAGTAGGTTTCAAATATATATTTTTTATTATTTTTTGATTTTTGGATTTAAAGTTATGGCGTTTTAAAAAAAAATTAGAAAGAGAAAGTATAGTGAAATAAATTTTGAGAAGTGTGAAAGTAGAGTTGGTTTTGAGTTGAGTTTTTAAAATTTTAAAGAAAAAAAAAAATAGCGAGCAACCAAACACAACCAGGAAATCCACAAGACCCTGTATTCGCAAGACCCTTGTTGAGGTTGGTCCACCATGTCTTCATATATGTGGGACTTGGTATCAATGATGCTTTTCTTTCTGACATCTCTTTTTCCCTTAATTAGGATCCATGAAAAATAACAGAACTTGAGAACTAGCAAGTAGTCATTATAAATAAAATATTACTGTAGCTAGGTATTTAATTTAATTTTTTATTTACATTTTTTTAACGAAGCAACCATACAAGTTAAGAATTTCATTAGCGCGCCAATAAATAAATAAAAAAACAATTTTATAATTACATAACAAGTTACACAAGAAAACTCTATTGATTGTACATATATGTAAGGTGTGATTATATGTGCTAACATATTTGTTTACATTTGAAATGCTTGAGAATAATTTGCTAATCCTATAGTTAATTACTATTACTTAGGAACTTATTAATACACCTTTCTCATTTTTCTACTAAGAAAAGCTTATCACTATCTCTTATTACTTCAATAGAGTCAATTTCAGACCCTTCTTCATCTGTCACTATTGTATTTGTAGCATCAAAACCAAGCTTTTCACCTGAAAAAATCATACATATATAGCACCACAAAAAAAAATTCTTTCAACTCTCATTAATTTTATTGTAGTACTAAAAACCAAGTGAAAAAAATTTAGGAACTTTAGTTTTACCTGCAATATTCTTGAGCTCCACTAAGGAATTAGGCAGCTTAATGAGCCTTCCAGCTTCAGTGCAAAAATTTGCCCTCCTAACCAATGGATGCCCTCTATACACACTGACCCTACTATTCATCACCAACCCTCCCTTTGATCTCAATCCCTCCTTTTCTCTCTCCTCTCTCCTAAAAATCACCTCGTCCACTGTGTTGTCGGGCACAGTGATCCGGTGCCCGACCTCGCGCCTTTTGATCAATTCGTTCAAATTTACATCGCAAAATTTGTTCCCCAGCCCATGCACATCACCTATGTCAGCACCGTAGTTCACTAGGAGCTCGACCGTATCCAAGTTTTTCTCGGACATGGCTACTTGGATAGGGGTTAGCCCGTGCCGGTCCTTGGAGTCGACATGTAGTCCGTGTTTGAGTAGCTCATTCAGGACTGCTACATCGTTCCTCTTGGCCGCCGTGCAGAGGAGATCACCGGCTGTGTGCGGGTCCGAGATGGAGGACCAGTGGTACAATATTTGGAATATAGAGTGGTGTTTTGATGATATTGCATCCCATAATGCTGTGTTGCCTTCTTTGTCTACAAATGAAAAAAATGTGGAATATATGACTATTGGCCGAGTAATTTATAATTGTGCAAACACATGGTACAACGTTTTTAAAGCAATAGCATGCTTTGGTAAAGTTATAATTTCTTTCGCATAGTTACAGCATAATTCGATTACTTCGGAAGTGTGTGTTTGTTAGAGCATATATGTTTATTGATCGACATAACAATGTACAATTGTGGAAACATATGGTACAATATTTTAAAGTAATGCTATACCTCGGAGGTTCGTGTTACATGCATGTTTGAGGAGTACTAGGACACACTCTTCATGTCCTTTTGATGCTGCAATATGCTGTTACATCACATAAAAGCACTGTTACAAAATATATAACAGAAAGATCTGCTTGTGACAATAGCATCATCTTACAAGGAGATGTTTATACTTAACCTTATTATTATTATTATCATTGTCGTCTTCTTTTTTTTATGTAAAATTCCAATTTGATTTTTGAAGCCACTGAACTATGCCCCGCTTCTTTCTAATTGCAGATAAGCGATTTGAAACGTCCATCAGTACTAAAGTTTTCTGATGCTCATCTTAAATTAAGAGTTACATTTTACTCTTTATTACGTCCCAAGAGTCACGGTTTTCTTTATGGGACACAATTAAATTTACAATATATGATCAAATCTTGTGATCGATTAAAAGAAGAAGAAGAAGAAGAAGAAGAAGAAGAAGAAGAAATTAGATTAATACCAGAGGAGTTCTGCCTTTGGAGTCACCAATATCAGGGTCCAATCTGGCTTTGAGAAGCTCATCAAGAAAGGCAGCATTTCCAGTACTTGCAACAGTTAGCAAGTTTATAGACATGTTTGGATCACCTCCATCTTCCTCCGCAGTACCACTCATCAACAATTCCCCAATACTCAAGCCCTTTTGCTGCTTGTGATGCTGTACATTCATCCATAGCATAACATTAAACAAGTTTAGGTAAATATGCTATGAACCACATATATGAGTACCTATGTAGTTTTAACATCACATGTACACACTGACACGAAAAATCATTGCAACAAACTGTTCAATTAGCAACTAAATATTTGTGACAAAACATAATCCTTTGGCAACAAACGTAAAATCCGTTACAAAGTTGTGACAATGAAGAGATTGCAGACAAAACTCATAGTGTTGCCTAAATGTGGCGCGAAATTTTAATGGCACAGACTTTAATGACGAAAACCTTCTGTTGCTTTTAATGGCACACATACCAACAAAAAAAAAGTCCCAACAAATATCAATTCTATCACTGATACTCATGCACAATCTTAATCTTTCGATTTTGTTTGTCCTTGACATGTGCCCTAAGGACACACTAAACATTTTCCATATACATGTAGAGGGACAAAGAAAGAGGGGGCCCACAAACCTGGAGGAAGTTTTTGAGGATGACAATATTGTCAGCTTGTTTGCTTTGCATGGCTTCAATGAGAGCATTTGTTTTGAGCTTCAAGAACTGGGAAAGTGTCTTTGTTCTGTAAGTATAATCTTGAGGCCTACAACACAGAGCACCCACTTCCCCAAATATATTCCCTGATTTTAAGCTCCCAAGTACCTCTTCTTTCTCCACCTCACCAGTACTTTCTATAATCTCAACTTCCCCTGACACTATTATGTACACATCCTCTGGTGCTTCATTTTGCAATATCACATCCTCTCTTGGTGGTATATACTCTGCCTTCATATCTGCCACCTGTTAATTAGTTCATCAATATATCAATTAACTTCATATCGGTAACATATATCGACTCTAGTGTTGTGGGCGAATTGCTGTATGTGCCCCAGTGTGATTCCAGTGGGTGTTGGCAGGCTACACACTATGTGTGTTCATCCCATTTCGCCTAACTGTAGTCATTGAAGTGTGGTCATTAGTTCTTTCTAGTAAGAGATTTTTTGGGGATAAAAGTAAAACTATGTATGCTTGAGCTCACTGGACAGGGATGTGACATTGTGACACAACATGAAACATATTTTGGATGCAGGAGTGAGATTGGGGCTAGCAGAGCAGGTTCTAGCCTAGTTACGAAGCATCACACATGTGGCAATTGGACCTAGTAGCTAGCCAAGTCTCTGAAAACATCCCGTGTGTGACAAAATTGGAGTCTGGTAGAGCAGGTTTCAACCTAGTTGTTGCATACATCCCGTGTGTGGCAAGTGGCAGGCAAGTGACCAGACCGAAGTGATGGACATGATTGGATAAACAACCGAATTTTAAGCACATGTACATTTTCGCACATCGAGCTTAATGATTAGACTAAACATGTGAAGATTAACTTAGTATTGATAAAGCCGTCATATATATAATTATATATAGATATATACCAGGAGCAAGAGGATTTCTCTGGAGACACCCTTGAAGAGATAGACTCTTTGAACAGTTGGGAAGAAGAGATGCTGGCGGATGCTCTTGCATATGGACTTGGGGAGCTGCTCAATAAGTTGTTGCTGGTTCAAGCTCTCTGCCTTGAACCTCAAGCACATGTATGCCAGTATCTGCTCTTTTAGCCTTGGTGGCAAGTTGTTTCTGCACACAAAGTTTGATGCTGCTTCTATACTATTTCTCTGCATTTATTAAATCATGCATAATTTAATGTCTCAAAATAACATAGTATACATATATGTACACATTAAACACGCACGCCCGTGCAGGATAAACTGAACAAATAAAGTGAGACTGACTTACAAATTCCATGGTGCGGCGGGTGCCTTCAACGACCAAATTGGTCATGTTGCCAATGATGTAAGCCGTGAGGCCGAGATTAAATAGCATGTAGAAAATGATGAAGACCATCTCAATGGTGTTGACAGCGTGGAGGTCACCATATCCGACGGTGGTCATGGTGGTGATGGACCAGTACATTGCCGCTATGTATCGGATCCAGACGTTGGTCTCTCTGAAATTCGGGTTTGAAGCCCCGATCCATGTTTTTCCTTCGTGCGGGTACCTGTCTGCTAGCAAGTAAGCCAGGCACCCGGCACAGTGCACCGTGAACAATGTTACCTGCCAAATCCAAAAAAATAGAATAATCACATTTTCATTCACTAGATTTTTATACACATGCTATGTGTGTGTCACTTGCTCGCACATAGGTAGACATAAAATGGAAAAAGGGAGTGTCCTCAAGTTTTAAGAGGTAGGATTTGAAACAATTACGCAATTTGAAAATTGACTAAAAATGGAAATGAGTTTTCAAATATATATAATACTTACAGACAACAGTCTAGCACATCTGATCCAGAAATAACTAAATCGAATGTCCTTTTCAAGCCTGCAAAAACGATATAGATCAATAATTGAGTTATAATACTCAAAATTTGCGATTTTAACTATTTTTTTCAACTAAAATTATAATTTTCTAGATCTTAGTACCTGACTTGTGAATGGTATAGCTCACCGCAAATATTATATTAATATATATATATATTGACAAAATCTATATCAATATTTTTATCTATTAATATGTGATTTATAGTCTCAATAATTTATTTTTAATTGATTGCTAATATTTTTATATATTAATATGTGATTTATAGTCTCAATAATTTATTTTTAATTGATTGCTTCGCGTGTCTGCTTTGAATTTCAGTTAAATAAAAATAAAAAGAGAATTGTAAATATATATATATATAAATACCTGGTGAAGAATTGCTTGACACGGCGAAGACGCCACAAGCGAAGCATACCCAAGAGTGAATAAGTGAGGCCCACTTGATGATTACCTGTGAATAAATAGGCCACTAGCTCGAATGGTATTGTTGATGCCAAGTCCATCAAAAACCATGTTGACACATACCTATACATATATACATACACGCGTATTAATTATCTATATATCAGTGGTGACCACAGTCTATGTGTCATGAATAGGTCAATTGTGTCATGAATGTAATTGTGGTGAGAAGTGAGGGTAGATTAGGAATGGTGAGTGTGTGTTTGATGAGAAATGTGAGGTAATGCATGAGGTCATCCATGTGTAGTATCATCTATATAATGAGGCTCAAATGGAATTGTAAAGCATGCAAAAATATATATGAAAAATTCTATCTCTCTCTAGAATTCTGTTTCTCTCTGTTCTTCTTCTTCTTCTCTCTCTAAATTTCTATATCTAAATTCTAAATTCTCCCTTATAAATTTCTAATTCTTCCTTTTCAATTCTATTCCAATTATTCCCCTCTCAATAACAGTTAGTGTGGATCAGGAATTATCCAATTCCTGACAATTGGTATCAGAGGACTTTCACTCCGACCTAATCGCTTAAGCTCTGTTAATGGCGAAACTCGAGATTGTGCACCAAAGGATTATCACTCGCCTTGACACCTTGCAATCGTCCATAGATGCCCTTGCTGCTAACTTTGATGAGCAGTTTAGGTGGATTAGGCAGAAGTTAGATCCAAGAGGTGAAGCTTCTTCAAGTGACCCACCAGTAGCAGATCTGAAGCAAGAAGTGTTTAGTTCTGCACCTGTTCTAAATCACGAACATAAGGAGTTTGAAATTGAAGCAGAGTGGGATCATAAGGTGGTTGAATTCGAAGTAGATCTGGTGCAGAAAGTCACCATTATTGGAACAATTAAGGAGCTTCTGGAGAAGGGGTTTATAGGTTCTCCACCTCCAACAGCTAAGGTACAGGAGAGGAGTGCAAATTCTGATCTTAAAGGTACTATGAGCAACTACATAAGTACTCAATTCAATTGTAAAAATCCCAATTTAGGTTTCCCAAAGCTTAATGGTGAAAATGTCAATGGATGGTTTATGAAACGCAATCTGTTTTCTAAGCTTAATAAGTTTACTGAAGAACCGAAGAATTTTTATGTTGCCCTGCAATTGGACAGAATAGATGCAGCATGGTTGCCAATTAAGTTCAGAACATTGGGATATTTAATTTGGCCACAGTTTGAGGATGCCTTAATGGATAGGTTTTCACAACCTGCCTATGAGAATGTCCCACAACCAATTGGATCGGTGATAGCTTCCCAAAATGAATTTAAAATTTTTCTGTACTTAGTGTTGGAAGGGTACGCTAAACTCCCTGGGTCCTACTTTATTTCCGGCCTTGGGGGGATTTGAAGAAGGAGATTAAAGGAGTAGTGAGATTGTTTAATCCTCAAACCCTCTCCCATGCAATTCAAGTAGCCAGACTACAAGAAGAGATAATAGCAATTGTTGATGATCAAGCAGAACAGATTGGGTGCACTGAAAAACCAACCAATGGAATGTTTGTGATTATAATTGATGGCATCAAAACTTACAATGCAGCCAAATGTTCTATAATTCAATGGGAAATGGTTAGAGAACAATATGAGCCAGAAATTAGACTGCTGTTTGTTGCTGGCTGTGATACGAGCTTAGCAATGCAGTTGATAAATAGCCTCAAATATATATATATATATATATATTTTTATCCTTTCCAATTGTGTTTGGTATAGGCAGAAGACAAGCTAGAAGGATAATGACCCTTCAATCCTTGAGGACAAGGATTTTTGAAGGGGTAGGGAATGTCATGAATAGGTCAATTGTGTCATGAATGTAATTGTGGTGAGAAGTGAGGGTAGATTAGGAATGGTGAGTGTGTGTTTGATGAGAAATGTGAGGTAATGCATGAGGTCATCCATGTGTAGTATCATCTATATAATGAGGCTCAAATGGAATTGTAAAGCATGCAAAAATATATATGAAAAATTCTATCTCTCTCTAGAATTCTGTTTTCTCTCTGTTCTTCTTCTTCTTCTCTCTCTAAATTTCTATATCTAAATTCTAAATTCTCCCTTATAAATTTCTAATTCTTCCTTTTCAATTCTATTCCAATTATTCCCCTCTCAATAACAGTTAGTGTGGATCAGGAATTATCCAATTCCTGACACTATGAGAGTTATCTATACGTCAATGGTTTGTTTAGTTCAAGATTTAAACTATTCTAAAAATATTAAATTTTATTCTGAAACAATTCTTACGTTTGGTTTAAGTTTTAAATCCGGAATAAATAATTTTAGGAACCAACATTTCCCACCAAGTTTTCCCATTAAAATTATAAGGAATAAGTTATTACCAGTGGACATATTTTTTAATTTTTCTTGTTAGGACTAAAATAACTCTATTCTTTGTGAATAAATAATTCTTTTTTTATCTGTGTATGAAAATATTATTTGAAACTTTTTTTTAGTTACGTTGTTACAAAATAAATAAATAAAATTGTTTGGAACTTTTTTCCTTTTTCTTGTTGTAATTGTTTTTAATTACAAAAATTCTAATTTTTGTAGTTTAGTTATTAGCTAGGCATGTGTAACTTTTGTAATTTATTATAGTAACTGTCCATTTTGAAAAATTAGTAAGAGATGTTTCCTCTTCTTCTAAAAGGAAAGGTATTTTTGTAATTGATACTTTCTTCCATTCTTGTTCTTGGTTGAAGCAAATATCAGCATGGCATCTAATGCCAGGAATTTTTATTTTTTTTTCAAAAATTAAATATACCCATTCCATTCTCAAAACTCAAACCAAACGAGTCCTAAGTGTCACTGTACATAATTAATTCAAATCTAGCCACTTCTATCACGATGTTGAACTTTGATATATTGACACTTTTATTCTAGTGGCCGATGACAGTGGTCTGCGAGATTTATCGATCTATACATGAAGTGAGTGAGTGAGTGAGTGACTAACCTTGTTGCAATTTTCCTGGAGTCACGAACGAGTAGGTGAGTTTTAGGATCAATGTAGGCGACGAAAAACGTTAATGTTATGTCAACAGCGAAGAATAGATCGACAACAATGTCGGCAATGTACAGATTTCTTCCTGGTCTAGCTTTCAAAAACGCAACCTCAAACGGGTACACCCATGCTGAATATGCCACCAAAACCACCATGAATGTCTCCCAACACCTGCATTTTTCATTTATTTATTTATTTTCATATGCGCACAAATATATATAAATCACCAACACTTTTTTTATAAACTATTTATAATTATAAAGCTGAAAAAAACCAAACAAGAAATTGATAGAGCGATCAATTGAGTGATTAGTTTAGATAAAGTGATTAGTTGAATGAGGTGAAAATAATTAGGTGGGATTGTAATAAGTAATACTGGGAGTGGACTTGGATGGCTTCATATCAATCCAAATGGGGTGGGTTCGAGAAGACGACTCATTTTGAATTTTATTTCTAGTCTCTTTTGCTAAGACCTTTTTTTCTCAAAAGAAGAAAAAAGAAAATTTTAATTAATAAAAGTTTTATTTTTGTTTTGAAGATGTAATCAAGGTAGAGAATCTCCAATTGCTGTGTAATTTTATTTTTTTTTGTGTAAATCCTATATGTCAATTTGACACTTTAACACATAATTTGAAAAAAAAAAAAATTAAAAATGTTCCAATAGTACTTTTTTAAACTTTTTTTTGTAAATTTTGAATGAACCAATATTAAGATATCGATGCATGTTTAGCATCATTTTATGCAATTTTTAACTATTTGTTCTATAATTTTGGTTTACATAATATTATAATAACAATTGATCTTGATGAGTAAATTTCAGATATATAATTTTTTATTAAAATATATGTTTTTTAGTAAAAGTAATTGATTTTAAAATTTTATAAAGAAATTGAGGAAAGAAAAAACTGACATGACAGTACGTGTAAATTTGTGAGGTATTTTACACAAATATTAAATTTAAAAGATTACTTGAGCCAGAAATTTTACAAGTTTTATATAATTTACACAAATCCTAAATATAAAATACTATTGGAGACACCTTAAGAGTTAAGATACTTCATTATAACAAATAGGGTACAAAAGTCACCGTTGATTAAATCAATTATTTTTTCTGTTTACTTATCAGTGGCGGAGGGAGGGGGGACCGGGTCCCCCTAAGATATTTTAAACCTCCATTAGTATTAGTATTAGTATTAGTATTAGTTTTTTATAAATATAGTTGTTGGCACTCTTTAAATAAAATTATACATTTTTTATTTTGTTATAAATTTTTTTATCTTTAAAAATTATTTTAGAGTGTTAAATTTTTTTTATGGAGTGTCAATAGTTATACCCATTATTATTTATATTATAAATATTCAATAAATTTAAGTGGTTGTGGTTCATCTTAATAAATTTATAAAGTATTATATTTTTTATGTTGTATTTTCGCTCCCCGTATTCAAAATCCTGGATCTCCCCAGTGTTACTTATGATGTCTAAATATATATTTAAAACCCATAGTTTGATACGGGAAGAAAATATGTAACAACTCATACTTTTGAGCATATATGATTATCAGAAGTAAACATTAAACCTCAAATCGTCGAAATATAAAAGAAGAAATATTGAAATTCTAACACTACTGTCGGGATGGAATTTAAACCTCGTGAAACTGTGTCACTTTTTCAGATGCCAACGTTTTATGAACAGATGTTTTTTTTTTTTTTTCCATAAATGATATATATGCTTTAGTTCCAACAAGACTAAAACCTTTTGTTCTATGCAAGTTGAATATGTGCGTAAAGCATCTTTAACATTAGTGTATATTTAGGTTTTGTGTAAAATATACAAAATTTGTAAAATTTTTGGGGTCCAGCAGTATTTTAAATTTAGCTTTTGTGTAAGATGAATGTGTAAAATACACCACAAGTTTATACTACGACGTCAGCTTTTTCTTTCCTCAATTATTTTATAAAAACTTCAAAATGTAATAACTTTTAATAAAAATCATATATTTTAATAAAAATATATATCTAAATTTACTCATCAAGACCAACAAATCAAGATCCATTGTGTTATAATATTATGTATACCAAAATTCAAGAAAAAATAATTAAAAATTGCATAAAATGATATCTAATATGCATAATTATCTTATTGGTTAATTCAAATTTTACACAAAAGTTAAAAAATGTACCATTGTAGCATATTTTTTTTACACTTCAAGTTTTGTGTAAATGTGTCTTGACACATAGGATTTACACAAAAAAATTTACACAACGGTTAAAGATGCTCTTAAAGTGCTATTTAATTGTCATTTTAGATTTATCTCTTTGATATTTATAAGGTAGAAACACCTAGAGAGATACTTGATAAACAAGGTTTGAGATTTTAAACTAATTTGATAACTCTTCATTTTATAAATTAGCCTTCTTAAAGAATCAATTAAACCAACGAATTTAAAATTTTCATTTTGAAACTGCTTAATTTTATTTAAAATTTTAATAAAACTTGATCTTTCCAATTTTAATTCAAGGTATTTATTACTTTTTTTTTCCTTATGTAAATTATATATTTTAAATTACATATGCATCATATGTTAGTAAAAATAATGGAATCCTCTTAACTAGTACGCGTTTTGCCTTTTTCGGCATGATTATATATACTTCCAAATCTCTGCCCCCCAATCCCGAATAATTTGATTGGCCAATAGTGTTTCTATACTTTGGGACTTTGATCTCCACTCAACTTTTTTACTTCACGATTTTCGCGACACATTACATATATTTATTTTACAGTTGTATATTTTAAAAATTCTAAAAATTTATAGCCTATCAATAAATCTATTATAAATCACTTATTGATGAATTTGGTAAATATATCATTACCGCTAAGGTTCAATTCTTAATACTAATTTATAGGGGAGAAATAACAGAGATGATAAAGGTAAATATAGTTATATTATCCTTTTCTAAATGGCCTTGTAATAAAGTGATAGTCGGCATCTGAAAAAGCCTACGAGGAGTCGTAGGGACGCACGCATAAATTTAATTAAGAAAGTACAAAAATAAAATATTATAAATTTCTAGGCGTAGGTAAAGAGCAATACTACTCATAAAAAAATCAAAATACCAAAAGCACAACCCAAAACTAACTTTCAACCAACCACTATTGACATGCGGTACAAATATATTTAAATTACAACTTTTGGTATTTTTTTTTTCGAGATGTGTCAAATTAAAATTAAAATTTTCTTTTTGGTAAATAATTAATTGACAACAAAAAAAATATAGAAGTTAAATGTACTTTCAAATGGAGTTGTCTATTTAGCTTACAGTAAAATACATAAAATTATTTAAGTAAATATCAAATGTATAATATTTTTAATATATATATATATATATATGAATATATTTTTTTTTCAAAAATTTCAAAATAACTCGGGATTTAATCCCATAGTACACTGTACCCTCTCAGGACAGTGTAGGTCTATCCCTGAAGGGTTATAGGTTCGAAACCTATGATCTAACTAAGGGAAAAAAAACCTAAAAATGTCGCACAATTTGTACGACAAAAGCCTTATTTTCTTATTCGCTAAGAAACAATATAATAAGATTAAAATTGAAAATCTGAAAATGTAACACAACTTTAAAACGGTTAAAATTTCTCGAATAATAGATAAGAGCATAATGCATGCGTATACATACATGTATGCATGTAATTAATGTGAAGTAAATATGTAAAAATACTTCACCCACACGTGCAAAGCTGTCGGTTAGGAATTCTAGCGTCAATTCACCTAACAATCTAAAATCACTATTCACGAAATATATTTCTAAATATATATTTTTTAATTTTATTTCCAAAAACAAAATAAAAGAAAGAGAGAGAAGAAAGAAAGAAGTAAAGTTAGTGTGTGGCTCACCTGTATTTAGAATTCATGGGGGTGATAATTCTGCCTTTGGATTGGATTTGATTCTGACTAGTAGTGGAAACACCCAAAGGAGGAAGAATTAACTTTGATAAATTCTGTAAATTAAGATTTCTTGCAATCCTATCTTCCTCCTCTTCTTCTTCATCATGTGCCTTCTCTGTCCTCCCTTGATGATTTTGTAATTCTGGGGATTTCATTTCCAAGTGTGAGGAAAAAGAGATTCTCACTTTGTGCTCACTTCCTCAAATCACTATCTCAAAACTTTGTTTGTGATCTTTGAGAGAGAGAATTGTGGTGGAGAGAGAGAGAGAGAGAGATTAATGGTGGTGAGGTCCTCTATTTAAGTAGTGCTAGCGACCTTTGAGATGATGATGAGGTGGAGGAAATAATTCTGAAAAATAATTCTGCAAAATATAAAGTATATATACCTGATTATCACGTGATATATAAGTTTACGCAGTACAAGACCGAATGGGAAAAATAAATTTAAAGTTGCATAAATTCATCATTTGATTTTGTACTTCCTTGTGTATGCATGACAACATTAATTTACATAAATTATAATGCTAATTTTACAGTATAAACTAAGTGTATATACTAAATATATATATATTTTAAGTGAAACTGAAGTATATACAAGTATACAAATGCATTAATAGTATTTGTGATAAGAAAATGGTTGGTGCGTGCGTGAATGATTATACTACTTCCACTATTTTGGCTTCGTGGCTAAATGATTGTACTAATGCCCCCCCCCCCCCCCCCCCCCCCCCCCATCTTTTTCTCTTTAATATAATCATGCAAAAGTAGGTGTATATGTATAAGTTCTCGTTTATATGCGGATCAAGTTTGTCGACCATATCGCACAGATCAGACATTTTGGCTCACTTCCGGAATGATTTTTTTATGAAATTTAGTGGAGATGATCTCCATAATATGGTTTAATGACAAGATTAAAATATATTGATAATATATATATACATAAATTTTCAAGTGTAAATTAAACCGATCCATACGGATTGAGTCTTTTTATTACGACGTTTTTTTTGTCATAAAAAACATTTAGAAACAGACTCTCTATACATGTATGTATCCACTTTTGGACATATATACATACGGGAGCATAATATTCCATTGACATCTCAATGTTTATACACGTTGAATTATAAATAGGTCAAGGGAGGACAAGCCATGGAACTTAATTCAAGATTTTTTATTAAAATTAATTATTTAGAAAATTAGAAGTGTTAGGTGTGAATATAATGATTTATATAATAGTTTGTTGATTCCATGGAGGCGGCAGTTTGATCTAGAAAGTGGTATTTCTTCTTTTTCCAAAATAATCATCCAACTAACAAGTGTTTGGCCCTAGCTTTGTCATCAAATTCAGAATAAATTGAGGTATTAGAACATGTACATGAGGCTATATATGTATATAAACCTTCAAAAAGGATTTCAAGAAAGGTTAAAAAGTAAGATATGGCGATTCAAATGTGACAATTCAAAGTCAATATATCCCTTCTTTATTCTTTCCTCACCATCTTTTAATTGGAGCAAATTCAAAATTAGACAGTAAATATTGTAGGGTTGAGAGCTGTCGATAACAGTTTAAATTAATCCCATTATTTATGTTATAGTATAAAACATTTTTTGTGAATTAAAAGTCCGCAAAGTCAATTGTAAATACTTGTGAATTAATCTAAAAATAACTTGTTAGATATATCGATCTATACTTTTATTAAGTGTAAGTCACCTTTTTGGTTTCTTTATTTCATTACTTAATTGCCCTTTTGTTCCTTAAGGGGTAAATTTTTTAATTATTAGTTTTCTGTTAAAAAATGTTAATAGTAGGGTTTTGAACATATAAGTTCAAATCTAAAGGCATCATGCATGCTATTGTCACTTAAGTAAATACAATTACATGTTCTAAAATCTATAAAACTGTTATTCATAATATTGCACATGTATCGACTGTGCCATAAATTTCAGTGCAATGTTATTTGTCAATTTTTATTCATTTGTGCCCAATTCTGTTCAAAGTACATGCCATAAAACCCAAATAAATTTGCCATAAAATTACGGTCGCAGTTCAGGTAGGAGAAGACAGTTTTAATTTTGGCTTTGAAACTGTCTACTTTTGTTTCGCAAATTCAAAAATAGAAGAAGTTTTGAAAAAAGAAAAAAAAAGTAAAATATGTAGTGTTCTACATACAAAACAAACGAGGGATTAATTATTCTTATAACTAGTGAGACCTAAATTTAATATCTTCAGAGTCCGGGGGCGTTTTTTTTCCCACCCATTTGTTATGTATATGTGTAAAATTCTCGTTCTATCTTTAAAAATTATCTCCAAAAAATTCATTATATTTCTTATCCATTATTTTCTTATGGAAATATATATAACCTTGCCACCACTCAAATAATTGAATTTTATAAGAAACCGCAAAAAATAATAAAACAAATTTCCAAACCACATATTTCCAACACTTTCTAATTTTTTTTATGCGTCTCCATACTTTACGGTGAAAAGTATTGCACTTAAGGATATTGCGTTTCATAAAAAATTAAATAATGATTGAAAATGTTAAATTTTTTATGAGAAGTAAATAAGATGAGTGATTTAGTAAAAATATTCTATTTTTTAGGTTTTTTCATGTAATAAATTTCTTTAAGAAGTGTTTAAGGAAAAAAAATCATGAAAAATAAGAAAATAATACGGGAATCTTACTAAATCACTCATCTCATTTTCAATTTCCTCACATAAATTGGTGTTCAAAGTTATAATGGTATTTTGTTGACCAAAATACCATTATGACTGCTCACCCCATGTTTTGTCGTTGATGTTTTGAGTGTGCACCCTCTCTCGAGGAAAGACAATAATATTCTTCCTTACAAATTAATAAAAAAAATTAATATATAATTTTATGAATGAATTAAGAATCATAATGAACTAATTTATTTTAATCAGTTTTGTTTTATTTATTTAGTTCAATTTCATTACAAAATTTAGTTAATTCTCTTCTCTAAAATTTGCTTAATTTATAATGAATCAAATCACACTTTTCCACTTTATAAACCGTTGTTCTTTTAGTTAGATGAAATAATCATGTTTCAAAATCAGTTTTACGATTCTATATCATAATTGAAATGATCTTGAGCAAAGTTTTCATATTTATTTTTAATAAAAACCAATATCTATATACGTTGATAGTTGATGCAAACTCAAATTACAAGTAAAACATGGGATGGAAAGTTACAAGGGTACAGAAACAGATGCACCATAGGCTCGGGGGGGGTGGCGGGGGTTTCCCTCCTCAACTTTTTCTACCATCTACACACGTGCTTAAGAATTTTCATGAAGACAACATATAGTTCATTTGAAGTTGAGAGCGCGCATTTTGAGAATTAGGTTAGGGCATTGTGCTCTACAATTTGGCATCTATCGACCTGCCTTTCTATCCAATTCCCCCTGCCCGTGGTTTTTGCTTTTTTGTCTTATTCAATTCTAATTAAAATAGTTCACCAAGTTTTATATTAATTAGGGTCAAACAATTCTAATATAATTAATGCATATGATATTTTTATTTATTATTATATAACATTTATTTACGATTTTCACAGTATTAATACAGTTGATAAAAAAGATATATTGCATTATATTAACTAGCCCGAACAATCCTTATTATTAAAAAAAAAGTAGTTACTAGTCTTTAATGTATGCCCCCAGCCCCCCAAATTCAATTTCTCGCTCCGTTCCTACAAGGGCATTTTAGTCAAGAAAAATATGATTTAACAACAACGCTCTAATGGACTTCATTAATAGTGGGGTACAAATACAAATAAAATAATGTCACAAGCAAACACTAACATGGCCTGAAACATGGGTGCAAAGTCAAAATATATGTATAATTTGTTTTCTTTTAGTCTATGCCAAGAGTGTCCTTTGTGCACCTTGACTACTCCTCCAGAGGGTGTCAACCGTTGACCGTTTGAGATTTTGCATTAGTTGGAATTCAATTTAGGGAGCTCCCTGTCAAGCTTGGTTTTTTGAACCTAGGGTACATGGCTAGTCGCTAGACCACTTTATTGTAGGTTATCTTTTTAAAATTATGCTTGTGAACTTTCTCAATTGAACAACTATACCATATATTAAACACATTCAAGGGATTTAGTATATATACAACATTACCGAGTTACTTCCATCACACCGAAAATTACTACAATATAAAGGTAAAAGGGTGACTTGAATTCATGATCTAAAGAGCAAATTTAATTATCACTAAATTAAATATTATTATTTTATTTTTTAATGTAAAATATTTGTAAATATCTTATTACACGCCCATAGAATTTACCACTTACTATTACTTCAATTAATGATAAAATTTTACATTCATAATAAAACAATACAAAAATCTTTAATGTTATAAGAATTTCTAGATATAATTAAAACATCAATTAAAAAAGAAGAAAATGAAACACGGAATTCACGCACATGAACTTGATTGATTTGACTTTGATATATAGAGCTAAAGATTATGTTTGATAAACTTTGATATTAATTAATTTGTCCCACTAATCAATCACCCCTTTCCATAAATTTCCTTCCCACGAAGATATACATCAATTCAATTAACAAGTTGGTTCTACGTCATTTTCTCATAAAAATTCAACCGTTTGGAATTTCCTTATTTTCTATAATTACAAAGTAAGACGAAATAAAATCTGCTTAATGGTCTAAGTAATAAAGAAAATGCAAAATTTAGAAAGAAAAAGTAGGAGGATTATTAGCAGGGGGCGGAACTAGCTAGTACAACCTCATTAACAAACAAATTCTAAACACGTCTAAGTTCATTTTAGTCCACACGTTTTTTTAGCGTTTTCTAATAAAGACAATGCAAAATTAAAACATACTAAAAGCGATTATGACATTAAACTTTTCGTGTTTTCCGAGTTTTCTTTAACTTCGAGCAAATAGTATATTGTATTATATTTTTACCATTTTAAATTACATCTATATATGTATAATAATAACATATGCGTATGCATCACGTGTACATTTATTTCTACTTTAGTATAAAAACTAAATACTAATAAAGAGAGAGAGAGAGAGAGGTGTAAAATAAACTAAAGACATTTTTTAAAAAATGCCCTCATATATCAAAATAAATTTGAAAATTTAAAATTATGATCTAGGTTCAAATGGTGGAGGAACAATATATTTAGCTAATGGGAGTCTTGTGTTCAATTTACCCAGATATAAACACTATGACATTGACAAACTCTCATCGCGAGCGAAAAATAATCTCACATTTAATGTGACGAGAGTACACTTGGTGAAAAATTAAAGCAAAAAATAAAAAATGAAATTCACCATGCAATTGGACCCACCTCTATTTTTAGCTAACCAAAACAAAGAAAAAGTGGTCCACTTCAGTCACAAACTGAGCCCACGAGTCTTGGGACTTCTCACCTTTCCTTTATATATATATATATATATTTTATTTCAGCTATTTAACAAATTCGAATTAAAAACCAATTAGAAAGGTTTCGGGTCTTTTTCTCTCTTCAAAACTAAAAATTTTAAACCTTAGAAGAGAAGTGACAATTTTCTTCTAAATTTAATGTTAACTCTCGTACTGTGTACTTCTTCGATTGATACTCTCATTTTAATTTTAATACTTTAAAAAAAATATCAATTTCAACTTAATCAGGTCAAGAAACAACTAATTTACTATTGTGATATTTAGTGTATTGATATGTTAAAAAAAAAGTAAAAAAAATTGAGATATCTCATATATAAAACTAGAACTATCAACTTGAAAACAATGGAGTAATTAAATTCGGTTTTGGAGATCGATTGTAGTATTAATAATATGTAAAAAGAAAAAGTTGACTTACGAAAATTTTTTTTTTTTATGAAGCACAAAAAAAGAGTTAAAATTTACTCTGGCATTTGATAAACTAGGTCCACAAGAGAAAGGAAGACCTAGGAAATAATTACATCTCCAAAGTTCAAAACTTTGATGATGATTAATTGGAGTGTTCAAAATTTTCTTTCATAAGTTATATTTTCTCTATTTTAAATTATATCTATATGCATAGTAATAATGCGTACATACGAATCGCGTGAGTGTTTATTTCTAATTGATATAAAAATTACGAACTAATAGAGAGATAGAGGGAGAAGTGAGGGGTGTAAAATAACAAAAGACATTAATTAAAAACGTCTTTATCAAAATAAATTTAAATCTTAAAATTACAATTTAGGTTCAAATCGTGATGTGGTAAGTATGATGCTAACCTCTTTTTCAACTGAACTGTTGTCGGAGTGTGCTAAAGGTAAATATTGATTACCGACAAATAAAATGAGAAAAATAAATCTTATGTGTATCAATGAATGCAATTATACTCATACACAAGCTTTTGTTTGTTTTCGTGAAATCCTTAGATTAGATGCTTTTTTTATACTCATACAAAAAAAAAGGTTTTTTTTTTTGGTATTTTATCTGTCAAAACAATCAAATGTTGTATAAATTTTTTGTTTGGTTACTAGTAAATTTGCACAATATGTTTAGGTTGATTTATTTTTACACTTATTTTGACATTTTGATGAAATCATACAAGACAACTTGATGTTCAACATTTCTTGCACCAAACAAACCGATAGAATAAACTTTTTATTTGCATATATATTTTTTATATTATATATGTTTTTCACTCCAAGAAAATTCAAAATATTTTAGCCTGAGAAAGGATAAAAAAAAAATTACATTATCGGATGTCTCCAAACTGCAGAAGGGACAAAAAATCACATTATGAGTATTGCTAAATTAATATATTAGTGAATTGTACAAATTTTTTATATAAAAAATTGTTAATTAATTAGGAAAAAAACACACGTTAAATATATAATTAACCAGTTTATTTAATTGGCGACACATCAGTTTAAACAAAATATTTATACAAAAATTGCGTAATTGTAACATTTTCGTTCCATTAATAGTGTGGTAAACGAAACACATGGGTTAAGGTGGTGGAAATTGAATGGTTGAGGTAGACCACAATGAATTGAATACTTCTAAATATGTTCGTTTGAAATTGACTCACTCGATTGTCTCTTACCACCACTGCGTCTTGGTCTTGTGGGAGAATAATTTATTTAGTAAGAGATTTTGTATTCGATTTTTTTGTATACAAGTAATTTTGGATTAGTGGTAGGCTTTCACTGTGAGCTAGAGTCTGTCCTAGCCATTTAAAGGTTCTAGGCAAAAAATTAAAAACTACCATTTTATAAATAAATATATAAACTTTTTATATTAAAAACTTAAATTTGTTTTGTTTTAATGATAAGAATTTTCATGCCATAATAGAATACATTATAATTGCAAAGAACCTTGCAGAAAACACTACAATTAAATATATAATTATCTCTTATTGTTTCAAAATCAGTATGAATGAAATAAAAATATTGGTACCCCTCTTTAATATTATAGGATGAGAAAATTGTGATTGAATATGGGAAGAAAGAATTAAATAACTAAAAATGTTGTTTTTCTACACAATGTTATACCTTTAAAAAATATGAGTTTTTTTCTTAAAAAGATGTGTTATTAATTTAAAAAAATTCCTTTTTAATATATATGTATATAAACAAATACAATGATAATTCCCTTCCTAATTTTTGAACTTAGGATTGAGGTTGGCCGGCCAATCTTCCCCCCAACATATACTAGTGCTATTATAAATAATAAGAATTAATCTCACATTTAATACGATAAAATACACTTGTGAGAAATTAAAAGATATAAAGAAAAGTGACCACGCAATTGGACCCACCTCTATTTTCAGCTAACCACAACAAAGAAAGCGGTCCCCCATAGTCACAAATTGACCAACGAGTCTTTGGACTTCTTACCTTTCCTATTTATTTTTATTTCAGTTATTTAACAAATTTGAATTAAAAACCAATTAGAAAGGTCTTGGGTCTTATTCTCTCTTCAAAACTAAAATTTTAAACTTTTTAAGAGCATTCACAACAGATGTATAAAATTATTTGTTTATACAGCAGAATAAGCTTAACCTATAAATTTAATTGTGTAAGATAGATAGAGTATTATTTACTTAAATTTTATTTAGACGAATGAGATGTACTTGTATAAATTATACATGTGTTCTTTACTCGTATAAAAATAAAAAAAATTATATATACATATAAGTATGGCACACTCGTAAAGATGTATATATTTTTTTTTAATTCTTCCATATATCCGTATCTCTGTGTATGTGAAGGAGAAGAAATGGCAGAAGAAAATCCGTCTCTTTCCGTGTATGTATATGGACCTATATTTTCTCTCTTCCTCCTCCTCTTCTCTCTCCAGGAAAGGTACCCTTTCCCTCTCTTCCCCCTTTCTCTTCATCTTTTTTCTCTTAATTATCTCTCTATATCTATACATATGCGTGTTACTTATTTTTGTCTTAACAAATTCAAATCAGTGTGCAATACGAGTTAGGGACATCCTTACGAGTCCTTTTTTCTTTTTTCCAAGTTAATATTTCATACGAGTTTGACGTACCCGTATGCCTATTTTTTATACTATATTCACTCAAAAAACTTAATTCCATATATATAAATTTGTGTCTAGATTTTAGTTGGTCCAGCGTGGATGCTTTAAGAAAAGTGACATTTTTCTTCTAAAATTAATATTAATGACTTAATTCTCATACTTTGTACTTCTTCAATTGATAATCTCATTTTAGTTTTAATATTTTTTAATTGATAATCTCGATTGCTGTTAAAAAGACAAATTTAAACATTCTTTAAAAAAAAACCATCAAGGTTAGATCATTATTGACTAATCAAATAATTTATTAAATTTATGTGTTTATAATTACTCGTCTATTTAGTGATAGAAAAAAACTAAATATTTTGTACTTCTAATGAACGTATTTTTATTTTGGCATCTTTGCAAAAAAAATATTTTTGTCATCTGTCTCACTTTGATTGATGTAATAACTACTTTAAAGTGTCATTTTGTTTTTTTTTTTAACACATATAGTAAAGTTAGTTAATATTTATTAACCGCCATCAAAAATCTTTTTTAATTAGTGTAGTCTTTTAGTACAAATAATTGCGTATTCATCACTGATGAAATGAAATCCGAAAAAAGAAAAAGTAAGACTTGGCAGGTAGGTGTAGAAGAGGCAACACAAAATTATTAACGTAGTATTATTGTTAAAGCAAAAATATTTATTATTATAGTAATATATAATTTTAAAAATATATTGTATAATTTTTTAAAGCAGTATTATATTTTATAAATAATTACTTCGGGGGTAGCCTATTATTAATAGAGGTCACACTATAATTTTCTTATTTTTTTCCTCAAAATATATATTTTCTTGCTTATCACTCAAATATTAGATTCCATGAAAAATTAGAAAAACTAAATCAAACAACTCACAAATCACTCGTACATCTCATTTTCTAATTTTCATTAAATTTTGTTGTTTTTCATGTGTTTCCCAACTTTATGGTGAAAAATAATGCACTTAATAAGAGTTAAGAAAATAATTGAAAACATTACTGATTTTTATGAGAAATTTGATAGAGATGAGCTAGTGATTTGGTGAAATGTTTTGTTTGTGTATTTTGCATGTAATAAAATTCTTTGGGCAGTGCATGTGTAAAATCATAAAAAGTAAAAATAATAATATAAAAAATATTTCACCAAATTACTTATTTCCTTTATAATTTTATCATAGAATTTAGTAGAACGATTTTTAATCATTTTTCAACTTTTTCTTAGAATGTAAGGAAAGATGGAGGGTAATTACATTTTGTTTTCCATATTTTCATACTTTTTACAATATTTCAGGTGGATTCACATGAGGACCACTTCTTTTCTATTTTTCAAGATTCTCTCTATACGAATTTATTATGTATTCCAATGTTACTTTTAAATTTCACTGATGTTTGCGAACATTTAGACATCATTTGGTTGAAAATTTGGGGGAAAAGGTTAGAGTTTTATATTTCAGGAAACTTTACTTTCTTGGAATTGAGTATTCCTTTCTATTATTTGGCTCAAATAAAAGTGACAATAAAATGAATATTTAATTTTACTAAAATAGCATTCATCCAATCCAATGTAGATCTTAATATGAGAAAGTTATAATTATCTTTTTAGGAATATATGAGACGATGCCAAGGAAATCCTTATAATTCTTAGTTCTCAAAATACATGGGAATGAAAAACATAAAAATGAGGGAATAAAGGAGGCCAAGAATCCTAAATTCCGGGCTAAAACTCCAATAACAAATTAATCCTGAATGCAAGAAAATTAAGAATTCCAAGAAATCTCAAAAACACCAACTAAACGAGTCCTTAATATAAAGACTATTAATTGTGAAAGAATTTGATTATTCTTACTCCAACAAAATAAAGCACTCTATGTATAAGATTGTGGAATATGTTTTAGCTATCCTCCTAGCTACGTTAAAGCAGCTATAGTTTTGTTAAATTATAAAAAATTTAACTAAAAAAAATTATATTAATTTTGATGGTAGTCATTTTTGGTTTGATAATAGAGTCATCTTTTAATAAAAAAAATTATATTTTAAAATTTTCATAATATTAAAACTAAAAGTAATATAAAATATAAAAAGGAAAATCAGACACGGGATTCACAGTTTCACACACGTAATACAACACTTGAACTTGATTGACTTTCTGTTAAAAAAAATAAAAATTGGAAAAGAGGTAAAATGTTTTGCGTGACAATATTTTTCGCAAAAAATCTAACGAGTAATATTTTTAAGAAATAAGAGTCTAGATATCATTATCATTCTAAAATAAGGGATTGCTTATCAATTATATTTTAAAATAAGGGATTTAACCGAGTGCAAATTTAATGCAAATTTTTTTACATGATGTGTTTATATTTTTTAACAAATCTATTATTACGTTTCATTCATAAAACTTTAAAATAACGTCAAATAAATACAAATACATAATAACGTTTTAGAAAATAAGGAATGCAAAGTTAACTTTGCATAACTCCAAAAAAATTATTATGTGCATTTATTAATAAATAGGCTTTGAATATGCAATTTATTAAAATTATTTTAAAGTATTTTCAATTAAATACTTATGTATAATAATATACTAAAAAAACGTGTAACGCAAATTTAATTTTGCATGATTTCATAAAAAAATAAAATTTAAAAATTTACTGCAAAAATAAATTTGCATTTTTTTTAGAGTTTGGTTAAATATAGGTTTTTAATTTACAAAAATATTATTTTATAGTTTTTTTACAATTTTTTTTATATAAGTTCTACTTTTCAATATTCGTAAATAAAAATTAAAAAAATTGACTGATTTGACTCTGATTACCTTCTTGTGGGACCTCCATATATTCCCTTGCCTATTTACGGCAAACAAGTTGGTCCTACCTTGTTTTTATCAATAAAGCTCTACTGTTGGAATTTATATCAAAAAAAAAAAAAAAAAATTTGGATTCTATATATAAGTAAGTCACAAAGATTCTCTAAAATGTGGTAAAAAGATGAAAATGGTTATGAAAAATGGTATAGTTAGAATATTTTATAAAATTTTAACTATCGTCAAAGTAATTATAATTATATTAAATTATAAAACCTTATAAATTTTCACAATTGAATATTAACTTTAGTATAAGTCATTTTTGCTTTGAAAACAGAGCCATCTTAAGAAAGAAATTATATTGTGAAAATTTCTTAATATTAAAAAAAAATAGAAAAAAAAAATGGAAAAGTGGACACGGGCTTCACACACATAATACAACACTTGTACTTAGACTGATTCGACTTTGACAATATTTTGATATTAATCATCCCATTGATCACCTTCTTGTGGGTCCTCCATAAATTCCCCTTTCCTATTTACGTCAAACAAGTTGCTTCTACCTTGTTTTTATCAATAAATTAAGCTCAACTATTGGATTACGTCATAAATAAATAAATTGGAATTTGGAGAAGATAAATATTGTCAGCATCCCACCACCACTTCTTTCTCCACTTCCTCACATATAAATTACTCCGTCGGTTTTAATTTAATTGTTACACTTTAAAAAATAAAAATTAAGAAGATATAATAATTATTTAAAAAAAAATATTTATTTTCAAAAATATTTTTTATTTTTCTTCTAATAAAAAAACTGATGGGACTTAAAATAAAAAAAGTAGGGGAGCTTAAAGGGTAATATTAGAATATATTTTTTTGTAATTAATGACATGCTAATATAGAAAATGAACAATCATTTTAGAACAGCTATAAATAGAATAGCTGACAATTAAATTGGGACGGAGGGGGTATGATTTAGCTTTGATTTATAAGTAAGAGAAAAATTACTAATATAGAAATAGAGTAAGGGAAATAAGTATTTTAAAAAAAACAGTAAAATTAAAATAAACCTTTGGCTAGAGTTAAATGTGAAAAAGAAGCAACTTCAACTTCATTTCCTCACTTTTAAAATTGTACGCTGAGGCTTTGTTTAATAATAATATAAAAAAAAAATTATATAAGAAATTAGAAAATAAGTTGATACATGTAATGGGATGCTTTCTATCTCATATTCATTTTTATTTATAGATGCCTTCCATCATTTTCAATATCTCTATAATTAAGAATACATCTCACTATATGTTTTAATTTATTTTTTAACTTCTCATAAAAATCTATTATTTTTATTAATTTTTCTTTTTTATATTATTATTAAAAGAATCTTGAGTCTATATATATATACTATTTGTATGAAAAGATGCAATGTCTATTCAATGGTAGTTCAAGTGATAAATCCATCAGTAACCACATGTCTACCTATATATATATATATATTATAAAAAATAACAAAATAAGGAAAAAAATGAGTAAAAGTATCACACAATAATGCGGCAACTACTACGTAAAACAATTAGTAACGTGTGTCACGTTAGCATGTTTATTAGGAATAAGTTTTATATTTACTGATAAATAAAAATAATATTACTCCAACGAATCTACACTATTAATTATGTGTGAGGAAGTTTTTCAATATCTCTATTATATACCTAAATACCCGCATATACTTGGAATAAGTTAGATATATTGATAAATAAATACAAAGAATAATATTTCGAATGTATATTATTAATTAAGCGCGAGGAAACTTTTTAGTGTCACTATTATATACCAAAATACATGTATATGCTAAGAAAATAAATAGAAATATATTATAATTGTAAAGAATTATGCAAAAAACACTGTAATTAAGTATCTAATTCTCTTTTATTGTTTTGAAAACAATATGGATGCAATAAAAAAAATTGGTGCCCCTCTTCTATCTTATAGTATGAAAAGATTAAGAATTTAAGATTAAATATGGGAAGAAAGAATCATAGAAGAATAGAAGAACTGAAAATGCCATTTCTTTACATACTATTAGAGCTTTGAAAACTTGAGGTGTTTTTCTTTTCCTTTTTTTTTTAATATAGTTGCATTATTAAATAAAATATATATATTTTTTTATTTTAATATATATATATATAGGAGTAAGGATCTTAAGAGGGCCAATATTTTGGTCCTTAAATGCGGACCAATCATTTTGAGGGGGTAAATAAATGAATTTTTTGATGAAACTTGGTGAAGATGATCTTCATGATTAATAGATCACCTCCACCAAATTTCATCGAAAAAATCATTCGGGAAGAGGGTTTACTTAAAAATTGATATATATGTGTATTTCTGGCCGTTAAAATTTAAGATGTTTAGTTAACCCACTTACCAGTTGAATTTTTTGATGAAATTTGGTGAAGATGATATACTAATCATGGAGATCATCCTCACCAAATTTCATAAAAATATTCATCCGTTTACTCCCTCAAAATAATTGGTCCGCATTTAAGGATCAAATAAATGGCTCTTTAGATCATTCCTCTCTCTATATATAATATTAGTGCACCTCCTAATTTTAAACCTTGAACGATTATCTTATTAGCCTTTTTCTAAGAGCGGCTTTTTCGCAATCGGAGATTAAACTCACATCTAATATGGTGAGCTGGACTCGGTGAGAAATTGAAAAAGAAAGTTTCCATGCAATTGTACCCACCTCTATTTTCAGCTAACCACAACAAAGAAAGTGGTCCTCTATTGTCAAAAATTGACCCACGAGTCTTGGGATTTCTCACATTTCCTTTTAATTTTAATATTTATTTTTATTTCAGTTATTTAACAAATTCGAATTAAAAACTAATTAGAAAGGTCTCGTGTCTTTTTCTTCTAATTAAAATCAATGTTAATTCTCATACTTTGTACTTTTTCAATTGATAACTTCATTTTAATTTGAATACTATTTAATTGATAGTTTCTATTGTATTTAAAGAGAGCCATTTAAACAATAACTTCAAAATAGATTTATTATTGACCAGTGAAATAGTTTATTAAATTTGTGTGTTTAGAATTACTCGACTATGAAAATACTAATATTCTTCTAGCCAAGTGTGGCATATAATTGTTGTAAGGAAATACTAATGTATAAGAGTTTGTCTTCCTGCCATGGAAAGCACATTAGCCTTCCATCCACTTAACCTTCTTTGAATTTTTACTTTTAATTTTTTTCCACAATGGCCTTCCAATGTTCTTTTTTCTACCATGGATAAGAGAAACACCAAAATAAGTACCAAGATTATCCGAAATATTCATGCCACATAAAAAACTGTATTTCAAGACATCTCTTTTAGGAATTTTCGGTGAACAATACAACTTAGATTTCGAAAAATTTACTTTTTAGCCCCGAATAGTCACAGAAGGTATTAAACACTTCCATGATGGTTCTACAAGTTTTTTCCGTGGCATTGGCAAACAAAACGAGATCATCCGGAAAAGAAAAATTAAAAGGTGGCTAAAAGCATCACCTTTGGGGGTGGCTTTTATGCCCACGCATTATTTATTAAGGACTTCCTCTTTAATCAGATTAGATAGGAATTCAAGGCAAAGAACAAAAAGATAGGTGGAGAGGGGGTCCCCTTATCTTAAACCTCTAGTGGGTTTGAAAGCATTTAAAGGCTCTCCATTCCAAAGGAATTCAAGTTTGAACTTGGGTGACACACGTCTTGTTGATCTTCACCCCAAAATTCTTTAAAACACGCTCGAGGAGTTCCAATCAATTCTATCATATGCTTTCTCCAAATCAATTTTAAGAATAAATCCACCCTGTTTACCTCTTCTTTTCTCAAGAATGCGAAGTAACTCTTGTGTGATAATGATATTATCTTTAGTTTGGCGACTTAGCATGAAGCTAGCCTGACAAGGCCTAACAATTTTCTTTAAAAGGGGCTTTATTTGTTTCACAATTGATTTTTGGAATGCAAACCCTGAACCTCCCAATCTCTACTTGTAAGGAGATTGATAAACTAAACAGAAATTTTCTTTGGGGAGAAAATGATAATGAGAAGAGAGTGCATTTGGTGAAATGGGATGACATTTGTAAACCCAAGTCACAAGGTGGACTCACGCTTAGAAATTAATTGCAGTGACAATAATGTGGTTATCAATGCTAAACTTGGTTGGGAAGTGATGAATGAAAATAAAATTCCCCGGACCAAATTGATTAGGGACAAGTATCGTTGTGGCTCTAACTGGCCTAGGCAGTGGGCTAGAAAAACTAGCTCTTTTCATGTTTGGAAGGCTATTTATAAAGTGAAGGAAGTTCTCACCATGGGCACTAATGGGTGGTGGGAAACTGAGATAATATCTCTTTTACTAATGATTGATGGTATGGCACTGAAGCTTTGCGTAATAACATTATTGTTTCTGATGATCTGTTGGATTTGAATGTGTCCAAATGTTATTAAAAGAGATGGTCCGTGGAATGGAAACACTATCTATTCTATTGTCCCTGCTAGTTTGGCTGAGACTATTGAGAGCATTCCCCCATCTCTAACATCTAACACGCAGGACACTCCTTCCTGGAACTGCAAATGATCATGGAAGTTCTCTATCAGTAATTGTTATTTGAATTTAATTGTCAATAATGGTAGCATTGATTTTAATGATGTAAATTGAAAATGGATCTGGAAACTCAAACTTCCCCAACGAAATATTTCCTTTGTTGGCTTGTTAAACATGGGAAAATTCTTACAAATGACACCAGTGTTTCCAGAAACATACATCAAGACCCTTTTTGTGATCTTTATATATGGTCAAGTGGAGAATATTGAACACATTTTTTAAAAATGCACCTTGACTTTTAATATAATATTCCATTGATTTCATTAACTAGTTTGATAAGAACATTAGAGATGAGAATTTGAATATCAACTTCTTAGCTCCTTGGCGAACTATGTTTGCTACATGCATTTGGACCTTGTGGAAATGTAGAATTGAGAGACATTATTTCAATAATATAACCACTAAACCAAACAATGTGTCACTTAATTAAGATCATTAAGTTTGCAATGGATACTTTCAAAGCTTTGAAAATGATAAAGAAACTACCGATAAGGATTTAGAGCTGATTAAATGGTGTTTTCCACCTACAGGTAACATCAAAATCAATTCGGATGGAAGCACCTTTGGAGAATTTGGATTGGATGGGCAGCCTATGGAGGTTTAGCTTGTGACAGCACCAATCGCTGGATTGAAGGTTTTTGCGGAAGGATTGGCTATGGAACCCCACTACGTATATACAAGCTGAACTTTGGGGAGTGAGACATGCTATGAAGCTAGCAAAAGAAAGGTTATGCTTTGAAGCCATAATTGAAACAGACTCGTTAACGGTGGTGAACCTTATCAACAAAGATGAAATTGACAACCACCCGTACAAGACTCTCATTGGAGATTGCAAAAGGCTAAAGGAAGATATGCTCTTGGAATTACTTTATGCGAAGAGGGAAGGCAAACAAATGTGTTGATTATCTATCCAAGCTTGGAAGGACTAAAGGCGAACAACTAATGCGTGTCATGGTTCCATCAAATGAGTTAGTGCAACTCATCAAGGCTGGTGTGCAAGGTGTTGTATATCGGCATGGTGATTATTATTTCTGTTTCTATTCCCTGTAACAAAAAAAAAGTAAGGAAATACTAATGTACTTCTAATGAAAGTATTTTTTTACTTTTGCATCTTTGCAAAAATATATTTCTATCATCTGTCCCACTTTGATTAATGTTAATAACTACTTTAAAGGGTTTTTTTTTGTGTTTTTTTTTCATATAAAGTGAAGTTAGTTAACATTATTAACAGACATCAAAAATCTTTAGTACAAATAATTGAGGAGACATAACTGATGAAATGAAATTTAAAAAAGAAAAAAAATAAGACTTGGCATGTTGGTGTAGAAACGGCCCCACAATATTATTAGGTAGTATTATTGTTAAAACAAATATACTTATTGTTTATACAATTTTAAAAGTATATGGCATAACTTTTTAAAGCAATACTATATATTGGTCGGAAAACAACCCTAGAGGGTGGGGAGGTGAATAGGGTTTTAAAAAACTTAATGCGGAATTAAAACGTTTTTAAAATATTTAAGCAACTTAGCTAAGCAACAATATCAAGGAAATAATAAATTTCAAGTAATCAATCTCAAGACAAGCAAATAAGAAATCTCAAAATACAAGCAATAATATAGCAATAAAAAGAGAGCTTGAGTTTAGAGAGATTAAATCAATTTGAAGCTTGAGACTTTTTGTCCTTACGGTTTGGTTTCCTAAACTATACGTCCGCGCTCGGTTAGTTTTCCGAGAATTTTCACTATTCAATCTTCTTCGGGTGAAGATCAAACATCAATACAAATGTTGCTATGCACACAACACTCAAAATGTAGTTATACCCACTACACTTCTCACAAGATATGCTCTCTTGCTCTACAAAAAGACAAACTCTCTTTTTAAATGAAGAATGAATTTGTTTGTGGTAATACACACCAACACAATAACTTTCAAGTGTATTTGAAGATTACAAATGAAGCTCACACTAGAGTTATCAAGATTGATCAAAATATATAGCTCAAAAATGAAGAATATGATCAATAAAATGAATTGAATACTTGAATAACTTTGTATATATGTAAAATAAGCTTGTAGAATGATTCAAGTGTGTTATAACATGTTTAAGACCTCATATATATAGCTTTCAAAAACCATATGGCCGTTGGGGATGATTAAGAAAGGTTTTGGGTCAAATGTATATATTTTCAAACTTTTCAACAGCTAGTTTTGACAAAAAAATTTAAATTCGTTTTGATAATTTCTCTCAATTGGACTGTTGGATCATGCTCAAATTTTAGTCAAACATGACACAAGATGTTGTCTAACTACTGTAAAAATTTCAAAATGATCGGAGTTCGGGAAGGCCTCCATCTTGCCGTTAGATCAAAACTGTGCGAAAATTGAGGGAATTTTAAATGTGAAATAAAAACATTTTTACAATTTAACAATTTAGTTCCAAATACAATTTTAATGATTTGTGAACCTTAAATATATGTTTCTAAGATGCCTATTTTTATTAGAGCTTAAAATATGATTATTTAAAATTAATATGAATTTATTTTGAAACTCGGTCTTTGTAAAATAATGTTTTTCAAATAAATTTAATTTCAAGCTTGGTTGAATCAATCTTTAAAAGATGCATGAATACGTTTGAGCGATAGGGATTTGATCAATAATATAACTTTACATAAATCTTAAGCACTCACTCAATTACTGAATTAACGAGTTTTCGAATGTTTTGATTTGTTTCTTCGAATTGATCTTCACTTGAAACTTTTTCTTAGAAGCTTTTCATATAGTCTTTTGATTCTTTGTGTTTCAAGATTTTCATTGAGAGATTTGATATTCCTTGTCTTGTCCAATGATCGAATAGTGAAAGATTGATCATTGTCATGTTTTTCTTGAATTTTCCAAGTAAATGAACTCTATACTTATATCAAGAAACATGTTAAATTACACATGATTGATTTATTGTTATTATCAAAATAAGATTAAGAGCTTAGGTCAACACTATATTTTACCAATAATTGCTCTGTTGGTAGCCTATTATTAATAGAGGTCACACTATAATTTTCTCCTTTTTTTTCCTGGAAATATATATTTTCTTGCTTATCACTCAATTGTTAGATTCCATGAAAAATTAGAAAAGGTTAATGAGACAATTCACAAATCACTCATTTTCCAATTTTCATTAAATTTCGTTGTCTTTCATGCATTTCCTAACTTTATGGTGAAAAGTAATGCTAAGAATTAAGAAAATGATTGAAAATACTACTGTTTTTTATGAGAAATTAGAAAGAGATGAGTGATTTGTTAAAATATTTTGTTTGTGTATTTTTCATATAATAAAATTCATTGGGCGGTGTGTAAAAAAAATTCATACAAAGTAAAGACAAGATGGAGAATATTTCATCAAATCACTAATTTCTTTTATAATTTTTTTTTATAAAAATTAGTAAAACAATTTGTAGTCATTTTTCAACTTTTTCATAAAAAGTAAGAAAAGATGGAGAGGAAATTACATTTTGTTTTCCAGATTTTTCATATTTTCTACCATATCTCAGGTGGATTCACACGAGGACCACTTCCTTTCTATTTTTCATGATTCCACTATGAATTTATTATGCACTGCAATGTTGCTTTTGAATTACATTGATTTTTTTAAAATAAACTTTAATCCCGTGAAATTTTTATTAAGCTAAAAATTAAATTTGAGTTACACAATAAGAAGTCGTCTTCCCCTAACAACTGTCCCTTAATTAAATATTTAAATTACACTAATGTTTGAGAACACTTATGCATAATATTAATTGTGAAAGAATTTGACTATTCTTACGCCAAAAAAATAAAGCACTCTTAAAAGTAAGTCACAAAATGTGATAAAAAGATGAAATGCCATACATTTTTTATGAACTATAGCTATAAGGTTATGGAATAAGTTATGGTTGCAAAAATTCTCAAACTTTAAATTATTTCATTAAGTTTTACGTATTATCAAAGCGATTACACTGTTGTTAGATTGTAAAATTATTAACTATAAACAATTATACTTACAAATTTTTGCAATTGAATATTAACTTTACCGATAGTTATTTTTGCTTTGACAATAGAACCGTATTTAAAAAAAAATGTTGCAAAAAATTCTTAATATTAAAAATAAAAAAAATAGAAAATAGAAAAAGGGAAATCAGACACGGGATTCACACACATAATACAACACTTGAACTTGACTGATTTGTTTGATAATGTAATATTAATTGTCCCATTCATCACCTTCTTGTGGGCCTTCCATAAGTAAAGCTCAAATGTTGGCATTATTTCTACCTTCTTTTCATCACTAAAGCTCAAATGTTGGTATTTTTGGTTAAAAAAATAAAAATAAAATTGGAATTTGGAGAAGATAACTTTCTTCACTTCAATTAGCTATGATTAACAAAAGGGAAAATTTTCTTAAATAAAAAAAAATGGATAAGTTAATACATATATTATCTATATAAAAAGAAGCATATATTTATTTTCTTATTTTTAAAATTAAATACTGAGTTGATACGTATATGAGTAACCAAAACCCGCCTTAATAAAGTTTGAATTTTGGCAACTTCAACTTAATTTCCTTATTTTTAAAATTGAATACTGGATTTATACATATATCATCTATATATATATAAAAAAGCAATATTTATTGAATGGTGGTTCAGATATATAATTCCTCCACTAACCACATGTCTACCCATATATTCATAATAAAAAACAACAAATGAAAATAAAAAGTAATAGGATCGCACTAGTGTAGCAACAACTACGTAAAATGCAGGAAATAAGTTGTGTGCCATGTTAGCATGTTTAAGGATAAGTTATGTATATAGCAATGGACATATGTATTATTAACGATTTTTTGATGACATATAAATATGATTTAAAATTGAAAAAAAGAAGTAAAACATAATATAGTATCTGCGCAATAGTTAAAGGGTTTTATTTTTTATTTAACATATTTTTTCTAAAACCAAAACTTTAGTGTCATAATGCTTCCACTACTTTCTGGGTAATATAATAGAGATATGCTAATAAATAAATAAAACAAAACTACGCATCGTATATTTCATATTTATTTTTATGAATAAATATTTTTTATCATTTCTTTACTCAATTATTTAATGTCACGTGAGTTTCTTTTTATGAAAATCTAACAATTTCTAATCATATCAATTTAAAGGCATAAGATTTAACAAAATATAATTAAAGCCACAAAATTAGGTCTCGCATGAAAAGGGCCGGCTCAGGGATTTTGACTCTTCAAATCTTTTCCATACGAAAAACATTTTGGACGAAAATGCTGCCCCATATGTTGACTCTTCAAATCCTTTTTTTCGAAAAACATTTTAGAAATTTATATTTGAATTTTTGTTAGGTTTACATTAATTTGTTCCATCCGGTCGGCTTCCCTCCTGTTGTATTTATGCATCATAAAGGAAAGAGGAAATAATAATAATTCATGTTATCATTTGGTTGTCTTAAGGTACAAGGGGTTTAGGTTATTATTTAATGTCACAAGGGTTTAGGTGTATTAGGCTTGTAATTTTCCTCAATAACCCTCGTTTTTAAAATGACACAAAAGATAAGGGTGGTCAAAAGAGGCCAAAAAAGGAAATTGGTTGTGTACTGCAATTAAAATAAATTGCTCTCAAACTCTCAGTTGCATAGCACAGAATAATTTCGTCTTCTTCTTCTTCTGCAATTTCTTCTTTGTGTATTGCAATTAAAATTAATTTCTTCTTCTTCTTCTTCTTCAATTAAAATAAATTGCTCTCAGACTTTCAGTTGCACAGCACACAAAGCAATTTCTTCTTCTTTCTTCTTCTTCTTCACAAATCCTTTTCCCTCAACCTTAAATTATAATTTTTTTTGGTGCCCTCTTCTTCTTCTTCACAGATCCTTTCCCCCTCAACTTTTAATTATAATTTTTTTTGGTACCCTCTTTCAAAGTGAGGCCCTAGGCATTTGCCTAGGTTGCCTCCCCTCTGGCCGGCCGGCTCTGCCACTAATTAACTTCACAACCCATAAGGGGTTTAATGTATTTTCCCCAAGTATCGTTATTGTTGTAAACAAAAACAAGGGAGTTAAGGCTGTGGAAATTGGATGGGCGAGGTGGACCACATTTTGTTTGAAATTGACCATGCCGTTGGACCCCCATCTGACAAATTGATTGACCCCACTAGTCTTGGGAATTCTAACTTCTTTCCTTTTTTCGACTTTTTCCTATTAGTACGCTAGAATACTTTTCTATCTTTAAAATTAAAAATGCTTTTCTCGACGTCCAAAATTGAACTACTTTTATTCTAAAGGGCATCCCAAATTTTTCAGTACACAAAATTATATGTCAACAATCAGACAATAATTAAATAGTTATTTACAAATATGTCCGAATTCTTGGTTGGTCAAAAACATTACATTTCTAACTTTTTATGTAACTCTTTTATATGTATGGCATAATATTACTCTGTTAAATTCCATAAAGACTATTTATTGATAGGAAAATATTAGTTACGGCGGAGGAAAGATGAAAAGGGGAAGTGGTTTTCGATGAAATGAACTGAACACTGTTTTTGATAATAGACTACGGTTGATCTTTGCCGAACTTTTTTTTAATAGATTTAAGTAGTTTAAGAAAGAGGAGGGAGAGCGAAGATTAAAACTTGGTGCAGTATAAATACTCACAGAATCTTATATTAAACACTGAAAAAGTTATACCATGTGATACAAGAGTATGGTTTAATTGTGCAAAAGATAACCAAAAGTGCACAAAGTTTAGACATTAAGACTCCGTTTGATAGTAACATGAAAAATGAAAATAAAAATAACTAATTTGGAATGAAGAAGATGGAAAATAAGTTGAGACATATGGTGAGATCTTCTCCATCTCATACTCATTTTTGTGAGTATATGTCCTCCATCCTCCTTTAATATTTTGTGAAAAAATTTTCTCCACCATCACTCAAAGAAAATTTTGTCATGAAAAAATGCAAAAAGCAAGAGTTAATCTCACCACATCCCTCAACTTATTTTCCATCTTCTCACCTAAATTAGTTATTTTTATTTTTATTTTTCATGTTACTATCAAACAGAGCCTAACATTATTCATTCTTTTTCTCGAAAAACTGTGCATGTGGGCAAATGGAGGTAGGCCTTTGTTTACCCAAGAAAAAAAAAGGAATGGGAGATGGCCCTGAAGCAGGTGGAAGTTGAATGATGAATTTGGTGGAACCACTTTTGAAATTAAAATACTCCCAAACAATTTCCTTCTTCAAATGCAACTGCAATTAATTAGGACCCACCTACATATTTAGTTATTCTATAATTAATTATCACAAAGATACAGAGTGGTGGACCCTTCAAATCAACCCCTTAAATTGTTTGATATTTCTTTGTTCACATTTTACTTTATTTTTTTCCGCAACCCTGTAACTCGTTAACATACTTCCTGTTTTTATAACAGAAAAATTTAGATTCAGTACACGCATTCGTACGGGAGCATTCTTTGGGATGAAACTGGCAATTGGGTATGCGGTTTTGCTGGTTGGTGTGGGGCAGATGTTGACACTCCTCTTCAAGCCGAGCTAATGGCTTTAAATGTGGGTATGAAAGCTATATATGAGAAAGGTTTAACTAGAGTTCTTATTGAAACAGATTCTTCGCAGACAGTTAATTTTATACATAGTTTTCCTGATAACTGCCACCCTTCCCTTTCTTTAATTATGGATTGTAAGCGCCTCCATAAAAATATTCGCAGCCTTGGAGCATTCTGTTTGCACCACAGAGGGACCAGTATGGTTCGTGGATCCCCCTGGTAATGTTTGTAAATACTCTTGTTTATGATAATAGAAGATAGTTCAAGCATTTGCGCCCATTTTGGATAAAAAAAAAAAAGTACGCGCATTCATGGTTGTTAAAACAACTCCATTGATCCATTCATATTGTGATGCTTATATGTAAATATATATATATATTCATAGTAGTACAAAAAGAATTATATTGTCCAGAAAAAGTGTATCGTAAAATTATCGTTTTGTATCAAAATTTTACTTTCACTTTCATATAACTAAATCCAGAATGAGAACAAGCTTTGATATTAGAGAACTGATTATATAGGAGCTTTTGTTTTTCAAGTATTATATTCAAGAAAATTCTTTAGACTTTGCAACAGGCGAAAATTCTCCCTACTATTGCCTACAAAAGTAATGCACAATCCTTGAAACATAAGTTACAACCGTTCAATGCATTATTTTCATTTCTTCTGGCCAACAATAATATTACCCTGCCAATGATTCGTACGTAAAATTACCCATCCGCGTCAAAAGTCTAGACAATGAATTATCCCAAATTTATCGTAAAATTTTAATCATTTCAGCAATGTAATTATACCAAAATTGAATTATATAGAAGATCTAATGTATCACATAACCTAATTCCCTTCTAACTCTCTCTCGGACTAACCTAGTTCATGGATCATTTTCTAGCTTTCTGGTCGTATAGCCTAAATTGCCCCGAAGATAAAGAAAAATATCGACAAGACAAGCCTCGTTAAAAGCACACGGATGGAACAATGAACCTTTTCTCCATCAACTACAGTCGAAATAATCAGAACCGCCTGTTGCCGTGTTCACGTGTGCAGGGATAGTATCTCACAACTCTGCCTTTGATTCCCCACTGTCTTCTTCCGATGGACGGTTGCTGATTGTGGATTCATGAACTGGAGGGTACCGCCTGCTCTACTGGATCAACATCTTCTCCCAAGATTTTTGAAGTGAAGTGTCTCGCTTCCAAGTCTAGATCCGGCCACTCTGCAACTATTCTTTTCGCACCCTGGCATAATTAATTTTATTTTTCAAAAAATAGTAATTAATAACTAAAAAAGTGAAATTAATAGCGGTACAGCGGTTATACTTTAACCGAGTTTGGTTAATTTTTAACAGTTCACATCAATAATATACCGATCCATTAAATATGCTTTAAAAATGAGTAGCATGGAACCATTTTTATCCATGACACAAACTTCCCATGCACAACGAATAGACACTAAAATGGCACCACCGATCAGGGATGTCAAATGATACTATTTTGGGGCAGGGTTGGCCAAACCTGAACCCAAACTGCCTAAAATATGGCCAACCCCAACCTCCGCGAAAGCGGGTTTACTTTGAAAACCCAAACTGATACCATTTACTTTGAAAAATCACGAACTTGTCCTGTTTACTATAAGCATGGGTCCAAACCCAATCTTTTCCCATCCGCTAACAACGGCAAAAGTATAACTGATGGGCAAAATAAAGCAAGAAAATCACAAATTACTATTAGTCTATTATTTCACCTGGAGCTTAGGTTCCTTGGTCATGGGATTATTGCAGAGATCAATGGTTTTAGCCCTGGATTTAGTGGAGTTACCGCACCACGACTCACACCACAGCCATTCTTGTGGAAGTGAAAATATGGGTACTGTGTGCTGGGCATAGTTTGGTAGATCCTGAAATACAAATGGGTAGTCTTTCAGAGATATTATTGTATATTTGTATGAATATATAGAACAAAAGAAAGTGCACATTCAAATTTAGATGTAGCCTTAATATTAAGTGAGTTCAATAACTTTTACGAGGGAAAATAGAAAACATTATCACACCATACGCAAGTACATTACCTAACTAAGATCAAAAAAATTGACCAAACAATTCCCATATGTAATCATATTTTCTATATTCAAATTTGTTTTGTTTCCCTCGTGAGTTAAAAAAACAACCAGCACGTAACTGGAAATGTGTGTAACCTTCAACTACAGCCAACACCAATCTTTTAGATAACATAATGAATTCAGTTTCATGTGAACATAGGATGCATTAATTGTTCAACTAGAAGACCAAAATGCATGTGAAATACACCGAATAAACTTGGTTTTGGTACCCTCCCTCTCAAAACTCTCCGAGAGTCATATATACTCCCTTAGTCTCAAATTAAGTGTCCCACTTTGACTTATGGTACTTTTTAAGAAACGCTAATTTCAACCTAATCGATGGTCAAGGACCACCTTATTTTTCAGTGCAAGATTTGGATTATTGATTATGTCCCGAAAACGAAATGGGATTCTTAAATTCTTAATTTCAAACATCCTAAAAAGGAAAGTAGGACTCGTAATCAGAGACTGAAGGGGTACTATTTCCTTCCAATCTTTTACCTTCGTAGATATGTATTGTTTGGTCTTGCTCGAAGCCAAATCACTCCAAGTAAAATATTATGAGACTCATTTGAAAATAAACATTTCTCTTGATATATATATAACGTATCAATAGGGCAACAAAAAATTAAGATGAAAGTAAGCAGAAAGTACGGAACTAAAACTAAGGTGGTGGAAAATGATAACTTGCCTGGTCCAGATTAGAAAGACTGTTTGGATCTTTGCTTAGGGTTTCATAGAATACTCTCAAATTGTCACCAGCAGCAGTTTCTCGGAATTTGACCAAATCAACAACATACAAAGCACTGCAAGTGGTGTGTGCCACATGTCAGTCTAGCAGCTATCTCACAAGAATTCAAGATTATGAATACATTTGCATAAATTATGATCTTGCCTGATATGATATGGTCTTCCTCGTAAATGGTCCTTCCAAAATCCCTGTACAAAAGAAGTTTAAGGAGTTCAGTTCCGGCAAAAAACGGCACATGGAAATGAAATCACCCACTCGCATGGAAATCCAACAAGCCTAGAGAGGCGATGTGCTTTTTAGGGTATGTCCGGTAAATTACATGCGAAAGAATTTAACTCCATGGAATTATTTGACATGGAAAATAAAAACTTTGGGTGGAGATGGTTTTAGAATTACATGGAAAAGGAGAAAATTAGGCTAAATCTAGTTGTATCGTGGAAATTAATTCCATGGAAAATTATGCCATCAAACACCACTACAAATGGAAAACATGAAATCTTGAGTATTGTCCATGGAAAAGAGGGGTTGTCAAACACACCAATAGAGTGAGCATGATTTGTTGCATGGAAATATTTTGAATTCCTTGGAAATGTTTTACATGGAAAATAAAATCTTCTTGGGGAACTAGAAAGTAGTTTTTGGATTCTATGAGAAGGAGAAAATTATGTACACATGGAGATGCAAAAACAAAAACAAAAAATAGAAGCAGAAAAAAAAGATAAAAGCATATATACTTGTCTCCAAAATCGGTAGCCATCCATATCCTTATTGTTGTCACAAAAAGGGGTATATGCAAGAGGCCGCCCTTTCATATCCATATCATAAAGTTCTCCCATGTCTGCCCTAACAATCTGATCTGCATCAACAAATATAACCTGCAGGCATATAGCATTTTCACATCGTCAAATTCCAAATAAAAAACATAAGATGTTGAACCACAAAACAAGCAGTGTAATTTAATTTCTTCTTATCTTTTTGGCAGAAAGAAAAAGGGTAAATACCTTCTCCAGAGAAAGTGGGAAAATAACATCAAGGAAAAGAATTTTATATGCCCAGATGATTCGCTGTTTTTCTTTCTGTTTATGCAACCAACTAGGCCATTTGTAGGTAATTAATTCATACTCAAAACCATATTCTTGTGCCATGTGTGGAATCACATCCTGCACATAACCGTAAGCAAGAAGGACTGGATGTTAGAGAAACAACGAATTTCATGTATGCAATCTTGAAATAGATATATAAAAGTTTGAAATTAGAAAAAGAAAGAATGTAAGTAAGGAATAACAAATAAAACCTTGAACTGTGGAGAAAGATAGTTCTTTATAAACCAGAACTTCACTGGTCGCCGTGTGTTCTTCAGGACACTTAGTATCATGATTTTCGTAAACCGTTCATATCTGTACAAAAAAGCCACTAAACATTGTTAAAAGTTTCTCCAAAATTTTCATCTTCCAGGTTGTTCAATTGCAAAAAAAAATCCAAGGAATCAATTTCCGAAGTACTTTGGCCTAATTTTTCACTTTTCCAGAAAATCCAACAATTAAGCCCCTCATCCTCTTGTTTACCATGTAAGAAAATTCCAAGGGATCCAATTATATCCCATGTAAACCAATTAATCCATCCTTCGTTTGTTGAGAACTTGCTAAAATTACACGTTTGTAGAACAAGCATGGAGAAAACACATCCCATACAAGAAACTTTAGAAGATGAATATTACTGGAAGCAAAGAAATTCTTTTTATATTTTCTCTGTTGGGTATAGATGGAATGAAGACTGCAAAGAAAAGGGTGAAAAACTTACAAGTGCCCAGAAGCAATAGAAAATATATTAATGGTTTTTCCACGCCGGCCACCATCTCCATGCTCCTATAGAAAATGCACATTAGGCTCATCAAATTAGGAGTAGAGGTCATATATTAATAGAAAAACCTATATACACAAATATAATAACAAAAAAAATATTCACCACTGAAGTGCTTTTAATCTTCTTTGACTGCTCACCACCACCAATAAAGCCAGAAGCCCATTTCAAAAGATTAGAATTCCACATGTTCTGATTTCTCAAACAAAATATTGGGGTCACACAACTTTGTAGCAAACTGACTAGTAGTTTGGAGAAAAGTAAACATAAAGAGTGCATTTGATAAAAAGTTGGAAAATGATTGAAAAAACTGATAATCTTTACGAGAAGCTGGAAAAAGAGATGGGTGATTTTGTGGGATGTTCTATTACTTTTTTGGGTTTTCCATGGAATCCAATTCTTTGGCGGATGGGTAATTCAAAATTACGATAAAAAAGAGGAAAAAATGGAGAACATCTCACCAAATCACTCATTCCCTTTTTCCAACTTCTCATAAAACTTATTAGTTTTTCCAGTCATTTTCCAACTTTTTTCAGATGGACCCAAAAAGATATGATAAATCTATAAAATCACTTACTTGTTTTTGTGGCTTATCCTCATCATCTTCATCTGAAGGAACCAGCAATTTCTCATGTTCCTTCCCCTTCTTCTTCACTACTTCCAAGTGGAAAGGTTTACCACGCAAATCTTTTATAATGATACGTTTTGTTGAAGACATGTCACTAATTCCATCACCATCTTCTTTCAAAGCATAGATCTCAGAACTTCTACCTGGGGCGAGCTGCAGGTACCATACCCCCGGGAAGACCTTCATTTGCCAATAACCCAAATTGGCCATAACAAGTGTGTCAACTAAGTGTGGTGTATTCTTAGTTCCAAGAATTAGCTGAAGGCCTCGGGGAGGTTCGTGATCTTTCTCCGCACAATGACCTGGTTAAGTGGTTATGATATTCATCAATTAAATTGACAACCTTAAGGGATCATGTTTGAAATTCAAAACATATTAAAATATAGTACTCTCTCCATCCCAAATTAAGAGGCCATGTTTGACTTCCGCACATTTTAAGAATCCACGAATTTCTACGTAATCCATGGCTAGAAACAAAACTTATGAACTATAGTCAGATTTCGTACATCTCAGTTGATGGTCTCCCTTTGACTGAGGCACTTCTAAAGGAAACACTAATTTCAACCTAATCAATCGTCAAGAATATAACTACTTATCTATTTTAAAATTTGGTACATTGAATAAGTTCCAAAAAGGAAATAGGACTATCAATTTGAGACATCCCAAAAAAGAAAGTGGACTATCAATTAGAGATAGGGAGTAAAATATAGCACTCCCTCCGGTCCCAAATTTAGAGTACACTTCCCTTTTAAGGACACAATCCCAAAACTCACGACAGTAATCGTGTTTTGTTCTAAACCATTGATCGTGATAAAATTGGTGCTTTCTTAGAAAGTTCAAAAGTCAAACATGGGCTCTTAACTAGCGATGGAGAGACTATGAATCATCATAACTACCCCTTATCTGACGAGAATTTTTTTTCTTTATTTTTTTTTTTCCAGGGTGGGGGGAGCAAGATATCAACATTACCATTCAACAATAAATTTACACTCGGATGAACAACTTTACCATTCAGAACAAGTGCTTCTATTTCAAACACCGCTTGCAGTGTTCTTGTGTCACCAAGGTTCTCAAGCAATATATTATCCAAGTCATGGCTACAACATTCAAAGAACAACATAAATTGTGGGAGTTTATGCACTGTTAGTAAAAATAAAATATTATTTTTTTACACAAAAAAAATGCTATAATATTGAAAATAAACATACACAGCAACAACAGGCTCAACAAGCCATGGCTCAGGAACATCAAGATTCATGGTGAGGGTTTTGGATAGTGGCATATTTGCAAAAAATGCTTTCGGGCCATATACTGTTGAATCAGTACTGCTGAAGTCATCCTGCAAATTCATAGCAAAATTAAATACCAAACTGCACTATTTACAAAAGAAATTGTGAGAATTGGATGAATTTATATTTTACCAGGGTTGGTACTACATATCTGTAGTAATTCTTCAGAGGAAGATCAACAAGAGAACTCTGTCAGAAAAAAACCAAAGTACATTAGCTCCTTGTAACATGAAAAGCTCCAGAAAACCAGATAATGGCAAATAGTTTCTGGCAAGGCAGCATTAATAATTTACTATTTTTATTTATTTTTGAGCGAAAATTCCTTTTTGATCACTGTTTTTAATATAAAATTATGAAAGAAAATTGTCATGCTATGTCGATGTAGTTTTTTGACTACAAAGTATGATGTGGAATACGTGATAATACTTTATCATCATTTAGGTTATCACCCAAATAAGCCCAAAGGTGAAAGGTTATAGACTAATAAATAGAGGATAAAAAAACTCGCCATTGGATTAAGCACAAGCCTCATGCTTGGCTGAATGTATTTCAACAGAACCCGGAGAAGTGAAGACAGCTTCTGACCAGAAGGGCTTCAAGGGGTCAATGACAGCATCAATATGAACGCAAGAATTTTCATTATTCAAAACAACCGCACTGTAAAATACCCACAACAACAACAACAACAACAAAAAATAAGGAGAAGAAGAAGAATTAATAAACTGGTTTCACACCCTCAAATTCAACAAAATAAATTGTACAAAAAAGATAGAAAAAAGCAAGGGATAAGAGCGGTCCGAACCTATAGTCTGCATTTAAAACTTCAAAGCGAGCACTTTCAGAACTTCGATCGCGCGTAGAAATTGAAGATGAGACGGACATGATGATATCACTGATGAATTTGCTGTACCAAAACATACAAATAAATAACCTCTTTAAAGTACATCAAAATATGTTTTTAAAAAGCATAGATTGCAGCACACTCATCCGCGAATTTTTCCATAAATTTTAATTGAGAAGTAAGATCCTATCACTGGTACCAAAAAAACATTTGAAACTCTAAAGATTTCTCTTAAACAACAGTTCCTAACATCAGGAGTACAAATTGATAACATTTAATGCTAAACGGAAAGACGAAGAAAAGAGCACAAAAGGCAACAAACATTACAAAAACAACCAACCTCGTTAGGACATCAGGATCTATATCCAAGTCTTCCCACGTAACTTCTTCAATAATTTCCAAAATGTGCTTTATTCTCTGCTTGAACTCCAATGATTCTAGAAGATTCAAATCATGGCTTAAAAATGTACTGCCATCACTATGGCGGATCACCTATGAAATGACAAAATGTGATGTCAATACTTCGGAAATTATCTTCTTTACTTTTCCAGTGGGAAATGGGAGTGACAACGTGAAATTACAGTTAGCCCCCTCCCCCCAGTTTCATAATCATTAGACTTTGTCCCACGTGTTCAGAGAGATCTCAAAGATTGCAATGTATAATTTTTATAATGTAATCCTTCAACTCAACCCCTATTTTTATTCTTCGAGATTTCCTCCGGCCCCACATGCAGGGGAGCCTAAGCCTAACCACTATGAAAACAAGGGGCAAGTCTAATTGTGCATATAGACTGGGGGGCAAATTCAAAAAAGCCCTTCTTTCTACTAATCCTAAGTAATGACGTGTCACTCATTTCAGTTAAGCAGAAATATCCAAAATCTTACTCACCCTTCCATTAGTAACAACCGCATTAATGCCAGTTTCAAGCCCAAGATGTTGGAATAAAGTTCGACCCACCTGCACATCATTTCGAAGATTAAAGACAACTTTATAATCAATCCATTCGTACTTCTGTTCTCCTTTATAATATAATTTTCTTCTGTTATCAAAACGAAAAAGACAAAACATAAAGTACATACCTTATTCAAATGATTTTTCAACTCATCAATGGAAAATTCAGATAGGGCAGATTTATAGCTCTTGGCTGGTAAGCCATTTGCATCCGCCAGTTCGAACACCTTTTCTAGAAGTGCTGTACGGCTTTCATCATCTAGAGAAGATGCAAGGATGTATTCACGGTCATAAAATGTGCACAGCTGATCCAAAAAGTTTAACACCTTTTTCTTATGACTGCAAAGTGAAAGAAAGAAAAAATTATATACAATATTAAATGATCAAATCGGGTTATGCTTATCCTTGAAACAAAAACTTCAAAATATCTCGTTCAAATCTTAACAAACCTATACAAGGACGTAGTGATTTTGAAAACCTTCACAAAGAGGAGACCGGGTGAATCGGCATTTAGATTGGCATTAAATAACACACCCACACGAGAATTTGTTGAACCTGCTATCTGTAACACAAATCAAGCATGATACATTAAAGGTAAAAAAATAACAAAAAAGATCTCTGTCTCCCACCTCTCTCCCACATGAGAATTTGTTGAACCAGCTATCTGTAATTGAAGTTAAGTGTGGGTCCCATCTGGATATGACTTTTCTAACATGCAAGGGCCATTTTACACCCATTAAAAAAAGAACATATATATATAGAGAGAGAGATAGAGATGTTTATATGTTACATAACTGACTAAAATTATAAATTTAATTATTTATAGGTAAGATCTTTTTCTTTCAAAGGGAGGTCTAAGTCTCTCCCATTAACTACAAACAACTAAATCCCATCCCCCCCAACCCCCCACCCCCCAAAAAATTAAAACCAAATCCTCTCTTGGTGAGACTCAAACCTGGGATCTCTCCCAGGTCCGAGTGAGTGCCTCCCCAATTAGGCCATAGCCCACTTGCTCTTATTTATAGGTAGATTAATTTGTCAAAGGACTGGATAGTGTTTTAGGCACGAGTAATATGATTATATGGGTAATTTTCTAAAAGCATGGTAGGCCAGACGGACCAAACCACAGAACATTCACTAGACACAAGTAAATTGCCTAAATTAGCATTTCTAAAACCTGCCACTCAGAACATAATGCAGGCTAGCCTAGGTTAGCATTTCTAAAAACAAGGTAAAAATGAAAGGAACAAATGATTATTGCCAAATCACGAAATTCACCATTTAGTGGCAAAGAATTACCAGATAGTTTATTCCTTCATGAAGCAACTTTATCCCTTTCTTTGATGCGACATCAACAGCAAGAAGATGAGTCACAGGCTTCAAATCATCAATAGCTGGAGCAAAATGTTGATCAACGAATCGTACAGTTAATATTGTATAATTCAAACATAAGAATGATGGCTTTAGATTAACTAGACTTACTTTCAGGAGAGTGCAAATAACCAATATCATTTAGCACAGAATCCTTTTCAAGAACTGCAGCAGAAAGAGATACATATTTCGCTTTCACCTTGCCATCCGATATAATCTACATAATTATTAGAAAAAGAAAATTAGGCAATGAAATAAGTATAGACTTTGTTTCGCCTGGATAGGCAGATAGGATCAGCAAAAAAAAAAATCCAATTTCTCGAAAAAATAATTTTGTTTTGCCCGCCTATACCATCAGAAATTTCAGAGAGGTTTCCAAAAACTTCTAAAAAAACTAGTATTGAGTATTGACATAGATTTTAATTATAATATTCTGAATGTGATACTTCGGAAAGTTTTGGGGAAAATCGGATTGGAAAATCAGAAAACATAAATGGAATACACTGTCCCAAAATCGGAAAAACTCAAATTCGATTCTGGAAAACTCAGAAATTCGTAAAAAAGTTGTATGCCTAAATAATGCTAGTACTAAACATAATTGTACAAATATAACAAATAACAAAAGCGTGTAAAATACTTCCAAAGAAACATTATGCCGTACCTGTGGGTTGTAGCGGTGTATACCAGTTTCTGATAAAAATTTGTCCAAGACATCAGTTTTGGCACTTATCTGCCCATAGTAAACTTGTTCCTGTATTCTGGGAAGCTCATCATTCATTGCATTCATAAGAGCCTCCTGATGAAAAGAAAAAAAAAATGTTGTCAGAGGGGCATGTGTACCAAAGTCGAGCATAATAGCTCAATATTTGCATAGAATTTTGAAAAATAAAGACCCAAAAAATAGCAATACCTCATTAGAATCATGGACAAGCCCATTCATCAAGAGGCAACATTGCAGCTTAGCCAAACCCAGCTTAAAGACAAACATAGAACTTTCTTGAGATAATTCATTGAAAGTTTGCTCCTTTTCCAGTCTTAGTAAAGTATCTTGAGGATGAGATTTTGCATTTGGTCTAAAGAAACAGAGAATATGTCAATGTCATATAGAGTATGAAGACTACATAATTCTTAAAAGTAGAACTTCTAAAAAAGAAAGAAAAAACAGCATTTCATATAACAAGGGCAACTAAACCATTTTTTTAATAGAACTCTGGACTTACAATAGAGTTTCCACAAATGCCCCCTCCACATGTTGCAATTCAGGAGCATCTTCAGGATCTGCTGACTCGCTTCGCAGTCTATTGACCTTTATTTATGTACGAAATAATGACAAATTAAATATTATTTACAGATGGATAAACTATGCTTCATAGTGATAAGAATGACCACATATGAAAACAAAACCAATTCATACAAGAGGTTAAAACATTTCATTTATTTGCACAATAACAAAAGCGCAACCAAAAAAAAAATTGTAATTCAGAGTGAAATTTTTGTCTTAAATTTTTAGGGTCAAAGGCATAAATGATGACGAAAATTAATCAACAAAACAAAAATATATGAACCAGAAACTTTTGGACATATGGAATTGGGTATATTTATTTGAAGATGCTATATGGAAGAATCATGACAGTAGCAAAACAACATGATTATGTAAGGAAAACAATGTTTAAATTCAAGTAAAAAAAAAAAGATATCAAGCCATACATTGCTCAGAAACTGGAAAGCCATTTGAATCCCGTGATTTTCCTTTATATGGATAAAAAGACGTATAATCTGCAAGACAGAATTAGCAACAATTTAGATTAGCAGCACAAGAGTAACTACTAACTAATCAAAATTACTCAGGCACAAACAAAAGGGAAGCTGACAGTAGTGTTACTTTGTAAGATTGATAGAGAGAGAAAGTAAAAAATTCTCTCTAACCTCTCTCCTCCCACTCTTTATATTATTTTAATCATATGCATTTTCCGGTCTCACCTATGAGTTTTCCGGCCAACTCTCCTCCACCTCCAACTCCCATCACCAATTGCATTACCAACATACCACCACGCACCCATCACCACCCACCTCAATACCACCATGTCCCACCGGAAAACCACCCTCATAACCTTCATTCCATTCTCAATCAACACCAACAACAGATCCCAAATTCATCTACATCAGATTTGCAGCAGTTCATGCAGATTCAGCAAAAAATCACAGCACAACAAACAGATCAGATTAGCTGCTACAACCGGTTACTGCATTGGTAAAGGTTCAAACTTCATCTCCCCAACCTACTCACTCCTTTCCCCACCTTCCTACAGTAATTCCCAACCTGCAGAGCAGCCACAGCACAGTTCCAGGCATAACTGTAGATGTTTCTGCAGATTCTGCAGAAAAATGGAAAAATTTGCAATGTGCATCTGTTCAAAGTGTTCCAGAAGGAGCAGCCTTGCTTTCAACTAACCCACAAGTATCAAATACAGTTTCTAGTACTTTTGAACTCCCCCCCATAGTTGATAATCCACATTTTATTGAAGTAAACAATGGTGATTTTTTTATGTCAAACCACCCGGAAAACATCCCCACAGGTTTCACAAAACAGCCCTTTCTATTGTCCAGTGGTTTGTCTGCTCAAACCAACTGTCAGAATGTAACAGTTGGCCTGCCTGCTCTGTGCACTGATGCCGTCTCAGTACAAACTGCCCCTGCAGTCTTTGACAGTACTGCTCCTGCTTTTTCTCATGGCTCAAAGTCTGTTTTGTATGGTACTAGTACTCAATCTACCTTATCACACCTCACTTCACTACCTTTTGCACCTTCTCACCCAATCAACACAGAGCGGTCAGCTCCTTCTGCTCCTGTCACCTCTGTAGCTGCAGGTAAACAAGGCTCTATGCACACTCTTAATCACTCTAACACTCCATCTTTCTCCTCTCTAGACCCCCCACCCCCTCTTCCTGCCAGCCAACTTAAAAATTCAACTAGCTCTCAACTAGCTAGTTCATCTCCAACCAAAACCTTTGCTAGTTTATTAAAAAATTCGGATAATCACACTCCCATCATTCTTGCTCCCATCCCTACTCCATACATCAAAGGCAATCTTCCAGCTATCAAACTCAATGAATCAATTTACCAAAAAGCAGTTCAAGCTTGCATTTTTAATCTCATTGGCAGACTCGCTCTTCCAAAAGGATCCACACCCATTAAAGTTTCAGAACTTCACTCAAAGCTTAATGCTAGGTGGGGTATCAAAAATGATTTCAAACTCACTCCCATTGGCAGAGGGTTCTTTTGCTTAAGATTCAAGAACCATGAAGATCAAAATCAGGCTTGGTTTAGCGGGCATTTAAACCTCAACCCAGGTAGCTTTAGACTGCAGCCTTGGCAAAATGATTTTAACCCTGAGCTTCAACAACAATCTACCTCTCTAATATGGGTCAGACTTCATGGAATCACACAGGAATATTGGGATCCACAACTTCTAATAAGCATTGCCAGCCTTGTAGGCACCCCTCAAGCTATTGACCCTCATACTAAGGAGTTTGTATTTGGTCATTATGCAAGAATTCAGGTTGAAGTTGATTTACTCCACTCTCTTCATCACAAACTTCTCATTGAAAGGGAAGGTTATAGCTTTGAAGTGGCTGTCACCTATGAAAACCTCCCAAAGTTTTGCATGCATTGTCATATTATAGGGCATTTGGTGGGCGAATGTAGAACCCTCAAAAAGGTGCAAGAAGAAACTTCTAAATCCAAGGATCTTGCCTCTAAACAACACCAAAATCTTCACAAGAATCCCACCAATCATTCTTCTGCTCTCACAAAAGCAAATGCTCAATCAAATAAGCCTCATGTGGTGCCTAATGTTCCTGTCACAATTGCAGGCAAATCTGCCCCCTCTACCATCACAGGTAAAGCTGCTATTAATTCTGCAGCTTTACTCCTTGTTCAAAAGGAAACTACAGCTCCCACTGTTGATGGTAAAACCTCCCATAACATCAACAACACAGAAACACAATCCAAATATGATGATTCCTTTGTTCCTTGCTCTCTTAACAAGAACAAACACTCCACCACAAATAAAACCTCCACCAGTAACAGTTCCAGTTTCCACAAAAGCACGCCGAATCAATTGGTTAATAGATCTCTCTCTCATTCACTTGGCAGCAAGCACTCAGTTTCTCAACCTCCTCACTTCACTAGAACTAGAGTTTCTAATAAATTTTCTCCCCTCAAGGAGTATCTATTGGATGATGATGGTGATGGGGAAGCATGGGACCAATCTTTTGATGACAACCCATTGGAGGATCAAGAGATGGGTGATACCCCTGCAGGCCATCTTGCTGTTCATAGACCTCTGTACTTAAATGTAGAGGAGGCACTAAATTGGGGTAATATGGCAGATGAGGAACCATTTCCATCATGGGAAGCTAGGGCAGATTTGGCTTTTGAAGCTGCAATAGCAGGGAACAACAATAATGATGAATGTATTCAACTTTTGCAAGATGTTAGGTCACCAATTCTCAACCAACAGTTTCCTCCATTGGGGGATAGCATACCTCCTACTTCTATACATCAAAAAAGCCCTCATTCAGCTCCTCATCAACACTTTTCCCATACACAGTCTATCCATAGCTCTCCTTGTGGGAACTTTTTGAACATCTCTTCTTCCACCTCACAGCCCTCAACAAATTCTACCAATAAATCAGGGTCTCATGCTTCTGAGCACATTCCCTCCCCTATTAGGACCAGAGCTCAAAGGAAAAAAGGTGGAACAACAACTTTGCCTTTGCACACACAAAAGAAAATGTCAAAAGCAGCAAAAAGAGAAGCCAATGCTCTTTCTAAGCTCTCAAAGCCTAACACTACCAATTCTAGACATGATCCTGATGAGCACCAATTGCAGGTTCTATTGGCAGATCAGAAGAAAAGAGAAGATAATGCTACTGCCAATGCTACTTTGCATAACCCTCTTGAAATGAGAGAAGTTGATGCAGATCCCACTGAAACTCAATCTAAAACATGGAAAGTGTGTGTGTATGCTCGACGTCAGCAGGACAAAGCTCAATCTTTGGTGACAGCCAACATTCTTCAACCAACTATAGCAGAAACAAATGCCACAGCTTCTTCTACTGCTGTCTTTGCAGAAGTCAGCAATGACGCCATAGTTCCCCAGTAGCTTTTCCTCATTTTTGGAGTGTGACCTTGCTAGTTGCTGCCTATCAGGCAAAATTCTGCTCAAGTCTGTTTGGTTCACAGTTCTGCAAATTCTGTATTTTTGGTCTTTTTTGGCTTCCATGTCTTTTACTTTTTATGTTATGGTTGCTTGCATTTTTGTTTCTTACTTTCCTCTATGGCCAATTGTTTAGGCATTGCCTATTTTTTTTATTTTTCTTTTTTTAATTGCATGATGGACTTTATGGTTATTCCTTTAGTCCACATTGCAATTTGGGTAATTTTCATTAGTGTTTTTTGGGTCTTGGGGATGGCCTTATTGTATCCCCCTCCTTTGTTTCTATTTTGGTTTTTTATGCTATTACTCTATTGCCCTAGATTAGGCATAGAGGATTTATTAAAAAAAAAAAAGATTGATTGTTAAATAAATAAAATTTTAAGAAAACCAAATCATTTTGAAACAATATTCTAATTGAAAAGAAGTAATAACAATAATTAAGCTGAAGAAAAAAATCAAAAGAACTAGAGAGAGAAGCAAATACCAAGCCAGATAAATCTTCCCCAATTTGATTGTTGTTCTCTGTACGAGTAAATGGGAATTCACCGCCATTTGATTCAACCTTCTCGATAAACTTTGTAGAGTACAAAAGTACCCCAAACCTCATAGGAGTATTATTCTCAAACAGAGACATAATCATGTCTATAGTCTGCAAAGGATACCATAACAACTCATTTATCAATATGGTGAACAAAAAAGGAAACTCAGGGCTCATTTCGTTCAGTGTGCAATATTTTTCAGCTGGGTCGGAAAAAATTGGTGATATGCACTCTCACCTATTTAAGGTAATCTTTTTGTCTGTACAAAAATTATGTATCTAAATACTGAATTACTGATCAATGTTCAATGCCAATAAGTGATAATACTTTTCAGCTAGATAAAAATTATTTCACCCCAAACCAAACGGGCCGCTGGATAATTTTGTACGCAATTGAAAACTTACCTCAAGTCCGCAAACAGAGCCAGGATCCAAAACAAAAACAGCATAGAACAGATTTTTGCGAATGTAACGAAGTTGCCCGGGATAGACTGGCATCAAAATCTGCGACAGCAAATAGAAATATTAATCCAATATGTGCATTAAACTAATCAAAGAAAAGCCATATAACTTGAAACATTACAGAAAACATTAATTATACCTCATTTAGATTGTTGCGCCATCTCTTGTACATGGGGTCCACTTCCAGATTATTGAGGTAATGAACATGCGTAGAACGGAAATCAACACGGAACATACTGGACTCCGAAGGAGGTAAAGTAGATAAAAGTTTCCGAATTGTGCTTGAAGGAATCTACAAGGTTTAGCAATATTAGTAACATACACCCTTGAGTTTGAAAGTGCGAAGGAATCAAAACCGAGATCAGAATAAAGCAATAATTAAGATACAACGATAACTCAATCAAAATAGCAGCATATGGTCAATTTCATTAGGATTGCGAAAGATTAGACATTATTACCCCCAACTTTGAATACTGATCAGCCAAAGATAAATCCTGATGGACCATGTCAACCAACCTGCAAAAGCACAATAGAATGGAATATCCTTTATGAGCAGAAATTAATTCCATTTAACTTCGCATTCTTTAGTGAGAAGAGGAGCAAGATTCCCCAATAGGCATATTTCTTTGCTCCCCAATAGGCATATTTCTTGGGAGTATTAGGTTATATCAGATGTGTATATAACTTGATGTTCTCTTTCCATCTCTCCTTTTCTCCTTTGTGTTTCCATGAAGGTAGCCTCGTGTTACATTTAATACAAGATATCTACACAAAATATTTATGAGAGAGAGAGAGAAGATAATATGTTAAAGTTAAGGGCCCTTTTTGTCTTTTAGCTACGTTAAGGGGGACTCACTCGACCCTTGTTCTACCAGAAGAATTGACTGGAAATATGGATGAAACATTGAAAGAAAAGCCATAAAGAGGAAAAAAATATCAAGAAAAGTAAATTAGCAAGAGAGAGAGAGAGTATTACAGATAAAGATCAACATCTTCAATATCGATTAAAGCACCATTCAGAGCCATTAAAGACTTGCCCGGCGGGATCATTCGCTGGTTTGCAAGAATTTCATCTTTAATGGAATCATTGAGCTGCATGAGTTTAAACATATAGAGAATTATCAGCTGAAAAAACACAAAAAAAATGAAGGCTCCTTTTCACTTTTTTTTTTCCTCTCTTTTTTCTGATTGGAATGAATTTTCCGAGCATCAATATTCTTCATCTTAAACCCATCTAAACAATATATCCAACAGAATATTTTACCTTCATACGAGACAAGGTAGAGACAATACTTGGGAAATTTTGATTTATATCTTGCATTGACTGCAGAGGGTCAGAGGCGTGAACGATTTTCTGAGCAGTCTGATGTCCTAAATCTGTGGTGAGGAAAAAAATGAAAAATAAGGAAGATGTGGTAACTACACTTAGAGCTTCAACCTCATGAAATTTATCATGAATTTCCTAAAAATTTATAGTGGTAATTACCCTTTAATTCCCACACATTAAGCGTATCAGATATTGTTGAAGACAAAAGATCATCTCTAAAAGCCATTATTTCAGATGTTAGGTCAGGTTTACGTTCCTGCATAAAGATTCAGTATCTCATATTTCAGTAAACTAAGATTTAAATAAGAATAATAAAGCACTTAAATCCAAATCTTCCTACTTTGGGTCATAAGCTGTATTTAAACAAACAACCAATCCCGCATCCCCCTTTCAAAGTTAAGACTCAAAAGAATTAATCTATTCAATTGTTACAAATAGGCACGAGTAATGTCTATATATGCAGATAGTGCTTTAGGCACATGTGATTTTTAATGTTGATACTGTAGTAGACGTATATAGAACTGTAAACACGGGTTATATCCAGAAAAGTATAATTCATTTAATTCAATTATCATTAATAGTTTTTATTTTAACCTGAATAATTTGATGTAAACGATTTAAATAATATTGCAGGCATAAAAGATAAAACGATTTTCTTTTATAGGCAGAAAATATTATTAATATTAAAAAAGGTGTCAAGTACAAAAGAGTAGTATCTGGAAGCCAAACAGCCCACCAAAACCAAATGTACAAAATCAAAATCCAAACAGTTCAAAGCTGATCTTAAGAACATAATTTCCCATACCCATTTTTATAGGGATTACATTGCAGTCAAGGACTTCAGTTTTAAAAAGTGACTTCAAACTGTGAACCACTCCCACCCCACTCCCAAAAAAAAAAAAAGACAATTAAATAAATAAATAATGGCACTGCAATCTGATAAAAGTTAATGACTTTTCAGAAATACGAACCAGAATTCTAGAGAATATGAACCCTCTAACTTCTTGGCTGAGATCTTCTGTGTGAGGATCTTCAAGAGTGACGCCTGCACCTTGCAGATCAAATTATTTAGATATAATACCCAACCAAAAGCAAAGCAACACAAGCAATGAATGTGCACTCTGTGTGCGTGTGTGTGAGAGAGGGGGGAGGAGAGAGAGAAAGAGAGACAGCTTCATACACCAAGACTTAAAACTAATAATAACTTTAAGATCATTCTTAAAGCAATATAAGATACTAAACCCTCCAGGAGCGAATATTATTTTGGATAGTTTGAAGATAGCGCGTTAATTTAGCAAAGTAGTGACTATGATGAACAAATACTAACCTTTCTTTATAGCACTGTCATCCATAGCCTTGTACTCCATGTTCTTCAAAGCAAGTTCTACACCATAACCACCCAAATTCAATGCATCTCTCGTACCGATGGCACCACAATGGCCACTTTTTGATTCACAGCCAGTAGGCAATACAGGTCTTACAACATACTTAACTTTTCCCTGGAAATTAATTCGTATAATTTATCAGAAAACATTGCATATATTTAATGTAATCCATAGATCCTAAAATACTAGGTTTTTTTTTTTTTTAACAATCCAAAATCGTCACAGAGAATGAGAAAGGAAAAATCATACTGTTTTCAGAACTGAACAGTATTTCTTTTAGTACTGCACTAACCAGACAGTAAAATTCAATATTTTCTCAAGCTAATTTATGGGATATTACAAGAGGGAACAAATGGTATGAAGTAGCAAACCTCTTTGGCTGCTTCGACCAAGGTGAAATGAAACTCCCTAAAGCAGTCAGTTCCAAGAGCTCCATATAAAATAACAACTGGACTTCCAGTACTGGACTCAAAATGAACATGATCAAATTCAAACAATTCGGGTTGCTGAAATTCATTCCCACCCCTGGCAACGAAGAGCATATACTATCATGAGTATGAACTGATAAATTAATGAGTCGACATATATTCGAAATGACAATGTTAACATGTGCCCTAGAGGCGCATATTAAGAACACTGAAAAATATTATGAATACGAGGCAGAATGAGCATCTGTGCAGTGTTAGGGCATATTAACAGAACCTTTGTTGGCAACGGGTCAGGTTTGGCCGAACTTGAACCCAACCCAGTGCGGGTTTTATTTTTGTCAAAACCAGAACCCATCTTGTTTAGTATATGCATAAGTCCGAACCCGCCCCAACACATTGTAATTATATGATATTATATTATAGGGCATTTAAAGAAGAAAAATAATACATTCAGGGTGAGTAGGGTCAAACAGGTTAAAAATATGCAAACCCAAGCCTGCATCATGTTTTTGTTTTAAAACCCATACCCATCCCATTACGGTTAGGTCGGGTCAAAATCCGATGGGTTGGACCATATTGCCATCCCTTGTTCAAAAATCCACTTTCTATATAACAAACATGCAGTAGGACTTACGGTTTAGTTGAGCTACGAAGCCACGGTAGCAAATCTTTGACATCAAAATAGAGAGCCCCACCAGTATCCACCCAACAACAATTTCCCCCGGGACTTTTTGGGTTAATGCCCACAAGCAAAGAATCAGCCCTTTTTCTTTCCTCGATTTCAGAATATGAGTTAATGTCATCAACTAGTGGAAAAGAAGAAAGAGATTCCTCTGCCAATTGCTGGTAAAGGACTAATCTTGGGGATGCTGACCGAAGAGTAAGAGTAAATTCGAAAACCGATGCCAGAGGTTCACTAATAAGATTTCTCCCATAATTTACAATTTTCTTTAAACAATCTTTGGCTGTATAAGAATCTGAAACTTTACTCTCGTTATGAAGCCATGCCTCAGTGAAATCCCAGAAAAGATCTTTCCATTCTTGAGATAGCAATTCCCTGTTAAACAATACAATGCAAAAGCCATCAAAATCGGAGAGATTTGTGTAAGATTTTTAAATGGCAGTTATTAATATGTCCATCCATATAGGATTGAGAAATTCCAACAGTAACATCACAAAATTACTTGTAAGCTGCATATATCCTTCCTTATTTTTGAACACTATCGTGCCATCAGTTCTGTAGGTGAGGAGTCTATCATACTAATTGTAAAAAAAATAACTAAGACATATAATTCACTAGGACTTGAATGAAACATATACTGTCCAATTAATATATGCTTGAGCATCCAACACTCACTATTTGACATCCTCAATTTCTTATACTAGTAGGACTTTTATATATTTTTGCTTTATTTTGTCTTTGCAGTTTGCACACCTTGTTGTGTAAAAGATCTCAATCTTTGCTAGATCTCAGCACCGTCCTTTCACAACTCTTATATGTGTCTATGTTACGGAAGCTAGGTGCATTTCTATTCATGTGACTTCTGTATTAAGAACCAAGGCCCATATCTTTCAACTGTGTATCAATGGCTCAAACAAAATTTAGACAACCATTCTCATATCAGCCTTTCAAAGTTAAGCCTCAATAAAATTAATCAGTTAATTATTTTGACGGCTACAAATAATTTGTTGGAACCATATGGATAATGCCATGGCCATGGGCACAAGGCACTAGTGTCATAGGAATGAACATTCTATTAGGGTAGACACTGTCCTCAGCACGGGTTACATCAAGCGTACAGATAACATACTACCTCTGTCCCAAATTCAGAGTCCCTTTCCTTTCTAAACATAATCAACATGCTAAAATTCACTACAAGAAACGAGTTATGTTCTAAACATTGATTGTGATGAAATTAGTGCATTCTTAACAATTGTGAAAGTCAAACATTGACTCTTAATTATAGACGCATGAAGTATTTTCTATTTGCAAAACTTTGGCTAAGGCACCGTCTCAAAAATAAAAATATTATATTGACACAAGTTGATCCTACATTGTTAGAAAGCAAAAAGGCGTCTGAAACAAAATAGAATTGATAAAAGAAAGCTCATATATTAGACATTTACTTACTACCCTTTCCAATAATTATCTTAAAACATTCTATCTCCATTCAATTTTCAAAAATACCTAAAATAATAACCAACAACATAATGTGAAGATAGGCTAAAGTTCTCAAACTGGACCAACCAACCCACAATTTAAGTACTCTGCATACTCAATACATTCTCATGAAAATCAAAAGCTATGGCGGCTACATTTGATAACATCATGAAAATGATAAGAAAAACACTTTATTCGTGCGAGAAGTTGGAAAATAACATGGCATACTCATTTTTATGAAAAGAAAAAAAAATGGGCAAAAATTAAACATCTCATGGCTTATTTTTCAACTTCTCATAATTTTTGTTACCATTTTTCTATGAAAGACCCGAAAACAATTAAAAAAAAGGAAAACCCCAAATGGTGGGAAAGAGCATATATATACACATACCCAGCTTCTAGAAGGAGTGAGGTACCGGACCACTTGGCCCGAAGAGCGACCTGTACGTTCTTGGGTCGGCGAGTCTCGGCAGAAACTGAAGAAAACCCACCACAGAGGAGGAGGCTAATGCAAACAGCCGTGGTGATTAGTACCCAAAACCCAGATCTGAGACGGGTCTCCATTGATGGTGGAATGTAAAAATGGTTCAATCTCTGATCACAATTTGGCCATTGATTGATTGATCAAAATAATCAAGTTAGAGGTTTGAGGTTTTGTGAGTGGCGATCGGGTGGTTTGACGCAAAGAAGTACGAGAAGGAGATGAACGACTTTGTTGGGTCTCCTGTCCCCAAGTCTTTCAAACACTTGGCCTAACAGGTAATCAGAGTCCGCCCCACACTGTTATTTGTGTCCCATTATCCATCAAGTGTGGCCTAATACTGTTTCACTGGGTCGAAATTCGCTAATTGTAAAAAAAAATACTAACTTATTGGCCAGCAGTGTATTGTTTTATTTATGATATGCATAAAAGTTACTCAGAACACTATGCGACTTAGAATCTAACAAAAATTTTATCACATTGTTTGGGTTACATTTCAAATATTTTTCTTAATTGTTTTTTATTTTTATTTTTTCACAAGCGATAAATAAATTTTGGTGATTCTTGAGGGAGGGGACATGGATTGACTTTTTAGTTATTCATGTGAATTTCCACACTTTTACACTTAGGGTTAGGCCTTAATCTAATTTTTTCTCAAATGATGGACATAGGTTTGTTTTAGGGCTTGATAGGGTTACTTCACAATTTTATCCCAAAAAACACATGAAAAATAAAATAGTGTATTATTTTATAACACAGACACCTCCAATTATTGAGGGTAGTGATATTGATAGCTACTTAATATATCACAAATATTTTACTTGTTATTAACACTCCACTCATCCTATTTTTTGTCACTAACATCCATCACAGTTATATTCTTTAATATAGATAATTAACCGTAGCATATGTTAATTAAATTAATACATAATGAACATAACTAAAAAAAAGTTAAAGAAAACAAACCCACAACTCAAACACTTCTTAACAAAGAAGAAGAACAATAGTGTGTGAGAAAGAAAGCCATGGCATCCACAGCTCAATGAAGCAGGGCCTATGCTTTACTCGGAACGGGTAATTAGCCTTCCCCTAATTCTCCTCTCCTTCCATCTCAACAAATCAAATAATCTCTGAGTTTATAGTTTATTTTATAGAAGGGGCAAATGAAGATCTACTCGATTCATATGCACTACGTTTGGACATTGACACTAGGTTCGTATGAACCAAGTAAAGCTCAATTTTTATATTTTTTTTGCCTCAAATGCAGCATGTGTAGTACGATCTTGCTCGGTTTATGTGAGTCCAATAAAATTGTACGTAAAATATCAACATACTCAACTTCAATAAACGGAGTACAGCCTATGAGACTCAGTGCATGTAAGGTGAACAAACATTTATCCCATCTTATGAATGGTCATTCGGCGAAAAAAAATCGAGCAAAGGTAAAGGTACATAATCTCCCCACGCTGTATCACCATTGGCGTTGGAGAAGAAGAAAAAGTTATTGGAGAAGAAGGAAGCTTGATTCAATGGAAACCTTTACTTTGCCACTACAACTAGTGACTTTTCTAGTTTCGAATGGGTGGGTAGTTTTACATTGCTTTGTTGTTAATGTTAATTAAGTAATATTTAATTAGTTAATTATTAAGTTAATCCATGGATTAAGATTAAAGTTATAAGGGTGTTTGTGACACATTAGTGGAGTATTGAGTGGTAATGTAAAAATATTTTATTATAAGAGGTGTGTGTGACAAATAAGGTGAATGTCAATATCAGTACCCATTATCAAGTGTTATTAGCTATACAAAAGTATACATATGAATATATGATAGCTCAAAACCTATGTTGGTCATATAGTGCTAAAAAGGCAAAAAGTACATTTCAACAACCCATCGTCGAGCCTGTGAACACAATTCAGTAACTTGTAACCAAGTGGACTATTGATTGCTAACACCTATCTTTTTAACGGCATGTTATCGAGATTGTGTATGTATCTCAGTCACACCTTAATGATAATAATACACTAAATTGACAATATATTTCTGAGAAAACGAAACACAATCATACCTTATTACCTTTTTTGGATAACCTGTAATATGCATATACAAATCAATCAAATTTGTGGCGTAAAAATATCGTTACAGCTCTTAAATGCTATGACAAAAATTTGCCTAAGTATCCGGTGGTATTATTTAAAAAACACTCTTCTTCAGCATTGCCGTTCTTAGACGATTCTATGGTTTAGTGGGACTGTGGGAGGATGTTCCAAATTTCTTTAAATCTTTGTTAAAGAAGTTTTAGTTTCAGGTTTTTGAAAAAAATAAAATAAAAAAATAACTGCGATAAGAAAATAATAGTGATATTTGTGAGAGAATTATAAAACTTTCTTTAGTTGCTTTATTGCCTCTTGTGCAATTTGTTGGTAAACCATGTCATATTTTGACATGGCACTCCGTGATTGGGCCACGAGGGAGGACCTTCATTTGTCACTGCTTGTCAAGACTGTTTGGTTGCATGAAGATTTTTTCTATTTTTTTTATACAAGTGATGATAAATTCAAGAATTCATTGAGTGAATGGAGCCGTGAGAGGGGGAGGAGAAATGAACCATGACACTTTGTATGATACGTCACACACTTAATCACTTTGATTAAGATCCGCATGTGAAGATTATATTCTTGAAGGGTGGAAATGTCTTAAAAAGTTTATGCATAGCGCATATGGACATAATTTCACTATTCTTTTCCGGCACACACATTATTTGGACAAGTTTTCATTCTTGACAACAAAATTTGTTTATTTCCATAAAATTAAGCACGCTGCCTTTTTTTTTTCTTTGAAAAAACTCTTAATTTGAAACATTTAAAAAAATATATTCTTTATTTAAAATGGAAAGAATATGACAGCTAAATGTTTACCATGTATCTGTACTCAACATCAACAATGCATTACACACATCCAAATACGAGTTCATATGTTTATACTATATGTATATATATAATGAAATACAATATAAGGTGTCAGATTTGTGCCGTATCTTTATTGGTGTATTGCATGAACACGTTATGTCATATTGTCATCCCTAAAGTGAAACAAACGTAAGAGTTTGTATAAAATTGTCTTTTGTAAACATGCTATGGTATTTCTCCACAATAAAACTGGCAGAAAATGCCTTAACCAACGAGTTGCTTCTTCGATCATTCATGGAACCCCTAATTCTTAGTTCAAAATTCATAAACCAGTGTGAGCTTGCAGCATTGAGTAAACTGGATTATGATTCTCCATCAATAATTAGAAACCACACACCATAACTGACACAGTAAACCAAGTACAGGCTCTAGAAAAACAAAACCAAAACCTTAAGGCATATAAAAAGTATATACAAACAGAAGCCTACAAAGGTACAAATATATAGCCAGTATCTAATGTACAAAAGGAATACAAGAAATTTAAATACTAGCACAGCCCTCCTCTTTCATGCCTTTCAACCATTATATACAATCCCACATAGCTGTTTCTTGCTAAAACTCGAGCAAAAAACACGATTTGCATATATGAATATGCAGTTTCCATAATATACGTTTCTTGGACCTATGAATGGTGATATAGCCGAAAAATGACCTGGCTGAAAAATGAACCGGCTATTTACCCATAAGCCCACTTCGGTTCTTTCAATTTGATCAACGGAAACCCATTTCTCTAACTTTTCTTGACCAACTCAAAGTAATGAGTTTCATGAGCATTGTGTTGAGCCATCTTCATCCATTTTGGCCATCAAGAACTATACAAACCGGAACCCTTTTCAACTTACCTAAGCATATCTCCGGAATGTAATTGCAGCCCACTCAAAGTAGGCGATATGCTAAAAGTATTAGCATCCTTATAAAATGAAGGATGGCCAAGTGGTGTTGGCCTATCTGGTATTGGAGGAACCTCAATATCTCCCTCCAGCATTCTCAATGCGTCCATAATAGTAGGCCTCAAAGCCACCATTACATGAGCGCACAAAATCCCAACATGTAAGAATCTCTCCATTATTCCTTTCGGATTTGAACCCTCCATTTCCCCATCTCTCAAAAGAGAACTATCCAACACCTCTTCAAGCTTACCCGCCTTCACAAGTGACCAAGCCCAATCCGTTATTAAAAAAGCACAAGGCAGGCCAGAGGAAGACAAATCAAGCGCTTTTCTACCACACATTATCTCCAAAACCACCACCCCAAAACTATAAACATCGCTCTTCTCGGTCAACTGCCCATAAAGCGCATATTCCGGGGCTAAGTACCCATGAGTGCCCGCCACTCTTGTGGTCAAATGAGACTGCCCTTCTCTGCTTTGCTTTGCTAACCCGAAATCCGCAACTCTTGCCCTCATATCTGCATCCAAGAGTATATTTGTGGCCTTAATGTCTCTATGGTATATAGAAGGCTTCACTCCATAGTGAAGATAAGCGAGCCCTTTTGCCACATCCAAGACAATGCTCTTCCTTTGAGGCCACGACAATGGCTGCTTCACGCTTCCCGTTTGACCCTCCAATGAAGGAAACAAATGGTCATCAAGATTCCCATTAGGCATGTAATCATAAACAAGGTACCACTCACTCCCTCTCTCGTTATACTCATCTTCTTCGCCGGTCACACAACATCCTCTAAGCGGTACAAGATTCCGATGCTTCAAATTACTAATGATCTCAACTTCATTGCAAAACTCATTATTGCCTTGAAAATCTGACTCTATGATCTTCTTAACTGCGACTATACTCCCATCCGGTAACATTCCTTTATAAACAACCCCAAACCCACCTCTCCCAATAAAATTTTTGGCCGAAAAATTATCAGTAGCCTTCTCAAGCTCATGAATCTTGAACCAAATCGAACCAGTATTAGGCCTCATTCTCGGCCTAGACCCCAATTCCTCGCAATCTACGCCAAACCCTTTATTCCTTTTCTTCCTCCACTTTCTATCCCACCAAACGTACATCCCCATCAAGAAAGACATCACAATCACCGCGGAAAACCCTCCAGTGAGCCCAAACACCAGAGCCGATTTCCCCTTACTCCTAGAACCCACATGAGGACTAGTCGAAATCCCAAAAATACAAGAAACCGTACCAGTACCTTCGGGTCCAAATTCATTAACAATCCCAGCAGCATACAGTATAGTGAAGTAAAAACAATCAGTGGAATGAGATGTATTACCATCAATCCCAATCAACTCTCCCTGTACCCTAAAACCGGCGGCCACGCAGGCATCACAGGCGGTTAAATCATTAAGGTCCTGCCGGCAGCCGGTGTCTAGGGCTGTGGTGGGTCCCAGCTTATCAACCCAATCTTGTTTGGACTGAATTGAAGCACAAATGTTGGGGGAAATGACAAACTGAAGTGGGTCAAAGCAAAGAGAGGTGATATTAGAAGGTAAAGAGAGGGAATTGAGCTTGGATTGGTAATCATTCAAGCAAGAAATGGAGGTGGGTAAGTCTGGTAATTGAAATTGAGAGGTTTCTCTGAGGTGATTTGAGAGAGCTATGCCATAAAGACTAAGGAGTGTTTGGCAACAAGTAGTTGAATTTGAGGAACTATTTTTGGATTGAGGGTGTACTGTTTTGCAATCAGAAGTAGGCCATGGGACTCTCAAGACAAAGCCAAGATCCATCGGACATGAGGAATTGTTAGATGCAGAAAGAGATGGTGATATAGAGAGACACAGTAGTAGAAAGAAAATCAAGAAAGTGGGGTTCATGTTTCTTGATCTCAATGAATACTCAATCTAGTGTCTGTAATTGAGGTAGAGAGTGAAATGGGTATCTGGGTTTTGTTGTATTAAAGGCGAAATTCATTAGGTTTTGCTGAGAAGTTGAAGATGAAATTTGGAGAGTCAAAGTTGAGAGAGTAGGTAATTTTGGGCGGCTGAATTTTATTGAACTTTGACAAGGAAAGAGGAAGATGGGAAGAATCGGACTGGATGTAGCCATGAAATTTTGGGGTCTTGCAGTTAGCCTGCTTGTCTGACTTTGTGCTTTTTTCATTTTTTTTTTTCCTTCTGTTGATTTGAATATGGACTTCTCATGCCACAGCTACTTGTTGTGTCCTGGAGATATCATACATAAGGTTAAAGTTTGAGATGGCACCACCGAACAAAAAAAAATTAAATATTTTAATTATATTTAATTTTTTTACTAAAAATAATACATTTATTTGGCAGTCAATGTTTTATATTAAATTATTTTTAATATATATTAATGCCAATCACTCCACGTACAAAATAAAGTAATAGACAAAAAGCGCCTGTTAATATATTTAACAGCAATACTTGTTCAAGTGAGACCTGTATTTGTTTATTTAATTACTTGTTAAGTATAATCTTGAAAGCATTAATTGAGAACATTAGTCAAAAAATAGTGGAATTACAATGTTTCAGTGTACCATATCTCGTTATGAGATAAAGTGAGTATTTTACATTTATTGTGAGAATAAAATAATAAAAGTACTTGATATTGACTGCTTAGAGCTTTTATTCTTATGTCGAAGTCACTAAACCAATCTTAAGGAATTAGTTCGTTAATTGAAGCAGTAATGATATTAGTATTTTATAAAAAGTATTTTAACACTCTAAAATTATTTTAATAATAAAAATATGTATTAAAAGATACATATAAAGTATTATTAAAAATAATTTTAAAATGTAATAATAGTTTTGTGGAGTACTAATACTATTATCTTTAATTGAATCTATCATCACAAAAATATACATAAAATTTATAGTTAATCAATATATTAACTAATGATGTATTATCATGTCCTCAATACATGTCTTAAATTATGTATTTCAAAAATTATTATTTAAAATTTTCAAGAAACTTGACTAAAAGTCAAAATACACTTAAATCAAAAATAAATCTAGGAAGATAATTAACTGAAATTACAATACGTTAGCGTAATGCGACGGCTGGCGAGACGGAGAGAAAAAGGTGAGTTATAACTTTGAGAGATAGGGAAGGGTAGTTGGTTGTACTTTTAGAGAGACTTTTAACATTGAAATCATAATTATTTTAAAAAAAAAGGAGACTCATAAATGTATTTTTATTTTTTGTCACAAATATTCTTTACAATTTACACTTCTAAATTTTTAAAAATTTATCATAAACACTCTTTTTTACCATCCTCCAATTAATAACTATAATTAATTAATTAAACTAATAAAGTTAAATTATAATTGAACTAAACCTATAAAATAAGAAGAATAATAGGGGATTCAAACACACCATTCTTTTCCCTATTATCGTGCTCTAGTTTCAGACTCTCATCCCCACTGTTGTTCCCATCATCTCTGTGCCACCGCCAGTCTCTCTCATTTTTCATCTCCACTAGTGGATCTCTTTCTCCATCTCTCTTTCGCCCCTACCCACTAGGCGCTACGCACACCATTACTAGCGACCCATCTCTGTACGAATGTGAACTGTAACACCCCCGCCTTAATTAGTAGGATAACACCTGTAATTAAGACCTGGAGCATTACTAACCCACCTTAGACGAGCTAAAGTAGGTTTGAAATAAATAATAAAATAATAAATCCAAGAAAAATCACATAACCTGGAATAAACAACCATGGTACTCATGCTACGGGCGGTAATATAAAACATGAGTGCAATATACATCGATACACAGGCATGAAATCCAAAAGACATACACACTATGTTAACATATATTACATAGTAAACAACAACCCAGGCTAGCTGTGGCTTGCCATGTACACACCTATACAACAAAAATGAGTCGGTATCAGAGATCCTCTATTTCGTTCCCGACCCAGTTGCCTCTTCTGTCGTATCCGTCTCCTGGATACCTGAATTGGTTTACATAAAAAGGGGTGAGCTCACAGCTCAGTAGGGGGGGTATAACAGGCAATATTACGTATGAAACGTAATTAACTATTTAATTATAAATCATGGTTCAACCAATAAAATAATGCATGCATGTGCATATGCAGGTTACCTCCCTTGTGTCAACCATTATACCGAAAGAATACCAATGCCGAACCGAATCATAATAATGATAATAACAATGGGCCTGACCGCCCCCAAGAGATACTGAAGCTGGGCCGAATCATAATCATAAGAAGAAGAACGGGCCTGACCGCCCCAGAGAATAAGTCGAATATGATCACAATATAATATCATTCAGCCCATCAAAGATCATCATCATATCATAATATAATTGGACCATGTGTCCATCCATATCATATCACAGAATCACTAGTGCTTTGCCGAGGCCTAGATTTCCGGGCTACTCACCGCTGGCTCTAGACAGCCGACCTCATTGCTGTCCCCCGGGGGTTTAGGGATTTTCAACCCAAGGGCACCGAGCCCTACTTATTTTCACATCGGCAAGCACTAGTCAATATATATTTCCTTCATCATCGAAGGGCCACAATAGCAATCATATCAAACCCATCACAGAACCGTATCACATCCCAGAATAATTTAGCAGATATAAAAAGCTTTCGGCACCATAAATACAAGATATATGCCCACATGATAGGCCATAAGAATAATCCGAGCTTGCCAAAAAGTCTTCAAAAATTTGGTTGACACAATGACGATGCACAGTATGCATAACATGCTAATAAATGAATATTTGAAACAATTTATGCCATATAATCACAACAAATCTCTATACATGTTCCTTGATGTATATAATTCATTAATTAAATAATTTTATAAATATAAAATATTTATACATCCGATGGATATCTCATGTATATCAAATAATACAAATGTATCAAGTATAATGGCATATCTTGCTTCAAATAACATACACATGGCTTAATAAATCATAAAACATCACCATCCTCATCATATAATAATTCTTAAAACAAAGACAATTAAAATATGATGATTCATGTATAATAAAATTATACTATTAGCTTTTAAAATAATTAAACCCATACCTCAGAATATTTAGCCCCAAATAATAAATTATGAGTTGATACCCAAACCCCGACCGGTACAACTCTAAAATTCTTATACCGTTGCGTAGCCCTCAATGTATAGAACAACTTTCCCTTAAGGCTCGATTCGATTCGGCGGAGTTTTGATGACCAATTGCTAAGACGTAATCTCCGTACCTATTTTCTTTTTTTCTTACTGTTGCTCGGTGAAGAAAATGAAAGCAGAATAATGGAAATGGTGGAACATTTAGGCAATGGAGTCGGTGGCTTAAAGAAATAAAATCTAAGTTTATGTTTAATTACGATAATTAACCCTGAAGTTTCATAACTTTATTATTTTAACCCTGAACTTTTGCAACTTTACAATTTAGTCCATACTCAACCAAGAAATATGTGTCTAATTTACACTAATTATATTACAGGGTATTACAATCTTCTCCACTAATAAAAATTTCGTCCTCGAAATTTAAATATCGTACCTTAAGTAAATAAGTCCGGATACTTGTGGCGGATCTCAGTTTCCATTTCCCATGTTGCCTCCTCCGCTCTGTGGTGTAACCACAAGACCTTAACTAGTGGTATAACTTTGTTTCTCAATACTCGGTCTTGACGGTCTATAATTTGAATCGGTCGGGTTTCATACGTCATTTTCCCATCATCAAGTATTTCCAAATCTTCCCATTGAACAATATGGGATGGATCGTAAACATACCGTCGAAGCATCGACACATGAAAGACATTATGAACAAGCGACATCTGTGGAGGTAAAGCCAAACAATACGAAACATTTCCAACACGCTCCAAGATTTTTAAATGGCCCAATGTAACGAGGAGCTAATTTCCCTCTACCACCAAAACGTGTGATACCAAAACGAGGTTTGGTTTTCAAAAATACATGACTACCGACTTCAAACTCCAAATGACGACGACGTTTATCGGCATAACTCTTCTGTCGACTCTGAGCAGTAAGGAGATGTTGTCGAATAATCTTAACCTTCTCAGTGGTTTGTTCTACCAATTCCGGACCCAACAAGGTTCTTTCCCCAACTTCATACCAACAAATCGGAGATCTACACGGGCGACCATACAATGCTTCATAAGGCGCCATGCCTATACTGGCCTGAAAACTGTTATTGTAGGCAAACTCCACTAAAGGCAAATGCTCTATCCAATTTCCTCGAAAATCTAAGACACAAGCTCTCAACATATCCTCGAGGATCTGAATAACTCGTTCGGATTGCCCGTCTGTCTGTGGATGGAATGCCGTACTAAAATTCAACTGAGTACCCAGAGCTTTCTGCAAACTCCCCCAAAATCGAGATGTGAAACGAGGATCTCGATCCGATACAATAGTAAGTGGCACCCCGTGCAACTTAACTATCTCTCGAACATAAAATTTGCCAAGGCTCTCTATATTTTGGTTGTTACGAATGGGAAGAAAATGAGCAGATTTCGTCAATCTATCAACAATTACCCAAATGGTGTCTTGACCACCCAAAGCTTTAGGTAACCCCGAAACAAAATCCATTGTAACATGTTCCCACTTCCACTCGGGAATAGGCAATGGTTGAAGTTGCCCTGCGGGTCTTTGATGTTCGGCCTTCACTAACTGACAGGTCATACACTTGCTTACATAATTTGCGACATCACGTTTCATACCACTCCACCAAAAAATTTGGCACAAATCTCGATACATCTTTGTACCTCCCGGGTGAATAGAAAATTTAGAATGATGGGCTTCACTTAGAATTTTGTTTCTAAGTTCTGGATCTTTCGGCACTACCAATCTATCTCGAACCCGAATTCCTCCGTCGGTCCCAAGTCTGTATTCACCGTGTTCGACTTCTGTAGCCAAACGATCGCCTATCACCCGAAGTTCTTCGTCTACAAGTTGGGCACCAATCACCTGTTGTTGGAGTGCTGGTTGAACAACCATATTATAAAGATATGCTTGGTTATTATTCCGACTCACCATAAGATTGTATCGTTGCAATTCTTGTCTTAACTTCCACTCTCGACATCGTAGGGCAGCTAAAGACCCTTGGGATTTTCGACTCAAGGCATCGGCTACAACATTAGCTTTGCCCGGGTGATACTGTAAAGTAAAATCATAATCTTCCAAGTATTCTACCCACCGTCGCTGTCTAAGATTCAAATCTTTCTGGGTGAAAATATATTTCAGGCTCTTGTGATCAGAATAGACTTCAAATGTCTCACCATACAGATAATGACGCCAAATCTTAAGAGCAAATACAACCGCAGCCAATTCTAGATCATGGGTAGGGTAGTTTTTCTCGTGTTGCTTGAGCTGACGGGAGGCATAAGCCACAACATGCTCTACTTGCATAAGAACACAACCCAAACCAAATCTAGAAGCATCACAATAAATCGTATAACCCTTTCCCCGCTCAGGTAAAACAAGAACTGGAGCCGAAGTAAGCTTACCCTTCAACTCTAGGAAGGCTTTCTCACAATCGTCACTCCAAATGAATTGGACACCTTTATGAGTAAGGTGAGTCAATGGCAATGCTATCCGAGAAAAGTCTTTCACAAACCGACGATAATAGCCTGCTAACCCCATAAAACTTCTAACCTCCGTAACATTTCGAGGCCTTTCCCATTTTAGAACAGCTCCTATTTTCGTTGGATCTACCGAAATTCCATTACTCGAGACCACATGTCCCAAGAATTTAACTTCCGACATCCAAAAGTCACATTTGCTAAGCTTAGCATAGAGTTGGTGATCTCGGAGGACTTGAAGAGCTAGACGGAGATGATTCTCATGCTCCTCATCAGACTTGGAGTATATAAGAATATCATCTATAAAAACCACCACACACTGATCAAGATAAGGACGATACAAGCGATTCATCAAGTCCATAAATGCCGCTGGCGCATTCGTCAACCCGAATGGCATCACTAAAAACTCGTAATGACCATATCGAGTACGAAACGCCGTCTTTGAAATATCTTCTTCACGAACCAACATTTGATGATAGCCCGATCGGAGATCTATCTTGGAAAATCTAACGGCACCTTGTAATTGATCAAACAGATCATCTATTCGGGGCAACGGATACTTATTCTTGACAGTGACACGGTTCAACTGACGATAGTCTATACACAACCGTAATGACCCATCTTGCTTCTTAGCAAACAATACAGGTGCGCCCCAAGGAGACACACTAGGTCTAATAAACCCTTTTCGCAATAACTCATCAATTTGAACTTTCAGTTCCTTCAGCTCGGCAGGAGCCATTCGATACGGTGCTAACGATATCGGAGCAGTACCCGGAATAAGGTCAATAGAAAAGTCTACCGCCCGATGAGGGGGAAGACCCGGAAGATCATCAGGAAACACATCTGAAAATTCCCTAACCACAGGAAGATTAGAAGGATATGAACCACCCTCCTCTCGTGCTACCATACTAGCCAACCATCCAAAGAAATCCCGTTGTTCCTTGGGCCTCAAATACGTACTCGGCGTATGTGACTCAGACTTACAATAGAATATCAACATCTCACTGTTAGGCAATGGAATAGAGACTCGACGTTTGGAACAATCAATTATCACATGAAAAGTAGCCAACCAATCCATTCCTAAAATAAGATCATAAACTTCCATATCCATCACAATAAGATCAAACTCTATCGAGGATTCTCCAACACTCAAGGAACAATTTCTACAAATAAAACTCAACCCTACATCACTCCCCAAAGGCGAACCAACACATATCGGTATATCCAAACGTTCCACATTCAATCCCAATCTAGTGACTAAAGCCAACGAGATAAATGAATGAGAAGCACCGGTATCAAATAAAACTTTAACCCAAGAGCTAAAAAATAGAACGGTACCTTCCATCACCTTAGCTTCAGGTTGCTCCACCTGACTCAGGGTATACACTCGACCCGAAGTCCTACCGCCTCCCCGAGCATACGAACTTCCACCCCCACGGGATTGACTCTGACCCCGGCCTTGACCACTAGAGAAAGATTGGCCCATTCCGCTACCACGGCTCGAGCCCTGAGTTTGAGACTGGCTGTAGGGAGGTTGAGACGGCTGCTTCTCCCGACTTATATTTGGACAATCCCTACGAATATGCCCGGTTGGCCGCACGTATAACAAACCCTCTCTCTCTGTCCCTGGTGCTCGCTACTACTCCCCGAAAAACGGTCTCTACTAACACTACTACTGGAAGACCCTGAATCACTTCTATACTTCTTTTCCTGATTACCAGATTTTCTCCCCTCGATACTCCTTTTTCTTTCTAGGAATCTACTGGCGTCTGCTCTCTCCTGCTCCACTTTCATAGCCACTCTCACAGCTTCAGTCATACTGTTATAGCTTAAGTGATATACCTTCTCTCTGATAGAAGGCTTCAATCCTTTCAGAAATAAACGTATCTTCTCATCAAGATCGCTGTCTAAACCTTTCTCGAAACGGCTCAGACTTTCGAACTTTGCCTCATACTCCGTCACGGACATATTCCCTTGGATAAGGGAACGAAACTCATCCCTCTTGATACTACGATGGACCGGTGAGAAATAACGCTCTAAAAACAACTGGGTGAATTGCTCCCAGGTAGTAGGAGCATCCGCCCTCCTCGACACGTTCCTCCACCAAACACCCGCCTGATCAATCAATTGATACGTACCGAGGCTGAGTCTCAAATCATCCGATAAATGCATGACATCAAAGGCTCTTTCTATCTGATCGAGCCACGACTCCGCTGTATCGGGTCCGGATATCCCATTAAAAGTAGGAGGAGATAACTTTTTAAACTTCTCGAGGGCCACCATAGCCTGATTCTCATGAACTCTTTCTCGAGGTTGTTCGGTATGAGCCAATACATTAGCCAACTCCCGAGCTATCGCACGAATAGCATCTACAGACTCCCCTCCCGAAGTAGAACTCTCGTGAGTGGCATGATTCACCCCATCATCTGGTGGAGTCGCCATTCACTATACGCAAACAAGAAAAATATCATGATAACCTGATATACACATATTCATAAAAAAATACAGTTCATCTCATAATTCACATATTTCGTCCCACAACCCAAGTAAATCGCAAACCTATGGCTCTGATACCAATTTGTAACACCCCCGCCTTAATTAGTAGGATAACACCTGTAATTAAGACCTGGAGCGTTACTAACCCACCTTAGACGAGCTAAAGTAGGTTTGAAATAAATAATAAAATAATAAATCCAAGAAAAATCACATAACCTGGAATAAACAACCATGGTACTCATGCTACGGGCGGTAATATAAAACATGAGTGCAATATACATCGATACACAGGCATGAAATCCAAAAGACATACACACTATGTTAACATATATTACATAGTAAACAACAACCCAGGCTAGCTGTGGCTTGCCATGTACACACCTATACAACAAAAATGAGTCGGTATCAGAGATCCTCTATTTCGTTCCCGACCCAGTTGCCTCTTCTGTCGTATCCGTCTCCTGGATACCTGAATTGGTTTACATAAAAAGGGGTGAGCTCACAGCTCAGTAGGGGGGGTATAACAGGCAATATTACGTATGAAACGTAATTAACTATTTAATTATAAATCATGGTTCAACCAATAAAATAATGCATGCATGTGCATATGCAGGTTACCTCCCTTGTGTCAACCATTATACCGAAAGAATACCAATGCCGAACCGAATCATAATAATGATAATAACAATGGGCCTGACCGCCCCCAAGAGATACTGAAGCTGGGCCGAATCATAATCATAAGAAGAAGAACGGGCCTGACCGCCCCAGAGAATAAGTCGAATATGATCACAATATAATATCATTCAGCCCATCAAAGATCATCATCATATCATAATATAATTGGACCATGTGTCCATCCATATCATATCACAGAATCACTAGTGCTTTGCCGAGGCCTAGATTTCCGGGCTACTCACCGCTGGCTCTAGACAGCCGACCTCATTGCTGTCCCCCGGGGGTTTAGGGATTTTCAACCCAAGGGCACCGAGCCCTACTTATTTTCACATCGGCAAGCACTAGTCAATATATATTTCCTTCATCATCGAAGGGCCACAATAGCAATCATATCAAACCCATCACAGAACCGTATCACATCCCAGAATAATTTAGCAGATATAAAAAGCTTTCGGCACCATAAATACAAGATATATGCCCACATGATAGGCCATAAGAATAATCCGAGCTTGCCAAAAAGTCTTCAAAAATTTGGTTGACACAATGACGATGCACAGTATGCATAACATGCTAATAAATGAATATTTGAAACAATTTATGCCATATAATCACAACAAATCTCTATACATGTTCCTTGATGTATATAATTCATTAATTAAATAATTTTATAAATATAAAATATTTATACATCCGATGGATATCTCATGTATATCAAATAATACAAATGTATCAAGTATAATGGCATATCTTGCTTCAAATAACATACACATGGCTTAATAAATCATAAAACATCACCATCCTCATCATATAATAATTCTTAAAACAAAGACAATTAAAATATGATGATTCATGTATAATAAAATTATACTATTAGCTTTTAAAAATAATTAAACCCATACCTCAGAATATTTAGCCCCAAATAATAAATTATGAGTTGATACCCAAACCCCGACCGGTACAACTCTAAAATTCTTATACCGTTGCGTAGCCCTCAATGTATAGAACAACTTTCCCTTAAGGCTCGATTCGATTCGGCGGAGTTTTGATGACCAATTGCTAAGACGTAATCTCCGTACCTATTTTCTTTTTTTCTTACTGTTGCTCGGTGAAGAAAATGAAAGCAGAATAATGGAAATGGTGGAACATTTAGGCAATGGAGTCGGTGGCTTAAAGAAATAAAATCTAAGTTTATGTTTAATTACGATAATTAACCCTGAAGTTTCATAACTTTATTATTTTAACCCTGAACTTTTGCAACTTTACAATTTAGTCCATACTCAACCAAGAAATATGTGTCTAATTTACACTAATTATATTACAGGGTATTACATGAACACTCTCCCGTCCTTCATTGCTTCATCACCAACAAAACTCCTCTCTCTGTGATAAACCTCAAAGGTAGTCAATCATCTTTCTCTCACTTCACATTTTTCTCTTTGTGAAGCAGCTCAAAACACAACACCAAACTGTACGGGTTCGATTTTACCCCCAAATTTATTGTCCTTGAAAGAGGGAAAAAAATGAGAGAGTGGTTGTGTCAGGATCTTGCTTGAATAAATCTTGAACCTAAAATTATAAAGCAGACTAATGAAGGAATATAGAGTAATTGGGAAGATGAATAGAAATTCTAGAGTAAGAGAGTTTAGAGGTGAAGAAGAGATTTATAAGAGAATTTAGAGAGAAGCAGCAAAATAAGAAAATGTAGAGAGAAAGAAAATAGAATTCTAGAGAGACAAATTTTTTCATATATATTTTTTCATACCTTAATAGAAATGGAGATGAATTTATAAATGATTGTTTAGTGACGTACATTGAACAAGACATTTTTAGCGAGATTAAGATTGAAGATATCTTGCAATATTTTTAAAAAATAAAATCTTGTGAGATGTTAAGTGTAATATGTAATTGTAATAAGTGTTTTTGTTGGATTGTGTGAGACTTATAAAACTACGTTTACATTAAGAAATTTATTATATTATTTGTTTAATCTTTTTCATAAAAAAATCAGTGACGACCTCAATTTATTTTCGAGCTCATAAAAAATCCAGTGCCGACCTCAATTTATTTCCGAGCTTATGTATCTAGCCTCTTTCTTAGTAAATGTCAACTTGTAACGTATCAAGGATGTGAAGCTTCTTTCTAAAATGAAAAAAGTTCACAACTTATACAGTGTATCGAGCTTATTATGAAGTCTGTAATCCTTGAGAAATGTTTCATATACTTCCCGAGCTTGTAAAGGCTTTTTTCTTTCGAAGTTAAAATGTTAAAATTATAAATGGTATCGACCATGTTAAGATTTTTTCTTAATTAATGAAAGATAAAAAGTTTAACTTATGAAACATGTATTCCCTTATTAATAAAGTTGAAATGTTTTATAATTAGGCCGAGCTTAATTAAATAGATCAGTCCGAGCTTGTAAATATCCACCTGAAGTGATTAAACTCGTCACACAACATTCTGACAAAACGAAACAACAATCAACACCACATATATGAAAGAAAAGCAATGCATTTGATAAAAGAAGTCCATTACAAAAAGATAAAAAGAAAAAAATAGTTGAAAGCCTAATCCAGTGGGATGGAAGGGTTCTGATCACCAGTATCCTCCAATTCACCCTCTCCAGCCTGTTCCCTATCACCAACCCTGCTATGAGCAGCCTAACCATCAACAGGGGATTGAACTTCCACCACCTTTCTGCCTTCAGCTTTCTCCTCAACCTCAGCTGCCTCGACCGCAGACGCCTCTACAGCATATTGGAAGTCAGCAGGAATGATAACAGGAACCCTCATATCACTCATAGGAGGCACCTGGGCATCATCAAGCCCCCGGTAATACCCAGCCTAGTACAGCTTCGTCTTTATTGACTTGACTTCAGCAACACTTTCCTCGAAGCATAAATCATAGCTCCTCTGCTTGGCATCAGCAATTTTCTGGTCCTTGTCTGCCTTGAGGTCAGAGTTTTCCTTCATCAAGCGCTCTACTTCCTGTTTCAGACGCTGATGGTCCGACCTCAGAAAAGATACCTCCCCCTGAGCACTCCCCAACTGCTGGTTCAAACTAGATATCAACCCGTTGGCGATGTCCAGCTCTTTCTTCTTTGCCATCAGCTGTTCATTCAGGCATTTTTTTTTACGTCCAGCTGCGTGAGGGCTTCATTCTGGTTTTTACTGATGACAGCCCTCCTATCGTCTAACATCATGAACTTCTGGGCAGCCTGCTCAGAGAAAGACAAACAAAATAATAAGGAACAAAATAAATTGAAAACTATCAAAAAAAGAAATAAGCTCGAATATTCACCTTCAACATATCCTGCAGAGCTTCATTCATGAGTTGAAGAGTGGGGATGTCTTTGAGCTCGAAAACATCATCAGCCTTTGTGATACCATACATGATGGTGGCTGCAACAGAGGGGAAGCGATATATGAAATCAAACTCCAGCAACTCACGGCCCTGGTAGCGAAACACATGACGCCAACTATGGTCTGGCTCTTTCTCTACCTGTTCGGCTACCTGACCTTCAACCCTTTGGGAATAATATTTTTCAGCTGGGAGGTCGGTGGTTTTCATTTTCTGACCAGCTGAGGGAGAGGATGGTAGGGTAGTCACCACAGCTCTGTAGCCATAGCAAGGCTTCTTCTGAGGAGACAACGCAGCAACTTGCCCTGCGTTGGCGTCATCCTGTATAGTTTGGCTCAAGTTCTTTCTCTTGGGAGCCATCTCCGCAGGATCTTCGATAGCTAAGTAACTAGTGCCTTCTATCTCCTTCTAAAGTTGAACTAGGTCGGGATCGGTTGAAGTGTCCGAGCTGCTGCTACTTTGCTCGATAACTTTTCTTTTCCCCTTATCTTCACAAGGAGTCGACGTGCTAGGACCACCCAAATTAGCAACCAGCCGAGTTACAGTGACACCCGCTCTCTTAACAGAACCCTGCCTGATCACAATCCCTGTAGGAATGATAGGCCGAGATTGTGGGCGGACTTTAACCTTTTGCCTATCCTCAAGTTTGCTCGGTCTTTTGGTGTTGCCAACCCAATCTGGTTGATTACGTCTCTCCGTCAAAAAATTGGTGTCCTAGGGGGTATAACTGAGTAAGTTGTGAGCAGCTCGGGGGTAATCAATAACACAAACCCCCCTTGGACTGTTGAAATTTATCACGGGATTGATGGAGTCCCAATTAATCACCTTACTGCTCGGACGACCGGGCTTGACTGCAAAACAAATACATGATTTGTATAAAAATCCAATACAGAATAAAACACGAAATGGATGACAAAAGTACACCTAAAAATCCTACCAACATGGTGATGTATATATCTTTTTATCTTAGCTATATTCCCATCATCTCAAGCACCACCAACCACTACCAAGCCCTAGTCATATCCTTTTTCAGACTTCGTCAAACACTTCACCAAATCGAGAGCCCTAACCCGAGCTCAGAAGTAATATCGAGAATGATCACCTGGATTGTTACAGAGGGAATAGCACCAGAAAATTTCCCTCCACGTTAGATTCACGCCCAATAATTTGTTCAGGGCCGCATAACCTAAGATTGCTTTAACCCCATTGGGACTCAGTTGACATAGCGCTGTGTTGCATTGTCTTAACACGTCACACAACAGGGGGTCTAAGGGCAATTTCAACCCCGCTTGTTCAAATAGGACAGGATATATGCCAATCTCCCCATCTCTTGGATTAATAGTGGGCTCCTCGTTTACTTTTGGAAGCCTCACCGTACACCCATCGGGGATAAATCGCTGAGAGAAGGCAGCAAGTTCTTCGTCCCCCTTAACTAAATACCTTCGTAGACTCATCTAGTATATCTAAACCCTAACTCTCTGAAAGAAAATTTAAACGACGATATAAGAGTGAGGGATAGGGAAGATTTACAGTGAGAGAAAAAGAACTTCAAGGAAGGAAAATCGCGATTTCAGATCGTAACTATAGTTCGTCGGTCGTACAGAGAAAAGAGAGAAGAAAATCGCAGAGGAAGAGTTTGTGATTTTGAAAAATGAAAAGGAAAAGTGGGTAAGTTGGACAGTTTTTGTCTAACACGGCGTGTTTCCCCTCTAAAATTGCGCCTAATGATGAAATTACATTTAATATGGGTCAATTCAATGCTGTTGACAGTTTTTTTGAAGTACGAGCCAGCCACGAGGCGCCACGTGGTGCCCTGGCCCCAGTCTCCGATTAAAGCCATCCGAGCTCCATAAAGTGCCGAGGTAAACACGATGTGAGATAAAAATATGTATCCGAGCTATATCCCGAGCTTGATTCCTTCGTACTTTTAGCTATAAAAGGAAATTTATTTCTATCTCCGAATGAAATGAATTTCCGAGCTTATTTTCAAAAAGAAATGTATTTTCAAGCTTGGTACCCGCCCCACGTTGACCATATGGAACTTCAATACTAACTTAAACACGATGTGAGATAAAAATATGTATCCGAGCTATATCCCGAGCTTGATTCCTTCGTACTTCTAGCTATAAAAGAAAATTTCTTTTTATCTCCGAACGAAATGAAATTTCGAGCTTATTTCCAGAAAGAAATGTATTTTTGAGCTTGGTACCCGCCCCCTGTTGACTATATGGAACTTCAATAATAACTTAAGCAACTGTAAACCCAAATATTCATATAAAAAAAACTTAAATTATAGATATATCATTTGTAATGACAAAAAATCATAAATAATAATTTGTTGATTAGTTTCTCAAAAAGTTACATGATACTTACACCTTTACAAAAAATTATATAGGAGATACAATATCACAATAATTACACACAGGAGTTAGAGATTTACAAAAAATTACACGAGATTTACATGAGATACATAAATTCACAAAAGATTGTTCAATCATAATGCTTTATTTATGATTGGACAATCTTTTACTTTCACCTCATAATTACCCATTTCTTTATACAATATGAGTCTATTAGCAAAAATTTCTTCCCAAGCAGCCGCCTTTTCTGTTCGAAGCCTATTTCATATGCTTGCAACAGGTGGGAGTGATGAATCATCCTTCAAATGAACTTTAACAAAATGATTTTCATGTACAAGTGCTATTGCTAGGACACAAATGTCTCTTCCCTCCCGCAGGCCCTTATCGTGCGAAAAAAAAGGTAAGACTTTGTATTGTTGAAAACATCACGACGACACAATTATAAGCCGACGCAACAAGAAAACCCATATCGGGCATCACCATCCAGTACTTGTCATCTTTGCATATGGGTTCAAAAAAATCAAGTATATATCGATTATCATTGTAAAACCAATCTCCCCACACGGTGTCATACATATGCTTGTACCTTTCAAGGTCTGCAATCAAGTCCTTTCTTACTAGCAATTAACCCTTTTCTTCCTCGGACTATCCCATGTGTTCACTAATGGCTCGAAAACCACAATGACCATCACCTTTAACATTTTCTATATCTACGATAAATGGATGCATGATTTTGGGGATGAATTGGAGATAACGTTCGAAAAAGTTTGGCTAAAATCGGCCTTCCCTTCTTCTTTCTTCTTCTTTATAACAACTTTCCTTGCCTTATTAGTTTGGGATGATTGTGTAACGACTAATCGTGCCTTTTCTTTGGTCTTCGCATGCTCAAACCCTGATGCATTCCATTTTGTTGATGATTCATATTTCATTTTGTTTCGGGACAATTTTCTCTTACTCCCTTGTGGTCTGCCGTTTGCAATGACATGGCTTGGCTCTTTGAGTAACGTTAAATATGGCATAGCGAGGACCTTTAATTTTATCAAAATTTCCTTCTTCTCATCCGACGTCGATTGATCATACAACTTCTTCAACAAATAAATCTCGACCATTTTAAAAAGATCTTCTTCAACAAATTCATCCTCATTTTTTTTGTACGATTGTCAACCTTTGCCAATGTTCATCAACCGCATTCAATGATATGGGCCGATTTACACGACGATATAACACCAACTCGTGTACACATGATAAACTATATACCGTACGAAGCACGTGATCGCATGACGATGGATCTATACCAATATCATTCGATCTAACATCCTTATCCTTTATCAAGTCTAAAGCAAAAAGTAAAATATTTTTCCTAAGTTGTTTCAATAAAAACTGTCGTGTCTTTCTTTTATCTCACCAAAGCTTCTCTCGAAAACGGCTTTAACTTCATTAATTTGTAGACATAACAAATTGGCCATCCCCGCAAAAACAGTTGAGAAAATTCCCTCACCCGACTCAAGGTGCCTTTTCAACTTGCTGTGAGACCCTTCGGCTCTATTCGTCGTCCTATTTTCACGATGTTTTATCTCATTCGTCCATGCTAACACGAAGAACTCTCTTTGTTGAAACCAATTGTCTGACAAGTACCCTATGGCCTTTGAAAACTCCTCCCAGTCTTTCTTGAATTCTTCCCACCTTAGAAAGAAGTCTTCTTTCAACGATGTCATCATAATACTACTTCAACTTCGAATGAATGAATTCCAAACAGCACCCGATTCAAATAAAGGTTTACATCTTTGTTCTATATTTTTTGAAATATGAAATGAGCACAACATGCGACGGGCATCCGAGAAAACATTACCGATGGCACTAATACAAGCGGACTCCTTATCCGTTACAAAGACGCTTGGAAGTTCATGGGGCTCGAATAACCTTTTTAACATTAAAAGAGCCCATTGATAATTCTCCTCCTTCTCCTTATACATAAAACAATGGGCAATAGAGAACATTATGTTTGTCGATGTAAGTTCCACTAAATCAAATAAGGGCATCTTGTACTTATTTGTTTTATAAGTACAATCAACTATAATCACGAAAAAAAATTGCTTCGCCAACAAAATATAATTGGGTTCAGCCTAAAGGAGGTCCAAAACCTCTCCAGTAGTTTCATCACATCTGTGCCAATAAACATAATAATTATCCACTAAAATTTTCATCAATTGTTAAATGGCACTCCTTCCTTCCATAGCATGCAATCTCATTTTTGCCTTCGCATTGTAAATAGTCCTCATCGTGAAAGCATTCGCCTCATCACGACCTTTGATTTCACAAAGAACCTCTTTCGGTTTTACTCTAGCAATTGTCATTTCACTAAAAATCTTCTTTTCATGTTTGTTCAATTTTTTCGCATATGGATGCCCCACTAAATTTTTTGATAACTCATGATTATGAACTCTACATTTCACATGTACCTTCTATCGATCCCCACCAAGATTCAAATCACGAATTAAAAATGGGCAATTACATTTTCTTGTAGCACTATCTATCTTCGGTTTATGTTTTTTTTTTCTTCTTTGTGGTTATTACTTTATTTGCCTCCTCTTTCACAACCCAAAAATAGCCTTGGCCTCCTTTTACTAGTACCGTGGTCCGACTTTTGGGTCACGATTATAATGTTGATCACCTTTTCTTTTACTTTGACACCAATCTACTAGAGTATGCCGAGATTCAAATATCTATCGAAACCAAAATTGAATAAATTAGTGATTTTAAATTTAATAGGAAAATAAGTACTGTAAAATTGTAAGTTAAATACTCATTATACTTACTTTATCTGTTATAAACACACGAGTCACGTCAATAGATTTTGTTGGGTTATAGTCGTTCTCCATAGAATCTAAAATATTAAAACTATTATACACACTAACATTAAATGATTGGTCACCACAACTCGAATTAATAGGCTCTCCATCAATGAGATTCTTTCCTTCGTCGCCATCAAAATTAAGGTCAGCACATTTCCTTTGGCTTTGAAAAAGAGGCTCTATTTTCATAGCTTGTTCATCAACATCGGGATAAATAACTTTACTAGTTGCTTCTAATTGAATTGCGGTGAAATCAATTTCTTCAAAAAGAGAAATATCATTTCAAATAGAAGAATCAAAGCAATTTGGGTCCTGCAATATTTTAATTATATAAGTAAGAAATTATCCTTAACATACCAATACAGAGCGCCATTACATCAATTTAAGATTTTTTTTAGCAGCAGCACATACTCAGCTAATGTGGGGTGAGTGATGTGCATATCACTCGGCTAATGTGGGGAGAGTAACTGATCGGTTTAAAACCCCTAGCTCTGTTTTACCTCTATTTTTTTTGACAAACTTTTTCATTATGATTTTGCAACATTCATCAAATGAAAAATTAAAATGCACAAATATAAGGTAACACTGAAACAAATATACCTCTTTTGATCTATCTTTATCATTTAGGTCACCAAATATAACACCATATTTATCTTTCTCTTCTATTTCACCACTATCTTTGAGCTTCTTTAAGACTTCCATTTCTATATTATTAAACTCATTAACTATGATTTTTATGCTTTATCACTCAAACTAATATTGTTAGTATTTGATTTCTTGTTCAAAATGAGATTTTTGGTGGGAGGAGATGGAACCTACGATAGAACACGTGGTTACTCGGGAGTGGGAGTTGTGATGGGTGGTGGGTGTTTTTTTTTATTTGGTTAAGTTAATTACATTATTAGTTAATAGTTAATAGTAAATATTTATATTATAAAAGTTAAATAAGAGGGTGGTAAGAATAAACTTTAGTTTAATATTAATAAAAGTTCTAGAGGGTGTTTGTGACAAAAAATAGGGATGCATTTATCAGCCCCCAAGAAAAAGTCATAGCTGACATTTGGATTGAATTTGTAAGATATATTTATGACAATTAAATTTTAAAGTTAGCAGTTTCCATCAAAAAATAGTAAATGTTTTATATTATACTATGGATATTTAAAAAAAAATAATATTGCATCCTAATATTTATGTCATCAGTTCATATATGCATGAAATGTAAATTTGAAATATCATACTATAAATAATATTTTGTGAATTTTTTAATTTAGGTGATGATAGCTTGCCTTTGACCAAATCAAAGAAGAATTGTTTTAGGTAGTGAAAACAAGCTAGTCCAAATATCCCTATCCCTTAAACAAAAAGAAATGGTTGTGTACTATTTATGTAAAATTATTTGATATAGTATTTTATACAAAAATTATACACAAGTATTATATATAAAGTAATTATACGCATATTCATTTTGTATTCAAATGATTTGCTTTTAAACTTTTGAACAAAATTTGAATGAGCCAATAATATAGAAACATATTGAATATGTTATTATTATACTATTCAATAATTCTTAATAAATATATATAAAACGCAATTTTATAAAAATAATGAATCTTATTTTTATAGATTTTAATGATAAGTAAATTTTAAATATATATATATATATATATATATATTTTAAATCTAATATTTGAAAATTTTTTATTAGACTTTTTTGAGCGTGAGTGATTGTAGAAGAACTCACTTGATTCTAAAATTCTTGATTTAAGGTTGATTCTCCTTATTATAATAATACAAATTAGCATACAACTTGTATGATGTATGAATTTTTAATACCTAGTTTGATGGGGTAAATATTAATTTACCATTGGCCTACAAAAATAAAAAATAATTTTACCATTGGCCTACAAAAATAATATTCTCCACTTTCTTTTAGATAATTATTTAATTTCCTTTAAATAATTATTCCACTCCATTATATTCCACACTTTTCTTTAAATAATTATCCCACTTCATTATATTCCACACTTTTCTTTAGATAATTATTTAATTTCCTTTAAATAATTATCCCACTCCATTATATTCCACACTTTCCTCTAAATAATTATCCCACTCCATTATATTCCACACTTTCCTTTAGATAATTATTTCCTTTAAATAATTATCACACTCCATTATATTCCACACTTTCCTTTAGATAATTATTTAATTTTCTTTAAATAATTATCCTCCACAAAAAATTTACATTTTTGCCACTCCCCATTTACCTATAAATACCTCCCACCATTCATTCATTCAAGAGACACCAAAAACACAACAAAAAACACACAATTCTCCTCACCAAAAATATATACTTTCTCTCCTATATATTTTGTTAAAAAATAGAAGGGTCATATACTCTCTATTTTCATACCCCAAAAAATAGAAGGGTCTTATACTCTCTATTTTCATACTCTAAAAACTATCAACAACCCTTATACACTCTCTCTCCTACACAGTTTATTATTTATTATGTTGTGTAGACACCCCGATCCGTGACCCCCGCAAGAACCCTAACGACCTCCGAGAACTACTATTTTGGGTCCGGGACCCACCCGAGGACCCGGTACTACACTAGGAGGGTTTGTCGCCCGACAAACTTGTTTTTTTAGAGAGATTGTCGCACGACATATCACATTGTCGCGCGACAATCCCTGATATGTCGCGCGACAATTCCACTATGTCGCACGACATTCCCCCTCTGCACCAGACCAACCACTTTCTGACACATCAATCTGTCAGAACCATCACTTCAGCCGTTTGTCGCGCGACATTCCCGTATGTCGCGCGACATATCACAATGTCGCGCGACATTCTCCTTTTTTAAGGAAATGTCGCGCGACAATCTCTCCCGAGCAGTATAAATAGGCCAACACCCCCATGGGTTCTGGACGGCAACTTCTCGCCACAATTTCTATACTAAAATTCCTTATTCTCTCTGATATTTTCTAATCTTTAAGCCTTCTCCGGAAGCATCTGCGATAACATTTATTTCCGCCAGAGTCTCGGATCTAATCTTGGCACCCGGAGTGCTACATTCTAGAGTCAGACCGCCGGAAATATTTCTAAGAGGAAAGCTGATATCCGTCAGAGGTCTTCTCTGCCGTATTATATTTTCTCTCTCTTATTCTTATATATATCGCCGGGAAGGTAACTAAAGTCTCTTCTAGTAATTAAATAAGATATTTGTATATTAGTTTTATTGTAGACTTGTTTAAAACTCGATTTTTCTAACGGGGCGCTGCCCCGCACCCCGCGACCTGACCGGGCAGGTCGATCCCCGTCCTAGTAAGCGAAGTGGCGACAAGGTTATGGTAGATTCCTAACGCGCTTGAGAATCAGGTTTTTATTAGTTATTTCCAGAAAGCAGTAGAATATCAGTAAAAGCATCCAAGTTTTCCAACATAGAGTAAACATATAAAACCACTAGAGACCGAAAGGGCGGAATGGGTGCTTAACACCTTCCCAAACCGTAATATAGTTCCCGAACCCTATAGAACCCTGGTTTCGTAGACAAACGTGTAAAGAAAGGCTTAGCCTTTCCTCTTACACAACTATTTTGTCCGTTTTCTCGTAAAACGTACTGGCGACTCTGAACGAACCCTCTTGCATCTAGAAATAGGATAGAGGGACACCCGATATGAATTATCAACACATAGAAGCAAATGGAACAACGGAATCCTTTCCGATGTTTCAGACTCCCAGAACCAGGGGCCGAGACCCGGGGGTCGCATTTGCGGATTCTCACATGTTGAAATATTTGTAATCCTAATTCTATACTTATAAATAGAATTAAGGAAATTATAGAGAGAGAGAAGTTGGTAGCTTGTATTATCTTCCAAATTGATCGCCTTTGAGCTAATACAAAACAAGCACACACAAAAGGAGGACGTACCACTGGAATAGCATAAGCACTACCGGGGGAACCTACCTTAAAAAAAAAAGTCATGTGTTCATTATTGCGCCGCATTTATTTTTTATTCACCGATATTCGCTTATTGATTGGTTAATTATCTATTTCTAGATTTTGACACCATCAATTGGCGCCGTCTGTGGGAACGATAAGCTTTCTAAAGCTCTCGTTCTTTAGAAATTATAAGTGAATTTTCGGTGAAAAACTCAAAATCCCGCAGATCTACGTAGCTCAATATTGTCGGGGGCATAACTTTATGCTTAGAACTCCAAATCATGCGATTCTGGAGTCCATTTTAAATAAAATTTCAAGAGCTACAAATTTTCAGTTCAAGCCATTTTCAAATTCGGCCATCTCGGGGTTCAAAATTTCGATACAAACTTTCTGGAACGAAATTCGTGGGCCTACGGTGACTCAATATTATCAGGCGCGTAACTTTGTGCTCAAAACTCCAAATCATGCGATTCTGGAGTCCATTTTGGAAAACATTTCAAGATCTAGAACTTTCTAGTTCAATTATTTTTCAAATTTGGCCATCTCGGGGTCCAAAACGGGATTACAAAATTGCTGCAACAAAATATGTGAAAATCCTAAAAGGCCTACGCTAGCTCAATATTTACGGGCGCATAATCATTCAAAAATCCGGTTACCCAAGGGAATAAAACCCAAAAGAAGAGATAAGTTATTTTTTAATCACTCATATTTGATTTTTCTCTCTATATTAATATATCTAAAGTTGTATCTGTAGGTCGAAAAATACCCTAGAGGGGGGGTGAATAGGGTTTTTAAAACTTAATTGTATTTTTAAAAATCAATTTAAAAATATTATGTCTATATATATCAAGCAATCAATAATAAAGATAATTCCAAGCACAATGAACAAGTAACACAATATAATAAAGCAAGAGATAGAAAGAAATAACCGATCTAAGTCGAAGAATTTTTGTCCACACGGTTCGGCTTGTTGCCCCTAGTCCGCGCTCGGTTAGTTCCCCGAGAATTTCCACTATAACCGATCTCCTTCCGGGTGAAGACCAAACCACTACAAGTGTATTCTTCTCACACACTCTTATAAGTATTGAAAACACCTTCAATACTCTCACAAGAAATACTCTCTTGTTATCTTAAGAGATAAACCTCTCTTATCGTTTTGAAAGAAATGATTTGGTGATTAACACCAATGTACAATAGCTCTTGTGTATAACAAATTACAATTGAAGCTCACACTAAGAGATATCAAAAGTTGATCAATGAATATAAGTTCAAAGAGTGAAAAGATTGATCAAAAACTTAGCTTTCAAACTTGAATAATATGAATATATGAAATGAGGGATTGTATTATCATTCAAGTGTGTATTAATGAGTCTTGGAACTCATATATATAGGTGACAAAAGTTTGTAGCCGTTTGGGGTGAAAAACATAAATTAATGGGTTAAAAGTTCACTTTAGAGAAAGTTCCAACGGCTATATTTCTTCATGTAGTCGACTCCCTCAGTGTCCATGTAGTCGACTACATGGTGTAGTCGACTACTCCATTAACCATGTAGTCAACTACATGCTTCTGGAGTGGTGGGTTTTGAGTGTTTTTCGATTTTTGCAATTTGACTCCGAAATTGATTTTGATGCTTGGAGAATATCAAAAATAGTTTTCTAAGACTTCTAAAATAGTTTTTGCATCAAAATTCATTCACATGAATTTATAGAGAATTTTCCAAAATGACTAGTTTTCGGTAAAAATCATTTTTAAAGATAAAACTAGTTTTGATCAATCTTAACAAGGATAAAGCATTGTATGAGCTATATAAATGATCAATGATATCTTTTACATAAAATCTAAACACTCACTCAATATATAAATTGCTTCGGTCTTCGTGATGTTTGATTTTCTTGTGCGTATACTTCACTTGATTGAAGTTCTTGATTCTTTCTTGTTCTTGATAACTTGTAAAGCATATTGAGATCATTCTTGACTTAGTATATCATATGAGAGTCTCGAAGGTTGATATCTTGTGAATGAATGGCATTTGTAGAGCTTGTGTAAGAGAGTGATTGCTTCAGTTTGAGTTTACACTTGATTGGAAGATATTTCGGTTAAAGTGGCTATTATCAAAGAACAACCGAGTTAAATAACACAATATTAACTTATTGTAATTATCAAAATAAGATTAATTGACTTTAAGGTCAACAGTATCATTTTCTTACGATTAATAATCTTTATTGTAGGAAAAATTGACGAGCTTCCAAAAAATTACAATTGAATGTAATTTTCATCAAGTTCGTCCAACAAACCACAAGAAAGAAATTAAAGAAATTTTCAGCGGATATCAAACTTCCACAAAGCTAAATGCGATTTTGAAATCCGTCAGACAACCGCTGGAACACCCCAGCCCAAAGAGATCTCGCTGAAAATTGGCCGACAACAAAGGCAGGCTTCAAAAAAAAAGAAGAAGAAGAAAGAAAGAAATTCGAGAATTTGATGACAGTTGAAAAATGCCCGAATATAATCAAACTATTTATGACCAAAAGTATAGCGAGTTTTACATATTAATGTTCCAAGCTCTACGACTTGCATCTAATGTCTAACGAGTTCTACACATTGATGTTTCGAGCTCAACGACTAGCATCCAAAATCTAGCATCATTGGACTACGACTCGAGATCAACGTCTAGCCAGCCTTACACAATGATGTTCTGAAGCACTAAAAGCTCTACACATTGATGTTTTGAGCTCAACGACTAGCATCCGAGATCTAACGTCCTTGAACTAAGACTCGAGATCAACGTCTAGCCAGCCTTACACAATGCTGTTCTGAAACTCTAAGACTAATGGTCAAAGTCTAGCTAGCTTTACACATTAATGTTCCAAGCTCCACAAACTTACGGTCAAGGATTCAGGCCTAAGACATCTCGAGCATCAGAGCTCAGAGCTACTACTAGCTCCCGGATTGAAGGATATCCTCACCAATCAGCTCATCCGAGCTAAATGATAAGGATAGGGGCAATTGATGGGGGTAAATATTAATTTACCATTGGCCTACAAAAATAAAAAATAATTTTACCATTGGCCTACAAAAATAATATTCTCCACTTTCTTTTAGATAATTATTTAATTTCCTTTAAATAATTATTCCACTCCATTATATTCCACACTGTTCTTTAAATAATTATCCCACTTCATTATATTCCATACTTTCCTTTAGATAATTATTTAATTTCCTTTAAATAATTATCCCACTCCATTATATTCCACACTTTCCTCTAGATAATTATTTTCTTTAAATAATTATCCCACTCCATTATATTCCACACTTTCCTTTAGATAATTATTTAATTTCCTTTAAATAATTATCCTCCACAAAAAATTTACATTTTTGCCACTCCCCATTTACATATAAATACCTCCCACCATTCATTCATTCAAGAGACACCAAAAACACAACAAAAAACACACAATTCTCCTCACCAAAAATATATACTTTCTCTCCTATATATTTTGTTAAAAAATAGAAGGGTCATATACTCTCTATTTTCATACCCAAAAAAATAGAAGAGTCATATACTCTCTATTTTCATACTCCAAAAAAAATACCAACAACCCTTATATACTCTCTCTCCTACACAATTTATTATTTATTCTGTTGAAATATTTGTAATCCTAATTCTATACTTATAAATAGAATTAAGGAAATTATAGAGAGAGAGAAGTTGGTAGCTTGTATTATCTTCCAAATTGATCGCCTTTGAGCTAATACAAAACAAGCACACACAAAAGGAGGACGTACAACTGGAATAGCATAAGCGCTACCGGGGGAACCTACCTTAAAAAAAAAGTCATGTGTTCATTATTGCGCCGCATTTATTTTTTATTCACCGATATTCGTTTATTGATTGGTTAATTATCTATTTCTAGATTTTGACACCATCATAGTTCTTTCTTAACTTTCAATACTGCATTAATTCATTTTACTATAGTTTTTTTCATGTTACAAAGTATTATTCGATTATCTTGTTAGCAAAAAGATTTTTCATTATTATATGCTTAAACTATGTACTGACATTAGGGTTTGTATTTTTCTTTGAAAAAATACTTACTGATATTTTCAAATAAATCAATCTATGCGCAGCTATAAACCCTAACCCTAAACCGTTTGAATCTTTTTGAAAGGTTAACATAAAAGAAATTAAAAAGGAATTATATTTGTATTAGAAATCTTAATTAAAATATAATCTAAATTTATACAATTAAAAATTAATTTTAATTTGTGGATATAGTTATCAATTTTGAAAAGGGTAATATTGTTAAACTTTGTATAAAAAATTTATAATTTAAGGGTGAATTAACTATAAAATATGGTGGATAGAAGCAACATCACTCTTAATAATTCTCCTTCTGCACTTATGAATTTCTTTTCTCAAAAAAAATTCAATAGAAAAGTGATGAAAGGAAATTAAGAACTAAGATTTATAGAGGGTAAGAGCAAAAAATATAAATATTAGGACTTAAACTCGTCATCTTAAGAATAAAGAGATCATGTTACCATCTCTGAACCAAATGTAATAATTACATGTTTAAAATCCAAGAAACTACTATGTATAACATGTGTCCATCGCTCGCATCAAATATAATACGTACATTTTATGTTCTAAATTAAGAATTCACTATTTTTTTGAACAATGTTTTCTTATCAAGTATTTTTACTTCATATTTGCGTGCTGATAAAAATAAGAGGTAAAAGTATATAGTAAATGTAGCAAACCTAGCCTCATTCTTTTTTGAGTGAAATATTCTAATGGCTCTTAAACTATTGGTCTAATGTCACTTTATCCACTAAACTAAAAAACGTGCCACTTTAGCCCTTAAATTGTTAGCTAGTGTCACTCTGGCCCTTCCGTCCACATTTTTCGTTAAGTTTGATGGAAATAGGGGGCATTATTGTCATTTCAATTATTTTTTTAAAAAAAATAAATTTAATTAGATTTTTTATTAAAAAATTTATAAAAAAAAATCGACCCTCATCTTCTTCTTCTCTCTCTTCCCCTCATCTCCGACCACCTAGGCAGCTACCCTGACCTCACTTTTCAAAAGCACAAGCACAAGTCATGCTCTGTCTCACTCATATCATAACAATGAAGCCATGGTCCATGGACGACCTGACCGACGACTTCCAAAGCATGAGTTTCACCACCGTTGCAACCAACATCCATCGCAGCACCTCCTCCGGCTCCGAAGCCACCACCTTTAAAACCTCCTCCTCCACCCACTTCACCACCACCAAGCCCCACCCCCACCCCTCGAGCGACCCTTGCTGGGACTCCATCCATTCAGCCAACAAGCAAATCTCCTTATCCGACTTCCGCTTTCTCCATCGCCTCGGCGCTGGCGACATCGGCTCCGTCTTACTACTTTGTATGTATATATTTAATATATGTTGTAGAAAGAGAAACTTTTAGAAAAAGCAAGGAAGGTGGTAATGGTGGTGGGTGGGATTTCTTAAATAGTGAAAATAGGGGCTTTTCATTTCAATTTATTCAGATTTTTAATCTAATGTTTTAATTTTAGATATCGAATTTAATTTTGTTTTTTAAGTGGTTATAAATTAAAAAAAAAGAAAATTAAGGTTTAAGTGTGAACAAGACATTGGGGAAAAGATCATGGGAGCGAAAGAGAAGGGAACCAATGGCAGAGGTGGTGGCTATAGGTGGAGATGGTGGCCGAAGGTGTAGAGGCCAGGGTGAATGGTGATGGTGGTGATGTATGTATGTGTATGAGAGAGAAAAATGGAGGATTTTGAGAGAAGGAGATAATGGTTGTGGTGGTGGAGGTAGAGGTGGAGGTGGAGTGGTTGTGGGGAGAGGACAGGAGGTGGAGATGGTCTCTCTATCTTTTTTGTTTTTCTTTCTGTTTCTTTCTTTCTCTCTCTCTCTTTCTTTTTTTGTTTTGTTTTTTTTTATAAGTTTTTTAATAAAAAATCTAATTAAATTTATTTTTTTTAAAAAAATAATTGAAATGACAATAATGCCCCCTATTTTCATCCAACTTAACGGAAAATGTAGATGGAAGGGCTAAAGTGACACTAGGCTAATAGTTTAAGGGCTATTAGAATAGTTTACTCTTCTTTTTTTGAATGTCCCAAATTAATAATTCACTTTTCTTTTGCATAGTGTAATCAATGTACTAAAACTCACAATATTAAACAAGTTTTGTTTAAAACCTTGGATTATATCGAAAGTGATAGTAACTCAAAAATATTAAGTCAAAATAAGAATCTTAATTTAAGACATGAGTTGTAGAAGAATATATTTCATATATATATATATATATGCCACGTATAAAAATAGTGATATGGTTAGTCATAGCTGCCCCTGCCCCTAATAAAACGCTTATATGTTTGGCTCCCCATTAATCTCACACTTGTTTGGGACTTTGTAACAAAAACACACATTTCTCTTTGTCCACCCTCCATTTTTTCACACCATCTCTCTACTTTCCTCATCTTTCTCTCTCTTCCCTCCAATTTGCAATCATTTTTTTCTCTCTCTAGACATCTGTTTTCTTCTTCATGGGAGATCCTCCAAAATCACCATCTCCAAATTTTTATAACATCCTCGGAATCTCGAAATCTGCATCTCTTTACGACATTTCAAAAGCCTACAAATCTCTTGTTATGAAATGGCATCCGGATAAGAATTCCGCTAACAAAGTTGAAGCCGAAGCCAAATTCAAATCCATCAATGAAGCCTACAGGGTAAGTTAAATATATATATACATGCTTATACAGTGACATACGAATATGAATATAAATGTATATATGTATAGGATTCTTGGCATTGATTGAAAGCATCTCCGACTTTTGGGATGCTAAATATGTTAAGAATTAAATATGTGGAGAATGGTTGGCTGAAACTATTGATCTCACGTAAAAAAAATTATAGAACTTAACATGGATATATAAGTATACATGGTTTTTTTAAGTAAATCTCATGCATGTGACCTAAAGCTGGAACAATATCGTTACTATGTAGGCGGACCGGTAGACCCTGTCCGTCTAGGGCCCAACCTAAGTACCGGTGAGCACAACAATTAGTATCAAGGAACAGACTGGCGGGCCCGGTTGGTACTCTAATTATAACATCTATACAATATTTACCATTTTTATTAAACTTTTTTCTTCAAATAATACACATCAGAGTAAACCTGTGTCAAATCAATAGGACAGTTGCAGAGTACTAATAATTCTATTCTCATCCTCGAATTTTTAGGTGCTTAGTAGCAAGAAGAGAGAAGAAGAATCATTCACCGACATACCAAAAACGCCAAAAAGTCCATTCAAAACTAAACAAAAACGCAATGATGACTTCGTCATCTCCAACCCCACGCTCCTATCAAGGACCGGAACCCAGCAATTCAACCCAGCATCAAGCCCAAGGTCATTCTCGAGAAACGGAACCCGAAGAAGCAAAACTCCAACCCCTGCAGATTTTTACGCCTCTTTGGCAAGATGCGCAAGCAATATCAATGGAACACCCACAAACCCTAAAGAGTGCCCTTCAACTTTGCCCAAAGTGACTAGCCAAAGATGCACTAGTACCCCTAGGGAACGGCCCTCATTGTCGAAAGTGACAAGCCAAAGGGGTGGTAGCACCCCAATCATATTCTCACAGTCTACTACGGCTAGGAAAAAACCTAGTCCTATTGAGAGAAAGCTCGAGTGTACTCTCGAGGAGTTGTGCCATGGATGTGACAAGAAGATCAAGATCACCAGAGGTGTTATCTCTGAAACCGGGTATGAATTCACTCTTTCATTCATCTGTGAATGTGTGCATGCGCACATATAAACTAGCTCACATGCACACATACGTGTGTGACAGAGATATATTAAATTTGAGAAAAAAAAGTTGAAACAAAATCGATTAACAGCTTAATGGTTTAGTGTATGTTAAGCCTTTTAAATAATAGGGGCTCAAATCTCATACAAGCATACTCAATTTCTTCTTAAATTTTATACGTGCAAGTAGCACACGTGAATGGCCTATACAGGTCGTCTAGTAATATTATCTATGTGTTTATATGATGGAATATTTGAGTAACACCCAATTAAAGTTTGTTGTTGTTAAATGATTTTCTTGTGTTTCTTGGCATTGTTTTTGTCTGGGAAAGTGGAATATTTCATAGTTGGGGTGGGCCCAAATACCCAGGAATATCAAAAAATAAAATAAAATATAGCAACCATCTAGTATTAGTGGCAATTTAGATGTGTTGAGTTCATGGTCCAACATATAGTTTGGCCAAAGATTTATTCTCCCTCACTTTTTGGCAGGTAACTACTTCATACCAGAGCTAGGGTACAAAATCCATGTCAACTTGACTGTTTCAGATTTGTTTTTCGACCTTGACCTGAACAATGGTTGTGTTGCATTTGGTGGATTGTTCATTATACTTTATCGCATTTAAATAATCTAACACTAGCTCGAGATGTTCATTAAACATATACTGTATATTACTTTTCATATTTTACTTCACCAGCTACCTACTCAGGAACGAAACAATTAATTAATCTTGGTGTGTGTGTGTGTGGGGGGGGGGGTTTCTCCAAGTACGTAAACCATACTAATAAATTTGAAATCGATCATTTAAATGGGTATATAAAGGTACACTAAAATGTGAGGACGTATATATATGATGATATGCCAAAGTTTGGGAGCCATGACATACATATATAAAAATACACCAAATATGTAAAAACTAAAAGTATACTAAAGTTTGGGGGGGCAAACAAGCTATAAGCTAGTTTTGTCCCTGTACCTACATATCTAAATTTCCATGAGATGTACATGTACACCCTTTGGCATGTTCATGTTCTCAAAAACATGTGTATTATAATGACAGGCTAATTGTTCAAGAAGAGGAGATCCTAAAGTTAAGGGTGAAACCGGGATGGAAAAAAGGGACGAAGATCACATTCGAAGGGAAGGGAGACGAGAGACGGGGCACACTTCCTGCTGATATAATCTTCATCATTGATGAAAAGCAACATCATTTGTTCAAGCGATTGGGCAATGACTTGGAGCTTAGGATTGAGATCCCTTTAGTTCAGGCTCTAACAGGTTGCACCATTGAGGTCCCCTTATTAGGAGGCAACAAAATGAATTTGTCATTTGACGAGATCATACATCCCGGGTTAGAGAAGATTATACCCGGCTATGGCATGCCGATATCAAAACAAGAGGGGAAGAGAGGTGACTTGCGGCTCAAGTTTATGGTCAAATTTCCCAAGGAACTGAGTGATGAACAACGGTCTGATATTGGTAGTTTTCTAGATGATTGTTCTTGATTGTTGTCGAGGAGAGATGTTGGGTTGTGAAAATTATGTTATACATTCATGTTAGGGTGTAGAGATTGTTGATATTAATGTGTTTGATGTGATGCATCCCAGCAAATTAGGGCTTAGGGGGAAGTATGAAGCCCTTAACTGGAGATGTTTTGTATTAGAACTGAACTGTGAATTATGTATACAATTTTATGTTCTTCAAGTTTATGTTTTGATTTAAGCTGAACCTGTAACAGCTTAATGGTTTATCTTATGTCAACTTCCCGAAAATTAGTGAATCAGTCATTCTATTAGAGTAATGAACAAGCATCACAATCAACCTACGACGCTTTCAAAAGCTTACAAGTCGTTTAAGAATTGTCAGATCTGGATAAACGCAAAAGAAAAGACAAAAATAAAATAAAGAACACCATGAAAAGGCAAATTCTATTATGGATACCAGAAAAGAATATATATATATGAATCAACAAATAATACAAGAAATTGTATTCCGGCCAAATAATGGACCCATTAAATATCAAACACCATAAAAACCTATCATGCATCAAACTTTGGAGACTTAATTGTCCAAAAGAATAGAACACGTACATTGTTCAATATAAGCGTTTCCCTACACAAATAAAGTAACGACCTTTCACTATATATATATAAGCGCGTGTGCAGACACACATGCAAGGTCATAATAAAATAACGATAAAAACAAATAACAGGAAATACTGAATACCTTATAAAACATCAAAGGCAGAAAGGAAAAGCCGCATCTCCACGTACACCAGAAAAATGGACGAAGCTAGAAAGCTTAATATATATAATAGAAATTAAAACCTACAAGATGATTATGATTACAAAAATACGTGAATTTCAAGACGCGATATTAATGGAAATCTCTACTTAATAGCTTATGAACTAACATATTCATAAATGAATACCTCGGTGTGAACAATCTTCATTTCTCGCATAATTCTTTTACAACTACAAAAAGGCATGGCCAATAATTTTTAGTGACAAAGACAATACAAGTCTGGCAAAAGGGGGATAAATAGCTCAAGCTGTTGTGTGAATTGACTTTTCAGGAAAGTCAACTCTTTGGAGCAATTGCGGCAAGGGCATTAGGATGTGTAGGTGAAATATTGCCCAAAAGGGACTGCATTTGAAAATAAAGCAATATAAGGTGAGAGAAAGCTCGGTCGATGTGAACTTTGACTTTCATTAGTTTCAACGGAGGAGATGGCAACTAGGGCAAAGTATGAAGCAGAAATGTGAAAACATATATATTAATAACATATCTAACTGGTGGCTACAAAGGCTGATTTACCAAACTATATATATATAAATAGACAGCATGCCTAAAGGAAATCCTCTATTGTTATTAGTGAATTCTAAAATGAAGAATAATAAACTAATGATGATGATTTCAAGATGCCTACTCACAAAGACTACATGTGCAGCTGCCATCAAATATATATATTGAACATGATCGAGTACTGATCAAGTACCCTTGCCACCATCCTTTTATCCGAAATCAAGCCATTGTTGCACTCCTTTTCAAAATACCAAATTTTAGCCTCACCAACTCTATTGTCACCACCAGAAAGCTGACCCACAATCCTTTATCCTTAATACTGTAGATCGGCAACATTTGCATTGTGATATCCATCTTTATAAACCAAACTTTTCAAACGAGCAATTTAAATCACAAATATACATAAAACAATGCTTAAACCGCTGACTACTGTAGAATTTATCATAATATTCACCCTTCTATACCCTAAACCTTTCCAAATTGTATTGCCTACGAGAGAGTGGGTGTGTGTGAGAGAGAAAGAGTGTGGAACTTGAGTTCCCCGTGATTCCATATTTTGCTCAAATGAAAAGGATTATGTTTATTATCAAGGGTTAGTTTTGTCAATGATTAAACAGAACTCATAGATAAGTAATAATGGGTGAGGAAATAATCATTCCCTCGTTTGTATACATTAGAAGATTATATATATACACATATGCTAACATAACGGATACAGTGCAAAGCCACTCTCTGTATGCAGAGCACATAGGTCAAGGGCTTGGGTTGCAGCAGCCTTCTCATCCAATACTCCGGAGCTACGTGGTTTTTTCAAAAAAGTTCTCTGAGTATATGGGTGGTTTTGCCGGAGAAGTTAGGGGGCTTTGTGTAATTGAAGGAGTTTAAGTGAATTCCAGGGTGTTGTGTGATTGAATGTATAACTCCGGGAGTCGGGTTACGTAATTTAGTGTAGGTCAGTTCTTAAAGAAGGAAAGCAGGTTATATTGTTTCTGCTTTCAGCCGTCCCTCTTTTTTGTTTTCCAAGCGCATCCGCTCTTTCTTCTTCTGCCAGGCGCAACACTCTTCGTCTCTTCCAGTCTTCTTTGTGGACCTTGCGTCTTTCCATTTTCATTCTTCATTTGTTTCGGTCCCTTTCCGCGCTTCGCTTCCTTTTTCTTCTTTTGCGAATCTTGGCATCTTAGGTCAGATTTCTTTTTTATAATCTTATACATATTTTTTAAAAAATTTTGAATATTAAAATTTAGGTGTTTTAATGTTGATTTGCGTCTTAAATTGTTAATATATTTATTTATTTGTTGGTTATTATTTATTAATATTGATTTGCTTATTAAATTGTTAAATATTGATATTAAATTTGACTATTGAGGTTAATTTGCTTATTAGATTGTTATTTAATAAATTAATATTGAGATTAGTATATGTGTTTGTTGGTTATAGTAGGTTGAATATTCAATTGATAAAATATTTCAAAATATATAATTAATTTTAGTATATCATTTTTAATTTTTCCGAAACAGAATGGAGAAATATTTTAGTAAAGTAAGAATAAGTTTTACCTCTCGAAATGTTGGTTCGAGTTCTACTCCAAATGTTGAATCCACATTTCCAAATGTCGATTCCATTCCATCAAATATAGGTTCCTTCATTCCTAATGTCGATTCCACTATGTCAAATATAGGTTCCTTGGCCCCACTTGAACAAAAATCCTAACTCCACCACTACCTGTTCTTATACTGATATTGTGAACCGCAGGTTCATCATGAGCTTCATCATCAGATGACACTTCACCAAACCCACTTATATTTGTGTCCTTATCATAATCCACAGCAGAGCCATCATCAAGATTGTAAGAGGAAAATGCCAGAGGCACAACATGTGGAAGGTAGGGGTGTTCAGAATCCAATCCAAACCGAGGAACTGATCCAATCCAATCCAATTTTCCTAGATTTTATGGATGATTGGATTGGATGGATGCAAAATTTAAAAACCGAAAAAAATTGGATCAGTTCCGGTTTTATGTGTTCTAGGAACCAATCCAATCCATTATTAAAATTGTCACATGTCTCTCCCTCATTAGTGGCATAATTTAATATATACAAGGGGTCACTTTGAAATAATTTAATCTTAGTTTGTTATTTAATATTTAGCTTAATCATGTATGGTTCGTCACTTAGTATAATTATGTATTTTTGATTAGACAGTAGACATTTTAACTTGAAGCTATTTAGTTGAACACTTGAACTTTATTTGTAATGTATTTTATTTAATTTACAAGTAGTCTTTGTCTTGTTTTACATTAAAATTGAACATTTCAAGAATTTAATATATCTTATTTTAAACTTATAATCGGATCGAAACCGATCCAATCCAACATTTAATTGGATTGGATTGGATTGGATTTGTAAAGTGTATTGGATTGGATTGGATGCCAAAACCTAAAACCGACATTGGATCAGATCGGATGCGGATGGTTTAAAATGATCGGATCAGATCGGATGGACACCCCTAGTGGAACGTACTGCTTATACAAATTTTATGCCACACATTACAACACGTGAAAATATATATAGTGCACAAAAGTACTACACCCAAAGCCAGGTGTACTTGAGTAAATCCATCATCCAAAATTTCTGCAATATTGCTGAAGAATCTATAAGTGTACTTCCTAAGCTCACTGAACTCCAAACTGTATCCCTGAGATATTTACTATCACATGTCAAATGTTTGGAATATAATGTCATAACTTCCAACTAGAGACATAGTTGTGAAATTAGTTACCAAAATTGAAGCTTCAATAAAAGGTGGTAAAACTGATTCCATCCTTGTCCTCCCAACAGACATTGCAATTATTCTGATCAATTCAGTAGCCCTTGCACATGAACAAAGGTCCTCATCATTCGTAAAAACCATAAACATCTTCATCAACTGCAGAACTCGATCGGCATGTGTAATGAAGGCTTGCTCCGCGGCAGATACAACTGAACCCATGGCAGACTGCAATAATACCAAATAAAAGCTTAAATTTATAAATAAATAAATAAAATCATTGATGTAACAGATCAAATTTTAGGAGTATGGGATCATTACCATGCAGGTATCCTGCAAACTACGGGGGCTATTTTGGGGGGCAGTAAATAATTTTCCCATCAAATGATCTAGAAAATGAAGGATTTCTTCACCCATGTTCTATCAAAATGCTGCCAACGCATAGTATGACTTTTCCTGCACTTAAAAATGGAGTTTCAATAAGACACATAGGATCCATTTGATAAAAATAAATGGATGATTGGAGAAACAAGTACGTTTTTATGAGAAGTTGGAATGACACCTAAACTGTGACAGAAGCCTCCGGAAACTTTGGGTTAACACTCTAAATACTTAAAGAATCAAATTCAAGAACATGAGGAAATACATGTTTTGATAGGTTTAAGGCCATGGTATCAATAACTTCTGCAACAGCTCGATCAGGTGCAAGATCATCATCATCTTCGTCTCTATCAGTCGACTCTGCAAGCAATGGACATATCACTTGAAAGATAGGAATAACCAGCTTGTTTTTTTTAAAGGGAATTGGACATACTTTGTAAACAATGAAATTATTTGAATTGCCTGAAACAAAGAAACCAACATAATTTAGAACACCAAGAACCAGGAATAAGGCAATAAGCCACTCAATATAAATGTACCACTAGTCTCCGAAACGTCCCCAAGCATTTAGTGGCAAAAAAAAAAACCTCACAAACTCTGGTCCACTAACTGAGTCTCTCTCTTATATGTATGTGTATCCTAAAAACTTGGGGATGCTACTAACTTGATGACAGGTGTTGGGTTCCAAATTTGGACTTGAACAAACTTCAAGAGAGAACTGCACTATGGCTTTTAACATATTCGTCAAGAAAAGGTGCAGGAGACTTAATCAGTTCATCAAAATATTTCAAACACAATTACGGCAACAACGTCCTCGGCAGAGGCAAGTCATTATCTTGATACATTCAGAATTCTGGGAATAAACTCTTGAAACTTAACCTGCATTGTACGATAGTGACTGAGCCTGAGAACACAAAACAATTGATTCAACCATGTATTAATGGAAAGGGTAACAACAAGGACCAAAATAGCCCACATGTGCTCATTGTGATGCCAAGTCACAAATTAATACATTCAACCCTAGGTCAAGGTAAATTATCTGAAGTTAATAATTTGATAAGATGGGAAATTTTCGAATAAGCTATACCAAGTTCCTTGGTATTTCAATAAGCACTTGTGGAATATGTGTCGGACACTAACAATTTAATATATAATTATTTCATTTCGTGTCGAGCATATGCTTATCATTTATTTATAATTTTTTTTTATTTCAGACACATGTCCAACACTTCTTAGGGCCAAACATGACCAAGAAACTTGGGATATTGAGATATGATTTTCTTTTTTGCATGTGAAAGAAGTTTTAGAGCATAATACATAAGAACAAGCGCACACGGGCACAAAATTAAATCTCAATTCATAACTCAAATCCAATCACAAATTAAAATTCCAGTTTCACTATATCCAAACATATTTAAGCTATGTATTAAATACCAAATTATTCTAAAAACCCTAAAGTCCTAAATAGCGACAATTTTTTGCCATAATCTAATCCTAAATAGGAACAAATAAAAAGCAAGTTCAATTTGCATCCAATTCACAGAAAGCATTTACAATGATACATTTAACAGTTCAAAAATGCTTGATAGTGTTGAGAATGGTTGGCTCAAATGATTGATCCCACATGAAAAAATTTGCAGAACTCAATATGGGTATATAAGTAAGAAGTGTCCAACACATAGTAACGAGACCTTTTAAGATAAAAATCGCATATATGTGGCCCAACGGTGTTTAAATTGGGGACAATATCATTACTATGTGCGCAACAGATAGGGCATTTAACTCACAGTGTTTTCTGTCTATAAAAGACCCAACTGCTCTGGTAAAATGAAATGAATTTATGTAAGCTTTCTAAATATATATTGCTCATATCAAAAACATTGTTCAAAATTGTCAAACAAACATTACTTTAGAGCGGCAACTCTCACCCAGTTACTAGTCTTATCTTGTAGGCACTTGAGTAGAAATTGTAAATCTGAGAAATGTGGTCGAAATGTATTCCTAATTGTCTCGATTAACAAGCTGAAAAGTATCAATGCCACCTTACATCATAAAAACCAAGGCACTCATATTAGCCCATTAGAAAAATACCCATTTAAGTATTTCATGAAATGGAAAACAAAGGGAAGTACAAGATAATGAGAACACCTTTAGGTCAAGTATTAGCTTGACCATGGACCACCAACATTGGAACATTGATAGTTTAATAGTTCACTATGTGTAGATAGCTTGAAATTAGTTCAGTGTTCCTTTTGGATCGTATTAGTGTAGCAGACAAACTTTGAAAAGTATAAATAGATAGCAACATTCTCCAAATACCATAAGGTTCTTTGGTTTTTTTTTGGTTCGTTCCTATAATCCTAAATTCCTATTCATTCAATAATCCAACATTTGGAAGGAGTTTTGGGAAGGGATCTAGGATTCTTCGGAACAAAGAATTTGCTTTTATCATTCCTATATTTAATGAAGGAAAAGTTAAAATGATTCCCAGGAATCCTTCCCAATCTTCCTTATTTTTTACCAAATTACCCCTAATCATTTTAATCATTCTGAAATTTTAGTTCATCATGAAGTTAGTCGAGAATGTGTGTGGTTGAGATATCTAATCCAGCATATTCGTAATTCTTGTCAGTTGTCTTCTATTACATATGTTTCAAGTATTATCTATGAAGATAATGTAGCATGTATATCACAGGAAAAAAAATAAATTAAACCTTGAAGTTTTGGTGTAGATTCAATTTATCCCCTAATGTTTCAATTTCTGCAATGTATCCCTTGAAGTTGCAACAATGGTTCAATTGAGACCCTTGTTTTAATTCCGTCCAAATAATTGACGGAATGCTAAATTGGACGCTGATGTGGCAAAGTCCAGCCCAAGTTAATTGTTTATTCCCGCCCAATACACACCATGTGACCTTCACGTGATAATCCAAGCTACATAAGGGTAATTTAGCTTTATGGATATCGGAAAAAAAAACAGAGCATACAGCATTCCGTCGTGAGAAAGAAAATAAAGGTCGATGATTGATTGTGCTATTGTGGGAATCCGACTATTCTTCGCACTTCGTGGACTGATTTAAATCCTGGAAAGAGATCCAGAGGTTGCAAACTATTTGGGGGTAAAAACTTTAATATTTGGTAATTCTTTTTTTTACTCCATATTGATCCATATTAAATTGTATTTCTTATTTTATTATATAAATTTACAGAATGAAGGAGGTTGTAGATTTTTCTCATAGTTTGACAACCTTCTATTTGTGCTCGAGGAAGACAAATAATCACAGGGTTACTGAGAAGGGTAGACATGTTGGAGAACCATGTACAACAATGTAAAAGAAAAGAGAAATGGCTTTGGATCTTTTTGTTGCTATCATCATTTATTGTACTCATATTGTTGTTTAATATAGGAAATGATGATTCTGAAATGAAAAATGCCCATTTGGAGCTTATGTAGGCAAAAACATAAGAGATGAAAAATGCTCTGTTTTATGTTTCCTTTTATTTATTTATTAATGACATGGTTTATGTAATGAACTATGTAATGGTCCCATTTTGTTAATGAATGAAAAGTTCATTTTGAATGGAATGTTTTTTGGTGAATGAATGTTTCCTTGTGAATGAATGAAATGTAACCATGCAATAATCAATATCATATAAAATTAAGCAGACAACCATTCAACAATTGAACAATGCAACCATCAAGTTAATAAGAGAAGAACATAAATTAAAGAGAGGTGATTTAAACACTAATATATACAGAAACCATCCATCCCATATATATTAACCATAAAGTAATTAAAAAATCTAATAAAGTGGGGAGTTAACATCCAAAAAAACCTAGCATCATTACAATCACATCCATAAAAAAGCCAATTCATCCACATCTATCTATTAGTTCATCTCCATCATTACATTCACAATTATAGGCCTACAAAAACTATCATTAACAAAAAAAACAAAACATATGCCGATCACTTCTTTTATGGAGAAGACACTGCATTTCTGAGATACAATTTCTGCCCATGCCAAATCATAGATGATAAAGCATTCCATGTGTTACTTGAGCTTGTTTGAGATTGTTGGACTGGATTTATGTTGAATTGGTACACTATCTTTACAGCCGATGGCTTAGATGGCATCTCCACCTATGAATTAGTGCATTAGTTCAAATTTAAAGTTTGAGAATAAACAACTGAGAATGAAAAGAATAAGACTATTACTTATAGTTTCTTCGTCTGTGTTCTTTCATTATTGGCAGCCTCCACATTTATCCTTTTAACCTGCAAAGAAAAGAAGAATATTATTGGTATCTTCACCTTAATGTAAATATTTAAAAAGAAAACAAATGAAGTAACTTACCTTCTTAGTAACATTTAAGTTTAAGCTTGACTTTTACAACTTCTCCTATTATGTCCCACTTGCCCACAAGTGATACACTTTAGAAATTTTTGATATTGTTTCCCAAGCTTGAATGGGTTATCACTTAATTTCTTATTTTTCTCATCTATTTATGGTTTCCTCTTCTTCGTATGCCTGCATGGTAGCATACTATATATGCGTGGTTCCAAAGGTAACAAACCATTTTTGTGCCACAATTGAGGCACATTCAGTGGGTGAATACATTGTCATAGCATTTGATGTAGTTATTTTTAGTATACCGGTGACTAACAAATTCCTCAGGTTCCAATAAAGCATAGGTCATAACTGAGATAGTATGTTTACATGGTATTCCAGTTAAATTCCATAGTCTACATGCACAACTTAATGTATTCAAATTGCAAACAAATTGTCCCCTGGGGCCTTTAACTTGAAACTTTTAGCCACCATCCCAATCTGGCACACAACATAATGCTTCAAGTTTAGTCTTCTACACAATCTTTTGGATTTTGGGACATAAAATGCATTCTTTCTTCAGCATCTTGGTCCTATTCACATGCATTCTCCTCATAATTATAATTCTTATATGTTCAAGCATTGTAAGAATAGGCTTATCTTTGCTTCTAGAATAAGACTATTGAAACTCTCATATAAATTGTTGGTGCTAAAATCTAAAAGGGTATTTTAGACCACATAGTCAAATGATCGAATCAAATGGTTATTACGATAAGTACAACAAACCAACGGAATTAAAGATGTATAGAGGATATTGGCCTCGTATGAAAATATGGGTTACGGGTTAATCATTCCTTGTGGAATAGAGCTAGGACCTTAGTTTTCTTTATATTGATGATAAACAACCAACTATTTCAAACTCACAAAAGTCTCTCTAACTGTTTTGCCCTCATAATCTTACAATAAGAGTATGCCCAAGCTACACAAGTTCTGGCTTCTTTATTCTAGGAGCTTTACTGAGTGCTCTGAGCTTCTGTTTCTCTCTTTTCTTTTTGCTATTGAATACTAGATTCTCTGGTTTGCCTTGAGTTGCTAGGTTGTTCTCAGGTTGGTAGAACTTTGTTGTTGAAAGAAGTAAATGCTTTTTGTATATATATGACTGGAGAAAACAAGTGGCAGAGCTCTGGCGGTATGTCTAAAACCATGCCTTGATCATCACTAACTCTAGCCTTGCTTCTCCATGAATTTCAGTGCATTAAATGTAGTTGGTATGCATTTAATGAAGATGAAAAGTGTTATGCTTTTTCTACAGAGCAGGTGGCAGTCGCCCATACTATTTATCAACTGCTTTGTCAGAGCGGTTATGTGAGAGATGAAGAGCTCGCTGAAAATGCTCTATCCTTCTAGCTCTGTAATATGTTATGCGAAAACAATTCTCGAGCATGTGCCCAAATGCTGATGAGCTCCGTTCTTCCTGTGGCTCCTAGATAGAGTTCCAAGGAGCTCCTCTTGCTGTGGTAGGATAGGACGCTGATGTAGGCAGCCACGTGTTGGGTCGAGATTGGCTGGGTAAATTAAGTTATTAATTTACATAATCATAAATTATTAAGCAAAATGTTTGTTTTCGGGTAAGTATTGAAATATGACTTTGACCACTGTGTTAGTGGCGTGTTATCAAAAAATGCAAATGCTTTTTTATCCATCTTTTTTAACTCATGCATTTGCTTATTAAACTCAGCCATAGTAGTTGCCCTAGCAACATCATACAACTGGTCCTTTAAAGCCAGACCCCTGTGCTTGAGTTTAAAGTTGTTATATATGTGTCTAAAACAGCACCTGTGCTCAGAGTTCTCACAAAGTTCTGCAATAGTTAGAACTAATCCCTTTTGTTTATCAGTAATAAAAATCCAGCAGTAGCTGTTTGTGAAATAAATGTCTTCTTTTAAAAGCTCAATGAACCATTTCCAAGAACTTTTATTCTCTCATTCAACCATTGTATATGCTAAAGGGAACACCATGTTCCTATCCAATCCAATAAATGTAAACAATTGTCCACCAGTTGGTCCTTTTAACTAGCAACCATCCATCCCAATTATAGGCTTACAATACTGTAAGAAACTAGTTCTACAAGCACTGAAGCATATATACATCCTATGAAACTTGACCCTTATTATTTGAATAATCATTGTACTCCCTGTATTTGACATAATCAGTTCAGCAGCATAGTCATTAATCATACTATATTGCTCTTTCAAAGTGCCCTGAATAATCTCAATTGCATGATTCCTAACCTTTAAATTTTTTGACTTTGCCACATTAACTTTAAGATCTGTCATCACCATATCATAAAATGTTGCTAATGGCATTTTTGGATTAGATCTAATCATATCAACATATTTTTTACTAAGCCACGTTGAACTTACATTTTTATTCGCAAATGACCTAGGATAAGTGTGCACTGAAAAAAAAAATTTAACTTGAATAATTGACTCACCTTATATAGAAGAGCCAAATATTGTCCACTTACATCATTTTTTACATATAGCCCTCACTATTGTTTTCTCATTTTTGATAATCTTTATTTGGTTTTGATGTTTTATTGAATGATGCCTAATTGTAGTTGTCATCTGCTCCCGTGTACTAAACAACATACCAAGCTTAAACTTTGGATTTTCCAAATCAGTCTTCTCATTAAACTCAGGCCAGTTCACTATCTGTTTTCCTCCATCTTCATCAGAAGAACCATGTATGCTTTTCAGCTCATCATCTGACATAAAGAATTAATCATTAGTAGGTTGCCCATTTACTTCGACCACCACATTTTTCTCCTTTGCAACATTATCCTTCAATCCACCCTACTTAACTTATTTATCAATGTTAGCATCAAACATTCTATCATCTTCATCACTATCATAATCAGTATTATAATCACTTTGGCTAAAGTAATCAAAGTCTGTTGACTTATCACTATCACTCTCATCATCTTCTTCCTCAGCTTTCAATTCAACTTTTTATTCAACTACTACATCACATTCAACTGGTCGTTCATATGTTAAGCAAGCCCCACCCAGATCTTTATTTACTCTAACCCCAACCAACACTTCATTTACTCTATCCCTTAACTGTGATACATAAATGCTAACCACCTTATACGCATTGGCTGATTTGAATAAGAAACTCAACAATAACCAAAAGTGGTCATCATTAAATAATTGCAATTGCATACCATTCTTGTCGAAGTAATGAACATACATTTTCCCACTGCACTCTAATTACTCTACCATGTCTTCAAGCTCCAATAGAGACATTAAGTCATCATCAGAGTAATCAAAATAAGAAATTTTCCCACCCAAATACTTATTTCCATCAATTGTAAAGCTACCCCCATGATGCATTTCAACAATGAAATAAGATTGACCATTTTCTACACAACAATGAAATTTTTATGATTATTAGAAGGAACACATATATCAATGTGATGTAAAGCAAAAAAGAAGGATCACAACCACCACCATTAAAGAATCTTTATGCACATACGGACAAAGCATTTAACACATTATTATATATAGCATATACACACATATTTATATATATACAATAGGCGAACATACATATATATATACAATAGGCTAATAATAACTCAGTGTATTATATTTACCATACTTTATGGATAAAGAAAGTTACGATTCAGGATGACCGATGGATCAATGCTACTAAAGCTCGCGCATACTTCCTTCTGTATAGCCAAGATCCATGGTCAGACAATATAGAGATGCAGGGAGCGGGAACCCAACCTTCACTTCAGTGTACCGGTCGTACCAACCATTTGTTCCTCTTCGCGGCGTCCCCACGCAAATATCCTTGTACATAGCATACATTTTTCTTGATCACCAGTGAAGAACCCTAGGTTTTGGGAATTTTTTTTAAGCAATGGTTTCATACGAATTTAAGCATGAGAATTTAAGCATGAGTTTATGGTATTTTTGCTATTTTGATCATATTTAGTAGTGGGTTTTAACTCACGTGCGGGTCTTGTGATATTTGGTTTGCCATACCTGCGTCCAACTCAGTATTCTGTCAATTGGACGAAATTAGGACGAGGGTCTCAATTGAACCATCATTGCAACTTCAAGGGAGACATTGTAGAAATTGAATCTACACCCAAACTTCAGGGTTTAAATTTGTCTTTTTCCATATATCACGAATTCAAGAAGGCTTCATCAATGGTGACGGAACTAAAAATATTTCACTTAAGTTCTTCTTCACTCACAAGCTTTAGAAGAATAAAGAGATTTAAGTCAAGCAAATCCATTCCACTAACAACTTAACTAATATGTTCACTAAGTCATTGCTGAAACAGATATTCCAAAAGTTAGTTTATGACATTGGCATGCACCAACTTTATCATTAAACTATGTAAATATTATCATTAAAGGGAGTAAATAATCATGAGGCATCCTGAAGTATGCTACCTAAGATTTGTATGCTGTACTATTTTTTATTTAACTAGGTTTTATCCCACCGGGTTTTATTAGTAAAGGTTTTAATGAGGCAACATATTGTGCATTGGATGCTATTTCAATAATTCAAAAGAATGTTGTACTCTTTTTCTTTCGCTTTGATTTTTCCCATTGATTTTTTCTTCAGGAAGGTTTTAATGAGGCAATTGTCACTACATGGTGGCATATTAAACATCAAAAGGGAAATGTTATAAGATATTAATATGTGATGTTAATAGATTTAACTTATACCACATATTTATTATGGGTGAATGTAATTAGCACATATTGTGTGTATATATATATATATTCTTGTCCTATATGGGTCTTGTATAAAAATAAGGACGTTATCTCTTAATATAAATCAAGTTGACCCATACCCAAATTTATATCAGTTAAATAAGATCTCACTTCTTCTCTCCATACGCTCTCTATTATTCTAACATAATTTTTTTTATTAGTTGATTACTTAAGATTTTTAGTGGTTGAAATATGAGTTAAATAATTTCACTATTTAAAGTATTAACCAGAAAAAGAAATTTTTTTTCATAAAAAGTTTGGTATTATCTTTGCTATCGCATGAGCGAGAGGATAAAATAGTACCACCTTTTAAGTGAGATAGAATAATTCGGCATCTTATAGGAGAAAAGGTGTAATTAAAATTATTATATCTTTTGGTGCTAAAAATTAGAAGGGTTTTTTAGTCCACACAGTCAAATGAGTGTATCAAATAATATGAATGGTAAAGGTGTTGAATTTAAGAGAGCCAAAGATTTATAGAAGAGGTTGGCTTCGCATGAAAATACGGGTTAATCCTCCCCTGTGAAATGGAGCTAGAAGCTCGGTTTGCCTTGTTTTGATGGTAAACAAACAACTATTACAAATTCACAAAAAGTATCTCTAGCTATTATATTCTCGCAATATTACAATAAGAGGAATGCTAGGCCACCCACGGTCTAATATCTCTAGCTCCGGAGCCCTGGACCGCTATATATCTATATCTCACACTCATAGTTTTTTTTATGACTATTTTTCCTCTTTCTCTGATAGTTATTAGCTTGAAGCTTTATTAGAAACTTGGTTGTCAGAAGAAATAAATGCTTCTTGTATATATATGATTGGAGGAAGCGTGTGGCCAGGGCTCCTGGAGCAGGTCTGGAGCCATGCTTCTATCAATACCAACTCTGACCTTACTTCTCCATGAATTTCGATGCATTAAATGCAGTTGGTGTACATTTATTGAAGGTGATAGGAGTTATGCGCGCTCTGCGGAGCAGGTGACATTTGTCCATGCTTCTGCTAACCACTATGGCAGATTGGTTGGGCGAGAGAGAGCTTCCAGAGCTCGTCGAAAGAGCTCTGGAGCTTGTACCTCGCAATTCGTCGTATTTAACTGACTCTCGAGCAGGTACCCAGTTCTAAAGGGGCTCTACCCTTTTCATGATGTCTTAACAGGGCTCCTCCGAGCTCCTCATGCTGAATCAGGCCTAATAACTGACGTGGATAGCCACATGTCAGCTCAGGGTTGGCGGGATAAATTGGATTAATAATTTACACTATCAATATCCAACACAATAACCTATCCAACCTGCACCAAACATTGGATAAGATAAATATATCTTATATTCTATCCACCGCAGCATTAAATATAAGATATAATTTTAGGTAGTGTTATTTACACCCCTTAAATCTGTCATAAACACCCGCATCCAAAATTTAACTAGAAATATATTTTAACACCACCTTATTTGTCACACACCCCCTCCATTGCCTGATGTTAGCTGAGTGCTTAGCAACACACTTTCCTCATGTGAGCCGAGTTTATATAAGTACACCCATCTCTCATTAGGCGGATCTTATATGAAAAATACTCCAGTAATTCATTACCTGATGTTAGGTGAGTTCTTACAAACAAATTCTCCCCAAGTGAGGCGAGTGTATGCATCTACACTTACTTCTCATTTGACGAGTTTTAGGAGTGTTTGGTTGTGTTTGGTTAATGTTTCTAGACAAGTTTTCTAGATAAGTTTTTAAAAATTTGGTGTTTGGTTGAATGTTTTGAGTTAGAGTTTTTATGTTGAAAAGTGAATTTGGTTTTATTTGACTTTTTTTCAACCAATGAAAAAAACGCATAAAAATTTTCAAAAAATAGTCACAATGGATCTTATTTTATAGATCTCGATGAGTAGGTTTCAAATATATATATTTTTTTTATTTTTTGATTTTTGGATTTAAAGTTATGGCGTTTTAAAAAAAAATTAGAGAGAAAAAGTATAGTGAAATAAATTTTGGGAAGCGTGAAAGTAGAGTTGATTTTGAGTTGAGTTTTTAAAATTTTGGGGAAAAAAAAATAGTGAGCAACCAAACACAACCTTAGTGATTAAAAATTCACTTTTGCGGGGTATTTGTGACACGGGAGGTATTTGTGACAGATATAAGGGATTAAATAACACTGCCATAATTTTATCTTGTTTTGTGCAACACTAAATATAAGGTGAATTTTTTTTATCCTATCCTATTTTATATTTCATCCGACAAATGCACTGATAAAATTTTATATTGTCCCATGCAACACTAAATATAAGATGAAAAAAATATTTATCTCATCCGATTCGAGAAAAAAAAAGGATTAAAAGTAAAAGTTATATATATATATATATATATATAGCTATTATTGACACACACCAAAATATTCTTTAACATTGACTCGACTCTAAAAAACCGACTATGTGTATATTGGCTCGGCCCCTAAGGACCGAATACGTGTGCACACATACTCAGTCTTTTAGAGCCAAGTCAGGGTAATAATTTTTACCAAAAAATGGTGTAGTCCCTAAGCTTAGAGTACGTGCGTTTAACTTGGTCCTTAGAGGCTAAATAAATAAGACGAATTGTTAATGAATATTTTGATATGTGTCAATAACGCTCACCTATGCCTATATATGTATCGCTTAGCAGTATTATTATTTACTATTTAGTTAAAATAAAAATTATGTATCCACTCACGTGCATCGTTCGTGCTCCACGAGATAAAGAAGGAATTTTCGTAGTTTCAATTTTCAAATATATTCTCTCTTTGTTCAAAAAAAATAAAAAAATCTATTCTCTCCTCCTCCTTGTCGAACCCCTTCACTGCCCAACCTACAACTTCATCGCCCGGCGTAACGATGTCCGGACGGCCTGCTACAGATTTCAAAATCCCAACTACAGGGAGAATCACCAGAAAAAGAAGAGCTTTTATCAAAAAAATGGAAGAGGAGAAGCGAAGAGAAGAAGATGGAAAAAAGATGAAAGACGAATTAGAGAATGAGTACCTCTATCTCTATATCGTACTGCAGGAACATCTCTGCCGCATCAATCTCTCCAAACTTCTTCTTCTCGAGGAGGAGGATCCCCCCATTGAAACGTTGCTCTACTTCCCGGATAAGGAGCTTCCGGTGGGGATAGGGGCTTTCGCCTTCAATTCCAACTTGTATTTGCTTGGCGGTGAAGTATTGAAGAAGGGGAAGCGTCTTGAACCGGATCATCTTATGTCCAATCCCAGGCTTTGCAAAAGACTTAGTGATCGCATGTTTCTCTACGATCATCATCATCGAAGAATTCGACAAGTTTCTTCCATGACAGCTCCCAAGCCATGTCCCCAGGTTGCCGTAATAGATGGAAAACTTTATGTTATTGCCGGACAGCAAAGCTGTTGGGGAGGCAAGGCCCCGAGGCCGAGATTTGAGTGTTATGACCCCACCCGAAACGTCTGGGACACCCTGCCCGAACCTCCATTATACGATGATTGGCCTACATTTTACCTCTACGTGTCAGTTGTTGGCCGAGAGATTTTTGTGACGAGTGGTGCAGGGCTACACTCCTATCACGTCGACACACGCATTTGGACTTCCAGGCCCCTGGAGGATTATAGTCCGTTTATGTTTTTCGGACATCTAGCCGAGTCTGATGATGATGGTATAGTAGTAGCTTATACTAGTAGAGGGCTAGTGGCATACAAAGATGCCACTCTAGGACGTCGCCAAGAACTGACGGAACTCCATAAGGCTCTTCCATCCCCTTGTTATGATACCCAATGCTCATTCGTTAATTACTTGGGCGACAAGAGATATTGCCTCTTATTGACTGATGCCTTGGTGAGAGTGAAGGGCCGTTGGGATATGCATATACTCCTCTTTAGAGTTGAGATGTCACAGCAGGAGGAGGCATACTCTCCTGAAGGGGAGGGGCAGGAACAGGAAGACTTTTGCCGCGTAATTCTATTGAAACATCACGTATACAATGCATATAGTGATATCATGTGTCATGACTTTAACCCGGCGCATGTTTTCACCATGTATGATATTGTATTGTATTCTATATTTCCAGCACTTCACTTCTCAAATCATTACAACTAGTACTCGTTTTCATTTCTGTACTATTGTTGTTACTATTATTATTATTACTCTCAGGTGTGAAGGGCCTGTATACTTGGTTTTATCGTGGCATTACATAGCATATATTAGTTAGTTGCCCATGTTTGTTGTCTCCTAAATGGATGTATGGATCAGATCTTAATTTCGTCGCAAATTGACCTGTGAGATTGAGCTTAATCATCAGGACTAAGTTACCATTAATTTGTTTATCTGAAGAGTGAAGTAAGGAATCAAATTAGATACGTCTTCTTAGTTTGTATAGTCAATATCCCATCAGGCCCCTTCGTTACATCTCTCAAGTTATGTTATAATGTTTTGGCTTTTTTGTTACTTCTGTGGGTTAGTTCTGTCCTTTACATGACTGGATATTTGTGTCCCATGTTGTAACATCAATTTATTTTTGCTTTGTATTTGGGAATTCCATTATCCTAGTAACCAAAATGTTGGTGGATTAAATAGTGAACTTCACTAATGCACTAGGCGCTAGCTACCTGTTTTCTTACAATATAGCTAAGCTTTAAATAATTACGCCACTTTGTCTCAAAATGGATGAGAGTCCCACTATCCTTTTCAGGAGGTCTCAAATTGATACTCTTGTTTCCTTTTTTGGACACAATCAATGTACCTAATCTGACATTAGGAAATATGTTGTATTATTAGACATTGATTAGGTTGAAATTTGTGTTTTCTTAAAAGTAGCAAATTAAAAGTGGGACATCATCAATTTGAGATGGGGGCAGTAGAATTCATCAGCACCTGTCATTTCATGTATGTATCCTTTAAAAAAATACTACTATTACTGAAAAGCAGAGTCATTGTAGTTGATGATGCATCTAGGAAAGCTGACAATGCATTGTTAAGATGTAATGAGAGAGTGGTGTTATGCTAAGTTTGGGTCTGTAGTCTGTACTATCATGTTGTAGCTAAATGGATATTTAGTGAATGCCTTTGTTTACTTCTAGTGTTTAGTTTACATGTTAAGATGTGCATGCATTCATAATATTTTTTTTTGTCTGTATATCTGATCATCTTATATAACGATATGAAGATAATCAGATATTAATGGCATGTTACATGTGTTTGCATTCGTCTCTGCCTCCCTCGAAAGTGATCCTCAGATGTTTTCTATAAGTCATTAAGTCCAAGCAATCTATGTCTTAACCAAACTGTGCCACCCGTTAACGTTAATGTTATTCACATCTTTTTTCTGTCTTTCATGCTTCCATTGGCCCCCCCAACCTGGTTATATTAATTTTTCACTGACGGGTTTTAAACTCCCCTTTAGAAAGAAGCACAGCCACTTTTTCTAATTCCACACAATGTAGAATTGAATTTGAGAGGCTTCTAAGTTCTAGTTGCTTTTTGTATTTTGGTAAAGCCATTGGCCCTCACAAACCCAAAAGGATGGCTTCCATGTATTTCCAGATGTTAAATTATTTATTCTTGGATGTCACTAGATATTTCTTGCGTATTCTTGGAAAATGAAACAGAATCCGATTCTTTAAGAAACATTTTAGGTGATTGCTTGGTACTTTCGTCTTACTTTATTCTCTGTTTACATTCACTTCGTGCACAGGGCGAGCAGTGCGGATGGAGGCAGCAGGGGAGGAGAAGAAGTAGAATTGCCTCAGCTGAGTAAAACCATGCAGGAATTAGAGAGAATTCATTCCCCCACTAGAAGACCCGGTGGAACCCTACAAATGCCAATTCTAACAAGTGCTGATTATGTTCCTCAATCCAAAGAAGACCCTGTATGTGTTTGTTATAATGTCCTTGTCTTTAATGGACTGTGTTTGATGGACTGTGTGTGTTTGATTTGTGAATGCTAATGGTAATGGCTGCATTTGGGGAAGGAGATGGCTTTGCAGGAGGCGGAGGTGGTTCCAGTGGGTCACGTTTCTGTTTTGGATGGTAAACCCCTGTCAAAATCGGCTAGGAGGAATAGAAAAAAGAAGGAGAAGCGCCTACAGGTATATATGATATCGAGAATTATGTTAACCTTTTGTTGTTGAAAGTAATTTTAAATTTGATCTGGAGCAAGCTCTGCCCTTATGTCCTGCTCCAGGTTTTGGGTAATGAACACCTGCAACATATCACTTTATCCATAAACTTCTGCCGAGTCACACTGTTCCGAATGATTAACTCAATTAGTGTGAAATTCATTTGCTTCAATAAAGGGTCTAGGAGGTTCAGAGTGGATTTTCGGTCGCTTTTTATTTTCAATGGAAAATTCCCAAAATTTTATGTTTGTCATGTTTGGTTGAATCCCTATGAACCAACCAAACGCATGCATAGTAGTTATTTTACCATCCCAAAGCACCAGTTGCTGATGATGTTCTCCACCAGTAAAATCAACCAAAGCACATTGGCTGCCGCCGATGGTATTCCTGTAGATGTGTTCTTTAACACTTAACGCATGTATTGGCCTTTTGCTATTTTGAGTAGACTGCAGCTATTATGGTATTTCTGCACAAGATGTATACTTGTTTTGTGTGTGTCTTTTTTTTTTTTTTGGGGGGGCGCAAAAATCAACAACCCAAAAGCCCTAAAACTGCTCAAGTTCAGCCCCTTGGTGACCTTTTCTCTTGTTGGCGACTAAACGAAAGGGTTGTGCTCATTGGGGGACTTAAATCCAACACCTTACGGCATGAGGTGATTTCAGCCATGCAGTTCCCTTATAACTGTACATCCACACGCAGAATGATGAAGAAGGGATTCAAGAGGTTAATCATACATATGCATGCATGTTTGAATACATATGTGTAAAACATAGTACTAGAAACAAATTAGGGGGCAGGGCATCGAAATCTTCTTACCTTCCGTTAGCCTTGGATACTATAATTAAATAGTGAAGGAAATCCGGCCTTATACTTCAAGATCTTGTCATAAACATGCAGATTGTGTCTTAGCTATTCATTTTGCACCCGTCGCCATCATGTTTGATTGAGCCTCGTTGTTGGCTTCTATTGCACCTCCTGATGTCTATAAGTGGGCCACGTCGTCTTCAATATGTTCATTGCCTTGAAGTGTTGACGGAGAGAGTGACAAAACTGGGAACTCTCTTTCTAGAGTGAGCGAGGCTCAGATATGCATTTGTTATAATGTGCTTGTCTTTTTGCGTAGAGGTATCTATATGTACTGTATTATAATTTAGTGTCTGTATTTTTGATTTGTGAATGTTAATGGTGATGGCTGCAGTTGCGCAAGGAGATAGCTTTGCAGGAGGTGGTTCCACTGGGTTATGTTCCTGATTTGGAATCGGCTAAGAGGAATACAGAGAAAAAGAAGAAGCAGGGACAGGTATATATAATATCACAATTAAATTAATCTTTGAATCTTCTTTTCATTCTTTAAATAGTTAACATTTGTTGTTGAGGTATTTTTAAATTTGATCTGTAGCAAGCTTCTGCCCTTATGTGGGGCTCCAGGGTTTGGGTAACGAACACCTGTTGCAAATCACTTTATCCTCAAACTTCTGCTCGAGTCAATCTGTTCCAAATTATGAACTTGATTAGTGTGAAATTATCTTGCTTCAACAAAAGGTCTAGGAGGTTCAGAGTGGATATTCCTCCTCCACTCTTTTTTTTTTTGAATGGAAAATCTCCAAGATTCCACAGTTGTCATGTTTGATTGAATCTTTGTGAACCAATCAAATGCACTCTATGTAGTTATTTTACCATGCATCAGCACCCGTTTCTGATATTCTCCACCTGCAAAATCAACCAAAATGCATTGCCGGCCAGCTGGCCACCGATATTATTCCAAGTAGATGCTTTCTCTAACTAAGGGATTGGTTTTTGCTAGTTTCTGTTAGACTCCAGCTATTATGGTATTTCTGCATAAGATGGATACTTTTACCTCTGGGGGGAGAGGGGAGGGAGGGAGATGACCGATGAAGAAGAGAAAGAGAGATTAATCATACGTGTAAACAAATGCATACATGTATGAAATATATGTACCATTAGCTTTAGATACTATGCTATGGACGACCGTATTATCTTGCTACTGTAATTCACTATAGATATGGATTATCCCGTGGACAGTGGTCATACGTAGTTTGCAGTACTGCTCCTAGGAGAGTACTTTTTAACTTTCGTATATGCCTTAGAGTTTCTTCTAGTAGGAAATAAGTACATTTTGACGACCAAATATGAAAAAGTAGTGGAAGTATATATATATATATTATGGAAAATGATAAATAGCACGTGTTAACCATACAATGAATGGGAAGAATAACACTTTACATGAGAATATGTGCCTAATTTAATGCATATTATAATTTAATTATTTGTATTTATAAGTGTATAACATGTGCTCTTAGAGCATACGTTAACATGACCCATATATTATTACAGAGTACAGATCTGTCTCTTCGGAATATTAAGTAATCTCCACCTCTATTCCTTCCGGTTCTTGGATGTGGTGCTGGACAACCTAAGTGTCTTTCTACTGTAATATTTTTTGTTGTTCTTTTCATCTTTAGGCTCCGTTTGACAACAAGATAAAAAATGGTAGAAAAAATAATTGATTTGTGTGAGAAGTTAGAAAATAAGTTGAGTGATGCAGTTAGATGCTCTCCATTTTTTATGATTAAATGTCCTTCATCCTTTATGTTTTAGATTATTTGTGTGAGAAGTTAGAAAATAATTCTCTTTTATAATTTTTGTTGTTGAAAAAAGTAACTATAGTTTGATTTTTACCTGTCCCCTGAGAAGATCAAATATTCGAAGAGTGAAGCATTATCATCTGCCGAAGATGTAGGGGAAGCAATAGAACCTGTTGATGTTCATGAGTTAGTTACGTCCCTGCTAAAGCGTCTCAGTATTTCTGCAAATCTTTCAGCAGTAGGTGTGCCAAGTTCAACTGAGCCTTGGGCTCCCTTTGATCTTTCTTTTGTTGATAAAAGACTTCGCGCAGTAAAAAAGGAGGTAAAATGGACTTTTGTGAAATGCTTGTTAGGTTTGTTCCCACTTGCAATAATTTTTTTATTTCTTTGACAAAAAATTGAAAATAAAAACTGGGGTAGAGGCTAGCTGTTGTTGAAATATTTGTGTCATAAGCATAATTTAATCGTGATGGGTGGTGTCTGCAGAACTGACTAAACAATTCTTTTGGTCGGGTGGGTATGCAGATGCGATCTCTAAAGCGGAAGTCTCTTCTCAAGGAAGAACAACTTTCAAGATTGGAATTTTTGTACATGAAGCTGATCTCTGTGAAGATTGAAAGATTGCTTTTAGTTTCTATCACCGAAGATGAAGGTGTGTCTGGGACCAGGAAATTTGAATCATTTGACGACAGTTAGGCATGGCCCGTGAGGGGCATAGTATTTTGGGGTGTCTTTTTAGTCTATCGAACCTACTTATAGCTACCTATGTAATTAGAGTGTAACCTCTTTAAATTCTACTGCATAGACTAACACGATTAATTGACAAGTAAATGGGTTGTGTGCTTGGTTGACTTACATGAACTGATTGATACTGCAATATATAAATGTATAAACTTATCTATGCATGTTTTGATGGACATCTTTTTCCCTGGCGTAGTTGAGCTATCTTGGACTTGCCCGTGAAGTGAATCATCGCACCAAGGGTCCAAACTAATTGGGAGAGAATCAATAGATTCCTTTTCGGGTGTGATTCATACCCACGCACTGTAAACTTGAGGCAGATAGATTGAGCTAGAATCTCACGGTTCTAAATATGTAAGCAAGATTGTGCGCAAGGGTTTTATTATTTTGACATATCCTGATTGGAATTTTAAAGGAGAAATTGAATAGATTACACATGGGGAAAAGGAAACAAAGCAATCTACATTTAGGCTATTTTTGACGTGCATAATAAGAAGACATGATATCATAAAAATTATTATATTTCATGATTGGTCTTGGTCAAGATTAGATATTGGGACGGACTATTTGTCTTACGTATGTTGCTTCTTAGGGGTCCACATCTGATCTAAGTCGATAGTATTTAGAACATTCGCATCCAATTTGATCTGATCTTGGACTTGCCTTGCCCATGAAGTAAATCATCGCAATAAGGGTCCAAACTAATTGGGAGAGAATCAATAGATTCTTTTGTGGGTGTGGTTCGTTCCCACGCACCGTAAACTTGAGGCAGATAGATTGAGCTAGAATCTCGCGGCACACGTAAGTATGTAAGCAAGACTGTGCACAAGGGTTTCATTATTTTGACATATCTTGATTGGAATTTTAAAGGGGAAATTGAATAGATTACATATGGGGAAAAGGAAACAAAGCAATCTACATTTAGGCTATTTTGACATAGAGGACGTGATATGATAAAAGTTATTATATCCCATTTTTAGTATTGTTCAGGATTGAATATTAAGACGGATTATTTGTCTTGCATATGCTGCTTCTTAAGGGTCAATTTTTTGGAATCCAATCCAACATGCCCTACTAATCTAATTAAATGTTGCATTGGATCGATTTCAATCCAATTCAACTAAATAAGGATAAAGGGAGCCAATATGGCAAATTAGTAATTCATACTAATTAGATCGGTTTACTTAGCCCTAAAATCGAAACCAATTCAATTTTTTAAGTTTTCCAAGATGGTTCCAGAACAGGAATACTTCGTGTTTGTGGATCTAGAAATAAAGCATTCCTCCTCTGGAAAGGGGGTCAAAACACGATATAGTATATGGGAGGCAGAAAACACGATATAGTATATGGGTCAAAACACGATATAGAAAAGAGGCCAAAGTCAAACAAAAATTAGGTTATTATAATTTACAGGTCAAGGGAATATCTCACCCTAGTATTTGGTTTCACTCAAGTGGCTCAAATGTTTACGCTCTTTGCTCTACAATCAACACCCTATTTTTTCTCTCCTTTGCTTCTACCTCCTCCACCGCTTTTAGGCTGTCATTACCATCCTCCGCCACTACTACCTACCACTAGTTACTCCTTACTCGCCCACACTCTCAGACCGTAGTCCCCTCTCTTTCTTCTACCTCGTCCTCACCTAGGTTTTTTCCACCATCACCACCCCCCTCCGCTGCTGCCACCACCCTCTACTCTCACCTAATCATTATTAATTGGAACCCTATTAAAAATGTATATTGGTTGGTTTAAACCTTATTAGTACTATAGTTGTGGAATGAACACTGAAAATTGAACTCTAGATATGGTTTGAAACCTTGAATTTGCATGTATTTTCACTCGTTGCACCATAAGCAAGTTTAGTTATATTTTCTCGTGCTTATAGGCTGAGTATAGTTTATTTTTGGACAAAATATTAACTTGGGTTATATTAAGTGAATAAGTGTATATTGTACACTAAGAAATGGGAAAGGAAAGAAAGAAAAATAGGAGGAATGATTGCATTTCACTCATTTAAATATATTTATGAGAGGGAGTGGAGAGGAAACGGAAGGAATGGGAGGGAATGTCAATCCTTTCTATTCTTTTATTTTGTTTCCTTCTAATATTTGGATGATTGAGAGGGAAAGGAAAAGTTTTTAATGAATTATTCACGTTATTCCAATTTTAATCCTGATTTGTTAACAATATATTAAATGAGATTCCTTTCCTTCTTTCTATCTAAATAAGATTTATTTTCATTCCATTCTTTTCCATGCTTAGCTATCCAAACAACAATAAAATTAAACTCATTCCTTTCCATTCTATTCCATTCCTTCCCCTCCTAATTAATCATTTCCTTTCCATCCCTTCCTTTCAATCCAAATGCATTGTAACTCGCCTAACATTCAGGAATAGAAATGTAAATAGATGGAATACATGTCGTATGTCACACTATTCATTATCTTTATCCTTTTTTGGCAATTATGTTTTGCATTCACTTAATTTGTCTTCTCGCCCACGCTTTATTTTTCAAAATCACATTAAAAAGTCCTCTTTTTCTAACCAAACAAATCCTTATTCCCCCCCTCCAAAAAAAATATTTTTAATTGACTATGGTCCTTTCCCAGTCATGGCCAGAAAGATCATCGGGAGGTGGATGATGGCCGAAGAGTTAGTTGGAGAAGTCGGCGGCGGAGGAGGAGAATGATGGCTGGAGAAATCAATAGAGAAAGAGGATAGTGATAACCAGAAAGGTCGTTGAGGAAGGAGGAGACGGAGGGCTGGAGAAGGAAGAAGCGAGTGATGGAAAGGCCTCCGAAAAAGGAAAAGAACGGGTCCCAAGTTTAGGAAAATCAATGGAACCCATAGGCACCAAATCTGTTTTGATTTTATGTTGATTTTGTAATTAACAATTTGATTTTTATGATACATAGTAGTGTATAATTAAATATGCATATATATATATGTATGTATGTATTCTCTCTTTCTATTTTGCATGTCTTTTTGCAACGTCAAATTTTAAGAAATTATTTTTTCTCACTTGAATCTAACATTAGATATTATAAATTATTGAAGTATTAATTAAAAAAGAAGAAGATTTGTGTGAAAATGAGCATATATATTCTGGTGGATTATTCATGGTTACAAACTTTAGAAAGAAGAAACATTTTAAGGAATTAAGGCTTTGTTCGGGTTTTAAAATTAATAGGGGTGAATTGAAAGAAAAAAAGAAATTTTAGTGGGGTGAAGAGAAAGTAACCTACAACAATTGGGGTAAGTAGAATACTTTGATGGGTGTATAGAAGATCTCCCTTTTTTTTAGTATGTTATCCAAATCTTTATATGTATCCCTTTGAATAGTACGTTCAATTATTCTTCTTATTACGCTTTCGGATTTCTCGAATTTGAACTATAACTATAGACACGTTACCCCATGTTTTGTTAATCTAAAAATTAGCTCATTCTTAAAAATATATTTGTCTATATGATCTTTTAATTAATATGAAACATTTTATAAGTTATAACTCAAGAAGTAAAGCGAAATATTGCAAAACGTATTAAAATAAAAACTAACATTTTATATCAAACTTTGAACTTAAACGATGAATTTCTTTATGTTGTAAATATAACTTAGCTCTTTCTCTTTCTCTTCTTTTGTATTCTTTTCCAAGTCTTTTTTTTTTTCGTTGGGGTTCAGTTTAAAAGATTTTGGTAAATTGGGCCAGCTTTTACACACCAAACTGAGCATTGTCCAATTTTTTAAAGGTGAGAGAATATATAAATGGTATATATATACACATTATGTATACTAAATTATAGGGGATACCAATACCCAATAAAACAGATTTTCGCAGATATGGAAGCTCAAATCAGATAAAGATTATTCTTGCTGAATACTATCATTATCCATATTCATATTCGTATCTTCGAATATTTAAAAATACTATTCAAACCCTATTTTTTAAATATTCATTCAAATAAATATTCAGCTCAACTTTTACTCATACATTGTATACACAAACATAATTCGTTCTCTTTACTCTTCAACATTACTTCTCTTTCAACAATTTCTAAATTTCTTTGAAGAGTAACACTATTACTAAAACAATTTTCATTTGTGTTAAAGTAATATAAGATACTTAAAGCGTGATGTACAAGCATACAATGCATTATTCATTTTAGCATCAGTAAAAAGTGCTTTCACATTTACACACTTCAAAAGGTCATAATTTTGAATCCAAAAAATAAGTTTCTAATAAAAGTTACATATTCAAAAAAAAAAAATTTGAAAAATGAAAAATTACTCTTGCTATCGTTTTTAACGTACTGACTTTACTTCTATTAGTTTTTGTTACAAACCTTAAAGTTGAATTAAAATTTTAGGATATGTTTAAATTTTGCCTCTAAATGCTTAATCGGGAGCGAACATAGGATTTTTCCATGAGTTGGGTTGGATGTAAACAAAATCTCGTAAGCAATATTTTAATCTAGATCAAAATTGATTAATCCTTAGTTTAAATTAACTGTAAATTCATATTTAATTAAGTAAAAAAGAGAGTGAGTACTAATAAAAAATAAATCCTCCAAATATCATAACATATCAAAACATAAATAAATTAATATAAGAGGTGAGAACAAGCAATTTGACATCTCAGAAAAAAAAAAAAGAAGGAAATTTTATGGAAAAGGAACAAAAAAGTGAAAAAAAAGAAGAAAGAGAAAAGGTGAGAAAACAAGCTAGATATTGTTAATAAAAACTAGAGAGAAAGTATGCAAAAAATGAGAGATTAGTATTCAATTCAGATTTTAAAAGATTTTTATGAATTTTTTAAAATTCGTGAATTCTTTTAAATTTATAGATTATTTTAAATCTATAAAGAGTCTGACAGATTTTAATAAATCCATATAAACTTAAACATATTCTAAAGAATAGACTCTTTAGTATTTCTATAAATTTTAATCAATTCATTGATTCTTCTAATTACAATAAAAATATCAAAGGATAAATAGTAAAATAATTTTGATTACGAATTTAAAATAATAAGCAAATTATAAATTCGCTGCAAACGATTCGAATCGAGTCTAAAAACCCAACAGATTGGGTTTTTTTGCCCTTTCTATTTGATTTTCATATTCTATTTAAAAAAAATTCATAAAAGGGAAGAAAAAATCAAGGGGGTAACATCTATATAGTTTCAAAAGAAGATGATTAATTGGATAATTAAAACTTTAAAAGTAACAGTATCCAAAAAGAAAAAGAGGCTATACATAGAGTGAATGAAGTGGAGGGATTTAAATAGATTATAGAGACGAAGAATAAATAATATATAAGGTTTAGGAAAAGAACAAGTTTTAGATAGAGATAATGGAGTGAAAGGGTTTAATAGATCATAGAGATAATAATATATAATACCTAGGGTTTTGGAGAAAGATGGAAGAGAAATCCATCTGAAATCTTCCGGTTGGAGAGAAGATTTGTTATTTATAAAATAATCTCAAATCCATCAATTTATAAAATCCTTTCAAGTTTATTGAGTTTTGAATATCATAAGATTTTAAAAGACCTTTTAAAATCCTAATTGAATACCCATGAACTTTTAAACTCCAAAAAAATCCAATATGATTTAAATTGAATACACCCCCTCAGAAATGAACAAACATACACAATAAAGAAGATGGGTTAACCTGGTGGTATGCAATCTCTATTTTTTTTATTTGTAGGATTAATGGAAAAACTTAGACATCTCTTAATTTTTTTTATTTTAAAAAATAATGGACATGCACAATTAACAACAATTAAAAAGTTTATAACCACGATTGACCACGAAAAAAGATAAATAATCTAAATGCGAAAAGGGCATAAGTACGTTGTCATTTTTCATCATTTAATCCTTATCACAGTTCTAACTGCTTAAAACTCCTTTATTATACATGGTGAAACCAAGGCGGGACCAGGAAGGCTCCAGCCCATCTCATTTTATAAAGCAGTTAATAGAAAAATCAAAATTTCAACCCACCCGAATTCTAGCCAAATTCACACTAAACCTCCCGTAATTTTATTTATTTTTAAAAGAAGGGACAAACCTAGTTAATAACAATTAAAAAGTTTACAACCATGATTGATTACGAAAAAAGTTCAATGATCTAAGTGTGAAAAGGGCATAAGTACGTTGTCATTTTTCGTCGTTTAACCTTTGTCACACTTCTAATTGCTTAAAACTCTTATATTATACACAAGGGTGAAATTAGGGCGGAACCAGGAGGCAAACCTAGTTGATAGCAATTAAAAAGTTTACAATAAACAGAAAAATCAGAATTACAGCGCACCCAAATTCTAGCCTAATTCACACTAAATCGTATCCCCCCCCCCTTCCCGTTTAAATCACCTAATGGAAAACTAGTTTATTTACACAAATCACCCTAACTTTTTAAGTATTTACAAAAACTAACCCCAACTTTTAATGTTATATTCTATATATTAAAGGGACCCCCCTTTTACCAGAACCCTTCAATTTATTTACCTTTGTATTCAATTTTCCCACATTCAAGCCTCTTTTATTCAATTCAAAAGATTTATTTGTTTTTTGTACTATATTTCAAAAGAGCAAAAAAATAGAAAACAAATTTTTTGAAGAATTTATCAAAAAAGCTCTAGGCTTTTTCATAATAGAGATTCGTTTTGTCTTTTTTATCTGTCCACTAAATTCATTTTTTAATATTTTTTTTCTTGGGGGGGTTTATTTTTGGTCCCCCAAGAGAGAAAAAAAAAAAGTTTGTCATTTGAAAACCACTTTTTCCCTAACTTAGCAACGTAATATTTTTTTCTGAAACTTTCTCTTAATTTTGTGAAAAAAATTGCAGTGGATTTAATAGTAGTAGTAGATTGAAATTGATGTTTTATATTGATTGCAATGTTTATGTTCAGTCAAATTTTAGTTACCGTTGAATGTTAATTAATTCAATGGGATTACCAAGATTATGTCGTAATTGAAATGGGTTGTGATCAAAATGGTGATCAAGCATTGAATTCTAGTGAATTAATATCTAATCCATTACAATTTTTTCTTCACCAAGAAAGGTTGGAACATAGTATTGTAAAGAAGAAGGAGAGAAGATCTATGCAAGTTCTAAAGGCAAAAAAGTTAAGTATGGTTCGCTTAAATACTTGAAAAGTTGGGATTGTTTGTGTAAATAAATTAAGTTTTCCATTAAGTGATTTAACAAAAGGTAAGAGGTGGATCCAATTGGTACTAATTAAAAGGATAATTACCATGATTAACCGGGAAAAAAAGGTTTGATGACCTAAGTGCGAAAAGGGCATAAGTACGTTGCCATTTTCATCATTTAGCTGTTCAATAAGCTGTAGTTTTTTGTTTTTTTTTTCAAATCATTAAGAGGTTAATGGTCATTTTTTTATGATTAAAACTCAGTTTTAAGAGGTATCACTTTCCGTTGGATGCTGAGTATTGAATTTAAACCATCGTTTTAATTTTTAAACAAACACTTAAAATTCAAAGGCCCATTTTGATGATAAATAATATTCTAATGTGTCAAAACCCTAAGATGTGTATAATAATAACAAGAGAAATGAGAGGGAGATCGGAATTAATCGAACATGTGGGGTTCAGAAACTAAATCAAATAAGAATCTAGAGTATCTAAACAATTTCTTTAAAAATCATGTATCACAAAGTACAAACTGGGGTTAGAGGGAGAAAGATAGAGAGAAAACTCAGTTATGAAATTATAAGGTAAATCGGCATCTTCAACTTGGTTAAGAATCAATCTATTTTTTATTTTATTTTTTTATATAGAAGACGAATTAAAGAATGGAATTGGATGTTTATGAGCAATTAAGCATGATACGAAAAGTGTTAGGATGAAAAATAATCCACATTATTAACGTAATGGAAAGGTTTTTGGTATGTTAGTATAGTAAATTACACCTTGGTTAGCCATTTTGGATGATAATCCAAGTGGTTACATATGGTATTAAAACGGACTAAGGACCAGTACCATGTTAATGTGTGGATATTATAGACCATGTTTATGTTGCTGATGGTGAACCGAAATTGCCGGATGCGGATAGCATGCAAGAGCCTAGATTTATTTAGTTTTTGTGACCTTGGCCCACGAGGACATCAGGGATTTAACGAGAGGGAAATTTTAATGCCTCAAAATATCTCATATTGGTAATGCAATGTGAAGGTCCTTGGTGTATATATAAGGTACAATAAACCTAAATTATAACTTAGCCATTTTAAATGAGAACCCCGGTGGTTAGAAGAAGTGAAAGACACTAAAAACTAACAGTGCTTCAAACGTGATAAGCGTGCCGTGTAACGACCCGGTCGCACCTCAGTACGATATTGTCCGCTCTGGGTAGCGTCCTAGACAGGCCTCAGCCCCAGGACATCTACCCTCACGGCTTTGTTTCTGGGAGCTCACGACCAGCTTCCCAGGGGGTCACCCATCCCTGGATTGCTCTGGTCCAAGCACGCTTAACTTCGGAGTTCTTATGGGATCCGAAGCCAGTGAGCTACCCAAAAGGCCTCGTACTTAATTAGCGACCATATCTTACTTATATGGGTCTCCAAGGATCCCCCAACTTCCGGTGTGGGATGCCCCCTTTGAGCTACCATTCCTCCACACAAGGGAGTACTCATCGCTCGAGCTACCATTCCTCCACACAAGGGAGTACTCATCACTCAGGGCGTCACATGCCGGCCTTCGTGATAGGAAAACCTAGGGAGATATTTGAGAGCAAAATAGATGAAATTAGGAACACATGAGCTGGAGACAAAAGATGATGAGAAATTAGGGCTAGCTAAGAAAAGATGTAAAAGATAGGGTTATTTTTGGATAATTCATTCCAATTAAATAAGGTAGTTTCCTTCTTTTGTAAATTAAACTCCAAACTTTCGTTCAACGGGATAAATTGGCTATATCGAAATTCAAAGAGTCCTAAAGTCAAATGGTTAGGCGCATCCTCTAACTAAATAATATTATCTGAAGTAGAAGATAAAAACTTAGCAAGAGCACAAAAAATGGCATTTCCACTCCTCTTTTTTTCTTTTGAAAGTTAATGCTTAGATTAATAGCAAAAATCAACGGCCAACAAATCAAAGATAAAAGGAGGGGGAACATACTCCCAACACTCCAAGCCAGAGTTAGAACAAGAAGCTCTAATGAGAGCATGAGCTACTTGGTTGCCTGACATTCTAATAAAGCTAAACGAACATCCAACTATGTCCTATGCAAGGATTTTACAACGTGAGAAGAGTATAAAGAGTCCCTGCGTATAGCAACAATTAACAAAAGAGAGTCTGACTTAAAACACACATTAGAAAAATTCTTCTCTTTGATCCAACTTAGAGCTTTTCGCATGCTGAGTACTTCGGCGAGAAACAGGTCATCACCGGCTTCGAGGTTTCCATTAGCAGCTGCCAAAAAGAACCAATCTGAATCGCGACAAACAAACCCGAATCCGATTTTACCCAAACTTGAAAATACTGCCAAATTAGTATTACATTTAATATGCCCAACTACTGGCTTGCACCAAGAGAAACTCCCATCCCCATTATCGGAACCAACACCACCAGTAGGGACTGTTACTCTAGTTGCCGCCTACTGCGAAAGCCACCTTTGAGCTCGACTCACCACCACCGTTTCACTCAGCCTTCGATTGTTCCATTCCTCTTTAACAAAAGAAAAGTATAACGACCGTCTTACCGTTGTTGTATATATACTCTTTAATTTTGAATAGAATAATTAGTTTGGGATATGTAGCTCAAATAGTAAAGGCATTGAATTTGGCTCGAAAGATCCTTAGTTCAAACCGAGCATTAGTACAACAATTGTCTCCATACATGCCGGTACGCTTAGCTTTAGTACAATAAGATCCATCTTGTGTTACATGGAACGTACTATAGCAAAATATACAGATTCCTAGTCTAATAGGAATGTTTTTGTTATAAAATCTTAACCTAATAAACTTATGCTTTTCATCTTTTATATATATAAAAGCATAAGTCTAGTTAAAACACACTTTTTAGAGCTCTCAAATCACAAGAAGACATTAGAGAGATTTTCACCATCACACTAGGATTTTAGTTTCACCCCATCATCGATCCAAGTTATTCTCTTATAAGAACTAGGGTTTGGAGATCCCAAATAAAGTGTATCTTTCAGTTGCAATTGTGTGGGATCCCCGACCCCCGACGGATGGAGGTTTACCCCGGCACTCGATGTAGTGGCCTATACCGCCACCTGGTTTGTCCCATGGCGCTTATCTGTCGAAAGCAACAACAAGAATTTTGAGCTACCATTCGCCTCACATTTAGAATTCCAATGCATGGGATCGAGAGAAGTAGTTAAGCTTGGAAATTTCAATTCAAAATAATTGACTAAACAACATATTTTGAATCAAAAGGTTTTAAAAATTTAATTTGCAGCCAGGTTGTGTTTTGTCTTCGTGATAAGTTTTAAACATGTTCTTAATGAAGTAATGATGATGGAGTACGAGTTAAACACTTATGGTGTGTTTGTCGCGCGAGATTAGAAGCAGAATTGAATTAATTAATCATATCCGGTATTTGTTGTCGGAAATGATAGGATAAATAAATCATATCATGTGTTTGACGACGCAAAGGTGGATAGGATATTTTAATCCTATCCCGCGTTTGGTGCAACACGGGACTAGATTGAACTCAAGATTAATAATCATTTTATCCCTTTAGAACCGGATAAATATACACCACCCCTTATAGGTGGTATTATTTTATCCCATGGTTGTTGGATAACAAAATGAATATAAAAAATAATTTTTAATTATTTTTTATTTATTTTAATCTTTTTCTTTATGCCTTTTAGATAATCAAATTTATTAATGAAAATTTTCAATCACCCAAAGTCACATTAACTCAACTAATAAAATTCATTTCTTATATAATATAGTACTTTTATTTATTTTTTATTAAATGAAGGTATTTATAAGAAACTTTAATTATAGAAAAAATTGTAACATTAGAATTTGAAACTGTACTTAATGCTTAGTTCATAAATATTATATGTAATATAGAACTTTTTCCCCGAAAGAGTTTTTTACAAAATTTATTTATAAATAGGAGAATCGCATTAGTTAAAAATAAAATTGTGGACAACAATTAAAATTGCATATATTTTTAAAAGAAAAAGCAAGTTGTATTATATAATATCTGGACCTGTAATCCGAAACTCCATCAAATGCAAAGTTTATTAAATCTTTACCTGACTAGTCCTTATCCTGTTCGACCCACTTAATCCTTATCCGACTGATATCTTTCCTATCATATCCCACATAATTCCTATCCGACTAATTTCGACTCTTATCCTATCATACCTCCTTATCCGGTACGCCAAACACACCCTTAATGGATAGACTGCATAATCAATCATAGGCAAAATCCAATAATGTTAGGCTACAAGGGTGGGCAAGATTCAATCCAAATGGACCGATCCAATACTCCGGATTTATGGATTGATTGGATTGGATTAGAACTACTTTTTGAAAACTGAAAAATATTGGATCGGTTTCTGATTGAGGCTGCGCAAACCGATCCAATTAGTATTTTTTTTTTAAAGTGAGACATGTCTTTGTATTTTTGGTGGTCATATTGCTAAGACTCCTTTTTTTGTTTATTCAGTTGGATCAGATTGAAACTGATCCAATCCAACATTTTTTTAAATTGGATTGGTAGGGCGTGCCAGATTGAATTGGATGCCAAATACCAAAACGACATCGGATCAAACCGGATATGAATGGTCTAAAAAAAACACCAGATTGGATTGGATGCCCATTTATAGGCTATGCATCAATCCAAACTAGGCAAGATCGACGCGCCCACTCTGGTACTTAGAACATGGACTGGCAGCCAGTCGATAAATCTTGGCCTACCCAACATCGATGCGATGATCCGTAAATTCTGGAAGCTTTTAATTTTTAACGTTTTTTAAATATACACGACTCTTGGACCTGATATGGAACAATAATTCTAGATGGATGGAAAAAATTGGCATAAAAATTGACATATCAAATATGACCATCATGTATTGGTTAAAAGAATCATATCACTTTCTATTTTAACAATAAATAATTAACACATTGATATGTCTATTTTTTATGTCAAAGTTTAAAGTCCATGTAGAATTACTCGATATGGAAAGCTATTTCATTCCTATACATTTAGAGGAATATACGAGATTTTAATACACATACGTTAACTTTTAATTCTCTCAAACTATTTCAATTTTTAGAGAGATTCTTCGTAAACATGTCATACCACCTAGAGTTTTTTTGTTGAGTACCATTGTTCTTATATTCTAAGGACAAACCAGATCCTACAATTAGATTCTTCTAGCATATCGAGGAGTTGGAAAGTGGCCAACATAACGAGAGTGAGTCTGTGGCAAATGATACGCTGTGTAACTTGTTTAGCGTGCAATTCAAAGATCAGGAGTTGTGTTTGATGGTGTGGGGCCTACAAGATACAAGTTGGATTAATCTTGCGTGATTCAAGAAGTTTGTAAGTTAAGCGTTGTCTGTTAAGTCTGTAAACTCGTCTATTCATAATGGAACTATCAGTTGGACCAAATAGAATTAGTCATAAGCAAATACGGGTATCTCTATAGTTCTTGGTGTTGTGCAAAAGTGACTTTATTATTTTGATTTATGTTTGCACTTGTGGATAATTATGTATGCATGCTAGACAACACCAAACCGTTTTCATAAAGTAAAATTGAGCTAGACCATAATCTAGGTTTTGCTTTATATTCCACCACTAAAATAATTTTCAGTATAAAAACGATCAATAATTGACCTAGACAGTCTAAAACGTTCATTTGGTATCAAATAAAGTCCCTTAATTTGCGAGGATTTTATGATTATATTCTCTATTTACTTTACCTGCTAGGATGAATAAGAATGATGAGTTTTCTAAGGTTTCCATGTTAGATGGAGTTAATTACATGTTTTGAAAAAAGGCATATGCAAGTCTACCTTCAAACCAAAGATGCCTTTCTGCCCATCAGGTGGGCAAGTTAATTAAAATCACTTTTTAATAAATTAATTCATTAGAAATCAATCATATAAGAAATACTATTATTATTTTGTCGTATATACTATGTTAACACCAAAATGAAAATTCAAACATTCTAGTAAAGGTTCTGGTTCAGTTGAGAAATTAATAGTCCCTCCATTTTCTTTTGATGTCTTAAATTAATAGTTTCATTTTATTTTTGAGAGTTAAATAATGTATCGAATAATAGAAATTGATTTTTTTTTTCAGTTGCCCATTGATTAAATTTAAATTAGTTTTTTAAAAAATAAATAGTAGTACTATGTTTTGAGATACAGCGGCTAGCTCAAGAACTCGATTAAAAAACCTATTTATTCGAATCTCTACCTTAGTAAAACTTAGCCTATGGGTTTATAATGAGGGATACGCACATAAACAAATTAGATGCAACGATCCAAAATATCCTACATTAATAATGTAATGAAAAGATCATTGATATATATATATGGGCGTGGTAAACCTAAATTACAAATTAGACTAGCCATTTTCGGTGAAAAACCGGGTGGTTACATTAGAATCTAGAAATGTTTCAGGCAGTGATAGCAAGATCCTGGCGGCCAGTGATTCAATGAGAGTCATGCCTTGCAATTTGGCTTCTTTTATAAGCTCCAAAAGGAATATTTCGTAGCACAAAAATCCCCATCTCGTCGATTCTTTTTCATTGAAACCAGATTTCTGAAATAGAATTTGGATCTGCATCAACCAAAAAACTTGTTCAGTCAATTCTGCAGACGCCCACCCACCATGATTAAATTGTGCTGATGATGCAAACATTTCAACAACAGTAACAGCTAGACTCTGCCTCAGTTTTATTTTTATTTTTTTGTTAAGAAAATTTATCATGGAAGCGGGTACAAAACGTAACAGGCATTTAAAAAGTCCTTACCTCATCTGTTAGTGCTCGAATTCTTTCATCATCAGTAGTACCTACTGCAGTAGGATTTGCAGAAATACTAAGCTCATTTATCAACTGGGACGCAACTGGCTCGTCAGCAAAAACAGGTTCGTTTGTTTCATTTAAATCTTCGGCAGACGATGAAACTTCAGTTTTCTGATCCTTACCCTTATCAAGAGACGGGGTAAAAGAAAAAATCTACAGTTACATCAACAACAGAAAATCATTAAAGGGAAAATAACTACAAGAATGGAAACAAAAATAAAAGATCTGTACTTACTTTCACTACTTTTCCATATATAGTCGTCAAACTGTAATTATTTCCTATGAGGACAACCTTAACTTGAAGCATATGACACACAAGCTAAAAAGTACTCTCCTTGGAGTGCTACCAACCATTTGTATTAATTAGAAGGGTTAATTTTACTTAAATAGGCATATTCCTTCTGAAAGGGTGTCAACAGAGCCTCAAATTTTACTATAGAATTCCCACAAAAACAGGGCCCACATTTAGATATAGATTGTGTACATGAGACTAATACTAACAGTAACGAGGGAAAAAAAATAGTGTGTTAGAATTTCAAAGTTCAAACGAAAACAAGAGTTGCGTACAGTCGTACACTTGCCACTACATAGATTTTAAGACTTGCCAACCATAGTATTAGAGGGCTTCGGTGGTTGCCACCAAGCTCTGGCAATATATATATATAATATACGCATAATTTTCAGAAATCTTGCCGGACCTGATTGCAGATAATTGAGAAACAAGATCATAAAACACACAGAATGTTGCTTACGTTACATTATATTTAGGTTACCATTATATTCATTATCTGGCTCTCACTCACTCCAGAAAGAGAGTTCCCAGTTTTTTCACTCTCCCTCAAGGCTTCAAGGCAAGGAACATAACAATGTCAACAGTGGCCAATTATAAATGTCAGTGAGCAATAAAAGCCAAAAACAAGGCGCAATCGAAGATGACGGCAATGCATGCAAAATGAATAGCTAAGACACAAACTGCACGTATATGGCAAGATTTCAAACTATAAGGACCCGATTACTTTCACTATTAAATTATATAATATCCAAAGCTAATGGAAGGTAAGAAGATTTCCAAGCCCTAATTTGTTTCTAGTACTATGTTTTACATGTCATACATATGTATTATGTATGATTAATCTCTTGATTACTCATCACTGTGCGCACATGTAAAGTTACAGAGGGATTGTGGGTAGTTGATTTTAATGTATGGCCAATGGAAACGTGCATTCTCCCCAGGCAAAGGTATATATCTTATGCAGAAATACCATAATAGCTACAGTTTACTTGAAACTAGCAAAAAAACCAATCCCTGCATTGATGAGAACATCTATGTGCACTAACATCGATGGCCGCCAATGTGCTTTGGCTGCTTTCATGGGTAGAGAACATCATCAATAATAGGTGCTGATGCACGGTAAAATAACTACTAAGAGCGCGTCTGATTGGTTCCATTGTTTCGTGTGCAATTGCGTTTTTTTCTGCCTAAAACGCTATATAACATAACGTTGCTCTAGTTACTTTTTATCCAAATTGCTTAGGCAATTTGATGGCGTGGCACGCTATTTTACGCTAAACTCACGCTATTTTACACTATTGCTAAATTACTCACGCTATTTGGGACCACCAACTTAAAAAAAATAAGGGGAAAAAAGAACCCTAGCCTTCTTTTCTCTCCTCCAGCAGCCGTTCTTCAGTCATTCTTCTCAGTTGAACGAACTTCTTCTCCATTATTCTCTCTTCTTCTCTGTTGAACTCTCTTCTCCAGTGGAGGTCTGGAACGAAGCTACTCTCTGTTGGAAGTTCAAATGAAGCTGCACAGACGGGGTGAAACGAAGCTGCACAGAGGTGGTGAAATGAAGCTGTACCTCACCTCTCCTATTCGTTTTCTCCTCTGAAGACTGAAGTTATTAAGGCAATAAACGAAGCTGGACAGTCTGATTTACCCATTTAAATGAGTAGCCTTGTTCATTTAAATTAGTTTCTCTCCAATAAATTAGTACCCTTGATGTGTTTGAAATTTTGATGCGTGTTGAAGTTATGTTACTTGGATTTTTATATTTTGGTTAATTTGAAGTCTTTTATTGGATTTTTATTAATGATCTTTAGTAAATATTATTTTTAATTTTTTTATTATTACGTTAATCATTTTCCGAATTGCTTTCGCTATTACGCAATTTATGAGCGCTATGCAATTCCGGAACCAAAACGTAACACGTTACGCTACCGCAATTTAAAACATTGATTGGTTCGCATGAATTCAATCAAACATGACTATTGTAAAATCTTAGCCGATTTGGACTTGCGTTTGGCATCCCAAACAAAAACAGAACCCCGTGGAATCAGTTCCACCTCCTGCAAAGCCATCTCCTTCCCTAACTGCAGCCACCACCGTTAACATTCCAAAACACACACTCACACTCACACGCACTGTGATATACATACATCATGTAAACAGAAAAGGACGTAATAACAAACACATACCGGGCCTTCTTTGGATTGGTGAACCACAACTAAATCTTGAGGAACATAATCAGCACTAGTTTGAATTGGCATTTGAAGGGTTCTGCTGGGTCTTCCAGCTTGGGAAAGAATTCTCTCGCTTTCTTGTACGGTTTTGCACAACTGAGGCAATTCTTTCACTTCTTCTCCCCCTCCTCTGCTGCCTCCTTCTGCAATGCTCGCCCTGTCCACAAAATGATTGTAGATGGAGAATATAGAGTGAGATGAAAGTACCAATCAATCACTTAAAATGTTTCTTAAAAAACAGGATTCTGTTTCAATAGTCAATGCAGTTAAAAATATAAGCAAGAAAGATCTAGTGACATCCAAGAATAAAGAGTTTAACATCCAGAAAACACATGGATACCATCCTTTTGGATTGGCGAGGGCCAATGGCTTTGCCAAGATACAAAAGCAACTGGAACCTAGAAGTTACTGATTCTACATTGAGCGAAAAGAGAAAGTGTAGTAGTGTTTGTTTCTAAAAGGGCATTAAAAACTCGTTGGTCAGCAATTCATAGCCGCAATACAAATCCTCTCGGCTCAATTCGAACGCCTCACATGCCTATCATGCCTTCAAATCACTTCAATTGTTAGCCTCTGACTCGATCCTTCACAAACCTCAATGAAATGGATTCAGGACTTAATTGAATGTTCAATTAAAGTTGAACATTTAAATTGGCTAATTCAATTGATGAAAACCCTAGATGGGGAGTTGGGGGAATTTCATATCTCAGAGTGTTTGATTGTCTCTCTAAAAGCTCAGATCTAGATCTCAAAGTTATGACTTCAATTGTACTTAAAAAGTTTTTGTATGGAGAGTTTGAACAAGATGTGCACACTCAAAACATGTCAAAACCACTTGAAATCGGATTGATCGACTGAAATAGGTGGATCCATCCATCAGAGGATTAAAACATGGTTTGCCAGAATTCCCTCATGTCGGAACGATCCGCCCGTTTCACTGGATCGATCCGATCCCTTGTTCCTGCTGTGTTTTGCCTTGATTCTTGCATTAAGCTTAAAGGATCATATTGAACATCAATGCAACATGTGTATATATGTATATAGAGGATATTTAAGATGCCTGATCATGGCAACACCCAAGCGGATGCTAGTATTTAACACAAAGTTTTGTAATAAAAACAGTTTTTTTCATTTAAAAATCCATTAGTTATTTTCATTCCAATTCACCATCTAGAGTTCAAATGTCAACCACTTAAGAGCATATTAACTCGTCAAAGCCCGAAATATGAAAAATTTGATAATCCGGCTTTAGGTAGTCAATGTTTAAAAAACGAGCGACTCGTACAAGTCAACTTGCAAGTCAATGCGAGGCGGAGGGGTACAGCCTTGAGGCTTACGCCTTGTTTGACTGAGGTGGACTAGTCCACTCGTGACCGAGTTAACTCGTATGAGGCAGGTGAGTCAATTTTACGCTGTTTTTTATTTAAATTTTTTTTTCTTTTTCTTTTTCTATTTCTTTTGTACCTTCTTTCATCCCAAGCCCTAAATGACCTATGCCTCTCTCTCTAGCTCTCTCCCTCCAAGCACAATCGATCGTCTCTCTCCCTATTTTTCTAGTTACATTATTTAGTATAACTTGCACTTGCACAATCCACTGATGAATTATTTGATTAATTAAGGAGAGGGAAGGTCAGTGATTGATGTGGCTTTTGATGTTGTAGGTGAGCCGAAAAGGCTAGCAAAATATTGTTCTGGCCTTGTGCTGCAGACTGAGAAGGAACGTCAGCAGTTCCCACAGTTCCTGTAGACTCTGCAAAGAAAGCAGTTTTTTGGCCACTGGGTAAAAGAGGGATTTGGTGGGTAATGACTGGAGTGTTGTGTAAAGTGGTTTTTCGAGCCAAAGACCCATCTGTCAACCTCGTGAATTAGTTCTTGAGGCTGAAGAACAGCTTTAACACCACTATAACTTCCCTCTCCTTATTATTTAGTTATATTATTTAGCATAACTTGCATTGCACGATCCACTGATGAATCATTTTGTTTTTATTAAAAACTGAGGCTTACGACTCACCTCGTTAGAGCAAAACGCCTTGAATACGCCTCTCGAATTTAAAACATTGGGTAGAATGCCCAAGTTGAAGTTACTTCTTTCGATCACAGACACAAACTCGCCTTACAACTTAAACATAGCTATTTTGGCATCGGAAATGAGCCAAAAAAACATGGTCTTTATAACATAGAACTTAAAGAGGCCCAAAAGCATGAAAAACAAAGAAAATACGGGATGAAAATAACATCAACAGGAGGCTCAACGCCCAATTTGGTTGAGACATAGATCACTTGGAGTTATAGAAAACATCTTAGGATAAGTTTTGAGGGAGGCAGAGACAGATCCTAACATGTGTCAACATGCTGTGCAGAGACGGCACTTTTTTCATATTGTTATACAAGATAATCATATATAAATAGACACACAAATAAAACGTATTTAAGAATACATGCGCGGCTTAGCATACACGTAAACTAAACACTAGAGTAAACATATGTGTTCACTGAATGTTCAATTGAGCAACAAAATGATAGTGCAGACTACTACAGACCAAACGGAGCATAACATCACTTGCATATTATGGGCTTAAGGCTTAACAATAAATTGCCAGCTTTCCTAGATGCAACATCAACTGCTTTTAGGTTTTTTTTTTTTTGATAACCATGGGTATCGGGGCCCCATCCCCACTAAACCCATGAGGCCCTGGTTGCTCGACCGTGAGACGCCCCCAGTGGCCCAAGAAAGGTTTCACAAAGCGGGGAATCGAACCCGAGACCATGCGCCCACCTATACAGTCCCAAGTTCACCCTTACCTCTGTGGCAACCCCTTGGGTTATCAACTGCTTTTAGTTATCCAAGCAGTTATTTGAGGATACATAAATGAAATAACAGGTACTAATGAATTCTACTCCCCCATCTGATAATGTCCCACTTTGACTTTAATATTTTTTATGAAAACACCAATTTCAACCTAATCAATGGCAAATAATACAACCTATTTTCCATTGTGAGATCAGGTACATTGATTATGTCCAGAAAATCAGTTTTGAAACAGAATGGAGTGATAATTTAAAGCTTAGCAAAACACGTAGACGTATATATTGTATGAAAGCAAGTGGCCAGTGCATTAGTGAATTACAACATCTATCCACCAAAACTTTAGCTACTAGGATAATGGAATTCCAACTAGATGGAAGTCAAAAAAATAAGCCACGGATTCCAAATTAACTGAGCAAAATAGATGTATCAGTCTACGAACGGGCCTGATGGGATATTGACTAAACCAATTAAGAAGTATCGAATTTGATGCCATATTTCAATCTTGGAAAAAATAAAATAAATGGTAACTTATTCCCAGTGATGAAGCTTGATCACTATTAAATTTATGATGTGGTCCGTACATCCATTTAGGGGACACACATGGGCAACTAACTAATATGTGCTAAAACCAACTTGTTAGTAGTACAGGCAAGAACTATTATTAAAACATAAGTAGAAGTATAGAGCATTAAGAGTGGATAAATACCTATCCGATCCATCTTTGCCCATTTGAACAACTCCCAAGCAGTCCAAACCTGGCTTGTTAGACCCTTGGCACCTGATAGATACATAGTAATAAGAACAATAACAAACAAAGTGATGAACACGAGTACTTTTTGTAAAGACTTGAGAACCATAGTGCTGTTTATATACATTAGAGCTATTTACAAAAATCACCCCTAAAGTATACCTCTTGTCTCACTTTGGTCCACGAAATTCAAAGATGCATAAGTTCATACATGAAGTTTCACCTGCGTCTCACTTTCCCCTATTTTTGGACGGACCGTCTAAAAAGCTTACAGAGTTAGTCATGTGCAAGGCACGTGAAGGGCAAAAGCGAAAAAACACTATTCTTATTCTTCTTCCTTTCTTTTCTCCCTCTCCATCTTATTTCCTTTCTTCTTCTTCTTCCTTAATTTTCTCCCCCTCCATTAACACACAACTCCATCTTATTCCCCCCCCCCCTCTCCTCCATCTTGTTTCCCTCCTCCTCCCTTCTTCTTATTCTTCTCCTCCTCCCTTCTTCTTCTTCCATTCTTCTTCTTTCTTCTTCATTCTCATTCTCCGGTTGTTCCAATGCCTATGAACCCATTTCTAAAAGGAGAAAGTGGGTTAATGAGATAGTAATGTTTTTACCTTCGCCGAGGCTGACCATCGCCAGAGCAGCTACTTTCTACGGCTATGGAGGCTACTTTCTTTTCTCTCCCCTCAAAAGTTTTCACTTTCCCATTTTTTTTCTCTCTTTCTCTCTCTTCCCCCAAAGCACTCTTTTGTTAATTTCAAGATCCCTATTATCTATCTCTCTAAAGATTTTGGAGTGGTGCAAAAAACATTAAAAGAAAAAGAAGAAGATGGTGGAGTTGTGTGTTAACAGAGGGAGAGAAAACCAAGGAAGAAAAAGAAAGGAAAGAAGATGGAGGTGGAGAAAGGAAAGGAAGAAAGAACAGTGTTTTTTGCTTTTGTCCCTCATGTGCCTTGCACATGAATTCTATTAATTTTTTAGACGGTTGGTCCAAAACTAAACTCATGCATTTTTTAATTTTGTGTACCAAAATGAAATAAGAGGTAAACTTTTAAGAATGATTTTTAGTAAAAAACTCAATAAATTATAGTACAAAATATCATACATGGTGAAAGCAAAGGTGGGCTGAAATTGTTCACTCGTGATCTCTCTAATTGCATTGTATATTTTATGTCTCAATAGAATCACGCGGCAAAAGTCTTCCTCTTCCTCCCCCTCATGAGTAGGGTCTGCCTCCTGCTGTAACATCTCGACTCTAAAGAGGAGTACGTGCATATCCCAACCATCCGTCACTCTCCCAAAAGGCTCGGACAATAAAAGGCAATATCTTTTGTCTCCTAAGTAATTAACGAATGCGGTTTGATTACACCAACAAGGGGGTGGAAAAACCTTATTGAGTTCCTTCAGTACTTGGGCACGTCCTAGAGTGGCATCTTTATATGCTACTAGCCCTCTACTAGTATAAGCTACTACTATACCATCATCATCATCAGACTGGGCTACTACATGTCCCTCAAACCTAAACGGACTATCCTCCACGCACCCGGAAATGGTCCAGGTGCAGTCGTTAACGTTATAAGTATAAAGAACCTCGTGCCTCCTCACAAAGATATGTGGGCCAAGGACTGACGCGTAGAGGTCTAATATAGGCCAACTACAGTACAGACCAGGAGGGTCAGGCAGGGCTTCCCAGGAGTTTTCGATTGGGTCGTAACGCTCAAAGGGTATGCAGACCTCCCCCCTGTAACAGTGGTGCTGCCCAGAAAAAACATAAACTTTCCCATCCACTATGGCAACCTGGGGACATGGTTTCGGGGAATTCATGGAAGAAATCTCTTGTATTCGATGACGATGAGGATCGTAGAGAAACATGCGATCGCTCAGTCTTTTGAAGAGACTCGGATCGGATAGAGAACAATCCGATTCAAGACGCTGCCCCTCGTTCAAGACTTCACCGCCTAGCAAATACAAGTTGGAATTGTAGGCAAATGCCCCCATCCCCACGGAAGATCCCTATTCGGGAAGTGTAAAAGAGTTTCAATAGGGGATTTGCTTCTATCCTCCCCCTCCTCGAGAAGAAGTTGGGTGAGATTGATGCGACATAGATCTTCCCGTAGTACAATATATAGATAGAGGTATTCCTCCTCTTCGTCTTGCGTGTTTTTCCCCTCCTCTTCCATTTTTTTTTTTTTTTTGCTCTTCTTCTTCTGAAGGTTCTCCCGGTTAGGGTTTCGAAGGCTGTAGCCGGCCGGCAGGCAACCAATGATTATGGCGGGTTTCGCTATAAATTGTTGGCGGCGTAATCAGGGTTAGGGTTTGTGACCTTGTGGCCTTGATCGAGAGAGAGGGACAGAGAGAGTAGACGAGGTGGTTTTTTCTTCGGTCCGTTTAATAAGATAATTCTTCAGTCCGCTTAATAAGGTAATCAGTTTTCTCCCTTCATTTTTTAAATAGAACTAGTTAGTAAACCCGCGTGCGATGAACGGGTGTATCGTTAAATTTGTTTTTTTTTTTTTTTCTTTTTGTTATAGCATTTTACCAAAAAAAAAAATTAATATTTTAAAATTTTAGACTTACAATAATAATTGATAAATCTTAAAATAATATTTTTAATTTTTTCACAAACTATAAAAATAGATTAGTGTAAAATGGTGTTACATTAACAATATGATAATTTACGCTAATGCACTTTTAGTTGACACACAAATAGAGATACTTGAAAAAACAAAATCAAACTCTTCATTATGCATATAGTCATTACTACATGGAAGAGAGAGCTATAAATAGAATTAATTAAGAGTATTAATTGCAAGACACATGATATTCAAACAAAAGTCTCTTCTCACTATCCTCATTACAACCTTGCGCGATGCGCAAGTGAAATGGAATTATTGTAATACATGATGTATAGCTTGTAAAATACTAATTTACATAATTCAAAAAATTAGCATATACAAAATGGCAACTTGTAAAATTCTAATTTATAAATTTGTACAATTATAAATAAATTGAATTTTTAATTTCAAAATTATAGATTTTTACCTATCAAAAATTATATTTATTGGAGATCCAAGAGTGCCGTCATCTTAATCAATTTTAACTATAACTATGTAGATTGTAAAATTAAGATTTTTTTTTTTTTTGAAAAAATCGTTTGTATGGTTACACATGTCTAACGGAGTCTAAATTTTTTGTGCTTGACAAATACAACAAATGTAAAATGCAAGCAAGAGATTAAAATTATATATCTCAGCATCTTAAGTTCCTTTGTAACAATGTGAAAAAATGAAATAACAAACTTAAAATAATTATAAATAAATAGAATGATTAAAATAAGCCATATGCACCTTGTAACTTTGGTATTGCAATAAAAGGTTATCTATGAATGAAATATGAAATAATTAAATTTAAAGGTAAAGAAATAATAAATTTAGAAATACGTATTTTAGTAAAACGAACAAACATCATACATGATGCTTAAAGAACAAACGGGGTGATAAATCTAAAAAGAAAAAAAGAAAAGAAAAAGGAAACAAAGATGTAACAATTCAACTTAAATGAAAAAATTAGACAAAAAAGAAAAAAAAAATGAACCCAAGGATTTTTTGAACCTAAATTTGTAGAATACAATATAAAATAAAAGCAGAAAGCGAAACATATTATATCAAACCAATTAAGAGAACATAAATAACGAAAAAGATACAAATTAAATCTAAGAGAGAAGTGAAACCAAATCAAATCATTTATATACATGTATAATTTGTTTTTGTAACACTTTGACGACTTTTGCGTGATAACTTGATTATCAATCTTTGATGGATAAATATTTCTTTATATAAGTGATAAGTGATAAGATATTAAAAAACAAATAGTCATATCTAAGAGAATTCGGGGTTATATAATAGTTCAATAGGGATTTATATTTGTGCATTTTGTATATATTAATTGAAGTATAGATATTTTGAATAATCTTTTATAAGAAGTTTTTAATTTTGTATTTTATTTGTTGTGATTAGATGAGAGGAGAGAGAAAAAGTACAATAAGAAGAGAGAGAAATGTGTAATGAGAAATGAGAGGAGAGAGAGAGACGTATGTAGTGAGAGGAGAGAAAACGTGTATTGAGTGCAGAGAGAGAAACAACCTAATTAAAGAGGAACGTCATTATTGTGGCACATGTGGCAATATAAGATAAATATATTCTCACTCCTTGCGTTTTATATATATAAAATAGATTTGAAAATATAATAACTTAAAATGTAAAATATGAATTTTAATAAAAATCAAGAAAAATAATAATAAATTGTTTAAATTGATAGTTAACAAGTGTTAGAATTTTATTGATTGTTGCAAAATTTACACAAGACTTTACAAAAATATTATTGGAACGTATTTTTTTTAGTGTTAAAGTTTTTTTTAAATGTTACTTGACACATACAATTTACAGCTCAATTTTTACACTACTATTAGTAATACTCTAAAGGTGTCTTTGATTGCAAGCATGGAACTTGTATAAAAAGAAAATAAGTTCTAAGCAGGGGTGTAGCCATGCCTTGGCTACCCCGGACGGTAGCCCGAGTATAATTTTTTTAATTTTTTTTTAGTAATAAGCTTAAATTTTATTTTTAAATATATGTGTATAGCCCACCTCATTTTTTTTAATATTATTACTCTACATTTATTAAAATTTTATCTATTCATTTACCACTCTTCATTTAAATAATATTAACTAAAATAAATGTCTAATACCTTTTTTTTTCACTTTTTCAAATTTCAATTGTCTTCTTGTCTGTATTTATGACGTACATAGTTAGATATAAGGGAAAATTATTATATTTTTGAATATTTCATATCTACACTTCCAACGTATATAAAAAGTTGGTATCTTTTGTATGTATTTGAATATATTATATTTGTATTTTGATTTGTTATATTTTAACGTTGTTATTGTTTAATTCTTAGCCCGGGTCATTTATAATTCCTAGCTACGCCCCTGGTTCTAGTTAATTGAATTGCCTAGAATTGAGTTGCATGAAAAATGTCAATTAAATATGTTTGATTACCTTAATTCTCTACCTGAAAAATATTGTACTTTTTCATCTTTTAGAGTTTGATAGCCATTATTTTCTATGAAAAATGGTAGTATTACGGCATTTTTAATGTAGAAAAAATTATTGGTCTTATTTTTTTTTACATAATTTTATAATTATGATGGATCTTGTTTAATTGATATTGATTAGTATATTTTAAATATTAAATTTTTTATTTTTTATTTTAAGTTATAGCATTTTTAATGTAAAAATTAGGTAAAACTTTGTCTTGAAATTTGTGCTTCTTTAGCCTAGAAAATAAAAACCACCTCCCTCCTAAGAAAATGTTTTCAAGGCTTTGGTGGAAAATGAGCTCAATGATGAAAAAAATATGGAATTTAACCATCTACAAAATTATGGTAATCAAACACACCAAAAGTGGCAATTTGGGTGGAAAAGCTCTATTTTCCATAAAAAAATAAAATTATGGCAATCAAACACATCATAAGAAATCTAAGGAAAAGTCCGGGGTGATTCAGGAACTTCCTTGAGTTTATCCTTTTCCTTTTTGAGATTTATTAAGTTAATTTGTATTGATTATTAAATTTCAAACAAAAAATAAAGAAAAATGGAGGACGTCTACTCCTAAAAATGATTATAAAATGGAGAGTATATTATCACATTCTTCAATTTATTTTCCAACTTTTTGCATAAATCAATGGTGTTTCCAATTACTTTCCATCTTGTTATCAAACAAAACCTAAGGATTTTTTGTCTATAAAATAAATGATTGCGAGATCATTTTTAACTTATGAAAAGGTTTTCCTTTCTAATGTCAGATAAAAGGAGAGAGGAAGTAGATAAGGCACCATAACTTCTTCAAATATGCATATCAAGTTTCAACTATTAACAACACATTGTTTAAGGTGGCGTTTTATCCCTTTACTATCATTCCAATTCATCACATTTTTACTCACCTACACTCTAAAAACCACTCCCACTTTAATACTAATTAAATAATAATTAACCACAATTAGTTAATAATTAATAATATTAAAAAAATTAAAAACAAAAATACCAAACCTTTTCAAATTTTGAAACCATCCCTCCCTCCCAACTCCCAATTGCTGGACAAATGAACCTTAAGTCCCCACTCCTAACTGCTGCACAATTCAATCATCATTGTAGAGGAAGAAACTTGTTTGCAAAAACCCTATTGGCTGGCCCATGTGAGTTCTTGAAATCATTGACTTGCAAAATTGAATTCACACAACCAGGCTTCAAATCAAGCTTTTGAATTCCCTTCTCCGTCAACTGAAACCTCCACCTCAAGAATTGCCCCTTTTTATCATCTGTTATAAACGCCTTTTGATAAGGCTCTTCATTGTCCAAAACCCCAAAAATATTTTAACAAATTAGGCGACCCTTTTGATCAACTTAGCTCATGTAAGCAGTTGAGGCCAAATCGATCCCAAATCCTTGTCCAAGATCGAATCGATCTTCATCTTCTTCCTCCATTAAAGGGTCCTTTCTTTAGCATTTCTAATGCCTCATTCTCATAAAATTCCCTAGCCCTCAAGAACTTTTAATAGCACCAGATTGGCACATTTGGTGATATTACTGAGTAAAAGGGGTGTTCCTCATAGAGAGATTCCTTCATCAACTTCAACGCATAAATTGGGTACTTTTTGTGCTTGGGCTTTTTCCTCTGTTTAACTGTTTTATTTGTTTTTGGTTCTTCAGCAAGCTTGATTGGAACTTAGAAGCCTGGTTGTGTTAATTCATTGGCCAGCGAAGAATGAGCTTTCAATGCGTTGAATGAGTTTAATGTGAATAATCTTATTTATTATTTATTTTCCTCTTCTATAATTGTAAGGAAAATAACTTTTTGTATAAAACAAGATCAAACATAATCAAAGACAAGAGATAAAACTCATACAAAAATAAATTAAATCCATAACAAAGTGAAATCGAACTTACAGCTCGGGGCATAACCATTCCATTATATTAATTTTTAATTTAAACGAACAATATTTTATTCTGCAAAAATTATTGCAGGAAAAAAGAGAGTACCTTTGAGAGGGTGTGAACAGAGGGATTTGTGGTTGTGTTTATGAACAGAATAAGCGCCTTTAAGCGGAAATTTGTACCTCTGAGAGCTAGGGTTCTGTTATGAAATGGTGAATTTGGTTTTGTAATTTGGGGAGGAAACGGCTAGTAGCAGATTCAATTGAGGAAAGGGTTGTCGTTTTGTCAATATAAGGGGATAATAGAACGGTGTCGTTTAGTTAAATGAAGTATTGTTATTTTCTTTAATTTTTAATTTTGTTTTCTTTTCAATTGCAGCCACATGTCGGCTCGTTAGAGAGAGTGTGTGAAGGTTGTTATAAAAAAACGCCTCTTCCATTGCAAGGGGGCATCGATATGAAGAATCTATTTCTCTTTTGTTAAATTCTTCTCTCTAATTATTCTTTTCTAAACCCTAATCTCTTAAATCTAATTCCTATTAATAAAAGTCAGGCATAATAAGTGGTGTCAGAGGCATTTCGATCTTGGTAAGCTTAGGAATGGCAGGGGGTGGCATAAATCAACTTAAGGAGCAAGTGGAGGCTAGTCAAGCTATGATCGAAGCTACCATGAAGGAGTTTGAGGCCAGGCATGATAAATTGGGAATTAGACAAGAGGAGTTAGAAGCTAAAATAGGCTCTATGCAGTCCTCTGTTAATGCTCTGTAAGCGACATTTAGGTAGACCCAAACCGAACATGAAAATCCAGTATTAATTTTTAAATTTTCGAAATCCAGATTCAAACTAAACTTTTCGGTTCGAATTTATTCAATTTTGATGTACATTTTTTCAAAAAATTAAATATAATATTCATAAGTATTATACAACTAAAAAACAGTAAAATCAAAATAGTTTACAAAACAGGTTTTTATAAAAACTGTTTAAACTGTTTTAAGCAAAAAACTGTTAAACAGTTTTAAGTTTTTTAAAACAATTTTGAAAAAACAGTTTTCATAACAACTTAAAAAAACATTTTTAAAAAACAATATTCATAACACACAAACAGTATAGGATTTGGGGAAATAAAAAAATATATATATACAAAACGACATCATTTAATGTTTAATGGTCATTTTTGGTTCGGTTCTGAATTAGCCAAACTCAAACCCAAACTTCTTTGATTTCGGTTTGGTTTTTTCATTTTAATTATTTTTTGATTCGATTATTTTCAACTCAATTCGGTATGAGCGTTTGGTTTTTGAGTCGGTCACAACACCCCTAAAAAAATTATTTGATTTACAACTAAATTGTTACAAATAACCAATAAGTTTATTAGCTATCCCATTGCTACAATCAATAAAAAAATTATTGCATTGCAACAATTAGTTAGTCGCATTATGACATCCAACCACACAATTTTATTGCCTATCTTATCGTTACAATCAATTCATTACATTACAACAATTAGTTCATCAGTGTGAAATCCAACAATTGTCTCTGTTATAATAATTGTTATCAATAAAAAAATTCTGCATCTTTTTTAGAACATTTAAATCGCTACATTTCACAATAAAAATATAAGTGTATTGTTGACTACTAATTAAATTAAAATTGGTGATGCACCGACATTTTAAATTTGGGATAAAGAGAGTATCAAATATCAACTGTCAGAATATGGCATCAAAAGTGCCTCCGGCGGGAATCAAACCGCCCCGCAAGAACTCCAAACTGCCATTTCAGAATATTCACTGCTGTATCAGTTGAAACTTGAAACCGAGTTGTAGTTCCCCTGATAATATTCTAAAATGTAACGCCAAACACACTCTTAAAAAGCTTCAACCATACATAAAGGCAGCACCCTTTGATCAGTTACTATCATCCCTAATTCCAAATGTACACAAGGTCTTTACATGTATATCTACAGGTAATGTTATCACTAAAGGTCTTTATTGACAATTTTTGTCAATGCATTGTCGTCTCTAAAGCGAATTGTCCGCTCACCCACCAAGCCTTTGCAGCCAACTTCCATCACCAATACACACTCACTCACCTCTTTTAAACTTCATCAAAAAATTCAATAAGTTAGTTCTTGAGATAATTATTAAAATTTTATATCACCAAAATGTCATGCGCATATATATAGAGAGATAGCTTGGCTGTAAAGAGAGACGCCCATAGGATTGAGTTTGAACACGGGCATCGTATGTACATGTTTAAATAAAAAGTCTTACAAACCAGAATAAGTATTAAAATGACAAACAAAACAAAGAAACATGCAGGATGCTTTGTCCAATCACCATAATACAAAAGAACTCATATATTACATTTACCAGCTGAAGCTTTTATGCCGCAGCAATGCTGCTTCCCTCAACATCTTTCTCCACCTCAATTTTCTCAAGCACCTTCCCTATAGAATTTGAATACCTGTAAAACTACAGACCCACCAATTCCAAAAATAAGAACCATTTATGCACGTTGGGAGCTTATTCTTTCCAAATATGATTGCTTAACATGTGTCATTAAGGCATAGGTTAACATGAACTATATTATGACAGGTAGTTAATTTGTAATTGTACCTCTCTCTTGATCACTTCGCATTTATGCAGCAACTCTTGTTGTTTAGCTGCTCCGGATTCTTTTACCGACTGAATATTTCCATTTACAGCATCCGCCTAACAAAATTCAAGATACTTAATATCAGTTTAGACCTGAATTTTCTAATTAAGCAATGAAAAGAATCAATAATTCCATAGGTACTTGTGCATTTGACATAACAGACTAATATATCTAGTGTGGCCACCCTGTATAAGTTAGAATGTGAGGTTCAATATGAAATAAATCCTTCTCCTATTACATTCTAACTAATAAGTAATCCTGTAATTGCCAGACTGGAATGTCACAAACCTGTGTCAGGTAAATATGTCCCTCTAGAAGAAATCTATTATCATAATAAATAATACCTCTACAAGCACAGGCTCGACACTCCTCTGTCTTGATGCAAGATCACGCCTCTTTGATTCCATTTCTGACTTCACATTGTTTAGTTCTTTGGTAGCCTCCTTGCAATTCAGTTCTACCTCCTTTTCTAATTGCTTTCTTATCTCACCCAACTGGTCCGCTAAGAAAAATATGTTAAAGTAAGAGATAAATTACACAAGACAATTAAAGACTCAAGTAGGTTGAATTTACTACAAAAATGGAATTAAAAATCTACCTTTGCCTTGTCGTTCAACCCTTTTGGCCTCGAGGGACTTGTCTAACACTGCTTCATCATCCAGCTTAGATTTTAAAATCTTAACATTTTTTTCAATCGATTTGGCGGAGTTCACTTGTTCTTGTATTGCCTGCATCTGAGTAAGGTGCTTGGACATTTTCTTGCAAGCCTGATGAAGAAAAATGGGTGTAAGGATGTCATCAATTGCTCATTTGTCAATTCAATCTAAAGTGGGTGTATTGAAATTTTGATATATCTGTGCATTTTTTACCATTGAAACTTTTGATGGTACCCCCCCCCCCCCCCCCAAACAAAAAACTAAAAGGTCGAATCTTTGGGTAGATGATTGACTTATCATGCCCACCAATTTTCATCAAAAGATTCAACAATTTACTCCCACAAAAGGGGAGGTCCTTTTAACTAATTGTTTGGGAATTCATAAAAATCTACTTGACTATTAGAAAATGAAACACAAACAAGAATTCTTCAGTTAAATATGAGAAACTGAAATTCAAACAAAAATAGTTTCATACAAAATGTGACTTTTATGACAAGGATTCCTCAAGAAGAAAGTAGAAAATGATAAAAACAAGAAAGACAACATGCAGACACATAACAAATAATGAAAATTAGCAAATAAGTTTGCAGTTTCTGTTAAATGCCAACAAAAAGTCAAAAAGGGTAGGTCGTAAGCGAAATACCTTTGTATACACCTCACGAGTGGCAGCCTTTTCCTGAAAAGATTGCATTGACGCTCTTTCAGCGTTCTTTGCCTCAATACGAATTGATTTCTTCTCCTCCAACGCCCTCTTTTAGGTTCAAAGGGATAATAAGACAAATATTAATAATGTAAACAGAGTATGTGAAACCCATGGGAGAACACTATCTGAAAATGTTATCAAAGCTAGAGCAAATTCTGGCCAATATCTTACTGCAATATACTGATAAATATTATGCATAACAATGTAGCACAATTGTTACCTGCAGCTTATCAGGTGACTGGACAATTTTAGAACGTAAATTGGCATTTTCTTGGGCACTTTGTACTAAGGCAAACTCTGCACTAGAGATCTGAGGAGGAAAAAAAAAGAAGGAATTAAGCATGTCAATCATTGCAGTAAACACCTAGAAAATAAACTTTTTTATGGAAAAAATAAGGCATAATTGAAGATCTAGTATGCAAGATTCAGCGATAGGACTGCACATAATTGCGAAATGTGTGACCAGAAAAGGAGTTACTAAGGGATAAAATAACAAGATAAAATCTACAGACTGAAAAGCTGTCAAAAACTCCTTATCTTGTGTGCTTCTTCAACATGTGAAAGAATTATTCTATAGAAGGGAAATCAGAAAAGCATTCGTTTATAAGTCCGAGATTACTCATTTCAGAAACATTACATGATTGAAAAGCATAAAGCCATTAGCAATAATTTACTTGTTTGGACCAAATGCCAACGCTATCTACAACTGTGAGGGTCTCCATTAGCAGAAAGAAAAACAACAATACAATAATGGTAGAAATATAATAATGACCCACCATTGTTCTCTGAAACCCCCCACAAGAATCTAAAAAAGCAACACGTACACGTGTAGAAAAGTAATATTATAATCACCAACGTTCAGCATGCTACTTCCCATTTCTCATAAAGTTAACCGTAGTGAGAGGTTCTAGGTTAAAAAATCATACCTTCTCGTCCATTTCTTTAGCCTTCTCCTTCATTTTCTTTATTGAAGCCTTCAAGGACATTTGGTGATTGTTAAGACCAGAAATTGTCTGACGCAGTTCTTTAACTTTGACATCAACTTCTTGAATAAGTGGCAACTCGCTCTCTCTTGATTCATTATACTCTGCAATCTCTGCATTCAGCTGTAAAAAAGATTAATATGACTTTGTGTATACAGTAAGAACAGTACTGTTTATTTTAAACAAAACAATTCTCTCTTATAAATACCTGTGATATTCTAGACTCCAACTCTGATAGTCTCCCATCACCAAGGGCCAGATCTTCCACGACCGGACGCAAAAGATTCATCTTGGTCTCTCTGAGATATTTTAAAAATAATAACAAGTCTAATGCCTTTTTTCGCTTCTTGTAATTCGAATCAATGAAAACAAAAAAATAAAGTGGGTCAATTGATACACATAAAACCACATGAGAAGCAACTGCATCTATAAGAGAGATGCAGATTTACTAATTTTAAGGAGCTTGGTGCATCTTTTCAATGCAATCAACGCAATTTGACAGTTCAGCACACCATTTCATTTACTTTCCCCATAAACTAATCTGTTCTATACCATTTTCCAGTCTCCAAACACAGGCTACACGAAGTCAGCACTTCTATCATACTGGTAATTCATATAACTGAAATTGTGAAAAATGAGGTTTGGATATTCTCCTTCTCTTAGATAAGATAAAACAAAAGTAAATATAAGTCTGTTGCAGAGTTGAACTCCATTTGTATGAATATGAGGTCAGCATGCTGAGCTGAAAACAGATGTTTGACCAGTTTGTGGATGTGAAAATTAAAAAACAAGTGCATAACTTCATATGTTTCTACAAGTACTTGGGAACAACTAACCAAATCATTTTTAGCCATTTTACTGCAGTATGGTGTATTATGCTCTACTTTTATATGAACATTGCTGTAGATTAAATAATAGTTTTGTGCCATCAGTGATGCATAATGCAAGTTGGGCATTAACATCTGATGTCAAGTATCCAGCAGATTATATCATCGTGATTTCACTAGCCCCAACAAAGAACAGACATTGCGGAATTGTAGAATACCAAGTTGATCAAAGTGTATCCAAAATTAGAGAATGCATTAGCTTCAGTATCTGGCACTTTGCTTTGGCCAGTACACTGAAGGCATAGTTGTTTTGGGTCATGGGGCATTTTCGATCTTTAGTTGGGACTTGGGATTTCATTGCCATAAGGATGTTACTGATTAGTGATTACACATACATGAGTAACAGGAGACCGGAGCTAACTGTAACTTATTTTGCCCATTTTATTTTAATTTTTTAAAGTGGATATATCTTTAGTATGGGAGAAAACAAATTTAGTATGAAACGTTATTTTACTAAACTTTCAGTCACGGGTAGGGCTAACTACGCATCATTTTGGTACTTTAGAGTTTAGACCTCGATATAATATACTCACATTTTGTGCAAGATTTTTCTTTTCCATAACTTTTGAAGCTTCAATGTCATTTTCTTTAAATACTACATTATTGGTACTGGATTATCGAAGGATACTGTATTTTTTGTCCTAAATAGGCTATTGATTTATAGTGTATTTAATCATAAGTCATAGTGAAATTTTTGCCTCCTTACTCGACCGCCAACATGCGCTTCGCCAATTTTACTCCAATTTCTTAACACCATAAACATAAAAATAAACCCACAAAAACATGTGAAACAGAAAGCAAATACAGAACATAAAACCGAAGTACCTGTGAAGAACAAAGTTAAGTAAGGCGCTAAGAAACAACTCGGTTCGATCCGCTTGGGGCTTTACCAGATCTTGAAGGTAAAATCTCTTAGGGCAGTCCAAATCAGCCACAAATTCCTTAATCTTTAAAAACACATCCATTGTCTTTACAGATACAGTATGGAGATCTGGGTTCTCAAAATGCTTTAAGGCCTCAAAATCAACCATTTCTTGATCTTCCCTGCAAATTAAACAACAACCCACAATGAGAAATTAAAAATAAACAAAATAAATAATGAGGACTAGGGTTTCCCCAGAAAATTAAACACACCCACAATGAGAAATTGAAAAAAAGTTAAATAAAAGTAACGAAGGTTAGGGTTTTAAGGGGTAGAGAAAGTACTTGAGAATATCGATGTAGATCAAGATTCGTGCGTAGAGATTGAACATGAAATCTGGATTGGGATGAATGAGTTCAGCTTCGGAGATAACTGCAATCTGTGATTCGGCGAGTATGCCAACAATCTCATGGCGACTGAGCCTTGGGTATTCGAACTTGGACATCCTATTGAAGTGGAAAGACCAAATTAAGCAAGAGAAGAAGGATGTTTTCGAACTTGTCTGGGTTTAACACTCAAATATTTGAAGGGTAAAGAATTATGGGTCTGTTTCCCGCCAAATCTCATGGTTTTCGTCTAGCCACGATTAATCCGGACTGCCTGAATTTAGCAGTAGTTTTTACTTTTTAGCATACTAGATATACGCCGCACGCGCAAATAAATTTAATATACAATTATTGTTGATTTAATAAGTAAAAATTATATTTTTAACTTTTAAGTTATTGGTTTAAGTCATATTTTGTTTAAAATAAAAGTGATAAGGTTAGGGTTAGAGCTAAAATAGTAAAACCACCAAAAAAACCAATTAGAAAAAATTGATGTTATTGCTTTCATCTACTTTCATTTTATAATAGTATATAAGATATACTTTTGTCGATTTTTTTTGATAAAAAAAGTTATTTTATAAACACATTTGACACAATTAAGTAAAATTATACACGCCAATGACCTTGTAGTTTAGTGACATCTTCTCTAGTCTTGTATTAGAGAGGTCACATGTTTGAAACCCATGGATGCGGTATTCAAACTTAATAAAGTGGTTGTTGATGCATATGGTATGGTTCGTATAGTTCGTGTGGTTGGTGACGCAGAAGGAAGCTGAAGCTGAGAGACGGTTCGGTCATTTATTTTTAGGGTGTTCTTAAATGCACCCACAAAATCAATCTTCTCACTTCAGTGTGATAATACTTTCTTCTTACCCCATTAAAATTTTAAAAAATATTTACTGAAATAATATAGGGACGATAAAATTTAGTCGCTAAAAATAAAAATATTAAATAATATTAAATTTTCCATTCACATAAAACATAATAAATAAAATTTACATCAATCTTAATAAATTTTATTAAAAAATTCATCTAAATAGCACCTCCAAAATACAAAATGTTAATTGTCATAAATAAGTTTTACTAATTATATGATATTTTATATAATTTTTTTTAAATGGTTATTATTCATATTTCAAATTTATTTACAAATTTTGTTTTTATCTTTATCAAATAAGTAAATATAATACTTAATTCACTACTTCAAAAACATTAAAAGATTAATTTGTTGTACGTAAATATATGTTATCTTTTGTGAAAAGGGAAAAAATGAATTGAAAAAATAAAATAGTTTTCATAAAAATAAATCATTTATTAACATATTTTGATACTTTCAATTTCTATGATATTTAATATTTCAAAGATTCAAGAAAACGATTTCCTTACAAAATATTAAAATGATAAAGATTTTGTCACCAAACTATTTCCTTTTTCAATATTTTTTTACGAGTAATTTTAAGAAATTAAATATTGAAACAATAAAAACACAACATGCAATACATATTTTTTTATATAAATATTTATGACATATTAGATACACGTCAACACTGCCTTTCTTTAACTTTAACATTAGATAACTTAACATGAGTTTTATTGAACTTTGCATGCATGCACAAATAAAAATATTGAATAAATTAAGAAAAATATCATTGAAAATGTTTCTATGCCGATGCAAGTAAAAATAAAAGTCTAATACTCTATATAAAATTATGAGAATACTGATTATAAGCATGCATTTATGAGATGTATGTAACTATGTGAAAATAGTAGATGCTTGTTTGTTGGAAAAAATAGAAATTTTTAATTAATTTTTTGTTTTTAAAACTTTAAATGAGTGAGAAGATAAATTAGTGACGATTTTTTCAAAGTATAGAAAGCGGGGTGAAAAGCAAATGTTTTACGTTATTTTTTAGGTTAAGATTAACGTAACTTTGACTTTTGGTGGAATGAGAAGACGGATTATGTGGGTGCATTTAAGAAAACCCTATTTTTATTTTGTGGTTTCTATATGGTCCAATTACGATTTATATCAAAATGGATATTCGAAAAAAAGAGAATTTGTATTGTATTTTAAAATATTCGATGAAGCATTTATGCATATGGATAATGATAGTATTTAACCTGAATAATTAATATCTAATGTGAATTATCCATATTTGTGGAATGCATTTTATCGGATATTCATAGCCGTTATAATTTAGTAGATGTAATGTGTATATATATAAATATTCTATCACCCTAAAAAAATCAAAATGTTAGTCTAGTCTAGTGCTCACAAGATACCCTAATATACCAAAATCTTTGAAATTAAAAAAAAGGGTGACTTAGAATATAATAAAAGGGAAAGGAAAAAAGAAATATCTAAGTCTTATTTACAATAAATATGATTTGCTAATATGAAAGATTTAAAACCATATCAAATTTAAATGGTATTGACTTTCAACTGTCATTTGTCATTCGAATTTATGTGGTTGTAATCTAATGTGAATCTGTTGACTTATATAGGATAAGTAAAATAAATTAATTATTTGAGTTCAAAGTTTACTATAAAATGTTAGTCTTTATTTTAACATGTTTTACTATTCTTCATTTTACTTCTCAAGTTACAGTTTGTAAAATATTTCGTCTTGATTAATAAATCAATAGATGAATATATTTTTAAAAATGAGCTAATTTTAATATTAAGAAAACATAAGACAACACATACAATAGTTATATAAAAAAAATACATATACATAGTTATATAAAAAATAAATATGGATAGTATTCAAATCCAGGAAATCAGATAGGACAAAGAATAATTAAGTCCACTATCCGAAGGGATGTGAATAATTAAACATTTTGATAGCATATTTTAAAAATAATAAAAATAATTAGACTGCGTAGATCTTAAGCACCACAACACTTGCAATCCTCAATAAATATGATTCCTCATATTATATAGATATAAATCATGCGCATATCACATGCACACAATGGTCTCATATACATATATATATATATATATATATATGAAAAAAGGTATAAATAATCGTTGGGGACTCCCCTTGAGTACGAGATTCTTTACAGTATACACAACATGAATATCATCATATTCATATTTGGGACTTGTTGGCCTTTGGACCTATCAATTGGACTAGATTGGTGGAACCGGTCCTTCAATATTTAGGACCAGATTGGATAGACTAGTTTAAATGGTCTAGTTTTAATTGATTCAATTAATCTGAGATTTTTTCAATGGACTTATTTTTTGGGGGCTTAGTAGCTCATTTTGGGAAATGTTTAGACCATTTTTGCATATTTATATATACGTTAAGCCCATTCTTCAATGGCCTATTTTTCACACATATTGAGCCATTTTTTCACAAAATTCATTGATCACACTAAGATATACAAACATATTGAAACAGTGGCAAAGAAATGGAGTACATATATTAAAAAAAACAAAAATTTATACATATATAAATATAACTGGCCCAATCCATTTTTTTGACATTATTTATTCTCATAATTGAATAGTAGATTGATCAAATTCGATCCACTAAATCTTTGATCGGATTGGACCATTGCATTTATGAAAACCGAAAAAAAATCTTATATTTCAGTCTGGTTCAATTTCTGCACACCTTATAAATATGATGTATGTAACACAATAATATGAACACTTTCTCTTCTTTTGGGACTTCAACTTTTTTCGCACTTTTTAATAATATAATTTTTATTATATAAAACTGTAATAAAATTTATTTTTAAAAGGCTCTCATAAATATTTATCAAACAAGATCAATATTCAATAATTTTTTTAAAATAAATTTCAACAAAAGGAAGTGAGAAAGTAACATAACACCGCTACTGGAGGAGAAAAACTTGTCTGCCACAGTTATTCCACAGCAGCATCCACCTCAATACCCAGGCCAATTAAATTATGCCACTTGTCAATCTTTTTTAAAATCACAATATAATTATATACACACACACACACATATATACCCTCCTCCTCCTCCTCTCTCTCTCTCTCCATCTCTCTCACCACCACCACAGCCGGACTCTATCGTCGCTCCGACTCCGCCTTCGACCACCACACCGATGGAGGTCGAAAGCGGAGTTGGAGCGCGACGGAGCAAAGAGAGTGAGGTATTTCAGTTTGTTGGCGGTGGTGGATTGGGTGCAATGGTGGAGTTCGGTGGATTGGGTGCAACGGTGGAGTTCGATTTAAGTGAGTCCAGTTGTGATGGTGGTGTTTGCGGTGGGTGGTGGTGATGGTAGGTGGTGAGAGAGATGGAGAGGAGGGTATATATAATTATATAATTATATTGTGATTTTAAAAAAGATTGACAAATGGCAGAATTTAAGTGGCTTGAGATATTGTGGTGGATGCTGATATGGAATAATTGTGGCAGACAATTTTTTCTCCTACTAGAGACCTTGTTTTTTGATGTTATCAATGGATAGTAAATGTATGCAAACTAGATGTAAATAGGGCAGAGCTATAAATTAAATATACAAGCACGTGTAATTTTTAAAAATAATTATGCAGTTAAAAGTGCAATTTTTAAAAGTTTAGAGGGGCAATTTGCCCTCTTTTTTACCGCATGGCTCTACCAGTGGATGTAGACATTGTTAAAAATATGTTTTCACCTAAAATAAAAAGAGTATTCATAGGCAAAACATAAAAAATACCTTTAGTCGGAGATTTTCCTGTATTTAAGTAATAAGTTAAACGTTAGTCTTATCTACACCTCCCTCATATTTATTAAAAAAATAAAAAGAAAAAAAAATTATTCCATTAATCCTAAATGGTATTAGATTTTTTTTTCTTTTGATACGTCTCAAATTGATAATATTATTATCTTGACCAAATCAATTTATCAAATTTTATTAAAGTATATATATATATATATATATATTGACTACTAATTATAACTAAATTAATCCTTCAATTGCTAAAACAATTCGAGGCAAAGAGAGGATAGTGTGAAGAATAGTTGGTAGCTATCTAGCTCTTCCAAGTTCCAAATAGGAATGTTAAAAGAAATCTTACTCACACCAAAACATAAACAAATTTGTTCACCTTCACCCAATGATGATAATGGTGACCTTTATTTCACAATTCGTTAACAAAGGGACTTGATAAGGCCATGCTCTATTTTATAATTCATTAAGATACAAGCATGATAAGAGCACCAAATACTTTTATTACAAAAACATGTAGATTTAATAAGTAATGTGAGGAATACAAAAATACACATGTGATAGTCCAAAACTCACGTCTATCATATAGTCTTGAAAAATATACAGTATTTCAACATGTTGTTGAATATATGAGTTTGATAAGTAGCGACTGAGTAGACTGTTGATTGTCAATGTTTCAATTTTAGTGACATGTTATCGAGATTATATATGCATCTTAATCACACCTTGATGAAAATAATACACTAAATTTATAGGACATCACTGAAAAAACGTAAAACAATCAACATATTTTGAGTTGCATGTGGCGCGCATAAGTAAATTAATAAAAGTTACGGTGTTAGAAATAATTATGTTATTTGAGATAAACGTAAGAGGTGCTTTATCAAACCTCTTTATACATATCTATGTATCATTTAAAAATAAAGTTATTAAAAAAAATACTTACACAATAGCAATGTCGATTATGCGAGAGTCAACAAATTTATGGTTAAAAAACAAATTCTAAGAATGAACCTTGGAAGGGAGAATATTTTAACAAAATACAAAAACCCGGGAAGTCCAAATAGAAAAAGAAACTGAAAACGAAATGAACAAGAAACCAACATAGTTACCTTCGTTCCCAGCGGAACAAACTAAGACTACTATGAATTCCCCCCAAAACCCTGAAAAACTCCATCATCCTCACTCATCTCTTCTATACTCCCTCAACCACCATCTACTCCTGCTCAACAAATTGAAGATCCAAGAGAGAGGAAAAAAATGGGTTTCCAACAGGCCGAGTTAACGTACCCATCGCCGGGAGAGAGTTTACTCGTGGTGGTTGATGCGAATCGTAACAAACCGAATGTGGACGCACTCGACTGGGCTATCAAAAACATCGTCCACCCGAAAGATACCGTGGTGGTTCTCGTAGTTTTATCCGAGATCGGCAAGAAGAGTTCTCCTTCTTGTTTTCCTTATATGGGAATTCGTCTCTCTGGCATTTGTAAGCTTTCCTTTCCATCAACTAGACACGGAAGCACATGCGATTTGTGTGCATCCCTTATTCCATGCACCGCACACATGTGATCAGGGGTGGAGAAATTTAGCTAAGGGCACTGAGAAACGAAATTCAATTAAGGCTTCGTTTGATTGCAAAGATGGAAAAGAAAAATAAATTTAGTTAGTTTGTGTGAAAAGATAAAAAATAAGGTGAGAGATGTTACTCATTTTATGAGTATATATCTTTCATCCTTCAATATTTTTGGTGGAAAATTTTTACTCACCACCGAGCAAAGAAAATTTCTTCACGGAAAAACTTAAAAATCAAGAGGGTATCACCTCCATCACTCAACTTATTTTTCATCTTTTACCAAAACTAATTCAATTTATTTTTCTTTTCCACCTTGCAATCAAACGGAGGCTAAGAGCTGGATTAACAATTAAAAGAACTTTATGTGATTTTATTTGGCTCTGAACGTTAAACAAATAGCATTTTTATAATTACACCCTTGTGATTATGATATATAATATATCAATAGTTAGTGAATGAAAGGAATAGGGGCACCATTGAAGTAAATGTTTCATCGAAGTTAAATTAAGCATTCAGTACAAGATTTGCCGCTTACTAATGAATACTGAATTAGATTCAGCATTAAGAGTTGAGAAAACAAACACCTTCTACCGCCTGTTCAGCATTAAGTGGTAAAAACAAACACCACATTAATTTGATTTTTGTTAGCCATGGAAATTTTGGATGCAACACAATGATATACGTAAGGGAATTGGTACCAATTTGTTCTGTTTTGTCTCCTATCCAACAGAAGCATGAATCAAAGCACAAAATGCTACACATACTTTTTCACCTTTGTTTCACCAGTCACGTTAGTTTAGTTGTGTTTATAGGTCCAAAAAGGCTTTAGCCCGAGTACTTTTCTACAAAATTTAATGTTCATTTTGATTTCAGTATTATTGTCCTGACAACAAGTTAGAAACTAAACTCGTTGTACTTGAAATTCATATACTTGTTGCAGTCTCATCATGCCTTTGAACTCCAAGTAGAATGGCGCATACAACACTCGCTCATGATGTTCACGGCATATTGAGTATACTTGTTTAAGGGCCCATTAATATCTGCAACTTGGTCTTTGTGTTGTTTCCTGCAGTATCCAAAAAATTATCTAATGAGACCCATAGCAACCTAATTGCTTCAATGCTATGCTAATGTGCTTTTATCAGGGGTAAAACTTGAGTTCTCCTCCGGACCAGGGGAAATGAGTCCTAGTCAGCTCGAGGAAGAGATTGAGCGAAAGAGGGAAGAATACCAGAGAACATTCCAGCCATTCTACCGACAATGCAAGAAAAGCGAGGTTACCAGCTAATTTTATTTGCCACTCTTCAAATTCCTTTATATATGTTAGTGTATATATTATAATTAGATTAGAATTTCCACTATGCAGGTGAAGTTGGAGGTCAAACTTGCAGCCGGATTTAATCCTGTGAAAATAACTGTCGAAGAAGCACATAATTTTAATCCCCGATGGATCGTTTTAGACAGGCAATTTAATTCAGTCTTTATTCCTTGAACTCTGGAGAAAATGAGGCATTTACGTTTCAAACAAAATCATCCCTCCGTAATTAAGAGTCCATGTTTGGCTTTCATTTTTTTTTAAGAATGCACTAATTTCATCACAATCAATGATTTAGAACATAACTTGTTTCCTATCTTGAGTTTTGATACATGTCCTAAAAAGGAAGGTAGACTCTTAGTTTAGGACATCCACAAATGAAATAGTGGGCTCTTACTTAGTGACGGAGGGTGTACTTTGGCAATTCAGATAACGATGTCTTATCTAAATGATTTGTTGTTATTTGCAGTCACTTGAGGAAAGATAGAGTGTATATATATGGACATGTAGCCTGCAATGTTGCAGTTATGAAGAGGAAAGGTGTTGCTACCTTAATGCCCTCCAAGGCTCCGGATGTTGAACAATGGCCAATAGGGAGTCAACAAATCGATGGTGTAGCTATCATATCCAACGGACATGCGACTCATCATCACGATGAAAATTATGATGATTTTCCGGAAAAGTCATCATGGTCACCGGCACTAATGCCTCAAACTCCGTGTTGGTTCCCACTTTCATGGAGAACTGGTTTCCCTAGAGCTTTCTCTCTTAGCGAACTTGAAGAGATAACGGATAGTTTTGCCCAAGACAACATTGTTTGTACAAAGGATGAGCGGATAATTTACGAAGGGATCTATCATGAGACACCTGTTTTAGTCACACGTTTGTTAGCAAATGATGAGAGTGCCTGGTCAAGTTTCAAGATACTTTCCCGAGTTCGTCATCGCAGTATCTTGAACCTTGTGGGTCACTATTGCTCTAGGGATTATATCTACTTGCTTCGCGACTACCCTTGCAACGGCAATCTTGAACTGAACTTGCAATGTAAGAATACTTCTGTCAGTAGTTGTGTTTTTTTCGTCTATTAAAGAGGAGCATTTACAGTCTTTTTTAATTTAGAGAAACAAATATAAGTTATATAGCAGGATTTGAACCTAAGTCCATGCACTAGGAACATGCTACTTAACCATTTGATCAAACAAAATCACATTCTGTTAAAAGATTTAGACAGTGCAAGTGTCAAGAATTACTAGGTATAATATTGCACATGCAGTAAGTGTGCCACATGTTCTAATTTATAATAACAGGGATCAAAGTGTAGTTTATTTGTTAGTATTTGGGCAAACTGGACTTGTCCCTTGTTTTGAAAAAAGAAAATAGTCCTAATTGTCCCTCTTCGAAAAATATTCTGGCTCTGCCTTTGGGCCCACAAAGGTGTATGCGCCAATGGGGATTTGATCACTTGACACACACTTTGTCAGATGCTATCAAGACCCGTCCTACAAACGGACTAAACCTCGGGGTCATACAAGTTTATCGTTATATGCTTTCTTTAACTCTATATTCTGCATTCTTACACTCTTCCAGTTCGTATATGCTCAATTTTCTTGTATTTTTCATTACACTGTCATATCATTCTACTATAATAAACATTAGAAGAAACTGAGGGCCATAATTTTGTTATTTGTAGGTGATGAATCAGCCAAGAACATTTCCTGGAAAGCCAGGTGGTGCATGGCTTTAGGAATAGGTGCTGCCATCCGTTATCTCCACGAAGAGTGTGCTGATGGTCCTATTGTTAATCTCTCTGTATCTTCGGACCACATTGTCTTTTCTCACGATTGCTGTGCGATGGTAAGTGTAATATTGTTCTTAAGGGGATTGAAATCAATGAATTCAGTAAACGGTATATTTCTTTGGCCAGTAAATGAAATTCAATTCTCAACTATAATTTAACTTTAATCACTTTTGCCACGTTTTGAGACCTCGCTAACCCACTATGTGCAACCACGCTTTTGTGGCTGCTGAAATTTCTGTTTTTCCAAGGTCCCGTTCAGTATAAAGGAAAGAAAGCAAAGGAAAAATCAACTTTCTATCCACTAGGAAAAGAAACCATATTTCTGCTTCTACTCTCATTTTTGAGAGGTTAGAATTTGGTAGGCCAGGAAGGGAAGTGTATCCTTCCGCTTTTCTTTGCCTACATGCTTTCCCTTCCTATGCCAAACAGAGGAAAATGTTTCTTCCTTCTACTCGTCCTTCCTTTCCCTCCTTCCACTTTTCCCTCGTACCAAACAGATGGCAAAGGTCCTTGCTTTCGTGTACAACAACAAAGTTCTAATACTGAGTTTTTGTTTGATGGGTATTCAAGCTTGGCATGCACAAGACTGCTAAGTTGCTTGAGGATGATACTTCTAATGAAAACTCAATAGAGTAAGAGATCTTTGCACATTTCTTTTCTTTTTTCTTTTAATTTCCTTCCTGGCCTACAGAGTTTATTTTGTAATAGTACTAATGAACAACTACTGGAAATGTGCAGGAATACAGCGAAAGATGAGAGCCTCTTTGCTGATGTTTGCGATTATTGTACGTTCCTCATAGAGCTCATATCTGGAAAGAGCACCAATGATTTTAAGCAGCAAGGGCACGGACAATCCCTGAGTGATTGGGTAAGATTTTCCAACCACTATCAATGGAGATCCTCATAGTTTGTCCATGCATGCGCCTAGAAGAGTTTAAACTTGGCCTTGGGGATTAATCAGCTTCTCAAAGAGGCAAGGGTACCCCATATTTATCTTCCTTTTTTTTTCCTGAAAGAATAAAAATTTCCTTGTAAATGAAGATGATCAAGTACCGCTGGCAAATTCCACTTTATCATCACTGCTCTAAACGGGTCGTCAGATACCGATAATATTTAGATACTCTTGCATACATGTCAGATTCTTACTTTTCCATATCCATGATTAAGGATTAAAGCCTTAATTACTGTTTCTTTGAGGATACTCTTGGATACGTACCCAATACTTGTACCAATAATTTACTGAATAAGTTCTGACTTCCGGATACTCAATCAATACCCTAGAAGACTTGCAAAGCATGTAAACAACAAAAATTGCATGTGGAGTTGTGACTAATAGAGCGCAAAAGAAGTATAACAATTAAGAAAAAATCAACTAAAAATATCAAAAAAAAGTCGGGGTAGTAAACATTATACTGGATGGGCTGAAGAGAAGCCATCAAGATTTTGTGTATATAACTAGAAACATACATGTAAATATCATATATCAATAAATATATGCAGATATTTATACCAATATTCTGTTGGTAGTTTAATTGCCAATTTGATTGATAAATGATACCTCTATGCTTTATAATGTGTGTACAAATATTTGTGTTTATCCTACTTTTTCTAGAAAAGCTGTATCGGCATATCTGTATCATATCAGTATCCCGTATCTGAATACTTTCTTCTTAGCTTACAGATAATCCTGCCGAGCTAGCTGTGTATTTTCCAGGTCGATTAAGTTTATGCAGAACGCTTTCAACATCTTAAATATTTTAGCGAGGAGTTGAATTACAAGCTTGTGAATTATGTTTCTAAGTAAAACTTGTTGAATATACAGGCATTACCACTTCTACAAAATGGTTCACTGAGTGAGGTGATGGATCCAAGATTAAACGATACTACAGATGCCGGGGTGGATCATATGGTACGTGCTGCATTACTTTGCTTGAAGAATGATGCGGGCCGCAAGTTATCTATAAGTGAGGTATGATTGACACTTTCTCATTTTGCTCAAAGAGAAAATGGTTTCGAAAATTGCGTAGTAATACAGCCAAAAGCAAATATGGCTACAGGCAGAGCAACACATTATGCATAAGCATATTGTACAACAACTTAATGCGCCAATTGCTCTTGCAGTAGCCGTTTTAGCTTTGGCAATAGCATTTTCCAAGATTTCAAGTCCGTGTTTGAGCAACTGAGGTAACATAGAATGGTCAGCTCTTCTACTGTGACTTCAATCACTATAGTCATAAATCTAGACCGTTCATTTAAAACTAGATGGCGTAAATTTTGACCGATACTATTTTCCTCTGGTGAGGATTGTGAAAGTTCTTCCCGATATCTAGAGGTGATTGATACTGGTTGAATTCATATATTAGTTGTGTTATTATTTATTACCAATGGATCATTTGGATTTCTTTTCTTTTACTATTTTGTTAGGTCTTAGCAGTGGTTCGGGGAGACAATTATCATAACTCGATAACCAAATACTGAAATATGCAGAGGAGGTTTGTTATTTGTCTTTGTGATATAAATAATGAAGTATTATGTATATAATGACCGGGATCAGGTACAAACTGGCTTTTAGAAACGAATTTTTGTCGCTGAAAAACATTCTTCCATTAAAAATTCGTACTTAAAGGCCCGTCTGTATACAGTTTAGTCCGTACCAGATCCTCTCCCTATATATATATGGACAATTGTGAGATTGCTATCACAAATATATGTATGAATAAAAGCGTAAACAACCAGACGAGAAAAATGTGCAAAAGTTGTAACTATTTGGAATCAAACAAAGAAATGAAGAGTAATATTTACGCTAGTTGATTGTCTTATAACTTTTCTATTGATTTGAACTGTCTGTTTGAGTTTTGTTGCAATTTATACTTACTATTTCTTTATTTCGTCTGCTTGATTGCAAGTGGAAAGATGGTTGGAAAAATAATAACTTTTTTATTAAAGTGAAAAAATGAGATGAGTGATGTGGTGAGACGTTTTATTACCTTTTCGATTTTTCATATAATCCATTTATTTTGGCGACAGGTGAGAATATTTTCTATGAAAAAAAAAAAAGAAAAAGAAAAAAGAAAATATATCACTAAATCATTAGTCATAGACCAAAAAAAAAACAAACAAATCATTAGTAATTTTTGTTTTCACTTCTCATTAAATTTAATTATTTTTTCAACGACTTTTCAATCTTACAATCGAATGTAGCCTAAGAATCACATTTATTTGGGAGGTAATCAAGTAGTAAATTTTACAATAACAAAAAAGTATTGTTTTTGATAGCTGAAATCAGTGAATTTTGTTTAAATTGTGAAAATTTACCCAATCACCCTTAAAAGAGTCATATATATAAATATGTATATATATAGGATTCGGATTTGATATGGTCTGTCTAAATACGGACTGGCCCTTAAATAATGATTTTTTGTGTATATATCATATATTATATTTATATGTATATATATTTTATAGTGCAAGAGGATTAAATAAAAGTATTGAAGAATAAAAAATAATTTTCATTCTTGTTAACCGGACTGGGTCAGCTGTAAGAGACCCCAAATCCATTTATTTTTCTGAGTGATTATTTAGGGTTCTTTTACATTGGGCTGGGCTTCGTCATCTCTGTATGAATGAAGGGTAAGATTATTAGAGCATCTTTAACCATCTTTAAAATTTATACAACTCGTAAAAATTTAATTTCTAATATTTTTTTAAAAAGTTGTTTTTGTATAAAATGAATGTTTAAATGTACCCTTAATTTATGCTGCCAACATAGCTTTATTATTCCTTAATTTTTCTATATAACATTAACATGTAATAACTTTTAATATAAATAATGAATTTCAATAAAAATTGTATATTTAAGATGTACTCATCAAGACCTATCAAAAAAAATTCATTGTAATTATAGAAAATTTTCTAAAAAAATTCAGCAATAATTACATAAAATTACATGTAGCATAAGTTGGCACCTAATTGGTTATTTCAAATTTACAAAAGAGATTACAATACTATTTGAGTATATTTTTCCAAGTTTCAAGTTTTATGTAAACATAGGTTGATATACATGATTTATACTTCAACTTTTATACAACGGTTAGAGATACTCTTATCATTAAAAACTATTTTTCTGATACTTATTACTATTATTATTATTATTTTGAAATAGAATGATACTTTGTATATATGATTTTTTAAGCCATTTTTAATATATTGAGGATACTTTTTGTAGAGTTAAGAGTATGCAATTTGAGTACTACTAACATACACTTTACAAATATTCTAACTTCATATTTTCAGAAACCATAACTACAACTTTAGGATAAAAATTAAGGATTTAGGAGTGTTTGGTTACTGAAAACTCAGTATTGTGAAAAGTATTTTCATCCTAAAAGGTTTGTTAGCAAATAAAGTGTTTCTGCCAGTTAGATTTATAGAAATGATGAATATCAACGACATTACTTTCTAATGTGCACGTAACTACATAAAAATGTGAAATAATATTAAAATAAATCTCATTTATAACACTAATCAAATATATTTTATATTTTTATTACCAATTAAACGTTCTCCATGATATTTGCATGAATGTGTTAGCAAAGGGAGTGGGTGGGTGTGGGTTAGGGGTAAAGGTGGAAATTAAATGGCAAAAGGTGTAAATTAACTGGCAAATTGAATGAGTGAGTGAATGGAATCTATTTTTCATTGATTGAAAGCCTCCAAATTTTCTCACATCAGCTTCAGTGCTATAAATTAAATGGCATGGCTTCCATAACCCTTATTAAATTCATCAGTTACGTTTCCATACCTAAAACCATTAAGACCCATTTCCTTTTTTTCTTTTCTTGGTTGTGAGTTGTTGGGCCGGTAAGGCCGTAAGGGTATTCGGGTTAACTTGCACGCATTTTGATTAACTTATTTTCAGTTTGATATATTAAAGGTAGACTATTTACATAAAAATTATAAGATTCACAAGATATTGTTTGTAACATGGCCTTTTAAACTTATATCTTGCGAGACTTAAATTCATGATATCTTCTCCATGAAGTACTTATAACTCATTCTATTTACACATCCCGTACTATCCATAAAACATTCAAACGAATTAGATTAAATACTTCAATAAATAAACATTCATTTTATTTTAACAGTAAACAAACCAACTCGGTGTCCAACTTTAGGAGGGAAAATTAAGAAATAAAAAATAAGATAAATGATACTAATCCCTAAAGTGAAACAAAATGATCGACTTAGTGTCAACTTTACGTCACGTGCTCTGAATGTTCAATTATATCACATTCTAGAAAAATAAAAATTTAGGAGCTACGGAAATATTTGGAAAAAAGAAGGATTTGAATTACTCAAACCTCAAAGAGGAAAAAGAGGGAAGAGAAACCAACTTTTTTTTTTCTTTTGAACAAGAAGAGAAACCAACTTAATTAGCTGAAAGTTAATTCAACTATTTTAAAATTATTTAAGGATTGGTACTTTGCACTTTTTATGTTGTTTTTTGCGTTGTTTTAATATTTGTTGATGATTTGAACCTTTGTTTGGTTGGTTTTTTTTTTTTTTTTTTTTTACTTGGGTGACCCTTATATATAGGTTTTTATCATTAATGTCCCTACACTTTATCAATGTTTTTTTTTCTAGTACGTCATGTAAGGCTTTTATTGTGATATTTATTTGACATTTGAGAGTGTTTTCAATATAGGTGCCGATCATATTATTTCATTACTATTATGAAACGAAACTATTCTCTGTTTCTCTAAAAAAAAAAAATAGCTATTGCAAAAGTAATTTCTAATCTGTTAAATAATAATAATAAATATGGATGTTCATAGTTTTAACATAGAACATACTACTTTCATTTCAAGCACTCATCTCCTCCAAACAAAATTACTTTTATTTATTTTTATTTTATTATCAACTATTCAAACAATGTACGTAGTTTACTCTTCCTTCTTCATTAGCACATAAGTTAACAAGCATTATTAGATCATTTATACAATATTTCCTCTGTCAATCAATTGAAGGCCATAGCTCCCTAATAATGATATGTGTACTAAAACTTTTGTATAAAATAAATATTAAAGTATAGTAAACGTCTATATTTTCATAATGCATTTCGATACTTATTTTTTATACAAATTTCGATATGTATGCCATTGTCCTTTTTTGGTACATCACAAATTCACAATATATGACGACAACCATCCATTCTATCCAAGCTAGTTTTGCTGCTAAAGTAGAAAAATACATGTCAACAATGTATATACGTTTCGTTATTTGTAAATGTTGTGGAAGAAATTAGTTTGGGACAATGAAACCAAAGTTTTCCATTAGTGTAGTAAATAAATAGACGTTTTATTTTTGCATTAATTTTCATTTATGCAAATCTTGACATGCATTTTGATTTTTCACTTATTACCACACTTACCAACACTAACAAGACATTGTATTCACATTTATAAAAAAAGAAAAAAAAAAACCTTTAGAATTTTTTTTCAAGGAAAACCATAAATGTTATATTATATATATATATATATATATATATATCTCAATTAAGACAACCTGAAGTTTATGCACTAGACAGATAGGTATAGCTAGGCTTTTTCATCCATATATTTTAGAATTGTGTGATGTTACTACTGGTCCCAAAGATTTTTTCAGTGCTTTGTCTAATTGTAACTTTTAGACAGAGAGAAAAGTTTGACCTGTTTGTGGAAATAACACAGTCTACAATTAACTAGGGATGTTGTTCACAGTGAACAGTTTCCCAGTAACCTACCTATTTGGCTAACAGCATCTATGAAAGTTATGTAAAATTTTAAGTGTAAATAATTTTACATATTTAATTTGTAGTTTAATGATATTCTTAATCTAAAATTTGAATAAACTAATAAAAAACATACTAATAAAATATATCATTATATGAAATGTCGAATAGTTTTCATGATTTTTTTTATACATAATTTTATAAAGAGCGTGTATCATTATATGAAGCGTGTATTATACACACTTCTTGCTGAAGCCATTAGTTGCCGAGAAGTGCTACATTGGTTGAGGAGGACGGAGTACAATGATATAACTGTGGAGTCAGATTCTTTGCTCTTGATTAATGCTGTAAACGGTAGTTCATCTTCTATGGCTTGCTTCGATATCATTGTAAACGATTGCAAAACTCTGGTAGGTGAAATTCCTAATTGTTTTTTTGTGTTTGTGAAGAGATCAGCGAACCAAGTTGCTCATTGTTTAGCGAGAGAAGCTGGTTCTTATTCTGATTCTCGAAGGTGGGAGTCTGTTCCCCCTTCGTTCCTTTTGGTTACTTTGGAGTTTGATTTAATATAAGATTGCTATTCTTTTCAAAATAAAATAAAATTATACAGTGGTGAGTTGACAATGTGATTTAGACAACCATTGAAGCACTAAATTTTTTTGGACCTTGCTAGCATGAAAGATGCTGTGAGTTTTTAAATTTACAGACAATTTTAAACCACAAATTTGAGAAAGATATCTACTTTTACTCAAATTATATATTTAGTTTTGAAATAAAAATCTACAATTATTAAATTCATAATTACAAAATTAAGACTCAATTTTGTTTTTTACACAAATCCATCCATCTGACATTTGTATTAAAGTTAAATTAAATTTCTCCATTACTAATTAAAAATAGGATATGCTCATGTATATAATTTTTTTATTTTTTTTTATATCTATAGAGAGGCTTTAAAATTAAAGTTATTAAACTATAAAAATTATTAAAAGATGTTAAGGGTATGTTTTTTTGGCGTGATTTTGAGACGTGATTTGGTAAATCATGTGATTTACATAATTCAGGAATTTTGTTATCTTGTGAAATTTCGTAGATTAGCAGATTTCATAATCCGCTCAAAGGTTGAGATTTTGAAAATTCCGCCTACTCAAAATAACGCTGCATTTAGTATTTTCGTCTTTTACATACTCTTCCTTTTTATCAAATATTTCTCCTACAAAAGATGAATTTGATTTATTTAAAACTAAACCATTAATTAGAACACTATTATATAAATATTTGATTATTAATTTAAAATATTACAATAAAAATACAGGAATTTATTGCGTTCTTTAATTTTATTAGCTTTTGTTTATGTTAAGATCATGTAGGTTTTTAAAAATAAATAAATTATGTTACTACTTTATATATTTTTTTTACTTTCAATTCTCAATGATTGTATCGATATATCATTAATGATCCTCCTCATACAAATCAAGTATTTTTTTTTCATGTTATTATCAAACGGAACCTAGATGAAATAATTAATATTAATTCCTTAAATATTATTTGAAGTGAATGATTCTATCTTTTAGGGGTTAAAAATATTAATAATATAAACATTGAGTAAAAGTTTGGTCATAAAAATATTGTTTAAAGTGACATTTCTATTTTTAGAGGTTAAAATGTTAATAATATAAAGATATGGTAAAAGTTCAAAATTAAAAAATTTGAAAGCTTATCAAGTCAAAGTATTTGACCATAATTCGTCTGTAAGTTTATCATAAAACTTACAGACTTTTAAATAAGCATTTTCCAAATTTTTTTCGCATATATGCATTTTGTAAATTTTATACACTATTTATGTGGTAATATATTTACATAATTATTGAAAGATGCTCTAAAGCTCTGATCAAAATAAGACACACTTATTATGGGTTAAGTTAATTTATTAAACAGCCTCATATGTTGTCCCATTTTAGGAGATGTATGTATATGTATATATCATTTGGCACTCATTAAAAACAATATAAACGTCTATATGAAATAATGGTCATAATAAGTCATTCAAATTTAAATTATCATCAATTTATTGAGCGAGTGTGAGAAAACAGATGAACTAAAAATATATATTCACAATGCAATTGCACTTAGCTATTTGGAATACAACGAGGAATGTGTCTGCTTCTCTCTTATTTTACAAGATGAATTCGAAACTTAAATTGCGTAAATTGAAATATTTACGATTAATAATAATACACCATATTTCCTTTTCAAAAATCTAAAATGATAAACAAGCACTTTACTCAAAGTAAGGCCAAAAGACATCACAAAGTAGATTTAGAACAGTACGTTTTAACATAAAGGACTTCAAACAAAGTAATGTGATACTATAAAAGCATAAACATACAAACAACTGACATTATTTTTTCACCTGATAGAAACAAAAATTAATGTCTTTAATTAATTAATCTTTCTTGAAACTAAACGCCCCTTAATTTATACTAGAATTTATGGTACGTACATTGGATGAGTATATATATATACAATATTATACTCGGTATACGTACGTAGTATTTCATGAGATTTAAAATGTGTGATTGTATTTGCTCAACTTGTAGTAGAACGATGTTTTCATGCTTGAAGTCATGTCCACAAGCTTTACTATCAACATTTTCTTAAAACTAAATGACAATTTACAAAATTACCCTTTAAGAATCAAAATAGAAGAACATAATATGAAGAGCACAGAAACACCAAAGGAGGCTTATGCTTTAAGTATACAGTATAGATAATATATATATATATATATATATATATATATAATATTAAGTGAAAGATAGGATTTTTTTTTTAAAAGGTAAAAAAAAAAAGAATAAAAAGGAGCAAAAAGGCAAACATATGGTCAAACTAAAGAATCATAAATAGTCCTATAGATATAAAGTCAAATTGGCATCTAGTAATGAAATTTGTTACATATATCAACAAGTGTTTGGATCATGTTACATGCATGTGTGTGTAAGAGAGCTAGAGAGAGAAAAACGAATATGCTTTTCACCCTCACCTCTATATATATATTCTCCCAAGACCTGCCGCGCCGACGGCAACAAATAGTCTGTCGACGGGAACAAATCCATATCGGAGATAACTAAATTTGGGTGATACTAATTTCCACCTCCAAAGGAATTAAAACCCTAAAAATTCTAGGGTGAAAATCACCGAATAATTAATACAAAAGGTAAGATCCAGATAACTATCGATCTCATCCAACTCATAATTAGACATTCATATGTATATATATATAGACTGACTGATAATGTTTATACCTGTCCGTATTAGAGCTAAACTGATATATATGAAATATATCGAATTAACATAAAACAAATGGGATTGAGAGGAATGAAGCCTGGTCCGACGCCGTCACTTTATCTCTCATAGAAAAAAGAATGAATTAAGAGGTTAAGTGAATGCGTCGAGCCAGACAACATTCCCCTCAAGCACTTCTTGTTTTTCTCTTTTAGAGAAAGCTAGAATGGGAAAAATTAAACCCCATTGATGTTTGTCTCTCTAGAACTCCTATTCTCTCACTCTAAAATGGTAGCCCTCCACAAGGGTTAAGAGGGAGGCAGATGTATCTTTCTCTCAAGGAAAAAACATATGGTATGCTTCAAAACCCTAGGCCTCACCATATAGTTTTATAGTGATGTGAGAGAGAGAGTGAAATAAATAGGCTGGGCTGGGAAGTAAATATTAGGTGCATCAAGTGCACCATATGTTAGTTTTGCATTTAATTGAATAAATCAGAATAAATCAATAAACAATATATTTAATGAAAGAAAATGCTTAAGTCTATCCTTTGATCACATGAGTATAATGTAAGAATTAATGCAATATTGCATATTGGGATTTTCTTCTTTTTATTTTGTAAATTTTTAACTTATACTTTTAAAGTACACTTAATTAACATGACAGAACATTAATTAATATAATTTTTTTACAAGTTTTCTTTACATTTTTCTGAGACTCTTAATTTTAAATATTTTAAAATATCATCGCAACTATTTGTATATATAATTCTATGATATTTACATTTGCACTCACTTGCCAAATGGATAACTAAGTGTGCCTTTTCCTAATAATACTTAATAAAATTTAATTTTATTAGATTTTTGTAAACACGCGATACGTGTATTATTTGATTCATGTTATTTAAGTGACAATAAAAACATTTTTGTGAAATAAAAATCTACAAAAATAAAATTGGATAATCAAAAGCTAAAACGGCTTCGAGAAGCACCGAAATGGCTTCTGCTTTTATATAATATAATAGTAGATTATTTTTATGTTTAATTTTTAATCTTCTTAATTAATAACTTCCTTTAAAAGCCGGAAATAATATCATTGTCTCTTTATTGAAAACCGTACATTGAATGGTGGACCGTTGAGGGGAATGAGGCAAAAAAAAGAAAAAGAAAAATTTGTCTTATGTGGAACTGCCTATATGATTTGAACATGAGTGGGGTTGTACTAAGTAAATGGTACTCATTTTATATATGCATATTTGTAATTATATATATATATATATATATGCTGGGTACCTCATGTGAAATTTAATTCACCATTCATAATTTATTTTCCTACAACTGCAAAATTTGAATTCAAAATAATTTAAGAGAAAATGACATTTCATGCACATAGCACAACAAGAAATTAAATGAATGACCTAAGGGTAAAATGGTACATTAAAAATGGGCTTTTCTCCATTTATATTTTATTAAAATATTTTTTCTAGGGTTTTAGGTGAAACATTTGGTTTAATGAGAATATTGTTTCTAGTAACTAAAATTCAAAAATATTTAATGATATGATATTATTAACTAAAATATGATCACTTTGATCCTTTTGTGTGAGAGCCAATAAATTTGAATTCATGTTACTGTTAGTCGTATTCTTATCTGAATAAGATGTCACAATTTGTTCATCAAGTAAAAAATTTCAAAAAGAAAAAAGAGTATTTTTTAATCAAGTTACTTGTGCTGGGCCGTTAAATATGATACAAACTTTAATCAATCATGATGGTATAATTTATTTTGTTGTGTCATCATATATTTTAATTAAAAAATAATATCCAATAAAAAATCATAAACTTTGTGGTAAAGTAATAAGTATGGCTCACAAAGTCTTTTTTTTTTGTTCATTATTACCACAAGGTATTCTCACATTTGTATTGAGATAGGACCAATTTTTACTCGAGAATAATATATTGTCCATGGTTACAAGTAATTAATCAAACTCCTCCAATGTGGTGCAGGAACGATTCCTCCACTTGGAACAGTTCACTAAGTCGGACCATTTCTTTTTGAAATGATTTTATGGTTATTTTTATTAGATGAAGTTGGAAATTAATTTCAATGGAACTCTAATATATGTATCTATGAGCAAATGGAGAGACCAAATTAAATATAGTTAAAATATATGCCATCGTGTAAAAATTTGAATCAATACTAGATTAGTTATTAGCATGCAAGTTAGTTTAGAGTGATTAGTTACAACTACTTATTTTACTTTGTTACAAGTTATTATCTATTGCCAATTTGCCATGACATTTGTCATCTATTAACCAAATTTGTTAGCTATTTTATGTGAAATTTGGTTGAGGAAGATAGAGTAATTCTACATGGAATATAAAAATATGACATATCAATATGTCAATCACTCATTTGTTATAATAAAATGTCATACGATTCTTTTAACTAATAGATGATAGCCATATTTAATATCTCAATTTTTATATTAGATACTTATGTTTACTTAAAATTATCATTAAAAAAAAAAAATTGTATTTAGGTAGAGGGTTACAATTCACGTGTACGTACGCAAATCCGAACCTGGGGTATGTAAAAAAAATCCTCCCCAAACCCGCTTGATAAAGTCAAAAACCCTCCAAATTAAACTTTTTTACATCCATCCCTTAGGGCACATGCGAGGAGTCTAGTAATTAAAAGAAAAATATGCCTACACCCAAAAAGGCACAATATTCTTTAACAAAAGCTCTTCTTTTTTTTTTTTCTTCTCAATTTTTTTTTTTTTTTTTTATTAATGGCATGTATCTTAATTCAACCTACATTGAACACAACCGTGATTATGAAAAATTACAAACGTAAGATTTACTCCATTCTTTTTATGTGATAGGTATAGATATTTGTTGCAAAAGATTCTTTTTTTTTTCTCTTTTCTTTTTGATTCCAAAATTTATTTATTTTATATTTGATTGAAGTAGTACAATTAATACAAAAGAGAAGAGAAAACTTGAATGTTGCAAATAGTGATGAGAGCATTAGCAGTCTCTCTCTCTCTCTCTCTCTCTCTCTCTCTCTCTCTCTCTCTCTCTCTCTCTCTCTCTCTCTCATATGGATAGCCCGAGTAACCGGTAATGTCAGCGGGACCGGAGGAGAAGGGTGACCGGCTGACCCTTTCTTTGCTTTTCTTTTATTTTTTCCTTCAATTTTTTATTATTACTATTCAACTTAACTCCTCTCCTCCCCGTTACATTTTTAGTTTAATTTTATTCAATGAAATCTAGTTAAAATTAAATAGGTAAAATTTTTATTAAAAAATTCAAATCGTAAGTAGGTGTCATAAAAAATGATATATATATATATATATATATATGTTCATTTTCAACTATTGAAACTTTAAATTTCATCTCACTTAATTCTAACTTAATCTTTGAATGAAATTTTATGGAGATGGTCTACCGAGATAATCTACACTAAGTTTTATGAAATATTTCATTAATTACTCTCAAATTAGACTTGAATCGAAAATATAATTAAAAAGAGCCAAGTTCATTCTGGTTGTTATTATCATTTATTATGCAAGAATGAGATAATGGTTATTTTTGTGTGTATTTAAATTATCAAATTATCTTTAGAAAAAAAATAATATTTCAATTGCATCCGATACGCTAGCAAAGTTGGAAATGAGAGTGAGTTTTCTTCTTTTTGCTCAGGTTCAATCCATAAAAAATCTGTTTCCTTTCTCCTTTTTCTCTGTGGTCAAACACCATGACTTATTGGCATACTTTTTGGTCCATTAACCGCATTAGCTAAACGCTACAAAGCTATGTACCCGTATAATTAAAACAGATGAGGTAAATAGTATGATTTACCTAACTAAAATTTTGAAAAACACATGTTTAGTATGATTTACCTAACTAAAATTTTGAAAAACACATATTTTGTGTGTACATTCGCATTAGATATGATCTTGTATTCATAGATTATGTACAAAGATTATCATGATTCTAACAAATATACAAATACTTACAGCGAAAATTGGATTAAAAGAAAATGTATAAGATATTAAATATTTGATGCAACTAATTTTATTATTGCCGTGGATTGTTGTATTTTAGTCGTATGTGTAAAAAGTAAAAACTACAATGAGCATCTTTATTTGAATAAATTGAAACCGGTTATTATTTGGGATAAGTAGCCCGAGTAACGAGGATCCCCGATTTAATCGCGCGACGTAGACGCTTCGAGCAATCGGTCTTGACGGATCGACGGCTGAGGATGCGTCTGTGGGACTCATCGTACGCTGGCCAGCAGCTATCTGTATCACCCACGTGATCCAATTTAATGCGGCTTGTACGCACCCCACACCAACCCCAAAACTTGTGGGACCCACTTCGAGGAGACAAGACCACATTGATATGCGTTAACAATGTCTGGCATCTGACGTGGCACGGTCTTATTAGTTGTTGACCACGTTCCGTGGGACCCACCACCATCTATTAGGGTAATGATGCCTTAATGATTTTATATATATATATATATGTGTATGAGTACACAGGAAAATCACAGTCGTAAAATCTGTCAGTCTAGTATTTAATAACAGGACAGAAATGTTTCTTATCTTTTTTTGCGAAAGATTTATAATCAAGAATTAGGATATATGTTAATGTTATTCGATTTCTATTTACAGTTGGGTGTAGTTATGTTAGGAATGATAAACATGGTCGACATAACTTAAAATTCAAACTCTTTTTTTTCTTTTATATTTGATTTACTTTAAATTTTTTAAAATAAAATCAATTTTAGGTCGATTAGGTTGTATTCTTTTCTAAAATAAATTAATTTGACAAGAACTAGTCGCAAATATAATTTTTTTTTTCCTTTACTATGTTTATAATACCATAAAATAACAATTATTTCTAGTTGTAGTCCAAGTGCACAAGTAAACAAGCTGGTTTCATGTATTTTGAATGCAAAAACAGCCTTAAGGTTGTTTGTTTTTTTTAATGGGTCGCATTTGGGAGGGCTTGGCCAAATTTAACCCATTGTCATCCTTAAGCTATGTTGGAAAATAGATAACCACTACTCCATCGCATCACAATTCAATCCTTTGGAGTCTCAATACCCTTTCTCTTTACCAAGATTAAACATCAGGTGTATCGTTGCACTACTTTTATTTTGAAAAAATAAATAATAAGTCATATTTAGAAATGGTTGTTTGATTGTAAACCTTTAGTCAGTATTTGAATGCATTATTATTTTATAGGTATGGACCCTTATGTGTCTTAATTTCATGTTGACTGCTTTAATATTAATTTTGTAATGTTATCTGATTTTTCTGAAAACAGTCTGTTAATCGTATTAAAAATCAGCTCGTACAATCAATCAAATTTGTTGTAGTAACTAGTATTAATCATATGAAATATGAAATCCAATTTAAATCAGCATGTTTTCTGCTGCTACAATCTTACACCAAGGTAGATTGATTCAGTGTATATGATTATGATATTTAAATATATGATTCAGTTCATTATAATTTTTTAGTTTCACAGGTTCTACCGTTAACATAAAGTCTTAATAGATGAGTCTTAATTCTCAAGTAGATGTCATTATGAAATTTGTTCTAAAGTCAATCTTACCGGGCAATTAGCTCGAAACTCTCATTTTTTTTTTTCTATAAACCAAATCATCTCATACCAATAGTCATAAAAACTTTTCCGCGGGGGCTGGTTTGGGTTTTCCAAAATAAGCCTTCATATTGGGTTTGGGTCGAGAATTTAGCTGGCCACATTGGGGTTTGACTAACCCCAAACCCTACCGTAAAGTCGTTTACCGAAATGGATACCGAACATGTAATTATAGTGAACTCCCAGATTTTGATAATCATACAACCCTGATAATAAGTTTATGTAAATTTGACTATCAAGTATTGAGAAATGTAGCAGTCAAACAGACAGCAGCAAAAGAGAAATAAACATAGGCAAATCACCACGCTGATGAAAACCAAATAATGGTGAATAACACAACCATAAAATCACACCCTACAACTTGGCAAAAGATTAGCAATTGTACATGACCCAAATATTATGCCGCCCTCTTAAAACTTATAGAAATGCATCCTTCTCGAGCAGCTTCAGCACTTCATGCTGGTTGTTTAATTTCGCCACATCAATTGGCGTCTTCCCGTCCAAATTCTGCAGTGTACTGCAAAATACCAAAAAAAGAAAAGAAAGAAAGAAGAATGAATTTAAAATAAAAAATAAAAAAATGGGCATACAAGTACAAAATGTTGTGCATGCAAATGAAGGCTTACACAGCGGCGCCATTCTCTAGCAAAAGTGCCACACACTCCTTCCTGCCATAACCAGCTGCATAATGAAGAGCTGTGTTCTTATTCTTGTCCAAAGCATCCACCTTCGCTCCAGCTTCAAGGAGGACGTGGGCGCATTTTACCTAGGATGGAATCGAGTGCAATTCATTAGTTCCTTATAGACTTTATGAAGAAACCAAAAACTAGTAAGGGGCAACATTTGTCAATGAGTACTTTAGGTCAGAAGTAACACTCAAAAGTATTCACTTTATTTGAGGATTTTTTGGGGTCTGTGTACAATTATGAAGGAATGCACACACAAATACACACTATGATTATGCAATTTGAAAACAAAAATGGTGAACAAAATGTAAATGCTGAACAGATGAAAAATGATTCTACCATTTTAACTTTGCATACATGAAAAGCATTTAACCCAAACAAAAAAAAAAGATTGTAGGAGATTTAAATGCTAGGTTAATGGGTTTTCAAGCATTCGATGTAGTTATTGAAATCATGTCTTTTACAGGAATTGATACCAGGGACGAGTATTGAGTTATTGAAAATGATGTGTCATAGGAAGGATTAATATTTGTTCTAATAGTCATAAATTGTAATGACACAGCTTAATGGATTTACTATTTGTGATGCAAGAGTTGGAATCTCCTGCATGAAAGGGGCTAGATAATTAAAAAAGAGAAACTAAAAAATGATCTGAACCTTTGATTTCATTATCTAACGGTTATTGCTCAATCTGTTATACCCCGTCATTGTTACAACGGTCATATCCAAACAATTTCCAGATAGATGCTGCACGTTGACGGGACTTCAAAAGTTATAGAGTAGCTCTTTAGAGTTTATCACCATAATCAACATATATGTACATTCCTGGTGTCATAGCTTATGCTACATGGGCCCAGGTACCATTCATGCTTTATCTGTCCAGGTGTTTCAAATCATTTTAAATGTGGACGGGTGTAGAGAGGGCAATAGCAGGGAATAGACATGTTAAAAAAATAAAGAGGGTTTTCGTGCTAAATAAAGATATTTGGGGACCATAATACCAAAATATTTGTTATTGGGTTCTTCCATAATATAGAAGAGTAACTGAGCTATGGAACTTCTTTATCAGCCTCAATCAGTTTGTGCATCCACTCAGTAATTCACCGGACCAACAAAATAAAAAAAACATGCTCCATCTATCCGAAATCAAGAGTCCATTTTTTACTCCCAGTTTTCAGGATACACTAGTTCCAACATAAATCAACTGTAAGGAACAAAAGTTGTAAATTGTGGTATTACTTGGTACATTGATAAACAACTATAACAAAGAAGTTGGACTCTTAATTTGGGACATCCCAAAAGAAATAATGGGCTCTTAATTTCAGACGCATGATGATAAGTTGTAAAATTTTTTAAAGATGCTATCAATCATACCTCGCCATACCCGCATGCAAAATGCAATGCTGTCCTCCCCTCTGAATCTTCTTCATCTTTATCAGCACCAGAGGCTAGGGCATTCTTCAAACCCTAATTATCACAAAAAGTAAAAAAACATCCAATTATCTAGTATGCCCATGAAATAAACTCCATGAAAATGAAACTTCACTGCATCTTAATCAAGTAGAACAATAAGAAAATAAATGCACGAAGGACGTTCCTGTGTTCGTCAACTTCAACGGGAAAAATATAACTCAAATTTTAGAACCGGTAATCATATAATTGGAGGATGTGTAAATTTAGGATGGTGTAAATCGACTATTACTAGGATGTGTTTTATTGCAGTTCTTTTCTAAGGAAATGCTCAAGGTTCCATATCGTCCATTACTATTGGTCTTTGACCGCAGATAGTTTCAATGGTACAACTTGTTTTAGCCTAATTTTTGCATTTTCTGTAAAACCAAAACCAAAGTTCCAAGAAAGTTTTTGGTTTTCTTGCAAAATCTTTCCATGCAAACATATACCATGCAATTCAATTTTTTCCATGTAAAGCCATCAAAGGCACCCAAAGATCATGATTCTCTTAGCATGTGTTTGATTGGATGAAATGTAATTGAATTCCACTGGACTGTTCTAATTGGAAAAAGAATCTTATAGAAAACAAAAACAAAGGATGGAAGTGGTTTCTGAATTGCATAGAAGATGATAAAATTAGGCTAACACTAGTTGTACCAAGGAAAAGTATGCCATCAAGCAGCTCAGAGGGAAAAAACTCTGATATTTCACAGAAATGATATATGCCAAAAAAAAAAAGAGTAAAGGCTCCATTCAAAGAAAATAACAAGGGTTTTCTCCTGTTTATCCCCCAAAAGAAAATACAAGAAAGGCTCCATTCAAAGTAAATACATGTTAGGTACGAAATAGAAAACCAAGTCATCAGTACCAAGTATAATAGCATATGGTTTTACAATAACAGAAAAACCAGTAAAGGCATGTAAATATTTTGTAAATTTTGGATCTCATAGCAAATAGCTGCCAAGACATGAGTATGATTACCTCAACATCACCAACACTAGCAGTGTGATGGACAATGGATTCATCCTCATTCGCCACTTCTTCTTCTTCATCTGGACCACCAGAATTTTCAGAAGTGGGAGCAGCTTGTCCAGCAACAGGAAGACCCATTGCTTCACCCAGCTTCTGAAGGACATCTTTGTCATTCCAATACCTGATATAAGAAAAATAAAAAAGGAATCCAATGAGAAGCAGCAGCTTAGAAAGATTTAAGAGTAGATACATTAAAAAATAAATGCAACACTTTTAACAAACTCTGGTGGAAATGTATATTTCCCTTCTTGTTTCCATATTATTGGACACGTGGCCGTGCAAGTACAACCAAGAACTTGTCGCCAATTACAACACATGAAACATAACTATTGGCACCTGCTATTCCTTCTTTGAAAAAAATATATTTGATTCCAACTTACAGAATTTAGGTTTATATAATTCATCTTGTACAACAAATTGTCAATCTGTTAATAATTATCACGCTCAAAATATACAACTTTTGATAATAGAAAAACAGAACTATATTTTCACTGCAATCTATGACATGCAATAGTTTCTCTAGGATGAGTATGTGAATAAAACTGGAATGGCGTAAAACAATCTCTTCTAGTTTTCTTCACAGAACACGTGATGTAAGTGCCAGGTCAACACTAGTCTTGCTTGATCACATGGTTACCATGCCTAGAGTACTTTCAAAATATATCAGTGGTATTTCTTTAAAGAGTATTTAATTGTCATGCAAAAACACAGATAAATGCATTCTGTATGCTGTTGATACATTGCACCCACAATCATTTCTTGGAAAAGCTGTATGTTACAAGAATTTCAAATGATTATTATTTAAGGTTCCTTCTACAAGAAAAAGTGAGAAACTAAGAAGTAGAAAAGAACAAGAAACATACAGTAGAACCTATATTAGCATTCTGGCATGAAACACTAAAACAGTACCAAGTTCCAGAAAAGCTTATCATATCAAATACAGTTATTTATGATTTCAGCATCATATTGTAACCAAAGATACAAGCTTGTATGACCTCATCATTGCAGCTGGGCCTCCACTTTCTATATCTTCCAAAATGGGTTTCAAGGATGGATCTTCTTTGATCCGTGCCATTCGTTCTTCAAGCTGGTCTTTCTGAGATGGATTACCCAAACTCTCAAGCATTTGGGACATAGAAGGATCCTGAGGACATGTACAAAATAAATTGCTTACTGCCATTATTTCCACAATACATGTATAGTTATATACATACATAGAAGAACCTTTGCAACAACCTAGAAATACCTGCATTAATGCAGAGCCAAGGCGCTCAGCCATGGTCATAAATTGAGGATTTTGCATAACCTGTTGCATCGTCGAATAGTACTGTGTGGTATCAAACTGTGGAATACCATCTTCAACTGCAGCGCCTTGGAAAGTCTTTTGGAGCTGTTCAGCCATCTGGTTAAATGAAGGATCTTTTGCTATCTGTTCGGCCAATTCCTTAACACTTGGGTCCTGTACCATTGCACCATAAGAATACAAATTATAAACAAGAGAGGCTGAATATGTTTTAGACACAGAATTTATGAAGCAACAACATAGTTCAGTTATAGTATTGGCCCTTCTAGACTCGAAGTTCTTATTTCCAAGAATTAAATCAAAACAAACAATGAAACTAAAATTAGGAAAATTGCCTGTAAGATATAGTTTCTGAGCATAATTGATAAAATTAGATCCCAGCATCAGTGTACCTTTTCTCATGCCTACTAGTCTATTACGTCATATCGCAAGATTGATACCATATAGTATCATGCAGGCATCACAAAATATCTTAATCTTATTGTGTATAAACAAGAAAAATATGCGCAAGGACTATTCTACCTTGTGCGAATACCTAGATATTGAAATCCATATCTCAAGGTGATTGAAAAGCATGTAAACCTGAGGACTTTACATAGTGCTAGAAAACCATGCATCTCAGATCCACAATGAATTCCAAATATTTCTTGCTCAAACTAATGGTCCAAATGAAACCTCAAATTCAGGCAATTTTCTCCATAGAACAGTTTCGAGGTCTTTTAAAGACCAAAAGTATAATGGCTTCCCATTCACAGGGTTGATCCATCCAGCCAATCCTATTAGCAAAGGATCTAGTACAAACGAATATAATCTTTACGTAAATATGAAGTTTTTTTAAAAAACTTGGTGGCATTCTTCATTCTTCCAATAATTTATTATTAATACCATTACGAATCCTCGTATTTGTCTTTCTTGACTTTTGGTTACTATATAATCAACTTTTATTACAAGAACATGTGAGCCAGTAGGGAAGGCTGCCTCTGGAGATTTTTTCAATATTAGCTAGGATTGAGTTTGCCATGTTCTATTCATTAATATAAGGGAAATGTAGGGATCACAGTGTTTTTTTTTTAATAAAGGTGAGCTCCTCCTATCTAAAACAAACATATGTGCATCATGCATATGTAGGGTTTATTTCCTGTACGCACAAATGCGTACGCATTTGTGCTAAAAGGATTTCCGGTGGGCCCCACTTCATTTGAGAGAGAGAGAGAGAGAAAGCTCCGCTGTTTGACTGCTTTTACGGCTTAGTTAAAAAAGAAATAAAACACAAGGCACAACACTTTCCTTCTCTCTTCTCCACTGTTTGTCCCTCTCTCTAAAAACCATTTCAAAATCAACTCTCTACGAATCTCTAGCAGCAGCACTACGACGGAGCTCGCTCTCTCTACGACGGGGCTTTCTCTCTCTACGGCGGAGCAATCTAGTGATTTTTATTTCACCTCAATTATCTATGCATTTACACTGCAATTACTGTATTTTAATTGCATCTTGTATGAAAACTTTAATTATGTAGCGTATGTGGTAATTTCTCATTTGTGTTGCTACTTTGATTGCTTTTTGAAGTTTGATAATTTAGAGGAAATCTAGTATTTTTTATTTCACGGTTAATGTCAAGAGATGGAAATTATAATATGTTTCTGTTAATTTCATTAATTTGATGATTTATTTTTTATTCCTTCACTTGAACCAACAGACAAGTCTCAAAATTTCAATCAAACCACAAATTAGACACAACCCCATTCTTCTTCATCAAACTACAAGTCTCCACCGTAGATCTCAATGAGACCCATTCTTCTCCATTGCAAAACTCGACCCCATTTTTCAACCAACCCCATTTTCAATCAAGTCTCGAAATTTCAATCAAACCCATTTTCAATCAAAGGTAATTTTCAGTTCTCCATTGCAAAACTCGAAATTAGAGACAAAGGCTTCATTTTAATGAGACCCATTCTTCTCCATACGCACAAACTTGACCATAGAGAGAGAAAACTCATCCGTAGAGAGAGCGAGCTCCACTGTAGAGAGAGAGAGAGCTCTGAAAGCTTCGTTTGCTGCTACTGCTGGGTCGTAGTGCTGCTGCTGGAGATTCGTAGAGAGAGTTGATTTTGAAATGGTTTTTAGAGAGAGAGAGACAAACAGTGGAGAAGAGAAGGAAAGTGCTGTGCCTTGTGTTTTATTTCTTTTTTAACTAAGCCGTAAAAGTAGTCAAAGAGCGAAGCTTTCTCTCTCTCTCAAATGAAGTGGGGCCCACCAGAAATCCTTTTAGCACAAATGCGTACGCATTTGTGCGTACCGGAAATAAACCCTGTATATGTATATATATATATATTTTTTTTTTTTTGATACAAGCGGTAGGTAAGAACCAAGTGTGTGTGTGTGTGTGTGCGTGCGAGAGAGAGAGAGAGAGAGAGAGAGAAGGGAGGGGATTGAACCACTGCCCTCTTGAATTTTACTACACGCTCTTAAGTCTAACCAACTGGGCAAGCCCCCGGCTCTTATCTTGCAAATAATTCAATAATCCATGACGGCCAAAATACATAATTAACACTATAACTGTTTATTAGCTTTCTCCACATTTGATTAAAACCACTGGAAAATTTTAAACCTTTTCTGTTCTTTTGAATGAAATAATCAAACTTCTTATATAGAGCCCTTCAACTGCCAGTGGAAAAAAAAAATCTCAAATCTATGGAAGAAGGTAAAGTAGTCTGTAGTCAATCATGCAAAGTTCTTACAATCTCAAGTCCAATTTAAAATGGCAGGGATCAGATAATATTTTAACGGAAATAACAAGCAAAAAAATACAGAAAGAGAAAAGAAAGTACATTAAGTAGGCCAGCCATATTGGAGAAATCAAAGGGATTTCCAGGAAATCCAGCTCCTGGCCCAGCAGTTGCATTTCTTTGTCCTGATTGGTTCTCCGCGGAGGTAGATACGGAAGAGCTTTTGTCCTCTGCTGCACCAACATTTTCTTCTGAAATACGGATGATATTCAAGAAGGTCAAATATTAGAATAAGCAAGTCATCATTGCCCATTAAACCCATGCGCAAAAGAAATGAAATAGAACCTCACAGAAAACAAGTTCTATATTGGCTTGAGCATGTGGATACCAGGTACGCCCAAGGGGTCTTTTTTTCCAAACTTTTTATATTCTTAACAAAAAAGAAGACGACTCCATGAAGGTTCATGCCATAGAACAGTTTCTCAGCCTTTTCACAATTGGTCTTAACATTTAAACAGAACTTGCAATGCAATTATTTTAAGGCATTAAGTGCACTTCTAAGCAATAATACAAGTTCTACGAGAGAAAAACTTGATGAATTCTAGCCCTCTATGAATAAAAGTTGCAAAATTCCTCCATTTTTGAATAATCAAACTTTTCAAAGAAAAACAATAATTTCATAAATTTTATAGACCAGTCACTAGATTTGGAACATTGATTAATGTACTAGAACGGAAAGGGGCAAAGCTAACTCTTAATTTGGGATGACCCAACAAGGAAAGGTGGACTTCTTAATTTGGGACGGAGGGAGTACAAGAGAGAGAACTAGATCAGTGTTCTCTCACGCACCAAACAATATCTGACACTTCATATAATTTACTAGTATTTTTTGAGTTTATCTTATAAAGACTTTAGTGATAGCCATGAGATCCCGGAGCTTCTCATTTCAGAGAGGGCGAGGGAGCATTCGACCTTTGTTTTGTTTTCATATCTTCTCGGTGCTCGCAACCTACTTCTGATCCCCGAAAAGAGATAAGAGTTGAAAGCTACAATAACCTACACTACATATAATTTACTAGTATTTTTTTAGTTCATCTTATAAAGAATTAAGTGATAGTCATATGTTGAAAGCGTGGCTAAAGGCATGAGAATAAGTATGAATTGGCTCAGTGGATGCATCATCAATTTGTGGTCCGAAAAACAAAAATTGGACTTTTATCATAATTATGGGTTTGAAAAAAATCGAGTTAAAATATGGCTGATACAGTGCCACAGTGGTGTGGCAAGAAATCTTTCTCAGTGGGGTCATTTAACAGACCACTATCTACTTTGTGTAACAGGAAAAAACGCTAGTTGAAGAAAACGGATCAACACCGGCCCCCGGGGCAGCTTGACCCCATTTGTTGATTTGTTATTGTTTTTTAAGAATTTTAATGTCCTTAGCTGTATATATTACTCATATTTGTTAATAGTACTACATATATCTCTATATTTTTTAATTGAGTGGGGTCAATGGACCCCACATTACAATGTAGCCCCGCCCCCAGCTTTTCATCAGCTAATAGTATTGCAAATTAATCAGATTCTCAACGAAGCCTGGATAACACCCGTAGTCATCCAACAGTGTTTCAGAACCATGTTATATATTGAACTACAAAACCTAGTTAATGTTTCAAGGCTCAACCAAGGGGTCAATTACCATTGAACTATTACATTATAATAACTATAATAACATTAACTCTTAATTACTTTTTTATGGAAAGAATACAAAATAAGTCAACTCTTTCAACAAAGCCTTATCCCAACTACTTGGTGCAAATATATGAATCGTGTTTCTCCATTATGCTTTGTATAGATCAAGAACTACAATGAATATCAATGGTTCAAAAAGCAAAAGGTGGGAGTATACGAAGGTAGGATGTTGCTTAGGCAGCAACTAGGCAGCTACGTGCCAGGCAGTTGATTACTTATTTAAACATAATACTCTAATGAACTCAAGGTTAGGGCATAAGAGTTCATTAACCAAACATTCTTACAATGCAAACATAAACAGAAATAATTTTCATAGAGAAAACGAGTGAAAAAAGTCATTTTGCCGCCGCCGCCACCTCAACTGCCTAGTTACTTTGCAAGGACTAACCCACACCCTACACGAGGATTTTCAGAAGACTCATGAATATTCCTCGATATAATATCGCCATTAATTTTGGTCAAGCCTTCACCTTCTCTTAGCATTGCGAATTTACCATCACCGTTGCATTAAAAGATCACTTCGAGATGATTTTTTCACAAACTATCTTGTATAAGAGCTATTTCTATTACTACGTCACTTCTAGAGTCTTCCAAATGCCATTGCTTTGATTTGGGGAAACATCAACAAATGCCAAGAATACTTCAAAACGGGAAAGTTTATCTCCAAAGCAGATTTAGCTTCCGCAAAAGAAAATAATGCATTCAATAGTTGTACATTACAGTTTAGGGATACTATATTTTTTGTTCTGCAGAAGCCAATTTTGCTTTGGAAATAACAAAACCCTAGTTAAAGTTTTAACTTGATCCTCGATATATCTTTTGTGTACTGCTAAATATATTCTCTGAGAATCTCCAACAGAGATGTCATTTTTGACCCATTAAAGTGCCATGTCATCACTTTTTTACAATGTTTTAAAATTCGCTCAAGGCATACTCCTCGAGGTGAGCAGTCAAGTAATGCATTGAGGCCTGTACAGTTAGGCTTACGCCTCGTCGGCATGAGGCGTAAGAGGCATACGCTTCAATTCTGCAGTGTTTTAACTTGTTTTTTTTACACGGTTTTTATTATGTTTTGCACAGTTATTTTACCAACTCCTAGACCCTATATCCCTAACATCAACAATAGCATGGTGTGCCCTAAGTCCCTAAACCAACGATCTTCTCTCTGGTCTCTCTACAAAAACACCTTAAGTTCACCAATCCTTCTCACTGGTCTTCTCCGATCTTCCTCTTTGGTAAGCCCCCCCTCCCCCCCCAAAAAAAAAACAAAATATCTCTCTGTTTGAACGAGGATCTCAAGTCAGAAGAGGAGGATGATAATAGGGAGATTAGATATCACAACTCTATGGATGATCCTTTGAGTGGTGACAAAGATGAAACTGAAGAATATGATGAGTTTTTCAAACCATTGGACACGGATGATTCAATATTTCATTAGGGGAACTTGATGGTGGTACTTATTTTGTGCTTCTGATAACTTTTTAATTGAAGACATGCTTGTTTTGTGTTGTTTGATGATGAATCATGTGACAACTTTGATGATTTCATTCTAGTTTTTGTTAAACTTTTAGTATTATTGAGTATAATTGTTGAGCTTTGTGTTGGTTCATTATTTTATTTTATAATTTTTTATAATTTTTCTTTTTTCTAAAAACTGAGGCTTACGCCTCACCTCGTTAGAGAAAAATATCTCGAATACGCCTCTCGGATTTTAAAACATTGCTTTTTAACTCACTAACTTTCACATTATTCATTCACTGACACATATTTTATGCTCCAATGGTTCCAACATGATTCACTCACTAATTACAAGTGGCATCATTAAGTGGGTGCAAAAACAAAAGTTTGTAGGGAACCGACATATTCCTTAGCAAACAACTATTGTGGCTAGCTAGAAGGCTGGCCACAGTTAGCCAACAAATTGGCATCTGACACCATTTTTCATCTTTCGCTAGTCTCTTAGAGCATCACCAGTCAATGAGTTAACACACCCACTAGTGTTAGATATTTAGCTAACACTATGAAAACTCATTCCAACGTATATGTTCGTGACCTTGCTAACTTACAAGATTAGTGTCAGGTGTTAAAACTATAGCCACAGTTAGTTGACATTTTGGCTAGCCAACATAACTTTGCTATGTAAAAATGTGAGCCCTTATTCCAACTTATTCAAGAACCACTTAAAATATGCCACGTTTAATTACTAATTAGTGAGGGAATCATGTTGGAACCATTGGAGTGTAAAAGTGAGTGTGTTACTTAGTAAATAATTTGTAAGTTAATGAGTAAAAAGGTGTTGATGTGTCATCTTAGCATGTGAAAAACTAATATATAATTGGAGAAGCTCTTAGCATATGTCCTGGAGTAGATTTTTAGTGTGTTAGCTAAATTAATATCTTTTTGCACTCGATGAGCTCAGCCTGTTCGACTCAATAAAGTATTTGTCACCATTTTCCAGGGCTGTGAAAAATCATGATCAACTAATGACAAAGACCAAATTAAACTCAGGAAATCCTGTAGGCCCATCAATAAATCAATTCCAACCATTACCCACTCTTATATGCATCCTTCCTACCAGTTCAAGCATCCTCTACCAGTCAACACATCCTCTAAACCACCACTCCAGTTCTAAAACTTAAGGGAGAAAAAGTGCAATACTATCCTCATTTAATACCAAAAATCCATACTTTTTTCTAAAATAAACGAATAAGAAAGTAACGCACGCAAAGAATCAGCGAGGAACTAGAAATTACCAGGCTTGGCTGTCGACGAATCTTTATTTACCTAAAACAACAGGAAAAAAAACATAATTTCAATTTACATTAATATCCCGCTGCAACATCAGATTAAAATCATACAAATCACCACAATAAATAATATTTTGCAACAAGATCGATACTGAAAAAAATTCAGGAAAAAAAAAAGCAAAATAAATTCAAATCGAGAACAATCATGAAGTAGACAAAACTCCATAAATAAATAAAAAATGATCATTTCAATTCACGAGAGTCCAATCCATAAAAACTGTTAAATTGAAGTAGATAGATGATGATGATTTACCTGCTGAGACATGGCGAGATTACCTAGAGATAGATATCTTCGATGTCTTTGTGAGAAGGAAGTGATGATGAAGTGAGAGAGTTGAGATCGACCGCTTGAGAGGAAGAAGGGGGAGTGGGTTTACTTCTTTGGTGGGCCACCTCAATCCTCAATCCTCGACCAAATGTATGGCTCCGATATGATTTCCTCCTTTTCGTGGTCGATCGGGTTTGGCCCAGCTGGTATCAATCGGGCCAACCCACATTGTCTGGGTTTGTATTCGCGATCGCTTTATTATTTTATACAATTTAAATAATTAGGTTTCGTTTGATAGCAACATAAAAATTGAAAATAAAAACAACTAATTTAATTGAGAAGATGAAAAATAAGTTGCGGCATATGATGAGATACTCTCCATCTCATACTTATTTTTGTGAGTATATCACCTATATCCTTCTTTAATATTTTGTGAAAAAATTTTCTCCACTATCACCTAAATAAAATTTTGTCATGGAAAAAAGCAAATAGCAAGAGTTAATCTCACCACATCCCTCAACTTTTTCTATCTTTTTGTTAGAAATGATGATATTGAATGATGATATTCTCCAACATAAATTAGCATTATTATTTGTAATTATTAAAGCTTAGAATTATTCTTCTTTTCCTTTATTCCCTCCTCCATGTTTCCCTCCTTGTCTCCTCCTTTCTTCCTCATTTTAGGCTTCTTGTTTCCTTCTTTACTTGTATATATATTCATGTCAATTCCATTGTAAATGTATGAAAAGATTGTAACAATGTAATCCATTATGGAATTATTGCTCATTATAATTTATCTATTTCTTGTGTTGTATAATTTAACATGGTATCAGAGGACAACCTCGCCACTAGCCACCACGACCTCGCCACCAACCACCAGCCACCACACAACCTCGCCACCAAGCCACCACACCTATCACCATTATCAAACAAATCAAATACGCCTCCAAACACTACTCGAATCAGACTTTACGCAGCAAACATGTTCAAATAAAACCACGTCCAAATAATTATTATTGAAGCATTCAGCCTGGCTGGCAAGACCATCAGGTAACCACAGCTTAGTGCAAGGTTCGATTCCTACTAATAGCATTTTATTTTTCCTCTATTTCCTTACAAACTGCAACTGCCACATCATTGACACACAAGCGCCACGTGTCAGCCACGCCAGCGCACATGACATCCAGTCAGCGCCACGTGGCATCCAGTCAGCGCCACGTGTCCGCCACGTGACATCCAGTCAGCGCCACGTGTCAGTCACGTGTCAGCCACGTCAGCGGTTAACGCCGTTTGCTTGCCGTCAGAATTGACGGAATATTCCAGACACCGTCAGATATATTTACAATTTCACCCCTGTACTTTCTGATATTTCTATTCTAGCCCCTAAACCTTCTTATTTTCCTATTCTAACATCAAGAGCCGTTGATCTCATTGCACCACTCATCCACTCGTTCAACTTCCCGATTCTCTCCTCCGTCAATCCCAAGCAACACCGTCCATTTCCTCAGTCATACCATAACCGACAACCCCTAATCCATACCATAACCGACAACCCGCAAATTCCGTAAACTCCAGACCCTCGCCATCATCAAATGCCGACATCTTTTTGCTCCGACCTCGAAATTCGAAATTCAAATTTCGAGATCGGCGCCTTTAACCCTTTCACCAGCTTCCTGCCATTAAAATCAAAACACACCATCCTCATTGCAAATCACCCAATAGCACCATCCTCACTGCAAATCTCCCATTCAAATCCAATACAAACAGCCATGTCGATCAGCATCCGCCAGCGAGGTACTCCATGTCCTGCCTGCTCTTTTCGCCGCAGAGCTTGTCCTCCTTCTTGTGAATCAGTTAAAATCTTTCCAAATGCGTATCATCGTCGAGATTATCACACAATCTTTTCCGTTTTCGGGGTAAAAAGTGTTGAATTCTTTTTACAACACGTACCGGATCACAAACATCGTGAAACTCTCGATTCGTTTCTCTTTGAAGCTAAGGCAAGAATCCTAAATCCTGCTGGTGGATGCGCTGCCCTCCTTACCTCTCTTGATCAAAAGCTTGAGGCTCTGCAGTCACGAATGACGGCGTTGGAGGCTCGACTGGACAGCGAGTCTCCCAGGGTTAATCCGTCATTTTCCTTTGTCCCTCCTGCAAGTTCCTCAAGGGCCAATCCATCCGACTCCCTTGCTCACCCACCAGGCTCCTTCGCTTCTCCATCCGGCTCTGGTCGACGCCGCCACCGTTCGACCGGAAAACTGCCAGAGAAATCTCCAGCCTCCAGGTCATTTGCCTACCCATCCGGCTCCTTTACTCACCCATCCGGCTCCTTTGCCTCTCCACCTGGCCCCTTTAACCCTCCTGCAAGTTCCTCAAGGGCCAATCCATCCGACTCCCTTGCTCACCCACCAGGCTCCTTCGCTTCTCCATCCGGCTTCTTTACTCACCCATCCGGCTCCTTTGCCTCTCCACCTGGCTCCTTTAACCCTCCTGCAAGTTCCTCAAGGGCCAATCCATCTGACTCCCTTGCTCACCCACCAGGCTCTTTCGCTTCTCCATCCGGCTCCTTTACTCACCCATCCGGCTCCTTTGCCTCTCCACCTGGCTCCTTTAACCCTCCTGCAAGTTCCTCAAGGGCCAATCCATCCGACTCCCTTGCTCACCCACCAGGCTCCTTCGCTTCTCCATCTGGCCCCTCAGAGAATCCTCTAGAACCTGGGGTTCTTCCGACCCGGGAAGATTTGTTGGAGCATCCTCACTACAAAAGTTTTTTAAAGCTCCTTTCATCAACCCCTGATATCCATCTACCGACCGTGAATCTTTCAGAACACGGGGATCCTCTGACAGCAGTGGATATGCCGGCATATCCGACTCTGTCAGATTACCAAGTTGCTTTGGATGGTTTCTCAAAGGGGTCTCCTCAAATTAGTTCTGTTGCGGAGGTTGCCGGATTAATGACTCAAATTAGTTCTGTTGCGGAGGTTGCCGGATTAATGACTCCGGATTGGACTACCTTAGGAGATATAGGATACAATTCGCTCTCTGCTTCTAACTTCACTGATATCTTGAATTTTGGTGCTGATGATTCTCAGAATCCATCGCCTTTCTCTTTTTTATCTCAATAATGTGTGTTCCCTTCCTTCCGCACCACCAACACCCTCGGAAACCTCTCGCCTCTCATATCGAAACTTCAGTTTATCTCTCTAAAACCAAAACCAAAGAAAGGGCCATCATTGACTACTAGCACCACTGCTACTCTTCCACCTCTCTAAAAAAAAAAAAAAAAAAAAAAAAAAAAACATATCTATATATATTCAATCTCTTCAATTTAATATTTCCGGCGGGTCGCCTTTCGCTGCACCTCCAAGTATTCTGATTCAATTTCTTGTTACTGTTATACGTACTGCTCGCGTATTCAGATCAAGTTTTTTCCTCCGGAAATTCTACACCGGACCTCGCCGTTCCGTCGGCTCCCGTCATCGCCGTTACCGCCGTTCCGTCTGCCGGTCAATCATCGAACATGTCAAAAAAAAAAAAAAAAAAAAAAAAAAAAAAAAAAAAACCAAAACCAAATTCCATTTTCTCGTATCCAAGCTTCGGATCCCTAAGAGCCTCCTTCAGTTTGAGGGGGGGTGTTAAAGTAGATCTAAGCACATGCCTCCATGCTCCTGCACACATGCCTCCATGTTCCTGCTTCCATGCTCCACTGCTTCCGTATTAATTATGTTTTGTTCTTTAATTTCTTTAATTATGTAATTATAATCATTATGTTCTAGATCTAGTTTTCCAATTTGTTGGAGATCATCTCATGTAGTAAAAGGACGCTTTCAGGATTTGCTTTCCAAACTCAAGCTGACCGCCCATTTGCCACCTTGAGTTTGAAGGGGGGTGTTAGAAATGATGATATTGAATGATGATATTCTCCAACATAAATTAGCATTATTATTTGTAATTATTAAAGCTTAGAATTATTCTTCTTTTCCTTTATTCCCTCCTCCATGTTTCCCTCCTTGTCTCCTCCTTTCTTCCTCATTTTAGGCTTCTTGTTTCCTTCTTTACTTGTATATATATTCATGTCAATTCCATTGTAAATGTATGAAAAGATTGTAACAATGTAATCCATTATGGAATTATTGCTCATTATAATTTCTCTATTTCTTGTGTTGTATAATTTAACACTTTTCACCTAAATTAGTTATTTTTCTTTTCATTTTTCTTGTTCCTATCAAACGGAGCCTTATATTATAAATAATATTAAAATAATCAAAGTATAAATCTATCGATGCATTTTTTTTTATCATTTTTACATGTGATTTTTCATTTAGTTTTAGTAAAAGACATATGAAGAGATGTCTTTTTATTTTGTGACTTTTTTCATAAAGAAATTTTCTTTGATAGTTTATGAAAAAAAAAAGTCCACAAAAAATAATGAAAAATGAAATACATCTACTCATAAAAATGATCAAGAAATGGAGAGTATTTTATCACATGCCTCAACTTATTTTCCATCTTCTTACTCAAATCAAGTGTTTTTATTTATTTTTTTCATATTGTTATCAAATAGAGCGTTATAGTTAATGAAACTCCAACTTATGATATTCAAGTGTGCCCCTCATGACAATAGTAGACACAACAAAGAGTTTGATTATTATTTCTACGCTGTCAAACCCAAGGCTTAGTTATTACGAGGACAAAAGAGAATATAAGTAGTCGGCCCAATTGACCTCAATGTTTTTTACCCTTTGACTATATTTGACATATGAAATAATAATAGGATAAAATAAAATTATTTTACCTTATGTTTGGTATTGGTTATGATTAAATTATTAGATGAATTATTTATTCTACAAAAATCTTTATCTTATCAAAAGACAGATTAAATAATCATTTAGAAGTTGTGATTTTTTTTATTTAGTTCAAATATGATTAAATAATTATATTTGACTTTATTATTCGGTGCTGTTTATGCCTTTATGCATTGTAAATTTGTAGGTCTGAAATCAAGGGCCAGAAAAAATTACAAAGACCCACACAATTGTTATAGGCCCGTAGCTATGAAAAATGGAGGGATTTTCCTTGGGCCCAAAATAACAGCCTTCCATTTATGGGGATTTACGACTATACTATGGAAGAGAATGAGATTTATTTACAGACACGAAGAAAACTGGGACTGACGGAGAGAGAGGGAGGGAGGGAGAGTGATCGGAGAGAGATAAGTAGTATGGGGGTGAGTTCTAACGTGCGCAGAGGGGTTTTGGTGCCGGTGGTATTGATGGTATATATACTACTACTACTTGTACAAGAGGGTTACGCCATTTGGCTGAGTTTGCCGGGGACGGGGACCAAGTGCGTATCGGAGGAAATACAGAACAACGTCGTCGTTTTGGCTGATTACGTCGTCATCTCCGATAATCACGTCCACCCCACCCCTTCTGTCGCCACCAAGGTAACTACTCTAACCTACCCTCCGTGTATATTTATGTGCATGTATTATTATTGTCTTTTTGTAAAACATTTTACCTTCTCACATTTGAAAATTGATATGTTGTTTGGTTTGGGTTGATTAGGGTTGGATTTTAATTTAATGTGTGTGTATGTATGTATAGCTGCTGAATTATTGGAGATTGGTCGTTTTATAGCTGCTGAATTCTAGATAATGATTGTGTTTTTTGCTAGTTTGCTAGTGAAGGTAAGCAGGGTTTTAGGGTCTGTTGTAGTTGATTTTGGGTGTGGGTAGTGGCACTCCATAAAAATACCCTAGCACTGCGAAACGAATTAACGCATCACAAAAAGATCGTAGTGTGCGTAAGTGGTCGTTTGGTTCGAGTTTTTGTTCATTCCTGAAATCTTGAACTGGGTACATTCACATTAGGAGTCTCTTATAGTTCGTGTGAAAAGGTTGAATCATAAGTTGATTATACTTTCCATGTGAAATTACCATTTTGGATTCCCAAAACCAACAAAAGTCAAACCAAATGAGCACTAAATGTTATTTTGGAGTGGTAGGGTACTTTTATGGAGTGGCAATAGCCACACCCAAATTTATATTTGGAATGAAAAGTGATTTGAATTTTCACTTGCTATTCAGATTTTCGTACAAAAGGAAAATCGACAAGAGGTAGAATTGTAGGTAAATACTTAAATGTTTATGGTGCTGTAGAAAATGCCTAATATCTAAGAAAGCGAGAAAAGGAAAAGAACAGTATGGTGACAACTGACGATGAAAAGAATTGCACAATTTGCAGAAATTAAGAATGAATGAAAAGATAAGGAAATGAACAAAAGTGTATTTTTTTTATTGGGTATTATTATTGTATACTTTATGATTTCTTAATGCAATGGCAAACTTTATGGAAATTTGTGAAGAAGCCTATAACAAGGTCGTTTATCATTAAAATTGACTTGGAAAAACAATAAAAAAGTTGCTACACCGTTGCAAATCGTGTCGTTAGGAGTAGAGAGTCAACACTGTGGTAGTTTTCTTGTGTATTGAAAAGGACAGAATTTGCTCATTTGATTTGTCTTATTTTGGTGCAAGTGTGACACCCAAGAGAAGAATCTTTAGGAATGATCACAAGCATGATCAACTATTATACCTATGTATGTAGAGAGGTAATTTGGTAAATAGTCTGATCCCTATCACCCTATGTTTGAGGAAATTGGTTTATATGATTCGAACATGTATCTCTACACAAAGAGGAAGGAACCCAACCATGGCTCCAAGATATAAGAATAATTGCAAAGGATTGGAAGAGTACAATTGTTGAAGGGATGTCAAGGTCAAATTAGTTGTCTTACACAGTCAAAGATTCTTCTTTGCTTCCAGGTTTATGTCCTAGGTTAACTCTTACAACTTGCTAGTTAAACAATTGCACTTATTTGCGATTAGTTCACTTTGGAACGAAATGGTGCAATTTTGAGTTTAGTGTGCTTGCTTGTTTGTTATACTTGTTTTTTGTTGGAATTTTGATGTTTTGGAATTTTAATGAAAATAATTTGTATTACTCTTGTAGGTGACTTCTCCTTATGGAAACACACTTCATCATAGAGAGAACGCAACGCATGGTCAATTTGCATTTACTACAAATGAGGCTGGGCAATACCTGGCATGTTTCTGGGTCGATGGTCATAATCCCGGTGGTGGAGATGTTAGTGTTAACATTGACTGGAAAACTGGAATCGCAGCGAAGGATTGGGAGTCAGTTGCGAGGAAAGAGAAAATTGAGGTAAGAACTTCACATTACTTAACCTCAGTTGTTTTAAATTACAATTATATTGAGAGCAAGTGCAGCTCACAACTACCTACTAAGAAACATCTATTGTTTTAAATTACAATACGATTAAGATCATGCCAGGGCTGGGCTGGGCTGGGCAGGTTCTGAGGCTGTGCAAAGAGGGCAATTGGCACTGGGCCCTTGATTCACAGTTTCTATAACTTATGCAAAGGGACCAATAGTTTAAACACCTTATTCGAATAAGGGCCCCCAAAATATGTTGTATATAGGACGATTGTCCCTTGTATCAATTTTTGTACATAGTCTTACATATATATACAATTCTATATTTCTCGGGACCGGCCCTGGATCAAAACTAAACATGTATCTACTGAAAAACATCAGGAGCACCCAAAAGGTTCTCTGTGTTTTGTTGCATGAATGAAATAAATATGCTCCCTCCATCTCAATTAGAGTCCTAAGTTTCTTTTAAAGATGTCTCAAATTAAGAGTTCCATGCTTGTTGGGGGACATAATCAATGTACCAATCCCGTGCTAGAAAAATAAGTTGTATTCGTAACCATTGTTTAGGCCGTTTTCTTTTAAAAAGTACTAAAACCAAAGTGGGAGTCTCAATTTGAGAGAGCGAGAGTAATAAGTTACAAATTTAAATTAATTCTCACAATTAAACAAGTTAACTAAAAGAAATACTTGAACTTGCATAAACTATTCCCAAACCCCCTCATTGGCCATCGAGAATTTCTGGAAGGGCTCCCTCTATAACCCAGGGTAAAGCCCTAAAAAAGAAAAAGGGGGGAAAGGGGGGGAACTGTAGTTGCAATATAAAATTTGTGAGGTTACATCACAATAACAAATTTGTGTTGAAATGGGCGGATTTATAATTCATGTAATTTAGAATGAACCAAACAGATCAATAATCAATTTGCTGGACTAGCAAGATTTACGTCTTTTGGAGCTTCTTATAAATTTCCATTTCCATGCCCTCAATTGTGTCTTTGGTAGGGTGTTGAGCTTGAGCTGAGAAAGCTTGAAGGGGCTGTAGAGGCCATTCATGATAATCTAATCTATCTTAAGAACAGGTAACAATTGTTGTTTTAATCAAACTAATTATGAAACCGGCTTTGTCATGTATAATTGTAGTCCTCATTTTTTTTTTTTTATTGTGCAGAGAAGCAGAGATGAGGACAGTAAGTGAACTTACAAATTCAAGAGTGGCATGGTTCAGTATAATGTCTTTGGGCGTTTGTATTGTGGTTTCAGCCGCCCAGTTATGGCACTTGAAGCGGTTTTTCCAGAAGAAGAAACTAATCTAATCTAGACTCTTTGTTGTTATATCTTTGTTATGTTATGTCTGTCACAGCTAAACGAGATTATAGAACTTTTTTTATTTTTTTCTTTCTCCATCTTAATTATGCAGAGGGAGATTTTTGATACAATTCTTTGAGTATCCAGTTTATATTTTACTGCATTAGATAGAGAGAAAAGGGTGAAAATTTTCATATCTCATATTATGTAGATATTGGCTGTATCTACGATGCACTAGTATCTGTATCATTTATCAGTACATCTCCAGAAATGTCATTATTTGAATTAATCATATTAACACGGTGGGTATTTTCTACAGTAGACAATGGTAAATACTTTAATTTGAGTAACTCTTTAAGTATGTTTATATAACGTTATTACTACCATCATTTTAATCTGAGAATTTTTCAAAAACAAAAGCTATTTAATTTTGTGTTTTAAGTTTTTTAGTATTTTGTGAGTATTAATCGAGGTGTATTAACAAAAGTTACACTACCTTATTGTTTAGCTCACATTAGGCCATCTCCAATGCACTCATTATTGTAGGAGAAAAAAATAAAAATAAATCCTGAAGTTAGGGGGTATTTGCAATCTTGATCACGAAATTTGAAACTTTGCAATCGTGCTTCCAAAGTAATTTTTCACTGCAATTTGGACCCTCCATCCAACTCCTTTGTTAAAGTTAACGTTTTGCTGACGCGGCAACCAAAATTTTTTTTTTTTTGAAACGTCTCAGTTTCTATTAAAATGAGAAAATATGTAGGTAATGAAAACATATCAAAAAGCCAAAAAAAAAGGTACCTAAAATTTCTTTTGCTTCGCAAAAATGAGATAAAAAAAAAATACTACTAATTTTCTAACTAAAAAGGCAAAATAATTTATTTTTTTACTAAATCTACATGCTTCTAACTAACACAATCACTTTAAAAAAATTAAGTGTTATTGAAAGAGGGTTCAAATTCGTGGCTTCCTTGCATGTGTTTATTTATTGTGTTATTTAAGAATTGTTTTGTTAGGTTTTGAAATTCAAATTGCAAAAAATATCTATATTACTCATATTACATATAAAAATATTGGATTTTTGTGGTGTGCTTATAATCGATTTTGTCGCAATTTTTTTTTCACTCCCACGTCGATATTAAGAGTTATTTTTTTAAAAAAAATTAAAAATAAACATAATAATACATTTAATGGTGAGAAATGAATGTTCTCACCATTAAATGTATACGTGACAAAAAATAAAGAACACATTTTATTTTAATAAAATGTATACGTGAATGGAATTATTGTAGAAATGAATGTTCTCACCATTAAATGTATTATTATGTTTATTTTGTTATTTTTTAAAAAAAAATAACTCTTAATGTCGACGTGTGAGCGGAAAAAAAAAAACTGCTACAAAATAAGCACACCACAAAAATCCAATATTTTTATATGTAATAATATAGATATTTTTTGCAATTTGAATTTCAAAACCTAATAAAACAATTCTTAAATAACACAATAAATAAACACATGCAAGGAAGCCACGAATTTGAACCCTCTTTAAATAACACTTAATTTTTTTAAAATGATTGTGTTAGTTAGAAGCATGTAGATTTAGTAAAAAAACAAATTATTTTGCCTTTTTAGTTAGAAAATTAGTAGTATTTTTTTACGTCATTTTTGTGAAGCAAAAGAAATTTTAGGTACCTTTTTTTTTTTGGCTTTTTGATGTGTTTTCATTGCCTACATATTTTCTCATTTTAATAGAAAATGAGAAGTTTCAGAAAAAAAAAAAAATTAAAATTGGTTGCCACGTCAGCAAAACGTTAACTTTAACAGAGGAATTGGACGGAGGGTCCAAATTACAGTAAAAAATTACTTTGGAAGCACGATTGCAAAGTTTCAAATTTCGGGGTCAAGATTGCAAATACCCCCAAACTTCAGGGTTTTTTTTTGTTTTTTTCCCTTATTGTAGGCTAAATGTACCATAACACACAATATCCATAACATAGAACTGCAGCACATAGGGGAGGGATTGCCATGTCAGCACTGCACGATACAATGAACATCGGCGATACAATTTGAAATTCAAATGATGCCACGTGTACTCTTCCTCCCACACGACATTACAACATTCAAAATGTCGTGGGAGACAACAAATAATCCCACACGCGATGGAATAAGTGTCGTGGAGGATATATGGTAAGCATATGCTAACTTTACCATTTCTCAACCAATTTACATTACCATAATACCACTTACCCAACCAATTGCAAAGAGGAAAATGGTAAAAATGCCTTATTACCACGTGCATTGGAGAGGGCCTTAGTAAGAGCATGAAATGCCATACATCATACTCAATATCATTGATATAACTAATATAATACGGAGTAATATTTGAAGGAGACTCATAGTTAAATACGATAAAATTTATTAACTTAAAAAATAACCCACCATAATTTATGATAGAAAACACAAACGATCTTATCATTCCTATACAGAGAAATCAATTTGATACAACAGATGCAACAAATTGATGGAAATTCAATTTGGACAATTCATTTACATGGGAATCATTTTTACTTTTTTTCCTTTCGTTTCTTTGATACAAACGATATTTGATACAGATGCAACAAATTAATGGAAATTCAATTTGGACAATTCATTTACATGGGAATCATTTTTTCTTTTTTTCCTTTCGTTTCTTTGATACAAACGATAGATAAATAAGGGTGATTCGAGGAGGGGGAGGGGGTTTCAAACATATCTTGTGCAAATATTTACACTTTCAACCACTTGAAAATAAGCCAAAGCTTACATGGGAATCAGTGTTATAACTGGAAGGTTAAAAGAAAAAAAAAGTATAAGAGACAACTGTAATTTCTTAAAACACCACCAAAAATCGTGGGAAAACATAAAAACAGAAATGTTAAAACCGTGTTAATAACTCATCAAAATGATCAAAAGTCTCAAAATGCAGAACAAAAGTTTTAACATACAATTAGAGATCAAGCAAGAGAAAGCCTTCTGATGAAAAATGAGGACAAATAATGAGAGTATAAAAATTCCCCCAACATTGTTTTATTCTATCGAAACAAGCTTACGATTCATGTATCTAAACCTGCATACATCCTCGAAAAAATCATCTGCGCTGCTATGGCTGCTCTTCATCTGAAGAATCTTAATTCTCATCTTCTTTAAATTCCTTCCGTACTTGATCATCGACTCAAGAGTGCTCATCTTTTGTTCAGCATTCAGTGGTGATCTCACCGTAATCACAACCTCTTCCAGGCTAGGAATCACAAACCTTGAATCAACCTGTAAAATAAGCAAAGGAAAGTGAAAAACTTTTCTTTCAAACATGAAAACTGAGAAATGATCATTTAGGCCCAGTTTGGGAGGTGAAAGAGAAACAGTTTTCCAATAGTGCGATACCAAAAATGATTCACGGTTCACTCATGGTGTGTTAATTGTTCTGTGGAAAATGCCCAGGATTTTCTCTATCCATTCCTAAGGGTGTTTTGATTACATATTTCTTCTAAAGAATTAGCCACAGCCCAACTTGTTCTACCCTAGTCTTTTTCCATTTCCATGGCTCCAAAAATCATTTACCAAAAGCATTTGTTTATTGGTGTTTGTTTGCAAAGGTTTTCCATCTTTTGGTGGTGTTTGAATCTTTGTTTGCCTAAATTTTCTAGGCAATTCAATTCCATCCAATTCCATGGCAAAAGTAGTTGATGCACAATTCTAGGCAAACGAATTCCTACCCTCCACCCATGTATTTTGAATTCTAGGTGAGGTGGAAAACCTCTCAAAGGCAAAAGTTCAATTCTAGGTGGAAACAGTGTGCAATCAAACACGAGTTGGAAAATATGTACGTGGAAATGTAGATTTTTCCACCTAGAAAATAAATGTAATCGCACACCCTATATATTCCATGGAATTGAATAGCCTAGAATTGGATGTTTATCCGCCTTAATTCCATGCTTGTTGAAAACACACCCTAACAGTTTTTTACTGTAGAACAATTGCGAAGTAATCAATTATTTCCATGTAAACCAATCAAACGCACACCCTTACGTGAAAATATTTTGATCCAAACCCAATGCGCTTAAGGAGTTTAGGGAGATGATTAATAACAATCTCAGAAAAGATGAGGGACTCACATTTTTAAGGCTGTTCTTCTGGCATAGAGCAGCAAACATGGCACCGTGGATGTCAAGCTTTTGCAGCTTGGGGTGACTGTTGAAGAATTCCACAAAGTCAACCTCCGGGAAGGGCAAAAGGGCCTCAAAATCCCCAGTGAATTCCACCTTCATATAGAGATTTTTCACCTCACTTGCCATTTGAAGTATTTTGCTAATAGCATCCCAACACCATTGAACCCCTCTAACAGATAAGGACTCGAGAGCCACAAGTTTGCCAAAATCCACCATGTAAACTCTCCCTAATAACAACAATTATGATCACAATGAGATTCACATTAATAGTTATTAATCGTCTATAAAAGTACCCAATTAGGAGTACGTTAAAATGTTACCAGAATTATTGGCAATTGAGAGATTCCTTAAGCATTGGGTCTCATGAACCCTAATCCAACTACAACCTTGTACTTCAAGGTACTCGAGCTTCGGAGAAGTGAGAGAGAGTGAGCAATTGCCCACCCCATAAAAATCAAGCTTACACTGCTCTAGCTGGAGCAGCTCAATTGAAACAGATCTCAATCCCTCACAACCAAGAAGCAGCAAGTGGGTCAGATTAGGGCATGCCCTAAGTGCATCAGACAAAGCCGGGTCCTCCAATCTTGCTCCAACAATTTCGAGATTTCTAAGTTTTTTGAACAAATCCCATTTTGGGGATTTTGTCATTAAAACCCCCCAAAGCTTCAGTGACTCCAAATTCCCTGCAGCGCTAATGCAGTCCAATTTAGAGGGGCTATCATTACACGAATGCTGATCTACTAGATTGTCCATTCGGAGCTCAAGATTCCTTAGGGACGGTCCTGCAATTGATAGCCAGGAACAAAGCCCCGCGCCAGAGAAAGGGCAATACACGACAAGTTCTTCCAATTGGAAGATTTGTGAGATAATTTGCCTTACAATGCGATCTGGGGTTTCCACGCCCTTGAGGTTATCGAAAATGTTGCGAGGGAAGTAAAGGCTCCTAAGGTACGGCATTGAGTCTTTCCATCGCGTAGAAACAGAAGTACAAGATGCCACATCCTTGGCATTGCTCATGTGTGACAAGATGTATTGGACAATGGCATCAGGAAGAGACTCCATTCACTGAGGACATTTGTCAAACAGGTTGTGGTCAGTAGTAGAAATTGCAGTGGAAATCAACATACATGAACATATTGGACAATGGCATCAGGCTGAAACTACATAATCAATCATTGTCATTCCACAAGTAAACAAGTTTGCAACTTCAGCAAAAGTACCTACACTAACCAATAGTCCTACTTATCAATTCAAAAGAGAACAGGTTGCTTTCTCCCAAATTTTTGTGGTTATTACCAATCTTAAACTTACAAGAACTAACACTGATAAATATCTGATTTAAACTGGTAAAGATACATATGTTCATGTTTTAATCATCCCCTCAAATTTAACACATTAGCAAAATTCATGAAATTCATGACCAAAGAGAAAAATTTACCAGAATAGTAAAGTACTAATCCCTATAAAAGAGTCCTAATAAAGGGGAGCTTTCGACTTTGCACTAATCTAACAATGTCCTATATAGAAATGAAATGAACCCAACTAGCACAAAATTCAGATCCATATGATAAAATTGGACTTGCACATAAACCCAGATAAATGCAATGTATAAATAGGTCTATAATTCTCTCTATGCCTAAACAGATAGTGAATTCAATCAATCTTTCAGATAAATGACAGAAAAATGAAGAAAAAAAATGCAATTGAATAGAAATAGTGAGTGCCTGATTGTAAAAGATAAGGGTAGCTTACAAACAATCAAAGTCTGATAATATAGTCTTAGATGAAGAAGATTAGATGAGATATTAAAGATTTGAGCTTCAATTCCACTGTTCAATGCGAAAACACAAAAGGGTCTCTTTTTCAAGTCAGTGTATATAATGGGTGGGTTTAGAGAGAGAGAAAAATGCTCGTTTTAGAGAGAGAGTAGAGAACCCGCGCATGGAATCATGGGTTTGGAGGCTATTCAAATTTCAAAAGAGGAGAGAGAGTGTGTGTGTGTGTATGGGCCCACCTCTGATTCTTATAAATTTTTTATATGATTTTTTTTCTGAGTTTAAGCTCTGTGCATCTAAATTTGGACCCGCTTTGTTTTTGAACTATTTTGAAATTTTCGACCGTTTGCTTAACAGCCCAAATCCAGATTTGTTTTCTTTTCTGTGTGCGCCACTGCGCCTCAAAATCAGAACTTGTGCAATCATATATTTTCGTTCCCAAATTAATAGTTCTATTTTTATGATTTTAAATTAAGAGTTTAATAAATTACAATATAACTCAAGATTTTGAGGAATCTTATACTTAGACCAATTACGTTTGGTAAATTAGGACTTAGCCCAGTAATTAGCATTTAGATCACTTGTTTAGTATTTATCCCATTTTGAAAAATTAGTTTATATTTCAAATTAATTTATATATTTTCATGTTAAATGACTTTGTTGCTCCTAACTGCTGAATGCAGATATTTCATACATTCTCTCAATTAATTATGTCAGCTACATTTGGATATAGGTTATCATATATTCTTACTGTATCATTATTAGGTCATTTTGGTTTTTTTTTTGCTTTTTTGTTTTGACAAATAGGTTATCATATATTCTTAATGTATCATTATAAAGTCATTTAGATTATTTAAATTTTTGAACGATGAACTTGTATTATATTTCAAAACTCTCATTCTCATTTCTCTACCTAACTCCAAACATCTTTCTATTATGTCATATACGTTGTATTTGTCCGTCGAGTAAATTTATTTATATTCGTGTAGTTTTTTGAAATAATTATTTATTGGTCTATTGATTGATAAATTAATTATGTTGTTTTGAGCTTGAATTTGTCCATGGATTGATTTGAATATTTGATATTACAAATTGAGTGTTTAAGTTGTTAAACACATAATTGTTCACGATTAGTAAATAAATATGGACAATTTGCTTTGATAAGATCGTCTCGATTTTATTAAAGTATATCTTTGACCCTGGTAATAAAATTGAGAGTACATTTGGAATGTATTGGACGGGACCAAGTGAGATTAATTTGTGACATTGATCACTCAAATTTAATTTCACTTGACTATCGTACACGGGACCTTAATCTTGAGCGGATAATGGATTTTGATTACTAGCTTGAAGTTCTTTAAGGTATCAATGGGAGAGATCAAATTGCTGATCAATATCTCAATACTTTGGGAATTAAAGTGAACTAATGAGGAACATATATATATATTCGTAATATGAAATCCGTTAACTTTTAGATATGATCATGACCTCACTGATTCTTCTAGTGGACATTTTAATCTGAGCTTATTAATTCGACAATGATTGTCGTCGAATTCAATAATGTGATATGATCACATTGAACTGTCAGATAGAAGATGAGAGTTGAGGATTAGTGAATATTCGGAAAAGGGCTTTTGGTCAATTATACTTGTTCCGAATATTCGAATTGATTAACGGGGGTAACATGTAGGAACGATAGGTCAAATGATATAATTATTAATTATTGCTTCATTAATTTCAATTAGACTAAGAGTGCAATCTCGTTCTTTTTGTGGAATAAAACGTGATTAATAAATTATTTCAACTGATCAAGAGTTAACCGAGTCAAAATTAATTTATTGGAGCTTAGTTTAATTGGGTGCGATCAGGTCCCCTCAGTGGCTTCACTATTATAAAGCTATACATGCTTATTACCTTATTTAGGCTATATAGAAATGGGCATGGGTTATGGTACTAGGGTTGGTAAGGTTTTGGAGTACGTATAGGTTATAAATAGTCTTATAAGACTTTTTTTTTTTACCCTAGCAAGCATATAGGCGGGACACGCACAAAAGTGTGTACTGTGTGTTTTCTCCTTACAAAAAAATCATATCCCTAGTGTAACCTAGATCTAGAGAAGTGGCCACACACTAGTATAGTTGCTCTTGAAGAACACTAGGGAAAACTTGAGGGCTTGAAGCTTTGGAAGATTCAATAACATAAAAGATAGGAATTATTGTGAAGCACGCTACAAGGGTAATTCCTCAAACACCAACGTGTTTTAACAATTATATTTAATCCGGTTGAATGCATAAAATATATCCAATTAAAGAGATGTTTTTTCATCACATAAAATTAATTTTCTAGTGATGTCTACATCCCAGGTTCCAACAGTTTCAAGATCTAATGACCGAAATATAAATGCAACAATAGCAATATAATATATGTTCCAATGGCAATCTAACCTCATATATAAGAATCCATTATATGAGTTTTATGGTATAAGAATCCATTATATGAGTTTTATGGTATGCTTTGGTTGTAAACCATTGGATGAGTTTTATACACACATTAAGATGTTAAATCAAAATTAAAACACTTACACTAACAATATACACACAATAAACTCTTACACACTAATAATTTTGTAATATTATAAAACATCATTTTTGACTAATTTTTTTCTTAAAAACTATAAGAATCTAATGGCTAAAGCTACACATGTTATGGTATGCCTCGGTTGTACACAATTAAATGAGTTTTATACACACATCAACATGTCAAATCAATGATAAAACACTTACAGTAATAATATACACACAATAAACTCTTACACACTAACAATTTTGTTTGTAATTTAAATGCCATAACTTTAAATAAAAAAATTTGAATTTTAACAAAATTTATATATTTAAAAATCTACTAATCATTATCAACTAAACAAGATCCATCATGACTATATGTTTGTATATTATTGGTCATCTCAATATGTGTGTTAACTTTACATCAATCCAATTGGATTATTGATCAACATAATTGGATTATTTTCATAACTGACGTTGAGATTAATTTGTTAAAAAAGTATTTTATTACGATTAGAATAAGATCAAAAAATATAAATAAAAGTGCCTCTAGAAAAATTAAAACAAGGTGGTCCAATCATATTTATTTTTTAATATGAAGATTGAACATGTGTTTCAGTTATTCAATATAGACTTATTAAAGTTTGCCGATTTAAATTGGTCACACGTTATTTTTTTTACCCCATTACCAAATTTTATTTATTTTAACGTGCCGGATAACACGAGTATACCTTAGTTTTTTATATTTATATATAAAGTCCTCAATTTTTTTATTGGCTTTCGACCAATCATAAATTTGTTGGAGAAGTGTGCAACTTCTATTATGTAAGGTAATTGAATATTATATGTTACCATTGTATACAGTTTCTAAACTTAAAAAAAAATCTCTATCTAGAACCCTACCATACTCTAAATGTTCAAAGCTTTTGATTCCTTTTTCAAATGAATGTCCGAAAATATATGATACACTAACATAGAAATTATAAATTTTAAGCATCAGTTTGATTTTCAAGTGTATATTGATATAAAGACATATTACAACTCGATTAATGTATATTTGTAATATGGCTACAAGAGCATCCACAGCAAGTATGCTATACAGTAGAAGAAACAAAATTGGCAAACTTAGCTGTGTATAGTAGAGAGCGACCAAACTTACCATACGCTTAAATTTTACTCATACAAGTGTCCTTAATTTATTAGAACAAAACATAAAAAAAATAAAAAATAAAATAAGGTGAGTCACACTTGTATGAGTCATACTAGTGAAGCACAAGCATATGAAGCCCTTTAATTTTTATTTTTTTTAAATCAGACGGGTGTAGCACACCCTTATGAAGTCTTTTTTTTTAAGCAAATATTTCATACAGATTTAGCACATTTATAAGGCCATTTTTTATACTATGTTCATTATAGCCTCTTAAGAAACTTAGTATCATATTTACAAATATGTGGATAAGATTTACTGGCTTCACTGAGAGTGCTTTAATAAATTATAGTATTATGTCTTTCTTAAATTTCATTTAATTATGTAAATGCCACTAGCACGTAAAGCCATATATATTATGCTAGGGATAGCAACGAGTCGGGTTCGGGTCGGGTTTATAATTTCCATTCTCGCCCCCACTACTAAAAATCATCCTTATCCCCACCTCCATCCTCGATTCAAGGTATCAGGTAATCCCAGTCCCTGTCAGATAATAGGTCCCCGCGGGTATACCTGACAAATATATTTGTTTTTTTAAAAAAGAAGAAGAATAACGAAGATAGAAATAATATAATGTTATACAATAATATACATATATAAATGAAATTATATATTTACACACACATAATTTTTTTCGCAACGAAAATAGTTGAAATTTTATATAGATGAACATAATTATATATAGACAAAATTTTATTTACCACATATTTGAACAAAATTATATGTATCACAATTACATGAAATTATATAATAATATAATGTTCTATAATATATATGTACGCATATACAGTATATATCAGGAAAGGACCAATCTTTACGAATTGGCTTTACCATTTAAAAACACAAAACTTTTTTACTCCCACTTTACTTGTTGCCAAACAGCTGCCTTAATAAAAACAGAACAAAAGCTCTTTTCCCCTTCATTATTTGCTCTCAGCATATCTTTCATCCCCTGCACCTCCTCCCCATCCATCTCTCTCACGACACCCACCGTTCACCACTCTCACATTCCACCGTGTACCTCCGTCCACCGGCTTTCTTTCCCTCTCTATATCTCAGTTATGTAGCTCATGGAGTCGATTGTCTCCTTCTCAAGTGGGCTAATACTAAATATTCCGTGCTCACCAGCAACTGGAAGAAGAATTTCGTTACTAGGAAGGGCCTTAAAAAAGGCAACAAGATTGGACTTGCATAGGATGGTGCCACGTTTTACTTCAAGCTTCTCAACAGGAATTGAAGTACTTGTTCTTTTTTCTGAGTGTTTTGCTTATTCTGTTCTCTGGGTGTTTTGTTATTGGCACAATTTTTTTTCCGAGTGTTTTGTTGTTAGTGTGCTTAATTTGAGGTGTTTGTATTCTTGCCTGCTTCAATTCAATTGTTGTTTCAATAATGAAATTTGTAGGATTGGGACCATATTTGCCTTGTCTTTCTTTTAGATGCTCTGTTTTTTTTGTGAAAAAACTAAAGAATAGTGAAAAATTGATGCAAAGGCGGTCGTCCTTTTAATTATAGGCATAATGATTATAGTGTACTAGCAACAGAGCAAACAATTGTAACTTATATAGTTAATTAAATCAATCCATTGGTCAAACCAAATTTTGCAAACAAAATCAATCAAATTAAGTAAAAGAAAAAGGCATTTGTTGTAATAAAGCTAATGGTACATATGAATATACATCAGAAGTGGTCGGATATCATAGTTATGTTATTATCTCCATATCTAAGTTATGCAACTCATAAAATGGCTGCGAGCTGGTGATGGAGTGACTCCACAAGTTTGCGAGCCAGAGATTCTCTCCATATCTCAGTTACCCGGCTCGTAGAATGGATACGAGCTGGTGAGGGAGAGACTCTATGAGCTTGCGAGCAGGAGAGAGAGAGAGAGTCGGTGGACGGAGGTGCACAATGGAGTGAGAGTGGTGGATGGTGGGTGGAGTGAGAGAGTGGTGAACGGCGGGTGACGTGAGAGAGAGATGGACGGGGTGGAGGTGCAAGGGATAAGAGAGATTCTGAGAGCAAATAATGAACGGGGAAAGAGCTTTTGTTCTATTTTTATTAAGGCATCTGTTTGGCAACAAGTAAAGAATGAATGAAAAAGTTCTGTGTTTTTAAATGGTAAGGCCAATCCGTAAGGATTGGTCCTTACCTGATATATACTGTGGGTATAATCGTAAAATCTTATTTTAATTAATATTGAATTTTTCCTTATCATTAGTTTTGAAAATAAAAAGTTCTTATTGAGTTAAAAATTAAAAGACTTTATAATGGACCTTTCATAGAAAAGTGATTTTCTTAGTGATTCTCTTCTGTTATATTGTATAAAACAAGAAGACAACGGTGGAACTGTCAAAATAACATTCATTAGCATTTAGTTTAAATGTAATATATTATACAAATAACATCCATTTAGATATGACATTCAAAAAGAAACATGTTTTTCAAATTTAATTTTTATAACTAATTTTTAATCTTCAAAATCAACATTTAGATTCAAGCAAGAAAACAAACATCACCTAGTTTGTTTTTTCGTTTACGTTAAATCTAATGTATTGATAAAAAGTGTGAAGGTCAGACATAATTGTTTATTTTAAATCATATATCAATTTATAAAATAAACATTTCACCAAAAAAGTGCATTTAGCTGCAGAGAATAATTTGACACTTTTTTTTTCTCAAAATTCACACATGGTTCAATTGAACCCTTCTCCTCTTCTCTTGGTTATAAATTAACCCATCTTACCACTTGGGCAACACAACCGGTATAATTTGACACAAATAAAATAAAGTGTTTATTTATTTATTTATTTACCCAGTATCTCGAGTCTCACCACACCCTTCATCCCAACACCACCACCCCTCCGGCAAAGCCAACAAGCACCGGTCTTCTTTAAAAATGAAATGGGATGAATTTTGTGCAATATTATATATACGTTAAATAGGTATTGTTTATCAAGTTTATGAGAAGATCGATTTATTTAACAGGTTATCCCATGTTCAATTTCTAGCATATGCAAATTCTTTTGTGGTTAGTGGCATACTCAATTCCGCAAGTAGGGATTAGTCATTAGTACCACATTTAATGTGGTATTAGCATCTTGGGAGGGATTTTTTTTTTTAATTCTAATTATGTCACCCGCATAATAATTTTATTTTCAAAATAATTTGCCAACTCCTTAAGGACCATCCAATAATTTTAAGCTCCTATTGGATGGACGAGAGATAGCTTAGTGGTAGGTAAGTTTCCACCTATATATGGATGAGTTCGAGTCCCACTTGGGGGAAGTGTGGAAACACTATTGATCCTCTCTTCTTTTAAAGAGAGAGAAAAAAAGTTCCTATTGGTTAAGTATTGGTTAGAATAAAATGTGATATGATTCTTTTAATCAATATATGGTGGACACATTGATATGTCAGTTTTTTATGTCCATGTAGAATTACTCACCGGTTAAAGGTTTCTTGAACATTTATAATATGTTTCTTCAACGGGTTAAGAAATATGATCTTTGTAGTTTTAGGTTTCGTCCTTTCTCTATTGTATAAATATCTCACAACTTCCCCATCATACGGACACGGAGAAAACCTTTAGTAGATAGAAAAGTCTTTAACACAAAAATATATGATAAATTAAGAATCTAATTAAGGGAGAGAAACTCCAAACTTTATCGCTCTTGACATATATGATAAAATAAAACAATCATATCCGACATTCGATGTTGATAAAGGTAGATATTATACTAGAATGTTATCTTGCCTCTTATTTCGCAAGAAGATGATTAAACAATCTCACCTAATTAAAAAGGTAAATTTATATTTTATCTGACCAAGATGAAATTAAACAATTTTATACAGTCTTTTAATCGTGTGTCGAACGCATCTTAAGATTCTCAAGAATTATAGGCTAGACGAGGTTCCTGTGAAAGATGATCTATTTAGCGGAACATTTCATATTCGAATTCCTCCGGATGCAAATTGTTCAAAACAAAATTACATGTTAGACCAATATAATCTCGTGTCAAAATATATTTTCGCTTACATATTTATAATCTCATGTGCGAAAAATAATGGTTCAGATTTATTTTCTAGGACTTGTCAACATATACATCCAAAATGGAACAATAAACAACAGAAGATACTTAACTTTGTCATGTTTCACACGCACCCAACGAGGGGAAATAAAAAACACTTTCTTATTTCATTGAATATTTTCTATTTCGTGGAAGTAGCAGAAAAAGACGACTATTTGTTTAATCAGATTTTTTGTTTCAAGTGTTAGGTGGAACAACTAAAACAAATATTACGTCCTTACTAGTATTATCATTTTTTTTTTCTATATAAGTGGTTGACATATTCAGGTGATTTAAAAAAGGGCGGTATTATTTATACTCCTTATTTTTGTTACAAATATTATTTTTGTCATAAACACTTTCAAAGACAAATTTCTAATCACTAACACTCCCTAAAACTCGTCTAATGAGAGATGATTGCAGATACAAACACTTGCCCTACTTAGAGATAGTTTGTTTGTAATAACTTGCATAATATCAAGTAATGAATTACTGGAGCGTTTTCTAAATAAGACCCAACTAATGAGAGGTGGGTGTACTTGCATAAACTCGACTTACATTAGAAGAATGTATAGCTAAGCACTCACCTAATATTTGGCAATAGATGAAAGTGTTTGTGACAAATAAGGTGATGTTAAAATGTATTTTTAGTTAAATTTTAAAAGAGAGTGTTTATGACAGATTTATGGAGCGTAAATAAAACCAACCTTAAAGAAAGAGGAGAGCAATGATACATAGTCCAGAGAAAATTTTAAAGCATAACCCAATAGCAAATTTGTTTTCTCTCTCCAATATTTTAATATAAATGTATAATTTTAAATTTATTTGAATTACAACTTTTAAAACTTTTTTTTTGGACTCTTTAACATTTCTTTATAATCATACTTTCAAGGTGGTGCTAATAATGACGCACACCTCTTTACTTTATTCTATTTAATCTCACTAATTCAATGTATACAACTAATAAATAGGCATATTTTCGTTATATATGCGCCGAGTCAGTGGACTTATGGGTTGTTATATGGATCACGGTCCGGGTTTGATAAGGTGGTTGAAGCAGTGGTTCGTGAATGGGCTGGGCTATATGTAGAAGGTTCCAACGTGAACTGGAGTTGGGCCTAGGTCTAAATGGGGTGAAAGATACTGGGGTGGGGCCTGGGGGCTATGTTGTTGGGATTTGATTTGTTTAATTCCTGTTTCATTTTCATTTTTTTAGGTCTTAATATTTCGTAACCGTTAATACTTTTTTAATGGTTCGGTACGAATAATACCTAGTGCAAGATAAATTAGTAACAACTAGAGCACTTGCATTACTTATACATATAACGTGTACAATTCTTGTATATAATTTAAATATAAAAATTAAATAAAAATAAAAGATAGTCTAATGATTACTTTTGAGTGTTAATTGTTTAAATTTAAAATTCTAATTCTCATTACTAGCAAATTCTTTATTAAAAAACTTAAAATAAGTATATCAAAAATATTAAATCATGACCTTATATAATAATAACTTAAGTTATGCTAGCACAATCTTAAAATAGGGCATTTAATATTGTTATCCCAAAAATTAAATTAAAAAATATATTTATTTATTTTTTTGAAAAAAAACCTGATCAAAAAGCATTCAATTAACTACGGATATATCGGCATGAAAGAGGGGTAATGCAAATTTAGAAGCCTCCTCTATCCAAGAGACATAATTGTCAATACAACAAGCAAATTTAACAAAAGCGTGAGCCACATTTTTACTATCTCTATAATGAACGATGCTTTCCAAGCAGACAATTAACAAGAACATGTCTAGTTTCTAGAGTAATAATAAATTATACCCAGTTTCTAGAGTAATAATAAATTATACCTTGCTTCTAGAGTAGCAATAGTTGCCTAGACCATCGCATAAGCCTCTGCTATTTGAACATCAAGTAACATCAGAGTTCGTTTTGCAACGCGTGCGAGAAAATCAGGCCCAAAAATTTATCCGTATCAAAAACCGCATCATCAAGATCAACTTTTACAAAATTACCCGACAATGGACTCCAGCGATAAATGCGAGTGGGGACTTCTAGTCGAAGAGCCAAAATGTACACTTCGATTAATCTATGAAGCAATGTTTTTGACGCATCCACCAAGTGACATGGATCAACACTTGCATTACGATGAACGATTTTATTATGGTAACATAAAAACAATTAACAATGATCATATCCATTTAACAAGAATATAAAAAAAATAGATATAGTTAGCCAAAACACAATTGTCAATTATTTAGCGTCGAAATTTATTCAATAATTCAACATGTTACTAAATATGTGAGTACAATTCAACAAGTTGTGACCAAGTGAGTTTTTTGATTGTTAATATTTCATTTTCAGCAACTTGTTGTCAAGGTTGTGTCTATATTTCGATCACACGTCGTTGACAATATACCAAAACAACAATACGTCATTGAGAAAACACAAAAAACAATTTGCACTGTTTGAGATAACTCGCGGTAAGCATAATTAATGCAATAAAGTTTGTATGTGGAGTTCTAATTTAACTTTGATATACATTTTCAACATATAATAATTATCTAACCTAATAGTTAGTTGTATTAAATATAAATTTGTATAAGAACGGTAATGATTTTTGAATCTTAAAAATATATTAGGGAGAAAAAATGAGAAGTCATATTAGTAAAGCAATATTCTCTTTACTAAAATATATTATTGCTTTGAAATGTTGTACTATATACTTTTAAAACTGTATATTATTCTAACAATATAACCATGCATAAAAAATTACATGATTAAAACCACAAGCTACTTTTGCAAAAATGCATAATATCTGTGACATGAATTACAACCTAAAAGTTACAATAAAATGCAGATGTAAAACTTCTTAAGTTTATACTAAGGGGATGTTTGTTGGCACCACTTAAATCTGAAAACTTTAAATGGTTTCAAAGTTGTTTGTTAATCGAAACTTAAATCTAAAAAGTTAATTTTTCCATTTAAAATTAAAAATTTTCATCAAAAATTTTAAGTGATAAATTCAACACTTAAAACTAAAAACTTAATTTTAAAGAGTGTAGAATATTTATTTTACCCTCTTGGTACCAAGAATCATGTAATTCAAATAAACTAGTAAGGGAAAAATTGTCATACTAAAAAAATATATCAATTTTCAAATGTGTTATATTTAAATAAACAATATTTTTTCACATATAGTTTTCAAAACTAAATAAACAACTTTTTTTAGTTTCAGTTTTTAGTCTTCAATTCAGTTTTCAATCTTCAGTTTCAGATTTCAATTTTTAGTATTTTATCAAACGCCACCTAAATTTAATAATTGTAATTTGCCCAAATACATGAAAATTAGGATTAGTTAGGAGGGTGAAAGTTAAAAATTAAAAACTAAGCCGGGTGAGGCCGAGCAAACTCGCAAAATCCCGGTTCGACTCAGCTGTTCAAAACACTGACTCAGAGAGAGGATTGGGTTTGTCGCCTACTCCCTCCATCTTCATCAAAACCCCAAACACCTCACCCTTAATCTCCCTCTCTCTCTCTCTCTCTCTCTAAAGAGAAGAGAGCAAGATAACACACCCCCGCCAAAAAAAAAGAACCCTAACTCCAATTTCCCCCTAAACAATGAACTAAAAATCCTCTCACTTATCAAAATCAACACAAAAAAAAAATAAAAAAATAATGTCTCTGTGCGTTTTCCAAACTGCTCAAATCATGCCAATTAACACACAGAAAACAATCCCAACCGTCAAAACCCTATCATCGAAGCCGTTATTGCCCTTCCTAACCAGCCCTGTTCACCGGTTACCGGCGGCGGTCTCCGTGAAGTTCCGTAAGGGTTTGGCGGTTAGGGCGGTGGTTGATGGTGGGACGGATATTCTAGATTCACTTGAACGTTGCTTCAGAGCATCGCCGACGTCGGAGTCACCGGTGTCTTCGTCGGCTTCGCCGGTTATGTATGCTCCGGAGATGAAGGGAGGCAAGTATAGTTCTATTGGGGCGGTGACTTTGGAGAAACCGAAGCTCGATTTGTCATCGCAGCAAAAGTCCAAGTCTAGTCCTGAGGTTTTTCATTCTTTCTTTCTCTGAATTATTTGTTGTTTAGTTTATGATTTTGTTTGTAAGTTTGGAAAATGAGTATGAATTGAAGCTAATTCTCTTGTTTAATTGGAGTGAATACTAAGTTAGGTTTTGTGGTTAATTCTTGTTTGGTCAATTGGGATGTTTTGTGTATTTTGAGAAGTGTTTTCTCAAAATTTATGCGTGGTGATTAGATAAAAACTTGTACGCCAGTTTTATATATATTGCCCAATTCATAGGTATATTCAAGTGTATGTTGGTTTGGTCGAAAATAGCACTTCAAGGAAACTAGGTTTTCTAAAATCGTATAGTTTGCATAAGGTGCTTTTCTATGGTATCTATTTACTAAAGATATTGCTCGCTGGAGATTTAAGTACTAGGTTTGTGTATTGGCCTCAAATGGAATCACTATCAATATATATATCGGGAAGCAAATAAACTTAGTTGGAGCATTATTCAACTATCTTCATATCAGTTTTAGGTTCTTGTAAAACCCAACGCAGAATTCCTTCTACTTTATTAGCAAAATCTAGTATACAATGCTATGTGCACCTCATACACAAATGAAATAATGAAATATTTAAGTGTTTGAACGTACCCTCAGAAATTAGCCATGTGCTTTAAGAGGCCTGACCCCAAGTTATGAAACAGAGAAGAAAAAGGGGAAAGAAGAAACTTGTTCTTAAGAGAAGATATTTTACATTTATTAATTTGTTCCTAAGAATATTACTTTCTATAAGGCTAGGTAAACAAGTGTGTAATTTTGAGCAAGGTTCTGTCTAGCTATTAGATCTTGGTAACATTTTTATTCTCCCTTAACCTTTGAGTGGTTTTGTTTGAGGGTGCAAATTTGATGGTTGTCGGGGAAGAAAGTCTTAATCTGATGTTAGGGTGTGAAAAGGTTATGATCGGGCAAATTGGAGTGTTTTAAGTTATACCAAGAAGTTAAGAACAAGTCTATGGTGGTAGGAAATATAATTCTGGGATGCTTTAGTTTTTTTTTCAGTGCCTGCTAACGAAGAGCTCAAAATTTGGTTCAAGGCTTTTATAGGTTTGTGGTAAGGGGGACACAGGACACTCCTCTTATCCTGGCCAATTATAGTGCTCGTCTTTTAGTTCAGGCAATGGGCAATTGATTCGCTTAACCTCTTTAGTTCTTGTTAGTTGTTCTTCACTTACGATAGAAGAAGCTGGACTTATGTGCAAATCCTTTTTATGTCTATTTTATTCATTCGTATAACACTCTGCCATTAACAAATTTTATCCAATAAGCCGTTTTTCCCCACAGCCAAGGTTTTTGGGTGGTTAATGGTTCTTAACACTAAGGACGTGTAGCCTGCTGAGGTTTAATTAGGCTTTGTCTGTATTTATTTGTGATCCAACGACGAACAAACCACATGCATATGTGCATTTCGTTGCCGTATCTGAAATACATATATGGTGTATTTAGAAAGTATTGGGCGTGTAAATTTCTAATTAAGTGCTGACAATCAGAAACCGGGACGTGAAATTGGATAAAACACAACACAGATAACAATACATGATGAATTCACATCATTTGCATTACATGAAACTATTATTTGTAGTTGCATATGGGTGTTATATGGGTTGAGCACTTGAGCCAACTTTGTGGCAACTCAATTAAACATGGTGCTGATAGTCTGGTACAACATGACAACCTAACCCCAAGTATAGAAGGGCTATTACGTGCTGCCTTTTGAGGGATAGTGCATTTAGATATTCAGTAAGATTAGAATTTTTTACTTCTCCGACCCACCACCAACCCCATGTTAGATGGTTCTTTTTGAGGGATTTTGCCCTTTAGATATTTAGTCAGACTAGAAGCTTTTACTTTACCTATAATTGTATGCACATATATATATATATCATGTACATGTTTTTTAATAATTATAATGATAGCTTTAAATACAATTTTTTTTATTAATTTACCTTTTATATGAGCTTTAGTAGCTTTGTTTTGAGTATATGTTTTTATATTTTTTAACTATTTAACCACAATTGTTGAATCACGAATAAAAAAACTATGAATCTAGAGAGCAGATAAAAGGGATAAATATGATCCTGAAGGTTTTCGAGCTGGTGTGGCATTACTTGGCTTAGATATGGATGCCTTAGTTTGTAGGTCAATTATGCCTGAAAATTTGGATTGTGTTGTTGTTACTGTTATTATAAGCTCTTGATTCTTAATTTGTGCTGGTTTACTTCGGTCACTTGTGCCAAGTATGTTGTTGCCAAGATATGCTTAGAAGTGATTACTTGTGTAAATATACATTCCCAGTGGTAAAGTCTAATTTTGAATTATTTGATTTAATGTGTTATGTAGTAGCTCTTGAGAACTTAAGAACTATGTTGCCCTTGGCACTAGACTTTAATGCCTTTTCTACCCTGAGGTCAAATTTATTAGTAAATTTAGATAGTGTTAGGTACCCATGTAATGTTTTTATTGTCTTTGTAGTTTGTACCTTCTAATGACACAACTTGTACCATTTAGTGACAAAAAGGTATCAAATTGAAAAAACAAATAAAGTGACACCTAGGTCTAATTTCCATTATTATTGTGATGTCTGAGTCAAAATTTCCATTTCCTGTAGGTTATGCATGCGTTGTTTTATTTAACCTTATTTTCTTTAAAAGCCATTTTGAATCGCGAGCTTTGGGCTGATACTTGTGATATATCGCAGCTTGCAACTGGCGGAGGTGGTGGTGATATTGGAAAGAGAAATAGTCATGGTGGCGGCGATGGTGGCGATGACGATGGTGACGACGACGATTACTTTGATGACTTCGATGACGGTGATGAGGGAAGCGAAGGTGGACTCTTTAGGAGACGGATTGTTTTTCCAGAGGTTCGCAATCCCAAGCAAGCATGAAGACAGTTTAAATGAACAATTTATTTTACTTTCTAGTATGCTTCATTAAATATCTTCAACTTTGAGTAATTGTTTGTGGGTATATATTTTACAGCTGTTTGATCGGAAATTTGTTGATGCCGTATTGAATGAATGGCAGAAGACAATGATGGATTTGCCAGCTGGACTTCGGCAAGCCTATGAAATGGTAAAAAGACTTTTTAGACTTTTCGCCTGTTTCTATTTAAGAAATTAGACTCACTCCCTTGTTTTAGTACTCCGTAGACATTTTCTTGGAGGGAACATGTTAAAGGATTGCATAAAAATAGGGGCACTTTATCATTGTTTAATATTGCATTAATAATAGGTTACAAATTCAAAGTACCTTGGATTCTGATTAGTAATTGCCTGCAGGGCTTGGTCAGCTCAGCTCAAATGGTAAGATATCTAGCAATCAATGCCAGGCCAACCACTGCTAGAGTTATTGCTCGAACGTTTCCTCAAGGAATGTCTAGGGCATTCATTGGCAGGTAACTTTATTAATAAGTCCTGTCCATACAATATAATAGAGCTAATTTCAGAGTTCACCATTTACGTACTTATTGCAAAAATTAGAAACTTATATTTCTGTTCCCTTTTGATATTTATTATAATCATCTCCATTTTGTACAGGATGATCGCGGACCCATCATTTCTATATAGGTTAATTTTAGAGCAGGCATCTACAATTGGTTGCTCTGTTTGGTGGGAGTTGAAAACTCGCAAGGAGAGGTATTATTTTGCTGTTAACTATTGAGAATCTTTATGATGTGTTCATTTGACATGTTTGTGATAGTTGATACATGCGATTGCTAGATGTGGGTGTTCGAGTTGAGGGAGGGGGGAGGGGGACTCGAACCTGGGTGGCTAGTATACATACTTCTACTTTCAACTGCTTGACCACAAGCCCACATCTTGTTCATTTAACTTGTTAACTAGCTAAATATTTGTTTTTTTGCTGTAATTTTTAGGATAAAGCAGGAATGGGATCTTGCACTTATAAATGTGCTAACAGTAACAGCATGCAATGCCATTGTTGTTTGGTCACTTGCTCCTTGCCGTTCATATGGGAACACATTCCGTTTCGATTTGCAAAATACGCTGCAAAAGCTTCCGAACAATATCTTTGAAAAGAGCTATCCACTTAGGGAATTTGATTTGCAAAAGAGAGTCCAATCCTTTTTCTACAAGGCTGCAGAGTTATGTATGGTTGGATTAACTGCTGGAACAGTACAAGGTGCTTTGTCGAATCTCGCTGCCAGTAAAAAGGAGGGGAGGTAAAAAGCATTTTACATGTATCTATATGTATATAATATGACATAATAATGGCACGGGCCCTGCTTTAGGCACTTCTGCCACTGCTTTGATTATATTGTTTTCTTTTTTATAAACATTGTCTGTGCGTACTGCGTACACGAGGTCTATATATGTGTTTTCTTTATTTATTGGTATTTAGATTTGTTTGTTACATTTGTGAATTTGTTGATGATTTGTTAGGTGTTACAAATTCATCTTTTGAAAACTTGTCGAATTATGATTCGTTGTTTCATATGATTGAGTTTTAAAACATCTGTACTTTCATTATCATATATAAATATATCTAATACATATAATTATCCTTGAGTCTTTATCCCTACGAAATACCAGATGGAATAAGTCGAAGTTAGTTGTTAATTGTCCTATAGTATATTTGAATTTAATGTTGTTGTAAACTCCGGTCTTCCCATATAAATGTGTGTATATATGTGTTTAACTTTTTTTTGTTGGATCTTTTCCCAACTTCGCCCATCTGATTGGGCAATCAAATCATCACAGGCTAATTTGTTTTATTGTTAATTTGTCAGATTATCTGTGACACTTCCAACTGTGAGTACTAATGCGCTTGGTTATGGAGCTTTCCTTGGTCTATATGCAAACCTGCGGTATCAACTCTTATGCGGATTTGATAGAACGATGGTCAACTATTTTGATGTTATCGGAGTGGGATTAGCTTTTAGTGCCACTCTAAGGTAGCAGTTTCTCATTGTTCTTGAGTATCCATGTATTTTCTACTTGTCGCATATTTGCAAGTTTTGGTAATTCTGCTAGCTCTGAAATATTAGCTTTTGCGCTTCTTAATGGCATTAGTGTATTAACATCACTTACTTATCCTCAGCTATGTTAATAATTAGATAGATGAATTATGTTTCAGTAGACTATTTTGTATATTGAACACGAGCTTCTAGCTCAATGATGAATGCACCCCTTTCATAAGCAAGAGGTCGCTTGTTCGAAATTGAGGTGGCCACTTTCACTGTGTAATTGAAAATAGAGTATTCCATAGGAGCAGGTGGATCAAGTGTGAAAGTGAGTTTTTAGAGGGCTTTTGGCTTGAACCCTGTCAGGGGTAGGTTCAAACCCCATCTGTTGCAGTTTCAAATCCCTCTTTAAGGGATGAGGATATCTGACAGGGGAGGGTTACCCCAATTTGTGCACCCCACAATTTCCATTTTGGGATGTCTCATATGGAGAGTGTCATTTCAGTTTCAACACACAATCAATGTACCATATCTCACCATAGTGAATAAGTTTTATTCGCACCGTTGACGAGGTTGAAATTCGTGTTTGTCTTATGAAACACATTTAATTTGAAACAGCCGTTGTGACACACATGGTTTGATTATTTAAAACAAATGCAGGATTTTGAACGTTCAATTAGGAGAGACATCGAGGCGGGCCTGGCTTGGGGTGGAGGCTGACCCGCTAGCTCACTCAGATGACGTCTTGAAGGTTTACAATAGGCCAAAGGAGGCCGTTGATAGTACTTCAAATTGGTTTATTTCCAAGAACAACATTGTTTCTGGACTCGGTCTTCTAGGCATCAAACAGGGACAGAGCGACTCCACTCCTGAAGGAGAAGCGCCTCCTCCCAAAGCTCGAAGAAAGAGAGTGGTGAGGAAAAAGGTGACGAGCTGAGCTTAGCGTCTTTGTTGACGCGCGCTTAATTTTGTGACATGCGGATGAGTTGATCAATACGCAATGAGTTAAGGTCAGAAAGAAAATTTGGCGTTTGATAACGGAGCCCGGGCGGAGGTTTGGTTTTTCTACTGGGAACTTATTGATCGAGTTTAGTGAGAAGAAGTTATTGGGGGCAGTTTCTTGAATTTTGTTTGCTACTTATTTATTTTGACTTCTCTAGGTTTTTGTAACCCTACTAATTGGGGAATAATAAAATTGTTTTATGAATAGTAGTAGTTCATAGAAGGCTCATTTGTTGGATCTATTTAGACCTTTATGGTCTGAAAATTATCAATCTGATTGCTACTTTTGATACTGGAGTCCTGTTCTGAGGGACAATTTTTTGTTCCAAATTTACTCTTTCGGATTGGATTAAACATAGCCGTGGTATACAAAGCTTTTATTCTCTTTAATATTTCTATATATATATTTTTATTTTTTCCAAATGTCTCAGATCTATTTTTCTCTAGGACATGATCCAATTGAAAATTAGTTGTGGATTCATTGATTAAACTAAAATTGATATTTTTCTAAAAAGTATCAAAGATACAGTAAGGCTACTATTGGTTCTTTGGCTTGAATACTCTTCACTTCAGTGCATGTCCGTTCTGCTTGCATAAAAGCTGGTTTCTTCTGCAACCAATCTAAAACACATCTTCGGAGCACAATTAACATTGTATTTTAGAGGTTATGTTGCTTTAACTAACTTTGTTAGTCTTGCTTAATAGGTTTCATTAGAGGACATAATTCACATCTTTAAATTTTGATTTAACCATTGATTATGTAAAAACTAAAGAACACTAAAAAATTTATGAACTTAATTTTGGACAAATGATCTTATTAGCGTTGGCTCAAATTGATGGTTTTATTCCGAAATTTGGTGCAATAGTTATGTTTAAAAAATAAATAAAATGAGTAATATGAAAAAAAGCTGCAAATAGAATCTAGAGGAGGAGACGCTCCTACGACCAATTTGGAAGAGTATGGGTCAATATCCACATTGAGAGAGAGAACCACTACCATCCATTTCCCCCCAGTTCCCACATCTCTCTCTCTTTTTCTACCGGCGCCGCCATGGACAACCTCTACACCACCGTCCACTACTGGCTAGTAGACCACCCAACAATAAGCCAATATGAGTGGAAGCAAGGCCAAACAATAGGCTCCACCCCCCTCTTCCTCACCCTCACCATCCTCACCTACCTCCTCCTCACCTTCTCTCTCCACCGCCTCTCCCCCACCATCCCCGCCACCCTCCTCCGCCCCATCTCCGCCCTCCACAATCTCACCCTCCTTCTCCTCTCCCTCCTCATGGCCCTCGCCACCACCCTCTCCTCCCTGTCCCAAATGCCATCCAAATCTTGGATCTTCTGCTTCCCACCCAACCACACCCCTCCAGGTGGCCCCGTCTTCTTCTGGGCCCACATCTTCTACTTCTCCAAGATTCTTGAATTCTTGGACACCCTCTTGATCATCCTCGGGCGTGGCAACCGGCGGCTGTCATTCCTCCACGTGTACCACCACGCCGTCGTGGTGGTCATGTGCTATGTCTGGCTCTCCGTGTCCCAATCACTCCTACCCGTGGCGCTCATTACCAATGCCAGTGTTCACGTGCTAATGTACGCCTACTATATGTTGTGCGCACTGGGGAGGCGGCCGTGGTGGAAGAGATGGGTCACCGACTGTCAGATTATCCAATTTGTTTTTAGCTTTGGGGTTTCGGGTGTGATGCTTTACTACCATTTTACTACCGGGTCGGGTTGTTCCGGGTTCTATGGTTGGTGTTTCAATGCGGTTTTCAATGCCTCACTTTTGGCTCTGTTTGTTGACTTTCATTTTAAGAATTATGCTAAGAGCAAGAAGAACAGGGATAAACAGTCTTGATTGTTTTGTGTTTTGTTGTTTTTTTTTTTTTCCCTTTAATGAAGACATTGACCATGATTGATGAAAGTGACAATTCACGTGGTTGGTATTTGTAGCACTGTTGTTTGGGCTGCTTGATCAATTTTCTTGTGGCACCATTTTGTGAATTTTCTTAACTAGAATGGTATATTTTGGATCAGCTTGCGCGCATAAATTGTTAATCTTTGGTCAAATCAAAGGCAGGCCACGTATGAAATATACAAGTTCTTGTTGATGTGCAGGATCTTTACTTGAGCATTTTTGACTCATTAGGTGAAACTAATAAACTCTTTTTAAAGCGAGGTTTACAATTTTTAGGGTCAATAATTTTTTGATGAAATTTTAACTGACAAATTTGGCCAAAGTCCTAGGCCACAAAAATAAACCAAGTTATAACAAATGGGGAAGAAATTACATTTTTGGCTTTCAAAACATGTTGGAAGGTGTTGAAAGAGCATACCAAAACATCCATGTAATATGCAAAGAATTAACATTTGGGACTTTCTTGTTATGAAGAGTGATATCTATCAAATTCGGTGCAACATTCAAAGTGCGGCTTTGAGCTAAAAAAAAAAGAAAAGAACTGTTTGATTGTCATTACTACATTAAAGGGGTCGACTATATTCATAAAGAATCAAACTTGAGACTTAGTTCCGAGGGACACAAAGTGCACCATTAGACTACTATGCTGTTAGTGATCGCGGAAAGAGGACGTTCATGACGCTTTCATTTATGTCATTTTTTTTTTTTTTTGTAAAATAGATGTATATCGTACATTCCTAGGCAAAACTTTTACTAATGGCTCATGAGAATTGCAAAGGAAGTTGATCCTTTCTTGTTGTAGAAAAGCAAATAGTTAAGAGGCACTGTAAGGGGAAATAGATTTTGGGGGAGGAAAGGAATCATTCATTGAATTCATTTGGTTATGGAAGGAAGGAACGAACCAAACATTTCAATATTCACACTCCCTACAACACGTTATTCTTCTACTTTCTTTCACATATGTTTATTTAACACATTTCACATAATCAAAATAATGCACTCATTCAGTGTTTACAAAAATCAAACAACAAATTTCAGTCAGCCATGGCTTCCCATCTCACTGCACTCCCAAAAGTTTCGCTGCTTCTGCTTGTTATAGCGTCAGGTAATTAACAATTTCCTTCTCTCATAATTCTTGTTTGGTTCCCAAGAAACTATCAATACTCTCACCGTCCCAAATTAAAGTTGTTCTTTCTTTTCTGGGACGTTCCAATCAATTGTATAATCAGTATACTACATATATTTATACATATATACTGACTATGGATCAAACTTAGCAGGGCTGAAGTTATCGACCTGTTCAAATTTCACCATAATCAATAGCTGCAAAGAAACAATCTGGCCAGGTATAGCACAGAATGACAAACCCAATGGTGACGGTTTCACATTAAAACCAGGCCAATCCGCCGTCTTCACCGCCCCACCGGGGTGGAGTGGCCGGATATGGGGCCGAACCAGTTGCCAATTCGACAAAAAAGGCAATGGCACATGCCAAACCGGCAGCTGCGGTAACTCCATAAAATGCACGGGACCGGGGAACCCGCCCGCTTCAATTGCCGAATTTACCCTCGGCCAGCCCGACTTTTATGATGTTAGCCTGGTTGACGGGTTCAATTTGCCATTGATTGTCACACCCATTAATGGCAAAGGGAACTGTAGCGCCGCCGGTTGTGAAAGCGACTTGAGGGACAACTGTCCGCCGGAGCTCGCTGTGAAATCCTCTGGAAAAACTGTTGCTTGCAGGAGTGCGTGCAATGCGTTTGATACAGACGAGTATTGCTGTAGAGGAATGTACTCTAATCCCGTGACATGTTCGCCTTCGAATTATTCCAGGGCTTTCAAAACGGCATGCCCTTCGGCATATAGCTATGCCTATGATGACCCAACCAGCATTTTGACTTGCTCTGCTACAGATTATGTAGTGGCATTTTGTGGATCAAGGTAGGTGAAACAATTTTAGAAGACACAGTGATGTGTCACCAATACATTGGTCAATTAATTGAGTCCACCACAAGTGAACTCTGCACGGGCTCCATCGTTCACCAATGCATGGGTGACACATTATCATGTCCCTCAAAATATGTCCCTAAAATTGTCTCCCAAAAATTATTGCACAAGTCACCTTTGGCACATTATAATGATGTGGACAATACATTTTTGCAATCGAGGGATGCTCAAACCCTATATAGTAAATATATAAGTTTAAAATCAAGTATATTGCACCCATGCATTTTCTCACTTCATTCATTTTTTTGTTCTTCACTCCAGGAATCAGACGCAGTGCACGTATCACGACAATAAGCTCATGTGTAATGAATCGAATGGCGTGAAGGGACTCCATCAAATATGGGCAATCGTCCTACTTGCTATGCCTATGATCATTAACTTAAGGGTTATATGTTGATTCAATTTTGTACAGTAACAAGAAAAGATATACTCTGCACACACACACACATATATGCATGTAATGGTGGTATTTTGATAATCCGTAAATGGTAAAGTGAGTTATTTGAAATTTAAGTTTCATGAGGTTAAGTAGGAGTGGAGGGTGCTGATGGCATAATAGCACAGTGGCAGTGCTGGTGGGTATTAGGGATCAGATGGGAGGGGCTAGGTCAAGGGTTTGAATCCCATCGTTGTAATTCAAAATAAAAATAATAATAGAAAAAAGTAGGAGCGAAAGGCAACCATTCGCCAAGTATTAATTGCAGCCTCACTATAATTTTGAGGCGTAAAAGTAACTAACGAGGGTAAGTTTTTGAAGAGCTAATTCAGTTCTTAAAATTTCTGTACGTAACCAATGCAAGACACTCTTGTTGGGAAAATGTCTTCATTTGTGGCATATAAAATGGTGAATTTGGACTTTCACACCACCTATATATAGATGCATATCATTAATGCTTATGAAAACATAAGATGCGTATAGAAATGATGAATAAGCTCATGCATACTTTTAAGGCCCAAAATGAGCGGTTAAGTAATTAATGTTAACAAGTTTCTCCAAGCTTGCAAGCGTGAAATCATCAGACTATTCCCTTAAATTTCGGTGAGAAGTTTCTAGGGGTTTTAACCTTTTCCAATTCAATGTATAAATTGGCCAGAGTAGTGGACAACACACAGTAGTAAACTACATAAATCACACTTGGTGCATTCATTCCCCAGTATAAAACCATTAATTTCATTTTTTCCAAGGAATGGACTGCTCAAGCTACAAGATAACAACTACCTCAAAGTGTTGTGCCTTATCCGTTGAAGTAAGCTATGCTCCTGCTTTAGAACAGGTGTTTTCTGTTAGAACCAACAAATAGGATTCTCTCACCTGAAAGCTGTTTCCTCAAACTAGTATATTTTCCATCCTTCATGTACTCTACAACATACAAAGAAATATGAGAAATTATTTTTTAGAAACGGAACCACTAAAGCTTTGCTTGCTTGCATTTTTCAGTTAACTGTTGAACAAGTAAAAGAACTAAATTATGTGATAGAAAGTAGCGTAAAATGCAGAACAAATGACCTTGAACTCTAAATTTGTTATTAAAACCCCTCTTCAAAAGATTTTGGTGCAAAGAAAAATGCCTTGTAGATATTATTTTGGAGATTTTTGCAACAGATACAATGTCGCAAGGGGTCTTCTTGTGTTTTCTACTTAATTTTTTTTCTTTTTTGCAGTTCATTGCAGAAAATACATGCTCACAACAAAATTTTTGAGAAGCAAAAAATTCTTGATTAGGAAAACATTAGGCCAATGCATTAAAAAAACATCGGGGAAATAGTTTGTGCTACAGGGAATGGTTTCACAAAAAGAACAATTAGAGAATAATAAAGTGCTTTGTAAACTTAAACCATATGCACTTGTTAAATTGCAGGAAGGCCTTTCCACTGCTCCAGCTATACAATGCTTTATTGAATGTGCTTCGCCAATCGCCTTAGCCCTTTCAAGTCGCAAATTTTGAGCTAGGTGCACCATTGACAACTATGCAGTATGTCACCATCAGGCGGCATAACAATTTCAGAAATTATGCTTCTGTTTTAATGGCCATAGAGTCCTTCCTCTTCCATAAATTTTCTCCTGATTATTGGCAGATCACAACCTTAAAGCAAAATGCCATATATACAGATCCTTAAGTTAACCAACTGCAGAATGTACTTTTTGCTTATTGAAGACATCTGCCCTGCTCAATTCACCAAACATCTTGTTCGATTCCTCTTCGCTTCTAAAGATCAACAATTTTGGGAACAGGTCCAGTCTCAAGATATACAGGACCCTGTAAAATATTTGAAACTTGGAAACCCTTTCTCATCTCGTGTTTACAATATTGATCCCCTTACATAAATTACAAAAACTATTGTTGTAATAAGGGCCCTGTGCAGTCACCCACCCTTCACACCCACTGGGCCGACCCTGTTTTGGGAATGGAGTCAAGTTCCATTTGAAATGGGTCCAACCCATCATCAGCTGCTGAAATCTGATTTGAGTCTATACCATTATCCACTCCAGTGAACTCATAGTTCCTCAAAACAGAAGATTTGCATGTCATCTTACATCAAGGACAAAACACTTGATGGGAAGCAAATTATTTGTGTGATTCATATGTGCTGTTAAGTACTTTAATGTATCATAAATCTCTTCTTTTCGGGGTTCCATTGCCACATCCGACAAGAAAACAAGTACCCGATTTTTATCCTCGATCCAGCTATATCCCGGTTGCTTCTCCGCTCCACTTTCTTTCATTGAGATCCTCACACGTTCCACTGCATCCCATCTCCCTGCCTCGGCATGCATATTCGACAACAGCACATAATTCGAAGTTTTATTGGGTTCAAGTTCTACAAGCTTTTTAGCTGCAAGCCTAGCAAGGTCTAGATTCTTGTGTATACGACTAGCCCCAAGTAGAGCTCCCCATATTCCTGCATTAGCCTTGATCTTCATTCTTGTCACTAGTTGAAAGGCTTCTTCTAACCTCCCTGCTCGTCCAAGCAAGTCAACCATGCAAGCATAATGTTCCGCCAAAGGTTCAATTGAGTACTTTCCGATCATGGTCTCAAACAAATCCAAACCCAGATTGACGAAACCAGCATGGCTACAGGCAGACAAAACCCCAACGAAAGTGGCTTGGTCTGGAGCTACTCCTTCTACCTCCATATCTTCAAAAACTTTGACTGCCTCTTTCCCATAGCCATTTAAAGCATACCCAGCAATCAAAGAATTATATGATATAACATCAGCCCAGTCAATATAAGAGAAAACATGTTCAGTACACGAGATCCTTCCGCATTTGGCATACATGGTCATCAAGGCATTGCTCACAAACAAATCTTTGGCATAACCTGTTTTCTCAACAATTTGGTGAATTTGCTTCCCAACTTGCAGAGCTGCAAGATTTGCACAGGAGCATAGGGTAGACGCATATGTAGACTGGTCAGGTTTTTTTCGATCCTGCCACATCAATATAAAACGCTTGAGAGCATCCACAAACAGCCCATTTTGGGTAAAACCCGAAATGAGGGAATTCCATGAAACTAGGTTCCTCTCTCCCATCTCCTCAAACATCTTGATTGCCTTTTCCATTTGTCCTACTTGAGCATAACCAGCAATCATAGTGTTCCATGAAACTGTGTTCTTCTGGACCATCCGTTCAAATAAATTAAATGCTTCATCCAAGTTTCCACATTGAGCGTAGCCTGTAATCATTGTATTCCAACAAACAACATCTTGGGTGCCCATACGATTGAAGATTTGACGGGCGTCATCGATCCTTTTGTTCTGTGCATACCCTGATATCATTGCTGTTTCAGCTCCCACATTCTTGAATGGCATTTTATCCAGCAATTTCCTTGCTTCCTCAAGCTTACCAACACGAACATACCCATTAATCATGGTAGTCCATGATACGGCATTCCTCTCGGGCATCTCAGTAAATAGCCTTAGAGCCTCATCAACTTGAGAGTTCTGGACATAAGCTGCCATCATAGCATTCCAAGAGACCACATTTCTCACTGGCATTTGGTCAAACAATCTCCGAGCCTCCAATAACTTACCATTTCTAGCAAACCCATTCAACATTGTGACCCAAGAAACAACATTTGGGTTCGGAATCCTCCTAAATAATTGCCAAGCAGAACTTAAATCGCCAACCTCAATAAATCCATCCACCATTAAGTTCCACGAAACGACATCCTTATTTTCCATCTCCTCGAAAAATTCTGACCCCAGACGCATTTCCTCATTCTGGGTATACCCCGCAAGCACCGAATTCCAAGAGACTAAATCTTTGACAGGCATTTCATTGAAAAGTTCCCGAGCTTCCTCAAATCGTTTATTCTTAGCATAACCTGATATAATTGCATTCCAGCAAGCAGGGTTTGTCTTATCAGGAAGCAAATCAAATAAATGCCTGGCCTTTTCAAGGTCACCATTACGCGTGTAGCAAGTAATCATCAGAGTCCAAGTAAAAACATCCCTCTTGGGCATTTTATCAAACAGTACACAAGCTCTCTCAATTTTGTCATTATGCAGACACCCGGCAATCATAGTGTTCCAAGAAACCAAGTTCCTAAACGGCATTTTATCAAACAATTCATGTGCATCCCTGATCCTGCCATTCTTTGCGTAAGCAGAGATCATTGAATTGAAGGTGACAATGTTTCGTTGCTTCATCTGATTGAATACTTTAATGGCTTCTTCAATCCGACCTGATTTACCCAACTGGGTTATCATCTGATTCTGTTGGAAGACGATGCTTCCATTTTCAACAACTGATTTTAACCCCGATTTCATATCTTAGAGATCCAAAACCCAAAAGTAAAGAGAGCCGTTTTTACGCATAGGGGTCATCAACAAATTACAGTGTATGGACTTCAGAGGCCCATTAACAACCTATCGTGATTTTATAGCACCACAATGAGAAACTTTTTTCTTTTTTTCTTTTAGTACAAGCAATACACAAATACACCCTGGTGGATAGGAGCCTGCGTGGTTACCCCAATCTCCGCTATGCTAGTACCAAAGTGTAGAATGAAATCAATTTTAAGTGACGTTGATATTAGCTTTAATTTTTTGGGGGTCATATAGCATTACTGCATCACAATTTGATGTTAAAAAAAATAATATTATACAGCAGGTAGAAACTCAAGGGACCACTGACAATGTCAATACATTTGTAAACTTGCTCTGCTATGAATTGTCTACACAAATTTTACTACTACTAACCAAAAAACATACAACATATCACTGTGTCTTTAAAGACATTTGTGCAGATTGCGTATCCCAATAATTACTGTAGCCGAAATCAAAAGGCACAAAGCACCCCTTAAAGTCTAAACCTCTGAAAAGATTGCATGAGTGGAGAGAAAAAGGAAAATAGTCGGAATACAACACATCTCAATCCATGAACAACACTTGAAGTAAAATGAATCTAGATCTTTATTAAAAACATCAATTCTAATACATCTGTTCTTTTCTCTGGGAAGCTAATTTTTTCTTTTTCTTGCTTTCCCCCTCACATAGTTTACAATGATTTTAACAGCGCTAATATACATAATCGTAGAGAAACAAACGAGTGTGTCCTATAAATTTAATCTAGCACTAATCTTTAACAATATAATTCACCGCTATGACCTTCATGTTGAGGCAAGTATAAGTATTCTATGATTGGCTCCTCTAGGATGATGGAAATTACTTTTGAGGAGAGCTGAAGAAATCTAGAATGTCGGTTTTGAAGGTAGATGGTGATTTTGATAGACAGTTTCTAATTAAATGAGTCGGTCGCCATAGGCAAAACTTACCTATCAAAATCTGAGCCATCTAATTTTATATTAACAATCTAGATTTACTACTCTAGTCTAGAGTGATTTAAATCACTTTCGAGGAGCCGGATCCTTATTGTGGGACTGAACTTCGAAATGAGTCATTGTGTGAAGCCATTTTCAGTGAACGGACTTTTTTCATCGCGTACCAATTCCTCAACCGGGTTTTTCTGGGCCCAAATGGCTGCGTCTGAGTATCCAAGCTCAAATAGCTTATCAAGAACATCATCTTCTGCTGGCTCAAGTGCCCAATTGAAAAGCTGGAACACAAGTTTTTCCTCAGTTATTTTAATGTTTTTTTTTTCAGGAAAAAAAGAATCATTTACTTGTCAAAAGCTGACAGATTATTACCTCTCGTGGAGTTGCCCGGTCTACAGGGTTACAGTCGGGGCTAATCCCAATTCCTTGCAACCCCAACCGACTTGCAGGGAATGCGCAAACACGAATCTGCAAAAGTAAACATTGATAACTCTGTTCATATTTCACATATGTTCCTTCTAAAACTGAGCCATTACAACCTCAAAATTGCAATCTTTCAGAATTGCAATAGTAAAAGGTTTTGTTCTCCATGGAAAAACAATATTAGAACAATCCTTAAAGGCGTTCCTCTTGATAAATTACAGTCACAATCACATTTTCAACTTATCATAATAACAGTAATCATATTCTTGAAAACTATTTCCAGTGGATGGGTCACTCACATACTGTTTACGGACAAAACTTTGGGTCCAGAGCCAACCATAAAATTTGTGTATCTCCCCTGTCATTTTGGTCCAACAAAGCTTGACCCACTTTCCATTTTATATTTTTTAAATTTCTTTCTTGGGTCCCGCTCAATTTTGACACACCCGGCTAGAAACATTTGCACGAACTTTACGGTTAAAAGTCGCTCCAAGTTTCTCCACAAGCTTATGTGATGACGTAGACTATGTTTCAACTAAGAGAATCATTGGAATTACAAGTTACACAACAAAATAATTGGAGCAAATACCGTCTCAGCAGCAGATGTTGGTGGCATAAACAACGTCAAGCCCCCGTCTATACAAAGTCGATTACGAAACATTGTTGCTGGTCTTGGGGCAAGATATCTGTAATAATAACTTACATCTTTTCAGTTGAAATTCATTGCATAAACTAATGGATTGAGCTCTTCCAGAGTGATGAATCACTCAAGAGGTGAGTTGACGGAATCTGGCCGTTAGTTTAATATTAGATGGTTCAGATTTCAACAGGTAGTTCTGTCTAAACGAGTCCTTGTCAGACACTATCTGTCAAAATCTGAGCCATCTAATGGTCTAGATTTACAAAGCTACTCTAGAGTGAGCCGGAAACCCTAAAACTAATACACCAGAGTAACTAGGTAAAGCAGGATGGGTACCCAGGAATAAAGGAAGAAGTAATGACCGCGTTGATGAGATCTTCTTTAGAATCAAACTGATCAACCAACAAACCCCTGGGCCTCCAAAGAATCTGTGTTACAGCAACTGTGATGAAATGACAATGTTAACTATCAAAGAGCTGCATATAGAAGCCGAGCAGCTTATTAATTTTTCCAACATACATAGGGGCATTAACGTCCATATTCATAAGATTCAGGGAACTGCATTAAGGGGTTACATGCTTGTATATACATTTAAAATGATTACAAACAGCTACACTGGATTCAGACTTGTCTTCTTCACTTCAAATGATGAAGAACTTGAAAAATTATCAAGACCTGAGGATTTGAATATGACATAACCACTAAATTTGATATATAGAATCTATTGAACCCCTAAAATCATCACTATAAATAGAATTTCTGACTAGTGAGTACTTAAGAATACAGAAAACTCTACTCACCTCGAACCCTCCCGTTGGACCTGATATGGGCATCGTCTGGCAAAAATTTCTCAAGAACTTCTCTGAGAACTGCCTGGAAATAGAAACATTGAGCATATGAAATACACAAGTCTCCATTTTAAAGACACAATCAAAATCCCACCCAATTACTCTCAAGAAATTCCATTTATCGTGTATGTACCTTTTTAAATTATTATTAGCATAGAAACATACCCCAAGCCGAAATGCAGTCCCTTTGAGTCGGCAATCTTCAGCTAATATTTTGGTAGCTCTTAAGGCTTCTTGCATACTAGCTCCAGATGCAACCACCGCACACACAATAGCACCAGCTGATGAACCGGCTAAAGGTGTAGTCTCCTGTGTAAGAAAGAGCTAATGCCGGTTATGTAAAAGAAAATAGGAACAAGTTGTCACTAACAAACAAAAATCTAGGTTCCTAAAGGAAAAAATGAAGATGATGAAATACTAAAGAAGAATTACACAACATGCGTACATACACATAAAAAGAATGATATATACAAATATATGTGTATACATACGAGGAGGGAGGGAGAGAGAGAGAGAGAGAGAGAGAGAAAACAAATGAACACTCTTTTAAGTCATTTTGCATGCGATAGACTCGGTTAATCCATCAAGATTCAAAGTTGAGTTGTGCCAAACAGCGGATGAAACATTTCTTGGGGTTATTGTTGGCTATAGCCATCCAAACTAAAAATAATATAAGGGAATTAAGCTTCTAACTCATAATTCACTACAATTCCTAATGGCAGGTATAGTAACCATTTTTATCACTCCCCATAAACAGAACTCTTTAAATGGGGAAAATCTCAGAGGGTGTTTGTAGTCCCTAATAAAGCAAATACAATAATTGAATTTTTTTTCTTTCCCATTTTGAATTTTAAGGGGAGAGGTCAATGTATGTATTAGACATGCTTTTCGACATTTGATGAATGTATTCGCTTCAAGTAGTCTATCAGATTAATTTTAAAAGAACAGCCATCTAATCTTCTGGCTAAGCCCGATTGTACTAATAAAAAAAAGAAGCATTCCTTGCATTTCTAAGGGCAACCAAAAGCCCTAATCAAAATTTTGTGAATTTTGAAAAACAAAAATGGTGAGATATTAAGTAATGCAAGGTAATAACTCATTGAAGATGTGAAAATAGTGAACAAACTAATAGTGAAGAGAATGGGAGAGGAGAGAAATCAAGAATCGCAGAGAATTCTGAATCCAGATCAAATACATTGGTGCTGCATACATGAACTAAGTAATGGTTACAACTAACATAAAATAAAGCACTAAAAACATGCCACCTAGCTAACCGACTAACAACCTTGGGAAACTTCCAAACAAGGTGTCTAACACACACCCCTTGAACCATAAGTGTCTTCCCAATAGACACCATACCATCCAAAATGAAACAAAGAAGAATTGTTAATAGTTAGGCAAACAAATCTAGCACCAATCTGATCTCTCAAGAATTACCAAAATCGAAGTTGGGTAACTGGAAGAAAGAAGGGAAGGAGGACTTTTTATATCACACCTCTCTCTTCCCCCTTATCTCTCTCTACATATCTATATAATAAGGGAGAATGATTTTTGAATACTACAAATGTGAACCAGATAAGGGATTGGAGGGTTGAGATGGAAGATTTCTTTTGAAGGGATGCTTGAAACCAATGATATATCAGCAGTGCCAAATGAGCCAAAAAACCAGAACACTAAAATGAATTACTTCTAAACGTTGCAAAATGAATGCAAGATAGTGCAAAAAATTTGCTCCACGTCTTCATAATAAATTGAAATAATATCTAAAAATTGAGTTCCCAAATCCTAACCCATCATCCACAAAGAGAACCCAATTTATTCTGTCGTTCCCCGTGTCGCCATTGAGCATACACTATGAACTAGACATAGTTTTGAACTTCTACAAATGTGAATGATTCAAATAAACAATCAAAATCAATCGATAATGAGTGTCAAAGCTACACTAAGTAATAATAAGAAAAAAAGTATTGCAACTTTAGGTACAACAAAAAGCACTCAATTTTTCGAAAACAAATTATAAATTTAGAAAATGATTCACATAATGCACCATGCGCAGTATGAGCAGCGAACAAAAAATGACAAACTAAGAAGAATGGAATTTGGAAAAAGGTCCATTTGCTTGTCTCTCAAATTGTAAATTAGACAACTTACGATTTTTACATTTATTTGTGTTTGTGTGTGAAAATTTAACAATCGTAGATATGATAATTCAAGTTGATTCAGGAAAACTCAAATAATTATCAAAGTCTTCCGAACACTCCACCAACTAGAATCAGATTATTTGCAAATTTGCAGCTCATTAATCGAAACTGAACTAATTTTTAAAATTAGAAAATTTACGAGACCAAAGACCGAAATAAATAAAATGAGAACCAAACCTTTATATAGCCCTCCTCAATAAGAAACTTAGCAACCCCAAGATGATAAGGAAACAAAAGGCCAGCAGCAGAGAAACTAAAACCCGGGCTCGAAACCGCCTTTCTTCCCCTCTCGGCCTCCAAATCCTTCAAACTCTGCTCCCAAACCACCTCCGGTTGCACTGGATCCTCCAACACCGCCGCAATCCCCCCATCCTCCTCCTTCTTCCTCCTCCTCCAAAAGTAACTCTCCCTCTCCAAATCCTCATCATCCCCAAACATACTGACTTGATAATTCGATTCTCCCTTTGCATTTTCTCCGCTCCGCCTGTTGATGATTCGAGAGGCGATGCCGAGGAAGAGCTCTCCTGTGGCTACCGCGAAGGATTTTTTTTCTTCCGGCGGCGGTGGTGGGTCGGTAGTGGAGAGGTCTTGGGAGGAGGATTTGGTGCTGAATTTTAGGGTTAATGTGCGAGGGGGTAGGTAGAAGGTGGGTTTAGGGCTAGGGTTTGAAGGGCGGAAAGAACGAGGGTTTGTGAGGAAGAGAGAGGATAGAGACGCCATTGGAGAAGAAGAAATGGGGAGGAGCAAAGCAACGTTGTAATGTTTCATTTGTATTTTGTAAGTTTTGTTTCCCCATGTTTTTTCTTTCTTTGTAATGTTTTACTTGTATTTTGTAACTTTTGTTTTCCCTCATTTTTTTTCTTCTAAATTCTAAACCAGTTTGCATATCTTATTTAGAAGAATGTTTTTGGAAAGAGTATGCTGAATATTTTTCAGTAATAAAAAATTTATTTAAAATAGAGTTATATAATAAAATTTAAAATTTATTAATGTTTGAAAAATAAATTATATAAAAAAAATGTGTCACTTAGACATTATCTAATAATAAAAGACTTTTCAGGTGTAAAGGGTGATTAACCTCACATTGCTTTCTCCTATTTTTGTCGGGATCACTTTTATGTTCTTTATTTATAAATGTATTGGAGATGGTTTTTTCAATTCAATCTTCATGTTCTTTATTTATACATGTATTAAAGATGGTTTTTTCAATTCAATATCCATGTATCCTATTTTGATAATTTTTTTTATTTTGTTTATATAGTTATTCTAAAAAACAACGTCGTATGGTATGAGATTTAAATCGGCAAGCTTTGGGTTAAAAAATATGTCTTGCTATTGGGCTACTTAATGATTTAGTAAACACTTTTCATTTTAACTTCTATATTTATGCACATGGCTGATGTTACTCTCCAGTTTTCATATATCCTGTAGAAATTAAGGCTTGCTATATCTTCTCACGGATAAAATAACAATCAATTTCAATATATTTCGTTCGTTCATGAAACACGGGATTAGACGCAATATGTATGGCGGTTTGATTATCACACCACAATTTTGTTGGTACTGAAGTCTTAATTCCTACTTTATTTAAGAGCTGATATATCCACATTATTTCACACACAAACTGACCCGTAGCTCTATATTCTGATTCTGCACTGAAGCAAAACACAACATCTTGCTTCTTACTTTTTCATAAAACCAAATTTCCTCCAACAAAGACACAATAACTTGATGTAGACCTTCTATCCACCTTAGAGCCTACCTAATCTACATCTGAAAAACATTTAATATGAGTGTGTCCAAGTCATGTGCAAAATTTTAAAAGATGACCTCTTAGAATTTTTTTTATATTAAGAATAATAAATTAATTTTATTTCAATTATAAGAGTTTATATGTCACTAAAACACATTATGAATTTTAGAAAAAAATATTGCAACTAAATTTCTAATTTTCTTTTATTGTTTTGAAATTAATATGAATGAAAGAAAAAAATATTGGTGCTTCTCTAATTCTCTCATATAGAAGGAGATAAAGATGTTGTTTCCGTCCACAATGTTTAAGCTTTAGAAACTTTTTTTTTTTGTTGAAAAGATGCATTATTAATCAAAAAGCTTTATATTTTATTTATAATAAAATATTATTACCTTTCTTAACTCGAGTGGTCGTCCTTCCCTAAGGCCGGCTTGTATACGCATCACGTATACTAGATGTCTAGTTTCTCTAAATTCATGTAAACAGGTAAATAAATAATTTTTTATTATTTGATGGAGATTATTTTTATAATGAATAAATTATCTTTATCAATCTTTATAATTTCATCTCAAAATAGAAGTTCCTTTCTTCTCATTCTATTTAAAGAAAGGACTATCTCTGTAAAGCAGAGCTAACAGAAAAAATCCATAAAATTCTTCTACTAAATTGTTATATAAGCAAAGTATCTAACGTCCCTACCTACGAGAGGTTTAAAATATAAATTTACTAGGAGGGGGCCAGCTATAGAGATTTTTAGAATTTTTTAACTAGTAAAATCACTACAAAATTGAAATATTATATATCTTAAATTACACTAATGCACCCAAATTAATTGCGTATTTTATTTTGTAATGCAATATTTTTAAAATAATTTGCAAACTAAGCATTCAATTTGTTGTTTTTTTTGGTGCAAATTCAATTTGTTGTTAAAAAACCCAATAGGTCATTCCTAGCAAATTTTATAACTGGGGACCAACATGATTAACTCACATGTTGTGTTGAAACGACCATTGACAAAACCTATTGGGTTAGATTGCAATAAATTGAATGTTTGGGGTGTAATTATTTTAAAAAAATGTTTAGGGTGCAAAATAGAATAGGCGATTATGTTAGGGTGCATTAGTATAATTTAATATATTATATATATGAACTAAGTATTATCCATGCCGGACAGCACCGATAAGCCAAAAAAAAATAGTTAAAAATAATTGTACTATGTAAAATGGCATGACAAATTATAGGGACACAAATGAAAATTTAATTAAAGCAAACAAACTTTATCTATGATAAGAACAATGTTACTTTATGGTTGAAAAATAAAATTGGTACCTTACTACATTAAAAATAAGTAATAATTGTTGTACGACATAAAATGCAAAAGCAAATGTTCAACGCCTAACTAGTTGTGCAAATTATATATTTTTACATGGATCTTGTTTTATAAGTAAATTTCAAAATTATAATTTTTCTTAAAAAATTAATTTTTCAATTTAAAGTTTCGACACTTTAATTAATTGATTTTTTTTAAAGGTAGATGAGAGGGAAATGTGGATAAGAGTAACTATTTGAGTGTATGTTTTGTGTGTGAGTGATAATAGTATTAATTTGATATTTCATTATGAGGAGAAATCATATATAAGGGTTAAGATTGATTATATATACCAATTAGATATAATGTTGGCATTTAGATCAAGGAACTTGTAATAGATGGTCAAATTTTGTGTTTCATAATATGAATACTTGATATCTTACATAGCAAAGATATCCAATTCACAACATATTAATTACAATAATCCTCTTGGAAACGTCATATTCTAAAATCGCCAATTACAGAGGACAAAAGAGATGGCTGTAATTAGGTTATAAAACAAGGGTATACTCATGATCCCTTAATATCGTAACCTCTTATTTCAAATCTTACAAAGAAAAGGGGTTTACGTTGAGGTTTTTTTTCTTAGGGAGTAAAATGCAAAAGTGTAGTAGTTAAAGATAATTTACTACAATTTACTTTCCCTTATTACCTAAAGTTTAAAAATTACCTAAAAAGTCCCTCTAGTTCATAAGTTCAACTTGCATCGATTATATTTTATTTAAAATAAAAAATGATTAAATAATAAAATAGTTACAGTATGATAATTGAGGATTTTTTATTTTATTTTTGGTTCTTTTCATGTGTTGCTTATTTTATGAAGTTCAATCAATAGGGTGATTTGAAGGGTAAGATTTATTGGTTATAGAAAGGGTTAAATGCCGACTGGAGTTTAGCAATTGCATATAGGACCTAGTTTTTGACTAACCTAATATATTCGATCCGAATCCAATTCGAACAAATTTGAATATGAATCAATGTTTTAGTGATCCTATAATCAGATCCAAAAACTTTTTTAAATATGAATTTAGATTCACCTTGATTCAATCTAAATCCGTTCTGTTGACACTTGATAGGCCTAGATGGACTGATTCGAATCCGATGACACGTGAGAGATTGAAAAAAAAAGAAAGGAGAAAAAAGGCTGTTTGTTGGGTATTTATGTAATGGTGGATTTGTTGTTCTTCCAAATCACCAAATTAAATCCTTTCTAAAAAAGGAAAAATCTCAGTTGGGCCGACTCCGGCCCGATGACATGTTGTTGCTTATGTGTATAATGGCGGTTCTTTCAAATCTCCAAATTAAGTCCTTTCTAAAAAAGGAAAAATCAAAGTTGGCTTTCCATGTCATCATGAGAATATCACATCAACAACTTAGTTAAGTTTCAACTAACGGATTACAACTGGTGCAAAAAATTAAGAGTATCGTTGAAAAAAAATGAAGTGACTAACTTACATTACCATTTTTAATATTTTCCCTTTTTCTTTATAAAAACTTAAACACCTTATTAGTGCTTTTTTCTTTTCCTTTACTTCTCAATTTTTTTTTTAAAAACACCACCTGTCCTCTACAACACAAATAGCAGCTTTCCATTTGTACTTAAGGTTTCGTTTGATTTACGGATTTGAGCATTTAGGAAAAGAAAGTAAATTATTTCTTTGTCTGGTAAGTACAAATTCCGAAAATACTTTCTTGATGGAAGGAATATAGGAAGGAATATAGGAGGTAAAGTCATTCGTCTCAAAATCCATGTGATTGATTTTTCCTTGTGATTTTCTAGAATTTATTACAAAAAATTTGGACAACAATACTCTTACCTAAATACTTTCCATGTTTTACTAAACACTAGAAAGAAAACTTGACAGAAACTTTAGTTTTTCACCTCTATGGAAAAGACAAAATAATTAATTTTCTTTCCGTAAACCAAACGAGACCATAGCTTCTCTCTCTCTCTCTCTCTCTATATATATATATATATATCTCTTTTCTTCATATTTTTTATTTATTATATACTCCCTCCGTCCCACAAAGATAGTCCACTATTCCTTTTTTGTTCGTCCCAAATTATAGTCCACTTTTCATATTTAAAAATATATATTCCAAATATGCCCTTTTTATTGGAGTAAGTAGTATGCGGTAAAGCACAAAAAATTAATGTTGTAAATAACTTTTCAAATTCCCATCCAATGTTAATTCCAATGAGTTGAATTCCCCTAACTAATGTAATGGATATTTTTTTTTTGAAAACAAATGTAATGAATAATTAAATAAAAACAAATTTGTGAGTTTATTAAATATGGGTAAATTAGGCAAAAAGAGTGTAAATTTATATTTTCAATTATATTAATTGATGTTTTTTTAATCTGTGTGAAAATAAATAGTGGACTGTCTTTATGAAACGGAAGGAATATAAACTTTATTAGATTGGACTTCAGATTGGACTTCTCTTTTGTCAGACTTAAAAGGGGCAATGGGCCTGGGCTGGGGTAATATGAAAAGTTAGCAGTGATACCAATTGATTTTTTTAGCTTTGATTGTACACGTTTATTGTAAGTATTCATACTTTAATTTTACACTTGGGAGTAAGCAATATTCTAGAATAATGCCGAAAAATGGGAAAATAAAATAAAATAAAACAAAATAAAAAGGGTCTGCCACTTTATATATAGGGTCTGGCCTTAATTTAACCATTGAGTTCTAATTCAAATGTATTACTGTCCATTCCTTGTATGATGTTCATATCTTGTTAGGATAGTTTCGAATCTTTTTAAATATTGTAATGAGCCATTTGATCACAGCATGTTCTTTTCGCATAATTTTAAATGTGATTTAAAGAATATTATTATCTATGATTTGACGTTTGTCATAGTTTTGAACATTTATTCAGTTCATTGGCATGAAAAATTAAATGTACTAAAAGATCATCACAAATCCATAAAAAGGAATTACTCCCTTGGCTTTAACTTCACCATTTTATTTTTCACCCAAGTAAAAATATTTTCACTATACGCAGTAATTTGTGTACAATGTTGGTTTTCAACTCTATGAGTTCAACATATTTTGCAAATATAATAAATGCACTTTTGAACTTGAGATCTCACTTACAGATGGCGTAGCTTGAACATTAAATCCTATAGAGGAACTCTGTAGGATGGATCTACCATTTTCAAGATGAACAAATTCCCTTCATTACCCCTTGATATCCTACACACAATGAGTTGCAATTTGACATGACATTCAACTTGAACAAATATGATAAAATGAAGGATTCATATGCATTTATTCTCAAGAAATGGTCAAAATCGGAAAAAAGAAACATACAATATGAGGTTATTTTATGTTGTATTTTTCTTAAAGACTGTGTTTGACGTGCGAGATAAGGGATTACGATACGATAAGAATTTGAATATAATGCCAATTGGACATTTGGAGCATTCTCGAATTACATCGGATAGGACAGATTAATAAAGAGTTAAAGATCAACAATATTAAAACTAGCAGGCCCTTTGTCTCAAATTAAGAGCCCATATTCTTTTTACTGAAAAATCAATGTACGAACTCTCAACATAGTGTGAAAGTCAAACCAGATCTCTAATTCGAGAATGCACCAAACACGTGATTGGCATTGTATATATCCTAATGTCCTATTTCTTATCAGGCTTGTTAAAGCACAGATTATAAGTACAAAATGGAAGGGTTTCCGTATTCCCTACCGTATCTCTTCATCCAAGTATGTAATTTCCAGTTGACCACGACCACTTCCACGCGCCTTTATCGGTATCTAAGAGTCATTTAATCAAGCAAGTTTTAGTTTGTTGGCAAAATAATATATCTATTCAATCGGGAAAAAAAAATCATCAGAACAGAAAATCTTCCATTTGGCTGTCAATTTTACTATTATGTTTGGTGTCAGAAAGGACAGAGGAATACTCAAAGAACAGAAAAATAAATTACTACACTACCATTTCTCCCTTTTCCCATTGTGTTTTCCTTTATACTTTCCGCGGTCCAACATAGCACAAAACCGTTCTTCATTGCTCATTGGTTAATCTAGTACCCAATCAGTTTTTGGAGTAATTTTGAGCATACAAAATATGACATTGTGAAAAAAAAATTAACATGTTTCTCAAAAGCAATATTCGACTTACCAAACCAGCAATTTTGAAAGCATCAAATTTAACAGCCACCCTTCTTGCATTTAGTGGGACTAGATTAGCTGTAGCCTGCGGATACAATGAGCGTATAACACATCAACCAAGAGAGAAGTTATAAATTCCCTAATCATAATGAATGTGTATGTTAGGTATCAAAATCTTGAGATAGCTCGTAAATTATCAGGTCTCCGTTTATAATGCTGTGAGATTAGCTAGGGGGCGAAACCAGATTTTCTTTTGGGTGGGAACTCGAGGAAACAAATTTATAAAATGAAAACAATTTCGTGTGTGAAGAGATGATTGATTTATTTTTTAGAGTGGGGAAATGACAAATATAGTTAATTTCGTATACGCAAAGTGAGAAGAAGCACTAAATACATTAGAAGCCAAGACTCGGTTTGTTCATTCGCTGAACACCATGATCAGAAAGTACAGAACCCAAAATAGTTAAAAGTAAATGATATAATCGCACCGTATTTTGCATTACTAAGAAGAAGAACCTGGTTGAAGAACGGCCAAGTTTCCATATTTTGAGCCCTTAGTGTATCCACGTTAATTGCTTGGTAGATTTTGCCATTGGGTCTTAAGAATTTGGGCCTCTGTTGTAATGTACATCACAAAAGAGTCAGATATACAGATAATATATATTAAAAAAAAACTTTGACCACAAAAAAAAAAAAAGTCAGATATGTTCATTTATGTAGAGCCTACAATGGTGGGAGACAGGCACTCGGCTGCCCTTTCAATCATATGTAATGATGGAATTGTGTTATAATATCATGGTACATCTTCTCTAAATGCTACTATTTCACGATGTGGAAGTTCTAATCTAGTATACATACCTCCACCATATCACTAATTTGGGGACTTAGACCACTACACTAAAGAGCCAGTAGCCATCTAGCATAAGACCATATCCAATAGGCATTTTTATCAAGCCAAATTTTATGTTAGAAATGCGAAAAGGGAAGAATTTCACTAAAGGGGTTCGTGATAGACATTTCTATGTGTCGTAGAGATGAGTCAGATAGAAAATTCGTATACTGTTTGTGGAATTAATAAATTGAACCCGCAACTACTTATCTAAAGGGATTAGTTTCACTTCTGGAAAAATGAGAAAGAAGAACTAAGATAAAAGGAGCACCATTGGAGAACAACTTGGCGAGTGGTCATGGAAATTTTTTACAGAAGTCCCTCTACCATATAAGAAGATATTGCCTTCAGAAAAAAACGAACACTAAAAAGGGATACCACCTGACCTGTGTTTTCAGAATTGATTTGGAAGTTGTATATAGAAGCTCCCATTTCCCATTGAGCAAATTAGACTTGAGTGGGTCCTTAACCTTATTTGTTGCTTCAAGTTTTTGCGCAATCTGAACAAGCCAATAACTTTAGGAAAGATTATATATGTATATTCCTATGTCAAAATAAAAAATTATAATCATGTGGACTCAGGTATTAGAAAGTCAAATTTATTTGAAGAATAAAACAGGGAGTATACATGAATTCTCAACAGCACGAGCTAGTATTTCCAAAACCAAAACTGCTTTGCCACTAATTGTATATATACACGCGTGTTTGCGGGTATGTAAGCTAGCACAAACTTAGAGTAAGACATTATACCAAAACACAGACATAACACAAGAACTTTATAATAAGTCAATAGATTTTTGAAAATGTCTCTAGGACCATATCCATAGTTTGTTCTGGTGCATGCAGATCGAAGGGTCTAAATGTGCTTAAAGAGGAGTCTAAACATACCAACCAGGTGGTCCAAGAGCAATTTAGAAAGTTAGTAATTCTCCGAGCTGACCTTTGTTCTCTGTTCATAATATAAACAAGCTCATTTCAATTTTCTATAGCACCTTCAGCGCTTTGGCATAACCGCATAAGCATGTCAAGTTTTCCCCAGGCAAAAACTGTGTCTATTCTCGTTTCCAACTAAAACTCAGTTGATTTTGATGAATGAACTACATAGCAGTCGATTCAGCACAAACCGAACAGAAATAATGAAAACTTAATTACAGCAACTTGTAATTGTAAGAGATTTTCCAGATTATTTCCAATCATCCAAACTATTCCCTTTTTATATTTCATCTCCATATACGAACAAAACATGTGCAACAAAACAATAAAAAATAATATCTTGCAAGCATTGCCCTTCTATATCTTAAAACTAGACTAGGGTTCTATTATTTTAAAGGGCCGTTTTTGAATGCTGAATTTTGAATACTTAATTCTGAACGAGGACAACGTTAGAATAAAATCTTATTAACATGAAGTACTAAGCATTCATCAGGAAATGTCTCATAATGTTGAATGCTATACTCTAATCAAATTCAAGGGGTAAGAAAACAAATGCCAGTATTACCTCTTAATGCTAAATTACTTTCCACAACACTACGACGCTATTGAGCATTAGAGCAACTACAACGCACAAAGAAGTGGTAAATGATTGGATGCTGTATTTGCCATTTAATTCTGTGCAAAATTGCACCGTGTATGGTAGAAAATTGGAAGAGTATCAATTCTTCATTTGCTATAAACTTAGCGCAATGTGTAAATTTACTCAGTACCATACCAGTCCAAGTTCTACCTATGCAACCACGCGGGTTCTGAAGATGGTGTATTCGCAAATACAACATATGCACTGCAGTTTCTCTTAAGAGGTAAAAACGAACACCAACCTCACATATTCCCACACCGAAAAATTGTCAAGTTCCAAACTCCTTAACGAGTTTGATAATCCAGAATAAAGTAAATTAATAAAGATTAGCCCTAAAATGAAATCACTACCTCTTATTGTCTAATTGCTTTCCTTTCAGGAACAGGTAAACACTACCTTAACCTCACACAGTGGCGTAGCCAGAAATTTTTAGCCGGGGGTGCGCAAATATTTTTTTTATACATATACGAACAAACACAAATTCTAAATTTTTTGTCAACATAAGAATAAGAATAATCCTAAATTGAAACCTTTTCCGTTTCGTGTGCCTGGCCCACGGTGCTTTGGACAACCGGACGGTGTCACCAGTCAAGAAAATCCGGAGAGGAGATTGGTGGCTCAGTGCAGTGGAGACGTAGAGTGAAACGGAAAAAGTTTGATACTTTGAGCACTTGCAAAAATAAGAGAACAGGGGAGAAGAGAATGGAAAAAGAAAGGGGGAGAGACTCGGATCTCCCTCTTCACTTAAGTGTATTTCAATTCTCCAAATAGCCCTCCACTTTTATTTCTTCCAATTATATACTCTCAACTATAAATTTATACATATAAATTCTTATATTATTTTTAAAAAAAACTATATTTTTTTTATTTTATTTTTTAAAAAAAAAATTATCGAAATCTTCGGGAGTGCACCCGCACCCCCTCGCCACAATGTGGCAACGCCACTGACCTCACATATTCCTACATCGAGCAATTATCAAATATCAAGTTCCTTAACAAGAAATGTAAATCCATGAACTCTATTTAACAGTGAAAAAGAAGATTAGCCCTAAAATGAAAAATCACTTACCTGATCGACGAGCTCTTGGGATTCAAGAGTGGCCTCAGCTCCGCGATCGAGAGGAGCTATAGTCTGAAGAAGCTCCTCCTTGAGGCTCTCACTGTCTTTGGTTTTTGTCAAAAAGGATGAAAAGAAAGAAACCCTAATTCTCCATTTCAATGAAGAAGGAACTTCAAATTGTGAATGCTTGTTGTGGGGATTGAAATTGATTTGTAGAGAATAGGGTTTGTGATTTTGGGGTATTAAGGGAAGTGATTTAGGAAAAGAATTGGATTTGAAGAAGGTGGTGGAGGATTGAAGGGGATATTTATGAAGCAGAGGAGAAGGAGAGGGGGAGAAAGATATTGCCATTTGTTTATTATGATATATTGGCGTATTTCAAATGTTAGTTTTATCTGTTAGAATTTCTCTAAGGTGGTTTTTTGAATTAGACTTGGGTTAAATTACCTATTTAGAAAATCTTTTTTTTTTTTTTTCACAATAAATATACGAATATACTCGGTGTTTAACCTTGGGTAAAAGAGACAGAAAATGAGAGTTCATGAGAGTCGAATCTTGATGGGGTGAGAGGAAATATATAACCACCTTATTTTTATACACGCATATATCTAATTTAGAGCGGGAAAAATAAACAAAAAATAGAAAGAAAAATAATTGTTGCAATGCTTAAATATTCATTCCTTTTTTTTTTTGAATAATTGTTCCGAAATACTCTGTGAATAAAGACATTTAGGATTCGTTTAATTGTGTAAATTATCTCATTTATAAATGTTTTATTGTAAATTAATAAATTGTAATTTTTTTCATTTCAGCAAAAAAAATTATAGTGTGATCTTTTCCGTATAAATTTGTATGATATTTATATATTATGTAGTTCCAACTATGTCTTTAAAATTTTCTAATCATAGGTTTTATCTCCCTCTTATAAGTATAAAGTTAACTATTTCAACATTGGATTTTACCTCGTAAAGATGAATCAATTGCGAATAATTCTACACATCTCAAATTATTTGGAAATGTGTATCATGAGTGCCAACTGTCGTTCACTTATTGGTTATTTAGTTTTATACGGTTCAAATGATAAGATCTTGCATATTGAGAACTATTTAATAGATAAAACATTCATATTGATTTCAGATATACGCCTCTAAAATAATTTGAAATGCCTATATAATCAATTTTTATTTTCACTCAAGAATGATGGCGAAGGCAGTGGCAATGATGATTATTAAGTTAAAAAACAAATTATAGATATACAAAAGAATAGACCTAGACGTACTGTACGTATTTTTATTTTATTTTTTTACTTTTTAAGGCAACGCATGCCTAAGTTAAAAAAAAAATGGAAGTCAATTCATGACTATTTTAAAATCTTGAGAGTTTTATATTATTTTAACAATATTATAATTCTTTAATATTTAAGTCCTAAAAAAGGTGGTACTCTTAAATTATAAAAGTGATAAGTAACCTTTTATATCGAGAACTGATTAGTTATTGAAAGAGAGAACAATATTCATGACTATTTTGTCGAAATCTTACTCACGATTTTAGCTCACGTACTAATTATATGTGTAGAACTTCCTTCCTTTTAATGCAACCTTAGTTTCCAAATAGGTCAGTGATATATTCAAATTATTTGACCTTATGTATCGGGCCAGCGCATGCATATGGTAATTAAGGTCATTTCTAATGGTCATTTTTATCCTAGCAAATTTTTATGTTAGAAAAGAGAAAAGAAAAAAAGTGTTTCAATAGTCATTTTTATAACTGTTTCTATATGAGGTGGAAGGTGAGTCATATAGAAAATTTCTATAAGCATTTCTACATGTAAAAATTGTGATAGAAAATTTTAATGTAGCATGGCACATTCTCATTAGATATAAGAAATCCACTAATTGTCTCTCATTCTTAAATAAATGTCAAGTAAGATAGAAATGGCACAATTGGAGAAACTTTATTTGAGACTTTTCTATCTGTACAATTACATTGCCAAATAGATATAAAAATATATTAAAAGCACTATGGCACATAAGATATAAATGAATTTATAGAAAATACCATTAGAGATGACCTAAGGCAGTTGCCTTGAGTCTCTGAATTTTCGAACTTTTTAGGAAGCCAAAATTTTTGTGTCAGTGTATTTATATGTAGTATTATGTAGAAGAACAAAACTCACTTAAATATTATAAAGCTCAATCTTTGCACAAGCAAATAAAAGGGTATTTAATAAGTGAGATAACAATCTAGTGAAGTGATCTTTTGTGCGTCATTGTGGCACGAGGTTGCCCCCTCTTTAGCGAAGCATGTTAGAGTTGTTTTTTATTTCTTTTCCCAGTTAAAGGAGGCTCTCGATTTCTTGTTACCCCTCCTATCCTCCACATTGAGGAATTTTTTTTTTGTTCTTTTCATGTGTTGCTTATTATATGAAGTTTAATTGATTAAGTGATTTGAAGGGAAGATTTATTGGTTATAGAAAGGGTTAAATACCAAGTTGAGTTTAACAATTGTATATTGATTGATTTAATACATTTCACATACTAACTTTTTATACCAAAAAAATGTGGGAGATCAACGGGTTGGACTTAAGCCTGTTAATGGATTGTATTGATTGGATTTGTACTTGAATCAAATCCGTTTAGTTGGATATGGATTAAGATTTCTGAACTATATATCCAAACCCGTTAGGCCATTGATTAACAAATCGGATAAGGATATATGTCAATCTGATCTGTTTACAATTTGATCAAATCCAAGACATACATTTATGCTTTACATTTATCATTATTTATGATCACCCTTTTATTGTTAATACACTTATAAAAATAACTATAACTTTAAAAATATTTTTTTTTCTTTTTTACAAAACAGAAGAAATTTGGCTATTGTTAGGATTAACTTATATGTTTGTTTCATTATTCCTTATATATTTACAAACTATTTATTATATGATTAAAATTTTAAATAGGTCGGATAATATTTGATCCAAACAAATTTGGATATAGATCAATATTTTGGTGATCCGTTACATGATCCAATCCGAAAACTTTTTCAAATATGAATTTAGATTCACCCTAATTCAATCCAAATCCATTCCGTTGATACTTGACAGGCCTAGTTGGACGGATTTGAATCCGATGACACGTGAGAGATTGAAAAAAAATTTAAAAAAGGAAAAAAAGAAGAAGAGAGGTTGTTTGTTGGTTATATATACTAGCCTCTGGAACACTCCTACGTTTGTGCATTAGATGAAATAAATAAATTAGACAAAAAAAATATGTACTATAATACTTAGGAGTTTTTTCGGTTTCGGTTGGGGTAGAAAGGAAGGTACCCCAAACCCAAACCAAATATAAAAATTCGGTTTCGGTTCAGTTCGATTTTAATTTTTAAATCTTCGAAACCCAAACTAGAACCAAACTTTTCGGTTCGGTTTTATTCAGTTTTGACATTTTTTTTAAAATCAATTTAACATAAAAATGTAATACTAATAGTAATGTAAGAATAATTCATATTCAAATTAAAGTCATGACTTTTTAGAAACAAGGAGCAACATATAAATACCATGTTTTCTATTTAATTACAATTTTATTTGTACATTTATAAGAATGAAACACACTAAATAAAATGATGAATTATCTTTCTATCATGTATGTGATAAAAAAATCTTAACATTGTGTAGTTAATTAAATAATAAAGGCACGCGCTAATGACTATTTTTTTTAAGATTATCATAATATGCAATTAATAAGAAATATATTCTTATAAAAGGTCATTTTTTTGTATTATAGTATAATTAACGTGTATATATTAATATTTTTTTATACATAATTCGGTTCGGTTTAGTTCAGTTTTAGACTATCTTGCTGCTGTAAACCCGAACCAAACTTTTCGGTTTTCTTATTTTCTGTTTTGATTTTTTTCAGTTTGGCGTTTTGCTGATCGGATTGGTTCGGTTCGTTCGGTCGATTTTCGGATTGACTTTAATAACCCTAATAATACTAATTATGTAATAAATATATAAAATTATTTACATGTCCTCTTTGATTAGTTTGGTGTATATTACAGATTATAAAAAATAATTCTTAATTATAGGATATGTAAAGGCATGTTTGGCTATCCAATCCCCGTAGATTTGTTTGTATTATTTTATTTTTATTAAAAAGAAAATTTAATTTGAACCTCTTTTATAGTTGTTAGAGTATCTCCAAGAGGCTATCTATTGTACTAATCCTCTTTATAATAGCTAGCATACGCTAATAAATGAGACTCCAACAACATAACTAAAATAGAGATTTAGAGTAGAGAGCCTAGTTTGACTCTCTAGATTTAGAGAGTCTCCTTGGCTCTCAATTTTATACTTTTGCATTAAACAAATCAATATTTTTTTTCTTTTATTTGTTACACCTAATTAAATTGCTACATATTGTGTTAATTGTCTATTGTCGTGGTTTTATAGTGTTTCAATTAAAGAAAATCCATATTTCTACTCATATTATAACGTATTTATTAGGAACCAAAAACTATAATCATATATATCATCTCGTGATATATTTTAGGCAGGTTATCTTTATGCTTCGTAAAAATAACACAACTTCGTGAGGTGCCTTATTATTCTTTGTCGTGTAGTATATTGTCGAGCCCAAACACGAACTAAAAGCACGAGTTTTTACTAATACTTGGACCCAAATTTGTCTCGATTCGAATCCACTCTGACCCGTTGTGCACACACATCGTGTGTACGGTGAACTCGAGTATACTTGAAAAAATATTATTAGATCTCACACGTGCCTTAAAAAGTATAACAAAAGTAATAAGTAAATTTTTTTTAAGAAAAAGTTGTTAAAAAAATTGGAGAGTTGGTACAAGTAGCATGGGGAAGCTCCAAAATGCAATAAAAGCCACGTAAGGCAATTTATTAGATTATTATTGATAAGAAAAAAGTAAAAAGAATGGGGGAGGCATTGTTGTATTTGTATAGAGACGCTAAAGAAAGGAGTGTGGTTAAGTTATAATACTTTTGTAAATATTATTGTATTTACTTAGGTGGTGAAATAAAGTACAATATATTTTTAAAGATTTTGAGTTTGAATCCCTTAATTGATTTTTTTTTATTCTTGTAGCACATAGGGGTATTTTAGTAATTCAATTAAAAAAAAAAACCTTCTTTAGGTTTAGTCAAGTTGCAACACTTTTCTAACATATTATTGTGTTCAATTAAGTGTTGAAGTAAAGCACACTCTATTTGTAAAGTTTGGGGTTTGAATTCCTTAGTTAAATTTTCTTTATTCTCTAGCACGTAGAGGTATTTTAGTAATTCAATTGAAAAAAAAAAATCTTTTTTCGCGCTTAATTAATTGTATAGATAATTCTATAAAGTGAAACTCATTTTATGTGTAAGATCTTGGGTTCGAATCTCTTAATTAATTTTTTTTTTCTTAACACGTAAAGCCCAATAAGAGTATTTTAGTAATTCGATTGAGACATAAAAAATCTTCATTGCATTTAATTAATATAATTAGCTTCCGAAGCGCACCTTACGTGTGTGCAAGGATGAAATAAATTGAGTGAATAATTCGTGTTCGTGTCTAGAATTTTTAACACGAAATCATATTATGTTGTATTCGTGTTTGAATTTTAAAATGAAATTGATATGAAATTGGAGATATGTTGTGTTAATTATGCCTTAATTAGGTCTTATCGCATATAAATTATCATTTATACTTGTATTATAATGTTTTTATTATGAACATATGTAGCGTTAATTGTCTTGTCATGTTAATTGGGTCTTATCGTGTTTAATGAGAGAAAATCATCAGTCCAAATTATGTTATAACATGTTTATTAGGACCCAAAAACTGCAATAATGTTTTCAGTCTTGTATTGTGCATCTAGTGGGCTGCGTTTCGTAAAAATAACACTACTTTGTGTCGAGTTATGTGAGGTCAAACATAACAAAAAAAGCAAATTGCTACTCCTACTTGGATTCGAATATGCTCATATCCGAATTGATCCAGTTCGATCAATTGTAATTATATGATATTATAAGAATGTGTACTTAAAAGAAAGAAAAATATATCATATTAAACTATTATATTTCACACATGCCTTCATAAATACAGCAAAAATAGTTTGTTTTTTTTTTAGCAAAATTAGCTGATAAATTGCGTAGAGAGAAAAATGGTGAAATTCGTGATTAGTGGGGAAAAATTCGAGAATGTAACAAACACTATTTAAAAAATTTTAGTAAATCCTAAAGAGGGAAAGAAAATGGGTAGGACATTCTAATAATTATATATGGACACCAATGAAAGGTTTTGGTCAAATAGTAACACTTTTATAACCAAATATTGTGTTTGATCAAGTGGTAATGTGTAAAGTCACGGTTCAAATCCTTGTATTGTATTTTACTTATTTTTCTTAATATAGTGGGATATTTTAATAATTAAATTGAGATACCAAAAACGCTACTCATACTTTAGTAATGCTATAGAAATTAGCCTCTGAAATGCACCCTGTATGTGTACAAGAACAGAGCAAATTACCCTTGATAGGAAAGGAAAAAATCGAAAGAAAATGGAAGAACGTTATAATAATTGTTTAAAATATACAAAGCAGTTAAGTGGTAACACTTCTGTAACAATAATTGTGTTTGCTCAATTGGTACAATGAAACTCTACTATTGTAAGTCACATGTTCAAAACTTTTAATTTTAAACACCAAAAACTACTCTCACCGTGTTCCACGAATGGAGTCAATTACCTTGAGGATGGCATCTTACCAATGTCCATGACCCTTAATTTCTGCTAAACACTAACATGTTGCAAAGACCCCCCCTAAGATTTGCTAAATACTCCTACACCCGCTGATTTCGATCCGTCATCGTAATCACTCCGGTTTACTGCCTTACTGGAATTTCAGTCCGGGGTATTTGTACATATACCCAGATTGAGTATTTGAAATAGGGGTGTTATCAGAAATCCGAAAACTGAACGAACGAACCGAACCGTTGTGATTCGAAATTTCCCGAACCGAAAAAAAACCGAAACCGATTGATTTGTGTCGGTATGGGTTGGGGATTTGGGGTCTCCGAATTGGACCAAAAAAACCGAATCTTTTAAAAAAAAAAGTTTGCTAACTTAATGTAATTACTTAAGTTGTCTTACAATATTTTGAACAAAAAAGGGAAACTTTCTTACAACATTTATATTATATAAATGACCCAACCCTATGTATTATTTACATTTACAAATAATTACTTAAGCTAATTATTAAAATAAATACATTATATAATTTTTTTGTAGCGCCTTTTGGGTGAATTTATATTTTTAGTGCAATTTTGAACTAAAGTTTTAACAATTAAGAAAAAATCAAATGAGACCGAACCGGACCGAAACCGAATAATTTGAAGAGGGTTTGGATTTCATAGGTACAAAAAATGAAACTGAACTATTAAATTTGGAAAGGGTTTGGGTACCCTAGTTTTTACCCCGACCGAAACCGAAAACACCTCTAATTTCAAAGTCTCATTTTAGAGCTTTAGCCCCTGTTTGGTATCTCTTTATATTTTTTTTTCTCCAAATTTTAAAAACTCAACTCAAAATCAACTCCACTTTTACACTTCTCAAAAAAACCTTAACTTTCTCTCTCCAAATTATTTTTAAAACACCATAACTTTAAATTCAAAAATTAAAATTAAATAAAAAATATATATTTAAAACATACTCGTCAAAATCTATAAAATAAGATCTATTTTGACTATTTTTTGAAAAAAATTTATGAGATTTTTAGTTGGTTGAAACAAACTCAAAAAAAAAACCAAATCCACTTTTCAACATACTTCAAAATTCTACTAAACACTATATTTTAAAAACTCAAATTACAAACTCAACTCAAAACATCCGCCAATCAGGCCCTTAGAATTTAACATACAGAGGCATTTAAATCAAATTTGGAACTAAATTCGCACCATTCCAATTCCATAGCATCAACTTGGAGATCCAGACACTGGGATCCTCATAAAATACCCACCAGCAACAATATATATGATTGCAAAGATATTGACATTTTAATTACAGTTGTAACATACAACTCATCTCAATCTACAGTACACATGGCTCCTAAAAATGTAAGTAGCATTAAAGAAATCAAACAAGATACTTGGCAACAAAAAAATAAATACATGAAACTAGTAAAAATCCACCACCATCTTCATCTTCAACCTTCTAAAAGCACCAAAGATCACTCACGTACAAGTAAAGCATCATTGCTCTGCATCTGCACTAATACTTTCCAAAACCAGATACTGAAGAGCTATGGAGTATTTTGCACTTCTTGTGCTCTGGGAGTCCAAGCTGGCAGTGTTTGAATTGAAGTTGCTCTTGAGAAGAAAGGATCCGCAGGCATCACCTTCCATCAATACACTCGACATATTAACATTACATTCAAAGGAGCAATCTTTGTTTTTTAAGAAGTTGAATTTAGTAAAAAGAGAGCAACAGGAAGCATAATTTCCCCAAAAGGTAAATGGGACTCTCTAAATTTGAGGGAGATATCAAGTATGAGTATTCAATTGCTATAACCAACCTTTGATTGTGTAGATGGAGGAAACCCATCTCTTGTAAATGTATATCAACCGGGGGGAGTCACCATGGTGTGTATCAGAAAGTAGAAGCTTACATGGCGCTGTCTCACTATCATCATGCAGGTGACCACCTTGTTCAAGTCAGATGAATAGATATGATACTGGTACTTAGTAATCATCATCATCATCATCATCAACAGCATATCGAACAATAGCTTCTACTTACTTGGCATGAGTAATCGCATTGTGACACAGAGCTAGAGTTTTAACGATTGCCAAGTCTCTTCCCCGAGGATTATTGTACTTGTCTTGGCAATTTCTTAAAGAAATTAAGACAAAACAAGAGTGAGCATAGCATAAATTAATAGGATGATATGAATCTTAGTTGCTTAGGATATGTGGAATAATTTTTACAAGACATGGGTGGCAGTGTAATTAATCACAAGAAGGGACAAATTATCACACTACAGTATATGGCATTATTATTACATTCAAGGGGAAAACATGACATAGAAAAAAACAGACTACCTCCCTTGCTCTCTCCATCTCTAATTAAGAGTATGTAATTACAAGGGAAGTAGTAGTAGTAGCGGCAGCATTACCTATCATCAAAGAAATCTCCAAAGTCATCGATGATAACAGAAGCAGGCAATATAGGATGGAAGTGGAATGCAGCGAAGTACTTGGTGATTCCCTCATCATCATCCACATACCTCCATTGGAAGAAAATCAATTAAAATTATATCTTAGCATCAAATACCAAAGTGTACAACTTTTTTTTTTTGTTTTTGTTTTGGGGGGTGGGGGAGGCATAATAAATAAATAGCTGTGAAATAAAAGTGTGGGTATTACTTCATTTGAATACGCTGAAAAACATGAGAGGATGGGTCAATGCCCTGAAAAATCAATCAAATAACCAAATACAGTAAGTAGCAGCTTAATAAGGGAATCAGCTATGTATGTATGTATCTCTATTTAAAAAAAAAGAGGGGGGGCTTACCTGAGAACCTGAGAGAGAAAAGGGGGTTTAGAAAGTAACTTGCGGCGGTTGCAGATGAAAACAACGGGCCTATTGTTATTACTTTGTAATGCTGCGGAGTTAAATGCAAACTGGAATAGTAGAGATGTCTTCCCACTGCACCACAATCATCATAATATATATTAATAAAACAACAACAGCAACAGCAATTTCTATTTCTAGTTAATCAAATTACCTCTAACCTTGATACCTAAAAAAAAATTCGATTGGGATATTGAGAGAGAGATTACGAGGAAGGAGGGCCTGAAAGAAGCATAATAGGGTGGGATCGATCGTCAGGCAGCAATGAAGAATGGGTTTCACTGCTGCTGCCGCTGCTGGAGTTATTAGAGAAGAAGAATCTGTCCACCATTATCGCCACCTCGCCTTGTATTTTGTGTCAAGCCGAGCCAAACAACCGTCGGTTTAAGTCTCTATCATTTACTGTAAGTAGCTTCTAGAGCATACCTACTGTGTGAGCAACGGATGGAATAAATAAATTTGAAAAAAAGAGGTATCATGAGTACATAGTTACTTATTATATGAAAAATTAACTATGTAATAAGGCCATCTCCAATGGTGTTTTCTATTTTTGCATTTCTATCCTATGTGTCAATATTATTTTATAATATTTCTATATCTATTGGCAATATATTTATATTGGTGTAGAAGAATAGAAAATATGCTCTCCAATGGTGATTTCTATTGTTCAATTTCTTCCTTACTTTGTCCCCTATTTAATGAAGAGAGAGAATTAGTGGGTGTACAACAACCAATGAAAATTTGCCATGTCACATAGAGAATTTCTATCACCATTTCTACATGTAAAAATGGTGATAGAAATTCCCAATCCCAATAGACTTCCACCTAGGAAAGAAATAGAGATAGAAATGCCCATTGGAGAAGATTTTTTCTATTATTCATTTCTATCATAGAAATTTGCTTGGGTAGAAACACCATTGGAGATGGCCTTAAATAACAATAGATTTATGTACATGTATACCGTGTGTACATTGCAAATTATAAAAAGCAAATCCTAATTATAAGAATACTTCAAAGGTTCATAAATGTAATTATGTAAATACATGTTTATCTATATATACTAAAATTTTATTTTTCTTCCCATTATCTCTCTTTAGATGTGTGTGTGTGTGTATATATATATATTTTAATATATAAGCTTTTAATTAAATAAAAATTACACAATTCTCATGGATTTGATTCCCATTATTATATTTTTATTCAAGAAAAATAATAATCAGAACCCTTTTTTAATTGTTAGTAGAGATGGCACGGGGTATGGTTGCAAGTGGATTGGCAAGAACCGAACCCGAACCAAAAGCATGCCTGAACTATACCATTCTTGGCCTAATTGGGGTGGGTATTATGTTGAAATTTTTGAACCCTCTCCATTAATTGTGGTTGGACATACATGTGGCAATTTCAGAAAAGAAACGATACAAAATTGGCATGAAATTTACTAAAAAATTATGTTTGCATTTATAATTTTTAGCAGGTGTCCAAATTTTATAACAAACTTAAAGATATGTCATGTAAACTGGGTCTTATCATATTTAAAGCAGAGAAAATCCATGTTTCTACTCATGTTATAAGGTGTTTATTAGGACCAAAAAATTGTAATCATGTTTGTCGCCTCGAGTCTTGTTTTACGCACATTGTCCTCATATTTCGTAAAAATAGCATGAGTTCGTGAAGAGTCATATTGTACTATCCCTTGTCGTATCGCGTCGTGGCAGTCCCAAATCTTACTTGGACCCAAATTTGTCCCATTCTGAATTGATCCGCTCTGACCCATGGCAACAATTTTGTAACATATGATTGTGTTTGCTCAAGTGGTAAAGTAAAGATTATTTCATTTGTAATGTCTTGGGTTCGAATCTTTTAATTGAGTTTTCTTTCTTTATTTTTTTGGAAGAAAGGGGTATTTTGGCAATTCAATTGAGATACCAAAAATATCTCACACTCAATAGATAGTATAGATTATAAGAGTATGTATTTAAAGAAAAGAACTTGTTGTATGATTTTATTAGATATCGCAGATGTCTTGGGAAGTACAACAAAAGCAACACATTATTTATTTATTTATTTTAGCATTAGAAAAGTATATAATTAAAGAAACATAAATTATTAAATCTTACACATGCCTTGAGGAGTACAGCAAAATTATTATGTGTTTTCTTTTTCAGCATTTGTTGATAAATGGTCAAAAGAAAAAAACTCAAAAAGGGGAAGGAATTCATGCAAGTAGTGCAAGTAAACTCGAGAATGCAACAAACAATCTTCACTTATATAATTTACTAAAATTATCTTGGATGTGAAAGAAAGGTAAAATCGGGAGGGCATTCTAATAATTGTAAAGAGACACCTAAAAATGGATTTGGATAAGTGACAACACTTTTATTAAAAATGATTGTGTTTGTTCAAGTGGTAAAGTAAAATTATTTTATCTATAAGGTCACCAGTTCAAATCCTTTTAATGAATTTTCTTTAATTTTTTAATATAGAGGGGTATTTTAGTAATTGAATTGACACACCAAAAACTTTACTCACAATTAATCAATTGTATAGATAGATACTTGAACTCGAATTGCCACCCTTATTTGGACTCAAATGAGTCCGGATCCAAATTACTCCGCTCTAATCCATTGTAACTATATGATAGCATATGAATATGTACGTATTTAAATAAAAAAGTAATTTCTGAATTATCCTTAATGGAAAAGAGGGAAAGAGAATATGGAAGTACGGAACACCATGATCAGGACGTACAGAACCCAAAAGATTTACAAGTAAATGATATAATCGCACTGTATTTTGCATTACTAAGAAGAAGAACCTGGTAGAAGAACGGCCAAGTTTCCATATTTTGAGCCCTTAGTGTATCCACATTAATTGCTTGGTAGATTTTGCCGTTGGGTCTTAAGAATTTGGGCCTCTGTTGTAATGTACATCACAAAAGAAAATCCTCCAACCATTAAAATTTGAGAAATGAGATAATATTAAAAAAAAAAAAAACACTTTGATCACAAAAAAAAAGAGTCACATATATTCATTTCTGTAGAGCCTGCAATGGTGGGAGATAAGCACTCGGCTGCCCTTTATATCATATGTAATGAAGGAATCGTGTTATAATATCATGGTACATCTTCTCTAAATGCTACTATTTCACAATGTGGAAGTTCTAATCTAGTATACATACCTCCACTGTATAATGAAGGTGGGGACTTAGACCACTACACTAAAGAGCCAGTAGCCATCTAGCATAAGACCATATCCAACAGACACTTTTAGCAAGCCAAATTTTATGTTAGAGATGCGAAAAAGGAATAATTTCATCAAAGGGGTTCGTTATAGACATTTCGATGTGTCATGGAGATGAGTTAGATAGAAAATTCATATCACTGTTTGTATGTGGAATTAATAAATTGAACCCACAACTACTTGTCTAATAGGATTAGTTTCACTTCTGGAAAAATGAAAAAGAAGAACGACCAAGATAAAAGGAGCACCATTGGAGATATACCCTTTCTGACATTTTTATATCAATGTAAACAGAAAAAAAACTTGGAAAGTGACACGGAAAATTTATAAAAGTCCCTCTACATATAAGAAGATATTGCCTTCAGAAAAAAAACAAACGCGAAAAAGGGATAACACCTGACCTGTGTTTTCAGAATGGATTTGGAAGTTGTATATAGAAGCTCCCATTTCCCATTGAGCAAATTAGACTTAAGTGGCTCCTTAACCTTATTTGTTGCTTCAAGTTTTTGCACAATCTGAACAAGCCAATAGCTTTAGGCAAGATTATATATGTATACTACTTGTCAAAATAAAAATATATAATCATGTGGACTCGGGTATTAGAAAGTCGAATCTATTTGAAGAATAACACAGGGAGTATACACGAATTCTCAACAGCACGAACTAATATCTCCAAAACCAAACTACTTTGCCACTGATTGTATATACAGGTGCGTGTTTATGGGTGTGTAAGCTAGCACAAACTTTGAGTAAGACATTATACCAAAACACGGACACAAGAAAAGAACTTTATAATAAGTCAATATATTTTTAAAAATGTCTCTAGGACCATATCCATAGTTTGTTCTGGTTCATGCAGATCGAAGGGTCTGAACGTGCAGAAAGAAGAGTCTAAACGTACCAACCAGGTGCTCCAAGAGCAATTTAAAAAGTAAGTAATTCTCCAAGGAGACCTTTGTTTTTTGTTTCATAATATGAACAACCTTATTTCAATTTTCAATAGCAGGCTACAAAACCTTCAGCTCTTTGGCATAAGCACGTCAAGTTTTCCCCGGGCAAAAACTTTGTGCATATTCTCGTTTTCAACTAAAACTCGATTGATTTTGATGAATGGACAACATAGCAGTTGATTCAGCACAAATTGAACAGAAATAATGAAAACTTAATAAAAGCAACTTGTAATTATAAGAGATTTTCCAGATTATTTCCAATCATCCAAACTATTCCCTTTTTATATTTCACCTCTATATACAAACAAAACATTAGCAATTAAACCATATAAAAATCTAAAAGAGGATTAATAAATAATTTATTGCAAGCATTGCCCTTCTAGATCTTAAAACTAGACTAGTGGTCTATGATTTTAAAGGGCCTTCTGAATGCTGAATTTTGAATACTGAATGCTGAACGAGGACAACATTAGAATAAAATCTCATTAACATGAAGTACTAAGCATTCATCAGGAAATGTGCCTCATAATGTTGAATATTATACTTTAATCAAGTTCAAGGGGTAAGAAAACAAATGCCTTTATTACCTCTTAAAGCTAAATAAATTTCCAGTCAACACTACGACGCTATTGAGCATTAGAGCAACCACAACGCATATAGAAGTGGTAAATGATTGGATGCTGTATTTACCATTTAATTCTGTGCAAAATTGCAGCGTGTATGGTAGAAAATTGGACAAGTATCAATTCTTCGTTTGCTATAAACTTAGCGCAATGTGTAAATTTATTCAGTACCATACCAGCCCAAATTCTACCTATGCAACCTTCTGAAGATGGTGTATTCGCAAATACAACATATGCACTGCAGTTGCTCTTAAGAGGTAAAAACGAACACCAACCCCACATATTCCCACACCAAACAATTCTCTAGTTTCAAACTCCTTAACGAGTTTGATAATCCGGAATAAAGTAAATTAATAAAGATTAACCCTAAAATGAAATCACTAGCTCTTAATGTCTAATTGCTTTCCTTCAGGAACAGGTAAAAACAAACACTAACTTACTTCACATATATTCCTACATCGAGCAATTATCAAATATCAAGTTCATTAACAAGAAATGTAAATCCATGAACTCTATTTAACAGTGAAAAAGGAGATTAGCCTAAAATGAAAAATCACTTACCCCATCGACGAGCTCTTGGGATTCAAGAGTGGCCTCAGCGCCGCGATCGAGAGGAGCTACAGTCTGAAGAGGGTCCTCCTTGAGGCTCTCACTGTCTTTGGTTTTTTGTCGAAAAAGGATGAAAAGAAAGAAACCCTAGTTCTCCATTTCAATGAAGAAGGAACTTCAAATTGTGAATGCTTGTTGTGGGAATTGAAATTGATTTAAAACGAGGTAACTTAACACGAGTTTTATTATATGCGTGCAAAAACAAAAAGTTTGAATAAATTAAAAAAAAAATTATTAAAAATGCTCTATCGTGCTACTATAAGTAAAAATAAAAAATTTATATTTTATATAAAATTATGAAAATACTTATTATAAGCTTACTTTTATGAGATATACGTAATTAAGTAAAAATAGTAAAAACTTGTTTGTTGAAAAGAATATAATTGTTTAATTTTTAAAAATTTAAGGGAGTGAAAAGATAAATTAGTGCCGATTTTTTAAAAGTATAAAAGTAGGGTGAGAATGAAGGGTCTTGCGCTATTTTTTAGCTTAACATTAACATAACTTTAATTTTTTGTGTGGTGAAAAGACTGATTATGTAAGTGTATTTAAAAATATTCTTATTTTATTGTATATTTAAAAGAATAAAATAATATAAAAAAATTTAGTATCATGTAATTAATTTAATAATAAGGGCACACATTAATATGTATTTTTTAAATGATCAAATATGTAATTAATAAGGAGTATATCATATAGTATATATATAAAACGGGAGAAGTTGTCCCATTATCTCCCATCTCGCCACGTGTACACATAATAAATATCCTTATTTTATTTAATTTTGTATAGATATAGAAGTGATGTTCCTTCATGTTCAGTTGAAACCTTTTCCATTCTTAGCTCTGTACAATGTTTGTAACCCTTCCCTTTCTCCAACTCAACACCATATTAATGATGGATAAGCCTCCATTAATTTATTCCTCTGGTATAAAAGGAAGAAGAGACCCATTTGCATTACCTTCGGCGGTTTGTGAGAGGTAAAATTTCTTACTTCCTTATTTGATTTGATAGTTTCTTTGCCTCGCATTGACATAGATAATTTTAGGGAGCAAAGATAAATTTGGATTTGAAATGAAAGAAGAGACCCATTGCTGCTGTAGAATTCATCATTCACCATCTGAAAAGCAGTCCGGCAAATTGGGGAAAATCCCACACCCTCTTCTTTCAATAATTTATTAAGTTCAAAATTAGTTGCAAGACAATAAGACAGGCATATAAATATGTTTCTCTCTCTATATTGACAAAGAAAACTACTCATATGGGCCATAATGTGCAGTATTAAATTGTGTAGAGAGATTGGTATGTGAGGAAAACTACTGTTGGTCGCTTTATTAAAGGGGTCAAACATGAAAATTGATGGTTTATATCATTTATATAATATCGGTGAATGATGATTTCGATAGAATGAGCGGCTGTGTAAATTAGAAGAGATCATTATAATATCCTCTATGTGTCTTTGTCGCATTGACATAATTTTATGTATTATTTTCGAACCTATTTGTCTTTTTCCCTAATCATTTTACAAGGATCGTAAACGATGCAGAAATATAAATATATATATATATATATAAGTGCAAATGAAAATATATGTGCGTAAAATATAAGACAGTCTGAGATTTGGGAGCAAATCCAAGGCAGAAGACAAGAATTGCACTTGATTCAATTTCTATGAAGTTGAAGAAAATAAAAGAACAAGTTTATTGACATCATTGTTTATGATGCAACTTAGTGCCACACTTGATATCGAGGACTTTGCATACGGGAAGGCCAACAATATTTCTAAATTAAGTAAGTGCTTGATTATATTGATAGTTCTTGCATAATTGACATTTTGATTCATATTTAGACAAGAAAGAGATGATATGTATAGCTGCTTGGTATATTTGAACCTTTGTGTAGTGACTTGAAAGATTCCTAAATCACATGAAACGCAAGTTAAGGTTTCGTATTGATGGTATATATACGAATTTGTAAAACGCGCGTGCATCGCACGGGCTACAAAAACTAGTTCTCATAAAAGTTCATATTTTTTATATCATAGTATATTTAATGTGTGTTCTTGAGTATATTAATATATTTCATTTTCTTATATATAATTCGGTTTGGTTCAGTTTTACATTAGCTACCCCCAAATCTAAACCAAATTATTCAATTTTGGTTCGATTTTCTCGTTTTTGATTTCGGTTTAAAGTTTTACAAATCAATTCGGATCGATTCGATTCGTTCAGTTGATTTTGGAATCAGTCTCAAGTCTTAACACCCTTAATTTACGAAGCAAAGGAGAAGGGGAAGGGGAGAAAGACATTGGCATCTGTTTATTATGATATATTAGTAGCTTATTTCAAATGTTAGTTTTATGTGTTTGAATTTCTCTAAGTTGATTTTTGAATAAATTACCTATTTAGATTAATTTTTTTCACGAGAAATATACGAATATACTCATCTCCATGTTCGATCTCCGGTGGAAGAGACAAAGAAGAGACAAAATATGAGACTTCCGGAGAGTTGAACCTTGATGGGATGAGAGAAAATATATGTCCACCTTATTTTTATATACACATATATCTAATTTAGAATGAGAAAAATAAACAAGAAAAAAAAATTGTTTCAATGATTAAATATGCATCTTCTTCCTTCCTTTTCTTTTTTTAATAATTGTCCCATAATACTCTGTGAATAAAGACACTTAATTCACCTAAAATAACGAATTCGGCAATCGTATTTTGTTAGTAATCAAATTCATCAAATTTCAATTTTTTTAAAAGGAGCCAAAGTTCTAAACAATCCAGAAGTTTTTAATCATTTATTAAAAAGGGAAAAAAAAGAATGAGATTTCATGAATTCAAAAAGTCCAATTTTAGTTATACTTATAACCTTAATAACTCATGTACAAATTCAACAGAATTCAGTTTTGAAAATCAAATATTTTAGATTTCTAGAAAAACTGGGAAAAGAAACACAAAAAGAAAATATAGAGCATTCAAAGTTCAGTTTGGATAAAATTTTGAAAATAAAAATTCCATTGCCGGGAATCGAACCCGGGTCTCCTGGGTGAAAGCCAGATATCCTAACCGCTGGACGACAATGGAATGTTTAGAATTAGTCGTCTTATTTAATTTAAGATTTAATTATAACGACAAAACGGTTTAACAGCAAATTAAAAAGTTCCGACTTGGGGTGCAATATTTATCCCGCCTCCGCTTTCCCTTCAATTCAATTCTAACCGCAGGTTTTATCTTTCTTATAAGTACAAAGTTAACTACTTTAACACTAATTTTATCTTGTAAAGATGGATCAACTGCGAATAATGCTACACATCTTAAAATATTTCGAGATGTGCATCATGAGTGTCAAGTGTCTTTCACTTATTGGTTATTTAGTTTTATATGGTTCAAATGATAAAATCTTGCGTATTAAGAACTATTTAATAGATAAAACATTCATATTGATTTGAGATATACGCCTTTAAAATAATTTGAAATGTATATATCATCAATTTTTATTTTCAAAATACACTAAAAAATGATATAGCTAGATTAGGATGATTAAGTTAAAAAACAAATTATAGATATACAAAAGAAAAGACTTAGACCTAGATTGTAATTTTATTTTATTTTTATTTTTCAAGGTACACGTATGCCTAATTAAGTTCAAAAAAACAATGGAAGCCAATTCATGACTAGCTATTTTAAAATCTTGAAAGTTTTATATTATTTTAACAATCAATATTGTTGTTCTTTAATATGTAAGTCCTAAAAAAAGAGGTAGTCTCTTAAATTATGAAAGTGACGAGTAACCTTTTCTATCGAGAATTGAGTAGTTATTCAAACAGAGAACATCCATGACCATTTTGTTGAAATTTCACTCACGTTTTTAGCTCACTTATTATATGTACAGAGCTTCCACCCTCTTAATGTAACTTTTGTTTTCATAAACTTACAATATGATGTGGGTGCAATTTACATACATGTGATTGAAGAAGAAAATATAATAAATAAAATAAATAGGTCAGTTATATATTCAAATTATCTGACCTTATGAATAGCCCGGCGCGCGCATGAGTATGGTGCCCAAGGTGGCCGCCTTGATTCTCCGAATTTTTGAACTTTTTAGGAAGCTAATTTTTTTGTGTCAATGTATTTATATGTAGTATTATATATGTAGAAGTATAAAACTCACTTAAATATTAGGCAAAATGACCAAAAATAACAACGAACTTTACCCCGACTTTCACTTAGGTCATTGAACTTTTTCTCGTATCAATCATAACAACAAACTTTTGGCCGTTTATCAGTTATATCCAAAATGTAACTTCCGTCCGTTAAGTCTTAACAGAGTGCTTTTGTGGCTAACGGAGTGCTTATGTGGGCAAAAAAAGCTGACGTGGCTTTTAAAAAAATAAAATGAGACCTTCCTCTCTCTCTCTCCCCTCCCCCACAACCCTCTTCCCCTTGCTCCTTCCTTTCCTCCCTCCACCTTTTCAACCCCATCACTCAAACCCACTGCACCTTCTCTCTCTTTTCCGACCCCATCTCTACCATTCTATCCACCTCGATGTTTCTCTCTCCTTATCTTCTCTCTCTACCATACTAACCGAATCACTCAAATCTGAAATTAGCAAAACTCCCCTTTCTCTCTCCCATCTTCTTATCTTAGTCCCACATTAACTAAATGCTCTATTTTTTTTTGTTACAAAGTTTTCCGGTGAGGTAGGGTCGGAGGCGTTTGTGATGGGAATATCAATTTCGTGTTTGCATTTGTAAAATTCGAGAGATAGAGATGGGGCTAATAGGTAAAGGAGGAATACGACAGTGAAGTGGGTTCGCCGGAGAGTCAATAACCGAATACTTTGTTTTTTCCAGTTACAAAGTTTTCCGGTGAGAGAGAAACATCGAGGTGGAAAGAATGGCGGAGAGAGAAGGTGTGGTGGGTTTGTGATCTTTATACAAAATTCGAGGAAAAAAAATAAATTACGAAAATCAAATCAGCCATTGAATTCAGCTATAGTAGTAAAAATATGATATAAACCCCCCAAATTCAAACACTAAAAATAACAAAGCAAAGGCAATCAAATCAGCCATCTAATGCTGCAACAATAGCAGTAATTGAAACAAATAAAGCAGAAAATAAAATAATCTGGGCACAGAAATTGATGTTGATACAAATATACATAGACATATACATAAATATATATATATATATAGAGAGAGAAAGGAGATTACGCACGCGATCGGAGGCATCATTAAAGGAGGGAGGGGGGCTCTTTATTTTTCTTAACACCGAACACTCTCTTCATATTTAGGTGGTGATTAGGGTTTCAATGATCAACGAGATAGAAGGTGGAGGTGTGGTGGGTTTGACGGGGTTGGAAAGGTGGAGGGAGGGGAGGAAGGGGGAGGGGAGAGAGAGAGAGAGAAAGGAATGTCTATTTTTTTATGTGTTATTTTTTTTTAATAAGCCACATCAGATTTTATTGTACACACAAGCATTCCGTTAACCACATAAGCACTCCGTTAAGATTTAACGGATGAAAGTTACATTTTGGATGTAACTGATAAACGGCCAAAAGTTTATTGTTATGATTGATATGAAAAAAAGTTTAATGACCTAAGTGAAAGTTGGGATAAAATTCGTTGTTATTTTTGGTCATTTTGCCTAAATATTATAAAGCTCAATCTTTGCACACAAATAAAGGGCATTTAATAAGGGAGATAACAATCTAGTGAAGTGGTCTTTTGTGCATCATTGTGGCAACGAGGTTGCCCTCTGTTTAGCGAAGCATGCTAGAGCTGTTTTTGATTTCTTTTCCTGGTCAAGGGAGTCTTCCGATTTCTTGTTACCTCTCATATTCTCCACGTTGATATTGGTATTTAAGTTAATATAGTGCTTTCCTTTCAAAAAAAAGGGCCACTTAAATAGCAAAAACCTACATGTCATTACTTCAACCACTTATTTAGCTTAATGACCTAAGCGTCTTATCATTGGCTCTTAAGTAACAATTAAATTAATTAGGAAATACTGAGAATTGTAATTGAAAAAAAAAAGAAAAAGAATAAGAAAAGTAGAGAGAAATTATTTAAATTTATTTTAAAATATTTGATTAAGAGAATTTTTAAGTTTATAATTTATACTCTCAAAGGGGTCTCATTTTCAGAGTTTGGCTTGAGCTCTCGAAACCTTCGGACAGGCCCTGCTTAGTGCTTACGTACCAACAGCAATAGCTAGCTTGAATCTCAATATTACTTACATTATCATGTTAATAAACTTTTAGAGAAAAATAAAGTTGCAAAAGCTATAAGAAAGAAATAAGAATGCACGGTTTTATAATATATTGCAGAAATCTCCTCTCATATTACATAATTAATATAGGTCCCGTTTGGTTGCATAAATTACCTAATTTTAGAATTAGGTAATTTTCGATTGAAGAATTGTGAATTTGCTCATTTATGAACATTTCAATTGTAATTCAAGTAGTGTTTGGAAAACTTAAACAAGAAATTTCGATTGTTAGAATAAAAACATATTATATATTGTTCTATGTTATTTAAAATTTTGTCTAAATGCATCAACATCATATGTAGAAACTAGATCTTCTCGAAAAATAGAGTTATAATGAATTATCTAATTATAGAATTAGGCAATTTCAAATTTTACTTAAAATGACTTAATTTGAGTTTTTGTGAATCAACTTGAATTATTATATTTACAATTGTTCAATTTATACAACCAAACACTAATAAATGAAAATTTTGTAAATTACTTAATTGTAAATTATCTAATTCGCAATTTGAAAGACAACCAAACGAGCCCATAGTATATTTATAAAATTGAAACATATTTAATTTATTGGTGGCTTCCAATTAAACTGAGTTAAAAACAAAATGGATTATGTTCTAAAGAAAAGCACAACCTTAAATTATTGACAAAGGTTTCAGGTTATTTCTTTTTTATTATGTTCTAACAAAGGTTTGAAATAATTAATTATAAGACAAATAGTTGACAAAACTAGTAAAAAAGTTAATTAAGTGGGAGACAAGAACAGCCCATATTGCATGCCACCTTTCTCAACCAAGTCAATAAAGTTTTATGTATACCAGCCAGAAGAAACACTTTCATCTCCATAGTCAAACAAAGTCACACACACATACATATACATACATAGATAAGTAATTATTTTTTCAACGGTAAGGATTTTGCATGCATATTAGTTTATACACATCTCGACTAATTTTTCACTAAACGAATTTAAAGACATACTCCTTTCACATCGACCTGATGTATTTAGAAATTTATATATGTGCTCCTAGAGCGTTGGTCCAAAAAAAAATATTATCCAAAAAATTTAAATATGAGCCTTGTTGCTTCATGGTGCATTTAGTAAATTTAATTACGAGTAAAAATTATTGTTTATATTAAAAAGTACCATGCTTTTCATGGTTGTTTCTAGAAAACTATGCTTTACATGGTAGTACTTCGTAGTCCTAGGAATTCAAAATGGCGTGAAAGTGCACTTCCACCATAAGGTACAATAACTGAAGCAGGGCAACGTAAACGTTTCGTAAGCTAAGCAAAAGTTTTATGTACTTGATAAATATGATTTGGGTGCATGGCTAGTTTTAAATAAATTTATTAACTTTGCAAGTGCGATAATTCATTTACGGATTGATTTAATTGCGTAAATTATCTTATTTATAATTGTTTCATTATAAATTAACAAATAAATTGTTTCATTTCAACCAAAAAAAATTGTGATGTGATTTTTTTACATAAACTTGTATGATAGTTATAAGTTATGTAATTTCAATTATATCTCTATGTTTTCTAATTTGATATATTAAGTATTAACTAAAGTTTATGACTTTATATATGTTAAAATATTACTAGGATATTTTCTAGAGTTGACTTGTGTATCTATCATTATTTAGCTCCTAATATTTATTGTATTCATATTAAGGATGATTTACTTCCTTATTTGTATCTCTTGTGCAACCGCCTATATATAGGGCTCTTTTTCTTGTATTATTTACTTAATACAAAACAATTCATATTCTCTCATCTCTCTCTATACATCAATAATATTTTAGTTCATTTTTGTAACCAAAAGCTTAAATTAGATAATTTACGAGTTAAGCAATTTTAAATTGTCTAATTCGTAAATTGGAGGACAACCAAACGGATACTCAACCATTACGTAATTCATATTGGTTATTGACACTTCACACAAATCCTCTAGCTAGCACTCCAAAATTCATCACTAATGTAAATAAAGTGTCCCTAAAAATATAAGAAAAGTGTCACTAAGATCATTACTTTTGGAGTGTTAGAGCATCTCCAACAGGTTTTTCAAATGACTAAACTGCAAATTTATTGAAGAGCCATATCAACAAAATTCACTCCAAACAGAAGTAGCGAAATGAAATCTCCAATTTGAAGAGTCCTTTTCACTCTTCAAATATGAAGATTGATGAAAGAGCTCTTCAAACATACTTTTTAATATTTTATTATTAAAATAATAATATATTTGAAGAGACTCTTAGAACTCATTGAAAACATTCTTTAAGATGGCTCTTCAAAGTGCAACATAAGTTAACAAAATTATTTTTGTAGAGGCTATTGGAGATGCTCTTAGAAGATACTTGTGTAATGCAAAATTTAGTTATAATATTATTTTGTTCAAGATTAAAGGTGCAAGATCAATACTATTAATAAATTTCAAAAAATAAAAGATGGGGGGGGGGGGGGGGGGGGGGGGGGGGAGGAACTTAATATAATATATATATAATTATAATTTTTAAAAATAACTATAAGGGTAAAATTGCAATAATAAAAAATCTAGGATTGCCCCCTCTTTCCCTAGTGTGACACTGCCTTTGGGTGCAACTAATTGGAAAAGAGGTAGACATCGTATCGACCCCATTACAATTCAAACTATGGGAATTCCAGTTCTCTCTTCTTCCTCTTCTAATATCAAACACCAAATGTAGCTTTGTTTTCCAATTTTATTTATTTTTTAAAAAAAAAAACCGTGTATAGTCTAAGTCTTTTTCTTTTATTACAATAGTATAAAAAAACCTCCACCCCACCCTACCCTGCTCTTGATAAATTTAAATCCAGAATCTTTTGGATCCATGTGAGTGTCTTTACCATAAATTCGAACAAAGTCTACTTTTTATAAGAAAAAGGAAAAGAAAGAAAAGTTATATATATATATATATAGTTTCAATTGGGATGAAGAATGAACACAAAAGAAGAAAAGAATTGAAACAGCCACCATGCACATACATATATATATATATCCCCAACAAGCCGTACAAACACCATGCACGCTCATGCTCCTTTTTTTATACAAAACCCCACCTCATCTTTCTATATTCAAACAGCCATCATATCAAATATACAATTAGAATTCTATATATATCTCTCTCGATCTGTTTCTAAAACTCATTTTCTAAGTGAAGTAAAACTCAAATATCTTTCTCCTTCGAACTCTTCATGTGTTTCTCTCTAGGGTTTATCGGGGGATTTATTGCAGAGCCATTTTGGCATTCTGTCCACCTCCGTCAAATATTGTTCTCTCTCTCTCTCTCTATATATATATATATATATATATCGACCGTAATTTGGAGGTGGCTAGCATGTCAAACTAGCTCTGTAAAATTCTCCATGAGAAACCCTTTAAGAAGTCAAGTCTCACCACACGCATGCGTGCATAGTGTACTACCACGTGATACAGCAGGTCCAACTGTGAATGTTGATCACATAATAAGCGCCACTAATACATGCCGCGCATGGGTATGTGTTAAATTTATGTCAAACAAATTACGTAGCGCTTCACTATTGGCTCAGGACTATCATCGCATGGTATGTACAAAATATTTTCTCATGATATATTCATTTTTCTGCTAGAATTTTTTTTCTTTTTACTAAAGTGGGTTGTGCAGAGAGAGATCTATTCGATTTCTTCTTGTTGTTGTCACATATATAACAGTGACATCTTCATTAATTTTTATATCCCTTCTCTAGCTTTTACACATTTTAAGAAAAATACTATTTCATTGTCATCAATAATGGATCCAGAACTAATATTATTTACTATCGCTACACTGTATCACATTTATTTAAAAAAAAATCTAGTTTAGTAATTTAGGACGTTCCGAAAATGTTACTATATATTAATAAACTTAACAATAATTTTTTTTCACTGCCCAACTTTTAGGTGTGTTTAAAATAAAAATCCCAATTCTAATTTGGGTAGGTTTCCGCTTCAATTCTAATTTTAGGGGACTAGTAGGGCTGCTTATGGAAGTTAATTTCTGAGCACTGCATCAGAAAAATAAATTTGCACTTATTTTTGTCTTTGCAATAAGATTTTGCCAACACTAGCTTGTTCTAGAATGGAACTAATCCTTATTCAGAAAATTGGTTCTTCCAAATTAAAAGTACTTCAAGCGAATTGAAAATCAAACGCGGGCGGCGGCGCAAGAACAGTTCCACCACGGCGGCTCAAGAACAGTTCCACCACTAGAAATAAATATTGTCACGTCGTGAGGCACACCTTGTGCGGTTCTTTTTCTTCTTTATTTGTCGCATGGTGGTGAAAGTCAACCATCTTGAAATGTATTTAAAATATGAAAACTTTGCACTTATTTTCTTTCAACTTTTTCGATTAAAGCTTTTAAACTTTTTTTGGTGAGTCTGTCATATTAATAGTGAGATGGGACTTTACATGTATAAAGCTAGCACTAGATATATGATGATTACAATGGAGGGGTGGTGTGCTTTCATTGGGTTTTTCCGCACTAGGGTTTGTGTAGTTGTGAGCATTGGATTCCTCGGAGCATTACATATTCTTGTATAGGATATAACTAAAAAAAAATGTAAGAAAGTTTTAAGAAATTTATTCGAAAGATGCATTTATACTGAAATTTGGGAGACCAAACGTGATATGAACGATTGAGATATATTTATTGTTACTTTTTGATTATTCTTTTAGAGTATGTTTGAAGCACATGATTAGAAAGTTTAATAGAATTATTTAATCACATTTGCACAGGGTAAAACAATCCCACTTCTTCTTGGGTGGGATTCGTAAATCCCCCTTTCGATGGGATAAAAAGCTTTATTGAAATAAATAATCCGCACGGATATTCAATCCCAACGAATACCAAAAAAGCGATAGGATAAAATTATCATATCTCGCCTTTTTATCCTGCACGTCAAACACAACCTTATGATATTAATGTAGTATAAATTAAAGCTAAGGATAAAGTTTCATTTAAATTCACCACATAACTTCTTCTTACATTAATTTATATGGAGCTTTATTATTGATTACAGTGAACAAAATAACGGTTGGTGTATTGAAAAATGATTGAAAAAATATTTAATAATCAATAATAAAAGAATATGAGAACAAACCCTAATCCAAACCCTAAGTAATCGACCAAAGAAATAGAAAGGGCCCAAGGCCCAAAAAGATAAAATTGGACATATAAGCCACAATGGAAGCTTATGAAGAGAAAAACGAGTCGTATGCCAAAAGAAATTAAACAATAGAAAACTGATGTGAATGGATCTTGGATAAATTATTCGTGAATCTCAATACTTAAACTACAAAAATTATTCAGAATTATTTACTTCTTTTTTAATTAAAAAAAAAACTAGTTTTAATATGCTTCCTCTGTATCAAATTAAAAAGCATGTTCTTTTTTGATAAATTTCAAATTAAGACTCTATTTTTCTTTTTCGAAATGTAATCAATGACATATAAGTTATAAGAAATAAGTTTTATTTTAAGTGTTGTGATAAAAATGTAAAAATTAATCATGAACTTCTAATTAGGATCAGAAAAAGTAATAAGCAGGAGTAATACTATTTTGTTTCAACCTGAATAGTCCTAAGTTTGTTTGAATTTATTTTATTTTTTTTAGATAGACAAGTCCTAAGTATTTTTAAGGAGTGATATTCTCAACATTTTGACTAAGTTAACTTATATTTCTAATTTTCTTTTTTTATTCTCGCTAGGATATTCCCTGTTCAGCAGCGGAAATTAAAATCCCCCAAGACTTTCACGGGATCTCTTTTAACAAACTCTGTCAAAGTAAAAATAAATATAAAAAAAATATGTTTGAAACTTTATTATAAAGTTAAAAGGGCGCAAATTAACCCAAATTACCTAAATCAAACAAACAAATCGACCTTGCTTGGTTTCTTTTTAAAAATTGGAATTTCAAGTTTTGTATATTTTTTGTTTTCTTTACTTGTTTATGTGTTTATTACGGTTTTTCAAAACAAATACAACAAAAATATTTTTCTATAAGTGCCTATTTATATATATATATATATATATTTTGACAATATGTAACCATGTATAAAATACAATATTTTTCTATATACGTAGCCACATATGTCATAAGTTCAAGTTTTATAAGTTGAAATCTTTTATAGATGTACTATTTTTTACAGGTGTGTTATAAGTAATATCTTATGAATCTATTAGTCTCAACAAAAATAGCCTGCCTTTGACCAAACCAGGAAAGAAGCTTAGATTGGTGCATGCAAACTGGACCAGTTTACCAAAAATCTAATTGCAAAAAGAAAATAAAAAATTATATATTAATTAAAATTTTGATTTCCATTTATGATATGTACAGTTGTTCTATATATGTAATCGCCTATGTTTCATAATTGCCTGCCCTCTCCAATAACATGCTCGATTATAAATGGAAATCAACCGTACATAGCATATATACTCGTTGCTTGTATAGTAATTATCTGATAATTCCTCATACCAAACACTTTGAATGTTTTCTTTATTTATAATTCTTTTTTTCTTTTCTTTTTTTTGAAATAAGATTTTTTCTTTATACCCAGGTTATGAGTTTGAAATCATATTGTTGATTAAGTATATTTTATTTTCAAAAGTATGGTGCATATTTTAGTAATTTAATATGAGACCTATAAAATTCAATCAATCAGAGTTGCATAAGTCCATCATCGTAATCATATATTAAATTACGAGACTTATAAAATTTAAATAAGACTAAGCACACTAATTAAATAGTTACAAATATCTATTGATGTAAAATTTTGTGTGATTGATAAATACAACAAAAAATCTAATCTAATAATAAAATTGAGTAAATCATGAATTTAAGAAATAGAAAGCTCAACTTAATAACAAACTCCAACAACACTCTCTACTTGAAATAGTTTACCAATTTTTTTATCTTTTTATCTTTTTCAATAAAATTATTTAGATGAGCAAAATTAAATGAGAAAAAATAGGAACCACAAATATATTATTAATTTATTAAGTAGAGAGCCAAAGAGGCTAGCTAAATTTGGAGAGCCTCTCTATTTTTATTAGCTATTATGGCTAATCTCTTGGAGCGTTAATTTAATCATTTCACTCTTTATAATAAAGAGTATGAGGGTAATAGAGATTCTATTGGAGATGCTCTAATTAAATAGTTACAAATATCTATTGATTTAAAATTTTGTGTGATTGATAAATACAACAAAAAATAGTTAATCTAATAATAAAATTGATAAATCATGAACTTAAGAAAAAAATATAAGATAGTGTAAAAATACTTAATCTTATACCAATTTAACTTCGACTTTACCCTTTTTATTATATAAGAGAGGATCCACCTAAAACCAATGCTAATATGCTATTGCCAGAAATCAGATAAGTAGAAAATAAAACTATGTTAATTCATTTTAAACTCAATATAAATACATAAAAACATTCTCCATAACATGTATATTTTTAACCATTAGATTCTTATACTTTTTGAAGAAAATTTTAGTCAAAGATGATGTTTTATAATATAGATATTCGTGGCCAAAGTTTAATAAAATGGAAGTAAAGAATGTAATTAGTTAGCGCAAATAGTTCTAGTTTCAAAAAAAGAAAAACTGACACTGTTTTTTAACAAACAAAACAACCTCATTGGTTTATTTTCAAGGATTTTTTTATGGTTTGTTTAACACCTCTCTTAATTTTTTCTACAAATGCTACAACAATAAACTCAAAAATAAAATGAAGAACTAAATAAGTATCTATGTAATGCCAGAAATGAAACAAATTATAAAACATAATCACATAGCCTTATGAGAAAGTGCTACGCCAAACATAAGATCCAATTAGGAAAAGATAATAATGTTCTGACATTATTATTTATTGAGATATATTACTTAGTATTATTGATTCCCGTAAGTAATTTTGATGAGAATTCAAAAAATGAACGAATAAGTATCAATCCTTCCAAAAATGGCAGTTGAAACAATAGTGAGAAAAAGAAACCTTAAGTATGGAGGTTTGAGCCTAATTGTAATATCCAAGTATGAAAAATCTGATTAAATTATTAAATCGAAGGGTTTTTTTTTTTTTTTTTTAATTTCTTCTTCCTTCAACTTTCTGAAGTTTGAGTAGTCGCAGATTTTATTTAATGGCTTTAGTTGCAACTTAGATTTAGATCTTAAACCAACCAACAATCAGAGATGTGATTTTTCTTCTTCCTATTTGGATTGATGTTTTTGGTAGGGTGCGCATGGAAGTGCAAATGGGCAATCTGACTATAGATTAATTATATGATTGCCCCCATCCAAAGCTTAATTGCTTTAGTGTGATTTCGAGCTGAATTCGTTCAACTTGCAATTGCCTCGCTGCATTACAACTTCTTCTACGCCATTTTTTTTTTTCCAGAAGATAACGTTGAAACTATAAGATATCATACCCTAGGAATTACTCCCGTAACTCCCTTCGGTCTCCTTTAACTCTATAAGTCTCTTTCTTTTCTCCTACGAACAAAGAAATCCTCCCGACCTTTCAATGGATCTGGGTGGGCACCTATAGGCCTGTCAATGGATCGGATTTGTACCCGAATACGACCCAAATCCGATTCGTTTAATCGGATATGGATTGAAATTTATGATTCATATATTCAAATCCGATCCAAACCCGTTAGGCCTTTGATTAATAAATCGGATATGGATTTATGTCGATCTGATCCGATTGCAATCCGATCCAAAATACACATTTATGCTTAAATTTATTTTATTTATATTTACCACATTATTATTAATACACTCATAAAAAATAAATATAACCCAAAAAGTATTAAATAAGTTTCTTTTTACAAGAATATAATAAATTTGATTGTTATTAAGTTTAACTTTTATGTTAATTTCATTATTTTTTATATATTTATAAACTAATTATTATATAATTAAAATTTTAAATGGATCGAATATAATCCAATCTGAATAGATTTGGATATGGATCGATATTTTAGTAATCCGTTACATGATCCGATCAGAATTTTTTTTTAAATATAGATTTACATTCACCTTTATCTAATCCATTGACAGGCCTAGGCACTTACGCTTTCAATTTCACCTTTTGATTGTTGGTTGGTTTAGACTCATCACTCTCTTAATTTCACATATAGGTTAATTTTTTTTTTTCTAACAAATTTAATACTTAAATAAGAGTTGGGCCAAAAAACTTCCGAACAAAAATAATACAGAGTTGGGCCGGCTAAGGCTATACGTAGTTGGTGTAAAGAAAATAGAAAAAGAATGCAGTAAAGAAAATGACCTGGGAGAGGCAATATATTGCCACATGCTTGAGTTGATAGCAATTTGTGAATGCAATATTAAGGACACTGTGATTTGTCACTTGTATATTTGTACGCAGTAAACTATGTAAATTCTATTCATGATAAGTTCAGTTCATTAATCCATGTATTGACGATATATCATCATGTTCAAAGATAGAGAAAAATATAATAGAAGTTATAAAATTTTAAATATACACATATATATATTAGCTACCCCCCAAAACCACCACAACACATAAATTTCTGCTCCGCTCCTCATTGCTGTGTCTCCCTAGATACAATCTTTGTTTAAAGTGTTTGATTGAATGTCGAGTTTATATTTTGACAAAGTTTTGTTGTTTTCACAATAATATCTTCCTTAATTTATTTTTACACTATTATTTACAATTAATACAAAACAATTACACACGAGTATATATTGAGACAAATGGTTAAGGTGTGTTGTAAGAAGGCGTCATTTCAATTTCTCTTACCTATACCACCTCCTCTTGAATACTTGATCATTACAATCGCTTGTACTAAAAAACTAGTCCAATATGTTTTTTGTACGAATTTAATACACTTGATTGCTGTCTTTTTTAATACACGTAACACTTTTTTATTTTTATTTTTTTGTTCTACACCTAACACATTGAATTGAATTGATGTGGGCTACTCGAGGGCACGCCAGCCTTTTAATGGGCCTTCGTCTGATCCCGTTGGTTTACAACGTCTGTTGTTAAACTATTTGCATATATAATAATGGTGCTAGTAGAAGCACCATTCTTTTCTAGTTTTTGCACCCTTTTCAAAAAAATATTAAGGGTGCCTTAATTAATTAACAACACTTTTGTAAAAAAAAATTCTACGATAAAAAGCAAACGTAGGCAGACTTAGATTTATGCTTTCATAAGAAGACAAAGGTGAAATTAAATTTGTTATTTGTAAAAAAATGTTCCTCATTTCTCTCACATTAACATCTAATTAAACACATTGCAATTAGACTTTATCAAACAAAATTAAAGTGATCGGAGAAGTAACGAGGAAAAAAACAATTATTCTCTTAATCTTCTATACAAGAATCTGCACCTTAATTTTGATAATAATGTTAAGAAAAGATAGAATTGAATTTCTGGTATTAGCCCTATTAATATAGATAGGTGTTTGTTTAGGCACCCATAATTCTTTTTTAAAAAAGGGTGTTAAAACTAAAAAACAAGGGTGCCTTTACCAGCACCAATATAATAAGGGTATGTTTCTTAAGAAGATGTAACATAATAAGAATAATAATTAAATTGTGTGAAAAGTTTAAAATTAATTTGAGTGATGTGATGAAATATTTTTTATTTTTATGAGTACATGTTATTTACGTTTTTTTATTTTCTGTGGAAAAGTTTTCTTCACCGCTGTCCAAAGAAATTTAATCTAGAAAAAATGCCAATAAATAAGATATCATCTTACCACATCTCTCATCTTATTATTAAATGGAACCTGTGTGTTGTTCTTTTTAGCCTGATTTTTTTCTTTGTTGTTACAAAATGAAAATGTAAGGAAAAACATGCTGATAGGCGCTTTCCCTTGGGTTATGTGACTCGAGTTAGAAGAGCTCTACACTAGAGCACATATTAAACTTAAGCATAAATGTGTATCTCGGATCGGATTGGATTACAAACGGAAGAGCTCTACCCAATTTGGGTTATGTGACTTGAGTTAGAAGAGCTCTACCCAATTTGGAGTAAGAGGATTGGCATTAGAAGCATGTATCGAACACCTATTGTCGTCCACCGGCACATATTAACTCTCATTTCTCTTTAGGGTTGGTTCTGAGTTTTGGAGGGTCCTTTTGTCCATTTGTATATTTACATATAGGAGCACACCAATAAATTTACAAAAATAAATAAATTATAATATTAATATTTGAAAATTTAGATGAAAATAAAATATATTAGTCTTACGGAACTTAGTGAAACAAGAACTAAAAGAATGAGTTTCATTCAATGAAAAAAAAACCCAGCAAAGTATAGATAACGAAAGGTGGACAGAAATCATAGAAAGTGAGAAATAGATTAATTTTAATTTGTAGTTGGTGGTTGGGTTTAGGATGGTAGGGCTTAGAGCATCTCTAATGATAGTATAAAAATTAACTCGTAAATCTTATGTGTCAATTCATTTTTACCTAAAAAAAATTATAAAAAAAAAATGGCTCCAATAATACTTTTGTAAGATCATGAGCAATTTTTTAAATAACTAATAAGATTCTAACGCATGTTAAATATCAATTTAAGAAAATTCTTATAATTTTTTCTTGATTTTTTTTGTAAGTAATTTTATAGTCTCAACGAATCTTGATTTATAGGTATTATTGATGAGCAGATTTCAAAATTTTTTTTTATTAAAATTCATATTTTACATTTGAAGTTGTAACATTTTCAAATTTTATTAAAAAATGGAGAGAGAAGTCAGAGGTGACATTGTAAAATGAGTGTTTTACAAAAAAATTGATTTTAAAAACCGATAGAGACAAAAAAAATTTTTTGTATAAATTTTATATGAAATAAAAATATAAAAAATCGTTAGAGATGTTATAAGGGCTTGAGTATTAATTGAAAGCTGGGGAAACAAACTAAACTCGCTTAAAATATATAATAACTTGCGACCAACAACAACTAGATATCGACTATCGAAGTGCCCATCCGGTTGAATAAACGATATTTAGATTACTAGGATTTAACGTAAAATAATTTTAATCTTAGTTTGGGGCCAGCAATTCTTTGAAGATCAGCAATTACATTCTCAATAAGTTCATCAGGATGAATTTTTGAGGGTTTCACTTAATTTATTAGTCCTATAACTTTAGTGTAAAACTAAAATTACGTTTTTTTTTCATAATTATTAGGCTTGATTTTTGCTTGAGAGAAAATGTATAAAAGTATAATTATGTAAAAAGGGGGATGATTAGGTAATGTCTTGTTTTTAGACTTTATTTGAAACCTACTATTTTGTAAATATGCTAAATAAAGCTAAATGCAATTATGCAAAAAGGTTTGTGTAATTGTGCGGAGAAACTAAATTGATACATGGGTTTCAATATATTTCATTAATGTAAGTAGTGTATTTCATCAGTTTTATTAGAAAATATGTATTTTATTAAGTTTTATGAAAAAGTGAATTTCATTAATGTAATTATTGGCACTACTACTAATATCCCTGGGCACTAAAAAATAGAGTGATATGTGTTAGTATTAACAGCAAATTCTTCTAAAGGGTTTCGTACTCTTTCTTTGTCTATGTGGAGTCGTTTTGAAATGATATGGAAAAATGTAATGTAAAATTCCTATGTTTTGTAAACCATGTTTACTAATTATAAAATGTCCATATTGTTCTATAGAACATTTGTTTTAAATCCCTTTTGCTCATTAAGGATCATAGGTTTTGTATAAAACACTTGTATTTATATCAATAATTATCAATATTAACTAAAGTGTGCACGAAGTAAATATGTATATTAGTTACATTTTCCTCCTCTTTAATTTATAATGGTTTACTAAGGGTTTGTCTGATAATAAAATAAATTGATTTATGTGAGAAGTTACAAAATAAGTTGAGGTATATGTTGAGACGTTTTCCTATTTCATGGTCATTTTTATAAGTAGATGTCATCTATCATCCTTTGTGTTTTGTTGGAAAAAAAAAATTAACCACCAACCAAAGAAAAAGCAAAAAAAAAAAAAAAAAACGTAAGAAAACCTATCACTATATCATTCACTTATTTTTCAACTTCTCACAAAAATACATTATGTTTTCTATTATTTTCATCTTATTATCAAATGTAGCCTAATAGTATTAATCTTGACCCTAATATTAAACAAAAATAATAATAGTACTAAATTTTCTTTTTATTTTATGAAAAATGACATTAATATTATTAAGCTTGCTCCCTTAAAAAAAGTTCTTAGCTCCGCCACGCACTCAAAGTCATTCTAGAAAGAATGAAATTTATCAATTAAATCTTCACAAAATAAAGCAAGTAATGATTTGAAAATTAAAAACCCTTCCGACTCAAATCCGTAGTTTACAGTGAAAGACCAACTTCATTTTAATTTCTTGTTTTCTCTTTTTTCTTTTTCCTTTTATTCCAAGCCAAAAATAACCATTGCCTTTGGGTCTAGTAGATACATTATTCGCCTTTGAATGTATTTTATTATAGTCACAGCACATGTGCCCTATCTTGTACTATAAATTTATAAGATTATATGATCCTATTATTGAAAGTCATGTATTATTATTTGATCCAAGTTAAATAGTGTTTTTTCAAAGAGAACTAAATCTTTTAATTTCTTGTGACGAGATCCTAAATAAAATATACATTATTTTTTTAATAGTGCCAAAGGTATGGACATACCCTAGTACCTTAAGTAAATTTGAAACTACTAATTTAAGGTTGTAACATAGGTCTAGATAATATTCTTACATTTGTTTTAAGACAAAAATATAAACAAGATTTCAATATATCATTACTTAAAAAGTGAACATAAGATATTAAGTATCTTCAACAGTAGTGTATATTTAAATTTTTGTTGAAAATATACAAAATTTATAAAAAATTTGAGCTTCAGTAGTCTTTTAACTATATTTTTTGTATAAAATGAATGTGTAAAATATACTCCGAGTTTATAATGTTACATCAGCTTTTTCTTTCCTCAATTATTTTATAAAACTTTAAAATGTAATAACTTTTAATAAAAATTATATATTTTAATAAAAAATATTTATCTAAAATCTACTTATCATGACCAACAAATCAAGATCCATTGTTGCTATGATATTACGTATACCAAAATTCAAGAAAAAATAATTAAAAATTGCATAAAATAATATCTAATATGCATAATTATCTTCTTGTTTCATTTAAAATTTACACAAAAGTTTAAAAATATACCATTATAACATTTTTTTGACATTTTAAAATTTGTGTAAAAGTGTATTTACACAAAAAAAATTACACAACGATTAATAAATGCTTTCAATATTTCACCTTTTATTTACGAGGCTATGAGCCTTTTAAGGATAAATGATCTTCTCTCGAGGCACAATTTATCTAAGAAAAGATATATATATATATATATATAAAGCTATAAATTTGAACTTACAATATGGAGAAACCAATAAATATAAATTTTTTTGATAAAAAAATTCTCTCTAATTCGACACTTAATTAAATTTAGTTTTAATCTTAAATTATGTTTTACGGAGTATCAAAATCTGTCATTCTGTCAAGGTGCAGCCTTCTGATTATACATCATGTATACACTGTAGCATTGAAATGGGGATGAGACAAAAAAGGAGATCAATTCGAGGAGAGGGTTGAGTGTGTAAGTGGGAAAAGCTAGACTTGTGATGGGAAATTATATAAGTGGAAAAGACAAGAGAGTTAATTTAACGAAAAGGACAATGTGATAGAATTCTTTTTTAACGAAAGAAAGTTAATTTAAATGAGGATTTTATTTCAGAGTCCAAGCATGCCTAAGGTTAATCAAGTCCGTAGTTCTTAGGCCATCTCTAATGGTGTTTTTTACACAAATAAATTTTTATGATAGAAATGAATAATAGAAAAAAAAATTTTTAATGAATATTTTTATCTCCATTTTTATCCTAAGTGGAAGTATAGTGGGATTGGGAATTTCTATCACCATTTCTACATGTAGAAATGGTGATAGAAATTTTCTATGTGACATGGAAAATTTTCATTGGTTGTTGTAGACCCATTAATTCTTTTTCTTCATTAAATAGGGGACAAAGTAAGAAAGAAATAGAAACAATAGAAGTCACCATTGGATACCATCTTTTCTATCCTTTTACATCAATGCAAATATATTGCCAATAGATGTAGAAATATTATAAAATAATATTGACACGTATGATAGAAATGCAAAAATAGAAACCACGATTGGAGATGGCCTTATAAATCTTTTGGGTGCCATTAGTAGATGTAAATTATGCTTTATTAGTTAAATATTTAAATTTTTATTGGCAAACATAAAAAAAAAATTAGATATTATAGATAATGTCACAAGCCTGGCATATCTTATAAGAAATTGCCAGGATTTTGTTTACAAAATATACCAAATTTTGTTACCAACCAAACACAATAATGTATTTGTACAACTTCATAAATGAAATGTGGAACAATTTCGTAAGCGAAAATTCTAACAAAACTACGAACAAAAATTAACAAAACCATAAGTGCCACTGCATGCATATATACGGGTTTCTCTCCTCGCCAGCTTGCACTCAAATTTTTTCCTGCCTATTTATAGTATGTGAGAAATATGTTAAAGAGAGAGATGGGAGGTTGAGAGCTACATCTATGTATGTGTATAAAGAAACTGCCATTTTATAGACATGCGTATTAATTTATATGGTACTAAATAGAGAGTCTCATGTGACAAATCAGAGGAGTTATTATGGTGATGCTTCTTCTTGCCATTATAATGTAAAGTCTCAAAAGGTTTTTCTTACAATTTTTTTGGGGTAATGTTACATACACTATATTTATATTATTATTAATGATCAAAACTACCGCAAAAAACATCCAAAATTTAGTCGCCCATTCTTCTTCTTGCCCTCTTTATTATATATTCGAAACATGTATTTAGAACAAATTAATGTGGTATATACAGAAAATAAACTATTAACCAAGAATGTTATTAATGTTTATATAAAAAAGATACAGAATTAATGCAGGCTTAGGCCTAAGTAGTTAAGAATGTGATATTTTAAATTGGACATTACTGTTTGTTCTCTTTCCCCTAATTCACCCTTAACGAATCATCCAGATCTATATATCGCCACTAGTCTATATAAAAAAAATGTTTGTATAGTTGTATAAAAGTTGGCCGATGATAAGCTTACGCTTGAAGAGGCATTATTTTTTCTCTTACAATATTTTGCCAAAACACTTTAATGTTTAAAACAAAGACAAATTAAATCTTGAAAATTTGAAAACCCACAAAGAGATCCCTAAAAATTTTTATAACTCTTTTTGTGTGTTTTGGTATATATTTATTTTATCATTCTATGTACCCTAATGTTTTTGAAACTTCAGACGTCGGTTCCCATATACTTAGCCCCTCCCTTTCACCCTAATTAAGACCCTACCTGACTTTCACATTTTTTTTAAGAAATAAATTAATTTCATCACATTCAATAATTTAAAATAAGTTTTGGTATGTTAATTATGTTCTAAAAAATAATAATTTAAGACATCCAAAAATAAAAATAGTTACTCGCGGATTTTACACATGTATCTATCAAACCTATTTTTTCCTCTTTAGCCATAAATTGGATCAAGGAGATGAATCAAAGACTCATCTCCATTAATGTACTTAATACTTTATTGGTGACAAATAAAACCTATATATATATATATATGTATACGTATATGTATATGAAAAATGAAAAAAGAAAAATGATAATCTTTATTTTAAGAACATATGTAAATCCGAATGAAAAAAATAATACCCTATACATTTCATTAATTTTTATTCATAAATATTTAATATGTACTCTAGGTACAAATTAACATAATTTATAATTTAAAAATAAATAAATGTATACAATGTCTTATCAAATTGACAAGGTCCATCATGCATGTTTTATCTGAAATAATTTTGACAATTCAATGGGGGAAGAAGATTCCTACTAGAGCCAACACTGGGGCGGAGCTGGCAGGGTGACCGCCCAGGCCTAAAAATTAAGAAGAGTATAAATATAATATTTCTATGTATATATACTAAAAAAGAAAAAAAAAATTATAGGGAAAATTTTAAAGAAAATAACTCAAGTTTCCAAAACTCTAACAACGTATAAGAAAATGGCCTCTTCAATTCTTTTCTGATTCTTTCTTTCCGAATCCAATCTCAATCTTTTCATGCTATAAGAGGGGCACCAATACTTTTTCTTTCACTTATGTTGATTTCAAAACAATAAGAGAAAATTAAATATTTATTCGTAATTTTTTTGCATGGTTCTTTGCAATTGTAATATATTTTTTGTAGTATGTGATTCCTTATCATTGAAACAAATTTAATTTTTTTTAATATAAAAAAATAATATATTTATTTATTTTTATTGAAAGTCTCAAAATAGTTCGGACTGACCCTGATCCGTACAAATGTGTATTTTCACCCAGGTCATAAATTAAGACATATTGATGTATGAAATAACATTTATTTATGTACGTTGCTATAGGTAGGTGTAGGCGGGTAGCACTACTTTTGCAGGCTTTTCTCCTCTATTATTACTTTCTCTATTTTCTAACTGGTTTATTTTGAATTTTAAATAACCTATTTTTTTATTAAATAAAATAAATATAATCCCCATAATTAATATTTTTTTTAAAAAAAATTATAAGATATAATTTAAAAAAGGTAATATTATATGTACACACTTAATTTATAGCCGAGATAATATAATAATCAAAACACCATATTTTATATTATTAATAATTAAGACCACTATAAGGGACATCCTAAATTTAAACATTTATTCGATGGTTTGTTGATAACTTAAATATTTTATCGGTAACGTTTCACCCACTTAAACTAAATGACAACCTTTAGTTGAAATTTTATTTTTAACTTGGTAAATTGTCAATCACCAAATGTAAATATTTAAGCCGACAACTTGCCACCAACTTATGGTTTATATAATTGGTCAATTTACCCCTAATTTTATAACTGCAACGCCAAAAAGTTTTATAGTGTTTGGTCGGAAAAGCCACTTTTCCCCTCGGAAAAAGTTATTTCCGACGGCTAGGTGCCCTCGGTGGTCCTCGGAAAGAATATCATCAGAAATAGTCTTTTTTCGACCAACCCTCGAAAAAAGATATATTTTCGACAACCAGTCATGATCGTAAATAATTTTTCAGTGGTCGAAAATTCTCGCTCTTGAACGATGACAAATATTATTTTCAACAAAAAATATTTATTGGAAATAATTCGTTGCTTGTCAAAAAAAAATGGTTGGTAGCCAATCTATTTTTTTTCAAGGATTTATTTCTGAGGAACAGTAATGGTCGAAAAAAACTATGTTCGATAAGAATATCTAATTCCGACGATTATTTGTCATCGAAAATGAATAAATTTCGAGGATCATATTTTCATCGAAAATTGATATTTTCTGTAGGAAAAATTCATATTCATTGAAATTTTTTTGCAATTTTTGTTCCTCCCATTCAATTTAATTTTCAATTACCTAATTGTAAGAGATAAATGAATCAAGATAATTTTTTTTAATATACATAAAAAGAGACAATTAAAAGTTTATAAAATATTGCATTAGAAAAAACATAGTTATAAATCTCATACATGTTTAGATAAAGATAATTATTCAAAATTTAGTCTCTATAACATAGTTACTCTTAAGCAAGGAAGCTAACAATATATGCTAATAAAAGTCCTCATTAAAGTTTGCATCATATTCATCCCCATCTTCAGCAACATCTTCATCCCCATCTTCATCATGGTATTCATCCCCATCTTCATCAATTTGTGCACTTGAATCTATTGCAATATTGTCCTATTGTAAAAGAAAAACAAATAAGTTATAATGCAAAATAAGTAGGAGAAAAAACATGCATTACTTAGCATGAACAATAGCAATATATAAAAATACTTAAAATATAAAAATAGTACCACATAATGTGAGTTTCTTGCTTTAGAATTGTCTGAGGTATTAGGCAGCAAACTTTGAACAATTTAAGTCAACTTCTCCAATTTATCTGTCAGATATTCAACTTGGCCTTTCACTTTTTCATAATCTTCTTTTTGCTCCAAACATTTAGGATTATTACAGGTTTGGTTAGGTGAAATGTAATCGTTTAATTTGACCCCAGCACCTAAACCAAGTACAAAACCGTGACTAGGCCCACCAATCACTTTCTAATATATCTCCCATCATCAACTTCACCAAACACCTCTTCCACTCTATTATTTTTTTCAGTAAGATCATCTTTCAAATAAAATTATTCAAATTTAATCATATGTATACCATATTAAACGAATAGAAAAAATTAGACTTACGAATCAAGTATAGAAACTTACATAAATTTCCTTAGCTTTGTCACTTTTCCAATGTTCTTCTTTTCCATCATTTGCTTTACTTACATGAAATTTCCTCCAACATTCTATTGGGCTAGGTTCGACTCCATTTCAATCAAGCTGTTAGAGTAAATAAGATGAGTTTTAGATAGTCATATATAATATTCATTTCCAATTTATATAAAAGTAATAGATTATTCAAATTAATAATTAAGATATATATTGAATCAATTACATAGAATAACAAACTATAATGTTTATATTTCGTACTTCCTCTTTACGCATTTTGCCATTGGAACAGAGCCCGTTGTGTGAACAATGGTTGATTTATCCCAATTAGTTTTGTTTCTTTCACTTATCTCCTGTGAAAAACGTTAATGAATGAGAAAAGTCTCAAAGGATTTTAAAACAGAAAAAAAACTAGTACATTTAGTTACTTGCCATTCAGGTTTTTAGCCATTCTTCAACCAATTGGGGCCACACATTTCTCTTTATTCCTTTTGGACAATTAGCATGACGAGCTGCAGCGGTCTTATGCTTTTTAAAAATGTTATTCCTTATTGCACTCATTCAGTCAGGATATCGATTTTCAATATGCTTTTCAAATGCATTCTTTACATCTTCTTCAGAGCATGTGAATTTGAAGTTACATTCTTGCCAACGTTCATACACCCTGGTCAAGTTCTTTCCATGTTTTTTGTATTGAGGCCATGTTGTATATGGCCCAGTCAGCTCTTGCTTGAAAAGTGGGAATATTGCATGTGTTGCTTGAGGGGTTATGATCCTGAAAACAACCCCAACATTTAATTTGAACAAATATTAATGTCCTGAATGCCATGTATATACAATCCAAAACGTATAAAGAAAAAAGAAAAAAAAAATAATTTGGAAAGAAGAATATGAAATTGTTGAATACCTTCCATCGTGTATATTAGCTGGCATGCCATGTCCCTTTTCACCCTTAGCTCCCCCTTTACCTTTCTTCTTCGGAGGACCTAAACTTGATAAAAAAAAAGTTAATTAGAATGTTTGACTTAGAGCAAAAAAAAAGCAATAAAAAAACTATTAAGGAACAAATATAGACATTACCTGTTGCATTTGAAGGTTGAGACTTAGACCCTATCTCTTCTGTTCCGCTGACTGCCATTTTACGACCTGTTGCTTTCTTTGCCATAACTACAACACACATTCATGGAAGCTTAAATAATTTTTTTATCTCAATCAAGATTTTTAGTTTGATCAAAGTAAAGTTAGTAGAGAAATATATAACACAAATTTTATTGCAACTTGAATTGAAAAATAAAGAAGAGATCCAGAATAACATTTAATTACAGCAAAATCATATGAAAAATTGTTATAACAATTTATTCCAAATCTTCGTCCTCATTTTGATTATCATGTGTCCGAGTTTCTTCTTCTTGAAATGGTTCCCCTTCATTTGTAGGCATCTCAAAAACATTTCTAGGTTTTGTTTCCACCACAACACTCCAAGTACTATTTTTGATTTCCTGAATGTAATAAACTTGAGTTGCATGGTCAGCTAGCACAAATGGTTCATCAGTATTCAGCTTGGCTCGTGTATTAACACTTACAATCCCATAGCGATCCACTTTATAACCAGTCCGTTCTGTGGTTGTGTTATACTAATTACAATTGAACAAGACAGCCCTATTCTTTTTTGTATACCACAACTCAACAATGTCTTTTATGGATTCATACCATGGTAAGTCGCCCTCAATTTGGTTCTCTCTTTTGACCATAACTCCATTATTTTGTTTTTTTTGCCTCATCACGAGATAATGTATGGAATCTAAATCCATGCACATTGTAAATTGGATAATGTTTGGCTCTGAGTTCAGGACCATTGGCCAAAGACATCATAGGAGCACTCATTTTTCCATCGTCATATAATTGCTCAATCTACATGCAATTAGAAAAAAAAGTGTTATGATGTAATTTAAAAAAAAATATTAGTTGTAGTAATCAAATCATCATTACCCTTGCATAAAACCAATGGACAAAACCCTTGTTATGCAACTTCTCTACATTATCATCACCATGTTGCATGCGAAGAATGTTCTTATGCTCTCTGCACAGGCAATATAGTTTTAAAACTAATATAGTTACTATATGTATGTTAAAAGTATTTAGTGGTAGTGTAATGTACTTACTCCACAAAGGGTTGAGCCTCCTCACAATTTGTTAGCACAAAATGGTGGGCAACCTTGTGCAGTTTGCTACTTAAATCTTTGAATACTCCTTTTCCTAAAGCTTGACCAGGTGTTGAAAAAATAGATAACTGAGAACAGTCAGTTACCTCTTGACCCCCATCATAGTTTCTTTCGTCTCGATTAAATTTAGTTTCAATTTGGTTTAAATAGCGTGAGCAAAAAATTAGACATTCATCTGCCAAGTAGCCTTCCGCAATAAACCCTTCTGGACGAGCCTTATTACGAACATAAGTCTTTAACTTATGTAAGTACCTATGCATAATATTATCATTAGAATGGTTCTAAATCAATAAAAATTAAAATTAAAAAATTAATTGACAAACTTTAGTACTTTTCTATGGGATACATCCATCTATATTGTACTGGACCAGCGATTTTTGCCTCCCAAGCTAAGTGGATCGGTAAATGAACCATGATGTCAAAAAATGCTGGTGGGAATACTTTTTCCAACTTGTAAAGAGTTATGAAAACACTTTTTCCAAGAAGTTCCAAATCCTCTGCCTTTAATACTTTAGAACATAACTCTTTAAAAAAGTTACAAACCTCGATTATAGCCTCCCGTGGATCTTTAGGCAATAATTCTCGTGCCACAAATAAAAGCAATGTCTCTAAAAAAATATGACAATCATGAGTTTTCAACCCAGAAATACTACTGCCTGATGCAGTCACACAACGAGATATATTGGAAGAGTATCCATCTGGGACTTTTAGTTTCATCAACCATTGACATAAGGCTTTAATAGCTTCAACTGATAATGTAAATGGGGCTGCGTCATAAACTACCTTTCCATCTTCTTCTCTTGGGTGTAAGTTTGGCCTTATACCCATTTCTAACATATCAAGACGAGCATTTAAACCATCCTTTGTTTTACCATCAATATTCATGATTGTACCAATGATACTGTCAAAAATATTTTTCTCAATATGCATAACATCCAAATTGTGGCGCAGCAAAAGCGTTTTCCAGTAAGGCAATTGAAAAAAAATGCTATGTTTCTTCCAATTATGAAGGTTTCCAAACCCAGATATAGTCTGTTTTTTCCCTGCCTTGCCATGCGTTATTTTTCTCAACTTGTCAAGCTCATTCATGTCAGCATCACCATAAGGTCTCTCAGGTGCAAGCCTTTTCTCCTCAGTATTATCAAAATCCCTTTTTTGCTTACGCCATGGATGGCCTGCTAGTAAAAATCGACGATGAGCCATATAACATTCTTTTGAGCCATTCTTTAACCTACGATGATTAGTATTTGACGCACAACATGGACATGCTAATTTTCCTTTCGTACTCCAACCTGAGAGGTTAACGTATGCAAGATAATCATTGATAGTCCATATGACAATAGCTCTCATCAGAAAATTTTGCTTGGTAGATATATCATAAGTCTCCACACCAGTTTCCCACAATGTCTGCAATTCATCAATCAATGGCCTTAAATACACATCTATATCATTACCAGGACTCTTTGGTCCTGGTATAAGTAAATTCATAAAAGTATAAGGCTCTTTCATACACATCCGTGGAGGAAGGTTGTATGGAAATAAAAGAACTGGCCAAGTACTATGGCTTGTACTCATATTCTTATAAGGATTGAACCCATCAGTTGCCAATGCAAGTCGTACATTTCGGGGGTCAGCACTGAATGATTCATGAATTTGATCAAAATGTTTCCAAGCCTTTAAGTCCGCTGGATGTCTTAACTCACCATATTTCACACGTTCTTCCGAATGCCACCTCATACTTGATGATGTCTTTGATGACATAAACAACCTTTTAAGTCTTGGTGTGAGAGGAAAATATCGCAACACCTTCCATGGAATCTTTTTTCGCTTCTTTCTGTCGCCCTTGCCCCGTTGTGTCTGCCATCTTGAGGACTTACATACAGGACATTCAGTTTCATTTGCATATTCTTTATAATAAATTATATAGTCATTCTTGCATGCGTTAATTCTCTCATAATGAAGACCAAGTTCTTGAGCAATCTTCTTTGCACTATAATTAGATTTTGGAAGTTTTTCGCACATAGGAAATGCATCTTTTAACAGTTCTAACAAAATGTTAAATGATTTATTGCTCCAAGTATTGCTACACTTGATGTGCATCAACTTCACAATAAATGACAAGTTGGAATATTTTTTGCAACCTCATATAGTGGTGTCTCCGCCTCTTCCAACAACTTGTAAAATCTTTGTGCATCTTCATTTGGATCTTGCGGAAAAATTTCTTCTATCAAATCTTGCATATCATCACATAGCTCCATAGGGGTTGCTCTATTATCAACACTTTTATCCGTCTCACTACTACTATCATCCTCACTTTCATCGTTATTATCATCATCACCCTCCCCATGCAAATTCCAGAAAGTATAGTGTGGTTTAATTCCATATCTAAAGAGATGCCAGTGCACTTCAGACCGCACAAGTCTATCTCTATTTAAACCACATATTTGCATGGACATATTATCATGTCATCCTCTACCCACTTATCATGGCTATATGCGTAATCAAGAAACTCTGTAACTCCTTGATCATACTTTGGGTCTGATCTACTTAATTGCATCCAAGATTTATCAATCGGCATCTCCTTTCAATTTATGCTGCCAATAAATCTATGGTAATGATAAAACAAGCATTTTTAATCAACACCAGATAAAGAGAATTAAATTCATAAATTAATGTAGAAATATTTTTTAGAAGTGATTCTTATTTCTTATGATTCATTAAGTTGTCTATTTAATTTGATTGGAATGAACTATTTCAAATTTATTAATGGATTGGTATAGTTTTAAGTAAACTAGTACCTAGGTTAAAAAAAAGAAACTTTACTAACACTTAAGTTCAAAAATTCAAAACTAAATGTAGAAATATTATTTTGAGTGATTCCAGTTTAGCACGATTTATTAAGTTGTCCAGAATTGCTTAGAAAGAACTATTTCCTAATTATTAATTGATTGGCACAGTTTTAAGGAAACATGTACCTAGGTCACCAAATTAGAAAAGTAAATAATACACTCCCATATCAATGTACTGGGAAAAATAAACGTAAACTAGAAACAAAATGGAAAGAGTTGTATATGTACCTAATTTTGATTTCCCTGCTGCATTGCACCAAAATAATTAATTAATAACAAATCCGACTCCACCTCACGCTGCACATATCCCCATATTTTTTTTTGTAAGAAATGGTATGAGAAAACATACAACTATTCTCTAAAAGAACATTGAGGAAAAATAAACTTTATTATGAAAAGCAATGTATGACTAAAGGAATGGAAATGAAATCATAAGCAGATCAAATCAAAAAGGCAAGAGGCCAAAATTCAAGAACTAAATATATTATAGACAACTAGAACATCAAGCAAATATTAGACACGGTAATTAAAGTGCCTTCTAAAATTAAGTTTGATCAATAGAATTGTAAATTTGAACCTTACTAAATTTTTTTTAATTATCTTTTTTTCTTTTGAGGAATAAAAAAAATTACCAGCACTACATATAACATCTGTTGTATTGTAATTTTTAAGAATTGTCATAAAAAACTATATCATGACGGAGGCCTCACATAAATATAATACCCAAGAGCTCCAGTACTATAAATAATAATATAAATTGAACTGTATGAATCATTGAATTTTTTAATGAATCGTAACAATTCGTATAGACCGTATCATGAACCGTAAGATTCAGGCAACTATGGCTATGTAAGGAAAAGAAAGGATTCTCGGTCACACATGAGATTGTTTATTATATATTTTATATTTTTATAGAAAAGGAAGTATATTATATTAATGAGAGAAAAAGAAGTAGTACAAATATGTGCTCAGCAGAATGAAAAGGGTAAATCAAAACAGAGAAAAATCTGATAGTGCCAATATCCAGATTTTTGGTTAAAAGTTAAAACCCAAATAGTGTGTGACTATATTCGTTTGTGGATTTCATTGGGCAGGTAGTTGCCCAACAAGACGCATAAATTGGACTAGAGAACTTGCAGATTAAGAAGCAGAACAATTTCTCCTGCACGGTTTCGTCGATCCAGATCCAAGCAGATCGACCTTGGCTAGACCAAAGAATGGCACTGAGGATACCTTATTCGGCATAGGTGCACGAAAATCCTAGCTAAGTATACCAAAAAGTTCTGTTGCTGTATCGAACAAAACGTGTTAGGTGGTCGTTTCGGATTTTTACAATTTGTAATTCGAGACTCATATAAATTAAATCTGTTGGTGCCTGCTCGTATGCGAGTGCAAATGAACATTTTTTGTATACTAAGTAATTCTCTCTCCATTATTAGTGAACTTTTGTGTATGTTTATGCAGTGGCCATGTAGGTTTTTTTAAGTGGTACGTACTGTTAGAAAGATGACCGAATAACAATCGAACCATCTGTCGTTTTTTTTTTAAATTAATGGTTCTCTACTTTTAAATTAGAGACATTTCAAAAACAGAAAAGATGAAATGCTAATTCTAGACAACAGGGGTAATTGTCTAGCTGTGGGAAAATTAATCTAAACTCTTATTTACAAGAGCTGTAGTACTATATTTAATTTGGTGTGTCCCTCAGCTTGTTACATGTGGATGATAGGGCACGTTTTTATAATTGATGGAAAAATTTTAAAAGTATCTCCATTAATTGACGTTATTGATGTGTTCTTTTACATTATTTGCATACTAATTCCAAAACTATAAGTAATTTCTACTCCGACAAATAATTGTTGGCCCCCTATCATAAAGATCATGTAATTAAGATTTAACTATAGAAAATTCCAAAATTTAGAATATCGAAAATACTAAACCAAAAGCTTGTTCAATAAGGATAAATAATAGATTTAACTACACTAGATTGCCTATATTATTTTAAGACAATGTATATATTATTATTCTATTATAGAATATCTTTGACTTTATATATATATTATTTGTATAATTTCAAAGTTTATTCATAGAATGTAATATGTAAGATTACAAATTTATCTAAAGGGACATCAAGACATTCTAAGATTATTAATATACTTGTTATCTAATTTTTAAATTATGTATCTCATTGGTTCTAAATTTTATACATTAATTTTAGTACTTTATGTTAGTGTAGTCATTACAATTTATCATGTTATATTAGATAACAGTACAACATAAAATGTCTATTTAAAAATAGTTATGCCTTTTACTTTTCCAACATATAAATTTAGAGGCCGAGATACAAATGCCAATTAAAGGTAGTTTCACATTTATTGTCTACTTAAAAAGAGTTATGCCTTCTACTTTCCCAACATATAAATTTAACCATACATAATGGCAATATAAAAAAGAGAAAGTAATAAACCTATACAAATCTCACTTTTTCGATCTCTCTGTGAACTGAAATCAAATTTACAACTCTCTCTCTCTCTCTTTATTACTCTTCCTTCTCTCTCTAGAATCTCCCACACATCTCAATCTCTGTTTGACCACTCTCTAAAACCCAAATCAATTATTAAAAAGACACCACACATTTCATTCTTCTGTTGCCTCATCAAATTGACCATTCGCTTCCACCCACCATCAACATCACTATCAAATTGAAAAAATAAAAAACAAGATAGCAACAGATTTGATCCGTGTTCTCTCTCTCTCAAATTTTGCCTCTCTCTGCTTATTAAACTAATTCTAAATCAAAGCTTCAAAGGACAAATTTCTTCACCAAAGTTCTATTTAATTGATTAAGTGGGTTACTAATAGGAATCACATCAATTACAGAGCTCAAGATCTGCAATTGCCGGTTGGTTTTCCCCCACAACGGCTACCCCCGTACCCAATCGCAGATGCTACATGGTTGGTTTACCCGTTGGTTTTGAGCCCTGTTCATTCAGGGTATTTTTTTTAAATCCTTTTGTTTGTTGTGGTTCAAGATTTGTGGGATTTTTTCATGTGTATTATTAAATAAAAACAAGGAGAAAAAGCAAAGTACTAAAAAAATTGAGTGAATCAATCAATATGAAGAAAAGGGAAAATTATAGAGAAATGAGAGATGGATAAACCTGTAATTGTTACTCAGTCAATCAAGAACTTCTAAACTCTTCAATTTAATTCATTGCTGTAATGAGAGAGGAGGAAGAAACATGAGGGTTTAGGGTTTGAAAGAACTGCGCAGCGCAGCAACGAAGGCAATTTTATTTTTTAATTATTTAGTGGGATAATACATTAGGCTTTCCCTTTTTTAGTTTGATGAGGAGTCTTTTCCTTTTTTTTGGGTGAGATGAGGAATTTTTAAGGCGGGAGAAAGTCTAGAAATTATTTTATTTATTTTTTTCCTAATCAATTTTTATAGAATATATATATATATATAAATGTATATGCGTTGGTATGTCAAAATATGTAGATCGGTGTACTCGTGACATCCGACACGGTGGAATAAATGAAATATAGTAATAGGATAAAAAAGAATAACGTGTAACTAATTTTAAATCGTCAAACTTCAATAAGTCTATATTGAACAATTAAACATATGTTCAATGGTCATACCATAAAAACTAAAAATAAACATGACTGTTTGTTTTAATTTTTTTTAGATGCACTTTTAATCATATTTTTTGATCTTACTCTAATCTTAATAAAATATTTTTTTTAACAAATTAAATTCAACGCCAAATTAAATGTGAAAATAATCCAATTCTTCGATCATTAGGATTTAAAAATAAAATGCTCAAAAAAATTAGACTGATGTATCATGAACACACATATATACTGAGATGGCCAATAATGTATAAACACATAAAGTACGACCTTAAATATTACTCAATAACTTTTCTTGATATTTTATACATAACTATATAGTCATGATGGATCTTGTTTAATTGGTATTGATTAGTGGATTTTAAATATATAAATTTTATTAAAATTCAAAATTTTCATTTAAAGTTATGGCATTTAAATTACAAACAAAATTATTAATGTGTAAGAGTTTATTGTGTGTCTATTATTGTTATGAGTGGTTTATCTTTGACTTTACATCTTGATGTGTATATAAGACTAATCTAATTGTATACAACCTAGCCATCTGGCACGGTAAAATAAATAAAAGATGGTAATAGATCTTGTTTAATTGATATTGACTATTATATAATGTGTAAGACGATATTTTCTTCGGGTATTTTAAGAGATCTCTTGTGAGACCCACTTATATAATATAAAATATGTATATATATATAAATATATTATGAGATTTATCAGATTTTATCTTATGACTAATATATGATAAAAAAAATTTTGCTTTCACATATAACACTAGGCCAAAAATCATCTTAAGAGACTGACTCCACTAGTCGCTTAAGACCTCTTCTCTGTCTCTTAAGTCTTAAGCGACTAATTGTCAGTCACTTAAGTATAGTCGCTTAAGCTGAGTGGCAACAGCTCTTAAGCGACTGAGAAATATGAGTCCGTCGCTTAGGAAACTCTTAAGCAACAAACTCAAACTCCGTCGCTTAAGACTTAGGCGACTGACGAAAAAGTCAGTCTCTTAAGCTAGGCCATCTTAAGCGACTAATAATGACTTTAGCAGTCTCTTAAGCTCGGTCACTTAAGCAACTAACATAGCCAATGTTAGTGGCTTAAGTGAACCCACTTAAGAGACTAATAAGGCTTTGTAAGTCTCTTAAATTACCCAGCTTAAGCGACAAACAATGGCTTTGTCAGTCTCTTAAGGTTGGTCACTTAAGAGACTAACAAATATTTGTCAGTCGCCTAAGTGAGTTTACTTAAGCCACTAACATTGGCTATGTCAGTCGCTTAAGTGAAAAACACCATTCAACTAGAATGTGCAATTCAACCAGCCTGCAGGTTTGTCAAACTTGTAATTCAAATCAATTCACACTTGCAATTCAAACCAATTCACAACCAAACTTGTAATTCAAACTAATTCACAACCAAACTTGTAATTCAAACAAATACAATTTCAACAAGTGTTCACATTAAAAGTCAATACATATACAAATGTATAATTTACAAACAACATACAAACATTAAATGTGGCTCACTTATAACATAGAAAATTTGTTCACAAAAATACAAGTCTAATTACAAAAGTCGCGAAAGTACAAATTTCGTTAAATAAACAAGTTCACCTCTGACCGATGTTCGAACTAGTCTCCGCCTCACGAGTCTCCTTACGCTGCCTCATGATCTCATGAATATTTGCATATTGTCCTTCAAACTGGCGAATGTGCTCCTTCGCTACCTGATGCTCCGCCAAGATCGACTCAGAAGCAAGCACCCGCGCTCCATCTCTCTCCTTAGGCACCTTTCGACTTGATCTTCCTGTGCCGGAGACCGTCGTCCTTCTCGTAGCACCAATCTCGCACCCAATTATTAATCTAAAAAGCTACCATAATCCAAATTGAAAAGAAAATTATAGTGTTATGTACTTGTATGAATTAATTAATGTATTATCACATCTTTTCCCAAAATAAATGGTTGATCAAGATGGCTATTGGGTTTACTAACTTAATTTAATGGTGATATTCGACCTTCAATTATTCAATTTCCTACCTTTACTACAAATGAATGTCTTCATTTGCAGGAAGATAGGGAATTGGGATATGCAAATGCAGAAATCAAGGCATTGAAGTACGTACATTGAGCGTCTCAAAGAGAGGGTAGTTGAAGAGGTACTTTATAAGATTTGCTTATAGCATTAATATTTTCTATTTAGTTTGCATGTATACATGTCAAGAGTTGTTAAATTATTCCTTTGTTACTAAATTCTCTTGCTTCCTTGTCAAATACCTGAGACAAGAGAGTTGGAAGATTAACCGATCGATGGAGCAAATGCTATAAACACTCAGAAAAAAGGACCTTTCCCTGAAGCTCCAAATAAACCACCCGAGCAGAAGAAATAATAAAATTTGAGAGAAAAAAGGAAGGGAGAAACAAGGGTGGGTCTATTGCTATAGCAATGTACAATTGTGAGCAATAGGTGTAGCCAAGAACACTCAATTGTAGCAAAAACCAAGAATAACTATTTCAAAGAAATTCCTCTTTTATATAGTTATACAAAGAAACACTTTAGTCCATAAGAAATTGTAGCTCCTAATTAAGGTCTCTAGCATTAATCAAAAAATAAAGCCATCATGTTCACTTATTATGAAAGAAAAAGGAAACAAGAACCGTCGAAATCCTTTTTCTCATAAATAAAAAAGTATTACAAGAATCCACAAACTAATTTAAGATTCTGAAAAAGATGAAGAATATTTTTTGTAAATGCATGACTTGCAAAATAATTATAGACATGTGATTTGGAATTTTGAAATGTGGGAAAATACTTATGCTGAAAAAAATTATATGCATGCACCTAGTAACGTAAATTCCACAATTAAGGCAGACGGAATAATAATGTACTCGGCCAGATCTATATGTATAGTAGCTATTTTGCTTGCGAATCTAATTCCTCACTCCGCCCCTGAATGTACTCTATAAGTAAATTAGACAAATATAGATACACACAAAGGGATACATAATTGCTGAAAATGGGAGTGTTTAAAAATTCAGAACCAAGAAAAAAAAAGGAACTAACTTTGGTCAAGTTCATCAGTTTTCAAATAAACATATAATACACTGGGCACCGGTCACTATCTAAACCCATCAGATACACTTCAATCCTAATTATTAACCGAGTAACAACGAAAATTTACAATAATCCTAATTTATGAAGTATGTAGTTATTCGACATAAAAACTACAAAACAAATTTGGAGTCCAGCGGTTGCTGGAAGAAACACAGTTAGGTTCCAAAAATAGGGCCTGTGATGAGAAAGTTGACTATGTGTATGCTTGATAACTTTGCATTTGTTCTTGTACCTGTGTGTATCTTTTATAAAGTGAGTATGTATTGGTAGTTCATCATATGTACATTTGTGCATAGCTCTACATAAGTATGCACTCACGCGCACATGTGCAAGTTTGTGTGTATGTATGTATTATTGCATTTATTGGCTTACTGCTAATAGTACAAGAAAAACCCTGGGTGTTGGAAAATATAAATCTACTGCTATTAGTAGATTACAAGTAATGTAGGAGATTACAACTATTACTATTGGGGCTTAGGAGAATACAAGTAATTCCGATTTTTTCAGGGATATATATATATATATATATATTGGTGTGGATCGGAGATCAATGGGGCTAAAGGAGAAAATCTTACTTACGGGATTGCAATCAGTTTGCTTCTAGCACCAGGGGGAAGGCGAGGAATACCAGCCTTTTCCTTGTCCTTCTCTAATCTAATATCAATCATAATGTGATTCTTTGTATACATGAGATCAAGCATTTGGGCAGGAGTAAGCTCACCTAGACAATAACTTACAAAATCAAAATGCTTCACAAAGTAGCAGTCTAACCAAAGTGTGTACTTATAAATAAATCTCTAACGTATTTCAATATTTCACTTAGATCCATGCAACACTAATAAGACACAGAGAAGACATAATAACAAAGCAATACAAGTGAAAATATGCCTATGATACAATGAAGCGACTTAGTACAACGAGAAACTGGAAAGAGGAGGTGAGCTGGCAATTCACCTTTGTACCCACGAAGGCTAAAAGAAATGTTTGACCACACATGAGGAGGAAGGAGATATGCAAGGAATAATGCACCACCACTTCCTGCAAGTACAGCAGGATCTGTTGATGTAATGGTTTCAACTGTTGATGATGCTATTGGCGTGGCCCCTCCTATCACCTTGCTGGTTTGTTGTGCTACATCCTACAAACCCCCAAAATGGTAAATTTTACTAAACCAAGTTGAAAGGGAAGAAGATTTAAAACATTCATACATAACAAAATTGAATACACAACCAAGGAGTAGAAAATAGAAACATAACCACACCAATCAGCCGTATCACCAATATAGGCTCATTACTCACTAAGGACTGTAGGAGAAGGGAAATAATGACTTTTTTTTAAACAAAGTTTCTTTCCAAAACATAATATCAAGGAGAAAGTTATCTACACTCAAATCACTCCAAAAATCACTTTTGGATCATCTAATGTTGTACACAACACAACGAACTGACTCGATTCCCAACCAATTCCCAGATGTTGGACACAAGTTGAACATCGTAAATTAGTACACAGTATCTCCGAAACCAAAATAACAAATATTTAAAGATGTGAAACTAGTTCATCTTTAGTAGAAAACAGACAAGTAAAAGAATTTAAAAATTAAATCAACTAAAATTTAAACTACAATATGACATTTCATTAATTAACTATCCATTAACAATCCAGCACTAAAAAAATTAGTGTTAGCGGCCTTTTTTTTTTATCAAATTTACTAATTTTAAGGCACCCACTTTAAAGTAGCAGGTAGTTTCTTTCTTCAATTCAAAGTCTTACCATAACTTTGAAACAGTGGTTGTAGTTGTGAATTCTTGTTTAATTTGAATTCCCAATTGGAAAACAATATTGCAGTTTTTTATTTGCTCCCTATTTTATCCTCCTAGGTTCATAAATGGTATAGTTTAAAGTGTATATTTTGTTTTCAAAAATCCCCCCTTCGAACATATGTTTGTGTCTGGTGTTGATATATCTGCTATTGAAACAAAAGGAACTGTCCTTATTCTTAGTGTTGAGGAGCAGATATAGTTTAAACTTCAAAACTTTTTTCTCTCTCCCTTCCAATATGTCCTGGAATGAACTATGTGATATTTTCTTTGTTATTTCAGAGTATGTCCCTTTAGCATTTTTTTATAAGTGTAGGATACTAGTCATTAGGTGTTATTTTCATGTATTTATTGCATTTTTCACCCCAACCCCATCTTTCAATTGTTGAAAAGCATTCAGGGTCTCCCAGTTGGGTCAAAATGTGAATGCAAACAGGGTCTCACATTAACCACAGATCAAATCAACTAAACATAACAAAATCAACAAAATGAAAAGCCCTATTTCCCAAAAATACGTATGAAACCCCCCATAAAACTCAATAACATGAAATTTCTAGATTCCCAGTTCATATTAAGAATAAATTTTTGAAATAAAATGAAGTTTTAGGGCTTACTTTTGTCACTTTGTGATGGCTCAATGAGAGGCATAGCCCGTGGGAAGGGGCCTGATTGGCGGCACGAGACAAAGAGAGTAAGATGTGGTGCCGTGGTAGGGCAAAATCAGTAAAACTAGGACCAGTGGTGGTGGGCCGGTGAAGCTGCGAGGTGGATCTTCGGAGATGGTGCCGTGGACTAGAGTGAAAGTGAGGGTTTTGAAGTGAAAAATTAGATTCTAAAAAACTTCAGATTTAAAGATATATTGAGAAAGAGATAATGAGATGAGAGATAGAGAGAGAGAATGGGAAGCTGAAGAGAGAGTTTGATATTTGGTGGAGCTGCGAGGTCGTAATTTGGTAGAGAGGATCAGAGGGGTTGAGTGATGGTGGAGATTGGGGGCTCGAATTAGAAAAGGGGGAGAGGGAGAATGAAAATTAGAAAGGGTGGGAATGAAAATTAATAGAGGGATATTGGAATTTCTCTCCCGCGCTCGTATTTGGGTCTCCATTTAATTGACAACTTTGGAATTAAAATATCTGAGCGACAGATACACAGATAATCAGTCATTTAAAAGTTATTTAAGTGACTGACATTGATCAATATTAGTCATTTAAGTGAAAAATAAAAAATTTAAAAAAATATTATTTTTTTAAAAATTTTAAGCGACAAATATATATAATCAGTCACATAAGAATTATTTAAGCGACTAAAGTTGATCAATGTCAGTCACTTAAGTGGGAAAAAAAATTCTAAAAAAAATTATTTTAAAAATTTCCTAAGCGACAGATATATAGAATTAGTCACTTAAAAATTACTTAAGCGACTAACATTGATCAATGTCAGTCACTTAAGTAAAAATAAAAAATTCTAAAAATATTATTTTTTAAAAATTCTTAAGCAACAGATATCTATAATCAATCGCATAGGAAATACTTAAGCGACTGAAGTTGATCAATATCAGTCGCTTAAGTTAAAAAATTTTAAAAAATATTATTTTAAAAAATTCCTAAGCGACAGATATATACAATCAGTCACTTAAAAATTACTTAAGCGACTGACATTGATCAATGTCAGTCACTTAAGTAAAAATAAAAAATTCTAAAAAATATTATTTTTTAAAAATTCTTAAGCGACAAATATCTATAATCAGTTGCATAGGAAATACTTAAGCGACTGAAGTTGATCAATATCAGTCGCTTAAGTGAAAAAATTCTAAAAAAAGATTATTTTAAAAAATTCCTAAGCGACATATGTATACAATCAGTAGCTTAAGAATTACTTAAGCAACAGAAGTTGATCAATGTCAGTCACTTAAGTGAAAATAAAAAATTCTAAAAAAATTTATTTATTTATTTACTTATTTAATAATAATAATAATAATAATAATAATAATAATAATAGAAAATGAAAAAAATGTTGAAAAATATTATTTATTTATTTAATAATAATACTAACAACAATGATAAAAAATGATGAAGTAGATTATTTATTTATTTATAATAATAATAATAAAAAATGAAAAAATGCTTAAAACGATTATTTATTTATTTAATAATAACACTAACAAAAATGCTTAAAAAAATATTGAAGAATATTATTTATTTATTTATTTATCACAATAATAGTGGAATCGATCTAAGGAATTACAAATCGGAACATATTAATCATCATCATCATCATCATCGTCCTCATCGACATCCTCATCGTCATCGCTTAAAACATCATTGTTAAACCCTTCTGCATCGTCGTCGTCATCGTCGTCGTCGTCGTCGTCGTCATCATCATAATCGGGAACTTCCACTTGTGGTAGATCACCAAGTTCGATGGTGAAACCAGATATAAGAATGTAAGTCATGTGATGCTCTTGATAGAGTTCTTGTACTTCAAACTGTGGAGTGGCGGTTTCATCCTTTGCAAGTGTGCTATCATTGTACGTACCTCTGAGTAACATCACATGAACGACTTTCCAATCAACGCTTGCTAACGGATCATCTATATAAAACACTTGTCTTGCTGTTTTGGCAAGAATAAATGGTCTATCTTCATACCAACTGGTCGAAGTGTTCACTGACAAAAGACCATGATCTAACTTTATACTATCAGGATCTTCCGGGTCAGTGTTGTACATTTACACTTGAATAATACCACTAGCATGCCTTTTGCACATTTAGCTCGACAACTGCCTCAAGAATCCCATAGTACGAGACGTCATCCGCTACTACCATTACTCCACTATTCTGAGTCTTCTCGTTCTGGTCTCGTTGCCATTTGACAAATTTGATGTCGTTTATGTCATATTGTGAATATATGGAGTAATTCTGAGGCCGACCTGCTATAACGAAGGTATATTTGAAGTTTCACTGTGTTGGTCCTATATAGTATACTCCTCCATAATACTATTACCGGTCAAGTGTTTGTACATCCCATTAACATTAAGCCGCCATTTATGGTTGTGACATTTTGTGGAGGGATACTTATACAATCCGGTCGGTTCATTAGTATTTTGTACTACAAACTCCAAGAATTTGAGTACCCCCATAATAAAAGGGTCCGAACCTCTACAGCACTGTATCCAACTCTTATCCATGTTCCCTATTATTTATTCACGAAAGATATATACATATATATATATATTATAAAAATTTATATTATATATTAATATAATTTTTTAATAAATATTTTTATATATAATATTATGTATAATACTATATTTACACACAATATTATATATAAATATTATGTATATAGTATTATACATAATATTATATATAAATATTTATTATACACTAAGTATATATATATATAATTAGTCTTAATATATTATATAGTATTGTACATAATTAGTGTATACATAATATAGTATATACATAATTAATGTATACATAATATAGTATATACATAATTAGTGTTAATATAGTATATAGTATTATACATAATTAGTGTATACATAATATAATATATACATAATTAGTGTACACAGTATATACATTAATTATATATATAATTAATGTTAATATTATATATAGATATATACATAATTATATATATATATTTTATTATAAAAAATTATATTATATAATTTCCTTTTATACATTAATATAATTTTCTAATAAATATTTTTATATATATTATTATGTATAATACTATGTTTACACACAATGTTATGTATAAATATTATGTATATAGTATTATACACAATATTATATATATATATATATATTTATTTATTTATTATGCACTAAGTATGTATATAATTAGTGTTAATATAGTATATAGTATTATACATAATTAGTGTATACATAATATAGTATATACATAATTAGTGTATATAGAATGATATATTTTTACTTTTATACATATAGATATAGAATGATATATTTTATTAAAATTAAGTTTATATTTATACACACACACACACACACATATATATATATAAAGATTCATCATATCCCTAATTAGTGTAGTATTATATCATATAAAATACGTATTTGTGCTTCCTTGCTTGTGAATATTTTATGTTTAATTTATAATGATAATAGATATGAACTTATTTGAAGCATTTGTCTTGTACTAAAATCATCAAAATAGCCCAAATAGTCTCTCCTCCGACCAAAATGCATTATGAGAAAAGGTTTTATAATAAACTAAAAGAAAATACACTTAGGCAACTGAGAATGCATTGTCAGTCGCCTAAGTGACATCTTAAGCGACTGATAATGCATTGTTAGTCGCTTAAGTGAAATCTTAAGCGACTGATAATGTGCAAACTCAGTCTCTTAAGCAATTTTGGTCAAAAGTTTTTAAGCGACTAACATATGAATCTCAGTCGCATAAGATCTCTTAAGCGACTAATATAGACCAGTCTCTTAAGTGCAGTCGCATAAGGTTTCTTAAGCGACGAACATAGATTAGTCTCTTAAGTGTAGTTGCATAAGGTCTCTTAGGCGACTAACAAAGGGTGGTCGCTGAAGTATTGTCGCTTAAGAGGCTTTTAGGCGACTAATTAAATCTAGTCGCTTAAGTGTAGTCGATTAAGTATGCTTAAGCGACGGATTGTAGTGTTAGTCGCTTAAGAAGTGCTTAAGCGACTGACAAAAAAAAATCAGTCTCTTAAGATGATTTTTGGTGTAGTGTAATGCATCAAATCTAATAAACTGACAATATAATTGTTAAGTAACTTGTGGAACAATGGTAAAATATATTTTGAAAAGTTAGAGGTCCTATGCTAAATTCTCGTCTTTGACTTAATATTTTTATTAAAATAATACAATTTAGAGAAATATTTCTAAGGGTCAATAGCCGTCGGAAATAATTTGTTCATTACCGAGGGGACTTTGTTGCCCTCGCAATTAAGAAATCATTTCCGACAAAGTCAATGTCTCTCAGAAATAGGTCTACTATTACCGACGATACAAAAAGTTGTCGAAAATAATATTAGCGCAAAAAATTCCCGTCATTTTTTTTGTTTTTCCGACAAAATTGGAACTCTTTTCCTACAGCATATTGTCTGTCGGAAATAAAATATATTTTGATAAAGCATTTCCAACGACTATTTTTTGTGGTCGAAAAAGGAGTTCTTTTGCGAGGGCAATTATATGTTGTCAGAAATCTTGGTCGGAAATAAGGACTTTTGTTGTAGTGGCGGGCGGCGGCGCAAGAACAGTTCCACCACTAGAAATAAATATTGTCACGTCGTGAGGCACACCTTGTGCGGTTCTTTTTCTTCTTTATTTGTCGCATGGTGGTGAAAGTCAACCATCTTGAAATGTATTTAAAATACGAAAACTTTGCACTTATTTTCTTTCAACTTTTTCGATTAAAGCTTTTAAACTTTTTTTGGTGAGACTGTCATATTAATAGTGAGATGGGACTTTACATGTTTAAAGCTAGCACCAGATATATGATGATTACAATGGAGAGGTGGTGTGCTTTCATTGGGTTTTTCAGCACTAGGGGGTTTGTGTAGTTGTGACCATTGGATTCCTCGGAGCATTACATATTCTTGTATAGGATATAACTAAAAAATGTAAGAAAGTTTTAAGAAATTTATTCGAAAGATGCATTTATACTGAAATATGGGAGACCGAAAGTGATATGAATGAGAGATATATTTATTGGTACTTTTTTATTTTTCTTTTAGAGTATGTTTGACGCACATGATTAGAAAATTTGATAGGATTATTTAATCACATCTGCACAGGGTAAAACAATCTCACTTCTTGGATGGGATTCGTAAATCCTCCTTTCGGTGGGATAAAAAGCTTTAATGAAATAAATAATTCGTACGGATATTCAATCCCAATAAACACCAAAAAAGCGATAGGATAAAATTATCCTATCCCGCCCTTTTATCCTGCACGTCAAACACGACCTTATGATATTAATGCAGTATAAATTAAAGCTAAGGATAAAGATTCATTTAAATTCACCACATAACTTCTTCTTACATTAATTTATATGGAGCTTTATTATTGATTATAGTGAACAAAATAACGGTTGGTGTATTGAAAAATGATTGAAAAAATATTTAATAATCAATAATAAAAGAATATGAGAACAAACCCTAATCCAAAAAAACCCTAAGTAATGGACCAAAGAAATAGAAAGGGCCCAAGGCCGACATATAAGCCACAATGGAAACTTATGAAGAGAAAAACGAATCATATATGCCAAAAGAAATTAAACAATAGAAAACTGACGTGAATGGACCTTGGATAAATTATTTCGTGAATCTCAATACTTAAACTACAAAAATTATTTAGAATTATTTATTTCTTTTTTAATAAAAAAAATACTAGTTTTAATATGCTTCCTCTGTATCAAATTAAAAAGCATGTTCTATTTTGATAAATTTCAAATTAAAACTCTATTTTTCTTTTTCGAAATGTAATCAACGACATATAAGTTTTATTTTAAGCGTTGTGATAAAAATGTAAAAATCAATCATGAACATATAGTTTCGTGCTTTAAACCGACAACTGTACTGTCAAGCTTAACCGACTTCTAGCTAGCGCTATTAAGGAGACGGTGGGAATTTCATGGAGGCAAATATAGTGTTGCATAGCAGCTAGTGGAGAGCAGGTTGTGGAGTTGTTTTTGTATGCATGGTTTGGGCTGTTTGGGGAAATTGGGATTCTTTTATTCATGGTGCCAAGCCTAAGAACCCGAAATCTATTGTGAGTTTTATCCATTGTTGTCTCCTCCAGGTTTTTGGTAATTAACGCACTGCAGAATTGATGTACCTGTCTAGGTCAATGAATCATTAAACTTTTGATTCTATCTTTACCTCAAAATATGAACAAAAAATAAATACCTCCGTCCTTAGAAACCAAAATATCTTGTAGAATTTGTAGGCATATCTCCTCAAATACTTAATTTCTTCTATAGTTGAAACCTAAAGATTCCATAAACTTAAGTTATTTTCGAACATCTAGTGGTCAATTGCTACGTGCTATTTTTAACTATTTGCAACCCAAGCTTGGGGCAGAACAACTGAATTTGTCAAAATTAAGAGAACTAAGATCAATCAAAAAGAGAAAAAAAGGACAAGATACACAAATTAATTTCTTGAAATGGATACGCCGGTTTACAATTGACTGCATGCAGGGGATTAATAGGAAAACGAAAAAAATCAAGCCTTTGCTTCTGTAAATTATCCATTACTCATATAAAAAAAAAAAATTCTATGAATTTTTGTGGAGGTGATCTAATCACTATATAGATCATCTCTACAAATTTTCATAAAAAATTCATCAATTTACCCTTTTAAATGGCCATCCATTCTTTTTGTTAAAGTGAGGAATATCTCTTTATAGTCTAACCTTATTTTTATATACATATATAGACCATGCAAAACAACATGTAACACAATAACATGTCACAAAATTATAAGTTAATAGGTCAAGCTTTAACACTCTTGAGTCGTATTGGTGCCGGCCAAATAAAATATGAGAAGTTAATGGGTCGGATCCGTTAATATTTGTTAACATATATTAGTAACCGTTAAAACCCGTTAATAATAGATATAATTGTATAATATTATACATGTACATGTATAGTACTTTTTTAGTATATATGTGTATGACATGTATGGTATTACATATATGTATTTGTTAATTTAATATATACATACAATATTATATATACAAAAATATTTTTTTTATTTGTACTTAACGGGTGATGACAGATCATGCTGGGTAATTCATTAAGATAAAGCATTGGGTTTGAATATGATTTTTTCACCCAATAAAAATCTCACGTTTAGGCCCGAACCGATAACACCCGAAACACAATAGGTAGAATTAATACACACTTATCACTAATGTGATAATAATTTAATATTTAACTATTTCAAGGATGTCATGGATGGCATTTTATTCATCTATGATCATGGTTCTAATCATGGAAATATATGCTTGGAGAATGTTTATATTGTTCAAGACAGCTGTGGAGCACGTGCGAAACTCGGGAAGTTAAGGGGACAAGGAGGACAAAATATTTCCAGTGATCTTAACGCCTTTGCCGGAATGATTGAAAGTATATTTCAATCTAAAGGCGAGCAAATCACAACTGAAGTGGGAATCTTTTTAAAGAGGTTGCGAGCAGTTTCTATCCGATAAAAAGGTTTTCTTTTAATTTTATTTTTAAGACGTCTAATTTCTATTATTATTAATTCATATTTGTTACTTAATGTTGAGTTCATGGTCAATATATTTGAACTTCAAAGTGGACTTAGATCGATCTTCTCTAAAATTAAGTAACAAAAAGGTCATTTAGTAGTAGTAATAGAAGGTCATTCATTCTAGTTGTGATCCGAATTGAATTAACCTCATTAATTCGAATCTTCCTGGTATATATTGTTAAGTAAAATGCATATACAAAATTGGCACTTAAAATGGAACGGAAGATCTAAGTAAAATGCACACACTACATACTCTAAATGGTCTTGTATGCTATGATATTATTATTAATTCATATTTGTTACTTAATTTTAGAGAAGATCTAAGTCCACTTTGAAGTTCAAATATATCGACCATGAACTCAACATTAAGTAACAAATATGTATTAATAATAATAGAAATTAGACGTCTTAAAAATAAAATTAAAAGAAAACCTTTTTACCGGATAGAAACTGCTCGCAACCTCCTTAAAAAGATTCCCACTTCAGTGGTGATTTGCTTGCCTTTGGATTGAAATATACTTTCAATCATTCCGGCAAAGGCGTTAAGATCACCGGAAATATTTTGTCCTCCTTGTCCCCTTATCTTCCCGAGTTTCGCACGTGCTCCACAGCTGTCTTGAACAATATAAACATTCTCCAAGCATATATTTCCATGATTAGAACCATGATCATAGATGAATAAAATGCCATCCATGACATCCTTGAAATAGTTAAATATTAAATTATTATCACATTAATGAAAAGTGTGTATTAATTCTACATATTGTGTTTCGGGTGTTATCGATTCGGGCCTAAACGTGAGATTTTTATTGGGTGAAAAAATCATATTCAAACCCAATTCTTTATCTTAATGAATTACCCAGCACGATCTGTCATCACCCATTAAGTACAAATATAATAAAAAATATTTTTGTATATATAATATTGTATGTATATATTAAATTAACAAATACATATATGTAATACCATACATGTCATATACATATATACTAAAAAAGTACTATATACATGTATAATATTATACAATTATATCTATTATTAACGGGTTTTAACAGTTACTAATATATGTTAACAAATATTAACGGATCCGACCCATTAACTTCTCATAATAAAAATAAGCATGAAATGAGAGCATCTTATCTCACTGCTCGACTCATTTTCTAACTTCTCACCAAAATCAATACTTTATTATCATTTTTCGATTTTGTTATCAAACGAAGCCTAACTATAAGATTTTATTGTGAGTAGATAATATTGCCTGTTGTAGTGGGTATCTCTTTTCTCACTTAGTTGGAGCTATATTATCGAGACATGTTATATATATTACATCGTAACATGTACCAAAGTTACTATCACATTTAAAATGTTGAATTTCAGCCACACAAATTTTTACTAATTTTTATTGCTTATATACATTTTTAAGATTCCAAAACCACGACTTCTTATTATATAAATTTTGAATGAGAGATGAAATGGAACCCTTCATGTTTTTTGATATTTAATTAATGGGATAAATGAAGTTGATTTTTCTTATTAAAAGTGGTATGTGTAGAAATTAAGGGTTTTCGATTTTACTAATTTTCTTAATTCACTAAGCTGGCCTCTTTTGTTTCTTTCTCCTTGGTGCTTGATTGTTGAACTCCTCGTGGATCTAATATAACTTTTGTTTTGTTTTTTGCGCTAGATAAATATAGTGGAACAAATTTCTTGGAGAGAGAATGGTAAAATTCATTTCCTTAATTGCCCTTATCTTTACCTTCTAATTTAGTCTCTTTTTTTCTTTTCTCCTGTGGTTAAAACATTCATGCACTTGCGTCAATTTTTATTTAACTTGCCTCAATGGTTTCTAAGATTCTACTTCAAAGTGGGTTTCTAAAAATATCATATATATATATAAGTAGATTGTCTATTAATTAATTTTATAAGAAAATTATTATTTGATAATTTTGTAAGAAAAATATTAAAACATAATGGATGCCAAAGGTAATCACAAAGAACTTCAAGACTTGAATCTTCTGCTCTCTATTAACATTGTATTCTTCGGAAATTAAAATAAATATCTTTACTATTTCATCTACTTAACAACTCCTATTATTTTTTCATATTCTTGCAGGCCATAAATCTAAATGCTGAAATTGAATTATCGATTAGTGTCACCACGCTAATGCCATCGGGAAAGAACGCTTACAATTGCATATTAAATGCTTGTGGGTCAAATGCCCAAGGAAGATGTCTAATATTAGAAGATGATGATAATGCTGGGAAGGCGTGGTACACCTTCTGTGCGCCTCAAATTCATCACAGTTTGCTTTACACACATGGAAGATACAAGGTGCTCGAGCTACAAAACCAAATGTGCATGGTCACTGAAGTATTTTCATGCACATTGGATGAATGGAAGGGTAAATTACTAGAGCACGGGCTATTACACCCTGATTTCACCATCATCTCGTATGCATATCTAACATTGAATTTATTGATACTTACGAGATGATGGTGAAATCAGGATGTAATAGCCCGTGCTCTAGTAATTTACCTTTCCATTCATTCAATGTGCATGAAAATACTTCAGTGACCATGCACATATGGTTTTGTAGCTCGAGCACCTTGTATCCTCCATGTGTGTAAAGCAAACTGTGGTGAATTTGAGGCGCACAGAAGGTGTACCATGCCTTCCCAGCATCATCATCATCTTCTAATATTAGACATCTTACTTGGGCATTTGACCCACAAGCATTTAATATGCAATTGTAAGCGTTCTTTCCCGATGGCATTAGCGTGGTGACACTAATCGATAATTCAATTTCAGCATTTAGATTTATGGCCTGCAAGAATATGAAAAAATAATGGAAGTTGTTAAGTAGATGAAATAGTAAAGATATTTATTTTAATTTCCGAAGAATCCAATGTTAATAGAGAGCAGAAGATTCAAGTCTTGAAGTTCTTTGTGATTACCTTTGGCATCCATTATGTTTTAATATTTTTCTTACAAAATTATCAAATAATAATTTTCTTATGAAATTAATTAATAGGCAATCTACTTATATATATATATATATATGATATTTTTAGAAACCCACTTTGAAGTAGAATCTTAAAAACCATTGAGGCATGTTAAATAAAAATTGACGCAAGTGCATGAATGTTTTAACCACAGGAGAAAAGAAAAAAAGAGACTAAATTAGAAGGTAAGGATAAGGGCAATTAAGGAAATGAATTTTACCATTCTCTCTCCAAGAAATTTGTTCCACTATATTTATCTAGCGCAAAAAATAAAACTAAACAAAAGTTATATTAGATCCACGAGGAGTTCAACAATCAAGCACCAAGGAGAAAGAAACAAAAGAGGCTAGCTTAGTGAATTAAGAAAATTAGTAAAATCGAAAACCCTTAATTTCTACACATACTACTTTTAATAAGAAAAATCAACTTCATTTATCCCATTAATTAAATATCAAAAAACATGAAGGGTTCCATTTCATCTCTCATTCAAAATTTATATAATAAGAAGCTGTGGTTTTGAAATCTTAAAAATGTATATAAGCAATAAAAATTAGTAAAAATTTGTGTGGCTGAAATTCAACATTTTAAATGTGATAGTAACTTTGGTACATGTTACGATGTAATATATATAACATGTCTTGATAATATAGCTCCAACTAAGTGAGAAAAGAGATATCCATTACAACAGGCAATATTATCTACTCATAATAAAATCTTATAGTTAGGCTTCGTTTGATAACAAGATCGAAAAATGATAATAAAGTATTGATTTTGGTGAAAAGTTAGAAAATGAGTCGAGTAGTAAGATAAGATGCTCTCACTTCATGCTTATTTTTATAAGTAAATGTCACAAACGGAACTGGGAGTGGAGGCAGGGGGTGTTTGACATAGGGTGCGACCCCACATAAACAAAAACAGTGCTAATTATAATACATCTCTTACTCTTTTTTACCTTAATCCAAGCATTGGATCTTTTTCAAGGTTTGTTCTCCTTTTTTATTCTTTTTTTATTATTATTTTTATAAAATCAAAAGTTATAACATTTACATTTTTTTAACCCAAAAATGTTGGACTCCTATCCTATCTCATTTCATAATTTCTTTAAAATACGCGAAAATTCAAAAAAAATCTAAGATCTAACTCTTTTTTTTTTTTTTTATAATACATCTCTTACTTGAACCCAGCCCATGATATGTTACTCCAATTGCCATACTTATATCAAACAATAAACAAAGCTTTATTTTACCTATTGGGCTTTGGATTAGATGGTAGTTGTCCCCTTTCGACTACTCCCCCTTCTCTCTCCATTAAATAGAGATGCATACTGTATTTTACGGTTTCTTTTTCTTTCTTTCTTTCTTTCTTTTTTTTTTTTTAATTATTTTTCTGCACTTTTTATATATTTGAAATATTAAATTGTTGGTTTAGAGTAAGACTAATCAGACAATTTAAAATAATTTTTTTATTTAATTAAATAGTTTTATTTATCCATTAATATATTAATATATACTTCTTTCTCTTTCAATATACTCATATAGAATGTGTCAGTATTATATCATACATTTATTTGATAAATATTTGTTATTTTGACCATAATGTTTATTCAAGATATGTTTATTCAAGATCATATCTTATATAATAACAACACCACAAATGATCAATTCTTAGTTACAATAGTTATATGGATTAATAAAACAAATAAAACACCATATATACACACACATAGATATATTAAAAATGTATTGGGCAACTAAATAAAAAAGATTTTGCACAACAAAACCAAATCTTTAGATCTTTAATTGATGAAAAAAAAAATGGTCTAAATCGGTGAAATTGAATCTCTCTAGACACGTGGGGTATAACTTCATAGGAATTTGTGTTGCTATGTTTTGATCTAAAATTCAGGGTTTTTTTTTTAACTTATATTAGCCCACCTCATTATAAAATTCTAGATCTGCCTATGGTAGATGTATTCATCCTTTTATCTATTTTTTTTTAACTTATATTAGTCCAGCTCATTATAAAATTCTAGATCTGCCCATGGTAGATGTATTCATCCTTTTATCTATTTTTATAAAAAATACTTTTCTTTTGCTCAAAGATTTTTTTTAAAAGTAAAAAGAAAAAAAAAATATCTCAATCACATCACTTAATACATTTTATGACTTCTCACAAGAATTAATATTTTCTTGCTATTATATTTTATTTTGTTACTACACATACACATAGTAGAAGTGGAAGAAATAAAAGTATAGAAGTGGAAGAAATAAAAGTACCGTCTTCTCTCTTCTTTTTTTATCCGACAGGGTGCACAGAGGAGAGGTTAATGGTTGAAAGGCTGGGCCAATAAAGAAATGAAAAGGTGGGTTGCCTTTTGTTGCTTGAGAAGGGAAATGGGGAAGAAGAAGAAGAAGAAGAAGAAGAGCTGAGAGAGAGAGAGAGAGAGAAAAGGAAATGGGGGAAGAGGTTCTCTATTATTTTTTCTTTGCCTTTTTTTGCTTGAGAAGGGAAATGGGAAAGAAGAGCAGGAGGAGATCTAGAGAGAAGGAAATGGGGAAGAAGAAGAAGAACGGAGGAGAGAGAGAGAGAAGAAAATGGGGACGAAGGGAGAGAGTGAGCGTTTTTGTGAGAGAAAGAGAGAGATGGAAATGGGGAAGAAGGGAGAGAGCGAGTGTTTTTGTTAGGAGTGTTGTAGTAGAGAAAAAATTTGTTGGCTATTTTGGTGTATGTCTGAGGGAGAGAGACAGAGGGTAATAAAAGGTGATAGAGATGGGCTATGGGTTTTATGGAGGTCTCCGTAGGGAAAGATTTTTTCATATAATAAAATAGTTAAAAGAGCATTTACGTATAGCTAGAGTAATGATTTTTAATATTGTATTATATATTTTTAAAATTGTACATTATTTTAAAAATATAGATAATTGATTTAGTAATAATGTCACTCTTTAAATAAGGTTATGTAATTAAAATAATTATCTTTTTGTCAGAAAAAAGTATTGCGTTGAAAAAATGTATTGTATGCTTTTAATGTTGTACATAACTCTGACAATAATAGCCCACCTTACCAACTCATCGGTGTGTAAAAAGAATGTGTATAACACACTACTTTATACATCCATATTATCTTTTTCTTTGTAACTTTGTTTTTAAAAAAAAATATTTTAAAATAATGTAACTTTAAATATAAAAATTAAATTTTAACAAATTCTACTTATCAAAAACTATAAAACAAGGTGCATTGTGTAAGAGGCCGCCCAAGATTAAGAAGCCCTAGGCTAAGTTGTTAATGTGGATCTTCTTATATTAAAAAATAAATTTGATAAAAGGCAAGTGGATTTCTTTATTTAAAAAAAAAAAAGACAAGAAAAAGCTTGAAAAGCTAGGTGTAAAGAAGAGAGAGGAATTGCAGGAAAATTTTAATATTTAATTGAAGAAAATGGGATTTTCTTTTTAATATTCAGTTATTTACATATTGTCCTTTTTTACGGATCGATAGTGGCCATGTTCAAAAATAAAAATAATGATAGCATGCATATACATGTGTGTATATATATATAATGTGCATTTCAAGTAAATAGCTTATTTACGAACTGGACTATTTGACACGCTTTCTAATAAAATTTGGTGGGATGTTCTTTATCATGTGTAGAACATCTCCACCAAATTTCATAAAAAAAATATCATATTAAATTTTATATATCTATTTATGTACCAATATTTTTCAATTCTATATTTAACTCACTTCTCGAATGAATTTTTTTATGAAATTTGGTGGAGATGCTCTACACATGATAAATAACATCTCCACCAAATTTCATCAAAAATTTTTATCGAGAAGCATGCCAAATATCCCGGTCTATTCTTAAGTTAAGGTCCTTACTTAAAAATTTTCATATATATATACATCTACCTTATATTATTATTACTAGATTGTAACTCTTGTGAAATGCACTTTCCATTATAAAAGAAGTATTTTTTAATTTCAACTACACAATTTTTTAATCCTCATACATTTTTAAGATTTAAAACTCATTACCCCTTATTTAGGGGTGTAAATGAATATTTGCAAATTCTAATATGTTCCGAATTCGTATTTTGTGAATATTTATCCAAATGAATATTTGAAAAATATGATTTGGATAGTATTTATAAATATCCAAAAAAAACGGATAGAAATATGGATAGTGATAATATTCGACCTGGATAATCCGTCTCTGAAGTGAATTATTCATATTTGTGAATATTCGATTTACCGGATATTTGTTTCCGCAATAATTTAGTATATTATATATACATCTCTCCCCATTTAAAAAAAAAAATCGGACATGATTTAATATGATGTGCACAAGCTTGCCCAATTTACCAAAAAAAATTAAACTAAACCAAAAAAGAAAAGAAAAACATAAAGACTATTTACAACATATTTGATTGCTAGCATGAAATGTTCAAAGACCATATCAAATTTAAAATTGTAATAATTTTCAACTTTGAATTTTCATTTTGATATATGTGATTATAATATAATTTTAACATAAATCTTATTGGGTTATACAAAAAAAAAAAAAAAAAAAGTTCATTATTTGAGTTAAAAAATTGATATACGTTAGTTATTATTTTAAAATATTTTGCAATGTTTCGTTATACTTCTTAGTTTATAACTTGTATAATGTGTTCATTTAATTGAAAGATTATGTAATTAAATATATTTTTAAGACATAGCTAATTTTTAAGTTAACAAAAAATAGGTAACGTGTTTGAAGTTATATTAAAAAAAATGGATAGAGATATTATCTGAATCCAATATATTTGGTAAAATAAGAATAAAAATAGCTTAATATACTTTCCGAACATATGGATACAAATTTAGATAGTAAATTTAAAAAAAGATATGAATAATGAATAATGTGATATTCGATCTGTATCCGATTCATTTACACCCCGTACCCTTATTGTTATTATTAGGTTTTGACCAGTCAATGATTCAAAAAATATCTTAAATCTTAGCCACACAATTATTCATTGTTTATATATTTTTAAGTTTCAAAAACATTGCCCATAATTATTATTTTTGTTATTTTAAAATTGTAAATGATGTTGGGTGTTTTACACTATAAGAATATTTTATTCTTTAATTGATTGGTTAGCAATAAATTGTACTTTTTTTCTTTGAGTTAAAATTCTAATTTATTTGGCCTTTTGGTTAAAAATATTTATTCTACGCAGTTATGAATAAATCGTACTCTTTTTTTTTTTAAGTTAAAATCTTAATCTTTTTGGTCTTTTGGTTAAAAATTTGTATTCTACTAAAAATCTTGTTCTATTTAGCCCTGGTTAGAAACGAATTATAATCATACTTTACTTATTACTTTTTTAAATTAAAAATAAAATGATTTATTCTACTAAAAATCTTGCTCTATTTGTCCCTGGTTAGAAACGAATTATAATCATACTTTAATTATTACTTTTTCAAAATTAAAATTAAAAATATTTATTCTACTCAAAATCTTGCGCATTTGGCCTTTAGATTAGAAAATAATTATAGTTTTTGTGCACGGTATAATGGCACGTTTTCTAACTCTAAACTTATCACTAAAATATATTGATCGGTATGCACGTTTATATTAAAAATATATTAATATATATACATTAAATAATTAAAATTCATATGTACTTTAAACTTTGAATTCGTATCATATCATATATAATAGACTGTAAAAGTCTCTCATTTCACTATAACATGCCAAGTGTCCCTCATTATTGCATTAATAAAAATTATGTATTCCCATTATTCTTAATTTTATGCTTATAGGCCTATTTAATAGAGTATATTAAAGCAGTTGTCTAAATTAATTGAAATTCAAATCGAAATTGTATGGTTTTTCTCTCTAATTAAAATGGCACTTTTATAAACATGTGTGTATATATATATATATATATATTTTCATGTCTACATATATGTAAAACTTTTTGTTTTTGAGGTTGTTGATGCAATTTTTAATTGTTATTAAGTTTTAATTCTAAACAATTGTTAATATTGGGCATAGGATTTTGTTAAATGCACAGTATTAACATTTCTTTTTTAGTTTAAGAATAGATAATAGAATGGTATGTACACCATAAAATATACTATTATAATATATGTAACTATTCATTTAATAATAAGATTAATGATTATTTTACAATTATCATTAGAAATATATAATATTATAATTTTTTAAACATAAGAATCAATCACAAGCATATCTCTTCATATTGTTTCAAATTTCTCCCTCCTTTTAATATTTCTCCTTTAATTATTTATTATGATTTTAATTCAAACTTTAAAAATTACTTTAAATATGAATATGCAACTACTAAATTAAATTGTTTCATAATTTTTTAGGATATAATTATCTAAACAACAATAAAAACTATACAATAAATGCGCATCGCGCAGGCTATATACTTGTATTTTAGTAGAAATGTGCACACCAATCAATTTACGGAACTCGGAGCAGTTCATTCAATTGAACGCACCAGCAAGTGGTCCAGTGGTAGCGCACTGGGATCAGTGCTGGGTTCGACTGGGAGCTCCCCAGGTCGAATCCCGGCAGCTGCAAAAACATCTGGTGGCCAGCGGCTGGCCACTGTTCCGTGAACAGGGATTAGTCGAGGTGTGCGAAAGCTGGCCCGGACACCCTGTGGTACTAGAAAGTATCTAAGACCAAAAAAAATAAAAATGTGCCCAACTATTTTATGTGAAAAAAATATAACTATAAGGCTCCGTTTGATAACAACATGAAAAATAAAAAGAAAAATAACTAATTTAAGTGAGAAAATGAAAAATAAGTTGAGGGATGTAGTGAGATTAACTCTTGCTTTTTGACTTCTTCCACAAAACAAAAAAAAAAGAGGATAAAGGACATATACTCACAAAAATGAGTATGAGTCTCAACTTATTTTCCATCTTCTCATCCAAATTAGTTGTTTTTATTTTCATTTTTGATGTTGCTATCAAACGGAGCCTAAGGCTCCGTTTAATAACAACATGAAAAAGGAAAATAAAAATACTTGATTTGGGTAAAAAGTTATAAAATAAGTTGAGTCATGTTATGAGTAAATGTCTTACATCATTCATAATTTTTTGTTCATCAATTACCAAAAAAAAATTCTTTATGAAAAAAATAACAAAGTAAGAAGACATCTCTCTACATGTCTTAACTTATTTTTCAAATTCTCACAAAAATCAACTATTTTTTTTTCCATGTTGTTATCAAACGCATCGTAATAGTTAATGATATATGTCTATTATTATATAGTAAAATGAATGAAGTAATAAAATTAATGTATTTTTTGTTGACTTTTATGAGTATTAACATATTTTATTCCCTCTAGATTGTTCTTCTTTTTTTTCACTGTGGGGTGTGCCAAGCCAAGGCTGTAGTGCAAAGCCAAGGCGATACTTGAAAGTCCCAATAACCTCTGCCTTTTATAATCTCATAGTTTGTTCTCAATTTGATATATGAGCTTTTCTTAACTAATTCAAAAGTCTATTTATGCATACCAATTTGTATTTGTATTTTATATAATTAGGTTGTTACCCTGTTCTTGTTTGTATTTTTGTTTAGTTTCATATATTTGAAGGTATATCACTTTCTTCTCTTCAAGTGAACATATTTACATGATTAACTTTGTATTAGAATTACTGTATTTACAATTAAATTAATTATATTTACCTTTGTATTTTCTTAAGTCTATCGATCTCCTGCTTCTCTAATTTTCAAGTGACTAAATGGTAAAGTTTTGCTTTAAAATTTTAATTTCGAATTTCAATCATTTTCCTTACTTTTAAGTGCCAAAGGTACCTCTATTTTATGAATGACATAATATATATAAAGGGCTATACAAAAACTTATTTTATAATCCTTTTAAAGTTTTTACTTGATTCTTATGAATTTTTTAAAAATATGGATTAATTATATTTTAGTATAACGTATTGGCACCGAAATTTCATTCAATATAAGATACTTTTTTTTTCAAATAAAGCAACTTATTTTATGTTTGTTTTCAAATAATACATCTATTAGTTTAGCCTTATAACACTGTTAATAGAGTGCTGATGTGGCATCTATGTGTATGCACAATCAGCTTATTAATATACAATAAGAAATAATTAAAAAAAAATCTGAAAAAAGGATTTAATAAGGTTTATATCCACATGTATTAAAGTAACAAATTTTTTATTTTATTTTTAATTACTTATTGCGTATGAATAAGCTGACTGTACATACGCTTTGTTAATGGTGTTATAAGACTAAACCAACGGATGTATTATTTGAAAACAAACGAAAAATACGTTGCTTTATTTGAAAAAAAAAAGCATCTTGTATTGCATGAAATTACAGTGCCAATACGTTGTACTAAAATGTAGTTAATCCTTAAAATATTGTTAAATTTTGGTTAGCATTATCATTTATTGTAATGCATACTAATTTTTCTTTTTAATTTTTTTAAAAAATATAATCAATCATTCAACAACGGTTGAAATAATTACAATTTTCAATATCTTTTTTGACAGATACAATTTTAATATCTCAATTTGACAAAGTTTGCGATAAAAAGTGTCACCAAGTTTTTGTGTTCATTATTTTTGAAATAATAGTAGACATATATAATATTTTTTTTAAATAGACTACAATAATAAAGTATTGATATATTCCGTCAATTAAATAGCCCACGCATCATGTAGGTTATTCACTGGTTTTTCAATTAAAATTATATTAACTATCTTATATTGAATTAAAATAAAAACTAGAAATTAGGTAGAAGGGCTTATTATACATTGATTTTTACCAAAAATCTAATGAATAATATTTTTTTGAATGAAGGGCCTATTTTTAATTGGTAATTTGAATAAAGGGCCTATTTTTAATTGGTAATTAGTGTAAGAGGCCTATTTTGTTTTATATTTTAAATGAATGTATTTGAATAAATTTAAATATCATTTAATTAATAAAAACATGTTATGTATTACCTAAATTACCCCTTTTTATGAATTTTTCACAAAAAATATGGACTGCAAAGTTCATATTGCAATAAAATATGAACTGCAAAGTTCATATTGCAGTGAAATATGTACTGCAATATGAACTTTGCACTAAAAATATGGACTGCAAAGTTCACATTGCAGTAAAATATGGACTGCAATATGAACTTTGCACTAAAAATATCGACTGCAAAGTTCACATTGCAGTGAAATATGAAATATAGACTGCAAAGTTCATATTGCAGTGAAATATAGACTGCAAAGTTCATATTGCAGTCCATATTTTAATGCATATTGATATTTTTTTAGTTTATTTTAAGGGTTGGGATGTCATTTTATAATGAAAAAAAAAGACACATGTCATATTATCAATAAAATAAAAAATAAGCCCTTTATTTAAAAAAAAATTATTCCTTGGCCTTAGTGTGAAAATCTTTCTCTAATAAGCCCTTTTTTTTAATTGCCCAAAATAAAAATTACTTACTTTCAATTTAATGCATTGCACATGCTTCTTAACTACTTAATTTGCCAACCTCGATGCAAATAAAATTGTGCAATATTCTTCTTCTTATAACAATAATAATAACTATTTTCAGAGTTTTTTTTACATGAAAAACTTTTCTACGAACAAGAGAAAAGATGATAAAATTGGGACAGATAGAAGTACGCTGCGGATACTATGAATTCATTCCATGGGAAAATTTGCAATCAAACACCGCCAAATGTGAAAAAATATTAAATAATTTTACAAGCAAAAGAAGTGGAATCAAACACGCCTTAAACAAAAGTTTAAGAAAGAAAGAAAACTAGAACGAAAACTACCAAACGATAATAGTAACATATAAATATAATATTATAGAATTGATATACAGAAGGAAGGTTGCGCCCAAGATGATGATAAACTCAGCAGCAGCAGAATGGATCAAGAAAGTAAAGTTACAAATTCGCTGACATATTTCACTGCTTCCAACACTCCAACCTGAAAATGGGAGAGGGATTACTATCCACAAAAATATATATAGAAATAGCAACTTAGCCTAGCCACCAGCTAGCTTGTATGTAAATAATATTATTAATAGCCAAAACTCCCCAAACACATCTAATTACTTAAGTTGTTCGAACATGATCTATTTGATCATCTCCTCCCCCCCCCCCCCCCCCCCCCCCCACACACACACACACACACACTAGTAAGGATTTTGAAGGTAAAAAAACTGAGTTGTTCAGATTCTTCTATCAGGGAAAATGGTGAGAGAGAGAGTGAGAATTAAGAAGGTTCACTCTACCATACATACAGTACCACCTGTTGCTTGCCTAAGACGATGTGCAGCCACATTTTACTGTATCTTCCAATAACAGAATAAGTACGACACGCAAATACCTACCAGCTCGTGCTAGAGAGACAGTGATCATTGAGTTTCTGTTTTCGAAAATAAAATGACACCCCTGAGGAAAAGAAAGTTGAATACTTGGGGGTTTAGGGCTGTTTAAAGATATTTTCGTTGTTGGTAGGCAGGCTAGCAGAAGGAACCACCAATAAAGTAGATGCCACTAGAAATGCATTTAAGGATTGAAATGAACATGAAAGTTCATACTACGAGGATGATCACTTCTTGTTAAGGATCAAGAATCATGAGTTAATCAATCTTGCGAATTAGTAAAACATGGGCAAATTTGCAGGACATGAACTACTCAAGGCCAACTCTCCCATCTACTGTTTGGATGATTGAGGATGAACATTAGCAGGTAAGTGTAAAAGTTAAAAAAGTTAATTAGGGATTTGCTCTGGATTGACACCATAATGCAGCATAGAGAGGCAGAACCTATGCATCTGAAACTGACTTGATGAATAACGGTGTGGAGAGAGCAAAGGGTTCAAGAAATAAAAAGATTCACGTCATCTTTAGCCGAGGAGGAGAGTGGCTAGAACTGGAAGTGATAAATATATGTACATGAGTGTTCTGGATCTGTAAATCCCATGTCAGTTCAATGAAACCTTTTACTTGCACTAATGCCTCCTTACAAATTACCTGTCCCTGCAAGATATTTTTAACCAGGCTACCAATTGTTGAACCATAGCCCATATGTTTGGGTGGCTCTTTTTTCTCAAACATAGTTCAACAGTTTGTACGAGTATTCCTCATAAATATGCGTACTTTGACTAGTTGAAGTTCGCAATTCAACCAGGGGACTCCACAAACTTAGAACGGATTTGAACCAAGCTTGTGAAAGCACGAGCACGGTTTGAGAGCAAATCAGTCATCCTAGGGTGACATATTAGAGCACTAAGGGTAGGACAACGCTTGGGCATGTACCGACATGCTGCTTGGCATGTGGGGCTTGACTGACATATAAGTCTTCCAAACATGACTTCGACACGCCCTGGACACCCCTCTTGTACCTCTTTCATTTGAATATGATAAAAAAACAAGGAAAAGACTTAGACCTTCCTCTTTTACAAAAAGAAAAAAGAAAAAGAAAAGGAAGCTGTTCTACTCAAAATTGCTGAAACCCAAACCCGTTTTCTTCCAGGCCGTCTAATCACCTAATTATTCTCTCCACAACACTAGGCCCCCCAAAAAAAAAAGAGGGTTGGGGGAGTTCTAACACTTTACCCTAAAGGCAGACCTGAAATTACACAAGCTGCTAAAGAAGCTCACGACTCACGTTGAATGGATTTGGACACCTTGTTGACACCATTTATACTTCTCTTACGCATATTAACCTTCAAACACAAGATCTTTTAAAATTTGTAGTGTTGCTAGACCATCGGCACAATGGAGGATTTAAATGGGGACCAGCGGGGTAAGTGCCCCAACTCATTTTTTTTTTGGTTATACATATGTATATATCTCACATTGATCAGATATATAATATATAGATGAACCATAAGCCATGCACTGGCAGTAGCCCAGTTGGTATTAATTGTGTTGTTGGGTGCAAGGTTCCCAATTGCTCTGACTATATTTTCATTTCCCTAAGCTAACTTTGTTTTAGTATTAATTTGGTGGTCGTAACTTATTTACTATGAAAATATTAGTCAAGTTTCATTCAGTTATCTTCTAACTTACATAAATATATAAATAAATGGTATGGCTATTAACGCTCAAAGTTAGTCTTGTAGCACTAAAATATGGTTTTTAGTGACACTTTTCTTGTATTTTTAGTACATATTATTTACATGCAATATTTATAGGGTGAAATGGTTAATAGCCATACCCTAAATAAAATACTATAAGTTTAATTCAATTTGTAAGATACGTAATAAGATAATTCGATTCCGACTATATTTATGTTGAGTTTAGTTGCTTCTTTTATAAAAAAATATAAAAATTGCAAGTGCTCCCCTACCATGAATTCCTAGATCCGCCAACTGACTGGAAGATCAGTCAGTTTTCTAAGAGGAGTAGGGAGGTAAGCGGGCGGCCACCCAGTTTTTTTTTGCATGTGCGCGAGCACGTGTGGTGTTTTTTTTTTCGTGGTGTTGGGGGGGGGGGGGGGGTATACTTATGCGACGCTGCAGGCAACACCCAACTCCTAGACAGGAATTCTTAGAGCACTGAGATCAGTAAACTACAAAATGGGAAAGACAAGGCTCCTCTGTACCAACAACATAACCCTTGACCTAACCTACCTCCTAACTCCTACAACCAGAGATTAGAAAAACAGGGACAATTGATTGCCCTAAAAGTGCTTCTTGTGTTCCCACAAACAAGCATTAAATAGAAGGATGATTGAAAACAAATCAAAATATTAAATCTTCTCGAAGTTTTCATGAACCCCTTCTCCTGATCTCCTCTACAGCCTTATCTAAGAAACTTCTGTTCACCCAATTATTGGCCTTTCAAAAAATCCAACTTTAGAACTGAAGTCTTCAACCCCAACTTTCCTTAATATCCTCTTACCGCTTTATAGCCACTAAGCAATATCAAAGATTTGTCAACCACTGACGGAGGTACTCTCAGAGGAGTAATAATATCGTTGGCCCAAAACTCCTCACCTTACTACATGCATTCTTCCTAGCAACAAATATGATAAAGGTTATAAGATATCTTTCCCACTACACCGCTGGTGTGAAATTACAGAAAGACCCCAAGGGAATATGTCATTGCTACAAGTAATTTATTGAGTGGAAAGGGTGTTAAACTGAAAGCGAATTATATAGAATTCCAAATATGCATCAAGTCACACCACTAGCATGCTTTTTGGAATATTTGGAGCTTAAGTTGCAAAAAAAGGATCTGCAAAGTTAGGGGTTGGAATACAGATGAATATAAATATGAATTCAATTTAAATCTTCAAAAAAATACCTAATGCCTAATTGTTTCAGGCCCTATTGATATTTAATTAAAAACTGACAAGCTATATGACCATCCGATTGCAATAATAATCTTGGAAAATATCAAACAAGCATAAAAGATATAACTTTTGCGACCGACAATTGAGGATAAATTGTCTAGAACACAAATACTGAGACGTTTCACCATTACTTTTCGTATACTAAATGACCCTTCTCAAGGCATACACAATAAGAACCCTAATCATCAGTAAACACTTAATCCCTCTAAATTTTCTTATTTCTCTCTTTAAGTTTCATCTATTTTTCGCGAATCTACCTCCAAATCATAAACCAAACACTGGAGATGTAACATCTTAATAATGATAACACAGATCACAAAACCTTTTGACCACAAACCAGATCACTGTAAACCACACACCCTATATATATAGAGAGAGATTTGTGCATATGTACATATGTACAAATATATTTCATTGTCCTGTAAATAGCAAAACCTGATCGCTGTAATCTCACACCAGATTCCAAATATTAGTTGTTTCTCTCTGTAGACAGTTTTTTATCCCTAGTCTTCTGTTTCTTGGCTTTCAATGGCAGAACACCAAATTTAAAATGCCTCACCCTATTTGATTTCTCAGGTTTGCAAAGGAGCAATAGCAATAATTCATGTTTGTTTATCTGGCTGGTCTCGTTGGCTCATGTTGAGGTGCCTCCTCTAGGCCTACTATCGGGTACTATATCATGACTTCCTTGATGGTTAGCATGGTTCTGCCAGAGTTTGAATGGCGATGGTTGATGACATGTTGAAGAGAATTGGGAGAATTGGTGAAAAAGATATCTCTATTGATAAATAAAGTTTAAAGAGAGAGAGAGATGCATAAAAATTAGGGTTTTGTGGAAAGGAGAAAAGAAATAAGATAATTTGGGTACAAAAGTGATCGAAATTTAAAGGAAGAAATGAAGAATAACCTGAGTTGGAAAATAGGAGGGAAAGCCTACTTTAAAATTTTTTGGGGGGTAAACTCAAATTCCGTACTATCACGGGGGACACTAATTGCAAACTATAAAAGACCCGTGAATATCACTAGTTGCAAGTCCCAGAAACAACAGATCCCTAGATAGGTAATAAACTAATAAAATAACAGCAAAGGTCTCTTTTTTCCTTTTCTCGTACCTTTCTTTTTCTTTCATTTAACAAAATAACGCTTCTGATTTAAACAAAGGAGAGAAAGATAATGATGCATCATTTTTCTTAAAGATGTCCACTTGTAATTAAGTACAAATTGTTGGGACTTATGGACACCACATAATTCCACATTGGTATGATATTGTCTACTTTGAGCCTAGGCCGCACGCATTTGCTTTTGGACTTTACCCAAATGGCCTCATGTCAATGGAGATATTGTTTTGAGTAAACTATCTTAATAGCCTTTAAACTAATAGTATAGTGTCACTTTATTTTTTAATAATTTTCTTAAAAAAATTATTAAAAAATAAATAAAAAAGGAAGAGAGAGGGAGAGAGAAACCAAATCAAACACAAAACCCGTCCACATACATACGTGATACATACATACATACATACATCTCAAAGACAAAACCCAAATCAATTGAATTGGTTGAATGGATATGGAATTTTTTTTAAAATAAATAAATAAATAAACAAAATGGATGTGGGTTTGATAGAGGATGTGATGATTTCGGGTTATTTGGTGTGAGAGAGAATGTTGAGAAACAAAATCATCACTTCTGGATTTATATGGTGAAAAAAAGATATGTGAAGGAGACTTTTTTTTTTAGAGAGAGGAACCATAGCCCAAGATTTGGCCCTAAAATTTCATTTAAGAGAGGAACCGATTGAAATAAGGGGAACGAAGAAAGAGTTTTTAGTCTGAGAGAGAGCAAGGAAGAGAAAGCATAAGAGAGAGAGAGAGAGAGAAAGATGGTGATGGTGATGGTGGTGGTGATGGTGGTGGTTGTGGTGGTGGTAGCGGCGGTGGCAGTATGTATTTGAAATTGGGGGCTATACGATTGTGTTTTGGAGGAGGTGGCCGGAGATAGAGGTAGAGAGAGGAGGTGGCCGGAGATGGAGGTAGAGCAAGAGAAGATGGTGATGTAAAGAGAGAAGATGGCCAGAGATGGAGGTAGATAGAGAAGTTTGTGATGTAGAGAGACAAGATGGCTGGAGAGAGGAGGTGACCGGAGATGGAGGGAGAGAGAAGATGGTGATGTAGAGAGAGAAGAAGATGGCCGGAGATGGAAGAGATGGAGGTAGAGAGATAGAAGATGTCCGGAAAGGGGAGGTCGCCGGAGATGGAGATATATATACATATATATCTGTTTCTTTCTTTCTTTCTTTCTTTTTTTTAAAACATTTTAATAATTTTTTAATTAAATAATCGAAATGACAAAAATACCCCTTATTTCCGTCCAACTTAATAGAAAACGTGGACGAAAGGGTCAAAGTGACACTCACTAATAGTTTAAGGGCTAAAGTGGCATGTTTTTTAGTTTGGTGGCCATAATGACACTAGGCCAATAGTTTAAAGGTCATTAAGGTTGTTTACTCTATTTTTTTTTATCAGAGACCAATGGAGATATTGTCCTTACTTATAAACGGCAATGTGGGACTTTGTTTGGACATAACAATCCTCTGCTCGAACAAAGGACCACGCCATTCCTAATGGCTTAAGCCTCCCCTCAAACGATGATAATTCATCCGTCCACTCTCTTACGCCCATGATTCTCCACCGCATTAAGGTACATGCCTTACGTGAAGCACCACCTGCTTCGAGTTTGATAGAGTAACGATGGATCCCATTGCGAGTTAAACGGGGCTCACTACTAGTTCAGCATCCAAGAATTTCCTCCTTATGGCGAAGTCTGGGTCCTCCCTCTGGTACCACTTGGTGGGTTCTATATATGGACACCACCTATCTTCACATTGGTATGAACTACCAACAACATAAACCTTGACCTACCGACCTCCTGACTCCTACAACCAGAGCGTAGAAAATCAAGCACAAGTGATCTCCCTAAAAGCCTTGAACCATATAGCTTCTTGTGTTCCAACAAACGAGCACCGAATAGAAGGAACATTAAAAACAAATAAAAAATGTTAAAATCTTCTCTAACTTTTCGTGAACCGCTTCTCCTCTACAGCGTTATCTAGATACTCCTGTTCACCCAATTATTAGCCTTTCCAAAAATCCAACTGTTAGGAACCAATGGCAAGCTCGGATATAGTCTCAGTGGTAGGGTTCTCAACAGATATAGGTCGAGGTCAGCGATAGTAGGTAATTAGAGGAGGTGGCAAGTTTGCAGTAGGAGCCACAGGGTCAAGAGAGCACATAACCTGTGGAATAGGACTGGCGTCTGATATGGGGGACTCACTAATATCAAGAGGACCCGCAGCACTTTCTAAAAAGGGAAAGAAGGGAATCGTCTCAAAGAAGTTGATGGTTGCGGAAACAAGGTATCGTTTAAGGTTCGGGAAAAAACAATGATATCCCTTTTGTAAGCAAGAATACCCCAAAAAGATACACTTGAGAAATTTGGCATGTAACTTATCTTTCTCTGGAATGAGGTCATGAACAAAATAAGTGCAGCAAAAAACATGAGGTTAGACGGGATAGAGAAGCTGGGTGAGAAATAACAGCATAATGAGGTATCTGATTTTCTAAAATTGAGGATGTCATCCTATTAATTAATTAAATAGCAAGCGGTGACAACTGCGTCTCCCCAAAAACGTTGCGGAACATAATTGTGAATAAGGAGAGTACAAGCAGTTTCAATCAAGTCTCTTTTTTTGTTCAGCCACTCCATTTTGTTGAGGAGTATGAACACAAGAAAATTGGTGTAGTATGCCCTGAGAAATCATAAAAGATTGAAAGGGGGCAGAAAAATATTATCATGCATTGTCACTGCGGAAAGTATGAATAGTGGTGCTAAATTGGGTTTTAATTTTTGAGCAAAACATTTGAAAGATGGAGAATAACTTGGAACGATTTTTCATTAAAAATAACCAAGTGCATCAGGATAAATCATCAATAAAAGTGACAAAATATTGAAATCCCAAAGTTCTCTTGACAAGACTAAGACCCCAACATCAGAATGAACTAAAGAAAAAAGTGACTCTGCTTGTTTATTAACATGACTGAGAAAAGAACTACGAACGTGTTTTCCTAACTGACAAGACTTACACTCTAAAGATGACACAGGAGAAAGACTTGGCACCAACTTTTATAGTTTTTGTAGGTTGGGATGGCCTAAACGCTGGTGAATGAGTGTAGGTGGATCAATAGCAACACAGGCTACAGGGACTGGTGGTGGGGTGGGGTAGTATAGACCACGGTACTTATGTCCTACTCCAATTAACTTCCCAGTATTCTGCTCTTGCACAAGAACCGAATTAGTCACAAAGGTAACGGAATAAGGCAAGGTTTGGGTTAATTTGCTAACTGAAATCAAATTGAAAGGACATCCAAGCACAAAAAATGTATAATTTAAAGAGAAGGTGCGCAATGATTCGGCCTGTTCAATGCCTTTGACTTTAATTTGGGAGCCATCAACTAAGGGAACAATAAACAATGAATCAGAATAAGTAATAAAACAAAAACAAATTCTTTTTACCAGACATGTGATTAGAAGCACCAGAATCAAGAACCCAAGATCCAAGAGATAATGATTAAGAGATGCAGGTAACATGGTTACCAGTTTGATTTACATAAGCAATTGAGATGGACCGCTTGTTCTCTTGGAATTGCAGGAACTCAGCGTATTTAGTGGCAGATACGAAAAACCTAATGATTGATTATTTACTTGGAGTACCTATTAGAGACTTGCAGTATAAGCCAAAACACTACTAAACTAATGCTGGGAATAGAGTAGCAATATGTGAGAACACATATCTTAAAGAGACGATTTGGAAAAAGTGGATCTGAAAACGTGAATAATAAGTGAATAGTAACGGTGACAATGCCAATGAACAGTAACTCTCTTTTTTTTTGCACGCGACAGCTAAGGTTTACACAATGGGATAGAAACATAGCAGCTAGGGTTTACACGCTGGGATAGAAACATAGCGGCTAGGGTTTGGTTACTAGGTGAGAATCTAGTCCCTCTGATACCATGTAAGATTATGAGAGATTATGAGAAGAATTGTTATTAATTATTGAAAAAAGGAGTGCATCAATATATATGCAAGAGAAAGACCCTAAAAATAAGGATATTTCCTTCTTATAAGGATTTCCTAAGCATCTCCTAAATATACACATTCTATAAACAACATATATACAAATCTCAATAGTAGCATCCAAACGTTTATAGCCAATTGGGAATATAATAAACCTATAAGTTGTTATACCTAAAAGAGCTTGAAGAACATGAAGAAATTCTTGAGGCTTCTTCTTAAAGCCCATGCTGTATATGGCAAAAGGATACAAGTTTCAGACCACAATGTCAAAAGATGAAAATATAAAATACTAGCTGGTTTTGGTGCCTCCAAGTTTTGATAATTTAAACAAAGATGGGGCAAAGCAATTGCATGGGTCTATTGTTGAACTTGAGTTGGATTACACATAAGAAAGGTTATAATTAAAAGGTTAAAAGGGTCTATGCTAATAGGCTTAAGTAAGTCAAAGAAAAACAGATTATCAAGGTTTAACTAGATTCCCCAGAAGCCTTTGCAAATTTACAAAATACATAAAGCATAGCAAAACAGTTCATTAAAATTAAACGGTGAAAAGGAAGGTGAGAGAGATGAGGAGGTGGTAAGACGATGGGAGAATTCATTTGTTTAGAAAAAGAAGGGGGTATCATGAAGACGTATGCGGAAGGAAATATAGTTATGATGGAAGAGGATGATGATGGAATTTTAGATTTTGATAGCTGAATTGGGAATTTAGAAACTTTGGAAGCTGATGATGATGGCACTATTGATGAATATAGTTTCGACAGAGGAAAATGCAGAAAGGCAAGTTAATTTTTATCAAGACAAAGTTGGTGGCTTGTTTGAGGGTGAGGAGCAAGCCGCGGAAGCTAGCAGTAGAGTAATTACCAATGCGACAATCTGTGTAAAACGATCTGCACCTTCAGCTCCTCTTTACAAAACAGTAGCTAATAGACCAGTGGCGATTCTTTCTTACTGTTTTTGGCAGAATCCATATTCAGTTTTCACTATTTATGGCGGGCGCGAAGGGTCTAATCTAGTTCGGAATAAGGCTATAATATTAGTTGATTACAAAGAGGGAAATTCATCAAGAGGATTTCAAATCAAGGAGCCGAACATTGCGCGGTTAGCGTTGGTAAGGGGTGAAGGGAAGAATAGCGCTGAGAATTTGATGGTAAAGAACAAAAAATCATAGCTTTTGGCGGCACCTCCATAAATAAATTATGAAGAGTCATAGAGAAGACATAATGAAAACCAAAGTTTGTATTACAACAGCACGGGTAACCAGGAGACGAGGGGGGAGGAATTATGGGTTGGTTTGAACGAAGAAGAAAGGGAGAAATTTAGCTCATTATTGGACAAGATGGGAGTTCGAATGGTGACATCAGTGGAGAAAAAAACAAATAGTGAGAGAAGAAGGGGGGACGGAAAGAAAAGGAGTTAGGGAATTACGGAACTTGAAGTGTGATGTTAACTACGATAGGGGAGGGGAGGGGAGGGGAGGGGAGTACAAAGGGGTGTCCGAAGTTTTCAATGAAAATGATAACATAGAATGTGCGGGTGTTAGGGGTAAGGAAAAAATAAGAAATATCAAGGTGATAGTAATGAGGGAGAGGCCAAACTTAGTAATTTTGCAAGAAACAAAAAAAGAAGAGATTTCTTGGGATCTTGTTGGGGCTGTATGGGGGGTAAGAGTCAAAGATTGGGCATTTTTTCCATTAGAGAGGAGATCGGGGGGCATTCTAATTATATAGGATGAAAGGCTGATGTCATGCGAAGAGTGTGTTAAAGGTAATTTCACGCCCCCAGTCAAGTTAAAACCAAAGCAAGGCGAAGGTTGGTGGTTTTCGGGAGTTTATAGGCCATGCCGATATAGAGAGAGAGCTTATGGGAGGAATTGGCTAGCCTTTATGGGCTATTGGGGAATAAATGGTGTTTAGGGAGGGACTATAATATCGTACGTTTTCCGTTGGAAAAAAAAGGAGGAGGTGATAGATGGTCGAGAAGTGTGAAAAAGTTTGTGCGATCCAATGATTAACAATGCTAGTTTCACGTGGTCAAATTGAAGGGTGCATTCATGATTGGATAGATTCTTGTTCTCCTCTGATTGGGATGATTTCTCGTTGGCTAGACAAGAGACCCTCATTAAAGTGGTGTCGGACCACTTCCCACTCATTTTGGATACTAGTCCATTCAAGTGGGGCCCACTCCATTCCGATTTGAAAATATGTGGCTATGTCATACGGACTTTGTGGGTAAATTCAAGGAGTGGTGAGAGGAGAGTTCGGCACATGGGTGGGAGGGTTTCAAATTTATGAAGTGATTGGAGCTAAGGTGAAGAGGTGGAATACAAAGGTGTTTGGGGACATGAGGGTTAAAAAAGGCCAAATCATTAGAGGATTTCAAGAAATTGATGATGAAGAGGTTAACAATTCATTATGCGGTGACATGATTAGCAAGAGAATGAAGCTTAAGGAGGAGTTGGATGACTTATTATTAAAGGAAGAAATTTCATGGAATCCGAAGGCCAAGGTGAAAAGGGAAATTGAGTGGGATGCAAATTCTAACTTATTTCACCGGGTTGTCAACCACAAAAAAAGTGAATATGCTTATTTGCAAGCTAAAGATGGAGGATGGATCAGTTGTAGTGGAGGAAGATGAGATTGAGAGGGAGTTAATTAACTTCTTCACAAAATTATATTCAAAGAAGGAGGGGATTCGAGTGGGTTTTGAGGAGTTGGATTGGGCTCCTATAACGGCCGAAAGTAGCGAATGGCTTGAAAGGCCTTTTGAGGTGGAAGAAGTCAAAAGTTGCTATTGAAGCTTATGAGGGAGATAAAGCGCTAGGGCCAGATGGATACACAATGGAGTTTTTCAAAAAAAGGGTGGGAAGTAATTAAAGGAGATGTAATGAATGTGCTGAGAGAATTCTTTGACAATGGGGTGGTAAATGCATGCACAAATTCCACTTATATATGCTTTATTCAAAAGAAGGCCACTTCACTTAAACTTAAGGATTTTTGGCCTATTAGTCTTATCACTAGCCTTTATAAGGTATTGGCTAAAGTCTTATCCTTAAGATTAGAGGAAGTGATGTGTGAGACGGTAGGGGCAGCTCAAGGGGCTTTTGTGAAGGGTAGGCAAATCTTCGATTTGGCACTTATCACCAATGAAGGGGTGGAGGAGTATAGAGAAGGGAAGAAGAAATGAGTAGTATTGAAAATAGATTTTGAGAAGGCTTATGATCATATAGAATGGGGCTTTGTGGATCATATTTTGGAAAATAAGGGTTTCGGGTGTAGGTGGAAGAGATGGATTAAAGGTTTTCTTTCATCGGTTAACTTCTCGGTGATGATGAACGGCAAGCCAAGAGGCAATTTTAAAGCATCTCGGGGTATTAGACAAGGGGACCCACTTTCTCCATTTATCTTCGTATTGATTTCAGATGTGTTGAATAGGTTGATGAAGAGAGTGAAAGATAGAGAAGTGATTGAAGGGTTCTCCATTGGGAGGGAGAGGGTAAGTCTATCACATTTACAATTTTCCGATGACATTATATTTTTCCTTGACAATAATACGGAGAAAATTTGCAATCTCATAGGCATATTGGATATTTTTGGGTATGCTTCGGAGTTGAAGATCAATTTGCCGAAAAATGAAGTGGTGGGAATTAATATGGAGGAGGAAGAGATGAAAGCAATCGGGGATAGTATAGCATGTGAGGTGGGATCTTGGCCGATACCGTATTTGGGTCTACCATTAGAAGATAATTCGAGAAGAGCTAGGTTTTGGAGTCCGATAGTTGAAAAAATTGGAAGACGGTTAGAGGGGTGGGTAAAAGGGTGCCTTTCTAAAGGATGGAGGTTGACCTTAATTCAATCGGTGTTAAAGAGCATGCCTATTTATTTTTTATCTCTTTTTAAAATTCCCGTGACAGTAGCTAAAGTTATTGAGAAATTGTTGAGGAATTTCCTTTGGGAAGGTTTTGATAAAAGGAAATGAGTGCTTTTGGTGAGGTGGGATAAGGTTACTAAAAGTAAGAAGATGGGTGGTTTAGGCATCGGTAATATAATTAAAAGAAATGAGGCTCTGCTAGGCAAGTGGATTTGGAGATTTCCACTTGAGCAAAATTCATTTTGGCATTCGATCATTAGGAGTTAGTACGGCATCCAAACTAACAAGTGGGATTCCAATGTGGTGCTAAGAGGATCGTTCCGTAATCCATGGAAAGCTATTTCTCTGGGGATAGGGAAATTTGTGGGATACATTTGATACAAGGCTAGTGATGACGAAAAAATCCAGTTCTGGACAGATTGTTAGGTGGGAGATTCCTCTTTGGCATTCCTTTTTCCGAGATTATACAAAATTGCCTCCAACCCAGATTCTCCCATTGCATCTAATTTAATATGGGGGAGAACTCCTCTTATTCATGGGATATATCATTCCGGAGGAACTTTTATGAAAATGAAATATCTGACTTCATGAATCAGTGGAGGTGGTAGGTGCTTGGAAAGTGAATAGATTAGAAAGGGATTGTAGACTTTGGGTGGGTGAAAAGTCTGGTGTATTCTCTTCAAACTCATTCTTTGAGAGGTTAACTTCTTTTGATGAGGAGAGGCCCTTCAATCCCTACAATATGATTTGGAAAAGTGGGGTTCCCCCGAAAGTTAAAGTTTTAGCCTGGTTATCTGCTAGGAGGAAGGTAGCTACGTACGATGCATTGCAATCAAGGAATCCATTTTTGCAAATATCCCCAACTTGGTGCACTTTATGTAGAAGGGAGGGTGAATCGATAGATCATTTATTAATGCATTGTCCGTTTGCACAGTTTATGTGGAATAATATTCATAGGGAATTAGATTTAGTTGTTGTACTCCCATATTCCTGGTTCAACTTGTTGTCTATTTCATGGAGTTGGAAGGGGAATAAGAAGAAATCCAGAATTTTGTGGAGGTGTTGTTGTTTGACCGTGATGTGGTGTTTATGGAAGGAAAGAAACACCAGAACTTTTGAAGACAAGGAGAAGAGCATGGAGGAGACCTGGCAGATAGTTAAAGCACTGGCTTCGCTATGGGCTTTTTCATTTAAAGCATTTGGCATTCTATCAATTTCGGATATATCCAGAGACTGGGTAGCTGCTGTACTCTAGGCAGTGTTTTAGTGTTCTCAGGGATGTCTTTCTTATTTAGTATTTCAGTTTTGGTTTGTTTATAGTCTGGGTTTAGTTTGATTGTTCTCATGTCCTTTATTTAGGTGGTATGAGGGACATAGGCCCATGTATTTTGCTCTCTCAGGCTTGACTGTGGACTACTCGTCCTCTTCCAGTCTATCCTGTTTGTATTGGTTTTAATTTATCAATATAATGTTCTTTGTTTCTGAAAAAAAAAAAAACACTAGGTGGTAACCGCTCAAGAACACCATATAAGCAATCATAGATCCATCATAATGAATGCACACACAACATTCACTACATCTTCAATACTGAATAGATTAAAGTAAACTACCAGACAATTCAAATAATTTAAAAAAATATTATGGCTAGATTCCACTTAGCACCCATGTCTTGTCAAAATTGCAGCCACATCTGTTGTTCAGTGAAAAGCAAATAATTTGCTACCAGAAACCATTAATCAAGCCCAAGACTCTAAATGCTAATAATGCCACCACTGGCCAAATATTGGCAGGCATACTTTCAACTAAAGTAAAGTTATTAGAGATTATAATATAGAATATAGCGCTTATTTATAGTGAGACATTATATGTAATTTGATTATTGAGGATATTTTAGGGAATCTTATTATGTGATGTAAACCCTAGTTGACTATTGTGTATATGAAGATATAGTGATGGGGAGAGATACGAATTTCACATTCTTCTTCTCTTTATTTTTTGTCATATATAATTCAACTTGGTATCAAAGGATTCAAAAAGATCCTCTTTTTCCGCCGCGGGCAACGCACTTGTCGTCCGCTAGATGGGATTCTTCTTTTCGTATATAATTATAAATATATAGTCCCGTCTTTCTGCCTTAGTAAACAGTATTGTTAGAATATCAACACCAACCACCTTTCTAGATGAATGGTGGTCAACACCAACCATGCACCACCATTGTCAACACCAACCAACCACACACCAACTCCATTCTTGTATATATATAGCCTTAAGCTATTGTATAGATATCATCAAATCAATAATATAAAACTTCTTCTCCTCCTCCATTTCTAGCATGGTATCAGAGGAGTTTTAATTCTCTTCTTTTGCCAACCAATCCACAAAATCATCCCACTGCAGAAACCAATTAAACAAAGCAGAAACCAACTCAAATACTCAATAAAATCAATCAAATGCTCAAATCAACTCAGTGCACCTTGACATCTATCAAACCACACCTAATCCATCCCAATCCACACCATCCTCTTCATCTTGAAAAGACGATTCCAACGCCGAAAGAATCAAATCCAACGAAGGTCACACGCGCTCTCACGTGCCGTCGGAAGAATCCAGGCAACGTTCCGCTAATTCCACGTGCCACATCCAGTCAGCATACCACGTGTCTGCCACGTCAGCGTTGACCTGTCCACGTCAGAGCTGACCAAAGCCACGTCATCATCCACATCAGCAGCCCCGTCAGCAACAACACCAGCGTTGACCGATGACACGTCATCTTTGACCAGTCAATATCGCCACATCAGCAACTAGTCAATAGTTTTTGATATTTCTATTTTGGCCCCAAAATTTTTTGATATTTCTATTTTGACCCCATAACTTTCTGATATTTCTATTTTGGCCCTAGAAATTTCTGATATTTCTATTTTAACCACAAAACTTTATGATATTTTTCGTCCACATCCTCTCTTACAATTCGCGCATACTCTGATTCAGACTGGGCTGGTGACCTTACTGATCGACGATCTACTACAGGATACTGTATTTTCTTGGGAGATTCACTCATATCTTAGCGAAGTAAGAAACAGTCGCTTGTCTCTCGCTCAAGTAACGAAGCAGAATACTGTGCTCTTGCTGACACCACTCAGGAACTCATCTAGTTACGTTGGCTTCTTTCAGATATGGGAGTTCTTCAACCTCTTCCAACTTCTATCGAATGTGACAATCGAAGTGCTATTCAAATTGCTCACAATGATGTATTTCATGAGCGAACAAAACATATCGAACTCGACTGTCACTTTGTTCGCCATCATGCCTCTAACAATTCTATCAGTCTTGCCTTCATCTCATCCGAAGATCAACCAGCTGACATCTTCACTAAAGTCCGTCAACCTAGACAATTTCAAGATTTGCTTTTCAAACTCAAGATGGTTTCCAATTTGCCACCTTGAGTTTGAGGGGGGGTGTTAGAATATCAACACCAACCAACACCAACCATGCACCACCATTGTCAACACCAACCAACCACACACCAACCCCATTCTTGTATATATATATAGCCTTAAGCTCTTGGAAAGATATCATAAAATCAATAACATAAAACTTCTTCTCCTCCATTTCTAACAAGTATCATGAACCTGATTATGAATGTGAGGAACAGTGATTCGTGAACAGTGTCGTCCCCTACTGATTTTTTCAATGCACACGAATACAATATTAGGGTGAAGTTGCAAAATCCTGAGGTTAAGATAAACCCTAGTTGCCACTCTATTCCTAACATTCTTTGGATCTCTCGGCATGTCTTCTCCCCTGTTGGTTGGTGATTTTCCCCCTAGTTTGGTAGTTGTGCAGGCCTTTGGAGTCTCGTAACCATTCACTTTTTTATTCTATCTTAGTCTTCATTTATTCCGTGTTGTTTTACAATTTCACTTAACCCCCAGACCTAAAAAAAGATAAATGAAGTGTTTCATCATCTTGTTCAGTGATAGGATTTTTGTCTGTTTGTTAATAGGATTTGTTCCATCACTCCTAGTTGATGGGTGTTTGGTTTCGCCCTTTGTTTTTTGAGTGATGGTCTTAAAACCTTAGTGGAGGTTCTCCTTTATTTAGGATGAGCAGTGAAATTCCTTTTATTAGTGTGTTGATGTCGTAGTGGCGGCATGCTGTGTTGAAGCCGTGACGCGGCTTAGTGTTTGTCTAATGGATGATGAAATAGGTGTTGATTGGTGTTTAAAAGTACATCTTGTATGCGGTGCCACGTTTATTGACATTTTCTCAAAGGTCGGTGGAATTTTGCAGAAACAGTATAACAGGATTTTTTTAGAAGACTAGGGTCTATTGGAACATTAGTAATTTAATATATTGTCAATTTTAAGGTCTGTCATAACTCATAAAGGACATTTCTGGACAATTTCTCAAAAGTCTGGAATTTTGCAAGAAAGCAATGGGTATAACGGGGAATCTTTTATGAGACATGGGTCTGATTGGAAAATGAATATACAGTTGACAGGCACACACATACATGTAGGGGTTCCACACATATGATGCATTAAGACTTTCTAAAATTATCCCCATATGGATATTCCACCGTAGAAACAAGTCATTTCATCTTCAACCACCAGTCTTATGGAAAATGGGTACCTCAATCTCAAGTTATCAAAATGGAGCAAACAAAACAAATTGTGTTATGTCATTCTGCTCTTCTAAAGGCCATAATATTTTTTGCTACTACAAACTAATAATGAACCCATGTTGAAAATTTTCCCGTTCCCCAACTCATTAAGAACATCTCCAAGAGGCTCTTCAAGAGTTACTCTTCAAAATTGTACTTTGTGGACTTATGTGGTATTTTGAAGAGCAGCAGTTTTAATGGATCTCCAACTCACTCTCAAAGTCATGTGTTTCATTGTCCATGAGCGAACCATCTCTGTTTATTTTCTCTTGACTTTTCTTCATTTAGTTCTCTACTTGTTAATCACAGTCGCAGCCCACAACAAAATTTTGGTATCCTGGAGACATTCGTTACATAGGTGGAACAAACCTCATCGATGTACTGAATTCTACTCATTTCAAGCAAGTATTACTTGTATAATAAACATGTTTATTGTAAAGAACGGACTGAGAAATGTTTCGCTACATAGCTTCTTTCAAGTGATGTATTTTCAATCTGAAACTCTTCCCAAATAAAGCAACGTTTAAGTTCAAAATTAGTTCTTGCCTTAACATGTTTAACAAAGAGCTCAATGCATCCAGTTACAGATCATGCCACATAGGAAGACCAGTAACTGGATCCTGGATCCAATACGACACAACTTGATGAGTCTAAACAACGAGCTCAAAGCATCTAGGGAATACAGCCTTAATCAATAAAATAAAGTCATAGCTGCTCTGTTAATAAGAAACACCATGAGAACTTAAATAGCCATAAGGACAAACCGACCGTGAAAGGCCAGGGCCTCAGCTTTAATCAGAAGTTTTGAGCCCCACTCTTAGGTGGACTATTGAGTTCTTCTATAACATTGTCCAAATAATAAATCAGAAATGGGAAAATGAAATTAATAAAATAAAACAAAACAATGGTGAAACATGACCAGCTCAATGCCAAAGAGCCAATTGCTGGATTTTGAAGTCTGTCATGATTCAAGGTGGCATTCCAAGAGAAAAGAGGAAAAGAATATACAGGAAGCATTATTGGCATTTAAAATTAAGTAATTCAAGACTGACCTTGTTAACGGTAGCTTCTTGAAGATATTCATGCAAAAGTGGAAGTTCTTCTTTAAACAGGTGTTCGAATGATGAATGGTCACTGCACCATGTGTCAAATAAACGAGCTCAAAATTTCTATACTTTAGAAAAGAAAAATACAAAGATGTAGTTTAGGACCCTTAACATATTTGTGTGTATATGAAAGCATTGCAGGTATTTTGACTGCAACTGATAGTGGCTAGTTATAAGACGTGGAAGAAGAACAGAGGGGCACAACACCAGGAGAAGTTTTGGTGTACATCACTGAAATGCGAAAAGCTACACAAAACTCGGACGGAAATTGAAATGCAGAAAAGTAACAGACATCCATGAGAAAATTGATATTGCAGAAAGAAAAAAGGCGCTCAAATCTGGTTAACTTGCTCAATTGGGAAATTTTTACAGGAAACTAAAGGAATTTGGGAGGCTTGTGGTGGACATGAGAGAGCAAGAGAGGGGAGACGCGCAATAATACAAGAGCAAACCATAGAATGTGACAGAAAAATTTACTTTTAAAACTTGATCAACTTGAGTTTCTATAGGCATTTTTTACAAAAGAATAGTATTAAATGGAAGACCCCAGTACATAGAAGGAACAACATAAGGAGCAGCAACAACACGACAGACGTTAGAAAATTCTGCAAGGCTCCAACCTTCCTGGACCATAAGGAAATGAAGTGTGTTAAGGTATTGCACCATTTGCCCTATAGTTTGAACTCTATTATTTTTTATTTTCAAAATGTCCAAATATACCTGTCATTTGCCTCAATTTACTATGTAAAGAGAAGTACGGTTGAAGTTTAACAAAAACCCTTTTGTATTTGTTTTGTTGTTTTTCACTCACATTACTCTCAGCCTACTCTCTCCCTTGACTTATTCACCCCTTACCTTCATCCCCACCTCAATGCTCTCTTAGTCATTGACACAAAACCTCCATCTTTCCCTCCATCAATTATCTTTAAAAAAAATGCGAGTTTTCTGCAGACATCGCGAAATACCCAAATCAATATCCTAAATACCTGGTTATTAAAAAAAAAAAAACATGTCCTTTGCAGGGAAGAAATTTGAAGGCTGATTAAGCAAAGAAAATACCACCACCACCACCAGCATTAACTCCCCAAATAATGTTATCCTCTTGACAGTGAAAAAGAAGGAAGAGGGAGAACCTTCAAAAATGACGATTTATCCGAGAGATTCCAGTCATCGCTACGGCTCAAAAGATTCTAATCCTCATCAAGCAGACGGTGTACATGGAAATTTCCAAGGCTATCCTCCCAAATATTAATCTTCTCAGCATTATCCACTCTCTAACTCTATAGAACCATCTTCATCTGATAAAAACTTCTAAGAAATCCTTTTCGACATATTTTTGTAATCAAATAATCGTAGTGCTTCATATTGGTGATGACCTTTTTTCTGTGTTAAGAGCTATCTTCAATATTTTTATTTTTTTTTTGGCCGTGCCCCGGGTATCCGCACCAGGCCACCGCTGTACAAGGTGACTAAACCCCATGGCGAACGCATTAGCATTAAATGTCGGCCTGTTCTTCATGAGTGATGGCTGGCCCCAAGGTGTTGGTGCTGCTAGGATTCGAACCTGAGACCGGCTGCTAAGAACCTTTAGCCTCAGGCCGAATCCAGTAGACCAACCCCTTGAGGTTAGAGCATCTTCAATTGAATGGCTAAAATTTATTTTTAACTTTTTATCATGTATTTAATAAATTATTCTGAAAATAATGTAAAAGGCGATAATGTTTTTTGAAAAAAATCTAATGAATAATATTTTTTTTAAAATAAGAGTTTATATATTATTATTATTTTGAAATAAGAGCTTACTTATTAATTGTGTTTTAAAATAAGGACTTTAACCAAGTGCAAACTTAACTTTGCATAAAATCGTATTTAGTGCAAACTTAACTTTATAATCAAAAAAATTTAATGCAAATTTGTTTTGCATGATTTATTTATATTTTTTAATAAGTATATTATTATGTTTTATTCATAAAACTTTAAAACAACATCAAACAAATACAAATACATAATAATATTTAAAAATATAAGAAGTGCAAACTTAACTTTGCGTAACTCTAAAAAAATTATTATGTACATTTTGTTAATAAATAGGTTTTGAATATGTAATTTGTTAAAATTATTGTAAAGCATTGTCTATTAAATACTTATTTAAAATAATATGCTAAAAAACATGTAATGCAAACTTAATTTTATATGATTTCATAAAAAAATAAAATTTAAAAATCTACTGCAAAGTTAACTTTACACTCTTTTTAGAGTTTGGTCAAATATAGGTCCTTAATTTACAAAAATATTATTCCTTGATTCTTTTGCAAAAAAAAATTTTCGTACAAGCCCTATTTTTCAATATCTCATAAATTTTTAAAGTTAATAATATAAACCTTTCTAATGGTTTTTTTTTTAATAATTAAATTTTGACTAGTTACAAACTAATTAAATTAATTGTTTTTATTTTGTTTTGAGAAAAATGGGGGAAAGATTATCTAAATTTGAAAATATTATCTTCTAACTAATAGAATTACTGGTCCCTCATTTTAATTATTGAAGAATGTTGTTAACTTTAATTATAATTGAGGTAAATTAGTTATTAGTTAAATGGTTATTAAAATTTAATTATGCAATATTTTTAGTTAACATTGTTAAAATTAATTATAATTACTATTTTAATTATACCATAAAAAATACTCTAAAATAAAACGAAAGAAAAGTTGGAAGATTAACTGTTTCAAAATCTCAAAAATCAAATTATGTGGACAAATAGATGGAAAAAGAAAAAGGGCAACACTAATTACACCTACCAAAATATTCTTTTAACATTTTATCTTATTTAAGTGGGGTTTTTTTTGTATTTACACATTACTCATTTTTATAGTTTTCTTCGAGTACTTAACATCATCATTTATATTAATTGCTGTCATTGATACACGTAATTCCCCCCCCCCCCCCCCCCTTCCCCAAATACTTCCTTTAAAAAAAATGCTGACAATATTATTGATACGTTCCACTTTTTTATTGTTAATTAATGATTAAAATATCAAACTAAAATTATCAATAATTAATAACTCCAAATCATTTAAACTCAAATTAATCTCATTAATTAAAAATTATTTTCTTCATCATTCCTACAAATCATGATCCCTATCCACCACCCCTTGCCGCTACCACCACAACCACGATTAATATTCAATTTTCTTCATTTTTAGAAACCTATCACCTCTAAAGCACATATACTTTACTTAGGGTCGAAGTATCCGTATCAGATATGTATCCTGCACGGATACGGTGAGATACATATCGGATACGTATCCGAATATCCAACATTTTTTATTTTATTTTTTTTTAATTTCGGATACAGGAGGGATACAGGAGGATACGGTAAGGATACTTGCGAGATACGTCGAGGATACTTGCGGGATACGGCGGGGTAAGTTTTGTAAAAAAAAATTATTAGAACCGCTTTAAAAATAACAGATAATTCCTTTAATATAGAAACCTCTAAAAGATATTTATGTTTTTCATTTACAACTCAGTAAATAAGTTAACCCTTTTATCAGAAGATGAAACGATTAACCAAAACACTCCGTCTTTCGTCTACGATCATCGTTGTTTGGTCTCTATCCTTCTTATGGTATTCAAGTCAGAATATTATATCTACTTTTAAGTTATTATGCAATTAAATTGCTATGTCGTTTGCTTTAATTTTATGAATATTCATGATATTGTTCATAAATTTATAAAATTCTTATAACTGAATAATTATATATATATATTATAATTATTTTTTATTATCCGTATCCAAGAAGTATTGTATCCTATATTTTTCTAATTTTGCCGTATCACCGTATCGGTGCAGTGTCGTATCCGATACACGTATCTGTATCTGTATCCGTGCTTTATAGCCTATCACCACCTTTTTCTTTTTTATCATTACCTTTTAGTATATCATTTAGTACTGGGAAAAAAAATGTGTATAAAGGTATACTTGGTTACCCATAGCCGAGTTAAAGCTCATGTTGCTTGGTTGTTTATCACCAAGTTTAAGGCCATATACTCAGTTATATATCACCGATTTAAGCTTTGGGTAATTTTTTCAATTCCACTCGATTCTTTAAGTTCGAGTGACATGTGCTTTACTTTCGTTTGAGCATAATATGATGGACACCACTCGGTTTCTAGGAATCGAGTATACCTTCTTCCATGGCATTCTACTCTAACACTACTTCTTCCTAACACTTAATAATTAATTTTAAGATTATTTAATATTAATCTAAAAAACATTACACTCTATACAATTCAAAAATAAAATAAAATCATTCTACCCCACCCCACAAATCTCATTTTCAATCTTCTTCTTCTAACTTCTTCTTTAACAAATCAACCCATTGCCACCGCATCTTCTTCCCTAATCCCACCATTCTGCTCTCTCTTTGCAATTCAAACAAACACATAAGTTAATTGTTTCTTCTATCATCTTTTACACAAAATACGCAAATCTTCTTCATCGCAGATCTTTTGCCATAGATAAATGTGTACTTAGGTCCTAGAAACTGAATGGTGTACATTATATTCGGCCCAAAAGAACTGAGTAAAACACACGTCACTTAGTTCTTTAGAACCGAGTGGAATTGAAAATTTGACCCAAAGCTTAACTTGATGATGAACAATCAAGTATATGGCATTAGACTCGATAATAAACAACCGAGCAACATAAGCTTAACTCAGTTACAGGTAATTAACCGAATATACCTTCATACATAAAAAAAGAAAAAAAAGAAAAAAGAGCATACTGAATATTAATGTTAGTTGTAGCTGTGGCACCGGCGGTGGTAATGGAGAAGAATCATGATTTAGATGAATGATGATGATAAAGAAAAAGGTTTTTAATAATGAGGTTAATTTGGGTTCAAGTGATTTGGAGTTATTAATTATTAATAATTTGAGTTTAATATTTTAACCATTAATTTTAAAAAAATGATGTGTGAATAATGTCGTTAACCTTTTTTTAGTATGAGTGTTAGAGAGTGAAATAGTGTGTATTAATAGTATCCCCCTACATTAATAACTCAAATTAATACACCCAATCATGATCACTCCATCCACAAACCCACCCTACCACTCCAAGCCAATTCTTCCTTGCAAACACAACCATTGGATTCAAACACACCCTTTGCTGTCCCCTTCACTTATCATCATATATATCTTCTTTTTAATTTTCTTACAAACATTCCTCCATTAAAACAGCCGAGTGGAAAAAAAATTGTGTATGAAGGTTTACTCGGTGAAACAAAACTGAGTGTTTTGGTCCTTACTTGATAGAAAACAAACGAAAGAAAAATGAGAAAAAATTACACATATTCAGTGGACAAAAGTAAGTATGTGTACCATACCGCCATTACTCGATGGAATAAAATCAAGTATCTGCACCCTTCCTCAGTGAAAGGTTACCAAATGAAGGGAACTGCGCAAATTAAAAGAACTATAAAATTGTTTCCACCAATCAGCATTATGGCTGATAAAGCAAAAAATCATTAAATGTTGTTACAGTGCTACTAATGCAGATGATTGAAGTGACCGAGTGACAAAACAAGTGGGTGTACATGGTTTCAAGTGTTACAAAATGAATGACAACGTGTTACATACTCAGTAGAACAAAACCTAGCACTTTCTAAATCACCAATGAAAATTTGTACTCAATTCATATACATCGAGCACTTATGCTTTACTCGGTAACTTTAAACTGAGTAAAGTTTCATTTTAAGTCATCCATTATAGCTTTCAATCTACGGGTTTTAAAATATTTCAAGTGGGTTTGAAACTAAACTAGGATTTGAAACCAATCAAAGTTTGAAAGTTGTGTTTGATGAGAGAAAAGCTAGTGAAAAAACATGTATATATGTATCTAGATCTATATATACACATATGGCGGTGGTGGTGGTGGTGGTGGGGGCGGCGCTATTGTAAGGAATGAAACAAAGAAGAAGATTAGTGCATTACCAGAGCTTTGGCGGTAGTAGTAAAAAATGGAGGACATGAAGAGTGAAAACGGTGGTGCCTATAGTGGCAGAGGTATTGTAGTGGAGGAATAAGGTTAATGAAGTGGTTGAGTGTTTGTGAGAAAACTGGTAGGAGTGGTAGGAAGAGTAATATTAATTAATAATAATACTAATTAATCTAAATATAAAATATGGGAGTGATGGGAGTGGTGGGAAAAATAAAATAATATTTAAGGAATGTTAGGAAGAGATGGGGTGTTAAAAAGTGTTTTGGTGTGTGTACATTGTGCCACAAAAAAAAGATGATGAAAATGAGCGAGTATTAAATAACAAGGATAACACTCCATTTCGATTAAAGGAGATTTGATAGAAAGGAAATGATTAATTAAGAAGACAAATAATGGAATGTAATGGAATTTAATTTCATTGTTGTTTGTATAGTTAATGACGGGAATAAATGAATTAAAATAAATCTTGTTTGGATAAAAATAATAAACGAAATGAAATGAATGTGATTTAATATATTGTTAACAAATTAGGGTTAAATTTGGAATAATATGAATAAATTCATTAAAAAAAATTCACTTCCCTTCTAATCATCTCAATATTAAAAAGAAACAAAATGAATGAATATAAGGGATAGGCAATCCCTCTCATTCTCTCCTTTCTTTTCGACTCCCCCTCACAAATTTATCAAAATGAGAAAAATGTAATCCTTCCTCCACTTTTTCTTTCCATTCTTTCCCATTCCCTCAATCCAAACGAGCTGTAAAGTGGAGGAACTAACGGGGTGTATTTGATTCATATTTTAAAATATTGTCACCGACCTCCCATCTACATATTATTTCAAGTCCACATAGAATATGATAAATTTTAATATATACATTCTTTGTATATTTTAATGAGTCCACGGATACTTCTAATGACAAAAAATAAAATGAGAAGGGCTTTTCCTAAAGTGAAACAATTTTTGTATTGCACGGGCTTTTGTTAAAGTTAATTACAGATTAAATCGGATATTGATGGCGGTGAGCATTTGATAAGTATGCACAAGAGAAAATAAAAGCATGCTTTTTTATCGTGCCGTGTTGTGATGTGAGTCGTGTCTTGTGCCAGTATCTATGTTTCAGAGGTGAAAAGGAATTTAACATGGGTATTGGGAAAATAAAAAGCATGTTTTTTTCCATCTTGCCTAGGTCACTCTCGCGCATTTCAGTCCCTTCTATTATTAAGAGATCATTACAAAATTGGATATAAAACCGTTAAGGACTCGTTTGGTTCGAGTTTTGGGAAGAAAATAGGCATACTTGATTTCTGAAAAAAAAAAATTCCTAACATCTAGAATATCATACCGATATTTGGTTCAACCGGGAATATAAATGGAATAAAGTATCAATTACAAAAATACCATTCTTTTTATAAGATGAGAAGACATCTCTTACTAATTTTTCAAAAGAGACAATTACTATAATAAATTATAAAAATTACACATGCCTAGCTAATAACTATCCTACAAAAATTACAATTTTTGTAATTAAAAAAAAATTACAACAGGAAAAAAGAAAAGAAAAAAGTTCCAAATATTTTTTTTTTATTTTTGTGCACCAGTGTAACTAAAAATAAAAGTTCCAAACAATATTTTCATACACGAATGAAAAAGAATTATTTATTTATAAGGAAGAGAGTTATTTTAATCATAACATGAAAAATTAAGAAATATGCCAATTGATAATGGTCTATTCCTTATGAATTAAATGGGAGAACTGGGTGGGGGGAGAAAGTTTGTTCCTGTAATTATTTATTTCGAACTTAAAACTTGAACTAAATGCGGAAATCGTTTCGGAATGGAATTTAACATTCCTGAAATGGTTTAAATCTTGAATCAAACGAGTCATAAATATAATGGGGATGGATATAAGACCCCGATGCGGGTACACACCCACATTAACATTTTTTCGGGCCTTTTTATTGTTATAACATTCTTTTTGATTTGTATCACTCTTGACTCTACCCAGAAACTAATGGAAAAATACCAAGAGTTACGCTTTTGCTTATTTGCGTATAATTTAGGGGTAATTGGGCATAAGAGCCAATTCCAATAATTATATAATTATAAAAGACACTTATAAATTAGCAATGTAAATTAAGGGCACTATACAAAAAAGACACTAATGCCCTTCCTTAGTATCATAAGCATCTTGTTTGAGTACATCCACCTCTTCGTCCTTAACTCAAACCATGGATCAATTACTGATGCTATTGTGTGTGACTTACCGGAAGATTTAATTAAAATAAAGCCATATATATATATGTAAATTAGAGCAAATGTTTGAATTAAAAATGAGAGGGAATTATATTATATGAGACTACGTATGTGCATATGATCCAGTAAAACCATTTTATTATTTTTTTTCATGTTAAAACTAAAATCCATGAACAAGCCTTGAAATTAGCACAATTTTTTTCAAAATTAACTAATTACATGGTGCTAAAACAGTTTTAGCACCAATTGTCTAATAGTAGAATGGTGCTAAAAAAGTTTTAGCACCACATGTGAATACATATAACTAAACTAAATGTGCTAAATAGTTTTAGCACTTCATCTAATTCTACACATCAAGGTGCTAAAACAGATTTAACATCATTTTTGTCCAAAGTAACTAATCACATGGTGCTAAAACAGTTTTAGCACCAATTGTCCAACACTAGAATGGTGCTAAAAAGGTTTTAGCATCAAAGGTGAACACATATAACTAAACTGAAGGTGCTAAACAGTTTTAACACCCCATCAAATTCTACATATCAATGTGCTAAAACAGATTTAGTACCATTTTTGTCCAAAGTAACTAATCACATAGTGTTAAAACAGTTTTAGTACCAATTGTCCAACATTAGAATGTTGTTAAAAAGGTTTTAGCATCATATGTGAACACATATAACTAAACTGAAGGTGCTAAACAGTTTTAGCACCCCAACCAATTCTACACATCAAGGTGCTAAAACAGATTTAGCACAATTTTTGTCCAAAGTAACTAGTCACATGGTGTTAAAACAGTTTTAGCACCAATTGTCCAACACTATAATGGTGTTAAAAAGGTTTTAGCACCACATGTGAACAAATATAACTAAACCGAATGTGCTAAATAGTTTTAGCACCCAATTCAATTTACACATCGAGGTGCTAAAACAAATTTAGTACCATTTTTGTTTAAAGTAATTAATCACATGGTATTAAAACAGTTTTAACACTAATTCTCCAACACTAGAATGGTGCTATTTAGCACCATATGTGAACAAATATAACTAAACTGAAGATGCTAAACAATTTTAGCACACCATCCAATTCTACACATCAAAGTATTAAAACAGATTTAGCACATTTTTTGTCAAAAGTAACTAATCACATGGTGTTAAAATAGTTTTAGCACCAATTGTCTAACATTAGAATTGTGCTAAAAAGGTTTTAGCACCACATGTGAACACATATAACTAAACTGAAGGTGCTAAACAATTTTAGCACCCCATCCAATTATACACATCAAGGTATTAAAACATATTTAGCAAAAATTTTGTCAAAGTTAACTAATAACACGATGCTAAAATAGTTTTAGTACCAATTGTCCAAACACATATAACTAAATTAAAGGTGCTAAACAGTTTTAGTATCTCATCTAATTCTACATATTAAGGTGCTAAAATATATTTAGCACTATTTTTGTCCAAAGTAATTAATCACATGGTGTTAAAATAGTATTAGTACCAATTTTTTAACACTAGAATGGTTCCATATATTTGATTTAGGGTTCGTAAAAAAAAAAGTTACGATCATATTTTTTTCAAATCCCGCTGGGCTGTTGAAATTGGTCGATTTCGATAGCAAAAAGACCTCTGATCGTCTTGATTTTTTGCAAAAGTATAGTAACTTATTCTTTCGAATAACATATCCAAAAATCAGTCAAATCCAATGGTTCGATTAAAAGTTACATATATTTAATTTAGGGTTTGTAAAAAAAAGAGTTGCGATAAGATTTTTTTTTTACAAATCACGCTGGGCTATTAAAATTGGTTGATTTCGATAACAAAACAACCTTTGATCGTCTTGATTTTTCGCCTAATTGTAGTAATTTTGTCTTCCGAACAACATATTCAAAAATTATCCCAATTCAATAATTCGTTCAAAAGTTATATCCGTTTTACAATTGCACCTGCAGAAAAGAAAAAAAAAAGATGAGAACGGCGCTCCTCTCGACGATACGATTGGAGAGTCGAGCGGTGGTGGAAGAAGTGAATCAGTGGTGAGGAGGTCGGAGAACGAGGTGGTGGACAAATTTAGCACCAATAGAGTTAAAATCGGTAAAATACAACTGTTTAGGGGCTGAGAGAGAGGAGTATTGTTTAGGGTATTTTTGTCCAGTAACATTTATCATTTTCCTTAAAATAAGTTAATATTATGAAAAGTGTTCTTATTATAAAACCAAATTATGAAATTAGTACTACTTTTCTTTACTAAACATGAGTCCGTCCTTAGAGTTATAAAACATTACTTTTTCCTCCGTACCCTCTAATAAAGAAAAAATTTACATGAAAAAATAAAAAAGTAAAACTTAATCCCATCACATCTTTCAAGTTATTTTCCTACTTTTCACACAAATAAATTATTTATTTTACTATTTTTTATATTGCTATTAAACAGAGGTTAAAGATTGAATTTGTAATATTTAGTGTGTTAAATTGCTGGTTCTAAGGACAAAAATATACACTTTCTACTCAAGAACACAACCTTTGGCCCAATAGTTTCAAGGTCAAACTTTAGGGAGGCATCGGTTCAGATCACAACCCTTTGTTGATTGATACAGATGCTTGTTCTAACAGAGGTTTAAAGCCTTTTAGATTTGAACATTTTTGGTTAGACGAAGCTGATTTTCCAAAAGTGGTTGCAGATGCATGGAAGGTAGATTTTGACGAGTCTTATATGATTATTTTTCATAATAATCTGTGTTCTTGCAAATCAAAATTAGCACTACAGAGCCGAACTAAATTTAAAAATGAGGCAATTTTATTGAAGCAGCTAGAAAACTAACTCACAGAGCTTATTAATCATCCCTCCAATTTGCAATTTAGCTCTGATATTAAATTTGTAAACAAGAAATTACTGCAGTTAAATGTAGGGAGGAAAAATATTGGTGGGCTCGGTCTCGTATAAAATGGCTTCAGTATGGGGACAAAAATTCTAAATTTTTTCATGCTGCGACTATCCAGAGAAGAATAAGAAATAGAATTACGAGAATCTTGGATGATAATAGGACTTGGGTATCTAATAGTGTTGATATTAAATTGTCTATTTCTTCTAACTTTACTAATTTATTTGCACCAGATGGTTATAAAGATTTCTCTAGAATTCTTGAGTATATCCCTTCAAAAGTTTCAGATAGCATGAAGAAGGCCTTCTTCATCCAGTAACCTTTCAAGAAGTTAAAACAACTGTGTTTAGCCTAGGAGGAGTAAAGGCAGCGGGCCCTGATGGTATTCCTGGCAGTTTTTATCAAAAATTGTGGGAATATAATTAAGATAGATCTTCTTTGAGTAGTACCAAGTTTCTTTGTGTCCGATCGCATGCTAAAGAAGTGGAATGAGACTTCTATAGTGCTTATTCCCAAGGTGAAATCACTAAAAACAATTTCAAATTATCGCCCTATCAGTCTTATTATTTTTTCTTATAAAATTATCTCTAAGATTATAGTGAATCATATGAAACCTATTATCAATAATATTATTTCTCATGCTCAAAGTGCTTTTGTGTCTGGTAGATTGATACAAGATAATTTGATTGTTGCCCAAGAGGTCTTCTCTTTCCTTAAAAGGAAAAGAATAGGGAAATCTTTTTGTGGTGCATTAAAGCTTGATATGAATAAGGCTAATGACAGGGTGGACTAGGCTTTTTTGAAAGCAATCTTGCTCAAGTTCGGTTTTAATGTTCATTGGTGCAATTTAATTTATGAATGTATCTCCACATGTTCTATACGAGTGCTTCTCAATGGTAATCCACTTCCGGCTTTCATACCCGGGAAAGGCCTTAGAGCAGGAAGACCCATTTTCCCTTTATTTATTTATTTTAGTCTCTGAATGTCTATCTATTCTAATTGATAAAACTATTTCTAAAGGGTCTTTTACCGGTATTAAAATTCCTAGAAACATTCCTTATATCTCTCATAGTTTGTTTGCTAATGATGCTTTATTCTTTTTTAATGGAGATTCAAATTTGTGTCACTCATTACATGATATTTTGCAAACATATTGTGGGGCTTCATGTCAAGTTATAAATTTTCAAAAGTCTAGCATTGTCTTTAGCAAGAATACCCCGGAGTCTTTCAAGGTAGAGGCAGCTGCCATTTTTGGTGTTCCGATTGTAGATGCTTCTGGCAAATATTTGGGCCTTCCCTCGGATTGGGGTAGGTCTAAGAAACAGGCTTTAGTGTGGCTAAAAGATAAAATCTCCAACAAGTTATCTGGATGGAAAGACTCTTTTTTGAGCTAAGCGGGTAAAGACGTGTTGATAAAATCTGTAATTCAAGCTATTCCTATCTATACAATGTCAATTCTTAAATTTTTGGACTGTTTTTGTAAAGATCTAAATATGTTAGTTTCTAAATTCTGGTAGAAAAAGACGAGTTCTCACGGCATTCATTAAAAAGCTTGGTCGCATATTGGTAAACCCAAATGTGTTGGTAGATTGGGTTTTAAAGATTTTAAAAATATTAATTTAGCTTTACTTGCGAAACAGGCCTGGCGTTTAATGATGTATCCTAATTCTTTATGGGCTAAAGTGCTAAAAAGCTTTTATTTTCCTAAGAGGAGTTTTGGGATGTACCTTCTAATAAAACTGAATCGTGGATTTTTCATGGCATTCTCTATGGTAGGGACTTATTGAAAGCTAATTGCTTTTGGAAGGTTGGGAGCGGAGGTTCAATCAATATCTGGTCATAAAATAAACCGAATAATACGGACTATTATAAGAACTATATATGAAGTCATAAAAGAAAAGGAAAGAAAAAAAGGAAATAGAGAAGCAATAACAAAATTAAATGATTTTTTAGTATGAATTTAAAAAATAAGTTTGAGTGATGCCGTGATGTGCTCATATTCATTTTTAAGAGTAAATATCCGCAATCCTTCTTTGTTTTTTGTGAATAAAAATCTTTCTCACCCCCAAAAAAAAAATATCATGAAAAACGCGAAAAAGTTTGAAAATATCACATGATATTACTTGAGTAAATAGCTCAAATGATCACTAAACTTTAAGTATAGTACCATTTTGACAATCAAACTTCAAAACCAACCCTTTCGTCCATCTAACTTTACGGCGTGTTTTAAATTGCTCATTCCATCTAATTTAAGTGTTAACTTAGATGGAATAAAGTCATGTGCGAGACACATGACCTTTTTTTATCTCCCTTTATTACAAATAATTAACAAACCCTCTCTTTACGATATTTTTATCAAATTGCATAAAAACCACCTCTTTCAACTAAAAAATGGGTAACCTCAAATGTGGCTAATCATTCGCAGAAATTACCATGTTTCATCCACAAATTTTTTTTTCTTTCTTTGTACAAAAAAAAGAAAGAAAGAAAGAAAGAAAGTGTTCGTCTCTTATTTTTTCTACAATCCTCAAGATACTCAATTGATTGGCCCACGAGGTTACAGTTTTTTGGTATCTTTTGTCCATCCAACCCACTTGTGCTACCTATGTAATTACAGTGTAAGCTCTTTAAATTAATACTCGATTAATTCTTACAATTGGTTGGCAAGTAAATGGGTTATGTATTTGGTTGAATATAATGGTTTTGTTTCTAAAAAAATATAAATTATGTGGGTATTATGATGCCGTGAATTACTTGGAAGATGAACTGAAACGTATATACTTATCCAAGTACTTGGAAGTAGCATATTTTGATGATGGACGTCTTTCACTGGACCAACAAAACAAAATGGTTGGGAGGGTCCGGTAACACCAATAAAAAGTACGATACTATGTTTATGTAGATGGATCCTACAATATTATTGTTACTAGAAAAAAGAGGATGTTAATTAGCACACAAGATCATTGACAATTATACAATTAAAAAGACTATCATAGCAAGGAGAGATTTTGTATTTTTACTTCACATTTTAAGTGGTATTTTGCCACAAACATTTATTTTTCTTTGTATTTGCACCTCATTGTTGTTGGATTCTGTCAAGATCCGTTAAGTACAATAAAAGTCAACGATTTTGCCATTTTTTTCACTTCATTGTAATCTCACCTTATACAATATACAATAAGACAAATTAAAGACAGTGTATTCAAATTATATATGCCTTCTCAAGTTTCTTTGTAACTTTTATTGGCAGAAAATTGAAGGTATTGTCATTGACCACACATAATTAAAATTGGAATAACACAATAAGGTATCGCCATTGATTTTGATATAATTTTATAACAGAGAGCAAAATAATAAAAATTAGGGGTGGAAATTGGTATGGCAAAAACAGAAACCAATTTGAAAAAATTGGTTTTAGTTTCATATATTAAATACCGAAAGCATGAAATACCAAAATTGAAAATATCAACTTTGTTTGGGTTGGTTTTGGTTTTAATGTTTCAAAAACTGAAATACCGACAAAACTAAACCTAAAATAGCAAAACTTAAAATACCAAAAATAGCTAACCAAAAATACGCAAAATAAGGGTAAATAATATATTTAACTATATTAAATCAACTGTTGTATTTGAGACGATATATATATATATATATATATTATAAAAAATCTTTAGCTTTATATAGTATGTATATAATTTTAAAATGTTATATGGGTGATAATATATATAAATTTATTTAAAAAGACACACGAAATATTATAAGAAGATTATTAGTATACTTATAGCCAAATTCTTAAAGTTTGTATTCGTTAGTTGAAAGTTTTGCATATTTTGAAATAAAGTTAGTTCAAAGTTTTGCATATCTCATATTCTTTGCATTCAGAAAAAACATGCTAAAATAAAATTATTTGTACATATCAAAAATAAACCGAATAATACGGACTATTATAATAACTATATAGGAAGTCATAAAAGAAAAGAAAAAAGGAAACAGAGAAGCAATAACAAAATTAAATGATTTTTTAGTATGAATTTAAAAAATAAGTTTGAGTGATGCCGTGATATGCTATTTATCTCATATTCATTTTTAAGAGTAAATATCCGCAATCCTTCTTTGTTTTTTGTGAATAAAAATCTTTCTCACCCAAAAAAAAAATATCATGAAAAACGCAAAAAAGTTTGAAAATATCACATGATATTACTTGAGTAAATAGCTCAAACGATCACTAAAACTTTAGGTATAGTATCATTTTGACAATCAAACTTCAAAATGAACCCTTTCCTCCATGTAACTTTACAGCGAGTTTTAAATTGCCCACTCCTTCCAATTTAAATGTTAACTTAAACGGAATAAAGTCATGTGCGAGACACATGACCTTTTTTTCTTAAAAAAATAAAAAAGATGGTTCAAGTATCTCCCTTTACTACAAATAATTAAGAAACCCTCTCTTTAAGATATTTTTATCAAATTGCATAAAAACCACCTCTTTCAACTAAAAAATGGGTAACCTCACAATTTTTTTTTCTTCTTACAAAGAAAGTGTTCGTCTCTTTTTTTTACTATAATCCTCAAGATACTCAATTGAAATAGTTCTCGAACAGATAGTAATATTAACCGCCACAACATAAATGACAATTTGTGGCAAAATGTACAGAAGAAAAACAAAATAATCTAAAAATGAGCAATTATGTTATAAAACAATAGTATCAAATACTTTTTACCGTTAAATATTTAATGAAAATCTGGAAGCGAAAAAAATAAATTACCTTTCACACTTTAAAAATTACTATAAAATAATTTGTACTATATATAAAGCGTGAACAAGGGTGTTTTTGGTGGCAATGTCTAAAATATCATTCACACTTTAGAAATTATTACTATAAAATAATACTTAAACATAATAAACACAAGTCATTATCAATTAACCAAACACCATATTTGTTTATTTTATTTTGCAAACTTAAACATAATGCGAAAAATTACCAAGTATCATATTGTAACGCATCAAGTGAGTGTGAATAATTTAACCTATTTTTAAATAGTTATCTAAATATGATAAGAGAGTGCCAAAAAAAAAAAAAAAAATTAAAATGCCAAAGCTCACGCCTGCATCGCAGAGGTAACTGCTTCTATTAGAGCATTCACAACTGTATATATTATGTATAGTGTGATAATATAAATATAGGGTTTGGATATTAACACTAATAAATTATTCTTAACACTACACAACCTATCGCAAATGTAAATCATACATACCTATTTGCGATTAAAAACACAGACGAGCACATCAAACAGTTTATTAATGAAGATCGAAAAACTTGGAACATCCCTCTTCTTATTCAAAAAACAGTTCCAGACTTCTTGATTCCCTTCATCACCGGAACCCCTTGCTTCTCAATATGGACCAGAATTGTATAATATGGAACCCAAGTGCTAATGGCCAATTCATGGTTAAGTCTTCGTACTAGTGATTATTGCTCAAAAACAAAACAGCAGTCTTTCCCCAACTCCCTTGGAACCGATTTTGGAAACTTCCATGTCCACCTAAAATTAAAACCTTTCTATGGCAATTTTTGGCTAACAAGCTCCCCCATAGCTACAAATCTCTTCAAGCAGCTTGCCATCCCTTCAGCTCTTTGTGCATTATGCGGAGAACTCTGATGAAAATGATCACTGTTTTTTCCATTGTAAAATATTTAATGGCTTCCGACAACATGCAACTTGGATGAATTAGCAGTCCATGGATCTTATTAGTATGAATTTTTGCTGGTAGACAGACAATTGCATGCCATAACTTAGTTTCAAAGCAATTTATTACTCTATGGAACATGTGGTTGGCTATAAAAACACATTTTTAATATTGGACGGGCTCCCTTGGAGCACACTGCCGGCGCTTCAATATAGAGTAATTGCATGGCTGGCACTGGAGCGGTTATCCAGGACAATAGATGAAATTTTATTGCAGGTTTATCGGCCAACATTAGCATTAACACTAATGTTACAGCTGAAATTTGGGCAATTCAGGAAGCAGAATTATCAGCCAACAGCCCAACATATTGAAACAGATTACACTACATTTCGTATCATAAGCAGGAACCAAGCGGAGAAGCAGGTGCATCAAATGCTCTTGAGGGACATTCAAGCTCTTCTGCAAGAGTTTGAAGGGGTTTGGCCCGGATTTTGCTACAGAGAAGCTAATAATTAAGCTTGGATCTTTTTGCTACTTCAGGAAAATGTAATATGTTTACGTACCAAACTTATGAATATCCTCCTAGTTTTGCTATTAGGAGACTTAATGTAATTCTATTATTATGTTGATATAATATTAGCTTCTCCTTTTGTCAGGAAAAAAAGGAGGGACAAGAGTCAAAAGGTTTGGTTCCAAACAATACGGACAGAGAATCAAGAACCATTACATGTATGCTACAATCAGTACAAGCGTCTGTTTATAAATCCTTAAAAAAATTTCTAAACTATTACGTGTTAATAATAACCGACCTAAAATGATGGAGAACTTTTAATTGGAATTGGTTCCACACGAGATCCGCTAAGGCGTCAATGGAACTACAAAACTTCATGATGCAATGCGAGAATATGACAGCAAGACTTCTAGGCATCGCAGACAATTTGAGAAGACGAGCTACTCTTGATTCATATGTTTACAAAACCTCATGATCAATCCATTATGTACTTTTTAACTAACTACTGTTTTATGAATGGAATTTTTGTCGGGTTGGATAAGCAACCAGAACAAAACCTCACTCACTCTTGTCGGGTTTCCAGGTCCCAGCAACCTCCTCCTCTTCCTGCCGCTGTGGTAAATGTGCTTGTGTCTAAATTCTCGAGTCTGGCAGAATCACACGATAGGAAACTGAAGGCTAACGACTTGATGAGGGACTTGCTTTGCAATTTGAGCTTTTTTTCTGAAGCTCCAAAAATTTCATTTCCCTGAACAAAGCATCCACTATCGCCTGATGTTTTTTGTTGAAACCTGATTTCCGCATTATAATTTGAATCTGCAAACCCAACCACCCACCAAAAAAAAGTAAAAATTGTTCAGTAAATTCTGCAGACATCCACCCACCATGATTAACTTGTGCCAATGATGCAAATATTTCAACAACAGGAGCATGGTTTTATTTTATTTTTTCTTAAGAAAGAAAATTTCTCATGCAAATCGGTACGAAACCTAACAAGCATTTTGAAAAAAAAGGTCATTTCTTACCTTTTTTTGTAGTGTTCGAATTCTTTTAACTATTTCAGTGGGATTCGCAGAAATACTGTACTTGTTTGTCTGGGACTCAACCTTCTCGTCAACAACAGGTTCCTTTGCTTCATTTACATCTTCAGCAGATGACGAAACTTCATTCTTCAAATCTTTACCCTTATTAACGGAAAGGTTAAAAATCAATCTACAGTTACTTTTTTCAACAACAAAAAATCATAAAAAGATAAAATAACTATGAGAATGAAAAAGAACAAAATAAAACAAAATTACAGCAGTAAGATACTAAGGTCGTCCAATACATCATCCAAGAACTAGAAAGAAGGCAGTGATTACTTCATAAGTCCGGAGAGAGACAGATCTGTACCCTGTATTTATATATACTTCCACTAATTTTGCAAATTTGGTCGTCACACCGTAATTATTTCCTACAAGGAGGACCTTAACTTGAGGGCATATACAGAAATACAAGCTAAAAAGTACTCAATCTCCTAGAAGCACTAGCTACCGACCATTTGTAGTAATTAAAAAGGTCAATTGTACTAAAATACGCATATTCCTTCTCCAAAGGTGTCAACAAAGCCTGAAATTTTACTATAGAAGTCTCGCAAAAATAGGGCAAGGCCAGCATTTAAATATAGATAAGTGTCTCTGAGCCTAATAATACTAATAGTAACGAGAAGTAAAAAGGAGCGTTTGAATTTCAAAATTCAAACAAAAATAAGAGTTGCGTAGACGTCTATGTTTTCCACTGGCAGTATAAACACATCCATCCGAGGGTCCGTACCACAATATAGATTTTAAGACTTGCCAAATGCCAACAATAATATTAGAGGGCTTTGGTGATTGACACAAATTCCCGTAATATATATATATTACACATAATTTTCAGTTATTTTGCAGGACCTGTTGCAGATGATTGAGAAATAAAATCATGAAATACTCACAGGATCTTGCTTGTGTTAAAATTATATTTGAGGGAACCAATCTATTCTCATGTGACATCCATCTTTGCCCTTGAGTTTTGAACATAACCAACTTAAGGCTTAGTACGGACCTCAATCAGCAACTCCAAGCAATGTGGTACCACTAGCAAAGACTTAAAGAATCTGCTTTAACAAGTGTTAAGTCAAAGCTTGATTCTACCAACTTGATAGTGCAATATAGTCTCATAACTCTCCCTCTATATATATATACATATTCACGCACCAAGTATTGTTAGGACTATTGTCTCCAATCTCTGGAGTCCCCTCTCTCTCTCTCTCTCTCTCTCTCTCTCTCTCTCTCTCTCTCTCTCACACACACACACACACACACACGAACCACCAACAATCTCCATGAGGCCCATGAGCGATTTGGCCCTCAGCAGGAACAGAGTAAGCCAACTCAAATCGGTTCAGTCTGCAGTTTTAGTGACAGAATAGAATTGATTCAGACCGAACTTAAAAGGAGAAAATAAACTTGTAACCAGTCAATTCTACCTCATTAATCAACTCCTTTCCTGAAATATCAACAAGCAGAGCATTATCTAAGCCTCGCTCACTCCAGAAAGAGAGTTCCCAGTTTTTTCACTTGCTCCCTCGGGGCTTCAAGGCAATGAACATATTAAAGTCGACCACGCCCAATTATAGATGATGATGATGGGTGCAAAATGAATAGCTAAGACGCAAACTGCATGTTCATGGCAAGATCTCGAACTACAAGGCACGATTCCTTTCACTGTTGAAGCACGGTTTCCAAGGCTAATGGAAGGTAAGAAGATTTCCATGGCCTAATTTGTTTCAAGTACTATGTTCTTACACATATATATATGTCATACATATGTAATCTTCATCATAGTTGTCAAAGCGCGCCTAGGCTCCAGGCGCCTCTAGGCGCAAAGGTAGCGCCTCGCCTACTATCCCGTTCCGAAAGGCAAGGGATTTTGGCGCCTAGGCTCCAGGCGCATCAAGGCGGGGATTTCTGAAGGTAGGCGTTTTTTTTTTCTTTTTTCACTCTAAACGAAGCCGTTTCACCCTAATACACACCTTATTCGTTTCACGCCGTCTCACTCTCACGCTTCTCTTCCTCGTTCCGTCGCCGTCGATCGATCTTCAACAGGTATTCTTCTTCTTCTTCTTCTGAAGTTCTTCTTCTTCATCTTCTTCGCTCGTCTTCTTCTTCTTCATTCTTCTCCTGTTATGCTGCTATTTTTTTTCTTTCTTCTTTTTCTTTTTTCTCGAAGAACACATCAAGTTAATTTCTGCAGCTCCTTTTCTGACCTCACGTTATTTCTGCTCTTCACTTTATGCTGCTCCTCACTGACTCACTTTATTTTCGCTCCTCACGTTACTTTCCAGAATTATTAAATTATAAATGATATATATAGATATATTTCTTCCAGAATTATTAAATTATAAATGTTATATATTCCAGAATTATTAAATTATAAATGATATATATAATTTTTCCTGAATTATTAAGTTATAAGTGATATACATAATTTGTCCAGAATTAGTAAATTATAAGTGATACATATAATTTTTCCAGAAATATTAAATTATAAGTGATATATATAATTTTTCTAGAATTATTAAATTGTAAATGATATATATATAAATATTTTCCAGAATCACTAAATTGTAATTTTTCCAGAATTATTAAATTATAAGTGATATGAATAATTATAAGTGATGATTTATTTAGCTCTAGATTGTATGACATTAAAGTAGTTGGTGCAAATTATGACTAGATTAATATATTTCAAGTTTTTGTATAACGGTGCGCTTCACTTCGAAAAGGCGCGCACTTGCGCCTAGGCTCGAGGGACCTTGAGCTTTTGACAACTAAGTTCTTCATCACTGCGTACGTATGTATAGTTACAGTTTTAGGGATTGTAGCATAGTTGTCAGAAGCTAAAGGCGCACCGAGGCGCCAAGGTCCCTAGAGCCTAGGCGCAAGGCGCGCGCCTTTTTGAAGCGAGGCACACCTCATACAAAAACTTGAAATATATGCTTCTAATCATAATTTACAACAACTACTCCAATGTCATATCATCTAGAGCAAAAAAACAATCACCAAATTAAGATCTAGGCACAATAAAATAAAAATAATTCTTATCATAACATATATAAGTAATGAATCATCATCATCTAAATGATCTCATCATCTAAATGGTCTCATCATCATTTTGGTTGGGGACCACAACATAAGGCTCATCAACATAATCTTGGAAGTCCTCTTCAATTGCAAACATTGAAGCAAAAAAAAAAATAGCAAACATTGAAGCAACCATACAAAATCACAAAGCAAAAAAAAAAGTAATCAACGTCGTGACTGCGCGATTACAATAACTAATTAGAAAGTAATAATAAAAATTAAAGCCCATGTATGCTAAAAGGAAGAAAGCAAAAAAAGCAGTGTAACTGCATGAGAGAGAAAGTGTTGTGAATTTTCTATTCAAGTGAGGCTAATTATGTCCTTGCCAATTCAAGCATGTGACCGTTGAAGAATAGGGTGATTGTGAGCTGTCTCTTGCTGGTGGATAGGCGAGGTGTCAGCCTTCTAGAATAGCTGAATAGGGTGAGATATTTCTTTTGTTTTTGTTTTCTTTTATTGTTTCTTTATTTCATTCGGTTGAGTATTATATATATATATGTGTGTGCAAGGAAGCTTATCCTCAGAGGCTATGAAATGATATATGAGTTTTCTTATGAGGCGGCTCTGTATGTAGATCTTCAGAAAATTAATTACCTTCCATTTTCAAGCTTAACCTCATTCCATTCTTCCATAAAACTCTCAGTTGTACCCCTGTAGATCAGGTGCACGACAGAAAGAAGGAGAAGGAGAAGAAAGAAAGTACCTGTGCGTTGAGGAGAAGAAACGAGGAGAAGCCCGGTGTTGAGGAGGAGACGCTGAGGAGAAGAAAGAGAAGGAGATGATCGAGTAGGATTCAAAATTGTTTCAACGGGTTTAACACCCAAAAGGCAAACGACTACGTTTTGAAGAGGGGGGAAGTCAAAACAAAAAAAAAAACGCCTGGATGGAAAAAAAGCCCTGGCCTCACTGAGCCTGGAGCCTAGGCGCATAAAGCGCGACTTGTTGAATGCGATGCGCCTTTTGGTAGGTGACTCCCTCCCCTCACGCCTGGATGCGCCTTGTGCCTAGGTTGTCAAATGTGCACCCTGGTATACATCTTATGCAGAAATACCATAATAACTAGTCTACTCGAAACTAGCAAAAAACCAATACCCACGTTATAGAACATATCTACCTGCAACTAATGTTGGTGGCTGCCAATGTGTTTTGGTTGTTTTTAGGGGTGGGAGAACATCATCAATAACAGGTGCTGATGCATGGTAGAATAACTACCAAGAGTGCATTTGATTGGGTTACATGGATTCAGTCGAACATGACTATTGTAAAATCTTTGCTAATTTCCATTGAGAAAGAACTGGAGCGTAGTTGTTAAAGGCACCTAGACACAAAGCGCAATGCAGTTGTAGCGCCTCGCATGGGTCCAGGTTGTATGACTCTGTGTCTAGGCGCTACACCTGCAGCCTGATATCACTATTAACATTCACAAATCAAACACACGCACCCACACTGCATTATAACACAGTATATATATACATCTATGTAAACACTGGCCTTATAATAAACAAATACCAGGGCTTCTTTGGATTGCTGAACTGCATCTTCATCTTGAGGAACATAATCAGCACTAGTTTGAATTGGCACTTTTAGGGTTCCGCCAGGTCTTCCAGCTTGGGAAAGAAATCTCTCGCTTTCTTGTAGGGTTTGGCTCAACTGGGGCAATCCTTTCACTTCTCCACCTCCTCCATTGCCTTCATCTGCACTGCTAGCCCTGTCCATAAATGATCGTAGATGAAGAAATATAGTGAGAGAAGGTACCAATCAAATCACCTAAACTGTTAATTAAAGGAATGGGATTCTGTTTCAAAAGTCAATGCAGTTAAAAGTATAAGCAAGAAAGATCTAGTGACATCCAAGAATTTAACATCTGGAAAACACATGAATACCATCCCTTTTGGATTGGCGAGGGCCAATGGATTTGCCGAGATACAAAGGCAACTAGAAACTAGAAGTCTCTAGAATTCAGTTCTACATTGAGTGAAATGAGAAAGCACAGAAGTGTTTGTTTCTAAAAGGGAGTTTAAAACTCGTTGGTGAGCAATTAATATAACTGGGACGGGCTGGGTGAAGAGACTGTAATTCTATGGGTGGAATAGTACGACGATAACCTAGATCAATTATGGACATGATTTTTTGCAATTTGATAATTGAAGTGAATAACAATCCTAATTATAATCTATTTTAATTCCCAAAACCGACTGTTCTTCTCTAGCATGCAATTATGTGAATTAAAGCAATAATAAATATAATCGCACAACACTGGAAAGTAAAGAGGTATTGCATCTTTCAATCCACTACTCCTCGGGACTAATTGACTAGAAAACGACTTACAAAACTCGAATCACTCAAAGACACACTTGATAATCCAACTCAATTCATAGCCATGATCCAAATCCTCTACATTCAATCCGCATGCCTCACACGCCTATCATGCCTAGAAATCACTTCAATTGTAAGCCGCTTAATCAGTCCTTCACGATCCACAATAAATTGGAAGGTTTCGGGATTGAATTGAAGTTAAACATTTGAATTGGCTAATTCAATTGATAAAAACCCTAGATGGTGAATTGGTGGATTTCATCTCAGAGTGTTTCTCTCTCTAAAGGCTCAGATCTAGATCTCAAAGTTATGACTTCGATTGTATTTCAAAAGCTTTTATATGGAGAATTCAAACAAGGTACTGTATGAACACTCAAAAACAATGTTTTAAAATTCGAGAGGCGTATTTGAGGCGTTTTGCTCGAATGAGGCGAGGCGTACGCCTCGAGGCGGAACGAGGCGTAAGCCTCAGTTTTTCGAAAAAAATAAATATAAAAAGTTATAAAATAATAAACTAACACAAAGTTTAACAATAATAATTAATAAAATTAAAAGTTCAACAAAAATCAATGTTTTAAAAGACGAAAGTATAAGTCTAGGCGTTCGTTTGACCAAAGGTGAGGCGTAAATTTTTTGTGCAAAATATTTTTACATTAAAAAAAATAAAATAATTAATATAAGCATAGAAATAGATTTTTTATGTTATTTTACCATCAAAGTTTTTAGTTTAAGGTTTAAAGTAGTAAATGAAAATAACTTAGGGGGAGTTCGGTAATTTACTAATATAAGCATCATTTCCTTTTAACTTCCCTGCTCTCCGTATCTCGTTTCCGTTCCCTTCTTTCTTCGTTCCTCTCTCTCTCATCCAAACACCTTGTAAATCTCTCTCTTTGTACAAATGGAGGACTGGATATTTGGAGCCAATTTTTTCGATGAGATGTTAATCTCGATAGTGATGGTTAGTCGAATGAACTAAAAAATGGAGTCCTAATTCTTCTTCTTCTTCTTCTTCCTCTTCACCAAATCCCTAAATTTTTCCCCCAAATCTCTAAACCTCAACCCTAATTTCTCCCCCAAATCCGTCACCACTCAAAGCCTATTCGTTTTTTCCCTCAAATCTCTCTTCATTCGTTGTTTTTTTGGGAGGAGATGAATCGTCCGCCTCACACACAAAACTCGTAAGTTCCAAATTTTCCCACTGACTCGTACGACTCGAGGCAACATTCTTCCGCCTCGCCTCGACTCGCGAGTCGACTCGTACGAGTCGCTCGTTTTTTAAAACATTGCTCAAAAATGTCAAAACCACGTAAAATCGGATTGGTCCACTGAAATACGCGGATCCATCCAACAGAAGGATTGAAACAAGGTTTGCCAGAATTGCCTCACAGTTGGAACGACCAGCCAGTTTAACTGGATTGATCCGATCCCATGTTCCTGTTGTTTTTTCCTTGATCCTTGCATTAAGCTTGAAGTATCATCTTGGACATCAATGTAACATGTGTAGATATGTATATAGATGATATCCAAGATGCCTGATTATGGCAAAAGCCTAAGTGGATGCTGATGTTTTGTAATTAAACAAAGTTTTGTCATTTGGAAGTCCATTAGTTATTTTCATTCCAATTCACCCTCCAGACTTCAAATGTCAACCACTTATGAACATATTAACTTATTGAGGCCCGAAATATGAAATTTAATAATCCGGCTTTAGGTAGAACACTCAAGTTGAAATTGATTCCTTCGATCACCAAACGGGCCCAAGTTACAACTTAACCATAATGATTTTGTCACCGGAATTAAGCCAAACAACATGGTCTTTATAAAATAGAACTTAAAGAAGCCCAAACAAAAGTGTGAATGACAGCTGACATTAACGTTAACAGCTGGTGCAATTTGGTTGAGACAGAGATCGCTTAGAGTTATAGCAAACGTTTTAAGGATAAATTTTGAGGGAGGCGGAGACCAATGCTAATAGAAAAGGTTTGAGGATAGTTTTGAGGGAGGCGGAGACAAATGCTAACACGTGTCAACATACTGTGGCAAAGACAACACTTTCTCATATTGTTATACAAGATAATCGTATTATAAATAGACACACCAAAAAAAGGTATATATGAATGCACGCACGTCCTAACATAAATGTAAACTAAACACTAGTACAAGTAAACAAATGTGTTCATTGAATGTTGAACTGAGCAACAAAATGATAGTACAGACTACAGACCAAACAGAGTATAACATCACTCGCTTATTATAGATTTATAGCTTAAGTGCTTAACAATGCATTGCCAGCTTTCCTAGATGCATCATCGACTACAATGACTGCTTTTCAGTTATTCGAGTATAAAGGCTACATACATGAAATAACAGGTGCAAATGAATTTTACTGCCTCTGTCTCAAATTGATGACGTCCCACATTGACTTGTGGTAATTTTTTAAGAAAACACTAATTTCAATAGCCAAGAATACATCCAATTTTCTATGATGAGATTAGGCATCGATTATGTCCTAAAATAGAAACGGGACTACCAATTAAGACATCCTGAAAAGGAAAGTGGTACTCTTATCAGTTTTGAGACAGAGTGGAGTAATAATTTAAAGCTTCGCCATACATGTAGACGTATATATTGTAAGAAAGCAAGCAGCCAGTGCATTAGTGAAGTTCAATATTTTATCCACCAACAGTTTAGCTAGAAGGAAAAACAATAAGCCACGGATTTCCCATCTACCAAGCAAAATTAGATTGAGTTTACAAAACAGGACACAACGATCCATTCAGGTAAAAGACAGAACTTGCACTTGGCCATACAAGTAACAAAATTGCGACATATTATACCATAACTTGACAAAGATGTCTCAGTCTATGAAGGGGACTGATGGGATATTGACTATACCAACTTAGAAGAAGTATCTAATTTGATTCCTTATTTCAATCTTTAGAAAAATAAAGTAATGGTAATGAAGTTACCGTTGATGAAGCTCAATTCACTATGAAATTATGATCTGGTCCATATACACAGTCCATTTAGGAAACAAACATGGGCAACCAAGTAATATATGATGTATAATGCCATGATAAAATTAACTTGTTAATTAGTAATACATGCAAGAACTAATATGAAAACATAAATGAAGTATAGCAATCCGAAGCATAGGATTTTAAGAGTAGATAAAATACCTATTCGATCTATCTTTGCCCATTTGAAAAACTCCCAAGCAGTCCACACCTTGCTTGTTAGATCCTTCACGCCTGAGAGATAATAACAATTAATAATAACAAAGTGATGAAAAAACGAGTACTTGCTGTAAAGATTTAAGAACCAAATTTTTTGGAATAGAATAAATCTAATACTATTAATATATATATATACATACATGGTGAAAACATTGGTGGGGTTTAACATTTCACTCGTGATATCAGTTGCATTGTATATCTTATGTCTCAATAGAGTCACACTGCAAAAGTCTTTTGCCACCTCCCCCTCATGGGTGTCTGCCTCCTCCTCCTCCTGCTGTAACATCTCATCTCTAAAGAGGAGTACGTGTATCTCCAAAAAACCCGTCACTCGCCCAAACGGCTCACTCAATAAAAGGCAATATCTCTTGTCGCCTAAGTAATTAACGAACGTGGCTTGCTTAGACCAACAAGGGGTTGGGAAAGCCTTACTGAGTTCCTTCAGTTCTTGGGCACGTCCTAGAGTGGCATCTTTATATGCTATTAGCCTCTACTAGTATAACCTACTACGATGCCATCATCATCAGACTGGGCTACTACACGTCCGTGAAACCTAAACGGACTGTCCTCCTCCACCCTGCTGGAACCGGTCCAGGTACAGTCATTGACATGATATGTGTATACAATGTAATGGCTCATAACAAAAATCTGTCGGCCAAGAACATACACGTAGAGGTTAAAGATCGGCCAATTACAGTAGAAATGAGGGTCAGGCAGGGCTTCCCAGGAGTTTTCTGTTGGGTCGTAACACTCAAAGGGAAAGCAGACCCCCCCTGTAACAGTGGTGCTGCCCAGAAAAAAACATAAACTTTCCCATCCACGATGGCAACCTGGGGACATGGTTTGGGTTAAAAAAGGAGGAAAATCAAGACTTCATTAAAAATTATATAGTAATAGGCAATAATAAATGATATCAATGTGAACAGATTAGCCGATTCAAATTGATAATGAGTAATAGGCATCAATGAAATGCAGCTTGAATTACAGGAATTGAAGCTAGAAATATCTTAATTGGGTGAAGAATCAACTTAAGTAAATTAGCATAAAGATATAATAGAAGCTAAAATGAAGCCTATACGGTTCTGCTTCAGATATTCAGATTCATTGTGCTGTGCATGTATTAAATTCCTATAAAAAATTAAAATCAAATTCTATACATAATATCAAAATCAAAATCATTCCTATACAACATCAAAATCAGATTCCATAATAACAACATCAAAATCAGATTCCATAATAACAACATCAGCAACGTATACCAGCATTACGTGAGAATCAAGAAAAGAATATTTTTCATCGATAAAGTGTATTGACATGTTTAATAACAAATTAATTCAAGTGGGCAGTGTATATAGTACCTATAACTTTCCAAGGAGCTCCATCTATTTTAATGTTGCTACCCACCTTGACATCATTGCTGGAATAGGCAAAAATTTCTTGAAAGAGAAAAAAATAGAAGTTAATAAAAGAAAAAGAAGAACATGAATTATCACTTGGGTTCTAATAGATATACTTGTAGGCACTTATATGCGTTGTAATAGATCAGACAATAGCAAAAAAAAAATTGTTCTTTAAAGAATTGTGATATCCTTTCTCTGTAGTCCTTTTAGAAAAGTGTGAAATTACTATAATTTTTTTTTTGTTTTTGCACACACAAGCATATAGAGACGGAAACACGATGATAGATACGGAAAGAAAATCCTTTTTGTAGACTATAGTAAAACAAAGGGATGCTCACAAACCAAAGGGATGAGTGCAGATGATTTCAGAGATTGAAAAAATTACAGTAGTAAACTTCATCGTTATTCTAGTACATTTGCAGGCAAAGGGGAGAATCGGCGAGACTTACGTGCAAACACAGAGAAACACTCACAGGGTGTATTGATAATTTGGTGCAATACTTGGTTCATTGACCCAATTTTACGAAGGCTTTTCTGCTAAAAAAAATCTCCTAAAATTAGGTTTTCATTATAGTATGCTTCAATTAAATACTATGAAGCAAAACACACTAACTACAACAATTATATGCTTAAACACGCTGCAAGGTAAGAAAAAAAGCTCATATTTTCCAAATAAAGATAAAATTCTCCTGAAGTTAGAGTTTCATTACAGTCAGCTCTAATTAAATACTACAAACAAACACAACAAACAAAATAACTATATGGTTAAGTTCACTGCAAAGTAAGCAAAAAAAAAAAACACAGATTTTTTTCCAGCAAAAGATAAAATTCTCCTAAAATTAGGGTTTCATTGCAGTAACTCTAATTAAATACTACATAACAAACAGAATAACTAAAATCACAGTGTAAGAGCAAAATCAACCTTAGGTTTCTCAGTTTTACCTACCTTTTAAAGAGCTAAAATCGATTACACAATGGAATCAGCTCTATCTGGAGAAGCATTAGTTTGATTTTACAAAAAACATATTAGGTTAAAATAGATATATGTCAGCAAAGAGAAATTGATTTTTCTACTTAGAAATGTCATCGTAAACAGAGTTGTCCATGCTCTGGTGAAGTATCTGCAAACTTGTTGTACAATTAGAGCTCCATATACGTCGCCAATTGAGGAGAGAGAATGCAATGAAGAGAAAATAGGGAAAGTTTATGTCATTATCAAACACCCGTATTTCAAAAAATTTAAGAACTATCAAACACCCAAATTTTAGAACTATCAAACACCCTAGATTTTTTTGTTAAGCACACAAATTTGAGAACTATCGAACACACAAATGCAAGAAATCCCAAGGAAAAAGAAGATAGAGAAAAGTCCTAAATTTAGAAACTTCAAGTTCGAAAGAGATTCCAAAAAGAAAAAGGGAGAGGGAGAGTGGAGGAAAGGATAAATACCTCTGGAATCCCCACCGGAGGCTCCAGCATTGGAGCAATTCTTAGAGAGAGAGAGAGAGAGAGAGAGAAAGCGCTTTAGAGAAATATTGTGCCTGAGAGAACGTGTCTGAGCATTTGTATAAGTGAGTGCTTTAACTTTTAGGATTTTTAGTGAGCGCAGGAGAGAGAAGCGGGGTAATTGGAGTATTGGACAATAAAAAATGATCCGAGCCTTTCATTTTTATGAGAGCAATTATAGGCCACACAATTTTTTATAAGAAACATACATTTTAGAATTCAAAAACCTTGGAAGCTTATTATATAGATGTATGTATACATATATGAGTGCCTTCTCCAGTATTTTAATTCTTAAAACTATCTTTGCTCAAACGTGTTTGACGAAATGAGATTTAATACTCTATTAGACGTATTTAAAAATCTGGAGAAGTATTTTCACCGGAGCTTTGGACGGCAAAATGGAAAACTTGTCAAGGTGTACACAGGAAGAACTGTTCTTAAGTTTCTGTTTGACAATAAAAAAAGAAGACAGAGTGAGCTTAAAGAATATGTAAGATATGGCAGGGGATTTTATGTGTTATTTTAAGAGGGGTGAAAAAAATGTATTAGTGGGTGTGTGTAAGAACACTCTATATAAAAGAGAATAATAATTTAACGAGGGGATTAGTTTAACGAGGTTATAAGTTAATTACCTGAGTAGCTCACCTAGATTGGATAAACAAAAAAGATACAAAAAAACTAGGGGGTGATAAATGCTTTCCTTTTTTTTTTTTTGTTACTACTCTATGCCTTACACTCATTTATTTTTTTGCCACAAACACACTACCCCCTTACTTAATCACTAACATTTCTTTTTCTTCCTCATCCTCTTCTTCAAAACATACATACATATATATATATATTCAAAACAAAAGAAACAAAGAAAAAAAACAAAGAAAAAAAACAAATGAAAAAATCCATACATACAGATCTGTTGGTTCACTCAGCTCATGCCAACCAAGTTTCAAGCCCCCACACTCAGATCATGTCAAGCGAGTAGGACTGTAGAAAATTGTTTAACAGTCACTCACTTGACTCAAACGAAGTATTTTAAACAGACATCAAGCGAGTATTGATAACATACTGCCAAGATGTCAAGCGAATGACTGTTAAACAATTTTTCACAACCTTACTAACATGACATGAACCTAGGGTGGAGGAATGCAACTCAGATGACACGAACCGTAAACTAACAAGATCTGTTGCTATGAATTTTTTTCTTTTGTTTTTTAGAAGAGGTATATGTATATATGCATTTTTTTCATTTGTTTTTTTCTTTGTTTCTTTTGTTTTCGAATACATATATGTGTGTGTGTGTATATGTACGTTTTGAAGAAGAAAAAGTAGAGAAAGAAGGTGGTGAAATTATTTTATTGCAATTAAGGATTGATAAAGTTAATCAATAAGTTAGTAAAACGGTGAAGAGAAGGGTGGTGGAGATAAAATTTGATTTGTTTAAGTCAAATAGTGTTAGTGAAAAAAAAAACAGAGGTGGTGATATCACTCCCAAAAGTATACCCCCTATGGAGTCCCGGACCAACCAGAACAAAACCCAATTAACTCTCATCGGGTTTCCAGATCAGAGAAACATCCTCCTGCCGCTCCGGTAAATATCCTCCCATACTAGACACTCTCAAGTCAGGCAGAATCACGAGAATGCGAGATGCTGGAGGCCAGCGATTCAATAAGAGTCATGCCTTGCAATCTGGCTTCTTTTCTAAGCTCCAAAAGGAATATTTCGTGGCACAAAAATGCCCATCTCGCCGATTCTATTTTGTTGAAACCAGATTTCTGAACTAGAATTCGGATCTGCACCAACCAAAAAACTTGTTCAGTCAATTCTGCAGACGCCTACACACCATGATTAAATTGTGCTGATGATGCAAATATTTCAATAACAATAACAGTTAGCCTCTCTCTCTCTCCCTATGCCTATGCCTCTGCCTCAGTTTTATTTTTTTTGTTAAGAAAGAAAATTTATCATGCAAGTGGGAACAAAACCTAACAAGCATGTGAAAAGTCCTTACCTCATCTGTTAATGCTCGAATTCTTTCATCATCAGTAGTACTTACTGCAGTAGGATTTCCATAAATACTAAGCTTGTTTATCATCTGGGACGCAACTGACTGGTCAGCAAAAGCAGGTTCCTTTGTTTCATTTAAATCTTCAGCAGATGATGAAACTTCAGTCTCCCAATCCTTACCCTTATCAAGAGACAGGTAAAAAAATAAATCTACGGTTACTTTTTTCAACAAGAAAATCATTAAAGAGAAAATAACTATAAGAATGGAATCAACAACAAAAGAACAGTAGTAAAGTACTAAGGTTGTCCAATACTACATCCAAGAACCCGAAAAAGTAGACCAGCGGTGGTGATTACTTCATATTCCGGAGAGAACGATCTGTACTTACTTTCACTACTTTTGCATATTTTTTTTTGGATCAGAAACAAAACGCTTTTATTAAAAACTAATTAAAGCAATACAACATAGATTACATCTTTAGTGAACCAGTAGTCCACCAAAGCCCCTCAAGAAATATGAAAAGGTACAAAAAACCAACTTACAATGAAAAGATGAAGCCATAAACAAGGCTACTACAGGATAGCTGCGTTCCAATTCCCACATAAATCTGAGACCGATAAAGATCCGAACAGTTTCGAAGAGATGGCCCAAAATGTAATTATTTTTGCATATTTAGTGATCAAACTGTAATTATTTCCTACGAGGACAACCTTAACTTGAAGCATATGCACACACAAGCTAAAAAGTACCCTCCTAGGAGCGCTACCAACCATTTGTATTAATTAGAAGGGTTAATTTTACTTAAATACGCATATTCCTTCTGTAAGGATGTTAACAGAGCCTCAAATTTTACTATAGAACTCCCACAAAAACAAAGCCCACATTTAGATAGTGTTCATGAGACTAATACTAATAGTAATGAGGGGAAAAAAAGGCGTGTTAGAATTTCAAAATTCAAACCAAAAGAAGAGTTGCGTACGCTTGCCACAATATAAATTTTAAGACTTGCCAACCATGGTATTATAGGGCTTTGGTGGTTGCCACACTAGGATAATGGAATTCCTACTAGCTGGAAGTTAAAAAAAGAAAAGATGCCACGGATTCCATAATTCAATCATCAGAAAAATAAAATAAATGGTAACTTAGTCCCCAGTGATGAAGCTTGATCACTATGAAATTTATGATGTGGTCCATACATCCATTTAGGGGACACACATGGGCAACTAACTAATATGTGCTAAAACCAACTTGTTAGTAGTACATGCAAGAACTATAATTAAAACATAAATGGAGTATAGAGCATTAAGAGTGGATAAATTAAATACCAATTTGATCCATCTTGAGCAGTCCAAACCTGGCCTGTTAGATCCTTGGCACCTGATAGATACATAGTAATAAGAACACTAACAAGCAAAGTGATGAACACAAATACTTGTTGTAAAGATTTGAGAACCATAGTGTTGTTGATATAAATTACAGTACAAAATATCATACATGGTGAAAACATAGGTTGGCTGAAATTGTTCACTTGTGATATCTCTAATTGCATTGTATATCTTATGTCTCAATAGAATCACGCGGCAAAACTCTTCCTCCCGCTCCTGCTCCCCCTCCCTCTCCCCCTCATGAGTAGGGTCTGCCTCCTCCTGTTGTAACATCTCAACTCTAAAAAGGAGTACGTGCATATCCCAACCATCTGTCACTCTCCCAAAAGGCTCAGACAATAAGAGGCAATATCTCTTGTCGCCTAAGTAATTAACGAACGCGGCCTGCTTACACCAACAAGGGGGTGGAAAAGCCTTATTGAGTTCCTTCAGTACTTGGGCACGTCCTAGAGTGGCATCTTTATATGCTACTAGCCCTCTAGTAGTATAAGCTACTATTATACCATCATCATCAGACTGGGCTACTACGTGTCCCTTAAACCTAAACGGACTATCCTCCACGCACCTGGAATTGGTCCAGGTGCAGTCGCGTACGTTATAAGTGTAAAGAACCGCATGCCTCCTCACAAAGATATGTGGGCCAACGACTGACACATAGAGGTTAAATATAGGCCAACTACAATACAAACCACGAGGGTCAGGCAGGGCTTCCCAGGAGTTTTCTGTTGGGTCGTAACGCTCAAAGGGTATGCAGACCTCCCCCCTGTAACAGTGGTGCTGCCCAGAAAAAACATAAACTTTCCCATCCACTATGGCAACCTGGGGACATGGTTTCGGGGAATTCATGGAAGAAATCTCTTGTATTCGATGACGATGAGGATCGTAGAGAAACATGCGATCGCTCAGTCTTTTGAAGAGACTCGGATCGGATAGAGAAGAATCCGATCGAAGACGCTCCCCCTTGTTCAAGACCTCACCGCCAAGCAAATACACGTTGGAATCGTAGGCAAATGCCCCGATCCCCACGGGAAGATCCTTGTTCGGGAAGTGTAAAAGAGTTTCAATAGGGGATTTGCTTCTATCCTCCTCCTCCTCCTCGAGAAGAAGAAGCTGAGTGAGATTGATGCGACATAGATCTTCCCGTAGTACAATATAGAGATAGAGGTATTCCTCCTCTCCATCTTTCGTGTTTTTCCCATCCTTTTCTCTTCGCTTCTCCTCTTCCATTTTTTTTTTTTTTGATAAAATGCTCTTCTCTTCTTTTGGTTAGGATTTCGAATGCTGTAGCCGGCCGGCGGGCACTCAATGATTATGGCAGGTTTCGGTATAAGTTGTTGGCTGCGTAGTTAGGGTTAGGGTTTGTGACCTTGTGGCCTGGGTGACGAGAGCGCGCGAGATGGGGATTCCTAATCCTAGCGGGAAAAAACGAGGGGGTTTTCTTCAGCCATTTTAAAATTTTAATTAATAAGACCCAACTTTATTTTTAAGAAATCTAAGGAAAAGTTCGGGGTGATTCGGGGACTTACTTGAGTTTATCCTTTTTCTTGTTAATTTGAATTGATTATTTAATTTAATAAACTTATAAAAATAATTAATTATTTAATTTTTAACAAATAGTTTTTTTTTATTAAATTTAACGTAGAATATTCACTAAATTAATTAATCCATCCACTTTAAAATAAACATGAGACAAAATTAAAAGTTCAAGAAGTAAAGTTTTAACTTTTAAGAGATAATTGAAACAAGTATTACAATTTGCAATTGAAACTTAATGCCCTTGGATAATTTATTGGTAAATTTAGCAAATAATAAACTTGATTGGTAGGTTGGAGGTTCAATTTTTTCACGCATACAAAGAAAATTGATTAACCTAAAATGTAAAGAAGGAAAATGGTTGTTCTTTGAGGGGATGATTACGCCTAAAACTCTTGAAGGCATTGTGCATGTATAGACATATGGGATGTACAGTTTTAGGTTTACAAAAAGAAAAAAAAATGTATTAGTGCTTGTAAGTTTTTTATATCAATAAAATGCTAGTATATTGGCTTAAAAAAGAGTAGCTAAAACACCTACTTTATTATCAGACTTTAAAAGAAGAATTTATTACAACATTTCAGTATGTTATTTTGTAACAAAATAACAGATATAAAATAATTCGACAAAAAAATATTATTTAGTAAACTTTTTACGAGTCACTAACAGGGAACACATTTGACACAAATAGTTAATGAATGTGTACAAGTTTATCGATTAAACCAGTTAAGAATTTGCTATTAACTTAAGTTGCTAAGAACCCATTAAGAATCAAGTAATTAACTTAACTGGTGAAATGAGTAATGTGTGCTACCCGACAAGGACAAATTGTGGTCGATTTTTTCACCAATTTTATTAACAAATCATGTACGTGTTTAGCAGTTTTTCACTCAAATACAATAATCATACAACGAAAGAAAACTAACATGATATTACTGTCAGTAGGTCCCTAAGTCTATATTATAAAAATGTAAATTCATAATGGATGCATTGAAGGAACTTATACCTATACAATGTCCCCCCTGTGCATGTATTTTGCTTTGTGGTTGTGTACTTTATGGTAGCACTTAACTAATTTTGGTTTTTCATTTGTTTATTATTTTAGTTTATCTAATACATATACAATACCATGATTGCTTTGTCTCACTTATAGTTTTAAATTCTTCTGACCAACTGTCAATAAAGTGTTTGTATAAGAAGAAGAAGAAGAAGAAGAAGAAGAAACCTACCAATGGAGTGTTTTTAACTTCTTAATAAATTTTATTTGATTATATTGATTAATGAATCTTAAATTAATATAAAGTGTTTTCTTCAAAAGGAAATAGAAAATAAAATTAATATAGAATATATTTTAGTTGGAAATCTAATTTAAAAGGTAAAGATATATTTATAAAATAATTTTAATTGGTGGATATACTTCTAAACTTTTAAAATGATAGTTTTGCGAAAATTGGTTCAAAATTGCCATAAATCTTGGGTGGACCAACCAAAAAAAGCAGCAGAAAATCACTTTTTTAATCACCTTTTTATAAATTAGAAGGTAAAGCGCCAAATTGTGATAGTTCAGGGGGTTTAGTGTATTTCACCCTTAATACTATTGATAATTTTAAAAAAAGTGGGTAAACTTAACTAATATAAATAAACGTTTCTCTAAAAAAAATCCTAATATAATTACATGTGTAATTTTTAAAAATAATTATATAAATGCAAGTTCAATTTTTAAGAATTTAGAGGGGCAGTTATTCCCATGTGGCTCTACCACCGATACCAACCAAAGTCGCAAGAGGCGGAGCCACATCAACGTGTGCTGGCTTTGATACCCTCTGTTTACACTATCCTCGCCAATATGTTTGACTTTTAATGCTCTATTTATCTCATTTTTACTCTCTTAAAGTACTATCATACCATACAATGTATACTCTATTTACTATACATTTAAGTGTTCCATCATGGAAGCTTTTAAAGACGAAGTTAACCTCTTGTGCTTGTTTGCTTTTAGTTTTGTGTGTTTATATATATACGGATACCCAAATCTCTATCCTAATCCCTCTTTCCACCACCAAATCTCTTCCCCAAATCATCATCATTGCCATCAACATCTCATTCCCTTCACCAAATCACACTCCCCATCTTCAATCTCTCCAATCTCCACCAAATGGCTTGATGTTTGTGGGAGTGAGTGAGAAAGGATGAGAAAGGGAGAGGGTTTAGAGAGATAAAGGGGTGGAGGTGGTGTGGTGGATGGGGGCGGGGGAGTGAGAGAAAGAGATGGTGGTGGAGGTGGATTTCTCTCTTCTTAAATTTTTTTTTTAATAATAATTTTTGAAAAAGTTTCTAATTAAAATAAAATTTTAATTGAAATGAACAAAAATATTCTTAATTCTATCAAAATTAACTGAAAAATTGGATAGAAAGATGAAAGTGAGGCTCTTTTAAATAATTTAAACTTATAAATTGAACTTTGTAAAATTTAAGAGCCAAAAAAGTTTGGGGGTGTTACTGTAGTTTATTATAATATTAAATTACAATAAATGGAGAACAGACAAGTTGGTGTGTGGACGGGCCGAGCGTGCGGCCGATTCCAGAAACTGGGCCTAAGAGTATGACCTTAGCCCATGGCCCAGTTTTGATGGGCTCCGTTAGCCCAAAAGAACTCTTTGAACAGCAGTGTGAATAACTATAATAAATTTCTCACTTGAAAGCATGGTAGTCTTCTTTCAGGAAGAAAATAAAAAACATGGCAGTCTTAAACTAGTGGCCTGACTGATTCTAATTGCATTGATGTACAATAAATTCTTCAGAGACAAGAGTTTACAATATGTATCGAGAAGACAGTAATGTATCACTTATACATTCATGATATACTATATACAAATTCTATTGATAATGGATCAAGTTTATTAAACAATCTATTAGAGAGACATGTCCCTGCATGTCTACTGTAGTAGTTTTTATTTGAAATAATGGATATACAAATTTTTATTGAAGTGTTTGACTGAATGCCAAAATGATAATTTGAATACGGGTTACCTATGTACCATATGATATATGAATCTACTATATGTTCTTCGTTTGTTTTAATTTTTGTAGGTATGCATGGCTTGCAGTGGTCTCAAAGTGAAAGGAATTTTAAAGAAGGCAGAGTTAATATATTTTATTTTGGAATTTTGTAACATATTATTGACGTTTTTAATCTCTTGCTACATGGCGAGCTTGTTTAACTTAAAATAAAGAATGTGTTTTGTATTTCTATGTTGATTATATAACGTCATTTTGTGTTTTGGTAATTGACTCTTTTAATTTACACAGTGAAGTTGGCCTTTTGTTTTTTCGGTCCTTAACGTTTTATTCATCTTATTTTGAATTACATCTTACTTTTATTTAAAATTAGATTTCTGTCAACTTTTTGTCAAAAAATCCATGTGACACATGAATATTCCTCCAAAAAAATGATGGAGCATTCAATTATAGATGAAACTGAGATTCAGCTCACACCTTGATTATCAAAATGAAAAAAATAGAACTTTAAGACTTGAAATGAAAAATAGGCAAACTTTTAATTGATTGTCATATACCTATTCCAATTTTAATAAAATTTTGTCATATTTTGTTTCTCATTAAACTATTTCTAAACCCTTTTCTTTTTTCCAAAGAATTTAAGTATAGTAAGTAATGGAATTAGAACTTCACTGCCATTTAGCTATTTGTTTATATTAACGTATCATGTTTAGCTATAAATCATTTTTTTCTAAATCAGTAAATCATATAGGCATCTTGTTACACATGATACGACTCGGAGAAAAAGTAGTAAACCACAGTGCTCTCAAGTAATTATTGTTCATATATATATACACACATATGGGAATGTTCAAGTTACACCGATACTAGATTAAGAAGTTTTACACTCATTCATAATTTTTTCTCAAATTCATAATTACCAATTCCACCGATAAATAAGTTATTTATATTGTGTTTATCAAGTATGCAAAGTTTCAAATCAATCCGATATTTGTATCCATATAATAACTATACGTACTTTTATTAAAGTTTTGTAAGATTCATAATTCAATATATAACATAATTATGATGAGCAATATATGCATCTCTGATTACTTTAATTTTTAGCACGCATTTTTGAGATGTTATAATTAACTAACTCAACGGTTGAATTGATAAATTATGAAATTGACATAAAATTATTGGTGGGTGTAAAACTTCTCTATTTTATGTCTGGTATAACTTGAACCCTTCCCATAAATATATAAACTCGTTTTTAGTTAAAGAGCATTAACAGCTATCTTCATTCCAGATTGGCAGTGACCAGTGAAGCCGCAGGTGAAGAAATTGGGTCCTTTAACCAGCTTTATTTGATCCTTTCCTGTTTTATACAGTTTGGCACCTCGCGGAGCCACACAACTGATGTAACCCGTCTTATTCACGGCTACCACACTGTGAACTGTCGGGTCATAGTTGAAAACTACAAAACCAGATACAAATGCAAAAGTTAATAATAATGTCTTGGAAAGCATATGCGTGACAAAATTAAATGTATCAGAAGTAGAGACAATAATAATCCAATGATCATTTTGTTACTTGTATTTAGTAGAAAATATATACTAATGAAAAGGTGTTTCAGAATGCATACGGAGTGTGTCACCGGCCCTAAAGCGCTTCCCTTTGGGCCAGGTTGCGACATTAAAAGTCCAACCACCAGCGCCACCAACGCCAACGGTGTAGTTGGCTGCTTCAGCCACTTCGTAGTGAAGCGCCACCACCAGGCACACCACCATCACTGCCGCAACCGCACTGCCTCCTCCCTGGGACATCCTGTTAGAACAAGTAAAAACAATGCCAAAGGGAGGATAATTAGTTGTGTTGAGAGAGAGAGAGAGTTGTAGGATATGTAAATCTTTAAGGGTTGGGCCATTTATAGGGGTTTTATGATGATGCTGGGAGGTAGTGGAACTGAAAAAAATGTGTGGGCCGGGACCTACTTGTTTGAAAGACATGGGTATGGTTTAAAGATGTAGGTCCCCTAAGTTCTTGAAAGGTGTTGATGTGAGTGTGAAGCAGTGGTGTAGTGGGTTTGGTGAATCTCATCAGTGAAGGAAAAAAAATTAAAAATAATGTATCGATCAGCATTCCTAATTTATACAAAGTTAAGTGAACTTATTTACTAGATTTATGTGAAGCTTCTCTAGTAGTTCTAGTGAAGCAAAGTGTATTGACTCCCTATGTTTTAAATTATAATTTCATTTTGACGAATATTTCTAAAGATAATAGAATTTCAACATGAATTATATTCTGAAAGAAAATATAAGCACTAATTTCAAATATCCCAAAAAAGTTCGTCCAGAGTAGTGTGGTGGTTGGAAGAGTGCTTTCATCTTTCCAAAAGTGTGAAGCATTAAAGATACTCATTAAACTTGAGCATTGAAGAAAGGTCATTACACTTGAAGCATTGAAGAAAGCCATTAAACTTGTGAGCCAACAATCCACTATATTTTTTGACCAACTTGATGAAGAACTTGGATTTTTCAGGTAGATTTCTATTGATCTGGACTTTTCAAGTAAATAGAGTCCATCCGGATCTAGAAGATTCTGTGTTCAAGTCTCACTTGGAGTTGGATAAATAGTTTTTTGTGTTATTGTAGTAAAAAGGAAGAGACTTTACTTTTTAATATGAAAAATAAAAAAGTAAAAACTTGGTCCACTTTGAACAAGACATTCATCGATTATCAATTTGGAATGATATTTATAGGCTTTTGAGTTCACATAAAAAGACATTATCCGTAGAGTGTTTATTCCAAATTTGTCAAAAAGAAAATAATAGAAGCAAAAGAGATGGAAACAAAAAATAATTTTACACTGTAAACTTGGAACATGATTGTTGATCAATGTCACACATTGCTCGCTGATCCAAGTCTTAATACTTGGAATAACTCAGCTCTTCCTTCAACGCTTTCACTGCTTCTGACACTCCATCCTGAGAATTGCAATGTAATAATAATAAAAAAAAATGTCAGATTTGTAGGCCAATAAATTTAAGTTTTTACATCAGCGATTCTTCTTTCCAACAATTTTATTTAATTTTGTATTTTTTATTTTCATTGCCAAAGCCATGCCAAAAATAAAAAGGTGGATGGTCTCATGATTCTTTTTTGACATAAACGTTACATGTGAAAAGTGAAAAATATCAATTCACATAAGGAAAACTATAGGCCCAATGCTAAAGCTAGATATTAGTGTCTTGCGCACACACGACCTGTGTGGAACTCACTAGTATGTGAATTAAAATGAAAAAGGAAAATATTAAAAGTGCCCCATCAGTAAGGACAAGGATTTGAATCTCATTACTTATCCAGACTTCAATATTTCCTCTCGAAAAATGTGATAGGGTTTGGACCCCATTGTGCAACTCTTAGGTGTATTAACCATCAAACCTAGGGATCCTCTTAAAGTCTGCGTCCTGCGATGTATTTTTCTGGAGAACTAGTTTTGCTCTATAATCTTATCCAAGAAAGTTATATTCACTCAATCATTGGCCTATTCAAAATGAAACCATAGAACTACTGTCTTCCACCCCACATCTTTCAATAATCAATATCCTCTACAACCTTATAGCCATTAGAGTAAAATAAAAAGAAAAAAAATAAGGTTGCCCACCCACAAACATGCACTCAGAGGCTAGCAATCCCTCACCTTAATCACATCATTCTTAGAAAGGTCACTAAAATTAAAGAAAATCATAGCCTGTCACTAAACCATACCATAACTTCCAAATATACATGATTTCAGACAAATAGCATGCTTTCCGGCATATGAGCAGAGACAAGATGGACGTGTAATCTAGAAGAATGTTGCAATATATCTCTATTTGCAAGTCCCAGAAGCAGCAATCCCAAGATGGAAAATAGTATAACAGCCAGGGATTAATTTAAAGGACAAATAAATTAACTCGTGTGTAAATAACTCAACTAAAAAAGTGCATCTACTATTTCAAGTAAAGCATTATTACCTCAAGGGATAATTTTTCAGCAATTTCTGAGGCACGTGCTTTGATTTCGGGAGATAATGCATAATCTATGGCCCTTGCTAGAATACTTGCAGCTTCCTTGATGCCTTTCTCATCAACTTCATCAGGGACCAAGTGGTGCCTTTTCAGTGGTTCAGGGCCAACTCCAAGCCAAAACAACCTTTCTGCCCAATAAAACTGATCCATCATAAACGGACACACTACCTGCCACCCAATATCAATCGGTTGTGTAAAGCAGAAGTATTAAGGGGTATTTTCTTTGAAAACGATGCTTTATGATGCTCTACGTTGTGAAGATACAATATCACCGGCTCAAAAAAAAAATAAAATTCAAGCAAATGATTGGTAAAGCTTTTAAAGTAGAACAGATGCATGTCAAGTTCGCTTTATTGAAAACATGTCAACTGCTTGCATATGCCCCTCCATTCCAAGTTAAGAGCCCATTATTCCTTTTTGGGATGTCCCAAACTGAGAGTCCACTTACCTTTTTAGAATGTAATCAACGTACCAAAACTCACGAAAGGAAACAAGTTTTGTTCTAAACCAGCGATTGTGGTGAAACTAGTGCATTCTTAAAAAAATTGAAGGTCAAACATGGACTCTTAACTAAGGAAGAAGTCATCAATTGATAATCCATGTAGCACTTTTTCGTTGTTTTACTTTTTCTGGTACAGTTGGGGCTGTCCTAATGAAAGTAAGTTTATTTATTTCTACAAAGGTTTATCTAGCATATTCCGATGGCATTATGGCAACTAGTGGGAGCAAAACATAATTCTGTTATCTTCTAAAATCTCCTCCCTATGTTGCCATCATGAAGCTGATCAAGTTAATCTATTTGTACTCTTTTAATCAAAATCTAAGGTTGCAAATGGAGAAAATGAATTCCAAAGAGAATGACAGAAAGCAGAAGGGAAGATGTAGAAGCAGTAAGTTTAGTCTCAAAAATCAAACCTGTGGAATTCCTGCATGCAGTGCTGCAGCAGTGGACCCACTGGTAGAAGCCAAGGCCAACAAAAGCAAAGCAATCCATTAGCAACAGGAGAAATTGCAAAAAATTTCAACATAGTTGTATACATATTTTAAAGAATATGAAAACAGAGAAGTGATCTCTCACCTGCCCCCATGATGAATTGCAGCAGCACATCTTGGAAACAACCAGCTGTATGGTATGGTGCTAGTGCATGATAAAAGGATATATTAATCTCTAGAAAGTTTGTGTGATCCAAGACTTCAAATAACCATGTAGGACGCCCGTTTGGTTGTCCCTCAAATTGTGAATTAGATAATTTACAACTAGGCAATTTACGGTTTTTACATTTATTTGTGTCTGGAATGCAAGTTCAGTAAAAGGCGGAGCACTCCTAACTTAGAGGTAAAAGTTGGGGACAATGTCATACCACAAGTCACTCGGTTTAAATATCTTGGATCCATTATACAAGAAGATGGGGAGATAGAGGGAGATGTAAACCACCGGATTCAAGCAGGGTGGTTGAAATGGAGGAAAGCTTCGGGTGTGTTATGTGATAAAAAAGTACCACTCAAGTTAAAAGGAAAATTCTATCGTACTGCGGTTAGACCAGCGATGTTGTATGGGACTGAGTGTTGGGCGGTCAAAAGCCAACACGAGAATAAACTTAATGTAGCTGAGATGAGAATGTTGAGATGGATGAGTGGCAAAAATAGGAAAGATAGGATCAGGAATGATACCATCAGAGAGGGAGTTGGGGTGGCACCTATTACAGAAAAGATGGTTGAATCTCGACTTAGATGATTTGGGCATGTAGGGAGGAGACCAGTAGATGCCGTGGTAAGGAGAGTTGATCATATGGAGGGAAGCCTAATTGTTAGAGGCAGAGGAAGACCGAGAAAAACTATAGGTGAAACTATTAAGAAGGATTTAGAGGCAAATGGTTTCACTATAGATATGATTCACGACAGGCTACTATGGCGTCGTTTGATCCATGTAGCCGACCCCACCTAGTGGGATAAAGGCTTGTTGTTGTTGTTGTTGTTGTACATTTATTTGTGTCTGGTTTGCTTAATTCTGGAACTAGGGAATTCAGTCCAACTCTACACTTGGAGGAGATTTAGTGTTTATGCTTGATGTAGATGCCTCTAGACAAAATTTTAAATAACAAAGAGGGAACTTTAAAATTGTGCCACCAATGGGTCCGTGTGTGAGTTAAAATGTGCTCACCCTGAGAAGCAATAAAGCCGGCCACAAAAAAGTGAAATTCCGTCCTTACTGAACTCTCCTTGTTCTGAACTTGATGATCCTTCAGTCGCAATTGCTCGTATTGCAGCATCCAAAGGTTCATAGCCAGTTGAGAACAGAATAAACGTACAAGTTGTTATGTGCAAAACAGCTTGAAGAACATGAAGAAATGCTTGAGGCTTCCTCAGAAAGCCCATGCTGCATATGGCAAAGGGAACAAATATTAGAACACTAGAAGATAAAAATATGGCAACAGTTCAAGAACACCATATATGCAATCACAGATTCTACGTAATATGAGAATTAAACTAATAAATAAAGCAAAAATTTCCAGCATTCACTACATCTTTGAGATAGAACAGATTCTAGCAGATAATTCAAATTACTTAAAGATTATTCTCTGTGGGTGGATTCTACTTAGCAGTTAGCACCAACGTCTTGTCAAAAGTGCAGCCACACCCAAGGTTCAGTGAAAACTGAAAAGTATAAAATTCGCTAACAGAACCATCAGCCATTAGTCAACCACCAAGAAATCTAACTGCTAATAATGCCACAACAAATATCGGCCGGCATACTTTGCAAACAAAATTAAAGAAATCTTGCAAGGTTTGGTGTAAAGAATGTTTCTGGACATTTTCTCAGAGCTCAGTGGCATTTTGCAAAAACATAGTGAGCATAACAGGATTTTTGACAAGATGCAGGACTGCAGGTGTAATTGGAATATTAATATACACACACACATATATGCAGGGTTGTAGGATACATATGAAGCATTAAAACTTTCCAAAATTATCGCCATACAGATATTCCCCTATAGAAACAATCATTTCATCTTCAACTATCAGTCGTGAAAAAAATGGATACCAACAAAGTTATCCACATGGAGCCAGCAGAACAAATCATCTTATGTCATTCTGCTTTCTAAAGGCCAAATATTATGTTACTACAAAGTAACATATCAACCCAATGTTGAAGTATCACTCTCACAGTCCTTGTCTTCATTGTCAATGAGCAAACCATCTCTGTTTAGTTTCTCTTGATTTGTCTTCATTTAGTTCTCCACTTGTTACATTGGTGGAACAAACATCATGAATGTACTGGATTCTACTCATTTCAAGCAAACATTACTTGTATAACAAAAATGTTCATTGTAAGTAATAGACTAAGAAATGTTGTGTTACATAGCTTATTTGTCTAGTGATGCATTTTCAATCTGAAACTCTTCCCAAATTAAAGTAACATTTAAGTTCAAAATGAGTTCATGTCGAATAGCAAAGTTTTTTTTTTAACATGTTTTTAATCATATGACCCTCCATTCCAAGCTAAAAGCCCCATTGATTATCATGGTTTTTAAAAAACACTAACTTCAACACGATTGTTGGCCAAGCATAAAAACTTGCTTTACTGTCCTGAGATTTGGCACATTGTTATGTCCCAAAAAGGATCCCAGACCCTTCATTGTACACTCTTATAGAGGAAAAGTGGACTTTTGACTTGGAATGGAAAACATAGTTATAAAAGAAACTTCGAAAATGGGCCTCGGAATAAAAGTAAGGTTGATCCGTAGGTACATAGTCATCATGGGTTAAAGTCACAAAAATATGCCATCTAACTTCAGTTGTAGGGATAAATCTAAGTATCTAACCCTTCCCCAACACCAATGGACTTTAATTTTATTATTGTAGTTATTTCGTAACCAAATGGCATAAACCAGTTGAAGAATATATCTTAGGATAGTAAACAGAAAATAATAAATCTATGTAAAATATACCTTCCAACAGAACTCAGCCCAATGAAAACTGGTGAAGTCTTCAAAAAAGACCGCAATTCATTGTGAGCTGAACACAACTCATCTTTTGTGTTTAGATTCCCTGACGTTATTAAAGCAGAAATTTCTCCGCACTTACTGCACGAAAACTGCCATTCCGTTGGAAGAAACCAAAAGCCACAAACCCGAACATTTGAAGGCCAGTAACCTATTATTACGCAGACATTAGCATAGCAAAGAGAAAGGTGTTATGGCTATGGCTCTCCAATATGATCTTTACTCTTTAGGGACACTTTTGATGTATCTTTTGGGACACTTTATGTACACTAGAACTTGTAGCACAGTTGATGCACATGCAATGCCGTAGATGGTAATTTTAACAACAGGTACATTGTCAATACATTTTAAATCAAGTGATGGAATTTGTTTAGGTGGTTAAGGTGCACGCATTCATAAGAGGTTGTGGTTTCAATTCTCATTGTTAGTAGTGTTTATTTTTCTGAATCAACAAAGGTTAATTTCGTAATTTCAGCGCAGCAAAAATAACCTACATCTATCCCTAGCACTTAATAGTTAATATAATATATTTGTAATGGATTTTGGAGTGGTAGAGTCTTAGATTGGAGTGGGAATAGTGACATGGAAAATAATAGAAACACAAATTGTCATGTAACAGATAAACTGAGTTTAAAAAAACTGACAAGAAATAATAGCGGCACTTTGTTAAAAAATAATACTAACAATAGATTTTGGCATATGAGTCAGTCATAACTCGCATCATAATAAGCTTTTTTAGTTTATTTTTCATCTCAAACATATAAAAATTAACAGAACATGATTAGGATTAGTTTATAGATTTGCCCCCGGTACAAGTTACCATTGTGCAGCTCTATAAAGGATAAATGATACATTAACTCGGCAGATAGTATGGGTTTATATGAGGATCAAACCTCAACTATACACGACTATGTGACAGTACCTTATATCAACACATCAGTGGGTATGAATTCTACCCAATCAAGAGCAAAATATTGTCCAAAAAATACGGAAGGGAGACAGGAGAAGAGGGGGAGGGGGTGGAAGTGGAGTTGAACAACATACCAGGGCATTCAACAACTTCTTTGCTAAATCCGTACCTGTCATGTCATGGTAGTAACATATCATAAAATGATAAAATATTTTCCTTGAGGCAAGTAACTGTATGTATGTTAATAAGACAATACTCATATTAGTGTATCATTTATTTACATAATGCATGATACTATTATTTCTGTTTTTCAACACGTGAGCATGCAATGATTGTAAAGTACAATTTTTCACATGAATCATATCCCTTTCCAGTCACTAGATACAAAAGACGAGGAAGTTAGTTCCAGTGACCTTAAATAAGATACGGTTGTTTATCCACTCTAACGCACAATAATATAAACTACTTGTTTCAGCTCTTTCATTGAGCAAGGACTTTATGGGTTACTAGAAACTAGAAAGTGTTGCAATGAGTTGAATTGTATACAAAAAAATAAATAAAGAGAAAAGTGATAATAGGAGAGTTGTATTGATAATTTTATGATTACAAAGACTCCCAAAGTGGTTATATATAGGACTCAAACTCGACACTAAGATAACAATAATGGAAAGAAAAGTACAGGAAATAAATAACTAAAGAAAGACTCTATAAGTAAATACCTATATATGGTATGTTTTCACCAAGACAAATCAACCATACCATAATAATTCTAAATTCCATAAATAAAATATACTCCCAAAAATAATAATATCTTGATTTCCAACACAATGCTTGAAGCCTTGAATTCAAGACTTGAGAAGATAAACTAAACTTTTGTATTCACAAATATATTTGCCCATCTATCTTGTAAATCTTTTGTGCAGTCCATAACACGATAGATCCTTGCTAAGGTGGGTATTTAATCTTACAAAAGCAGGGAAGAAGCAGACCGATCATGCCACGTCGGAAGATCTGTAACTGGATCCTGGATTCAATAACGACATAACTTAATTAGTCCAAACGAAGAGGTCAAAGCATCCAGGGAATAAGACCTTAATCAATAGGTTTTTTTTCGACTTTGCCGCTGATTTTATATGCGAAATTAGACGTAACCACTTCCCCCCCTCCGTTTTCATAATTGCTAGACCTTGCCCCCTGCATCAAAATGGGGGTCAAGGATTACATAAAAAAAAAAAATTAGACATTGCCCCCCCAATTTTACGTAATTCTTTGAGATTCCCTGTATGCAGGGGGTGAAGTCTAATAATTATGAAAACAAGGGGTGAGTTTAAATTCACACTAAGAACAAGGGACAAAGTAAAAAAAAGCCAATAAAGTCATAGGTCCACTCTTTGTAAGAAACAGGATGAGAACTTCATTTGCCATAAGGACAAACCGTGAAAGGCCGGGGACTCAGCTTTAAATCACAAGATCTCCATGTATCCCAGTCTTCGGTAAAAAGTGGCCACATCCAGTGGATGACATCTTTCCAGGAAACCTATTCCAAACAGAACTGATAAATCATTAGGGTACTTTATTGAGTTCTTCAACAACATTGTCCCAAATAATAACATCGGATATGGAAAAAATTTAATACAATAATCAAACAACAGAGAAACATGATGAGATCTCAATTGAGAGCTAATGGGTGGATTTTGAACTCTGTCATGATTCAAGGCAGCATTCCAAGAGGAAAGAATACATGATAAGCATTGTTGGGGTTTGAAAATGAGTAATTCAAGACTGACCTTGTTAATGGGAGCTTCTTGAAGATATTCATACAAAAGTGGAAGTTCTTCTTTAAAACGGCGTTCAAATGAAGAAGGGGCACTGCACCATGTGCCACAAAAGAACTCAAAATTTTAAATTTAGAAAAGAAAGATATCAAGCTGTAGTTTAAAACCCTTAAACTCACTGTGTGTGTATATGAAATTATTTCAGGTATGTTGACCGCAACCGGTAGCAGGTAGTTTTAAAACACTGGAAGAACTGAGGGACACAATACTGGGAGAAGTTTCAGTAGTTGCAATGACTTCTACAAAGAGAATGAGTTCTACAGTCCCAATTGTTACACTAAGGCCTCGTTTGATTCAGGTATTAGGATCAGTGGGATTAATATACAGTATTAATGTACTGGACTATTAATCATGGTATTAATTTAATACCAAACCCTGTTTTTCATGTAGTATTAATACTGGAATATCTCATGCTAATATTCTGTAACTTGTATACGGAATTATATTTTGGACTAACTGAAAACAAAATTAATTTTTTTTTTTTTAAAATAATAATAATATAAGAGAGTGGCATGAAAATATAGTAATCTACAGTAGCACAAAGAGTGGTATTAAGTTAGTACCAATGTATTAATAATCCCATCCCACTTTTTAATTGCGAACACAAGGTATTATAAAGGTATTAATAATCCCATCCAAAAATAGGTACCAAAATCTAGTTACTACCTTTTTAGGTGCCAAGTCAGGTTTTGTATTATTAATAGGTACCATGGTAAGAAAATCCCAAGAAATAGCAAAGAAAGTACTAACATCTACTGAAAGCACATAACTAAAGACTGAAACATAAATCAAAGTATCAAACAAAGATAAGATAATTTGCTTAGCAGGCCCCAATAGCATTGATAGGTCTTTTGTTTGATCCTGCATCAATTTTAAAACAAAAGAAACTGCAATGCTATGACCAGCCGAATAATACCAAGCACTGACAAAAAGATTGAGTTTCTATAGGTATTTTTACAATGAAATATTATTAAATGGAATCCCCCTGTACCTATAAGGAACAACATAAGGTGCAGCAACAACACAACGGACATTAAAAAGTTCTGCAAGGCTCCAACCTTCCTGGACCATAAGGAAATGAAATCTGTTAAGGTATTGCATAATTAGCCCTATGTTTTTATCCTGTTGTTGTTGTTGTTGTTATATTATTATTATTATTATTATTATTCAAAAGATTCCATGTATACCTGTCATTGGCCTCGACCTTTGAGACACTATCTAAAGAGAAGTATGCTTGAAGTTTAATAAACCCTTTATTTTATCTTAATGTGTTTTTCACACATGTTACTCTCAGCCTACTCTCTCCCTTGATTTATTGACCACTGACCATGCCTTAATTTCACTCCCACCTCTTTGCTCTCCTAGTCATTTTCACTAAACCTCCATCGTTCCTTCCCCAAATCACATTATGCTTATATTAATACATAAGGTCCAAGGAGAATATCATCCATTTTGTTCTTCAATATACAATGGGAATTCTTTGAAAAGCAAAATTGTTGTGTATTAGCATCCACTTAAGTAACATATCATTAAGTCATAACAATTCATCCCAAAATTTAAAGTACCTTCCATTTAAGAAAGGACAATCTTGCCTTTTGAATTTCAATCAGAAATTACCAGTGCAAAGAAATTTATAATGATAAGATCACTCTCCATGCTTGGGCCATCTCCAAATATCCCTTCCACTACCGAAACACACTCTTCTCTGTGTTCTTTTCTAATTTTCCTTTTCTCCAGAGAAAAGGAAATTGCAGAACCTGGAAAAATAGAAAGATCCATTAGATCTTGTTTGGATAATGAAGCTGTTAACTGGTTTTATTTTTATACAGCAAATAATATTCATTTTCTCCATGAATGTAAAATTATAGAGACAGATTACCGGCAGAGAATAAAGTTCAGCTGTCACAACCTGCAGTATCATTAACATCGTAAGGAGAAAGAAATGGTGGTGATGAAACTGGAACATATTCGACATCTTTTGTGGCCAAATGAACGCCTAAGCTCTGCCAGAAAACCATTACATTAAAACCAGGTCATTAATTGGTACAGAGAATTTTGTTTATTGGATCTTCAAATAATTCATGAATAGAAAATATAGCAAATGTTCATCATTTCTACGATCAGAGAAAGTCTCTATGGGAGAGACTTGTTTCATCTTTGCATTCTGAATGACAAACTATTTCCCCTATTTGCGGATCTATGCAACTCAAATTGGAAATTGTTGACAATGTAGCACCATATTTTAAAAGGTGAATGTAAGATTATCCCATCAATTTTCTTTTCGACAGTTCTACTGTAAATAAGTCTCCCGTCTCTGGATTACAGGAATAATTCTTCCAAAATTATCCAGCTAATAAATAGTATAGCAAATTCAAATAGGAATGGAAGAAGAAGTATGAATATTCAAGATTGGCTTATGCTTCAAGAAAAGAAAGATTGTACTAACAAGGATTGATTTCATAGGCTCCGTTGATAACAACATGCAAAATGACGAGAAAAACACTTGTTTTGTGTAAGAACTTGGAAAATAAGTTGAGGCATGTGATGAGATGCTCTCCATCTCATGCTCATTTATATGACTAGATGTCCTCCATCCTTCCTTATTTTTTGCAGAAAATTTTTCTTCCTCAACAAGCAAAGAAAAGATTTCCATGGAAAAACACACAAAGTAAGAAAACATCTCACCACATGTCTCAACTTATATTCCAACTTCTCACAAAAATCAAATGTTTTTATTTTCCTTTTCCATGTCATCAAACGGATCCATAGTTTCAATTCAATTTTTTTCCTCTGTGTCTGCTAATGTGCTTGGGGTGCGGTGGGGGGGAGTTAGACAGAGTTGCAACAGACCCTGTGTCAAGTAATTCTATCAGAGTAAGGATTGTAAAGCACCCACACCCCCGATCCCAAAGCATGGCTGGTTGACCAAGTAGAGCTTGACAAAGGTCCACTGAGATAGGATCGGATGGTTTTCATCCCAGGCCAGCATAAACTCGACAATCTAAGTACCCTTGAAGTTGGTCATGTGAGTGGAACATGACCAACTTCCATCATTGACTAACGGACAATTTTGACGGAGTGGGCAAAATGGAACCACTTAAATAATTGAGTGGGTCAAATAGAAGAACCACATATAGTTGTACCAATTCAAAACTATGCCAATAGTTGAATAATTGCCAAATATGGTATTCACTCTAATTCAAGTGTTCACCTTTCTTTAAACTTAGTGGATAACGCTAACAGGTATAATTATCAAATTTTGTAGTGTTTCAGATTGGTACTGACTACTTTTTATACAGAAAATTAGGATTATACCCCCATTTTTTTGGCTTCCATAGTATTAAGGATACAAAAGATTATAAATTAGGGATACATCCTTCTTTTGACTATTTGAACTGAAGAAAAAAAAGTCAACAGTTTGTCAGCTAGCTGGAACCTTTTAGTGTTACGTCCAAAATACCCTTTCTGGCATTTTCAAATGTTTGGCAGATTGATTAAAGTTTGGGATATAATTGAATGAATATCTTAATCTTAAGGAAATATTCACAATGATGTCCTTTTAAGAATACATATTATTTGCATTTTCACTATATATTGTTTCCATACACAATATATATATATATATAATCATTTACTATGTTGAATTGTTCCCATTCATTAAACTGTACACTACTATTGTGAGTATTTCAGAATTTAATCTTATCAAAACATCTGGACACAGAGATGAAAATGAGTGACGGCTATCAAAGTGGAGGAACTAAGTTTAATTTTGAGGCCGCCCTCAAATGGGACCAACACTGATTAATGAACATGTTACTTCCCTGAACTCCAACCACAACGCTAGCCCAAATTCCATAAACATGATGTGATTAATAAGCATATACAACAGAAGTGAAGTGAAATATACTAAAGCATTAATATGCAAACCTCATGAGCTGAATGAGTTACAAACAGCACACGGTATTGTTCCTGGTCACAAGCAAAAGCGGCAGCAATGGCCTGTGAACAATGCCAACATTAGCAAGTCATCACCACTCTATTTAGGGTGTGAAAGTAATTGACATACAATAATCAACGACACTTAATCCATGAAGAATCTGTGCATGTTTTTTACCTCCCACATTGGTGGGACCAATCACCCCCAAATTAACAGTGTCATTTCGAAAATCAAGGCAAAAGAGAGCTAAATATGGTATATTCTTGATTGATAACAGATTACATTGAAATTCGAAATTAGGGTTTCCTAAGCATTTTTCTTGTTTTGCTATTAAGTGCGAACTCCAAATACAGACTCTTTAATTTCAACTGAAAACAGACTATACAAACCAATACATACATATATATATATATAGCTATATAGCGCGCGCGCGCGCGAGAGAGAGAGAGAGAGAGAGAGGAAGTTACAGCGATAGGATGAACATCCCCTTTAGTACCGAAGGCCATGAATACAGCGATAGGTTCAGTCCTCCTCGTCATGCTTTGCCACTTACGCCCCCCTTCCTTCCTTTAACCGTCAAATGGCGGGCGGGCATGTTTTGATAGTCTCCCTTCCTTGCAAAAAGAAGAGGAAAAATAAAGAGGGGTAGTTGGGTCCTATTCTAATATGTGACATGCATAAGAAAAGTGGCATTTTTTATGGTCGGGGCTATTTGCATACTATTAATTGTTTGGTTTTATTTCATGTTTTATTCACATGATAAAAAATAAATATGTTTATATTACTCGCTTGTCATTGAGCGAATAACTTGCACTTATTCGCTTGTCATTGGACAAATAAAAAGTAAAGTATTATCAAATATTTTGTGAAGTGCAATAGCACCCACCATTTTTATATTTTGTGGAAGTTGATTTTTAGAGTGTGGATTGACTTTATGCGAAACATTAAATTAATGGGAGGTGTGAGGGACAAAATTTGTTTTTGGGAGGATATACGAGTTTGACCTATTTTGTAAAACTTTTAGCCTATTTTGTAATGAGAATAAGACTATTCAAATGGTGTCCTCTTGGTCTTTAAATTTTTCTTGGGATATGTCTTTTCGTAGAAATCTAACTAATAGGGAGATTGTCGAGTTTTCAACTATGTGGAGTTGATTCAGAGTGTTTCTTTGAATCAAAATTATCTTGATAAAAGATCTTAGGAGGCTCATTCATCCGGTGTTTTTTCATGTAAATCCTTTTTTGATGTCCTCACTCAATCATCTCAGTCAGTTTTAGCTTCACTCTCTAGTTTTATCTGAAAGCAGATGGTTCCCACCAAAATTAAAGCGTAAGCAACTGGCATAGTTAATAAACGTTTAGCTTGCTCTTAAGGAAAAGTTAACACATGTAATGTGATTCAAAAAATGCGGCCTTTTTGGTGCTTAACCCTTCTTGGTGTGTGATGTACAAACAGCTTGATGAAAATATTAATCATATTATTTTTCACTGTGGGTTGAGTTATTTGAGGTGTTTGGGGTGGTTAATGCTATTCCCCGAAAGAGGTCAGAGTTTACAGAGTTAAAATGACACTTTGATCAAGGTTAGAATAAAGCTAGAGTTTTTTGGAGATTTGCAATGCTAGCTGCAGCTTAAGGTGTATAGATGGAGATAAACAAACGTATTTTTGAAGGGGAAAATGGCTCAGTTGAGGATCCGTGGGAGCATATTCTATTTTTTATAGGATTGTGAGCTAGGATATCTAGAGTTCTTGATAGTTTAAAATGTTTTCTGTTTAGTATTGATTGTGCTGGGTTTTTTTAGCTAAGTGAGCCCTGAGTGAAGTGTGTGCCTTTTTAGTAGGTTGAGTTGTAGTCAGTTTAATGGAATCCTCTTCCACTAGTCTGTTTATTTCAATGTAGCTTCTTTGATGTTTTCTTTTTCTAGTAGTTATAAAATTTTCGTAAAAAATTAAGAGGGGAAAAAAATGGAATATAATAGAAATGAACGAGTTTAATTTTATTGTTGTTTGAAAAAGATAAGGATGGAAAAGAATGAAATGAAAGTAAATCTTGTTTGGATAGATGAATAAATGAAAAGATTGTGATTTAATATATTGTTAACAAATTAAAGTTAAGTTTGGAATCATGTGAATAATTTATATTGGAAACAAACAGCATAAATGAATAGAGGGATTGACATTGACATTCCCTCACATTCATTTAATTTCCTTTTCACTCCCTTTCATAAATCTATCAAAACAAGTGAATAATCATTTCTCATTTTTTTCCTTTCCTTTCCTTCTTATTCCCTCAATCCTAAACATACTGTAAATACTGGATTTAAAAATTAAGTTTAAGTGTGGAGTCAAAAATATCTCAGAATGTAATATATTAATAAATTTTAAATATTTTGATTGAATCATTTTGTCTTTTTTGTTCTTTTTGATAAAAGAAAAAATAATTAATTTAAGTACGAACACATGTCACTATTTTAATATTCCAAAATTATATATAGCACAAATTTGTGACATTTTATTGTGATTTAATATTTTTTTAAGGGAAGTATAAGTCTCTCTTAATCTTATAAATAAAAGAAAACCTCACTTTATCACTAATTAGTAGAACCTTTGGCCTTTGAGTAAAAGCAAAAATTGTCTATTACTAGACCAACGCTATCCTCGACTTTAATGTAATAGTTACCTTGTTAAAGAGATTATTTTAATTTTTCAGGGCATAATTTTTGAAACCCATCAGGCTAGGATTAACGCCTAGTTAAGCTTCAATGTAAATTTGTTAACTAATAAAATTGGTTTTGTGGCTTGTCCATTAAGATCTTTATGGGGATCGATCTATTAATAAAAAAAATATGTTAAGTTAAATGAGAGCTTGGGTGTTCTTTGAAGTTATATAGCTGTGACATAGAGGAATGAGAGATAAACTGTTGGAACCATGTACAATTACATGAGGGCAATTTTGGATCTATGGGAGCATAAAATTGGAATCACCACTTGGGCCGAATAGTCAAGGCAGGCCCAAGCCCAAGCCCAAGGAAGCCAGCCCAGGAGAAGGAAATTGAGCCACGGGAGATCAGCACAGACACAACAACCGGCCGAGCATAGTATCCAGATCGGCGAAGATAAAGATGCCGAGATGGGCATACTAGCCAATACAAGAAGAACACCTGTATCCTCGAGCATGTTCACTACCCGCAGCAGAGGTGGGCACTTAAGTGAATGATAACGAGACACATATACCTAAGGACATTATCAGTGTTAGTTACTGATATGGGCGTCCAGGCAAGTGAGAGCACAACACCTGTAAAGTGTAAAATTACTTGTGGATAAGAGCACGCGCCACAAATGAAAATGATAGGTTTGATGAGCAAGCAATACCCTTTATTGTCATTTTGCCCTTAACCCAATGGGCATTGTGACCTTTATTTTATACATATATAAATAAAATGGGATATCTTATAGAAAGGGGTTCAACTTTTAAGCAACATACTCATTCCCACACACAAAAATTCTCCTTGAGAATAACCACCACTATTGTATCTAACTAAAAATGCTATTAGAGCTAAGTAAAGAACACAAGCCACACACCAAGGGATGACATACTACCAGATTGGGTATAAAAGCCACCGGAGGAACTTACCCTCACAACTAAAAAATCAGTCTCTCTTACTTGTAGAGTTTATTGTTCACTCACCACCTTTACAATTTGTTTACCGATCCTATCAATTTTGGGCCGATTCTATCTTATACAAATTCATTTTAGGCCTGGTCAGATTTTAACCACCCACAATTGGCACCGTCTGTGGGAATCGGCGATATAAAAGTCACTTTCCAACAACCAAATTCAAGTTTCTCTCACTATAGTTTATTTTACAGTATTTTCTACATTTTCAATAGTTCTTCTTTTAGTACTGCTTGAGTTATACTTGCATTAGAATTTATAGAAAAAATGGTTCAAACTAGGAGCCACCAGCTGGGTGACCAGAATAACCTTGACATAATCCCCCTCATTGACCCAAATATTAATCCCACCATAAGTTCGAGCCGTGGCTCGCACCACCAATGGACCCAGGCACATAAGCCAATCCCTATACACATTCCTCTTTCACCTTACGATCTTAACTATACAGAAAAGGAAGCCATCGCCCTACCCTTACCCTAATTGAGCAGCAACGAATAGCCCAGTTATAGCACAAGAAAAAGGTTTTGTTCAATATGCTTAGAGAACAGATCCCAACAAATACTGCTCGGGAGCCTGCCAAGGTGGTGGTCCCAGCTAAGACAAGATGTCTTCTCTACTAGAGAGGGACCAATTGATGATGAGGTTAATTTTGCATACCATGAAAAAAGCAAGGCGAAGCTGGCCGAGGATCCAAAACCAAAAGACTTTGGGTGTAGATCACGTCCTTGCAGCGTTGGTTTCGTCCTGGTCAACCCTAGTATTTTTGATCGATTGAGGGACATATCTGCCCAAGTAGCCCCGTGAGCAGAACGATTTGAGCAGGCAGAGAGGGTTAAAAAAGTTCATCGAGCAGAACGAGATGATCGGGGTGAGAGAGTAGAGCCTCGACCAAAAAACTGGGTCGAATAAGATCTTCGAAAAATGATCTATTCGACAATTGTTAGTAAGAAGGAAGATGGTAAGTCAACCAGGGAGTTAACGAGAAAAGTTCTAAGGGAGGATCACGGATCACCCTTCACTGCACGAATTTAGGACACGCCCCCACCCAGGAAATTTCGATTAGCCCAAGTTCAATATTTATGATGGTCGATCAGATTCATCCGATCATGTCAAGCATTACAAACAAAGTGATGGCCTATTTAATGAAAATTTAGTTCCAGAATCGTTTAATATTGTGTATAGACCGAACAAAATTTTTATGTAAAACCCTAGTGCGGAATCGAATTTTACCTTCGAGATCTCTCTAGTTTGATCTCATCTCAGCACGAACAGGGGTTGGTGGAGACGAATCGAGAACACGGGCTTCAATAAAACCTCAAGATCTTCTATCATATTCATTTCGCCGTGCAATCCTATATCGAGTGTGGACTGCGGTATCACCAAGATTTCATTATCTACTCTTCTACAACACAAACCCTAAATTCGTGAGAATTATTGTGTCAAGAGAAGAGGCAAGGCTGGTATATATGTAAGGCTACGATAGGGACCCTCAGGAGAAATAAGTGTTTGGGCTTACTATGAAAAATCGGAATCCTAATTCGACTAAGAATTGATTCCTTCCATAAATTATAATTCACACCACTAAAGAATTATAATTGCACTCCCGTCCTTATCTCAAAATTATATTTCGAGCTCCTTGTTATTAAATACTTATTATTCTCCCCACGTTAAGATTTCAGATAATCGTCATTTAAAATTAAATTACTGACAATTATATTTAAATGACTTCTTAATCCTTGAGCGTACCACTTAACTTATTTGACATGTCGGATTAACATAATCCACCTGCAGAGTTTGACATGATCAAAACTTATAAGCTTTTTAAGGGGTTATCATCAATCCCTATACTGGGACGTGGATTCCGTCAATAATTAATATTCATCATACATATAGTGTCGCCATCCAATTTACGAAGATTATTGATCCATAAATGAATCTCACTTTTAATGAGTCCAAAACAACAAACACTACATATATATGTCTATTAATTATTTCAAGATTAAGAGTATAAGTAATCATAATAACCATGAGATTTTAAATTGTTTTATATAGTCAAGTATAAAAACAATTAACCCAAATTTGGTCCATGTTCAATACACACAAAGTGTACTAGCACAACAAGTTAAAACTATACAATTTCTTGGTAGTTAAGATAAACTACTAAAACTTGTGCTACAATCCTACCGATGGGTGTCCAATTCAATCTAATACTGTGAACTATTAAACTTATATTCCACAAGAATCGATGATATGATCTTCTGTGTGTAAGCTATACTCTACACACCAAATCATCTACTATATGGAATAAAAGACACACACATGCACAATATTTAAATAAATAATATAATGCAACTACTGCCCATAAAGATTCTCATTAAAATAACAAAACCTGAGTATATATATCAAAACCAATAATAATAAAATCATGGCTTTTAGTATATCACTCTAACACTATTGGCGCAATGAAGAAGCACTTATGTGCAGGCTGTTCCCATCCATCTTAGGGGATTGATAGCTTCCGTGAGTTGGCCGAACAATTTACAGCCCATTTCATCACAAACAATAGAGCGGTCGAGGGACTTGAGGCCTTGACTCACCTAAAGAAGAAGTTGAATGAAAGTTTAAGGGAATACTCACAGAGGTATTGGAAACTGGTTCCAAGAGACAGAGGACTGTGACGATAAGTTTGCTGTTAACACCTTCAAGTTTGGTTTGCCGTGGGACAAGCAACGGTATTTATAATGATTTAACCCATAGGCCACCAAAAAACTTTAATGACATGTTGGCGAGGATAAACGAATTCTCAAGGGTAGAAGATAATGAATAAAGCCCCCAACAGGTCGGGTTTCAAGAGAGACAGAGAAAAATGGGAATGGAGATTCGCTGTGAGGACGACAACACAAAGAAGAATCGTGGGGAAGGCCTGAGTGAGCCGAGGAAGGGCGAGGCCTTCAAGGGGGTCAGCACAGTTTTTACAAAGCACATCCACAAGATAATGTGGGAGATCAAAAGAGGAATAGTTCTTCAAATGGCCGAAACCAATTGTTGGCAATTCTAGCATGGGGGACGCCACCCAAAAATGTTTCTTACCATAAAGATAATGGTCATAAGACCGAAAATTGCAAGACTCTAAAGCTTTTTCTAGAGCGGCTCATCGAATCAGGGCCATTTGGCAAAATACGTGAAACTCGCAGGGGCTAAGGGTGACAAAAGCGATAAGACCGAAGAGAAAGGCGGCCATGGTGCCAGCAAATAAACCCGTGGTCGGCATAATTGAAGTCATGCATGTGGTGGTTAATAAGAATGAGGCAATAAAGAACTACTTCCGAGTAAGGTTGACTTAGGCACAGCTATGGGCCGAGGCCCACCCGATCAAAGAGGTGCTGACAGTTATGGCACCCCCGAAGAGAATTTGGGATAGTAACATACTATATCAGCTTTCTACTTTAAAGAAGAAGATTTGGAAGGGGTTGACATACCCCACAATGATGCTTTCGTCATAACAGTTAACATCAGCAATTTCGATGTTAAGAGGGTTTTAATAGACCCATGGAGCTCGTCAGAGGTAATGTACCTCAAGACCTACAATCAGTTGAGGCCACACATCTCTCCAAAGAATATTCGGATCAGTTGACGCGCCGATCTATAGCTTCAGCGGGGATGCAGTTTGGTCAATTCTGTGTGGTAAGTGTGCCGATTAGGGTTGGGGAAATAGTGGAAGTCATGGATTTCTTTGTTATGACATGGACTTATCACCGTACAATGCCTTACTCGGCCGCAATTGGTTGCGTGAAATGAAAGCAGTGGCCTCACCTTTCCATAAAAAAATAAAGTTTCATTCGCAGAAGGGATATAGTTGTCATCAGGGGCAAACAAGAAGATGCCCGTTTTTGCTACAATCTGGTCGTTCAGAGGATCGTTACCTGAATAAAATGAGGCCAAAAAGGTTTGAGCAGGTGAACCTGGCCAAGAAAGTTGAAAAACTGTTGGAAGAACTAAAAAAGAAGCCTGAACCCTCGAAAAAGAGAAAAGGCAAAGAAAACGAGCTATATTAACTAAAGGAAGGTCGCCCCATAAATGGTAAGGCTAAAGGGTGGCATGAAGAAAAGGTTTTTGAGGACCTTGTTCAAGTCCTTGTAGTATTTGATTCAGAGCAGAAAGAGAAATATTTCCTGATCGGCAGCAGTTTGAGCGCTAAAGAAAAAGATGAACTGACCGAATTTTTTAGGCAAATATCGACGTTTTCACATGGCAACCTTATGACATGCCTAGGATACTGGTCGAGGTGATGTGCCACAAAATTTATATAAATCCCAGTTTCAAACCTATGAAACAAAAGCCACTCCGAGCAGTTCCTGAAAAAGCGGCAGCTGTAGAGGAAGAGGTGCAGAAATTGCTTAAAGCTGGGGCCATCAGAGAGTAGGGGTGTTTTCGGTTTCGGTCGGGGTAGAGATTGGGGTACCCCAAACCCTCCCCAAACTTCATAGTTCGGTTTCGGTTCGGTTCGGTTTCGGTTTTGATACCTATGGTACCCAAACCCTCCCCAAATTATTCGGTTTCGGTTTGATTCGGTCGGTTTCGGTTTTTTTATATCGTTAAAACCTTAGTTAAAATTTGCATTTTAAAAAAAAAAAAGCAGCACTAAAACTACTATAAAACTGCACTAAAATGTGCTTATAAAACTGCACTGAACAACAGAAGATAGAGGTGATAGAAGAGGTGAAGAAACAAATCATCAATCGTTATTTTATTGTTGAAGTTAGGTGAAGAAACATATAATTGTGATAATAAAATATTAAGACTATGAAGAAACATATAATGTGATAATAGAATATTAAGACTGAGAATAGTGAGTAGGTAGCAACTAAAGTAGACAAATTGATTCAGTGAAATTAAGTCAAAAACATCTTAGACAATCCTCCATAGGCAATGTCCTGTGATTTCCTTTATTAAAGCAATGCCCCCACTCCTTCCCTTCCCCTTCCTTGCCCTCTTTTAAAGCACTGACTCCTCTCTTTACATATATATATATATATAAATCGATATCATCAACTATTAATAAAATCAATCAGAATAGGAGTTGATACTGTATCCTTCCTTTTTCTAGTCTACTTATAATTTCTAAAGTTAGCTATCTAGTCTAGTAATATATTTTAATTATTATGTTATCTTCTTAATTAATTATCTGATTTTTATATTTTTATTATGTTATAAAACAGTAGAACTTGCTACCATTCCTTGAAAAAACAAAACAAAGAAACCAAATATTGGGCAAGGCCTTTCATCAATATGATCTTAATGCTTTGACGTGCAAAGCACTAATATCTGGAAGGAAATAAAAAGGAATCAAAACTGTGATACTATGTGCGAGAAAACAAGAATGTCCTTCTGTCTACACTATTTACTTTCTCTCTACATTTATAAACATATATATATATATAATTATATACACAGTTACACACTAAGGGGCTATATCGAAATCAGATTTACACATTTTTCTTTTGATTTAGTTCATATCTACATCAGAAATTGCAACACAACTTGAAGATTAGAAAATTTAGTTCATTCTACCGTTTAAGGAGGCGATGAGATGCGGCCTGCGGGGGTGAGTGTGAGCGACTGAGCGAGAGAGAGACTGAGGGAGAGACGGCACTGAGAGTGAGAGACGAGAGAAGAGAAAGACAGCCTGAGACGAGAGAAAAGTCTTTGTCACTGATAATATGAGAGACTGAGCGAGGGAAAGAGACCGAGGGAGAGACGAGAGAAGATAGAGACGACCTGAGAGATGAGAAAAGAGTATGTGACTATGTGTCTCTGTCTGTGAGTGAGAGACGAGATGAGTGAGAGAGTGAGGGAGGCGGCACTAGCACAGTAGCAATACTGAGGGTTTGAGGTTAAGGAAATAAAATTTAGGTCTTTTGCCCCCTTATTTTTTTAAGTTTCGGGGTAATTCGGTCCCTTTCGGGTCAACCGAACCCGAACCCGAACCGATCCGAATTATTCGGTTTTTAGTTCGGTTTTTGATTTCGGTTTCGGTTTTTCTTTCGGTTCGGAATATTTCGGTTCGTGCCGGATCGGTTCGGTTCGTTTGTTCGGTTTTCGGATTTCCGACAACACCCCTATCAGAGAGGCCGAATTCCCTGAGTGGATCTCAAACCCAATTGTCGTCAAGAAAAAGAACAAAAAGTGAAAGGTTTATATAGATTTCACATATTTGAACAAAGCCATGCCCCAAAGATAGTTTCCCACTGCCGAGGATAGATCAGCTAGTAGATTCAGCCTATCGGTCGTTAAAGATTGAGTTTTCTGGATATGTATTTGGGATACCACCAGATTCCACTATTTGAACCAGATCAAGAATGCACAACCTTCATTACTACAATGGATCTGTACTGTTACAAGGTTCATGCTATTTGGGTTGAAGAACGCTAGGGCCACTTATCAGAGATTAGTCACGAAAATGGTTCAGGGACGAAATTAGAAAATCGATGGAAGTTTATGTCGATGATATGTTGGTTAAGAGAAAGCTCGCTGCCGAGTATATTCGGGACTTGGGAAAAACGTTCAAAATTCTCAGGCACTACCGGATGGAATTGAATGCAGCAAAATGCACCTTTGGGGTCAACTCAGGCAAGTTTTTGGGTTTTATGGGGAATCACAGGGGTATCGAGGCAAATCCAGAAAAGGTTCAAGCAATTCTAGATGTTCAGCGGCCGACTAACCTGAAAGAGCTGCAAAAACTCACCGGTATGGTCACTACTTTAAATAGATTTATCTCAAAATGTTCTGATAAATGTATGCCACTGTTTAAATTATTAAAAATAACAAAATAATTTGTTTGGATCCCAGAATATGATCAAGCTCTGAACGAGCTAAAACAACACTTAAGCAGCCCACCTTTGATATATATCCCTGAGCCCCACGAGTAACTGTATAGCATGAAAATCATCAGAAACATGTGTATTTTACTAATAAATGTTTGATAGGGTCATAATTAAATTATTTGCTTTTAGAAAAACTTTTACTAGCACTAATCACAACATCCAGGAAAGCCAAGGTATTATTTTGATGCCCACCCCATCAAAGTGTTCACTAATAGCCCCATCAAGCCAGCCCTTAGAAAGGCCGACCTGTCTAGCATAATGGAGAAGTGGTATGTTAAATTAAGCAGATTGCACATCGAATATGTCCCAAGAACGACAATTAAATGGCAAGTCCTTGCTAACTTTATCGCTGTGTTTATAGGGAATATTGAAGCTAGTTCAGGTAACCAAGTCACTTATTCCCAGCTGGGGGGCAAATATATAGTGATGTTTGATATGATTGATCCTGGGCAAACATAACAGATCACAAAACCCACGCCAGCAGAAACCCCGTCCTCCTAGTTATTGTGCATTGATGGATCATCGACGGCTGGAGGCTCCTAGTGTGGGTATAGTATTCAAAACCCATAAAGGGAGGAATTATTGAGCAAGCAGTTTCGGCTGGGTTTCAAGACCTCTAACAATGAAGCCGAATACGAGGCATTGATCATTGGTATGAAGAGCGCCAAAGAAACTTGGGGTCCAAGATTTGATATTCCATAATGACTCCCAATTACTCGTCAATCAGCTAACCGGGGAGTATTCGGCCAAGAATAAAAGAATGGCAACCTACATGAAGTTAACTCAAAAACTTATGAGAGATTTCAAGTCAATGTACATTGAAAGGTTCCCAAGGACTAGCAACTTTGGCATCCGGTGTGGATTCAAAGTTAAAAAGAGAGTTGAGGTAGAGTACTTGCCAGATCCAAGCATCGTGAACTGGGGCAGCCGATCATTTGCAACATAGAAATAGACTTAAAGGTTAGCTGGATGGAGCCGGTCTTAAATTATCTTGAGGATGGATCACTGCCTAGCAATAGTAACAAGGCGTACAAGGTTAGAGCACAAGCGAGCAGATACTAGTTATCTCCTGAACAAAAAATGTACAAAAAGGTTCTTTTCGGGTCCTTATCTTCATTACATTCATCCAAGAACTGGTGCAGAATATTCTTTATGAGCTACATGAAGGGTGCTTGTGGGAGTCACATTGGTGGGCAATCGTTGGTCCTATCGTGTAAGATCCCAAGGTTACTGGTGGGCGTTCATGCAGAAAGATGCTTTGGAATACGTCAAAAAGTGCGATAAGTGTCAGAAACACGCTCCCCTAGTCCATCAACACGTGACAGCCCTACACCCGGTCATTAAGCCCTTGGCCCTTCGCCATGTAGGGGCTGGATATCATGGGTCCTGTTTCTTCGGGGACCAGGTAACAAAAATTTTCCTTCTAGTCGGCACAAGATTATTTCACCAAATGGGTGGAAGCAGTCCACGTTGGGGAGTATCGGCGAATCTAATATGAAAACTTTATTATGGAAGATCATCGTCACCATGTTCAGCATCCCAAAAATGTTGATGTCAGATAATGGTACGCAATTTAAAAATCGAAAGGTTGAAAAATTCTACATTTCTCTTGGGATCAAATAACACTTCTCTAGTATGTCCTACCCTCAAGGCAATGGGCTGGCTGAAGTATCGAACAAAGTCATTTTGGACGGATTTGAAAAAGAGATTAGACTACAAAAAGAAAAGATGGGTACAAGAGTTACCATTCTATACTTTAGGCATTTAGAATAATGCCTCGCCGGTTAACTGGTGACACGCCTTACACTACACCAAAAATCGCAGATTTGTGATTGTCGAAAACAGTCACAAATGTGTGTCACAGAAATGACTGTCATTCCTTTAAGAAGTCGGTTTACCCACTCTAAGGACGACCCAAATTGAGGCCGAAAACAATGAAAAAGCTCTTAAAGAGGCCTTAGACTTTGCTGAATCTAGAAGGGAAGCAGCGACGATCCACTTAGCAAATTATCATAACACTTTGGCTAAACAATGTAAAGCTTAAGCGAAGCCGAGGGAATTCAGGGTTAGAGAATTGGTCCTAAAGAAAGTGTTTGGTATTACAATTGAGCCCTGTCACGGAAAGCTCAGACATAATTGGAACTGGATCCTATCATTTGCAAGACATGGACGGCCAGCCAGTACTGAATCCGTGGAATATAGCTAACACGAGGAACTATTATTATTAAATGCAAGTCCGAAGTTCGAACTCTTTTTGTATATGTTGACCAAAATTCATGAAAGGGTTATTTGTATTCAGAACATTTATTGCATCAAAGACCTTGCTCAGCCAAGGCAGACCAATTTAAGACCTTTCTTTCGCAAAAGCAATCACGTAAGACCTTATATTTTAAGGCAGCCCGATAAGACCTCATTTATAGAAGGCACTACGTAAGACATTGCCTGGCAAGGCAACCAAAATTAAAATAAGACCATTTCCTCGTCAAAGGTAAATAACAAAATGTAAGACCTCCCTTATGGAAGGCATCTGCATAAGACCTTGCCCAGGCAAGGCGGTCAAATTCAAAATAAGACATTTCTTTGTCAAAGGTAAATAACTAAGGTAAGACCTCCTTCCATGGAAGGCACCCTCATAAAGCCTTACTTGGCAAGACAACCAATTAAAATAAGACATTCATTTAACGAAGGCAAATAAATGCGACCTCAGATAATTGAGGCAACCAATTTTGAAATAAGATCTTGTCCATTAAGGCAGTTTAATTAGCCAAAAACTTTGCGACTCAACAAAATTTTAACCTAAGACTTTCCATTTTGTAAAGGCAATATTCAGTGACGCTGTGTTCAGCGAATTAGTTCGGCACAATGACAATTTACAACTTTTGATTAAATTCGGCAAATGTCCAATTTATCAAATTAAGTTGTTTAAGTAAAAAATGTTCTGTTATTTATCATCTCAACTAATTAGTGCATCATTACAATGAAAAAGAAACAGGTTGTTCTTCATTAATTCAGAAACATGTACATATGGAGGGGCTTCGTGGCCCAGTTACAATGAAACTTACTACTAATTATATTGAAACTTGCTGTTGCAAAGAGCAAATGCAAAAAGAAAAAAGAAGAAGATGGAGAATAGGGAAGAAAAGACAAAGGTGAAGGAGGATGAAAAGACAACGTAAAAAAGAAAGAAGTAGAGCAAAGAAAGAAGAAGAAGAAGAAGAAGAAGAAGGAGAAGGAGAAGGAGAAAGAAAGGAAAATGAAGTTGAAGAGGAAAAAAAAGATGTGGATGAAATGATGGAAATGAAACAGAGACAGAAGTTGAGTTTGAGAAGGGAAGGACACGGCGAGATCATTTTTGCCTTACCACCTCTCAAGCTCCGACTTCAAGCCTATTTATGTCTTTTAATGTGGTGACGTACCGCCTCTTCAGACGACAGTGGCCCCTTCTAAGGCGGCGTAACTTCTCCTCACACACCGAAACCTTATTGCCAGACCAGTGATTATGTCTTCAGTACAGCGACTTTCTCGACCATTCTCCTCAATTTTCTCGCATAAAGAGGAGCAAAATCTAAACCTTAGGAATCTGTGTCGCTATTCTCAGACATTGAAAAAAATTGATTTCTCTAAAACAGCGATGAAATAAGGAATTAGGAGAAGAAGAAACAAATAGGGGCCTTTTATATGGGATCCAGAACTCTAAAGGCATTAATTGGATATTTTGGAAAAGGGAAAACTATCCCTTCATTTGAGGAGACGGTTTGCATTAGAAACCGCCACCCATTAACTGACAGCACTAACCAACTACTTGATGCCACGTAGCAAATTCAGGTCACCAAATGATAATAATACCCCAACAAACACGTGGGGACAACTTGGAAAAATAAATATTAAGTAAGATTAGAGCTTGGCAAAGATAGAATCCCAGCCATATGTTATGGGATTTGCTATTCGGTAAAGATTGAAATTCAACCATATGAATTGAGGTTAAATGCCGACCTTCATTGGTTGATATTAAACAATAAACATCAAGAATACAAGACAACATGATATGATATTTGGCACAAAAGAATTCTCATTAAAGATAGCCAAAGTAATAAGCTGCAATGAGTGGGGCTTTGTGGTCCTAGTTATTACAAAAGAAAGAAGAAAAAGAAAAAATCCAAAGGCCAAGTTTGAACAAAGGCTGGCCTAAATCCTTCATTCTCCTCCACGGAGCCTATCTTTCTCCTTAGTCATTGAGGCGAGTTTCACCTTCAGGCGATCATGCCACCGAACTAGACGACCACAATCGGTCCTTCAAACGGTGGTATTTCTTCCTCAAATGACGAAGGTCCGTCGTTATGGTAGAAACGTCTCCCTCTAGGGCTTCAACCTTTTCAGCGAGGGCTCTCTAGTCAACATGGGGGGATGTAGCATTAGACGTAGTCTTGTCAGTTTTTGACATAATTGCAGAAAATATTTTTGCTTTATTATGAAATTCCTTTTAAAGATTGAAGTCCTTGTGATGGAAGAAAATAAAAAACCCTAAGATTTATATAGGGGATCGTGAGCGCTCTTAGATATTAAATGCGCCGCATTGGCAAAGGTCTCCTTCATTCAATGTCTTATTTATGCCAAGAGTCGCATGGGAAAGACAAAGAGTCTTCAGTCGACGAGTGATCAATCTACAAAGGCCATGTAGCTAACAGGAGATGAGTGTCAAACGTCGCAACCCTTTAGATCGGCAATCAAATTGGAAATAAATTTTAATATAAAGGAAAATTGATAAGTATAGTTCTTATTCAAAAATCGCTAGGCATAACGGCTAGTATGTGCTGATTTCAGTTAACATAAGATAACATTGTTAATCAAAATGCTGGCCTTAAAAAATCAAGTTACCAAGTATTGCTAACGAGAAATTCATCAGAGGAACTGATTTTAGTGAGAAATTGTATTTGGCCAAAAGACGAATTTTTCATTCATTAGCAGAAAATTACATGAGGTGGGTATGAACACCTCATTTTGTGACCCTCGCAAGAATCTTGATCTTTAAAGAAATGAGCACACATGCATGCATGAGAATTCCTAGATACATACATACATATCATATACATGTGACACAGGTCAAAAATGAAGCCAAAAGGACACTCGGACGAGAAGTTGCGGGAATTACCCGAAACTGCCGAAATCGAAAACCGTCAAAACTCCTGAGAAGATGAAAAGTTATATCTCCTGATTTATGATCATCCTAAAATTTTGAGGGATATTATGCATTTCCATGAGGATAAATATACTAAAAAATTAGCTCGATCCGAAGGCCACATCTCTAGGAGTTCTCTTCGGGTAATCAAAAGGGAACCTTCCCGAAGTCTAAATAAGCTCAAATTTGGTGAGTAGATAGGTTATATTATGGGTAATAATCTAATAAAAAATATACCAATCTAATTATCCATTTGACAAAAATTGAAAAAACCGACACGTGTTATACAAGGTTTGTCCGCGGAAAAACGTTTTGCCCATTTTCGCATATTGAGACTTCCAATTTTCCTAAAATCATGAAATTTTGTGGAGATTTAGAAAATCATATAGGTAGTAACATACTCAAAAATCAGCTCAATTCGACGGCAGGATCTCCGAAAATTCAAAAAATTAGGAATTCAGATCGTGAATCCAAACGGAGGGCTTCCCGATGTCCAAAAATTTTGAAATTTGGTCAATAGGTATGTATTAATATGGGTAATAATATGTTAAAAAAATATATTGATCCGACAATTTTTTTAACAAAAAATTGTAAAAACCGTCGAATGTTAGACATGGTTTATTCCGCAGACAAACATTTTGCTGATTTTCACGTGTTGAGACTTTCAGACTTCCTAAAATCATGAAAATTTGCAAGAGAGTTAAGGAAATCATATAGGGAGTAACATACTCAAAAATCAGATCAATTTGATGTTTCGTTTGGCCGAAATTGCAAAAATCGTCACATGTTAGACATGGGTTTGTCCGTAGACGAACACCCCTAGATTTGTGTCCGCATACAAACATAGGATGTTTGTTTGCAAACAGACATCCTAAGATCTATGTCCGCGGATAAATAATTCCATGCCCTAGCCCATTAATTATTCTACAAATATAAATACATCTGCACAGACCTCATTTGGATCATGAGTCAGCTCTGGGACTTTGGGAACAGTGGTCTAAAATAGTATTATACTATTCATAAGGCTCTCAGGTATTTTTTTTATAGCAGTTCGGCTTTAATTTTTTATATGTGTTTATTTTGTCAGTTATAATTGCTCAATCGCATATAGAAATTGTTGTTTATCTCAAGATTAATTCATATTTTATATTTAAACCCTGTTTTCAAAACCAAAGGCGTAGAATGAAGCTGTAAACCATTTTAAACATATTTTTCATCAAGTCAATTTTATAAAATCTTAATTTTATCAATCTTCAGTTTACGAAGGAATCAATAAACATTTGTACCTGGTTTAATTTATAAATCGTGGTGTTTGTCGAAATATCTAATATGAGAGTATTGAATTCGTCGATGTTGGTTTAAATTATTAAACTGTGGTATACTATTGACGAGTGAATCTTGAGGATTATCGGATATCCGATTCTAAATTGAATTAGCTTCCGAAAAGCTTTAAATTTTTCCAAAAACACTTGTTTTACTATCTATCATTATTAAAATCATTTTTTAAATCACACACACACACACATTGATTTCTAAAATCGAAAGGCAAATTACTAAGCACATGCTTTCCATCCTCACCCCAAAATCCCATTTTTTTTTAAAATTATAAGCTCATACGCGATAACATCAATAAACATGCAAATGTTTGATTATAATTCCACGCATATCCTACTTAGAGACCAAAATGGCGGATTGAATGCCTAACACCTTCCCGATTCGTAACTTAATTGCCGAACCTTTTGAATCAACTGGTTTCGCAATAATCGTGTTTAAGAGATTGTTTAATTTCATAAATATTCCTCTTTTACACAGACTTTTGTTTGTTTAGTAAAACAAACTGGCGACTCTACTTTCCTCCACAAACCGTCACATTTTCACTATAATGAAACGAATTATTTTATAAACATACCGAAAAATCGAAAGAATTACCGCCAAGGGGGTCGGCGTCGAAAGCGCGGGTTCTCACAATGGGCTTCGTGGCCCAATGGTTACAAAAACAAGAAAAGACAAAAGGAAAATCAAGCTTGGGCATCGTCGGCACTAGTATTATTGGCATTGTGACCTTCAGCCTGGGTTTTAGTGCTCTTGGCGTTGGTATCGTTGGCATGAATCTTCCTCGGCTGTTTTGTTATCGTCAACTTGTTGTGCTCCTGTGAACAAGTCTGGCGAGCAGAGAACGATCTTATCAAACATAGCATCACCCTCGATAACACCCGTAGTGGTCAAGCCGACTTTGTAGCCAACCTTATACAGCAGATCTTTGATCTTCATCATCTCATCAATTACAACACTTGAGGCCTCATCCCAACCTTAAATCTTGGTGTCTTTCAACTAGCCTTTGTGCTCGGATTCCAAGTTCATGAATCCTGCCCTCAGCCCCCTTCTTCTCCTCTTCTTTGGACCTGGTGAACCGCGTCGGCCTTGAGCTTATCAGCCTGCTTGAGGGAATTCTGGAGTTCGGCCACTTAATTTTGGAGTGTTTGGTTTTCCTTCTCTAAATTGGCCCTGACTTATTCAATTGATTTCATATGTGCCTCATGTTCAGCTTGACACTTAGAGAGCTGGCTCTTGACTTCATCAGCCTCTTTCCTGGCCTTTGATGCCTTCGCCTTGCGATCTTTTATTTCATTGGCATGGAAAATAGCTAGCTCGGTAAAGCACTAGCTAGCCTAAAAAATCAACAACAAGTCAATGAAAAAATAATATAAGAAAGAAATGTGAAAAGTGATCAGACAGAGTTGTGAACAACTTACCTTGGCGAGATACTGAAAACTCCTTCTTTCCAGCTCAGAGGTTTTGATGCACTTAAGCACCTTGCCATCTTCTGGCATGGTCATACTTGTGACCAAAGCAAAGACAACCCCCTGCTATCCGCCACGGCGGAGTTTTCAACAGTAATTAACCATTTGATTCTCCTGAGGAATATAAGGCTAGGGAGAGAAAAAATCGACAGGCCTTTTTTCAAATTAATTGCTATCGCCGATGTTTATTATTTCGGCTTGGACTGACGAGCCGATCAAAGTCTTCAATGCCCACAGCTTCTGGGCCTTCAACGTAAATTTGAGAAGGATGAACTTCAACAACTCCCTCAGGCTCAACTAGGGTCACCTAAGGGGTTTTAGTCCCCTCGGAAGAAGACTCAACCTGTGCCAGTCTCCTCTTTTTCGTCCATGACTGACCTCCGACCGACCATATTTTTGGTCTCAAATAATTGAGGTGATCGGGGAAATGGGGAGGACTTTCTTCGTAACCTCCTTCTTAGCTGAAGGCTATCAATCTCTTCAAAAAGCTCCTCGACCATAGAGTCAGTCTCGAGTAGCCGATCAAATTCTTTGTCTGAAACTGGAACAGCTTCACTGTGATCTCTAAAAATTGGGACAACAAATGGGACTTGTGTAGTCGAGACGTCCCTATCTGCTTGCTCAGACAGTTCGGATATTTTGATGGGGCGATTGGAACTAAGAAAGGAGGCAACTTTGACAGCCGATGTCAATTCAACAGCAGGCCGCTTGCCTTTTTCTTGCTTGTGGTTTTCTTCTTCTTCTCTTCTCTGTGCCGTAGCTGATGAATGCCAAGTCTAAGGACTCTCATTTTTCTCGGAGGTCCCGTATTACATCATCCTTGTAAGCCACCCAGTTATTAACGCTATGGAATTTCTTGAAGAGATCGTATTTTTCTCTATCTATTGGTCAACTTCCAACCCACTTGACGATCTTCGTGCGGTTGGAAGAAGGTCTGATACGGCAGACGTTAGTTAAGCAATATATGTGCCTACCTCGGATAAGTGAAGGGAGTTCTCTCTCCAAGTCCGTCGTGATTTATGATGGCGTTTAGGTGTTCGAGGTTGAGGTTGAGGTCATCTATCGAGGGTTTCTCGAAACACTTTTTGGCGACGCCAACTACAAAACAAAGGAAGATAAATCAGATATAAAAAAACACATAGTTGGAAAAACTTAATTAAACGATGAATAGAGCATCAACCAGGGAACCCGAATTGCTTGGGACTCTCTTATTTACATGGTCAGGCTCCACGTTCCCGATTATGATTATTACATCGTTATACACCCCATTTATGGAAGGAAGCCAACCCTTTAATTATTGAGGGCGAGGTAGGCCTAGCCCTAAGATTCCATTTATCCTTAGATTGACTAATGAGATAAGATTATTTAATTTCGTTTAACCCTAGTTAAAGATCAAACCTGCGATTCAACTCAGCTACCCCTTCGATAATCCTAATTACGTTGGGGGTTAACTGGCAAAGATGAAATCTTGTCTTTCGGAGAAAATCGACTAAGAGAGGGTGTAAGGGCAATCTAAGCTTAGCAACTCTAAAGAATGAGATGAATATGGGGTACTGGTTTTCAGGTATAAACCCTGTAGGGCTACCCCTAAAGGGATCTTCATTATCTTCACACTCCCTCCAAACTACTCCATTAAGGATATATAGATATTAAATCTTCAACCTACTTGCCTTAGTTAAAGCATATCTACTTATAATGTCTAATTGATTGGTAGTAACAAAAACAAAGAGGTATAACTAGGGTTACTCTGACGTATAAAAATAAGGAGAAAAATAGAGTACAGAGCTGAGAAGAACTTACAAAAAATTGGGACCTAGCGACGGGAATGTTGCAGACGTATGTATTGACCGAAAAGAAATACAGGCTACCGAAAAACAGACGAAAACCTTAAAACTCTAAAAAGGAGATGAAGGAAACGAAGGGAAAAATTAATAAAGGACACGAAGGAGCATAATATTTATACATTTTTAAACTTTCTCTCTTTACCCCAAACGGCGCTTCTCTTTTTTGAAAACTCGTGCCCATGATGACCCTATTTAATGAGGTAAGACAACTGCTCCCAATTACACTCAACCACGGACAGCCACTGGGATACAGACGTGTGGACATAGCTGGCTCGCATCATAACCACCAAGGAATTGGCCGATGATTGAATTTGGTTTTGTGAAGTCAAACACCTAAGTTCATGAGCTTGGCAGAACTTAGGTGCTTGGGGGCAATTGTGAAGAGCATAAAATTAAAATCACTACTTGGGTCGAATAGTCTAGGACAGGCCGAAGCCCAAGGAAGCCAGCCTAGGAGAAGGAAATTAAGCCACATGAGATCAGCACAGACACAACAACCTAGCCAAGCGTAGTATCCAGATAGCGAAGATGAGGATGCCGAGATGGGCGTACCAGCTAATACAAGAGGAACACATGTACCCTCGAGCACGCTCAGTACCCGCAGCCAAGGTGGGCGCTTAAGCGAATGACAACGAGACACCTGTACCTGAGGACACTATCAATGTTCGTTGCTGATATGGGCGTCCAGGTGAGTGAGAGCACGACAAATGTAAAGTTTAAAATTACTTATGAATAAGAGCATGCGCCACATGTGAAAATGATAGGTTTGATGAGTAAGCAATACCCTTTATAGTCAATTTACCCTTAATCTAATGGGCATTGTAACCCTTATTCTATACGTATAAATAGAAGATGATAGCTTATAGAAAGGGTTTCAGCTTTTAAGCAACAAACTCACTCCTACACACAAACATTCTCCCTGAGAATAACCACCATTGTTGTATTTAACTAAAAAGGTCATTAGAGTTAAGTAAAGAACATAGCCACACACCAAGGGATGACGTACTACCAGACTGAGTATAAAAGCCACTGGAGGAACCTACCCCCCCACTAAAGAATCAGTCTCTCTTACTTGCATAATTTATTGTTCACTCACCACCTTTGCAATATGTTTATCGATCCTATCAATTTTGGCCCGATTTTATCATATATAAATTCATTTTGGGCCTGGTCAGATTTCAACCACCCACAGGAACTACATAAATCATTTAAAAGTATTAGGCATAATATTAAGAGGGAATACTGACTCTAAACTATTAAGAGAAGAAATTGTTATTAAATTATAAATTTTCAAACAAACAAAAATAAGGACCTCCAATCACTGAATCTATATAAAAATTTAAGGGTGTTCTTAAATACACCCACATAATCCGTCTTCTCACCCCACCTAAAAGTCAAAGTTACGTTAATCTTAACCTAAAAAATAGGGTAAACCGCCATTCTTCTCACCCCACTTTCTATACTTTGAAAAAATTGCCACTAATTTGTCTTCTCACCCACTTAAAATTTTAAAAAATAATTAAAAAACTTCATTTTTTTTCCAACAAACAATCATCTACTATTTTCACTTAATTACATATATTTCATAAATGTAAGTTTATAATAAATATTCTTTAATTTTTATATTAAGTGCCAGATTTTTATTTTTATTTGCTCTGGCACGATAACGTCTTCAATGATATTTTTCTTAATTTATTCAATCTTTTTATTTGTACATGCATGTAGAGCTCAATAAAACTCACGTTAAGTTATACAATATCAAAGCTAAAAAATGTTTGTCTTAACGTACGCCTAATATGTCATAAATAATATATATATATATATGTGTGTGTGTGTGTGTGTTGCATGTTGTGATTTTATTATTTCAATATTTAAATTCTAAAAATTACTCGTAAAAAAATATTAAAAAATGAAATAGTTTAATGAGAAAATCTCTATCCTGTTAATCTTTTGAAAGGATATCATTTTCTTGAGTCTCAAAAAATTAAATATCTTAGAAATCGAAAGTAACAAAATATTTTAATAAATGATTTATTATTATAAAAACTATTTTATTTTTCCAATTCATTTTTTCCATCTTCACGAAAGATAACATTTTTTAAAAAGAAAGAAGAAAATGTTTTTAAGTCAATAAAAAATCATTTAAGAACACCCAAGGTGAAAAGATGGATTTTGTAGATGCATTTAAGAACACTTGAAAAAATTTATCACTATTCACTTTTTTCCTGCGAGTTTTTTTTTCCTCTATCATCTTTCTTCTAGTATTTTTGATAAAAATAAAATTGATCTTCTAATATCTTTGATGCAGTGAATTAAGACATATTTATATAGTATATGACTTAATTATTACTTTTGTTAATTAATTAGTTAACTTCAACGGCTCCTCCGAGCCTTTGCAATCTAACCTAACTTATTACTCCATATCGCTCACATGTACGTTTTAGAGAGAGAGAGAGAGAGAGTTTACGTAAATATGTATATAAAAAAAGTTAATAAAGAAAAAATAGCTTAAGGGCTTTTCTAGGCTTTTCTTTAATTATAATTAATGTTTAAATTTTCATATATATTATAAAAGAATTAATTTAATTTTTGTTTTATTTATAAATGAGTTGAAAATAACTAATAAATTTTTCAAAATGCTTAAAAAATAAAGGATGATCTAAATTTAATTGAAAACGGAGCAAATATTTCAAATTTCTTTTGTATACAAACATACTACTATATATATATGGATCAACTTCCGATCTTTTAATATTTTTGATGTAGTAAATTAAAACTTATATTTACTTATTTGGTAAAAATAAAATTTGTAGACAAATTTAAAATATGAATAAAAACTATTTAAGCGTAATGAATAATAAAAGATTATATGAAATATCATATAATTGTTAAAACTGTATTTATTATAATTAATATTTTGTATCTTCAGAGGTACTATTTAGACGAAATTTTTAATGAAATTTATGAAGAACAATGTAATTTTTGTTTCATATGTCTTATATTAATGAAAAAATTAATATTATTTAATATTTTTACTTTTAGTGACAAAACTTTATCGTCTTTACATTGTTTTAGTAAACTCACCCCACCACTGGGGTGAAATGCAAGATTTTTTAAAGATTTGATGGGGTGAGAAGAAAATATTCTCACACTGGGGTGAAAAGACTGATTAGTGGATGCATTTAAGAACACTCAAATTTAAGGTTCAAATGCTTAATTAAATGAGATTTTAGGCTGCATTTATTTATTAATTTAAATTTGAATGGTTAAATCTAACTATTAAATATTAGTTTTGAAGTCTAAACACAAATTCTAAAAATTTATTTGGTTTGTTTTTTGATTACACATTTGAATATGTGTTATTTGTTTGAATATATTACATTTGAATGCTAAACGAATGGTATTTGGACAATTTTTTTTGTCATTTTATTTTATAAAAATTACTTGCGAGCAAAGGAAGTATTTCACATCTTTAAAAATAAGTGTTAAGAGGGAGATTACCACTATTTTTAAGGGACAAATTAAGTGATTATATTTCGAATTTTAAAATAACCAAACATATTTTAAAGCTTTTAAAGTTTGATGCACCAGAATGGTCCATTAAGGCTTTAAAAGTCAAAACAAATAACTCCTTAGTCTTGGTTAAAATTTCAACTGCAGTATTTTAATATGTTTTTTGTTCGAACTCATGTCATAACTAATGATTTATTTTGTACTTTGATGCAATTGATGGGGAATAACATATATTTATATTATTTTATAATAAAATGTGACTTATAGTGGTGAATATCTCTTTTTTTTTAATTAATAATAATACCATATATTAGGTTATACGAAAAATAATTATTATATATAATTTCTACAATTTTGAAATATACATAACCAAATACTAATATGGTAGTAGAAATTATCAAATCGATGTCCCCCTTCCCTGCAGATCCATCATTGGGCTCTTAATGAAGCCGGAATTATAGTATAGTATAATTTTTATCTTTATTATTATTATTATTATTATTGTTGTTGTTGTAAGTTTTCATTAGTAAAAACTTTTTGTCATACTTTAAAATATAAAAGAAAGATAAAATAATAAAAATATATGTTTAATGTCCATCCAGATATTACATTTAAACAAGAAACAAACAAAATTTTTAGTTCAATCACATCTAATTCACTATTTTGATTCAGACAGCATAACAAACGATACTCTTTTGGGCTTAGAACAGAACTTGTTCACGTGGTCCTTGGATTATGTCCCAATTTGTTTTTTTTTAAAAGACTCTTTTTTAGTTAAGAAAAAAGGTAGCAATTTACATTTATTATTTTTATTATTTTAAAATGTAAAAACATTAACTATAAATTTCGGGTTATATAGAAGGAGGGAGCGAAAAGAAATCTCATTCAAGTTTTCGTTTTGATTATAAAACCTTCATATTCTTATTTCGTATGAATGCGGTGGATAATAATATAACACTATCAAATAATACATTAAAGCATGGTACACTAGCGTATTAGCTTTAAGAAAATCAAATGATGCATTAAACGTTGTATATTATGCTTTAGACGATAGTAGATTCCAATAGAAAGAGCCTTTTCTGCTTTGGCAACATCTATTTTGTATATAACTAAAACGGAGTATGTGAGCACAAGTAAGCTAATACTAAAGATATATAGGATTTATAACTAACACTAAAGAATTTAAGCAATGAAAATAAAAGACCCATAGAAAGTAATCACCCTCTTGACATTAAAGAAAGTAAAAGAAATATTATATTCGAAAAAGCTTACGATTGTTAAATGGTGACACAAATGAAGTTATTACTTATTTATAGGCTTGCACCTCTTTAATGGAGGGTTGAGATATATTCTAATCTATGTTCCGGATGAATTCTCCGGAACATTCTAAAATTTCCATACAATTACATATAAATCCATATAATTCTAGAGTATTCCCTAAGTACCAAAATATCTAGGTATTCTAGAGGCTTCTATAGTACTCCATTCTCCAGAACCTTCTGTAAGCCTCCAAATTCATGGTTGGTGACACGAAACTAGCCTTTTGTTATATAAAAAAGACAATTTTAGTCATAATTTTTTCTTCTAATTAGGGGCAAGAAAATTTAGTACTCATAGTATCTTATCCAAAATTAAAGGAGAGCAAAATAGTTAATATAAGCCTATCCATGGATTCTTCATAGATAGGCTTACTGCTCACATTTGCAACCACAAACAATACCCCAGAGCTTTAGGCCACATGTAAAATAAGTAGGCATGTAGAAATTCAAGTTGAAACTTATTCCCTACTAGCCATAAGAGATATACTTCTATTGGTTGAAGAAATGGATTGTGTTTGGATTTCTTTAGGATACCGAGTGGGCTAAATTTTGTAGACAAAATGTATAAATGTAGTCAGTTTTTTATATCACCCCACAATTAGCTCTTATTAAATGCTTACAGCAAAAAAAACCCCTTATATTATTGGACAAAAACGTACTGTTACACTAGTTATCATTTCATCTTGTAATTGTAGCTAAAAAAGAAAGGATTACCCGAATAGTCGTAAAACCATGATTGTACTTAGTTTGGGAGCAAAAGGGTTCAATCCCTTACCATAAACAATTGTTAATTGCTTAAAATGAAAGACAAGATAAACAAAACCTAGTCTTTAAGAATCGTTGCCGATCATGACAACTGTTGAGAAATTTTCTTATAATATTGGATTGGATTAGCACGTTACACTTTTCATCACAGACCTCAGCATTTTCGTTTCCTAAGTCTGTTATTTTGTTCTTTTGTTAAAAAGGTACAAAATTAAGAATCGTTGCCGATCATAACAAGTGTTGAGAAATTTTCTTCTAATAGTGGATTGGATCAGCATGTTACACATCCCATCACAAACCTCAGCATTTTCTTTTCCTAAGTTTATTGTTTTGTTCTTTTATTAAAAAAGGTAAAAAAAATTCCCTTTCCCATATTGAAAATAGGGGTGTTTTCGTTTTCAGTCGGAGTAAAGTTGGCGTACCCCAAACCCTCCCTAAATTATTCGGTTTCGGTCCGGCTCGATCCAATTCGATTTTTTTTATATTGCTTAAAGTTTAATTAAAATTGAAATATTTGTCTTCTTGAGAACTATTTGGGAAATGCAATCAAGTATATTATTGAAACAATTTTTTAGAAAGCTATTGATTAAAGGATAAAAATTGAACAAGGCTACTTGCATCCCAAAAACTAAAATCAAGAACATACAAATAATTAGTTACAAAAATAAGTAGTATTGAAAAATTACACAAAACTTTCCAAAAGCTATTGTGGATTTAGGGACAACAATTTAGACCACCTTACAACATAATCTAGGCTAGAGCAAAGTTACTACAGGCAAAACTAAAGTCTAAAATATATGAGTTGACCCAGCAAATCTAAAATACATGAGGTTAGTTCAAATTTATCTACATAACTTTTTTTTTTTAAGATATTCGGTTGAATTCGATCCACTTCCGGCACCCGAACTCGACTCGACCCAAATCAATCGGTTTCGATTTCGATTTTGATTTTTTTCGGATCAATTCAATTCGTTCGTTTTTGAATTTCTAACAAAACCCCTAGCTGAAAAACCTTATGCCTTGCTGATACCTAGATGTTTTAGAATTAATAACACAAAGAATCGGGTTTAATGACTAACCAAAGCATGTGGACTCGAGAACTATAATGATGGTCTACCAATGCCAAGTGTCAACAATCTAGTTAAATCCTCGATGACTAAGTGAGGCTTCACCTTTCATTTCAGTTGGGCTATCAGCGTTCGTGTGTACAGTCCTATAAGATATCATTGCTTACTAATTGACACCAATATCTAATGTAATTCGAATTCTTTGACCATTTGAACAATTCTTGCTTCATTACGTGTTAAAAAATTGTAAGCTAGAAAGGGATAAACGTAATACAAACCCTCGAAAACTAATTACTCTTTAAATGATTACATAAGAACTACTAACTACAATCAATAAATATAACTAAAATATAGTTTGTTATTTTTTTTCCACATGTTAAGTGATCAATACAAGATGCATACAAATGTTAACCAAAGCAAACTACTGCCAGTCCTGAATTTATATTTTTTTTCATTTCGGCACAAAATAATTAAGGTCATAATTGTATGTATGTAGAAATTACTTACTCTTATGTTATAGTTCTTGGTTAGATATAGATTGTTAATGAGTTATGTTGTCACACCCAAACAACAAAATAATACTTACTTAAAAGTACTATTAAATTAAAAAAATATAATAACATTATCATTTCCAAAATCAACATCATCTCTTATCCATGATTTTTTTTCTTTTTACAGCCTTGTCTTAAAAATCGAGACCAACAAATATTTACAACTTGTAAACATTATAAAGATATCTAGTCAAAATATTCAAAATATGACTAAATAATATTTACATCTTAAAACTCATCTTATGTTTGTGCTTAAGTTATTTACAAAATATACAATAAACAAAAATGACAAAATGACTTTTTCCATAAACTTTCCCTCCCATCATAGTCCTGGCAGTGGATGCCAGTTCTTGATACATGTAAAGAAAAACATATATAAAAGCATGAGCTATAAGCTAAAGTGAATGCAGCCACCTTCCTTCTTTAACATAATATGTAAAAGTGTGCATATATATATATATATATATATATATCATATATAACTACATTCAATTCCACATCCTCTAGCCCTTATATAAAGCATTGATATACCACATACTTAACTGCCCTCTAGCCCTAATTATTCAAGCATTTCATACCATATACCCATCCTCTAGCCTTATATATATATTGGGAATCAGATGTACGATTCATTACTTTTCTTTCAACCAAGTCGTGACTCAATTCCATTTCACCAAGCACAATATTATCAATATACATATTCCACACCACCCTTCACATTTATACATTTAAATGTATATAAATTCCAAGTAAAGTGCACTCACCTCAAGTCCACACTAACATAGTTCCGAGTTCTATTTTCTTGGTACGTTAGAAGTATCCATTCATTCACCTATCCATCAAATATAATTAGTATTCCAATTCCACATCAATATAACCATTTATAAAGTGTGCAAAATACGCTAACAATTATACAAATATATACTCCTAATACACTCGTTAATTTACAACGCATTATGACCTATTCAAAATTAGGTGCAATACGAATCCCCTGTACATACGAGGCACTTTCTTTGCTTCGATCATTCCCAAATTTTTAGAGTGGTTACACAACATGTCTATAAACAATATTCCAAAATTTGAGTATAATTCAACAGTTAAAACATTAGATATTCACAAAGCAACTCAATATAAACATGTTTTCTAGAATGTAACGTATGGGAACGGTTTAACTTTACGAATTAAACTGTACTAATTGGCTGAGAACTAGGTGCTCTACCATATATTTCTGAAAATCTCTATGTGTTTACTTTCTAATGCAATTTACGGAGCACCAATTGGAGTTTTTTACTAAGAGTTATCGCAATTCTCGTAAAATGACACCAATTCTACCAGAATGTAAAGCTTTTTAAGTTTTCATCTTGTTTTCAATCATATCTTATACAAAACCTTAATAAACATTAACAAACAATACACAACTCATTTTAAGCATGATTTTTACTTTTCTCACCAATTATATCTCTTCATAATCAAGGAAAATTCAATTTCATCATCGCAACACACAATAACACCAAGAAACAAATCCAAAACCATATTCTTTTATTTTTAATCATGATTTTCCAATTTTAATTACTACAAACATGATAAAAAGATGATAAAAACATAAATAACATAGTTAGAACTTACCAAACTTTAATTTTCTAATTTTCCTTATTGTTTCTCCTTTCTTTTTCTTTTCATCTCTCTCAATTTTCTCGTATTTTAAGCTCATCAATAAATATTTACACGAGGAGCTTGTGTAGACACAAGCTTTTCAATGGATGAGTCACACAACTCTCACAAGAGAGTGACACTTAGCACATACTTATGCCACTTACACACAACCCCCTTCTATTACTATGTTAACACAATTAAACCCACTTACATACTTTATTTTCACATAAGCTCCTTCATGAATTATTATTCTAACATGAGTTTTCTTATAATGTAAACAAACTTAACTCACATTCTCTAAAATATTTGTTTAAGATTTGGGATGTCACATGTATTGTATTACACATTTACACTTGATAACAATCATGAAGGGGAAAGGTAATAATCATGAAAGGGGAAAGTAATTTAATCTATCTACTTACTAAAAGATAAAAAGCCTTGAAAGGAAAAACTATTAAGGCACTATTACGCCAAATGAGTTAATGACTTTCCATTACTGAAATACTATAAAATTATAAGAGATAATGACACATTTATTACTTAAACGTCCAGATATGAAAGAAACCACAACAGTATAACTGGCTTTATTAGGAAAGTGAATAATTCAATTTTCCTGACAACATTCAAAGTTGTTCCCTGATCTCTAAGTGAAGTTGAAATTTTTGTTGTACAAAATAAGGTCTAGTGTATATATATATGCTTGTTCGCAACTGCGCATATTATCACGTGAACAAAGTTGATGACTAGTAAAAAGCTAAATGCATATAGATGCTGACAAGATAACCATAAATGTCTGGCATGCCAAATAAAGCAGTTGTAATGATAAAATGTAAGCTTGAAATAGAATTGTGCAAGGATTTCAATATATTTCCATTAAAATTAAATTGAAAATGTATCACTAATTTACATCAATGGCATAAAATTAAATTGCATATGGAGTAATTATGATTTCCCTAATGTGGTAGTAAACTAGAAACAAGGAGGTCAGAATTAGGATTTAATAAATTCCATTAAAATGGACTATATAATTCACAATTTAAAAAGAGAAAAATGTATGGATTAAGTAAATTTTAATACGCTCGAGCCCATTTACCGAGTAAACAATCAATGGTTTATTTTGTTGACAGACGCAATTCAAAATTTTATGAACCCAATAATAAATAAGGACAAAAAGGCAGCAGTCAACTGATTAAAGTCTTCCAATTGTTCTTCGGATTCTCAATCCCATAAATGAAAATCATCCTAAGTACTTACCTTCCAAATATCATCTATGATTGTGTTTGCCTCTAGAGTTTTGCCTTGATGTTATTAGGAATAAACCTTTCCTTTGCATAAATAATTGCTTTTTCGTGTTGTTCCTTGTACGAGCATCTTTTGAGAGAAGATAAGCAAGTGAATTGAATAGATTTCTAAAAGTTATCTATTTTGAGAATTACACTCTACATCTGCTATTCTAATCAAACTATTTTTAATAATACAAAGTTTTTCTCCAAGACCATTCTTACCTTTTCAATTATGCAATTTTAAAGGCATTCTTATTTTTCTTTTTCATTTTCTTGGGATTGCAAATATTGATTTTGAGTTTATATCTTGAGAGCATATAAGTTTTCTTGGATTTCTTCGTAGAAAGACTAAATTAGTTTTTGAGCAGTTGATTTTAGGATAATTCGAGGCTTTTAAGAATTAGTTCTGAAGAAAGATCAATTTCCATGGAAAGAGAAGGGCCATGTTTTCACTGCGGGATTAATTGTGAGTGTAATTCATCTTCCTATTAGTATGGTCACCTTCAATTCACTTTTCCATTACAGTGTGTACATTTCTCTTCTATTAAATATATGTGACCCTTAATTGGAACTAGGTTTAATAGTTATATCATTCTCACTCAAACATCGAACTACAGTTTACGATTAAGAACTAATATTTAACAACAAATCCATATGGTTTTTTTTTGTTTTTGTAGTTTGACTATATGGTTTAATAATAATCAAATTGTCGAGATTATTGTTTTCAAAACCTATCTAGCTAAGCTAATGCAAGGAAACATTGTCCTCTTACTTTCTTTAGGAAAAGCTTATTATGAGATTCCTCATTGATGCTAGATCTATATCTAAGTTAATTTTCCCTAAATATTTGTCTTTTTTAAGGATTTTAAGTTGGTTCATGACTTTAGCATTACAGTATATATATATATACTTCATGCATATTTACCCTTGTATAAAATTCAAATTGATAGGAGACTTGTTTCTCATATTAAACCAATAAGATCTACGTCAAGTACTCACATAATCACATGTACCTTTTGTTATTTCTTCCTTTTCTGAGGAATTATTTTTTAACTGTCCCTTAATCGTGTACTTTATATATCAATCTACCTTTTGTATGCTAAAATATGTAAATGTTGAATCTATACTAAATTAGTAGGATCAATTTTTAAGAGCCAAAAGATATTACTGCAATATTTAGTTAGGGATTATTAGAATTTGCCCCTATTTATAATGCGGTACTAGAATTAACTCCCTCTTTCCATAATATGATCTTCAAACATTTCCTAGAAATAGAGAGCAATTAAATGATTCCTTCAAAAGAAAAATAAGACAAGGCTGCTATGTTTATGTAAACCTTTGAGATATCCCCTCATGCAAACATAAAGTTTAAGGATTACAAAAATAGGGAAAGGTCTAACATCACATTATATACAGGGAACAAAGGCTCTGAAGAACAAGAGTTTTATATAGTCCAAAAGAAATGCGCCTCTATATTAGTCAAAAAGTTTTAGATTCTTCTTGGACTATAATATCTCAAGTTTACCATAATAATTTGGGTATTCCTATTATACTTCTCATAGTAGCCAAATATATTGACGTTCATGATTTAGCTAAATTTTTGGTTTTTATTTTGAATAATGATGAATAACAAATTTGAACAGACACTCCACTTTGGAGAAGTGGACCGCCTGAAAAACCAGTGCTATGCAATGCATGTGGGACCAAGGTGGAGGATAAGAGGGTCTCTTAAAGACTATATTCCTAAACAAGTAATTAGCGGCAAATATTCAGCTTGCGCTGAAGATGATGCAAAAAATAGATCTCGGTCAGGATCCTCCCAAAACTGCATCAAGATTGGAAGTATAAATGGTAAAAAAGTTCTCGCACAACAAATACAATAGATAGATACTTTTTTACTTGCTAACAGTTTTACCGCTTGTTGCTTCCTATATATATTGTGCACTATATTAATTTCAATATGTAAAGATACTATAGCCAGTTGATAAGGCTTACAGAGTTTTATATTAACTCAATTTTTTTATTGTGCACCTAATTTATATGAAACAGTGGAAAATAGTGAAATTGTAAACATGAGACACATAATTTTCCTTTATAACACCAACCAAACACACCTATATCTTTGACACCTTTTGCTTAATAAGCTTAACTAATTGGCTAATTACCTTACCAAAGTCGCTATAATATACTCTACTTGTACTGATCCAATGGTCCTGAATTGCAGGGTCTCACAAATCAACAGCCTCCAACCCTCCAGTTCCCAAGAGAAAGAGGTCAGCACCAAAACAAAAAATTCTATCACCAATCCAAAGGTTTCAGTGGCAGCTTTACTGTCTTTCACAAGAGCCAGAATTCTCAAAGCTGCGTGAGGAGCAAGAAGATGTACTAATTTACCATAAGCCCAGCAGCCAAATGCCCACTGAGATCGGTCTTGGAGCTGTCCTACTTAAACCAACACTAAGTACAAATAATTGACTATATATAAGCTATATAGCTAGACTCTAATTGTGAATAATGAAGCGTGTTTGGGAATTCAAATTTCAATTAAAAAATCAAAATTCCAGGGTCACATTTGTTTAGATTTTATATTAAAATTTCCTTAAATTCCAATTTCAAACCATGGAATTGAAGATTCCATACACACTGAATATTATTTTTCCTATGTGTGAACTTGGCACAACAGGCAGTGTTGAGAGAGGAGAGATATGGTGAACAAAATCTCATCTTGTTTGGAAGAGTGATCACAAGAGAAGTGACACATCCGATGTGGTGTCCTTGCATTAGTTGGAGTGAGGGTTGGTGGGGTACACATTACTCTATCAATTTAGCAAGTTCTTTTAGAATTACTGATCTTGAAAATATTCTTCTTGAATACGAACATGCTACTCCAGATGACAACCACTTGTTATTTTTTTATCGGAAACAAAGTAACTTATATTGATAAAATAAAACTGATACAAGCAGGATAGGCTGGAAGAGGACGAGAAGTCCAGAACCAGCCTGGGAAAGCGAAAAACAAAAGCCAATGGCCCTCAGACCACCTAAAGGAAAAACGCCTAATTCAATCCCAGACTATAAACAAAACAAAACTGAAATGTTAAGCAAGAAGAACACCCTGAAAACACTAAAACATTGCCTAGAGTACAGCAGCTGCCCAGTTTCTGAAATTTCTGAAACTGAGAGAATGCCAAACGTTTTAGATGAAAAAGCCCATAGAGAAACCAGTGCTTTAATTTTCTGCCAGGTCTCCTCCATGCCCATCTCCTTGTTTCCAAAAGTTCTGGTCCATAAACACCACATCACTGCCAAACAACACCTCCTCCACAAAATTCTGGACTTCTTATTCGCCTTCCAACACCATGAAATAGACAACAAATTGAACCAGGAACATGGGAATACTGCAACTAAGGCTAATTCCCTACGAATATTGTTCCACATAAACTATGCAAACGGGCAATGAACTAATAAATGGTCTATCAACTCACCTTCCCTTTTACATACAATGCACCAAGCTGGAGATATTTGTAGAAATGGAGTCCCTGATTGCAACACATCATATATATTTACCTTCCACCAAGCAGATAACCAGGCTAAAACTTTAACCTTCGAGGGGGGGGGGACCCCACTCTTCCAAATCATATTGAAGGAGTTGAAAGGCCTCTCCTCATTCAAAGAAGTTAACCTCTCAAAGAATGAATTTGAAGAGAATACCCCAGATGTATCACCCAACCAAAGCCTACAATCGCTCTCTGATCTATTCATTTTCCTAGCACCCACCACCTCCAATAGATCCATGAAGTCAAATACTTTGTTTTCATTGAAATTTCTCCGAAATGAAATATCCCACGTATAAGAGAAATTCTCCCCCCACATCAAATTAGATACAATGAGAGAAATCTGGATTGGAGGCAATTCTGTGTATCCCACCCAACAATCTGTCGAGAACCGAATTTTTTCACCATCACCAGTCTTGTATCGAGTGTAGCCCACAAATTTCTCTATCCCCAGAGAAATAGCTTTCCATGGATTACATAACGATCCTCTCAACACCACATTGGCATCCCACTCATTAGTTTGAATGCCGTACTTGCTTCTAATGATCGAGTAGCAAAAAGAATTTTGCTCATGCAGAAATCTCCAAATCCACTTGCCCAAGAGAGCCTCATTTCTTTTAAATCTATTACCGATGCCTAAACCACCCATCTTCTTATTTTTAGTGACCTTATCCCAACTTACCAAATACACCCCTTTCCCCTTATCAAAGCCTTCCCAAAGGAAATTCCTCAACTGTTTTTCAACAACCTTCGCTACCGCCACGAGAATTTTAAAGAGAGATAAATAATAAATAGGTATACTCTCTAACACCGATTGAATTAAGGTCAACCTCCCTCCTTTAGAAAGGCACCCTTTCACCCAACCCCTCTAACCATCTTCCTATTTTTTCAATTACCGGACTCCAAAACCCGACTCTTCTCGGATTATCTCCTAATGGGAGCCCCAAGTAAGATATCGGCCAAGATCCCACCTCACACCCTATATTATCCCCGATTGCTCTCATCTCCTCCTCCTCCTCCTCCTCCTCCTCCATATTAATCCCTACCACTTCACTTTTCGACAAATTGCTCTTCAACCTCAAATTATACCCAAAGATATCCAATATGCCCATGAAATTGCAAATTTTCTCCTTGTTATTGGCAAGGAAGAATATAGTGTCATCGGCAAATTGTAAGTGCGATAAGCTTACCCTCTCTCTCCCAATAAGAGAACCCCTCGATCATTCCTCTCTCTTTCGCTCTCTCTGCCAATCCTATTCAACACATCTGAAATCAATACGAAGACAAATGGGGAAAGTGGATCCTCTTGCCTCAAGCCTCGAGATGCCTTAAAATTACCCATTGGCTTACCATTCATCATCACCAAAAAATTAACAGACGAAAGGCAGCTTTTAATCCATCTCCTCCGCCTACACCCAAAACCCTTCTTTCCCAAAACATGATCCACAAAGCCCCATTCAATGTGATCATAGGCCTTTTCAAAATCTATTTTTAACACTACTCCTTTCTTCTTATGCTCTCTATACTCCACCTCTTCATTGGCGGTAAGTGCCAAATCGAGAATTTGCCTACCCTTCACAAAAGCCCCTTGAGCCGCCCTGACAGTCTCGCCCATCACTTCCCTCAATCTTAAGGAAAGGACCTTAACCAATATCTTGTAAAGGCTAGTAACAAGACTAATAGGCCGAAAATCCTTAAGTTTAAGCGAATCGGCCTTTTTTGGTATAAGGCATATGCTGGTGGAATTTGTGCAAGCATTTACCACACCATAGTTAAAGAATTCACTAAGCACCTTCATTATATCTTCTTTGATCACTTTCCACCCTTTTTTGAAAAACTCCATCGTGAACACATCCAGCCCCGGCGCTTTATCACCATCACAAGCATCAATAGTGGCTTTGACTTCTTCCAACTCAAAAGGCCTTTCAAGCTATTCACTACTTTCGGCCCTTATTAGAGCCTAGTCCAACTCCTCAAAACCCACTTGAACCCCTTCCTTCTTTGAATATAATTTTGAGAAGAAGTTAACCAACTCCCTCTCAATCTCGGCTTCATCCACTACAGCCGATCCATCCTCCCTCTCCAGCTTGCAAATAAGCTTATTCACGTCAACCTGGTGAAATAATTTAGAATTTGCATCCCACTCTATTACCCTTTTCACCTCGTGTTTTAATTTCATGAAATTTCTTCCTTTAATAATAAGTCATCCAACTCCTCCTTTAGCTTCCTTCTCTCACTAATCATGTCATCGCCTAACAAATTGTTAACCTCCTCCTTCATCAATTTCTTGAGTTCTTCTAAGGATTTGGCCCCTTTTAACCCTCACGTCCCCAAACACCTCCGTATTCCACCTCTTCACCTTAAGTTTCACTTGCTCTAATCACTTCATAAATTTGAAACCCTCCCTCCCATGAGCCGAGCTTCCCACCAATCCTTGAGTTTACCCACGAAATCCGTATGACATAGCCACATATTTTCAAAACAAAATAGAGTCAGGCCCCACTTGAATGGGCTAGTATCCAAAATGAGCGAGAAGTGGTCTGACACCACTCTAATAAGGGCCTCTTGCCTAGCCAATGGAAAATCATCTCAATCGGACGAGAATAAGAATCTATCCAATCGAGAATGCACCCTTCCATTTGACCATGAAAAACTAGCGTTATTAATCGTCGGATCGCACAACACCAACTATCTGATAAAAGCATCAAACTTTTTCATACTTCTTGACCACCTATTACCCCCTACTTTTGTCTCTGACGGAAAACAAACGATATTAAAATCCCCCCCTAAGCACCATCTATTTCCATATAGCCCGTAAAGGCTAGCCAATTCCTCCCCGAAGCTGTCTCTCTCTATATCGACATGGCCGCGTGTTAAGAACCTTGCTATGAATTAAATTGTTAAAAATGGCAAACCCTAGAGTATTTTAGTCAAGTTACTATATTTTGCACATATTTTAAGTGTTTCTACAATTTTAAGTATATTTCAAGGTATCATTTATACTATATTATATTTGTTGGCACAATATAGCGAAAACCTTATGCCTTGCTGATACAATTATAAGCATTACCAACAATGTATTATTAGATTCAGTGACTAACCATAGCATGTGATCTCAAGAATAATCCTGACAGCTCATCACTACCAGGTATCAACCATCTAATTCGTCCTTGAATGACAAATCGCATTTCATTTCAGCTGGGCCATCAGTGCTCTTTGTGTATGGTCCGATGAGATACCCATTGAGCTAATTGACACCAATGCTAGTGCAATTTGGATTCTTTGACCATTTGAGGAATTCCTGCTTCACCACGTGTCAAAAGAATTGTGGGATAGAAAGGGATAAACGTAATACAAACCTTTGAAAAAAGTTACTAGTCTATAATTTCCATAAATACTCAAGAACGATTGGTTATGTAATCAATTAATATAAGTTTGCTAAGTTCTTTTTTGTACATAATCAATTGATCAATACAAGATGCACAACAAGAAGCTCAGTCCAGCATTTATATCTCATTTCTGCAACCAAAAAAAAAAAAAAAACTAACACTGTAACCATACAAATGCAGAAACTACTTACTCTAATTATTGTACTTGGTTAGATAAAATTGTCAATGAGTTGGGTTCTATTACTCGGGCTGAAAATTTATAGGATCAAGATTGTTACTATTTGATTTAAAATTTAATAATGGTATACTTTTTCTTATACAAGTAGTGCAACTTTGAATAAGATTTGTGGTTCAAAATAAGGCGGAAGATGTAAGGCGTGGGAACAACTGAACAAGTCTCGAATCCATGGCCTAAACACTAGAAGAATGTATTAATAATATTTATAAATATATCCATGATATAAATATTAACTTTGTCTGTTGGTTTTGTGGTAAAGAGAGTCTAGTTCCACAGCTTGGTTGCTGGCTCGATTCTCTGCAAGGTGTTTTTTACAAAGTACACATATCAAGTGCTCTAGTCATGGAAGAGAGGTGGGCCAAAGCCCAATAACTTAGTTCTGAGTGCGCTAATGGCCCATATTGCCTCTTGAGTAGTTGGACCCGGCTGGAGCCTGGTCCAACCCTCTCCTTATTCCGCCCCTGCATGTACAGTAAATCTATAATCAAGATAAGGGAAAGGAATTTATTTATGTACTTACTAAAAAGCTTCGAAAGGAGAGACTATAAAAGTGTAATTACACCAACTGAATAAATTATTTTCCATTTAAACCTCTATACAAGTCCAGATAAGAATGAAACCACAACATGCAACTGGTTTTACAAGGAAAGTAATTAATTAAAATTTCTCTCACAATGTTCAAAGTCAGCACAAGAAAAAACATGCAAAGTAATTTTCTGAACTGATGCACACAGAATATATGTATATATATTTGTCGTGTGATCTCCTAGAGAAGTCAAGATTTTGGCTGTACAATTTGAAATAAGGTCATACACAGACGTTGATATATAAATTTGTATACTTTCACATGAACAAAGTCGACGATGGAAAAAAAGAAGCTAAATGCATATAGAAGGTGACAAGATGGCCATAAATGTCTCCGCTGGCATGCAACATAAGCAGTTGTAATGATAAATGTAACCTTGAAACAAATTTGTGAAAGGAAAATTACGAAAATGTAACACTGCTTTACATCAATGGCACTAAAACTAAATTTCATATATAAGGAGTAATTATGATGTTCCCTAATGTGGTATTAAACCAGAACCAAAGTTAAGTTAGATATAGGATTCATCATTTCCTTTTTGGACAACAGAACTCACAACATAAAAAGAGAAAAATGTTGGGATTACGTAAATCTTTAAGATGCTCGAGCCCATTTACCGAGTAAATAATCAATGGTTAATTTTGTTGACACATGACAGGCGCCAGTTCAAAATTGTATGGACCCGAATAATAAATAAGGACAAAAGGCACGAGTCAAACGGATTAAAGCAAATTAATTTCTTCCACTTGCTCTTTTCATCAATCCCATAAATAAATATCATCCCTAAGTATTCCAAATCTCATCAGTGAGTGTGTTTACCTTTCGATTTAAACTCTGCCTTTGCATAAGATTTGCTTCTTTGTGTTCTTTGAATTAGCATCTAGAGAATTGAATGGATATATAAAAGGTATCTATCTTGAGTGACACTGTACATTTGTTGTTCTAATCAAACTATTTTTTATTATAAGGTTTTTTTAAGACCATTTTTACCTTTCATTTTTGCAATCCTAAAGGTGTTATGCAAGATCATGGCTTTGAACCCTCTTCTTTTTCTGTTTATTTTCCCTTCTCCATTTTCCATTTTCTTGGGTTTACAAAATATTGATTGTCTTTTAATTTCAATTTTGAATTTATATCTTGAAAGCACCCAAGGGTTCTTGTATTTCTTTGCAGTGGGACTAAATTACTTTGAGCACTTGGTGGTGGAAGAGTTTGAGGCTTTCCAGAATAAGTTTCTGAAGAAAGATCAATTTCCATGGGAAGAGTAGGGCCATGTTTTCACTGTGGGATTAAATGTTAGTGCTACTTCCTGCAATACACATTCCTGTTATTACTCCCTCTTTCAATTCACTTTCCCATTAGAGAGTGCATGTTTCTCTCCCATTCAATAATTTGTCCTACAATTGGAGCCAGATTTGATGGTTATATCAAACTGATTCAAACATTAAATTGTGGTTTATATTTCTGATTTTTAGCAAAAAATCTATATCTATTTGGGTCTTCCTAGTTTGACTGTATGGATAAATAATAAAAAAGGAAGCATTGTTCTCTTAATTTTTTCGGGCAAAGCTTTTTATGAGGTTCCTCATAAAAGCGAGATCTACATCCAAGTCAATTTTCCCTTAAGTTATAAATTTTATGTGTGATTTAAAGTTGGTTCGTGACTTTTGAGGTGAAAATAACACTTGAGTACACAAACGAAGTACTTTCCCAACTGTTGGCATACAAAATGCATAATGAATAAGAAATATGAAGAATTTCTTTGTTTCAGAATGCTGAGCTATATTCCAGTCTTTGTTAAGTAAAATGAGCTACTATAAGTAAGAAAGTACTTAGTTTCAGAAAATTAACCATGTTGGACCCTACAGTGTGCTTTGGGGAATTAACAGCTAATCCATGTCCCGATTTCAATGATAATCCCCATCTGTTGGCATCGAAAGTAAGAGAAGTTTGAGCTCTCCAATACTTCCTCTTTCTTACTTTGTAAATTTATCTTTAATTTTTTTTTTAACCACCTTCACACACTAAACATTAGCGTTATAGTCTATAATCATAAGACTTGTTTCTTACGGTAAAGGCGTAATGCAATAAGATATATGTCCCATAATAGAGTACTCGCATAATTGCATAGAGATGCCTTTTTGCTGTTTCCTCCCCTTCTGAGAAATGTTTGTTTAATTTTCCCTTAATCATGTATTAAATATCATTTCACCTTTTGTACTCTAAAATCATGAAAGGTTGAATATATAAATTAGTAGGATCATTTTTTTAAAGCCAATATATACAAATGCATTATCTACTTGGCTTTTAAGACTTTGCCCATATTCATAATGCGGTACTAGAGCTAGCTCCCTGTTTCTGTAATTTTTAGACCGTGTAGAAACAGAGGGTAAGTCAACGGATTACTTCCGAAAATAGGAGGTAAGTTTCAGGAATACAAGAGCAGGGGGTAGGTCTAACATCACATTACAAACAGGGGATAAAGGCTCAGAAGAACACGTTTTATATAGTCAAAAGGATAACTGTCTCTATATTAGTCAAAAGTAAGTAGATTCTCCTTGGACTAAATTGCTCCAATGGGATGCAATATCTCACATTTACTACCCTAACGATTTGCATATTTCTATTATACTTCCCAATTCCACTGTAGCAAAATATATTGATGCCTCCAATTTAGTGAAATACTAGGTTTTGTATTTGAATATTGATGGATAACAAATTGGAACAGGCACTCCTCTTTGGAGAAGTGGACCGCCCACAAAGCCAGTTCTTTGCAATGCATGTGGGTCAATGTGGAGGATAAAAGGGTCGCTTAAAGGCTATAAGCCTCAGCACATAATCACGGGAAAATTACCTCCTAGAAGGAAGCGAGGTACCCGTCTCAAACTTCGTAATATCACAAAGCCAAAAGTTGGAGCAGAAGTTGCGAGACCTGGCCCATATTCAGCTAGCCTTGAAGATGATGCAAGAAATAGATCTTGGTCAGGACCCTCCGGAAACTGCGATAAGATGGAAAGTATAAATGGTAAAAAATCACACCCAATAAAAAAGGCAATTAGATAACTTTTTTGCTTAATACTTACACTGCTCGTCGCTTCTTATATATTCTGCTTTAGCTCGTTTTAGCATGATTTATTTTAATAGCTGAAGATATTGTAGCCAGTTGTTAAGATTTTTAGGGTTGCATGCTTTTATAACTAATCTACATCAACACAAACACGGCAGATTTTATTGCTCTACATCACACTGAAGATTTTATAACTAATATCTTCGTATAGCTGAAGATATTGTAGCCAGTTGGTAAGATTTTTAGGGTTGCATGCTTTTATAACTAATCTACATCACACACAAACACGGCAGATTTTATTGCTCTATTGTGCTTCGTATGGCCTTTTTACAACCAGCGGGAGTGCCCGCATCTTGCTGCTAAAAGTGTCTTGTGAGGAATCCTGTTATTCAAAAAAAGAGGAACATCCTGAAAATACTCTCTCTCGCTTTGGTAATAAATGCCAAAAACACCTTCTTCAAGCCAGAATGCTGGCCCGCCAACCAAAGCACTTGGGAACCTTAATACTATTGGCTAAAAAAAGACCATGTAAAGACAAAAGGTCGAGCAAAGATAAAATTGTTTTCTCCATGGCAAAGTTGTAGCTGACCCCTGCTTCACCCTTGGGAAGGAAGTTAGAGACGTGGCCCTAATATGTGTGTATAGATATAGAGAGACTATAGGGTTCTTAAATCAGGAATGTGGTATACATTGTTGATCACTCCTATATATATATATAGAAAGCCATATGCAAGGCCACGTAGAGCCATGCAACCTCAAATTGTTCGCCAATTGTTTAAAGAAGATGACGAGCTAGGGAATTTTCTCTGGTTTAGGGAGGCATAAGTGGTAACCTGATGGAATCATATTACAAAGGAAGCAATTTTATATAAAAATACTCAAAAGTGATTAAAGCTCTAGAAACCCTCAAAGGGGACTAAAGCTTTCCCAAACTCAACTGTATGCAGAAGGAAGGCAAAAGGCAAAGTAAATCAAATAATTAGGATTCTAATTAACAGGAAACAAATTAATTATATATAAAAACCTCGGAACCCTAATAACCTCAAACCTAGTTGCAGCCAGCCCCTTCTCTTCGACAGCCTTGCATTCTAACATGATTGTGGTAGCCTGTGGAACAAGGACAGTGACTAGAATATGGATGCCTAGCATTATCTGCTTAGTAGATCAATCCTTACTTAGGCTTTCTACTGATTAAGAACTGACGTTCAAATCCGCACTGAGCTTGACCACCAGAAAACGTACAAAATTGGAAAGTTTTGCATCGAGATAAGAGGGATAAGATGAGACAATGCATACCCATTTCTGTAGCTTCTTCCTTTGTAATCCAAAGTTTCCTTCCTCTACTTTATGTCCAATTCGTAGATCTTATCAAATCAACTTGAAGAAATAGTCCATCCTTGTAAATGTGATATGGTAAAATGTGCAGTAGAGATTTTTCTTTTAGAAAAATGGTAACTGATATATAGTTGTTAAGACTATAGAAAGGAGAAATATTATATTGAATTGATTTTACAAAACTATTACAATAGAGACCATTTATATGGGGTTATGCTAATGATATAAATATGGAAAATATAAAACCTAATCAACCTAGAGATTTAGAGATTGCTAATCAACTCTTATAAATGGTAACTGTATGAATGACAACTAGCAAATATATATTATATACGTTAACATCCCCCCTCAAACTCAAGATGGTAATAGACCAACTTGAGTTTGGAAAGTATGTCATGAAAGTGGATGAATGCAGGGTGAAGATAAGAAATAGTCCATCCCATTTTGAGTGCTCCTCTGTATGTTATGGTCTTGTTTGGAGTTAACAATATAAATGGAAGGAGCAAAATTTGCTCCTCTGGAGGACAAATGTGGAATTTGTTTGGGTAGAAGTTGGAGATTTTACGATGGTAGGGGTTTAATATGGGATGACTGGATGGGATTGGTTGTATATATAGTGGTGGTTTAATGATGGTGGTTGTTTAATATGGTTATGTTGAGACAGTGACGGTGAGTTGAGAATAAACCACTGGCATTGATTAACGAGGTAAAATATAATCTGGGTGGTAATTAGGCAGCGGTGAGGCAATAGCGGCAGTTTGGCAGCAGCAACAACAATGGCAGCTATGGTACTTTGGGATATCGAGGCAGCAAGACAGCGACAGCCAGGTGAGGCAGCAGCTGTGGTTTTAGTGACAGTGGAAGATTATAGTCGGATGACTACGAAAGTAGTCGCCCACCGGTGATGGCATAACTATGACTAAGAACTCAAAATGGGAAGATCTTATTTTCCTCTGATACCATGTTATGATTATAGAAAAAGAGAGAAATATTATATTGATTTTATTTTATAAAACTATTACAATAGAGAACCTTAATATAGGGTTATTTTTTTTTTTTTTTATCAGAAACAAAGCTTATATTGATTGGCAAAATTAGATACAAGCAAAGGGGCTAGAAGTGGATGAGAAATCCACCACCAAACACACCAGAAAACAAAAACAAAAACAAAAAAGAAACAACCCCATCATCACAATCACAAAACAGAGAAAAAGCCCTACTACAAATCAAAACTGACCCCTTACCCAAAAAAACAAGCACGATCCCCTAACCACAACAATCATACTCCTAGGGTTATGATAATGATATGAATAAGAAAAATATAAAACCTAATCAACCTAGAGATTTAGAGATTTAGAGATTGCTAGTCAACTTTTATAAATGGCAACTGCATAAATGACAACTAGCAAATATATATATATTATATACGTTAACAATAGTGTTAGGTCAACCTCTAATGAGTCCCTAGATTCTGTGCTTTTCTCATGATTCTATTCATATGTCTGCGAAGCAAAGATGGAAAAACAAGAAAAGCACTGATTGAGAGAAACAAACATAAACAGGGGATATTAAAGTCTATATATTACAGAAATATTTAACAATTTCAAACAATATAAGCATGTATGATAACCGATTGAGAGAAGCAAACACAAACTGAGGATATTATAGCATATAAATTACAGAAATATTTAGTAATTTCATACAATATTTCATATAAATCATCGTTTGAGGTATGATTTTAAGGCTTTCTTTAATCATTTATAGACTAGCTATTTCATTCAATTTACAAAAAAATAAAAAATGTTTTGGGTATATAGAAATTTTAGGTATAAATCTACAACTTTTGCTGACGCATCAAAGTAGTATAAATAGTATTTGTGATATCTTTGAGTATTATATACCTCTGCTTTGGGATTTAATCCCCATTAATATCATGTATATACTAGCTATTTGTCATTTGCATTTGATCATTGTTACAAGTTTAATAGGGCAGTGCTTTAGGTACGTGAAATTCAATTCAGGCATGGTGTTTCAAACACATAACAATCTCTTGCGAAAGGGATGCAATAATCATTAAGTTATGAACTCGGGTATTAAATTGGATAAAAGCCTTGATTGAGAATTAGAAACCAATATTGATAACATTAAACTTAGAAAACAATAACGAAGCATGGTTTAGTGAGTATACTTTGATCCGTTGAAACTCAAAGCAAATTTTTTTCTGGGTGAACATAGTTTTTCTACGTCAGCAAAGTATTCTATACGTGTTTGGATGGTTCAGAAATGCTGACAATCAACTGTACCATTTTTAAGAGTGCAGTTGATTTGCATCATACTGTGGATGTAAACTGTGAACATGTCGATTTTTTATTTACAGCACTAACCAAACACACTAAATATTTTTAAAAAAAAAATTTGCAGACCAACCTCTCCTACACTATTTACATTTATAAAATTAAGTATAAGTGTAAATTAATATTTTGTCACTCATTTTACTCGACTTGGACTAATCCAATGGTCCTGATTTGCAGGCTCAGACCAATCAACAGTCTCCAACTCCCAAGTTCCCAGAAGAAAGAGATCAGCACCAAAGCAGATTATTTTATCACCCATACAAAGGTTCCAGTGGAAGCTTTACTGTCTGTTACAAGAACCAGAATTTTCAAAGCTGCGTGAGGAGGAAGAAGATGTTCTTATTTATCACCACAATAGCAGCCAAATGCCTTCATCCACTAATGAGATTGGTCTTGGAGCTATACTACTTAAACCACCAACAAGCCCAGATAATTGACTTTGATCTATCCGTGTTTAAATAGCTAAACTCTAGTTATGAATAATAAAGTATGTTTGGGAATACTATTCAAGTTTTAGAATTGAAACTCAGGGTCATGTTTATATTTTGAACTAAAATTTCCCCAATTTCCAATTTCAATGCGTGAGATTGAAGATTCCAAATATAGTGACTTTTTTTTTTCTGTTTGTGAACTTAGTGCAAAAGGCAGGGATGAGAAAGGTATATTATGGCATACAAAATCTCATCTTGTTTGGTAAGAGTAATCATAAGAGAAGTGACACCGAAAGTGACAATTCTGATGTGGTGCCAATGAATTAGTTGGCATAGGGTACACATCAGTGTTTCAATTTTGCCTGTTCCTATAGAATTACTGATCTTGCAAATATTCTTCTTGAACTGAACCTGCTACTCTAGATGACGACCTCTTGGTTTTGTATGATGTGCGAATGTTAAAAACCTTGTTATGAATTAAATTGTTAGAAACGGCAAACCCTAGAGTATTATAGTCAATTTACTGAATTTTGCATATAGTTTAAGTGTTTGCAAAATTTTTAGTATTTTCCAAGTAATCATTTATACTCTATTATATTAGATTTAGTGACTAACCACAGCACATGATCACAAGAATAATCATGACAGCTCACCACTGCCAAGTGTCTAACAACTAGTCAGTCCCGAAGTGACTCTTCGCCTTTCATTTCAGTTCCGCTATCGGTACTCAGTGTGTATAGTCCAAGAGACAGGCCTTGATTGCTAATTGACACCATTACTAGTGCAATTTGGATTCTTTGACCATTTGAAGAATTCCTGCTTCATTACATGTGTCAAAAGTACTGTAAGATAGAAAGGCATAAATGTAATACAAGCTGTTGAAAAGTTATAATCTATAACTTCGATGATTACGCAAGCTCTTGAAAAGCTCACTGCACACATCCAGATAAGAATGAAACCACAACAACGCAACTGGTTTTTTCAGGAAAGTAAGATTTCTTTCTTTTAGTATAGTGACCTGCTAAATTTCCCTTGCAACATCCATTGTCAGCACAACAGAAAGGTACAAAGTAATTTTCTGAACTGATGCACACACAACATACACACAAAATCTACTTTGCATATAGAGTAATTATGATTTTCCCTAATGTGGTCGTAAACCAGAACCAAAGGAGTAATTATGATACTATAATCTTTTTGCGAGGAGACGAAGAGAAGTTCCGTAAGCTTGTGAATTTAGTTGAGTTTTTTGGCTTCATCTCCAGATTGAAAATTAATTTATCAAAGAGTGTGGTCGCCGGAATCAACATAGAAGATGAGAAGGTAGGTAGTCTAGCAAGAAAAGTTGGTTGTGAAGTAGGATCTTGGCCTCTAAGTTATTTAGGTTTACCCTTAGGTGGTAACCCGTGTCACATCTCTTTTTGGAAACCGGTGATTAAGAAAGTGTCAAAGAGGCTTGATGCATGAAGGAAAAATTGCCTTTCTAGATGGGGGAGATAACTTTAATCTCATCAATGTTAGATAGCATTCCCATTTATTTTCTTTCCATTTTTAAACTTGCCCAAAAAGTGGTTTCCGTTATTGAGAGATTGATGAGAGACTTTTTATGGGAGGGGAGTGGGGAGGATAAGAGAGATCATTTGGTTAGTTGGGCGGAAGAGTACAAACCAAAATCTTTAGGTGGTTTGGGTATAGGTAATTTAATGGCTAGGAACGGGGCCCTCATTGGCAAGCGGCTTTGGAGTTCCCATTGGAAGATGATTCTTTATGGTTTTCTATTATTAAAAGTAAGTATGGTCTCCAAAAAAATGGGTGGGGTTCAAAAGTGGGTGTGGTTTGTCATATCGTAATCCGTGGAAATTTATATCAAAAGGCCTGAATCTTTTCCTTCAAAATGTTCGTGTGAAAGTGGTTAGGGGGAATAGAGTACGATTTTGGGAGGACACTTGGATTGGAGATTCTCCTCTCTCAGAATGTTTTCCTCGGCTTTTTAATCTTTCTTCATTATATAATGTTTGTATAAAGTCTTTGGTGTGTAGGGATCCTTCAAGTTCTAATAATTGGAATTTGGGTTTTCATAGAAACCTTAATGATTTTGAACTCATTGAATTCGCTTCTCTTATGAGCTTAATTGAAAATTTGATGTTCCAAGATAATGGGTCAGATTATAGCGTGTGGTTGAAAGATTCTTCGGGTCTTTTCTCTTGTCAATCCTTTTTCCAATATATTCTGGAATCAAACCGAGAATGAAGATTAGAAATTTATTTGGAAGGATGGCATTCCTTTAAAAGTCAAAGTTTTAGTTTGGGTGGCTTTTAAAAGGAAGCTAAATACATATGATTTGCTTCAAAAAAATGAGGCCTTCAAAAAATTTATCTCCTCATTGGTGTGCTCTTTGTAAATCAGTAGGGGAGGATTTGGATCGTCTGTTCCTTCATTGCTCTTTCACTTCTTTCATTTGGCAAAAAGTGTTTTATACCTTTCAAGTGATAGGTGTAGTTCCTGGGAGTTGGAAGGCTTTTTCGAGAGTGGCTTGGTTCCCTTCTGGCAACAAGAGAAGGCTCAAATGGCTATGGAGATGTATATTTATGGAAGTAATGTGGAGTATTTGGCTGCAAAGGAATGCTCGTATTTTTGAAGATAAGGAATGTGATAAGGAAGGCATTTGGGATAGGGTGATTTATTAGGCATCTTTATAGGTGTCCCTTTCAAAGGAATTTTCTGGGTTGGGAATTATTATCATTATGCGAAACTGGGCTGAGATTTGTTTACATTAATTGTTTTTAGTTTCCGATTCTCAGGAAGTTTTTTTGTGTTTTGGTTTTTAGAGTCTTAGTGGTGTTGTTTATGTGGCATCCAGTGTTCTTTTTTGGGTTTCTTGTAGGGAACATCTTGTCCCTTCTTCTGTAATTTTTTTCAATATTAATAATATTTGGTTTCTTATAAAAAAAAAATATATATATATATATGACAAATAAAGTGTGTTTAAGAATTGAAATTTCAAGTATAGAATTGAAATTTAAGGTCACATTTGTTTAGATTCTAAACTGAAATGTCCTCAAACTCCAATTTCAAAACATGGATTAGAAGATCCCAAACACCCCGACTTTTTTTTTTCCTCTGTGAACTTGGCACAAAAGGCAAGGTTGAGAGAGGTAAAATATGGCAAACAAGATCTCATGGGAATTGACAACATTATGATAAATTAGGCTGCGATCTGCTTATTTTGATTTTTGTGTTTGGGATGCTAAGGAGATTCTCTTGTTAGAAGTTGTTTATGTTGGTTTTATTTTTGGTGTTTGCCAGGGACGTCTTCACCCCTTTATTTGTATCTTTTTCAGTTGCAATAAAATTTATGTTTCTTATCAAAAAAAAAAAAAGTAACATATCTGATGCGGTGCCCATGGATAAGTTGGCATGAGAATCGGTAGGGTATTTAGCAATTTTTTTGATATTGGTGTATTCTGTGCAAACAGAAAGGAGAAAGCATTGATCACATTCTTTTACACTGTAATTTCACTGGATATATGTGGAACAATGTGGGCGAGGTATTTGGTTCAATTGGTGCCAAACCTAGTTCTTGGTGTGATTTCTTGAGCATGGAATGGCAATTTGTAGGGAATAAAAAGAAGTCCAAACTAATGTGGAGATGTTGTTGTCTAGCATTAGCATGGTTGCATTTGGCAAGAGAGGAACATGAGGGTTTTTTGAAGACAAATCCAATGAAGCCGCTGAAATTTGGCTTAAAATCAAGCTGTTATCATCTATTTGGGCTAGCTCTTCTAGTTTATTTGCCAACCTTCATATTTCTGTTATTTGTTCGAATTGGGGTGCAGCTATCCAGTGATGGAGATGTGCTTGGAGCTGTTTTGTTGTTTTTTTTCCTTCTTATTTTCCCTCAGTTAGCTTGAGGTTATAAGGGGTTTGGTTCACCAAGATTGTGCTCATCTTTGTAATGCTTTCATTATTTTATTTTAATAAAGCATTTGGTTTCGGATCAAAAAAAAATTTGGTGGGGTACACATTACTGTCAATTTTTCGTGTTACTATAGAATTACGGATCTTGAAAAGATTGTTTTTCAACGCGAGCCTGCTACTTCAAATGACTGCAACCTCTTGTTTATGTACGAACATGCGCATGTTATAAACCTTGTTATGAATAGCATTGTTAGATATGTCAAGCCCTAGAGTATTTTAGTCATTTCAATGGATTTTGCACATATTGCAAGTGTTTCATCATTTCAAGTATTTTTCAAGTTATTGTTTGTACTCTATTATATTTATTTGTAGTTTTGTACAATCTAGCAAAAACCTTATGCCTTGCAGATATGATATGCTATTGCATTAGCACATAAGTATTAGGTGCAGTGACTAAACAACAGCACATAATCTCAAGAATTATTATGACGGCTCAACACTGCCAGTTGTCAACCATATAGTCAGATGGGCTCTCGGTGCTCTTGTGTGTATTCCTTTTGTTTGATAGGCATCATTGCACGACGATACTAAATACACCTGGGTGTTCGAGCCTAAAGGGGAAGGGGGAAGGGGAGGGCTCGAACTCATGACCTTTACCACTTCGGAAGTACCCTGGCTGTTCTTGTGTGCATAGTCCTATGAGAAATCCATTGCTTGCTAATTGACACCAAAACTAATGAAATTTGGATTCTTAACCATTTGAAACATTCCTACTTCATAACAGGTGTCTAAAGAATTCTAAGCTAGAAAGTAATAAACTATTAAACATAATACAAGCCCTTGATAAGTCATTAATCTGTAATTTCCATGATCACTTAAGAATGACTGCTTATGTAATCAATAATATAGTAGAGCATAGTTTAATATGTTTTTTGAATAGAAGTAAATGACCAAAACGAGATGCATAACAAGCTACCTAGTCCTGGCAATTATATTTCATTTGCGAAGAAAAAAACTAATGTTGTAACCATACATGCACAAAAAATACTTACTCTAATTATTGTTATTGGATGGACATAAATTGTCAATGAGTTGAGTTACAATTGCTAGTAATGTTAAATGTTTTTTATCAATAAAATGCAATTTGTTTCTGATCCAAAAAGAAAAGAGTTGGGTTACAATAAGTCAATAATCATGATAGGGGAAATAATTTATTTATGTACCTCCTGAAAAGCTTTGAAAGGAAAAACTATAAAATGCTATTATGTCAAAAGAGTTAATGATTTTCCATACTTAAATGCTTTTAATTATGGAGATAATGACACATTTATTACTTAATCTTCTCTATACACATCCATATAAGAATGAAACCACAACAACGCAACTGGTTTTATTAGGAAAGTAATTAATTAAATTTCCCTCAAAACGTTAGATGTCAACACATTGAAAAGGTGTAAAGTAATTTCCTGAACTGATGCACAAACAGACAATTATATGTGTGTGTATATATTTGTTGCGTGATCTCTAGGGAAGGTGAGATTTTTTTAAGTATAAAATAAGCTCATACGTACATATTTATGTATATTATCACATGAACAAAGTTGATGACCAAAGAAAAGCGAAATGCATATAGAAGGTGACAAGATAATTATAAATGTTTGTGCTGGGAACCAAGCCTCTTGGCCCAGTGGTATAAGGCTGCCACTGGGACAATCTTGGGGTTGACTTGGAGCTCCCAAGGTCAATTTCCGGCGTTGTCAAAATAATGCTTGGCCAGCGGCAGCCACACACCGCGAGCAGGGATTAGTTGAGGTGCGCGAAAGCTAGCCAGGACACTCTGTGGGGAACCAAAAAAAGTTTTTGCTGGCATGCAAAATAAGCTGTTATAATGATAAATATAACCTTGAAACAGAGTTGCGAAAGGAAAATATGAAAATGCATCACTGTTGAAACTAAAGGAAGAAAAGATGGAATTAATGGAATAAGTTGATTTTTATTCTCACACAATTACATATATTTATACCATGGGAGTGATACACATTTACAGCAAAACTAATTACAGCAGTGCATAAATAATGGGAAATAATGAGCACAAAACCTGGGATATTAATCTAATCCCAAGACTTAAGTGATTTCTGTCAATCCCATGATTTATGGGATCCATTTATTCCACACAGTCAGCCTGCTGCCAACACTCCCCCTCAAGCTAGGCATGGATGTAGAACATGCCTAACTTGGAGTCTTGGACACCCTATTACTGAAAGATATTTCAACACTCCCCCTCAAAATTGAAAGAGGTGTGACACTGAAATCAATTTGCACCAAATATGCGGCTCCATTGTATAGAAATTGCTCCCCCTTAATTCAAACTTGAAAGGCTTCCTTTATAGTTGAAGTTTGCATGCCCAAGAAAAACTTCGCTTCTGTAAAAGAAACAGGTGCAACTTGCACCATAGGCGGGAATAACATCCACCCCCAAAAGGCAAAAGGCAACATAGGTGGGAACAACATCCACCCAAATAAAGGTCGATCATGGATACAGAATGGTCCAATATGGCTAACACAACACCACCGGAAAAACATTCGGCAACTACATAGGATTGCCGGACAAAACACTCGGCAGTAGCATAGGATTCCCGGAAAAACATTCGGCTGCCTCAAAGACTGCCGGAGAACATTTGGCAGCAATATGGGATGCTGGAAAAAACATTGCCGAACCACAAGATGGCCAGGAAAACACTCGGCTGCACCTAGAGACTGCCGGAAAACACATGGCTACAACATGGGATGCCGGAAAACAATTGGCCCCATCAAAAGACCACTGGAAAAACAATCAGCTGCACCTAGTGACAGCTGGAAAATACTTGGCAGCAATAAAAGAAAAGATGCATATAGACCAATGGACCACAAACCAAGACTACTGAAGCAAGTAGCATTACAGTAGAATCATAGGGGCAGCACGAGAAAACTTCATTCCAAACATTATTGGATAGCTGAACATTCTGCTAAAACTGAAAAATATGCTACTAGACAAGTCGGTAGCCAAAAAAAAAAAAATTATTGAAAAAAGAAAAGGAAAAGAAACTCCTTGACTGGATGGGCGACAAAAGGCCGCCCACCCACCAAACCGGAGCAACAAAAAGAAGAAACCCCTAGGTTAGGATCGTGTCCTCTAATACCATGTTGAAACTAAAGGAAGAAAAGAGGATGGAATTAATGGAAAAAGTTGATTTTTATTCTCACACAATTACATATATTTATACTATGGGAGTGATGCACATTTACAGCAAAACTAATTACAGCAATGCATAAATAATGGGATATAATGAGCACAAATCCTGGGATATTAATCTAATCCCAAGACTTAAGTGATTTCTGTCAATCCCATGATCTATGGGATCCATTTACTCCACTCAATCAGCCTGCTGCCAACAATCACTCCTTTACATCAATAGCACAAAATCTAAATTGCATATGGAGTAATTATGATTTTCCCTAATGTGGTTGCAAACTAGAACTATAGTGAGCAAAAGTTAGGGTTCAATAAACTTCCTTTTAAATGGAATATAAAATTCACAATATAAAAAGAGAAAAAAAATTGGGATTACTCGAATCATTAAGATGCTCGAGCACATTTATCAAGTAAACCATCACCAGTTTATTCTGTTCACAGGAACCAATTCAAAATTGTATGAACCCAACAACAAACAAGGACAAAAGCCAGGAGTCAACAGTTAAAGCAAATTAATTTCTTCTATTTTTTCTTCTTATTCTCTAGCCCATAAATTAAAATTAGCCCTATGTACTTACTTCCAAATATCATCTATAAATGTGTTTTGCCTCCAGAGTTTTATTTTAGTGGTGTTAGTAGGATTAAGCCCTACCTTTGCATAAAAAATTTCTTCTTTGTGTTCTTCCTTGTATGAGCATCTTTAGAGATAAGAAAGGACCAGAAGCAAATTAATCGAATAGATTTCAAAAAGGTAACTATTTTGAGAAGCAAGTTTGTAGTGTTAACCCTAGCTTTGCATAAAATTTGCTTCTTTGAACCCTCTTTTTCCTTTTTCTTTCTCATCTTTTTTGGGATTACGATTTTTTATTTTTTTATTTCATTTTTGAGTTTATATCTTTTCAGCACCTAATGGTTCTTGGATTTCTTTGCAATAGGACTAAAATCTAAATTAGTCTTTTGAGTAGTTAAAAACTAATTCCGAAGTAATCAATATGGGGGACTAGGATTAAATGTGAGCAAAATCTAAATTAGTACGGCTACAAGATTTGATTCCAACAAGTAATTAGTTAATCCTTGGAATGCGATTTCTGGTGGTCTAATTCCGAAACAATTCGGTAATCAGTAAAGCTCTAAAATTCGTTTCTGGGGTGATATATGGTGGGTGTCAGGGCTCAAAAAGTTTCCTCGGAAGAATCGGCTAAGAACGCAACAAGGAATTATATAAATTGGGGTGTTAAATTTTGGGTGCCTAATATTTTGAGAACTTTACGGAAGAAGAGATTAATTAATGTATATATTTCAATTGGGGTGATTTTGGCATTTTGGGCGGGGCCTAAGCTATCAAATATATACATAATAAAACGACAATCATTTATCCATTAATTTCGCTATACGGCTTACAAGATAATGGGTGCACATAAACATACAAAAGGATTCCAACAAGGTAATTAGAGGGATGAATCGTAGAAGGCAAATCCTTGGAATGCAATTTCTGGTGGTCTTGACGCTCAAAAATAAAATAATTAAAACCCTAAGTTCCAGAAACATATTCGGAACCCTAATAACCTCAATTTAAGGTCAGTAATAGCTCTAAAATTCGTTTCTGGGGTGATATATGGGTGGCTCCTCACTTTCTTAACACTCACGAACCCTAATAACCTCAACTTTCTTGTCAGAATACCCAAGAGCTCAAATATCAGTTTCTGTAGCTCGATCCAAAGTTTCTTTTCTCTTCTTATTCAGATCAAATCTTAAAGTAGTATATATCCTTGTAAATGTGATAAGAACGTTCCTCCTTTAGAAACAACTAAGAATTGAGAATTATATAAATTCTGTCCTTTTTCCCAAATACAATTCTACTCAAATGTTTGCAAAGCAAAGATAGAAACAACAATATAAGCAGTATATGATAACTGAATGCGATAAGCAAACACAAATTGGGGATATTAAAGCATAAAAATTATAGAAATATTTAGTAATTTCAAAAAAAATGTAAGCAATAACTGATTGAGTCATTGAGAGAAGAAGCAAACACAAACTGGGGATATCAAAGCATATGAATTATAGAAACATTTAGTAATTTCAAACAATACAAGCAATACATATGATAACTGATTGAGTATATAAGCAAACACTAATTATGGATATTAAAGACTATAAATTACAAAAATATTTAGCGATTTCAAACAATATAAGTAATATATGATAACTGAATGATATAAGCAAACACAAATTGGGGGAATTAAAGCATAGAAATTTTAGTAATTCAAAATAATAGTTCACGTTAGATAGGGGCTATTGCAGAAATACCTGTCACGTGGCTCTTCCTCTTGGATCAATTTGTCGCCCTCTGAATCTTAGCTCAGTTTTGAATCTAGGGTTAGGTTTGAATCATTGAGTTGGTTAAAAGCCGGTAAGGCGGTAACCCTCTTGTCGCTACTCTCTCAGCATAATATAATTGAAGGTTTTAACGTAACGTAACGTAACGTAATAAACAGAAAATTTGTTTAATTTTACGCTCGGTTTGATAGTCGATTGACAGAGAAAATATTCCAATATTATAAAATATTATTTTTTAATCAAAAATAAGTAAATTAAGGGAGAATGGCCTATAATTAGCTCATTTTCAACAATCTCTTATAAAATATTTTTAAATATTCCTCTTATTTACACTCAGTGCCACTCTTCAATAAATGGTCTCTTTCTAAAAAAACTCTTCACTCTCTCCCCTGTCTCGCCACTTTCGCCATTTTCAAAGCTCATGATTCACAACGAAGCGCTCTCTCTCTAACTCCCGCTCTACTAAACACGAAAACACATCTTCCTCATTATCTCTTTTGCTCATTCAATCTATTTTAGTTTAACTCTCACTCTGTCTTTCATTCTACTTTTATCGTACTCTGTTTCACACATTTTTGTTAGAGTACGTTAATATCGATCAAAAACTGATTTTCATCAGCAAGAAGATGATTAAACTATTTATTTGTTGAAAGCATGGCGCAATTTTGAATAAATTTTGAAATTTAGGATTTTAAAAAATAAATGGAACCCTATATATATATATATATATATTTTTATGTAATATTTGCGTAATAGTTTACATTGGCATGCGGTTGTTGTTCATTGTTGATTGATACAACGTTAATAAAAACTAGGGTTTCAAAAATAAAAATTACGTTGATTCAAGGCGGATTCCCCCATGCAATTTTGTTTAGTACGCAGTAATCCTGATTACTAACCGATAATCGATCAGAAATTTAAGTAAACTGTTAAGTTGCAAAAAGTTTAAAAACACAGATTATTGTCCGATAATCTTGATTACTAACATCAGTAATGTCAACAAATAATATAAGCGTATGGTGGATTACTGCCCCCACGAACTAATGCACGAATCATGGTTACTGTGACTTCGTGGCATAAATCATGTAAGTTTATCGTGTATTACTGACTTACAATGTTGATTACTGACCCCCGTAATCATTGTTACTTGCCAGTAATCCTCATTACTTATAATATTGCTTGTTTCATTAGCAAACACATTTATTTTACTGAAAACCAATTTTAGGTATACTAATGAAAGTTGTTTATTTTTACGATGGATTAAGTGGCAAAAATATATATTATTTGATAACAAAATATTGTAAGCTTAGTGTAGTGACCCCACTAATTTTATGCCTTACTAAACACTTATAATCTGAAGTATTGACATGTAATCAATATTATTGCCCCCCGTAATCTGGCTTACCGTCATGTAATCAGGATTACTCTCCCCCATAATCTGACTTACCGTTATGTGATGAGGATTATTGTCCCCTGTAATCTGACTTACCGTCATGTGATGAGGATTAATGTCCCTAGTAATTAGGATTACTTGCAAGTAGCCAAGATTACTGACCCCAGTAGTCTATTTACTGTCATATATTTAGGATTATTGCGGTTAGTAATCAGGACAACTGGGGTCAGTAATCCTCACTGCCTATGTAGCTTCTTTCTTAACTAAACTAATTTATTTTGCTGAAAAATAGAATGGCACCAAAACATGTTTCTAAAAGAACCTCCTCGGTCCGTGGCAAGAAGGCGGTCTCTACAAGCATCAGTGACGTTGTGACATTATATGAAATTAAAAAAAGACATACACCATTAGGAACACCACCGACGAAGAAGCCCGCTAGCGAATTGAAGGGGAAAACTACGACTGTGCCAAAACAAATGAGACCGAACTCGAAGAGGAAGTCCACTAGTTCTGCCAAAAAAGTCGAACCAAAAAAAGAAAAGAAGAAGCCAAAATCGTCAAAGACAGAGGCAGCCAAACCGAGAGATGCACAATATTAGCCTTTGTCGAATTAGTAAATCATAATGGGAAGACATCATGGCTACAACGTGGGAGATTCTGAATAAAACGGTCTTCATATCTTTGCTGCGATGCTTTCGGGATGCCATAGCTAAGGAATCCGATTGTAAGAAGACAGATATTGATTTTGAATAATAATGTGTAATACCCCGTGTCCATTTTCGAGCTAATCCTCTTTTTAAGTCCGATTAAGGCTTAATCTCTGTTAGGGACATGAACTTTTGGTTTCCAACCCTTCTTAGGTGATCCAAAACTTCTAGCATGTTATATTAGGAATATATAGTTTTCGGGAACAATATTTTTGTAATTTGGGTGGTCCGAATTGAATCGAGATGTTAATCGCGTGTTTTCACTTTATGTGATTGCTAAATTTTAGCTAATTTTGAAATATCATAACTTCTTTGTTTCTTATTCCGATTAAGTCCCCGTTTTTGCCTATTTCTAGGTTTTGATGCATTCTACAACTTTTGCGTTTTGATTGAAAGTTAATTCACGCTCCTTATTGGTCAAAACAGCATGTGAAGTAGGCTAGTTAGCAAAATCTGATCGTTCGGTAATGTCGTGGCAGAGCGCTGTCTTCTACGAATTTTTGGAATTAATCCATCCAAAATTTGGGAAAACTTCCTCTTGTGAAGTCTTAGATCTTTGAATTATCTTTTCGTGGATATAAAGATCACCTAAATCGGAGTTCCGAGTGAAAAGTTATGACAAAATTACGAACAATGCTCCAGATCAAAAATGTCAGTGTTGGCAGTGGACTTCATGATCGATCATGATATGCCTGGAAGTCGGTTTTGACCATTTTTGACCCATTTTTCTCTATTTAAACGCACCCTCAACCCCATTTCCAAACCATGAACACCAAGGGGGGATAGAAAGGGGCTTGAGAACATAAGAAATGAGAGATTTTGGAGCTCTTGAAGTGTTCAATACTCAACCCGGTGTTTTCAATCACTATTTGGTAATTTTATTCCTATTTTTTCAACAATTTTAAAACGTTGTAATCTGCTACTCTATATCATTGTAATGGTTTCTGAAACTGCTAAACCTGTTACTGGAACTGTTGAACTTAATAAACCATTTCGCTTTGAGGGTTTGTACTTTAAAAGATGGAAACAAAAGATGTTTTTTTATTTAACCACGAAAAAATTGAATAATGTCTCCCTTTCGTAAAAACCTAAGTTTTCAGAACCATTGACTTTTGAAAATCAGGAAGCGATTAAAGAATGGATTGATAACGATTTTCTGTGTCGAAACTATATCCTTAATGGGCGTTGTGATGAACTTTACAATTATTACTTATCGTGCAAAACCTCAAAGGAAGTTGGGGATACATTTCAAAAAATATATGATACTGAAGAGGCTGGGATTGAAACATACGCTGTCATTCATTATTTGAAATATCAGATGACGGATGAAAGGTCTGTTGTTGCTCAATCCCATGAACTTCAAAAAATTACTCACAAAATTATTTCTGAAGGCATGCCGTTAGATGAACAGTTTCAATTAGCAGTGATAATTGATAAACTGACTCATTTATAGAAGGAGTTTAAGAATAATCTGAGGTATAAGACCAAAGAATATTTTCTGGAAAGTTTGACTATTACCAAATTCTGAATTGAAGAGGAACACTGTAAACATGACCAAAAAGATAAGGTCTTGGTTGTTTCAAACCAAAATTATACTCGCTCCTCCACACTTGTTGTTTTGAAATCGAACTGAAAAATCAGAACAAAAATCAGAATGGTGAAAACCGGAACAGGAATCAGAATCTGGACATAATAGTAACTGCCCTAATAATCAAAATCATAACAGAAATGCTCAGTCTAATAAGAGTAATAATGGAGATTTTCTCTGTTATAACTATTATAGGCATGGGCATATGGCACAGAACTGCCAGAACGCTCGTTGGCCTCGTCTGCAGGCGAACATTGCCAAAGAGCCACTTGTGGCTATGATATCAGAAATAAATTTGGTAACGAGTTCCAAAGGGTGGTGGGTGGACACTGGCGCTTCTTGCCATGTCTGCTATGATCATGCTCAATTTAAGAGCTATTATAAAGCTGAAGATAAGAAAGTGTTGTTGGGAGATTCTCACACCACTATGGTAGCTGGTTCGGGAGAAGTCGAGCTAAAATTTACTGATGGAAAGACCATTATCCTCAAGGATGTCCTGCATACTCCAGAAATGAGAAAGAATTTGGTTTCGGGTTACCTTCTTAATAAGTCTGGTTTTGTTCAAATTATAGGGACTGATATGTTTACTCTTACTAAGAAATGGATGTTTGTGGGGAAGGCCTATGCATGTGATGAAATGTTTAAACTGCATGTTGATTCTAATAAAGTTGTTTCTAGTTCTGCTTATATGATTTGTTCTATTAATGTGTGGCATGCTAGACTTTGTCATATTAATAAACGCCTTATTAAGAACATGAATAAACTGGAAATTATTCCCCCTTTATCAGCAAATGATTTCAAAAATGTGAATTTTGTAGTCAAGCAAAGATTACTAAAACACCACTCAAATATGTTTTAAGAGAAACCGAACCTTTTGAATTAATTCATTCAGATTTTTGTGAATTTGATGGTGTTTTAACGAGAAATGGAAAAAGGTATTTTATTACTTTTATTGATGATAATTCGGATTTTTCCTATGTTTACCTTATGAAAAATAAAAGTGAAATAATTGATATGTTTAAAACATTTTCTTCAGAAATTGAAAATCAGTTTAATAAGAAAATAAAAAGATTTTGGAGTGATAGAGGAACCAAATATGATTCAACTGATTTTAAAAACCATTATGCTTCACTTGGTATTATTCATGAGACGACTGCTCCATATTCGCCTGAATTAAATGAAAAAGCAGAAAGAAAAAAATAGAACTTTTGCCGAATTAATTGTTGCTACGCTACTAAATTCGGGAGCTGCCTCACATTGGTGGGGAGAGATTTTATTAATTGTTTGTCATGTTCTTAATAGGGTGCCTAAATTGAAATCAAATTTATCCCCGTATGAGATTTTGAATAATAAAAGGCCCAATATTTCTTACTTACGTGTTTGGGGCTGCCTTTCTTATGTGTGTATTCCTGATCCTAAAAGGTTTAAGCTTGCTAGTAGAGCTTACGAATGTGTTTTTATTGGATATGCAATTAATAGCAAGGCTTATAGATTTTATGATTTGAAAAATCATGTTATTATTGAATTGAATGATGTTGATTTTTCGAAAATAAATTCCCTTTTAAATCGAGGAATAATGGGGGCAGTAGTGGGGGTGGCTCATTACCTTCTACTCCAATAACACATATTAATGCCGAACATGATAATTTAATAATAAACCTAGGAAGAGCAAACGAGCTAGGACCACTAAAGATTTTGGGCCCAACTTTCATGCATACATGTTAGAAGAGGATCCCACGACACTTCAAGAAATTTTGTCTTCTTTAGATGTTGACCTTTGGAAATAAGCTATTAATGATAAGATGGATTCTTTAGATTTTAATAAAACTTGGCATCTAGTGGACTTCCCTCCTGACTGTAAAACTATAGGTTGTAAATAGATTCATAAAAATAAATTAAAACCTAATGGCACGGTAATAAATACAAGGCACGACTTGTAGCTAAGGATTTTAGACAGAGAGAATGCAGATTTCTTTGACACTTATTCTCCTGTTACTAGAATTACTTCCATACGTGTATTAATTGCTTTAGTTTCTATTCATGATATTATTGTGTACCAAATGGATGTAAAAACTACTTTTCTTAATAGAGAATTAAAGGAAGAAATTTACATGGAACAATCTGAATGTTTTGTTATTTCTGGCCAAGAAGATAAAGTATGCAAATTAGATAAATCACTTTATGCGTTAAAACAAGTGCCTAAGCAGTGGCACAAGAAATTTGACAAATTGGTTACTTCAAATGGATTTAGAATTAATGAGAATGACAAGTGTATTTATTACGAGTCTGAGAATAATGCATGTACCATTATTTGCTTATATGTTGATGACTTGCTTATATTTGGTTATAATATCCATGTTGTGAATAATGTGAAAACACTGATATGTGCTAACTTTGATATGAAAGATTTGGGTGAAACAAATGTAATTCTTGGTATTAAAATTACTAGGTCAAAAATGGGACTTTCTTTAAACCAATCTCATTATATTGAGAAAATTCTAAAGAAATATAATTATATTAACTGTAAACCAGCTTAATACCCCATTTGATCTTAATGTTAAGTTGGTCAAGAACACCGGCGACAATATTAAACAATCTGACTATGTGAACATTATTGGTAGCCTACGTTATGCTACTGATTGCACTATGCCTGATATTGCTTATGCAGTTGGAGTGCTATGCAGATTTACTAGCAGACATAGTATGGAGCATTGGTATGTTATTGAGAGGGTCATGCGGTATCTGAAAAGAATCATGAATTTCGGATTACATTATCATAAGTTTTTCGCTGTCTTTAAATAATATAGCAATGCTGACTAGAACACCCTATCAGATGACTCCAAGGCCATTAGTGGATACATTTTCAGCATAGCTGGAGGAGCAGTTTCTTGAAAATCCAAGAAACATACCATTTTGGCCCAGTCGACAATGGAATTTGAGATGATAGCACTAGTTACTGCTAGTGAAAAAACAAGTTAGCTGAGAAGCTTCCTTGCAAATACCTCTTTATAGGAAAGACCGATACCAGCCGTTCTTATCCAGTGCGATAGTACCGCGGCTATTGCAAAAGTAAAAAATCGTTATTATAACGGCAAGAGGCGATATGTTCGTGCAAGCACAGTACGGCTAGAGAGTTTATCTCTAATGGTGTTATAAGAGTGGATTATGTACGGTCTGAGGAAAAGTTGGTTGATCCTTTGACGAAAGGACTAGCTAAAGAGAAAGTTTGGAACACTTCTAAAGGGATGGGGCTAAAGCCCATTGAGAGTTGAATCACATGTGATGGGAACCCAACCTAAATGACTGGAGATCCCAAGAAATAGGTTCAAATGGTAAACAACAAGTTGCGTGTGAATTATTGAATCATGCATTTTATTCAACTCATCCCGGTGGAGCATGATATCCTGAAGTGATAGAAGGCTGAGTGATATACTCTTAATGAGTTTTATAGCTCCATGTGGAGTAGGATACATAGCTACAGTATTATCCTTGATAGACTCACCTACGTGGATGTGGAAGTAAGGCCATTTCCTATGGAATTTGGGCAATTATCTAGAGCATTCATTATACCGGAATAAAGCACATGGCCGTATCATACTGGCTTACGAACTACTCCCTTATAGGCAATATGAGTAATGTTACCGAAGATAGAGTTCAAAACTACATGTTACTCTAGTATAATCTAGAGCATCAAACACTACGTAAAGGTTCAAGTTGAAAAAGCACCTTTATCTATGCACTGTTCTAAGAAACTTTGCTTGAATCGATGAAACATTTTTTAAATACAAGTGGGGGATTGTTGAAGTTTTATGTATTTAAAAAATGGGAGAAGAATAAAAGAAAGATAAACCAAAGCAAGCACCAAATGTACACTATGAGTTTTCTTAAGTCTCACATAGGAGAGATATAAAAACTTTCATGGGTTTTTATAAAGAAAAATTTGCCTAAAGGCTTGAGCCCTTTGGTTATTAGAATTTTGTGATATTGGGTGATGATTTGGATGAGTGTGGTTCACTACACACGCGCGCACCGACCTACTAGGGCCGAGGCTATGGGTTTGCTTTGGGTCTAATATTATGTTTTTAGACAAAATACTTTTGGAAAATTTTATTTATTAAAAATAAAATTATTTTCTTTTATTTGAAATTCAAAATTTAAATTGTTTTGACTCAGTCTTGTGTCGTTGCGTTTTGGATGACTCCCACTTCCCCTTAACCCGTTTTTTTCTCCCTCATTACAACGGTGCGATAATAAATTTTTCCTTTAAAAATTATTTTTCGTCTCTTTTCTTAATATACGAAAAAAAATCCTCCATTGATACAGACCTTCACCAAGCTTAGAAATTTCTTAAAAAAATTTTTTGCCTATGGCAGGAATAGTTTACCGATTTTGACCGAGTTATAAAGGAAGTTAAATTTCTAATTTTCACCGTGCAAGGAAAATCGAGACAGATGGATTATATGGGCTTGTTGTATCTTGAGGACGGCATGGCCATTCAGAACTGTTAGCACATACACCAAGCGTAGCAGCGAAACATCTTAAAGAGAGTGACCTAGTCTGTGACTCAACCTGGTGTTCCCAATCACTGTTTGGTAATTTTGTTCCTGTTTTTTCAACAAACACCATAATGAATTCTAATGAATTCAACAAACACCATAATGTTATAATTTGATCGACATTTAGGAATTTGGTTCTGGCAAAATATGTGTCACCTATTATTACTAGGTCCCGTGTAACACCCGTGTTCATATTAGTGTTAAGTATGTTGTATTAACTTCTTTACATTCATATGAGTGATCGTTTAGTGATTCGGGTGGTCCGAATCGATTTTGGTTTGTAAATCATGAGTTTTGATCTTACGCGATTTCCTTGTTTTTATCCAACTTTGGATTATCGTAACTTTATCATCTTTTATCCGATTTGACTGTCATTTATTCTTACTTCTAGATTTCATACCATTCTACAACTTTCGTGTTTTGGCCGAAGTCCAATTCACACTTCTCGTTGATCAAAACAGGGCCCGAAATAGGTCCATCGCTAAATTCTGGTCATTCGGTAGCGCTTCGGCAGAGCACTGTCTTCGGTGAATTTCTGGAAAACATATATCCTGAATTTGGCAAAGCTTTCTCTTAGAAAGTTGTACAGCTTTGAAATACCTTTCTGTGGACATAAAGATCACCTTAATCGGAGTTCCGAGTCAAAAGTTATGGCCAAATTATGAATAGTGCATCAGAGCACCAAAATTACACGCGGACCGGTAGGGGAGTCCAGACTCATGCGTGGACCGGTATGGAATTTTTCAATACCGGTCCGGTAGCGGGCCAATGTCAGTTTTGATCATTTTTAAGCATTCTTTTAACCCCTTTTTGCCATAACTTCAACCCAAACACTCCTAAACATCCCTAGAGAGTTCTAGAGAGCTCTAGGGAGAGAGAGAATGAGATTTCTACTCATCTGACCTCTTAATCCAAGGATTAAAGCTTTAAACCATCCAAATCTTCCTCCCTTCACTATTCACCATCTCCTACCTTGTTGTCCACCATAGGAGCTCTAGGTTAAGCGTTGGATACGGGAACGGGGGTTCATAGATCATTGGTTCGAGGATCTTGCCACGCTAGGAGCGTGGTGACGCGAGAGCTTTAAGATTTTGCCTAACGGAGCTTCGGATATGGATTGATGTCTATGGTTAAGGTATAGGAAGTATTTCGTATGCATTCCGTAAGCTCTAGAGCTATTCTTTGATATCTGTATTCTTGTATTCATCTTGTTATTACTTGTTCCTTGGCTCGGTTATGTTATGGATGGCTTTGCTTGCTATATGTGATGTGGCTTTGGTGATTGATTGGTATATGTTTAAGTACACCTATCGAGGATTTGCCAATAGTCCAACAGCCTAGTTTGCAACGTCCACGGAAAGGGCGTGGGTGAGGTGAGGCATGAATTGGTATGGTGGTACTTGGCATGTAACCATAAGAGAGCCAGGTATGAGGCCATTTTTGATGTTTAATATGGTTACGTATATGTGCGGGTAATTGTTGTCGTTGAATTGATTCCAAGAATTTCATTTTTATCCTCTGTATATGATTTACTTCCCCATACATGTTTTTCATCTACAGGTACACGTGGTGAGAACGTGGGATGGGACAATGAGAGCTCGTGGGAGAACTTTAAGGATTATTATAGTTTAGAGGTTGTAGAATTTGATTCTGTTGTATTTTGGGAACTCTTTTGTAATTAATGGATAATATGTATCCTATTTATTCATTTCTTATCGCCCCCAAGGGCGGGGCGTTACAATCCACCTAGGTACTAACCCCACCCCCAGCGCACACAAAAGGAATGTATAGTATAATAGGAAATCCATACCACTAGTTTAAAACTATATGGCTTATATTTGTTAAGTTGTTTTTGCCTCCATCCCCTTTTAAACAGTGGTCTAGATTTCTTCAACTCTCTCAATGCAACAAAAATATATCGAAGTGTTTAGAAAAATATCGGAGTAAATAATCTGTGCAAGTTATATGTAATTTTACTTCGACGTAGTAGAGGGTTTACATTAATACTAAAATTTTCAAACTCCCTTGTAGGTGGGAATGCAAAATCCATCATGGGCTGTAATTTTAGCGACCTCGTATTTCACCTCAGGATTGGTGCCATTATCCCCCACAATGTCGGCTATGATAATGAATATCATGGGCAGTAGTTTGGGCTTCTGGAGATTTATTGATCATTCTTCAGATTCAGCGAGTTCAACAAAGCTTAATGCATGCATTTATTGTTAACCTATGCCATTAGAAAACAACTTGAAATGAGAATGCAAATATATGGAGAGATTAAATATAACATATATCTGAAAAACAATACTGTTTTTTAATTTAATTCATATGTTGAACATAAATGAATGTGAGCGGCTAAAATCTTACTAAGCCCATTTTGAAAAGAATATGCCCAAATTGGGTACTTAGTAACCAAAAAATATAAAGGTGATAAACCATAAGAACAATAAGTAGAGAGAAGACCAATTTGTTTCCAGTGGTTTTAATTCCCAATCTGGTAGTACATCCTCCATCATGTATATTCCATTAGCTTGAAAGCTTGAGAAAATAAATATAATTGTTAATTAGGGTTTTTACTTGGGTGAAAACAATAGGGAGAAGTGTGGGAATGAGTGCAGAGATTATTATAATTGATCGCCTAAACCTTCCTATTTGTATATATATATATATGATAGGGTTACATTAGGGTTTGAGAATGTAAATTACTATGGAGGTTAAACTTGAGGTATATTCTAAGACACCAATTGTTCCCAACTTTATTCATTGTGTAAATGGTTATTTTCCATCACTTATCTTCTAACTTAACAATCCTTCCTTCGTTGGCCCATCATGATTGATTGGTCAGCATTCTATTAATCCGTTGTGGTCAGCAAATTACATTAGTCGATTAATGGTTGGCCCGAACCCAAGCATATCTTGGTCAAAATAATTTTTCCTTTTGCAATAGAGTTGGGCCTCAGGCCTTTGATCATGGGCCAACTAGAGTACTAGGTTGCCTAGATGGGCCTTAACAAGAAGCCCATTTACAATTTCCACTCCCTACAATGAATAAGGTATTATGAATGATAACTTGGCAAAAAAAAACCCACTGTAGTTTTTTAATATACTAGATTTAGGACACATGCAATGTACATGCGTTTGTATATCTTATTTCATACATTCATAAATTTAATATAAAATAGAAAGCATAAAACATAAAATATTATTGGTTCATTGCAAATACATCTTTACTTTTAAATTAAAACTCAGGGGTTAGAGTCCAATCAATTATATTTTCTTTAAATTTAGTGAGTATCCACGCAAGGTGGCTTTTATTTTAAATAAAAGCTCATGGGTTCGAGTCCCACAAATAAATTTTTATTGAAAAAGATTAATGCTTAGGCAAAATAGGAAATAACATTCCTTATGTTAGCACCCAGATAATATAACTTTCGTTTTAAATATTCATATAAAAGGTAGAGACTAGCAGCAATATTTACTGGCACTTCATGACAATTGTCGCAATGTGAGCAAGGTTTATTGACTAGTGTCGAAATTCATGATACCTGCTAAGAAATATCGCAAAATTGACATTGTTTTACAGCAAATATTATGCATTTTATGAATACAAGTTTACAAATGGCCTAATTGTTAGACAGGAAAACATTTTTTTAAAATGTCACGGGAATAAACGTTACAAAATGCTCTTCTTATTGCCCTGAGCATTTAGCAAAATGTTTTATTTTAATTACTCCCTTTATTTTAAATTAAAGGTTTATTATTCTTTTTCAAGATATCTCAAATTAACATTATACTTTATTTTTCAGAACATAATCAATATACTAAAATTACAACACAAAACAAAACTAATACGCGCATTCTTGAAAAAAGTGAAATAAAATATGTTAAATATAAACGAAGGGACTATGATATAAGGTTTTGTCAATACGATAATCTTCGAAAAGGTTGGCGTCTAATGTTTTGGAAGTTGTCACACTAGGTGGCCAATATTGGTGTATAATAATATCTTTTGGCATTAATATAGGTAGGGATGGTAACGGAGCGGATTTGGTCAAACCTGAACCAAACCCGCATATAAACAAGGCCGATTCGACCCCGATCCAACCCGGCACGGGATTTATTTTTTAAAACCTAACCCAAATAGTGTATGCATAATCTCATACCTGACTCGCCTTAACCTGCCTCATGGTAATTATACCATATTATAAGGATATTTAATGAGTGAGTAAATGACCCATTTGCACCCCGAACTTTATACCCGATTTCAAATTGCACCCCAAACTTCAATTTGTTTCACCTTGCACTCCAAACTTCAAAAAGTAGTTTTAAATGCCCATTTCGTTAACATTACATCCATTTTTTAACGGAATATGCAAAATGAAGGGCATAATGGTAAATCTTCTTCCTTTTTTTTTCTTCTTCCAACTGCCTACTCCGTTCTTCTTCTTTTTCTTCCAACTACTCACTTCGTTTTGCCCACTCCATTCTTCATCTTCTTCTTCCTACTGATGTTGCTTCTGTTACTGCTGCTTTTTCTGTTGCTAATTCTTCTTCTTCTTCGTTAATCTTCTTCTCCTTCTTCGTAAATTGTTGTTGCTGCTTCTTCTTTTTCTTCGTAAATCTGATTCTTTTTCTTTGTAAATTATTGTTGTTTCTTCGTAATTCTTCTTCTTCTTCTTCCTTCTTCTTCTTCTTCTTCTTCTTTGTAATTCTATTTCTTCTTCGTTAATCTTCTTCATAATTATTCTTTTTTGTACTTCTTCATAATTAATTTTCTAATTTATCTTCTTCGTAATTCTTCCTTTTATTTGTAATTCTTCTTCAATTTCATCTACCTCACTCCGTAAGATTTCAACCATTTTCTTTTATATTCAACACGGGTCAAATTGCAATTTGAAGAAGACGAATGAGAAAAAGGATGAAGAAGAAGAAGAAGAAGAAGAAGAATGAGGAAGAAGAAGAAGAAGGAAGAAGATTTACCATTATGCCCATCATTTTGCATTTTCCGTTAGAAAATGGATGTTAATGGAATGGGCATTTAAAACCACTTTTTAAAGTTTGGAGTGTAAGGTGGAACAAATTGAAGTTTTAGGTGCAACTTGAAATCGAGTACAAAGTTCGGGGTGAAAATGGGTCATTTACTCTTAAGGAATAAAATGCTATATTTGGAGTGGGATGGGTCAAACAGGTTAATTTTGTGCAAACCCAAACTGGGTTTTTATTCTAAAACCCGAACCCGCTCCGATGTTTAAAAACACCACCCAAACTAGCCCATTCAAGTTGGGTCCGGTAAAAAACTCGCCAAGTTGGATTTTATTCTCGTCCTTAGATCCGAGCTTGAGCTTAGGGTTGAGGTTCGATTCTCGGTCCTCCTTTTCTTTCTCTCGAACCACCCAAATCTATATGTTGGTTATATATATAACTTGTGGCATGGGACATAGGAGTGTTTTGAAGTGACATTTTATCTGATACACATTTAAGGAGATTTTATATATTTATAAATTAGTAACAACATCTCCTAATTAAGTACGAATTGAAGCTTCACAAATGACGACATACATAAGCATGTGTAGATACTTGGTTCCAATGTGGCATAGAACTATTTTTCATGGTCAATTTTCTGGAAAAGTCATTCCAGTGGTGTGTTTCATAAGATTGTGTAAATACTTCTTTCTCAAATTTTTTTTTCAAGAGATTTTATATACAATGTACTTCATGTTTGCGAGATATTAGTAAGTACTATATAATAACAAAATCAATCCCAAGTCCTTTTAAAACTTAAGAAAGATCAACCTCAAAATATTTTTCTCACTTTTAGGGCACGTTTGTTTCGTTTTTTTAATATGAATGCTAAATCTGAAGACTGGTTCTAAAGTATGAAAATTGAATATAAAAAATATGTTTCTTTATAAATGCCATATCTTAACGGAAGTTGTTTATTTAAACATTTCACATCTGAGTGCTGAATAAATATTATTTAGACAAATTTACTTTATTTTATAAAAATGACTATATTTAAATAGATGCCGACAAAAGAGGTATTTTACCTCTTTAAAAATTAAGATTTCATATTTAAGAAGCAATGGTAGCTCTTATTTTTTAAGAGACAAAATAAGTGTTGAGATCTTAATTTTTAAACCATCCAAACAAAATTAAAATATCTTAAGTCTAAAATGGACCAGCCATTTAGACTTGAGAGTCTCGGTCAAATAATCCCTCAGCCACGTCATCTTCATAATTATTGTCATGTTTACATTTATTACCACACATATTTAAATCCTGGCGAAACCCTAAAACCGGATTAAAGTCGTACCAATTGAGTTAACCTATTAATCCAACCAACTTTTTATTATCTTGTTCTCAATTAATGACATATTACCTATTAATATGACAAAGTTGTTAATAGATCAAACTAATGTACACTAAATGCATTAGTCAATGCTATAAACAATCTTATATTATAACTAATGCAAGCCAAAACAATAACCAATGGACCATATAAAACACCATTTGATCTATTAACCTCGGAGAAATGCTATGTAGTTCAAAAACTATTTCGAAAGTTGTGGAAAAGAGAAATGATACAATAAAGATTGGTTGAAAGCTATTTTTCAGAGTGAGTACTAGAGGTGTGCACGGTCTGATCAACCAAACTGTTAACCACTTAACCATATATCTATACTGGATTGAACATTTCGGTCCTATGACATTTTGGACTAAACCAGACCGAAATGTTAGCTAAGACTAAACTAGACCAAACAAGTTTAAACGGTCCAGATTCGATCAGTCCAACTGGTCTATATTATCAATGACTAAGGTAGAAAAGCATTAAGGTAGATCCATAGGAGTATAAATGTATTGACATAGATATAAGGTATATCCCCTAGAAGATCCGTACGTGTATATCTTCATTGTTGAAAATCCCCAAATCCCCATTATTGATATATATATATATAGTGTAGATCCGTAGGTGTATATATGGATATGTATATATATATAAGGATTTAGGATAGGGAGAGAGAGAGAAAAAATAAAAAACGAGGGAGAGATATGTTATAATTTACCAGATTCGATGAGATGTGAGAAAAAGTTCATGACGGCGGCTAAGAGTGCGTACGACAATGGTCTGATGGCCTAAGTTCTGGTCTTCTAGAGAGAGAGGGAAAGAAACTGAGAAAGAGCGAAGGAGTGGGGTGGGCGGCTGATTTGTTTAGCTTATTAGAGAATCTCCAATATGTACGTGTAAATCATGCCATATAGGATTTGTGTAAAATTTATACATTATGTATAATTTTTGGTGCCTTAATGGTGTTATGTAAAACATGCCACATCATCTTTTGTGTAAAATGGGCATGTATTTTACACATCGACCTCATCATTTTTTCTCTCCAACTTTTTACAAAAATTTCAAAATAGTGTAATTAAAAATATATTTTGTAATAAAACTTGCATATTTGAATTATACTCAACAAGATCTTTAAATCAATACCCACTTTGACTATTTAATTATAAATAAAAATATTTATAAAAAAATGTTGAATATTATATATTCCATGTGTTTCCATGTAATTGGTGCATCATAATTTTACGTAAGATTATAAGTATGAACCATTGGAGCAAAAATGAGAATGTGTATAATTTATGTGTAAAACAACTTTTTATCAACCAAATGTCAATTATTTATTACTCCAGATATTTTTACACATGCCAATGGAGATGCTCTTAGGTTAGGTTTATGTTTAGTTAAAATAAGTACACATATTAAAATATATATATATATATAAGTATAACCAATTTGGTCCGGATTTTTTGAAATATTTATAATATGGATCGAAGACCAGATCGGATCGTTATATTTATAAAAATCGAAAAAAAACCCTATATTTTTATTTGGTCCAGTCGGTTTATGCACACCCCTAGTGCGTACCATTGCTCTCAACCTTATCATACAAGAGAAATACTATGTAGAAAATGTTCCAAAAATCATAACCTAAATAAATTTGAATTAAATATCAATATATAGGAGTTTAAGAGAGAAAATGATAGACAATGAAGGGGTGAAAATTACTTCGGATTTGTGCTTTCAAGATTGACGAGTAGCATTATTCATCATTAAATTAGAACAGTGCTACTCATCTAAAAAAAATTCCCAAAATTCTAACATAAACCAACTTTCAATCAATTTCTATCATTCATCACTTGCTTTCGCTCAGACTTCAATACAAATATATAATACAAGTTCATTTAGACCATAACCTTTCACATTTCACCTTAAATTATAAAATGATAAACAGTGAACGGGTGAAAATTACTTCGGGATTGTGCTTTCAAGATTGACAAGTAGCATTACTCATGATTAAATTAGAAAAGTGCTACTCATCTAGAAAAAAAAATTCCAAAAATTCTAACATAAAGCAACTTTCAATCAATTTATATCATCCATTACTTGCTTTTGCTAACTCCCGTACAAATGCATATAATACAAGTTCATCTAGACCATAGCTTTTCACATTTCACCTTAAATTGTCAGAAGCTGATGGGAGTTAGATGTGTTCTCATATTAATTGATTAAGAGTTCATATCACCTTTAAAACATTATTTTATAATGACTTTAGACACGAGAACATAATTTAATAAGTCTGTGTACATATCGAAAACTTTATAAATTCTCCTTTATTTTCTAAAAATTATTTTAGAGTAATTTTACCTGTTTTAACTCAATCTGCAATTGAATTTGTCCTCCTTTATTTTTTAACAATTTTATCAGCAAATCTTGCTGGAAAGCTTTGACAGCCGGTCGCCAAAGGTCCACTATGTTGCTTTATAGTTGATCTAAAATCTACCAATTATTTATGAAATTGGTTCGTAAAATTCTCTCTTTCCTTTGGATATGAATTCTGTTCTCAATTAATATCGAGATTGGTGTGATTAATTAAGTGTATGTGAGGTAAAGGACGAGAAAAAATGAAAATTTTTGTTTGGATATTCTCATTACGGACTTAAGAGTGAGAATTTGAACAAAACATAAAAACACAGACAAATCTTTTTTCTTTTTTAAGAGCATCTCCAACAGACATTTATATCTTTGTTTTGTGTAAAATTTACACAATTTGTAAATCTTTTTTATCTCCAACAGTATTTTAAAATAAAATTTTATATAAAATACACTCCCATTTTACAATGCAATGTCAGCTTTCTGTAATAAATTTTGATTTTTTTAATTTACGGTTTCCTATAATCTTATTATATTTGTTCCCCTTTTCTTCTCTCAATAAGCGTCGCGGCCCGTTTGGATCTCCGATAACTCTTCCGGTCATCACTCCCCTCTTAGCAAATCCCCAATTGTTCTTCCTTCGAATCGTGCTTCCACAGTTATACTATATTTCTTCTCCTCCTTTCAGCCCTAACCGTAACCTCCTCATTCTAGCCTTAACCCTAACCCTCATAGCTTCAATGATTCGTTAAGTTGAAGATTTGATTTAAGGATAGCAAGTCTAGACTTAATATGGAAACCAAATAAGTAATTAAGCGATCGCATAAACAAATTTTTTTATTACCTTATTTGAAACGATGCCTATTCAATGAAAAAGTAAAAGTGTCCATATATATTATCTTTATCCTTTACCTTTTAAAATTATAAACAATTTTTTTTATTATTATCTTATTTGAAACAATACCTTTTCAATGAAACGATAAAAGTGTCTATATATACTGTGTTTGTCTTTTACCTCATAAAATTAAAGGTTTATTTCTTAAAGTTAAAGGTGTTGGATCTTTCGTGAAGATCTTTTTAAACGAGGCATTTTTCTCGTATATTATTATTAAAAAACGAGAGTTTTAGATGAAAAACAAATCTATTATTACTAAATTAAAAATATATAAAACGGATTCCTTTCCCTTATTCGGATGACGTTTATTCCGTAATTAATTTTGGTTTTTTTAATTTACGTTTTCCTATAATCCTATTACATATCTTCCCATTTCCTTCTCTCGATGAGCGTCGTGGCCCGTTTGGATCTCCGATAACTCTTCCCGTCATCACTCCCCTCTTACCAAATCCCTAATTATTCTTCCTTCGAATCGCGCTTCCTCAGTTATACTATATTTCTTCTCCTCCTTCCAGCCCTAATCCTAACCCTCCTCTTTCTAGCCTTAACCCTAACCCTCCGAGCCTGAATGATTCGTTAACCCTCATTTTCTTATTTTTTTCTTTCATAAAAGATATAGGGAACCATCTCAAAGAGATCATGAGTAACAAATATAAGTGTCTCACAGTGAAAGATCGTGAGTTCAAACTCTACAAGCTATAAGCGGAGAGGTGAGCATCTTTTCGTAATTGGGAGAGCGAGCAGGTAAATTATATTCTTCATCCCTCTTAGTGTGTTGCAAATCCTCAAGTTTCTTTATTTATTCTTATCTACGTAAGAATGTAAATCATGGGCAATCGACAAACTTAACCCAAAGAATAAATTTGAACAAAAAACAAACACAAAAAATAATTAATTTTCTTGTTTCTAATATATCCATAATTTTACTTCATGTATGTTTTGCAACAAGATTATTAAAAAAGAAATATTGATTGCTAGTCTATATAGAAAATTGGAACTATGTTTTGTAGTGAAAATTATAATAGGAAAAAAGAATCACAATAGAAGGAAACAAATATAACTAATAATGAAACTTTTGCACAAAAATATTATTTTCATGCATAAGGAAGACGTACTCGACTAATCCTCCGATTTTTTTTTCTTTCTTTTCTCCGCAATACATTTAGTGAAATTTGATATTTTAGAAAAACAATCAAAATTCACGACATGTTTGAAACCAAAATTCTATTTAAGCTTTTTGAAAAATGAAGCCAAATATTGAATTTGAAATAAGTTGAAGATTTGATTTAAGGATAGCAAGTCTAGACTTAATATGGAAACCAAATAAGTAAATTATGTCATTGCATAAACAATTTATTTTTATTACCTTATTTGAAACGATGCTTATTCAATGAAAGGGTAAAAGTGTCCATATATATTATGTTTGTCCTTTACCTTTTAAAATTATAAACATTTTTTTTATTATTATCTTATTTGAAACAATGCATATTCAATTAAAGGGTAAAAGTATCTTTATATTTCAAGTTTGTCTCTTACCTCTTAAAATTAAAGGTGTTGGACCTGTCGTGAATATCTTTTTAAACGAAGGATTTATCTTATATATTATTATTATTAATAAATGAGAGTTTTAGATGAAAAACAAATCTATTACTATTAACTTAATATTAAAACGGAATCATTTCCCTTATTCTTCTGACGTTTATTCCGTAATCATTTTTGGTTTTTTAAATTTGCGTTTTTCGTATAATTTTATTGCATCTCTTCCCCTTTGTTTCTCTCGATGAGCGTCGCTATCCGTTTGGATCTCCGATAACTCTTCCCTTCATCACTCCCCTCTTAGCAAATCCCTAATTGTTCTTCCTTCGAATCGCGCTTCCACAATTATACTATATTTCTTTTCCTCATTCCAACCTTAACCCTAACCCTTTGAGCTTGAATGATTCGTTAACCCTCATTTTTGCTTTTTTTTTCTTTCATAAAAGATATAGGGAACAATCTCAAAGAGATCACAAGTAACAAATATAAGTGTCTCATAATGAAAGATCGTGAGTTCAAACTCTACGAGCTATAAGCGGAGGGATGAGTAACTTTTCGTAATTGGGAGAGAGCGTTGTTATATCAAGCAGGTAAATTTTGTTCTTCATCCCTTTTAGTGTTTTGCAAATTCTTAATTTATCAATTTTTTTTATTTATTCTTATCTATGTAAGAATGTAAATCTTGGGCAATCGACAATTTTAACCCCAAAGAATAAATTTGAATAAACGGCAAACACAATTTTTTTTATTTTAATTTTTTTTTTGATTTTACTTCATGTATGTTTTGCAACCAAATTTTTAAAAAGGAAATATTGATTGCTAGTCTATAGAGAAAATCGAAACTATGTTTTGTAGTGAAACTTATAATAAAAAAAAAAGAATCACAATAAAAGGAAACATATATAACCAATAATGGAACATTTTTGAAAAATGAAGCCAAACATTGAATTTAAAATAAGTCGAAGATTTGATTTAAGGACTGCAAGTCTAGACTTAATATGGAAGCCAAATAAGCAAAATAAGTGATCGCATAAAGATTTTTTTTATTATTATCTTATTTGAAACGATGCCTGTTTATTAAAAGGGTAAAAAGTGTCCATATATATTATGTTTGTCCTTTTCCTTTTACAATTATAAATAATTTTTTTTTATTATTATTATCTTAGTTGAAACAATGCCTATTCAATCAAAGGGTAAAAGTGTATATATATATATATATTATGTTTATCTTTTTTATCTCTTAAAATTAAAGGTGTTGGATCTCTCTTGAATATCTTTTTAAACGAGGGGTTTATCTAATATATTATTATTAATAAACGAGGGTTTTAGATGAAAAACAAATATATTACTACTAACCTAATAGTAAAACAGAATCCTTTTCCTTCTTCTTGTGACGTTTATTCTATAATTAATTTTGGATTTTTTAATTTACGGTTTCCTTTAATCATATTACATCTCTTCCATTTTCTTTCTCTCGATGAGCGTCGCAGCCCATTTGGATCTTCGATAACTCTTTCCGTCATCACTACCCTCTTAGCAAATCCCCAGTTGTTCTACTTTCGAATCGCGCTTCCACAATTATAATATATTTCTTCTCCTCCTTCAAACCCTAACTGTAACCCTCCTCCTTCCAGCCCTAGCCCTAGCCCTAGCCTTAACCCTAACCCTCCGAGCTTGAATGATTCGTTAACCCTATTTTCTCCTTTTTTTCTTTCATAAAAGATATAGGGAAACATCTCAAAGAGATTACAAGTAACAAATATAAGTGTCTCACAATGAAAGATCGCGAGTTCAAACTCTAAGAGATATAAACGGAGGGCTCAGCATCTTTTCGTAATTGGGAGAGAGCGTTATTATCAAGTAGGTAAATTCTATTCTTCATCTATCTTAGTGTTTCGCAAATTCTCAATTTATCAAGTTTCTTTATTTATTCTTATCTATGTAAGAATGTAAACCATTGGCAATTGACAATTTTAACCCTAAAGAATAAATTTGAACAAACGGCAAACACAATTTTTTTGTTTCAAATATATTTATGATTTTACTTCATATATGTTTTGCATCAAAATTTTTAAAAAAGAAATATTGATTGCTAGTCTATAGAGAAAATCGAAACTATGTTTTGTAGTGAAACTTATAATAGGAAAAAAGAATCACAATAGAAGGAAACATATATAACCAATAATGGAACTTTTGCACAAAAATATTATTTTCATGCAAAAAGAAAATGTACTTGAGCAATCCTCCGAATTTTTTTTCTTTCTTTTCTCCGCAATACATGTAGTGAAATTTGATATTTTAGAAAAACAATAAAAATTTACGACATGTTTGAAACCATAATTCTATTTAAGCTTTTTGAAAAATGAAGACAAATATTGAATTTGAAATAAGTTGAAGATTTGATTTAAGGATATCAAAGTCTAGACTCAATATGGAAACCAAATAAGTAAATTAAGTGATTGCATAAACAATTTTTTTTATTACCTTATTTGAAACAATGTTCAATGAAAGGGTAAAAGTGTATATATATATATTATGTTTGTCCTTTAACTTTTAAAATTATAAACAATTTTTTTTATTATCTTATTTGAAACAATGCCTATTCAATGAATGGGTAAAAATGTCTATATATATATATATTATGTTTGTCTTTTACTTCTTAAAATTAAAGGTTTATTTCTTAAAATTAAATGTGTTGGATCTCTCGTGAATATCTTTTTAAACGAGGGATTTTTTTCATATATTATTAATAATAAACGAGACTTTTAGATGAAAAACAAATCTATTACTACTAATTTAATATTAAAACGGAATCCTTTCCCTTCTTCTTTTGACGTTTATTCCTTAATCAATTTTGGTATTTTTAATTTGCGTTTTCCTATAATTTTATTGCATCTCTTCCCCTTTATTTCTTTCAATGAGCGTCGCGACCCGTTTGGATCTTTGATAACTCTTCCTATCATCCCTCCCTTCTTAGCAAATCCCTAATTGTTCTTCCTTCGAATCGCACTTCCACAGTTATACTATATTTCTTCTCTTCCTTCCAGCCCTAACCGTAACCCTCCTCCTTCCTGCCTTAACCCTAACCCTCCGAACTTGAATGATTCGTTAACCCTCATTTTCTCAATTTTTTTCTTTCATAAAAGATATAGGGAACCATCTCAAATAGATCACAAGTAACAAATATAAGTTTCTCACAATAAAAGATCATGAATTCACACTCTACGAGCTATAAGCGGAGGGATGAGCATCTTTTCGTAATTGGGACAGCATTGTTATATCAAGCAGTTAAATTATGTTCTTCATCCCTCTTAGTGTGTTGTAAATTCTCAATTTATCAAGTTTCTTTATTTATTCTTATCTATGTAAGAATGTAAATCATGGGCAATCGACAATTTTAACCCCAAATAATGAATTTGAACAAAAGACAAACACAAGTTTTTTTTCTAATATATATATAATTTTTTTTCATGCATGTTTTGCAACAAAATTTTTAAAAAAGAAATATTGATTCATATTTTATAAAGAAAACCGGAACTATGTTTTGTAGTGAAACTTATAATAGGAAAAAGAATCACAATAGAAGGAAACATATATAACCAATAATGAAACTTTTGCACAAAAATATTATTTTCATGCAAAAAGAAGTTGTACTCGAGTAATCCTACGAAATTTTTTTCTTTATTTTCTTTACAATACATGTAATGAAATTTGATATTTTAGAAAAACAATCAAAATTCACGACATGTCTGAAATCATAATTCTGTTTAAGCTTTTTTGAAAAATGAAGCCAAACATTGAATTTAAAATAAGTTGAAGATTTGATTTAAGGATAGCAAGTCTAGACTTAATATGGAAACCAAATAAGTAAATTAAGTGATTGCATAAACAATTTTTTTTATTACCTTATTTGAAATGATGCCTATTCAATGAAAGGGTAAAAGTGTCCATATATATTTTGTTTGTCCTTTACCTTTTAAAATTATAAACAAATTTTTTTATTATCTTATTTTAAACAATGCCTATTCAATGAAAGGGTAAAAGTGTCTATATATATATATATATTATGTTTGTCTTTACCTCTTAAAATTAAAGATGTTGGATCTTTCGTGAATATCTTTTCAAACGAGGAATTTATTTCATATATTATCATTGATAAACGAGGGTTTTAGATGAAAAACAAATCTATTACTACTAACTTAGTAGTAAAACTGAATCCTTTCCCATCTTCTTCTGACGTTTATTTCGTAATCAATTTTGGTTTTTTTAATTTACGGTTTCTTATAATCTTATTACATCTCTTCCTCTTTCATTCTCTCAATGAGAGTCGCAGCCCGTTTGGATCTCCGATAATTCTTCCTGACATCACTCCCCTCTTAGCAAATCTCTAATTGTTCTTCCTTCAAATCGCGCTTCCAAAGTTTTACTATATTTCTTCTCCTCTTTCCAGCCTTAACCTTAACCCTTTGAGCTTGAATGATTCGTTAACCCTCATTTTTGCTTTTTTTTTTCTTTCGTAAAAGATATAGGGAACAGTCTCAAAGAGATCACGAGTAACAAATATAAGTGTCTCGCAATAAACAATTGTGAGTTCAAACTCTACGAGCTATAAGCGGAGGGGTGAGCAACTTTTCGTAATTAGGAGAAAGCGTTGTTATATCAAGCAAGTAAATTTTGTTCTTCATCCCTTTTAGTGTGTTGCAAATTCTCAATTTATTAAGTTTCTTTATTTATTCTTATCTATGTAAGAATATAAATCATGGGCAATCGACAATTTTAACCCTAAAGAATAAATTAATCAATGAAGTAAAATAGTTTACAAGTGTGATAGTTTACAAGGGTTTTTGAACTTAATTCGATTTTAAAAATAGCTTCAAATAAAGTTTCAATAACAAAACTTTAATATAATGTATATCAAGGAAGTAAGTATATGAATCAATCACAAGATCAAACAATAAATATAAATAAAAGTAAATAGAGAGGTTGAGTTTCGAGAGATTGAACCAAATGAGCGAATGACGTTTTGTTTACGCAGTTCAGTTGTTTTGACCATACATCCATGCCCGAGTAGTGCTTCCAAAAAATTACACTAAAACTGATTTTCTTCCGAATGAAAATCAAACCTTTATAAGTATAATTTTTCTCACTACACTCTACAAGTGTTGTTCTTCTCACAACACTTTACAAGTGTGATTCTTCTCACCACACTCAACACAAGAATCTCTCATCAATGAGAAAATCTCTCAAATATTAAGTAAACTGAATATTGGTGAATTACACCAATGAATTATAACTCTATCAAAGTGTGCTTGCCAAATAATACATGATAAGAGCTCACTTCTAGAGTTATGACAATTTGATCAATAGATATAAAATTGAATTGCTCAAATTTGTGATTAAAGATTTTAATTGAAGTGTATATTGTTGAAGAAAGAAAGATAATTCAAGAGCTACATTCAAAGCTTCAACAAGGGTGTATAAATAACTATGAATAAGAATATGACCGTTTGAAAAATAGAAATTTAATATCTCTTGAGGAAGAGATGGAATAAGTTTTCAAAAATCATTTTGATATAAGTCAAACTTTGATATTTGATTTTTGGAAATAATCTTTGAAAAGTCTTTAAAGTAATTTTTGTTTGAAAACTTTGAGATTTGCTTTTTGGAAATAATCTTTGAAAAATCTTTTGTTAGTTTTATATTTTTAGTTGGTTTCATTCCGATACCAAGAACACTTTTTTCGTTGTAATTGTTTGAGTCGAATTGAAAATTTAAAGATGCAACAATTAACGGAAACTCGCCGAATTTATCAAATGCACAGCACATAATTTTGAACTTAAGGTAAGTTAGTTTTATGGTTTGATTCAAAATATAGATGGTGGTTGAGCTTAAAATTTGAATTAAAAAGTCTTTTGGGTCAAATATATTTTTATATATTTTTACTGAGTTTTGCCCAAATTCAAATAGGCCTATCGACACAAATTATTAAGGAAATTTATTTTTTGCATGTTTAATATGTTCCAAAAAAAATTCTCTAAAATTTGAGTCAAATTAATACCCAGATGGATTTAATACGGTGAAATAAATAATAAAAATAATTTTATTTAATTAAATAAATAAATAGAGGAAGGGGCAATTAAAAAAAATGGCTTATTAGAGAAAGATTTTCACACTAAGGCCAAGGAATAAATTTTTTTTAAATAAAGGGCCTATTTTTTATTTTATTGATAATATGACATGTGTCTTTTTTTTTCATTATAAAATGACATCCCAACCCTTAAAATAAACTAAAAAAATATCAATATGCATTAAAATATGGACTGCAATATGAACTTTGCAGTCTATATTTCACTGCAATATGAACTTTGCAGTCCATATTTCACTGCAATGTGAACTTTGCAGTCCATATTTTTAGTGCAAAGTTCATATTGCAGTCCATATTTTACTGCAATGTGAACTTTGCAGTCCATATTTTTAGTGCAAAGTTCATATTGCAGTACATATTTCACTGCAATATGAACTTTGCAGTTCATATTTTATTGCAATATGAACTTTGTAGTCCATATTTTTTGTGAAAATTTCATAAAAAGGGGTAATTTAGGTAATACATAACATGTTTTTATTAATTAAATGATATTTAAATTTATTCAAATACATTCATTTAAAATATAAAACAAAATAGGCCTCTTACACTAATTACCAATTAAAAATAGGCCCTTCATTCAAATTACCAATTAAAAATAGGCACTTCATTCAAAAAAATATTATTCATTGGATTTTTGGTAAAAATCAATGTATAATAAGCCCTTCTACCTAATTTCTAGATAGAGGAATTAGAAAAACTAGAAATTAGGTAGAAGGGCTTATTATACGTTGATTTTTACCAAAAATCCAATGAATAATATTTTTTTGAATGAAGGGCTTATTTTTAATTGGTAATTTGAATGAAGGGCCTATTTTTAATTGGTAATTAGTGTAAGAGGCCTATTTTGTTTTATATTTTAAATGAATGTATTTGAATAAATTTAAATATCATTTAATTAATAAAAACATGTTATGTATTACCTAAATTACCCCTTTTTATGAAATTTTCACAAAAAATATGGACTGCAAAGTTCATATTGCAATAAAATATGAACTGCAAAGTTCATATTGCAGTGAAATTTGTACTGCAATATGAACTTTGCACTAAAAATATGGACTGCAAAGTTCACATTGCAGTAAAATATGGACTGCAATATGAACTTTGCACTAAAAATATGGACTGCAAAGTTCACATTGCAGTGAAATATGGACTGCAAAGTTCATATTGCAGTGAAATATAGACTGCAAAGTTCATATTGCAGTCCATATTTTAATGCATATTGATATTTTTTTAGTTTATTTTAAGGATTGGGATGTCATTTTATAATGAAAAAAAAAGACACATGTCATATTATTAATAAAATAAAAAATAGGCCCTTTATTTTAAAAAAAAATTATTCCTTGGCTTTAGTGTGAAAATCTTTCCCTAATAAGCCTTTTTTTTAATTGCCCCTTAGAAAAAGGTTAATCTTTGAAAAGTCAAAGATTCCTCTTGTTTCCAAAAAAACCCACGTGTTGTCCCATCTTGCCTTTTGCTATTCCATGTATACTAAGCCATGTGTAGAGCAGGGAAGGCAAGGCAGCAGCTTTATTTATGGGTGGACCGGTCCAAGTTATAAAAACTTGGGCTGATTCGGCAAATGGGATTTTTCTAGAAATTACTTTTTTAAATTTCGGAATGGTCAAACTTATTGAGACCCATATCGGTTTAGCATGTACTTTTTGGGCATGATTTTTTATCACAAAATTTTAACTTTTAGTATTTTTAACTTATTTAGAAAAAGATTTTAACTCTATATTTTTTCTATAAATATAATCATTAATTTGGAATAAAAAACACATGATTTTAGAGAACTTTTTGGGAGAAAAAAATATTCAAACGCTATAATTAATTTTTTGAAAGTTTTGAAACACCACTTAAGTTTTGTTTACATGCCAAAGGAGATTCTATTGTTCTTCAATTTTAAGAACTAGGGTTTCAAATGTTCACGGTCTTGCGGGAGTGTCTTTGATTGCGATTGAAGACCGGATGAGCGAAGTGGCTAACGCGCGATAAGCGAGATTGCACACAGGGCGTGAAAGATTGTGATTAAATGCGTGAAAGGAGGCGACTGGTAAACCGGAATAGCGAGAAGCGCCACGCTAAGCTATCTGCGGTTGGAATCTGCGTTTAAGAAATTGATGGAACTGTTGCGTAAATTATGGGGAAGCAATTTTTGTAAGCCATCGAGTCCGTAATTATGTTTTGATTGTAGTAAAGCACTGTCGGTTTGATTGTAGTGAGCACTATCGGTTAGTTCCAATGATTAGTTCTACGCAAGTAGGAATACCTCATAAATTCCTAGTGTTGTGTTATTGCTTTTTGTGATTGCTTGATTGATTTAATTGCTAAAAAATACAACACAAGTTTCGACAATAAAATTGATTAGACCTAAGATTTTAATTCCGCTTATCAAATCTAAAATTGTTTTTGATAAAAACCCTAAAATTAACTTAGGCAAAACGATCCCCGAATTTTTCATTATCTTTAAAGTAATTTTTGTTTGAAAACTTTTGAGATTTGATTTTTGGAAATAATCTTTGAAAAGTCTTTAAACTAATTTTTGTTTGAAAACTGTGAGATATATTTGATTTTTGGAAATAATCTTTGAAAAGTCTTTAAAGTAATTTTTGTTTAAAAAACTTTGAGCAATCTTATTTTCAATAAAGATTAAAAGTCAATAACTTTTACATTTTGAAAAATTAGTATAAGAAAACATTACATCCATTGTTCTTCTAGAATGTGCACTTTATTGAAGTCAATAACTTTTACATTTTGAAAAATTAGTGTAAAAATACATTACGTCCATTATTCTTCTAGAATTTGCACTTTGTTGTAGTTCAATGAATTTTCTTTGCAATCTTGATATATGATAGCTTGAGTTCATGTGAGGATGGAGAGAATCTCATGGAGTGGTAATACATTTGATAAGGTTTTGGTTTTAATTCTTGGGACACTTTGGAAAAAAACAACAGGGCTTGTTAAATCGGTTTAAGCGAAATACATTTAAAATACATGTAAAATACACATGATTAACTTTTTGTCATTATTAAAATAAGATTAAAACATTTTAGGTCAACATATAACTTTTAATAATTACTCCCAACGGCCATAAAATTTTTCTACTTATAAATATGAGTTCTTAGACTCAATTTTAACAACTTGAATCATCATACAACATTATTTTTCATATATCTACATCATTCAAGTTTTCAAGTTTATACATTGATCATATTTTTCATTCTTGAGCTATATATTTTGATCAATCTTGATAACTCTAGTGTGAGCCTTATTTGTAATCTTCAAATCTACTTGAGAGTTATTGCTCATTGGTTTTTGTCACCAAAATAATTTATTATTCAAATTGTGAGAGATTTTCTCGTAAAATAGCAAGAGGATTTCTTGTGTTGAGTGTGGTGAGAAGAATCACACTTGTTGAGTGTAACTTACACTTGTAAATGTTTGATTTTCACTCGGAAGAAAATCGGTTTTAGTGAAATTTCTCGGGGGCACTACTCGGGCGCGGACATATGGTCTAAACAATCGAACCGCAAAAACAAAACATCGTTATCTCATTTGGTTCAATCTATCTAAACTCAAGCTCTCTAATATCTTGTATCTATACTCGTTGATTGCTTGTGTATTTGTTTAACATACTTACTTCCTTGTTATACATTGTATTAAAGTTTTATTATTTAAACTTTATTTGAAACTATTTTTAAAATTTCATTAAGTTTCAAAAACCATTTTAATCCCCCTCTAGGGTATTTTCCAACCTACAAGAGAACTTACCCTTTTATGTTATATAATAACGTTATTCTTAGATGATGGTTTATTTGATACCATATTCCTTTTATAACTTTATAAAAGTACTCCAATTTGCTGCATATTGTAATCAATCATGCTTTCCTCTACATGATCTTCTCAAAAATTTGATGTTCGTTAGTCTATATGTGTTTGACTCATCTTTTTAGATGTCTTGCCCATTTGTTTCTCTTTTCCTCTTTAATAATAATCGTGATTGGGGGCTTTGTAGTACATTATGGCTTTATTAGTTGGCATTTATTTTTCTTTCTTTACTAAATTAAGAATTTTTAACGGATTGTAAATAAGATATTTGGTGAATTTTTTATTTAGAAACTAAACTGGGAATCGACAAAGTACTCATTGAAGCAAAAAGAGGCTTAAAAGGCTCCAAATATCAATGTTGAAAAATGAAAATTAAGCCTGGGAATCACTTCTTCCAGGTTGAAAATAGGTAATTTACACAGCGGTGTTTAAGAATCTTTTTATATTCTCGCGCAATGTTTCCCTGAAACAATCAAAAGGTGGAAAATATAAGAACAAGAATTGTCTTCTTTATTTGCTATAGAGCTTAATAATTTTAATTTATAATGTTTTCGTAGATGTTACGAGGTCATAATTTGAATTCATGTTCTTGAAAGAACCAACTGTTTTAAAAATTGGTAGTAATTAATTAAAGCAAAACCTATAATTCAGTGTAATGGGTAGTATAAGAAGTTTATAAAGCAATTTGGAAGTGTGTATGTATTATACTATCATATCATGCTATTTAAGGAACAAGTAAGGATCGTAATGAAATCAAGTTGAACATAAGAAGTTCTAAAAAACATTTTTATAGTTAACCCTAAGCTTTCCTATTTTTCCTGAATAACTATATACTCCTTTAGTGTAACACCCCTGCCTTAATTACAGAGATAACACCTGTAATTAAGACTTGGAGTGCTACTAAACCATCTTAGATTGACTAAAATATGTCTAATAATACATAAATAATCTAAACAGTACGCACAACATGTGTCAAGTAAGTATGAAGTTTCTCGTATCCCATGATAACAAACAATAGAACAGTAAAGCATATTCATGTATCAAACATTACACAAGACCATGTCCGGTGTACCTCAAAACATAACAGTATTTTAGGCTAGCCGTGGCTTGCCTTGGAAACATATACACAACAAAAATATAACTGTATCAAAGCCTTCTAATTTGTTCCTGATCCCGTCGCATTTCTTTCTATTAGACTCTTGGGTAGCTGAAATGTTTATAAAATGGGGTGAGCTCACAGCTCAGTAAGGGGGAATAGGGGTAGTGTGTTTAAAAACATGATCAACAGTTTATTAACAATTTATGTTTTAACCAATCATTTCGCTTAAAACCGTCATTATATAAAAACAATGTATGCAAGTGCATATGCATGTTATCTCCCTTGTGTTAACCCATATCCAATCCCTGATGATTCGTGCCAGTGAGATCCCAAGACAAAATGATATCATAGGAACCATTCGCTCCAAATGACTATAATATAATCATAATTCTTGCCGGCGACGAGAATCCGAAAAGAAGAGTCTTATACAAGAAATGGAACAACCCTTCCACATATCCACAGAGAATATTTAACCCATGGTGCGTTGCTAATGCCTATGTTCCCGGACTTCTCACCGGTGACTTATAGGCTGCCAAACCTTACTCCCCCAAGGGTTTAGGAATTTTCAACCTAAGGGCACCGAGCCTCACTTATTTTCACCCAGCAAGCATCATTCATTTAAATTTCCATGAAAGTTTCCCATTCTCATGGCCACTCCATGAATGGATACCATTGTCACCAATAAATTCGATAATTGATCATAACTGATCATCTCCCATATAAAAAATATCAAGATAATAATAGAGCCTCTATAAGCTTGCCATAAGAGATCAGAATCTTTGTAGCACCCGAACCAAGATATATAACGAAGCTTCGATATAGCCGAGAAACTGGGTTGACACAATTATATTGCAAATTATGCTTATAATGCCAATAATTTACTTTTTGAACAATTTATGTCATGTAAACTCTAATAATCTCAACTTTATATTCCTTTGCACGTGATATATAATCAATTATTCAATTTCATCACATCAACTAATCTATATCCAAGGAATATAGAGGTTCATCTGAATACAAGATAGATTCAGAGTTTAGATGACATATCTTGCTCATTTCCCTGAATTTATTCTAATATTACCATGTTACATGCATAAGTTACTTCCCATAATTAACAATCTAACTTCAATTTCACATCCTCAAGCTTATGTGATATATAAACATTTAAGATATATTTCTTAATCTTCCCCTTTTTCATAATAAACTTATATCTTTTAGAAATCATTTGTTTAATATCAAGATTTCAAAGAAAGATTAAAGAATCCATCTCAAATAAGCACTATCAGTTAATATTAAATACCACCTCAAGCTTTTAGCAAAAGTTCTACAATTTATAACATGAGAATTTACTTTAACTAAAGAACATCTCCATATTTAATCTAATATCAGGTTATTTTCAAAATCAAAACCATATTAACTTAGGATTTAAGTCTAAGAACCCCTTACCTCAAATTGTAGACCCAAAGAAAGAAGAAAAGATGATAATAGGAGCCCGTCTAATGAAATCCTAAAATTCTTGTGTCACCACGTTCTTAGAGTAGCAAAACTCCTAAATTGATGAAGTATGAATTCCATTCCGTGCGGCCTTAGCTCACACTCGAGCTCCCATGCGCAAGTAACCAAGGTAGAAGATGATGAATAGTGCCTTAGAGTCGGCTTTGGATGATTTCAAGCTTAAATCTTTGGTGGAGGAGGATGGATGTGTAGGAATATCTCTTTCTCTCTCTCTAGAGTTCTCTAAAACTCTCTAGGTGTGTTTGGCTCGAAGTTAGGGAAAAAAAGGTGTAAAGAATGTTTTAAAAAGCTCAAAACTGACCTAGGCCCACTGCCAGACCAGTCTACAAAAAGACTAGACCGGTCTGCAACCCAGAAAACCACAAAAAATTAAAGGCTGGACCAGTCTGGAAAATCCCTAGATAGGTCCGTGGGTAAAAGTTGTGCTCTGGCACACTGTTCTTAATTCGATCATAACTTTTCACTCGGGACTTCGATTGAGTTGATCTTTATATTCATTGAAAGGTAATTCAAAGATATACAACTTCCTAAGAGGAAGTTTTTGCAAATTATGGATGGATAATTCTAAAAAATTCACCGAAGATAGCACTCTGCCGAAGTGTTACCGAACGACTATTTACTAACCGGCCTACTTCGTACGATATTTTGACCAACTAGGAGTACGAATTAGACTTTGGTCAAAGCAAGAAAGTTGTAGAATGTCATGCAACCTTCCTTTACATACGTCCAAACGGCGACCAAATCGGATAAGAGACAAAGAAGCTACGGAGCTCCAAAGTTAACCAAAAACGGTGAATTGCATAAGACCAAAACTTCCTATTTACCAACTGAAATTGATTCGGACCATCTGAATCACCAAACAATCACTCACATGAGTGTAAAAAAACTAATACAACTAATACAAAGTGTTAAAACACTACGAGACTCCATAATACGAGATTTCACCACTCATTTTTATGAAGTTAGCAGTTTAATCCTTCTTCAACCCAACTAATATAATTAAACCATACTACATCCAGCCCAATTTAAAGCAAATTAAAGTACGGGGTATTACATTCAGTCTCTAAGTCTATTTTTAAAGATCGTATTTTGCAAAAATTGCATACGAATTTTACCTCCATTGGAGCATGTCGAAGCTGACTTATTTATAAACCTGTAGAAGATTAATAAAACTAGCTATTACCTTTATTTTATGAACTAAATAGCTATTACCTTTTTTCTAAGAACTAGAAACTGTATGAAAAAAATATGAACAATACAAATTGTTAGTCTATTGTAAACTTAAAAAGGTATTATTTTTTTCCCATTTTCAATCTTTGAGTGAATTACGATTTTTATCTTTCTTATTTGGTGAATTAGTAGCTTGTGGCATACATAGTGTGAGATAATCACATCAACTAACACTATCTCCACTGCAGTTATTTAAACCCTTAAAGGTGTTCAACTTAAAATGTTTGATTGAAGAATGATACCACCAACACAAAGTGTTAATTTAACAGGTAATGTGAAACCACTATGCGTTCTTGATATTACTCATTAATTTTCTTTACCTTGGGATTTAGTACAACATACTTCTTAATTTTAGATAGTGGTAGTAAGTTTTAATCATTCTTGGCTTTTAATTACCTAGAAATTAGTGTTTAATTAAAGGTGTGCAACTTAAATTGTATTTTTAATTTGAGGAAAATGGAGTAGTATAAGATGAATTTAAAGAATACAACTATCCTCAATGTCCTAGAAAAAAACAGTTTTGACTTTACCTTTAGATCCATCTACTTTTAATTAATTTATCCTAATTTATACATATGATAGAACTAGGTTTGATTAAGAATTTGAACACTAAATATAATCCACACCTCTTTCATAAATGTATACGGGAAGTCCTACAATTTTGAAGTTTGTGCTTTTCTTTTACTATTTGTGCATTTGGGTTCCTCTTCACATATAATTATTGAATGAAAATTCAAGGGAAATTAACTATTATACGTTTCAATTGGAATTTCCTTGAAATGATGCTTATTTTTTTCCCTTCGGAATTACTTCTTTGTTCTATTCCTACATTCTTGCATAAATGAATGGATTAAAAGAAGACACATGTGCAGCTTCAGTTCAAATTTTATGCATTTTTTTAATGTAACATATGGAATTTTGAAATAATGTATATATATAGGTACTTATTGAGTTATTGTTCATATATTAATCTTGAAATCTTCATTTTTCTTTACTGCAGGGTAAAGTTTCACTCTTCCTCTGACCATTTTGGCTTTATGTAATTGATAGTTTGAGTTTGCCATGGTACCCCTTCTCAAGATGATGTGTGCGTAAATTTTGTATGTTCAGTTAATTAAAGCACTGAAGTCATTTTTTATGTGATGTTATAATCACTTCATTGTTGCATACAAACTCTTATATTCTTTTTCTCATATTCTCATAAATTTGGAATTTAAAGAATGTTAGAAAATTTTAGCTGTCATCTCCCGTGCATAGCACAGGTTGGCAACTAGTTTACAATCGGTAACTTCCCATCTTGGATTCATTGCCGACGAATGGGAGGATAATTTGGTTAGCGAAGAATTGTTTAGTTGAATTTTGATATTATTTAAATGCAAGCCGAAGAAAAATAATTTATAAATAGCTCGATAAGCCCAGTCCAAAAAATCTTGGCCCAGCCCATCAATTGTCCGTCTGAGTAGCGAATTCGTTATTAGGTCTGGTCCGGCCTGTTGATTAGTCCAAGCCCGATGGACTTGGGCCAAAAAACCCAGAGTATTTAACGCATATATCATGGGATGAATGTTTAGTATTCTAAAAGCCGAAGTCTTTGCACGAAGAATGGCCCAGAACAATACTGTGTTATTATCTATTTTGTTTTCTAGGATGGAAATATATGGAAGATCCCAAGCCTATTATTAAATTTAAAAGCCCAAGTCTTGCCTGAATATTAAGACGATTTCTAATGGTATAACCAACTAGTAGAATCAATTTTTAACCATATTAGCCATAGGTGCAAACATAATGCGAGTGGGTTATTTTAATGCTAGTATAGATTATTCTAAAATTAGAAAAATAAAATATAATTTTTTTTTATTTGTTCTTATTAATAAAAATTCATAATATACTATATAAATAAGAGTAACTCTTTTTATTTAAACTGTCCCAATAAGATTTGAACATGTATTACTGCTGCTTTCGAATTCTTTCCACCAACACTTATTTATGATCTAATTCTAACAATACTCTATCATTGTCCTGTAAACCTTGAACTTTTCTTAAAAAATTTGCTTTCACTACAAATTTATTATACTTGAATTACCATCACCTAAAAAATTAATTAACTACCTAATCACCACTAATCAACCACCCAACTATCATTGACAGGTTCGAACTTGGGTATTTTATTTACATATATTTTTTGTGCAATTTTATTTTTTTAAATTATATTATACTTATCATATATTCTTATCACATATTCTTATTAATATATTTTTATAAAATATAACAAAAATACAATGGGTGATTATGTTTCTATCCACTAAATCTAGCAGTTAATCCACATTATTAAGTTAATCTGCATTACATATTTAGTTAATCCGCGAGCGTGGATAAAAATAAAAAATCTTATTAATTTAATATTATAAATATTATTTTAAATAATAATTTAATATTAAAATATCCATTAAATTAATAAGTACAACCACTCAGATTTGTCCAGGTCTTAGTATCAACTGATCGATCTGTTCTTTGGTGTTCATCGTGAATACCATCACTTTCTCCTGTAAACAGAGAATTATAAACAACAAACTAACAGACATACCTGAATTCTCCTGTAAATTAAGCGGAGCTTTAGAAGAAAAGGAAATTTGCATTATATTAAATTAATAATTTAATTAAAATATGTACTGATATTAAGGTTTGTATTTTTTTTAGAAAAAATTCGTATTGATTTTTTCAAATCAATTAAATCATGTGCAGTTAAGTATAAATTTTTTTAAATTATATGTAAACTTTAACTCTAAATCATTTGAATTTTTTTAAAGGTAAGTGTGAATTCAATTAAAAAATAATTATATTTAAATTAAGAATCTTGTTTAAAATAGAATTTGAATTTATATAATTATAATTTAATTTGAATTAATAAATATATTTACTAATTTTAAAAAAAATAATATTATAAAATTTTCATAATTTAAAAATAAATTAACCGTAAAATATAATGCATAAAAACAAAATCACTCCGTACAATCAACCGAAAATATAGGAGTAAGAATCGTGCGGCCTTTTCTTTTTAGTATCGGTTGAAAAATCAAACTACCACTTTCGCTGCTTGACAATCAATACGTAAGAGAAATTCTTGATTCAATAAATCTTCTTGGAAATCAGAAATACATTCAACAACAGATAATATTTCTTTTTTAATAGTAGAATAATTTTTCTGAGCATCATTCCATTTTCCAGAAGTAAATCTAGATAATATTTCTTTATCAGAATCTTTAAACTTTTGTTTAAAAATACCTCCATAACCAATATCTGAAGCATCTATTTCAACAATTTTAAAAGAGTAAGGTGAAACCAATGCCAAACAAGGAAGTTGTTTAACTTTAGATTTAATAAGCTTTACAGCCGTAGTGTGTCTATCAGACCACGGGAGAGGATTTTTTCTTAATCTTTCATATAGAGGAATACAATCGGTAGCTAAATTTTTATAATAGTCACGAATATAATTTAAAGACCCTAAAAATCTTTGTAATTGAGTTTTATCACGAATTTCATCAGGGAATTTTTCTGCAAACTTAATGGCCCTATTAATAGGAATAATATTTCCCTTAGTAATTTCATGTCCTAAAAATCTTATTTTAGTTTGAAAAATACTCATCTTTTTAGCTGACACAACCAAACCGGCATTCTTTATAATTTTAATAAAAATTTGTATGTGTTTAATATGTTGATCAATGCTATTAGAAAATATGAGAATATCATCAATATAAACAATAGAAAAAGTACTATAAGGAGTAAAAATATCATTCATAATATTCTGAAATTCCGAGGGGGCATTTTTAAGCCCGAAAGGCATAACATTCCATTCAAAATGTTCAAACGGGACAGTAAAAGCAGTTTTATACCTATCAGTTTCAACAATTTGAATTTGCCAATATCCAGATTTTAAATCGAACTTAGAGAAAATAGTAGCAGCCTGTAGGCGAGCTAATAAATCTTTTTTATTAGGGAGGGGATATCTAATCCATTTTAAAACTTTGTTTAAAGGTTTCTAGTTAACATTAATGTTAACTATAAAGGTTTACATTTTCTTACAAAATGTAAACCTTTTGTAAGGATTCTTTATTAGGATTCTTTATTAGGCATAATTCAAACCAGTTTATGTGATGGTCCAGTTTATTTTAACTGCTTCCCTGATTATTCTGTCTCTCTGACTGATAAAAATTTATTAGATGTCTTAACCTTGAATATTCAAATGAATGGTTATGATTTGAAAGAAGGTAGTGAACCTTTAAATGTTACTTATAGAGTTCATTATAAAGTCATGAATACTCTTAGTCATAATGCTAAAAGATATGATCATAAGGGTAAAACTACTCTTATTGAAACTAATTTATTAAAATCCGATATAGCTGTGCCTAGAACCATTAAATGAAATGAGATTGAATTACCTGAACAATGGTTATTGAAGGCTGCTGCTCCACCTACCCCTGTTGAAAATAAAAAAATTGAAGAAATTCTTCAATTTGATGATGGAGATGTTATTGTTAGATTTGATAATAATAAGACTGCTAGGTTATCTACCTCATCTAAAAGACCATCTTCGGTTTCTCATTCTGAAAGTCAGAGATTTTATACTCCGGCCCCTACTATTAGCTCTAGAAACCCATTAGAAGCAGGAGTTTCTGGTACTAAAGATGGAGAGTTACAATTCGAAGGAGTCATTAATTCCCAGCAAAATATTCCTCATGGTGTTTATTCTAAACCTTCAAAAAATGAACCTGATACTATTTCGGAATTAGGTTTTGCTACGAAACAAATTTTGACAATTACTAAAAGTGAATTTACTTATAAGAGAACTGATTGTAATACTGAGTTTATGCAAGAAAAATATTCTGACTTTAGAAAATGGTTTTTTGCTGAATTTTCAGAAGAACATAAATTATATTTTAAAGCAAAGTTCTACGAACATATTGATGAAAACGAAGAAGTGATTCCTTTTGTCACTTGGTTTTATAGTAATTATGAGGGAGATTACCTTAATATCTGTACTATCGATAATTTTTATAAAACTTGGAAAACTGTTTCTGGAAATATGGTCCAGTCTCTTTATCCTCTTACTGAAGCCTTAAAAATAGAGGTAGGAGAAAATCAGACCTTAGAGACTAATGCCTTTTCATCCAATATTAGGATAACTTCATCTCATATAGGCCCTGATGATCTTAATAAGGTTATTAAGCAAAATAATTATACTAACTTGCATATACAGACCATGGCGAGTCAATTAACTCGTATTGAAGAGACATTAGAAAAGGTCCAAGCTTTTGAAGAAAAAAGGCCTATTCTTACTACTGAAAAACCCAAGGTAGAACCTCTTATATTAAACCTGTTATAGAGATTATTGAGAAATTTAAACATAATGATAAAAATAAAGAGATAGTTGAAGCTCTTACTGAAAAGCTAGAAAAACTCCGTTTATTTAATGGAAAACAAATACTCCCTATTACTCAAACTGAGGATGTCTCTGATAATGAGACTGAATTTTCTGATATTGCTCAATTTAAAAATGAGTTACTTGCTATGGAAGGAGATCTTAATAAAATAACTTTTGGTAAAACCCATGTGGCTACCCAAATGGCTCCTACTAGGACTTATTACCAGCGTCCTACCCCTCAAGATATGCTATTTGAAGAAGAAGCTATTTTTAATCCTACAGTCAATTTTAGCGCTAAAACTATATACGAATGGTATATTGATGGTATGTCTGAATATCAAATATTAACTCAATTATACCGTATGACCTGTATGGTACTGCTTGCAAAGCTAGTGGTAGCAGCGACAAAAGTGTTGCTGAATTTATGATTGCAGGATTTTCTGGCCAATTAAGAGGCTGGTGGGATAACGTTCTGACTGATAGTCAGAGGAATGAGATTAAAAATTCTGTTAAAATAGTTAACATTAATGTTACTACTAAAAATGAACAAGGCCAGGATATTACCCAGGTTCAACCTAAAGCTGAAGAGAATGCTGTTTATTCTCTTCTTACTGCTATTGTACAACATTTTATAGGCCCTCACCCTACTATATTGGATAGAAGTAAGGATTTATTAATAAACTTGAAGTGTCCTACTTTGACCCATTTTAGATGGTACAAAGATGTATTCCTTTCCAAAGTTATGACTAGAGAAGACGCTAATGCTGATTTTTGGAAAGAAAAATTTATAGCAGGTCTTCCTACTTTATTTGCCCAAAAGGTTAAAGACCGTATTAGTAAAAAACATGGTGGTACTTCTATTCCTTATAAGGATTATACTTATGGCTATCTTATTAGTGAATGTATTGCTGAAGGATTATCCCTATGTAATGATATTAAGCTTAAAGCTCAACTTAAAGCTCAGAATTTAACTGGTCGTAAAGAAATAGGAGAATTTTGTGATCAGTTTGCTTATGATATGAGTATTCCTTATTCTAGAATTAAGAAGACTACTGATAGTTCTAATAGAACTAGAAAACACCATAAAAGGTGTAAAAAATCACATAAGAAGGCCCCTCCGCCCCCTCCGTCTTCTACCTCTAGGACTCCTCATAGGAAGCCTGGGCCCAATATGAGTCAAGTTATTTGTAGAAAATGTGGCAAGACTGGCCACTATGCTAATAAGTGTTGGACTAAGTTGGTTAATGAAATAGCTGACGAAGGCCTTAAGAGGCAACTTATGGCGGTTTTATTAAACCCTAGTGATGATGAAGAAGAAAATGAAGAAGAAGAAGAAGTTAATAATATTAAATCTGAATCCCCTTCTGGCGCTTCTTCTAATAATTCGGAGTCTGATTCTGATTGTAATTGCAAATCTCAGACTAATTATTATAAGGCTATATTAGAAACTAATGGTCTTAGTATTAATGTTTTGACTAAAGAAGAACAGTCTATTTTAGATCTTATAGATCAAGTTGAGGACACTAATGTTAAACGAAAACTTATAGAACAATATCTAACTACGTTTAAAACTGAGAAAAGTATATTACTGAGTACAGAACCATATTCTTTACATAATATCCTTGAAAGTTTTTACAAAACTCCTGAAAAAGAAGTTACTATTTCGGATTTAAAAACAGAAATTAATAGTTTAAAAACTGAGGTTAGAGATATTAAACTTCGTCTCTCTATTTTGGAAAAATCTCCAATTATTACTGAAAGCTCTTCCCAAGCTGTAATTCTTAATACTAGTGACAATTTTATTAATCTTATAGATCAAGTTATTGTTCAGAAATGGTATGTAAATATTACTATTGTTGTGGATAAAGATTTTATTCTTAAAGACATAGCTTTCCTTGATACAGGGGCTGATATGAATTGCATTAGGAAAGGTTTAGTCCCAACTAAATATTTTGAAAAAACTTCTGAATCTATGACTAGTGCAGGAGGTAATAAGCTCAAAATCAATTTCAAACTATCCAATGCCTATGTTTGTAATGATGGTATGTGTATAAAAAGCACTTTTATTCTAATTAAAAATTTATCTCAACGTATTATATTAGGTACTCCTTTTCTAAACCTTATAGAACCTTTCACCAAGAATGAAAGAGGACTAGTTACGCGATTCGATAATAGAGAAATTTTATTTAAATTTATTACTAAACCTCGTATTAAAGAAGTTAATGAGGTCAAGGATAAACTTGTTTTTAAAGAAAAACATCTTGACTATTTGCATGAAGATTTAAAAATTATGAATATCAATCTTCAACTTAATAATCATAAAAATAAATTATCTATTAAGAATTTACAAGAACAAATTCTTAGAGAAGTCTGTAGTGATATTCCTACTGCTTTCTGGAATAGAAAGAAACATATTGTTCCCCTTCCTTATGAAGAGAATTTTGATGAAAAGAATATATCTACCAAAGCTAGACCTGCACAGATGAATTCTATTCTTTTAGAACATTGTAAGAGTGAGATTTCTTCTCTTATAGAGAAAGGACTTATTAGAAAAAGTTATTCTCCCTGGAGTTGTACTGCCTTCTACGTTAACAAGGCGTCTGAAATTGAGCGTGGTGCTCCTAGATTAGTTATTAACTATAAACCTTTAAACAAAGTTTTAAAATGAATTAGATATCCCCTCCCTAATAAAAAAGATTTATTAGCTCGCCTACAGGCTGCTACTATTTTCTCTAAGTTCGATTTAAAATCTGGATATTGGCAAATCCAAATTGCTGAAACTGATAGGTATAAAACTGCTTTTACTGTCCCGTTTGGACATTTTGAATGGAATGTTATGCCTTTCGGGCTTAAAAATGCCCCATCGGAATTTCAGAATATTATGAATGATATTTTTACTCCTTATAGTACTTTTTCTATTGTTTATATTGATGACATTCTCATATTTTCTAATAGCATTGATCAACATATTAAACACATACAAATTTTTATTAAAATTATAAAGAATGCCGGTTTGGTTGTGTCAGCTAAAAAGATGAGTATTTTTCAAACTAAAATAAGATTTTTAGGACATGAAATTACTAAGAGAAATATTATTCCTATTAATAGGGCCATTGAGTTTGCAGAAAAATTCCCTGATGAAATTCGTGATAAAACTCAATTACAAAGATTTTTAGGGTCTTTAAATTATATTCGTGACTATTATAAAAATTTAGCTACCAATTGTATTCCTCTATATGAAAGATTAAGAAAAAATCCTCTCCCGTGGTCTGATAGACACACTACGGCTGTAAAGCTTATTAAATCTAAAGTTAAACAACTTCCTTGTTTGGCATTGGTTTCACCTTACTCTTTTAAAATTGTTGAAACAGATGCTTCAGATATTGGTTATGGAGGTATTCTTAAACAAAAGTTTAAAGATTCTGATAAAGAAATATTATCTAGATTTACTTCTGGAAAATGGAATGATGCTCAGAAAAATTATTCTACTATTAAAAAAGAAATATTATCTGTTGTTGAATGTATTTCTGATTTCCAAGAAGATTTATTGAATCAATAATTTCTCTTACGTATTGATTGTCAAGCAGCGAAAGATGTGCTTGAAAAAGATGTAAAAAATATTGCTTCCAAACAAATATTTGCTAGATGGCAATCAATTTTATCAGTATTTGATTTTAAAATAGAATTTATAAAAGGAGAATCAAATTCTCTTCCTGATTTCTTAACTAGAGAATTTTTGCAGGGAAAGGCCTCATGAGCAGGCCAACAGGTTCCTCTTCCTCTTATAGAGGAAACAGAGGCAGAGGAGGACCTCAAAGGTCTCCTGCAAGGAATATTGGTACTCCTGGGACTAAATCCCAAGCGTCCTCTTCTCAGGTTAAACCGCCGTCTCCAAGGACGTTTAAAGAGGCTCTTAAAGAGGAAGTTCAGGTGGCTTTAAAAAATCCGCAACAGGATTTTGTTTTGTATTTGCAAAAGGGGGAATGAACCCAGGGACTATTGCCCAAAGATATTTTGAGAATAATATGGATTTTCCACTTATTAGCGAAAAAACTAGAGAATATTATGAGGCCATTCTTAAAGATACGGATAGCGTAGTATTTACGCATATGAACAGAAATGTGGGTTCATTTAACCCAGAAATTGCTTTCAGTAAAGCTTTTATTAAAGGCGTAATTAGTATTGAAGAATGGGGATTAAATCCGAATAAAGAACAAGCATTACAGACTCGTTATTCAGACGATAGAAATGCTCCCCGTTATTATAATTATTGGGATTATATTGATGCCTGGAAAAAGGCCTTTTTATATCAAAACCAGTATAATTCCCACACCTGGTTTTTCCGTATTGATAAGCTTAAAAGCGATGATTCTTATTTAGAATCTCTGCCCCACTGGTTTTTCCAATGGTTTATCTTAAATGGTCCCGAAGAGGATATTCTCCCAAATAATTTATATGAATTATTTGTTGCTTATAGCAAAAATCATCCCAGACTCCTTATTAAGGAGCAACACCCTATTACTAATTTTGCATTATTACATTTTCTTACAAAATATCATATTCCCTGGATATTTCAATGGAACTATAATACTACTACCAGGAGTAATGGATTATTTTTGTTAGTACGTAACTACTATTATAAATGGTGGCCTAAATTTGATATCACTGAACTAATAGTTCAGATTAAAAAAGATTTATTTGAATTCCTCGAAATTAATACAAAATCAGCTGAGGATGATGCGTTCTTAAAGAAGCAAGTTATTGAAAAATCAGAGTTTAAAATTCCGTCTTTGGCCTCTCTTAAAGAGAAATTCCCAAATACCCCCATCAAGGAGCTTAAAGCTAAAATTCTCCAAAATCTGGCCTGTCAGTTAGATATGGATGAAGACTTTATGTCTACTTCTCAAGACTCAAAGTCTGAAATAAAATCTGAACCAGCCCAATTGGTTAATATTGATGACGAGGATTTTGCGGAGCCAAATGAGGATATGACTACACATATGGGTAGATGACTCGCCAGTCTTTATGAAGACTCAACTGCTTCACCTGTAAAAGACAAAGGGAAAAATCAAGTGGAGTAGAATTATTATTATGTAGAAAACTTTATTTAAAGTCTGGATCACTTTGGACGAACGCCTGCACCACCATCCAGCACACGCCACCAGAGGGTCCCATGGCAATTATTATGCCGTTTGCTTTTGTTTGCTTGTAAAATAATTAAGTTTACTGTTTGCTTTTACTGTGTAAGTACTGTTTGCTTTTACTGTTTACTTTTCCTTTTCCCTCTATTTAAGCCTTGTTTGTCTAGAGAGGGAGGTGTCTTTTTTCTTTTCTTTCTCTATTTTCCGCTGTTTTTCTTCTCTGTAATCTTTCTTTTGTCTTCTGTATTTCTGTTCAACCTCAATAAAAGTTTGAATTTTATGTATATCTGTTCTACATCTTCTACATCTCGATCCTAGTCTATTTTTTGAACAGAAATACAGAAGACAAAAGAAAGATTACAGAGAAGAAAAACAGCGGAAAAGAGAGAAAGAAAAGAAAAAAGACCCCTCCCTCTCTAGACAAAAAAGCTTGGACCTTTAATTTTAAATTATATGTAAACTTTAACTCTAAATCATTTGAATTTTTTTAAAGGTAAGTATGAATTCAATTAAAAAATAATTATATTTAAATTAAGAATCTTGTTTAAAATAGAATTTGAATTTATATAATTATAATTTAATTTGAATTAATAAATATATTTACTAATTTTAAAAAAAATAATATTATAAAATTTTATTTAAAATTTTCATAATTTAAAAATAAATTAACCGTAAAATATAATGCATAAAAACAAAATCACCCGTACAATCAACCGAAAATATAGGAGTAAGAATCGTGCGGCCTTTTCTTTTTAGTGTCGGTTGAAAAATCAAACTACCACCAGCCTCTTATTCTACATTCCACGTGCATTAGAGCGCGTGGAGACAACTCTCTTTCCAACCTTGTCATTGCTTCAGTTTCACGCTCCTCACCTCACTCAACACTCCTCCGTCAAATTCGCCGGTCTCTTCTCTCTCTCTCTCTCTAGAATCCCTCCGCTTTCTCTCTCTTCCCATGGATTCCACAAGTCATCCACTTCTCTACTTCCCCATTTTAGTAGTTGTAGTAGCCCTATCAGCCATTGGATCAGCTAATGCCTCAATCCACATCTGCGGCCGAGATCCATTCCGAGAAGTCGGCAATGCTCTACTTCTATCCGGCGGTAGTGAAGGCATTCTGGCTTCTCCATTCAATTTACTCCGCCGCTTATGACGGCCGTTCTTATATCCGGTACTCTCCCCCCCTCTCTCTCTCTCTATATATATATACAGGAATGCATATATAAGTTGTGTATTGGTGAAATTGAACGGAATTTAGCCAGATCCAATGGTTATTTAGGGTCCGTTTGTTTCTTTAACCTACTGAACATGGATTGCCGAACTCTGGCGGTTCTTTTGGTTGGATTTTTTCCTCCTTCCGTAAATCCAAAATGCTAATTTCAAATGAAAAATGTGAAACTTATTGTCTTATGATTCAGCCTCTTGAAATGAACTATAATATACTCCTAGTGCGAATTATTAACTTCAAATTCTTACTATTATGCTTGAAATTCCACTTGATGAGTATAAACTCAGCCCAACTTTTAGGGAAAGCACCCACCAATCCAAACATATCAAAAATCCTTACCCACACATCATTAACAAAGATGCAATGCAGCAGAATGTTGGTCCACATTTTCTATTGCCTGTTAACACAAAATGCACCTCGAAGGAGAGAGGTACATGAACGGCCTCCTTGCTTGGATCATGTCACAAGCATTCGCTTTCCCCAAAAGAGGCAAGCCATGCAAAGACTTTGATTTTGGAAGGGACACCACTTTTCCAAATGAAACTGGATTGTGAAAACAAAGGAACCGGACGTGATTGCAAAAGGATTCAAAGAAAGATTTGCAGGAGTATTCCCCTGAATAATGACCCATCCATACTCTCTCATCAGAAGAATTACGGTTGAGTTGAACGCTATCGATAAAGTTCAACAATGAAATAAGTTCATTACACTCCCTATCACTAAAATTCCTTGAAAAATTTAAATCCCATGAATGATTGAGATGTGAGTGCCAATAAATGACTGATTGAAAAATTTAACATTGAATGCTTAGTTTTAATCCAGTTCATAAGAATTAAGAAATACCATTTTTACCCCTTAATATTGAATAGACTTCACAAACACCACCTTAGTTAGACTACTCTAGGTTGCTTAATTGTAGTCCTTTTGGTGACTTAAGCCAGTGTTGGCATGAGACTCAAAACCAATTAACAATGGTTGAATAGACCATGGGTTTTTAGTTTAACTTGGATTCATAATGGAACCCGAGTGACTAGAAAATTCAAGTTGTTATCTTGTTTATAGTACTCGTTCACACCTTTCCGTTTGGTCCCATAACACATTTCTAAAATCAGCCTATGAAATTTGATGATAGTTAATTAAGCTTAGATTTTGGCAATTGAGTGCATTGAACTCCTAATATGAAATGGAGGGAAAATATATTTTGTTTTTGAAACTAGGGAAGCTGGATTGAAATATGTTAGGCAGTTGTACTAGGCTTGGCTTAATGGGATGAAGATGAAAAAATTCGTAGTCTTTATTTCTTTTCCCTGTGCACCTTTTTTCAGTGGCTAAACAAAGCTTTGAACACCATTGGATAAGCTAGATTTCACTCAGTTCTGGACAATTAGCATTTAACAATGTTTGGTATTTGGTATAAAATTATGTGTGTTGTGGAAGATTTTCATTATATCAGAGGTTGGGGTTTGAAAGTAAATGCGTTCATGAGTTGGCTCAATTTGATATGGAGATGTCCTTATAAAATAGTTATGTAGTTCATACATTCAATAAATGTTTGTTTTATTTGTTCAAATTCATGTTTCTTAATCTCATTGAGAATCAATAAAAGAACTCGTAAGGAGAGTTGGATAGAGAAGAAAAAGCTTTGTTTCGTGTAAATTCATGAGCTGGAGGGTGTTATAGGTCTAAGATGCAGTTTCTAAGTTATAAAGTATAATAAAATATTTGAATGAGACCAATTTTCATTGTTGATGTAAATTCAATGACCAAAGCCAGTTTGATGCACATTTTGTCCTTTTAAGATTGACTAATACCAACAGTTCTGCTAAATTTGCCCTACTGTTTTATCCTTACTGTCTATCCAACTAATTACCGTGCTCTCATTTATACCTGTTCTTAGCTCTTTCAATCTATTGCTTTGTTGCTGTACTATCCCTTTTTCCCGAGTTATATTCAAAATTGTCAATCCTGAGCACAAATTGGTTGCAACTTGCAAGTATACATGATAATATAATATGCGGCGGAGCAGTTAGTTTTTTTAAACTACTCTCTCTCTCTCTCTTTGCGTGTGAAGCTAATGAGGGTGTCCATGTCCATTTTTGTATGTGGTTTTTGACAATTTAAACAAATACAGATTTGACAATATCACATTCTGGAGGAGTAAAGCAGCAAAGATGGCACATAACAGTGGGTTGATACAGGTTATAATTTTTGAGGCAGCTGAATGTGATAATATTGGCGGTTCACCTTATGGTGGGCAGAGTTCTATTTGTTGCACCCCTGATCTTGCTAAGCTAGAAGGTTGTAAACAAGGCGAAGTCATCAGAACATTTTCTAAAACTGATGCTAACTGGCCTATCGTCCTAAACGTTCATTTTTGTGGGAATCATTTATCCACACACTTGAAAAACACAAACATTTACATCAGGACAACTGGAACGCACAACTTGTTCTTTATATCATGTGATACAAAACTCAAGGGACTGACCATTAGTGGGAAGACTTCTTGGAAGAACCCTGATGGTTATTTACCCGGAAGAATGGCCCCTTTAATGAAGTTTTATGTGATTATGTCTCTTGCGTGTGCATTTCTTAGTCTAATCTGGCTTTCTCAGTGCGTGAGATTTTGGAAGGAAATATTGCAATTTCAGCACTGCATTACTGGTATTGCTCTCGGGTTATTTGAGATGTCACTTTGGTATTTCGAGTATGCACACTTAACAAAACGGGAACAAGATCTGTTGGAATCATGGCTTTGGATGTGACAGTTGGAGCCATAAGGAGAACTGTTGAACGCATTCTTATACTCTGCGTCTCAATGGGCTATGGCGTTGTACGTCCACTCTTGGTGGTCTTACTATAAAGGTGCTGCTTTTTGGAATCACTTATTTCTTGGGATCAGAGTTACTGAATATTACTGAGTATGTGGGAACAATAAATGACATAGCAGGAAGAGCAAGGGTCTTTTTGGTCCTTCCCATTGCATGTGTAGATGCATTTTTAATCTTGTGGATTTTCACTTCTCTTTCAAAGACACTAGAGCAGCTACAGGTACAATCTTTCGCTTTCGCTTTTGCAGTTCAAGTTCTTATTTTTAAGGGCCATTTGACTTTCCAATGTCTTATTCTTTTAATGTAATCCTTTGACTTTACCCCCCCGTTTTTATGTAATTCTTTGAGATTCCTCCAAAGACTTGCAATTATGAAACCAAGAGGGTAAATCTAATTTCGCATATAAAAGGGGCGGCAAAATAAGAAAAACCCTTATTTTTTAATGTTATTTAACATTGTTGCGAACACACCCCGGACCGTGTTTTATTTTAGCTTCGCTACTTTTCTGTCTTCAGTTGATTGGATAGGATATGAGGTATGTATTTAGCCAACGCGATATATTTTTGTTTTTGTTAAGTTTTTTTTTTTTGGCCATGCCCCGGGGTATCCGCACCTTTGGTCCGACTAACCCCCGGTCCTTGCATAGGCCACCGTTGTGCAAGGTGACTAAACCTCACGGCGGATGCATTGGCAGCAAGTGTCGGCCCGTGTTCCATGGTGATGGCTGGCCCCAAAGAGTGCCACTAGAGAGGTTCGAACCTGAGACGTGCCACACATCCCAAATTCGCCCCTTACCACTAGGCCACCTCTTGGGGTTTAGTTATTGTTTAGTTTTTTTTTTGGCCATTCCCCGGGATATCTGCACCTTCGGTCCGACTAATCCCCGGTCTTTGCATAGGCCACCGTTGCGGATGCATTGGCAACAAGTGTCGGCCCGTGTTCTATGGGTGATGGCTGGCCCCACTAGGGAGGTTTGAACCTGAGTTGTGCCACACATCCCAAATGGGCCCCTTACCACTAGGCCACCCCTTGGGGTTAGTTATTGTTTAGTTGCTTGGATAAATTTTGACGTATGTATTTTGTGAGAAGAATCTGTTTCATATTGTGATAGCATAATTACTTGTCCACATCAGTCTATAGATTACTCCATGACACTACTGTTTCTTAATCTTTCACTTCAAAAGAGTTATTTTATCTTCCCTCCTCAGTGATTCTTTCACAAGAACAAGCAGTCTAAATCTAACCTGCATATGCCTCTAGGGGTGTGCTATTCTTCCAAAAAGGGTTTCTTTCACAGTTTCTCTACAACTCTAACCTTTCTGTCACAGTGTCCAAGTATGCTGACCAGTTAGACTGGAAAATTAGAAATAATCGCATTATTATTTAATACTCCCTCTATCTCAATTAAGAGTCCAAATTTATGTTATTTTGGTACATCTCAGATTACGTGTCCCCTTTCTAAAATAGTCTGACATGTGAAAATGAATCTCTTATTACATCCACTAAACATTTAACCTAATAATGCCTAATTTGAGATGGAGTGATTATTTAAAAGATGTTGCTGTTTCATCTCTCGTTAAGCGTATGGTATCATCCTTACATTGATCAGAAACAGTTCTCTGGACATAATCAAATGTAGAGATGTCGAGTTTGAGCTAATTGAGATCTAGAAATGTTTTCCCACTTCTTTGACTATAGTTTTGATCTTACATTTTAAAAGAATAAAGCATATGGTGTGGGCATGCACTCGGTTGTAAAATGATTTTGGTCCTGTGGGTATACTTCAAAGCAACGGATCCCTTCAATGATAGGTGGCAGGGTGCTTGAATCATTACTGCTTTGTTTGGACATTCTTGCATTAATATTGCTGTGTGTCATCTGCTATATATGGGCCCCTTCACAGAGCTCTCAACGGTATTTTATAAGCAATATATGGTTATAAGACTATCCCTTATATTTCATCACGATCCTTAAAAAGGAAAACATAGAATGAAGATAGTAAATGAGTTTTATTCTTAAACAATGTTTTATGCTGAAATTAGTGTATTGAAAATAAAACATGAAATCTTAAAAAGTGGAATAAAGAGGTTTTTGGTGATATTAGATTGGAGAGAGTTGCGGTTTTGAGATGTATCGGGGAGATAGATAAAAGGGAGGAATCGTTGGAATTGTATGAGAGTGAGATGGTGGAAAGGAGGGAATTGAAAAGAAAGTTGGAAGAAATAATGGTTAAGGAGGAAACCTCGTGGTACCAAAAAGCAAAAAGTTAAGGGTGTAATTGAGTGGGACAATAGCACCAAACTTTTTCATAGGATAGCAAGTGGTAGGAAAGCAAACAAAGTGATTAATAAGATTGAGACTTTTAGTGGTGTTTTGCTCCAGTCGGAGGAGATAGAGAGTGAAATTTTGGGATTTTTAGAGAACTTATAAAAAAAGCCTGAGAGGCAGATATTCGGCATTGAAGGCTTGGTATGAGCAGCCATTGATAAGGGGGACAAAGGGCAGGAGCCGTTTAGAAAGGAGGAGGTCAAGACAGTTTAGCCTTGTTACATCTTTGTACAAGGTATTGGATAAAGTGCTTTCTTTGAGATTGAAAAAGGTGTTAGGTGAAACCATTGATTACTCTCAAGAAGCGTTTGTGCAAAGGAGGCAAATCCTAGACTTAGTGCTTCTAATTGCTAATGAGGTTCAATTTGTTTCTGATCAAAATAAAATAAAAATTGCCAATGAGGTTGTGGAAGAATATAGAGCGAAGAAGAAGGAAGGGGTGGTATTTAAAATCGACTTCGAGAAGGCTTATGACCACATTATTTGGGATTTTTTGGACTTTGTTTTGGAGAAAAAAGGTTTTGGGAGAGATGGAGGAGATGGATTAGGGGCTGTCGCCTCAGTAAATTTCTCTGTAATCATAAATGGCAAACCACTGGTTTTTTTTGGTGTGTTTAGGGGATTGCGACAAGGTGATCCGCTATCTCCATTTTTATTCATTTTAGTGGCAAACATCCTTAGTAGGCTTATGAAAAGAGCAAGTGAGAGCAACGTGGTTAGGGGATTTGAGGTCGGGCAAAATAAGGTAGAAGTATCTCATTTACAGTTTGCAGAAGATGTCATTTTTTTTGTCCCAAATGAGAATCAGTACATAGAAAATTTGAAGGCAATCCTTAAAATATTTTATCTTGTTTTTGGGTTGAATATTAATTTGTCAAAAAGTGTGGTTGTGGGCCTGAATTTGGACCCCAACAGGTTGTCCAACATTGCCTTAAATTTGGAGTGTTGTAGCTGTGAATGGCCTTTTAACTATTTAGAGTTGCCGTTGGCGAGAACCCTAATAGTATGGCTTTTTGGGAACCTGTCATCGAGAGCGTTTCAAATAGAATTGAAGGGTGGCATAAAAGTTGTTTGTCGAGAGGGGGAAAACTGTTATTGTTACAATCTGTCCTTGGGAGTATCCCAATTTACTATCTTTTAGTTTATAAAATTCCAAAAAAAGGGGCAAATATATTGGAAAAACTTATGAGAGATTTTTTTTGAGAAGGGTATGGGGATGGGAAGAGAGATCACCTAGTTAATTGGGTAGAAGTTTCAAATTCTAAATTGAATGGGGGGTTGGGTGTGGGGAATATTATCAAAAGAAATATGCCTTTTCCCTTCTCAAACCCCTCCTAGAGGAAATTCCTCATCAATTTTTCAATGCTTTTTGGGGTGTATGGATGGGGAGAAATAAACGCATTTTTGAAGGGAAAAGCTTCTCAGTTAAGAGAGTTCTTGATAGTTCAGAATGTTTTATGTTTAGTATTGATTTGGCTAGTTTTTTTTAGCTAAGTGAGCCCGGAGTGTAGTATGTGCTTTTCTAGTAGGTGGGGTTGTAGTCAGTCTGGTGGAATTCTCTTTCACTAGTCGGTTTATTTCCATGTTGCTACTTTGTTGTATGTTTTTTCAAGTGGCAATAAAATTTTCAGTTTCTCATAAATTAAAAAAATTACTCCTCTGTCCTAAATGAAGAGTCCATGTGCCTTGATATTTAAAAAGTTAGAAAATCGTTGAAAACGCTACTAAATTTACGAGAAATTAGAAAAAGAGACGAGGGTTATTGTGAAATATTTTGTTACCTTTTTTATTTTCCATGGAATCCAATTCTTCGAGTGATGGATAAGAAATTTTTTCCATGAGAAATAGAAAAAGATGGAAAACAGCTCACTAGAGCAATAATCTATTTTTCCAATTTCTTGTCAAATGTAATCGTTTTACCGATCATTTTTCCAACTCTTTTATCAAATGGACCCTAAAATTTTTCTTAACGTCGCCATTCCCGTAATCATTATAATTTGTACCCATACTTGCTTGAATGAACTGGTCACCTAGCTATTAATTGTCCCCTCCATTTCAGAAATTATGGCTTCCCCCTAGTCAAAATATCACAAAGTTTTGGTATGTCCATATGATACTGTTCTAATTTCTAATCCATGTCCATGTTACAAGACCTTCAATTCATTTTTTTTTTTAATTCGCTGTGAACTTGTGGCATTCCCCCTCACTTTTAAGTATAATATATTTTGCAGTTGCTAATGCCCGGATGGTGTTTAAAGATCTCTGTCACAGACTCTCTCTCTAACCCACGTATGCATGCCTGCGTGCAGACTCGGGGAGAGTAATATAGTTTCCTATAAGATGTCCCAATAAAGAATTCAACTAGTATATGAAGTCATCTTATTCCTAGGCAGCAGGGTTGATAGTTTTCCATCTTTGTGCTTAATAGTGTTACAGGTGACCTTAATTGCTCAAGGGGACGTACCATTATCGATTGTTATGACAATATGCAACAATCTTTGAGCAGTTCTTCTTACTCCTCTTTTGACCAAGATTTTGGCCGGAACTTATGTTCCTGTGGACGCTATTCAACTTTCCATCTGCACCGTCCGGGTAAATTTGACTCTATAAATGTTCCACTACTTTATTTGCAAATACACAAAAGTTTTCTAGTGAATCATATTTGACTTCTTCATGCTTACTTTCCCCAGGCTGTGAAACTCGTGATGCCTTTTGGTCCACTGGTTGCTGTTTTAGCTTCGGTTAAAATTTGGGGCCGTTTGTTTCAAATAGTTTCTTAGTCAAAATGTAAAATTTTCGGCAAACATTTTCCCCATTCATTATTGGTCTTTGCTCACTATTTTCGTATGGAATTGCATAGTTATATTTTGTGTATCTCTGCATATTTTATACAAACAAAAAGTTTACCAGAGGTATGGTAACATACTTTTCATCATCTCATTTTTGACCTAATGGGCTGTGGATTTCTTTGATGAGAAAGTGTTGCTTTCCTCTCTCTCTCTCTCTCTCACGTTATTATTTTGGTTACTTTGTACTGTATTCTCTAAAAATGTTGTTTGTCTGAAATCTTCAATGATTGCATCGTCACTGGCTGATCCGTCTCCAATTGTTTGTGCACAAGCATTGTTCTCGAGTGAGCTGGGGGCTGTGTGATATTTTTTGTACTATTGTTGCATTTTGCAGGTTTCTTTGTGGGGTAAGATTCACATTCCTGAATTTCTTTTACGACCTTTAATCTATTACTACTTGCTTTGTTTTTCAAATACTTTTTTTTCAAGGGGGTGATAAATGCACCCCCATTTGTTGTCACTAACACCCTCTAACTTTTTATTAATATTAAACTAAATTTTATTCCTACCACCCTCTCATATTACTTTTTTATACAAAGATTAACTATTAATTAACTTAATTAATCATTAAACACAACAAAACAATACCATCACCACCCTCTTCTCCTCCTCCTCTTCCTCCTTCTTTAAAATATACATATATACATATATACATACTCATATACATATATATATATATATTCAAAACATACATATATACATACACAAACATATATATATATATATATATATTCTAAAATGAAAGGAAAAAAGAAAAAAACAAACAAAAAAAATGCATATATATAGATCTCTTATAAAAAAAAGGCTACAGATCTATTTAAATTTCAGATACCCAATGTCGAGTGAGTAGCAATGAAGATACTCTCCCAATGACGGGAGAGTATTACTACATTTACTCTTTCAACGACAAGAGAGTATATCTTAAAAATTTGGCCGTATCTTAAGTTATTGCTGAAATTTCAGATGCTCAATGTCGAGCGAGTAAAAATGAAGATACTCTTTCAATGACGGGAGAGTATTACCACATTTACTCTTCCAATGACAAGAGAGTATATCTCAAAAATTGGGTAGTATCTTAAGTTATTGCTGAGGTTCCAGATGCTCAATGTTAAGCGAATACCAATGAAGATACTCTCATAATGACGAGAGAGTATTACAACATTTACTCTCCCAATGACGAGAGAGTGAGTATGACCTAGAGATGATTAAACACACTTATATTTATCAATATCCCTAGACTAATATCTAACTTAAACTGCCAAATTAAACACTTGGAGATTATTAAAAAACACAAACTACTATTTTAATCACCATGTCAAAGCAATACATACCACTATTTTAAACACCATGTTAAAGCAAAAACTAATATACCATTTAAAGTACCAAATGTTAAAGTACAAACATGTCTTAAACTCTAAACTACTAAAATATGAAATATCAAAACACTTAAAACATTCACCAAATGTTGAAGTACAAACATTAAGCTACATAACATCAAAACATAAAAAGTATCAACCAATTAAAAAAGATTCTTAATCTTATTTGTCTTCATGTTCTTGTTATTTTTCATGTTTTTGTTCAACAGCACGATCATCTTCTGGTACTTCGATAATCTCTAAATAAATTTGATGAGCCCGACCATGCTCACAGCCCTTTGGAACATATACTTTTGTGATTTCCTTCGTCTCTCGGACATCGTCACTGGATTATTTTTCGTTATGCCTAAGATAATGAACACAATGTATTAAATTTTCATGAGACATGAAATTGAGCAAATGCATAGAAGAATAAGAATTAGAATTCAGTTGACATAGTTACAAAAATGAAGTATTATATTATTCAGTCTTTAGTGATTAAGGAAAGATGATGTATTTTGCTGATCTAAAATAACTGAGATTGCAATCTGAGTGAAGGAATGTCAAATTTAACTTTATTTTGTAAAGAATGATATTCAAATGTCTTGAAAAGTTAGAATATTGAAGGGAAAAGGGATAGAATAGAGTTACTTAAGAGTTGACACTATTTATTACGAGCTTTGTCATAATACATATTTGAAATTGATATCACGTAAGATGGTTTGTAATGTTATTTTAAATCTACAGGGGGAAATCCTCTCATTGTATCCATCCATTCTCAACCACCGAATCCAAAGTACAACCAATACTTTTAAAGCATATTAGCTTTCAAGCCTAATAGTTTACAAACCATTTACCTAAGATTACAAGTATTTTTCATAACCTTTAAGAAAAAAGACTGATCATTTCTTAATTTGTTATAGCTTTATATTAAAGTTCTTTTTTACAACATTGTAAAACATTAAACCCCATTGAATGAGAATAATGTCAACTTAAAAAATTCACATATTGAATTAAGTGCCTAACTAGTTCCAACAATAAAATGTTGAATGGGATTATTCAAAGGAGTAGATAAAAATCATATAAACAGAAATACTAGTTATATGAGATTTAGCAATTATAAAGGAATTAAATTGATAATTTAAAAAGGTCATCCAAATGTTGATAGAGCGATAAAACAGAGGATGAATGACTTACTACTTTTCGGGGACACAATTAGCAGGATAGAGACGGCGAGAGACCAGCGGAGAAACCGGAGTGGAGTGCAGAATATCCACCGATGGAGATGGAGAATAAGAGAGACCGACTGCAGAGATGGGAATGAGAGAGACCGATAGTGGAGATTGAGAATGACGGGAGACCATCGATGGAGGTGGAGATGGAGTCTGAAAGAATGACGGGAGATAGAAAATTTAGCTTAATTACTTTAATCATGATTCTTAATCTAGAGGGGGGTTTTGTGATAAATTTTTTAAAAGTAGGGGGTATAAAGTGCAGAGGGTGTTTGTGATAACAAATGGGGGTGCATTTATTACCCCCTTTTTCAATGCCTAGTGACCCATGCATAGTTGTTATCATATCCATGTATTAAACATCTTCTCTGAACTTTTATGAAATTAATACTTCATCCGTCTTATATTAAGGCTCAGTTTGATTGCAAAGATGGAAAAGGAAAATAAATTTAGTTAGTTTGTGTAATAGATAGAAAATAAGGTGAGAAATGTTACTCATTTTATGAGTATATATCCTCCATCCTTCAATATTTTGGTGGAAAATTTTTACTCACTACCAAGCAAAGAAAATTTCTTCATGGAAAAACTTAAAAATCAAGATGATATCACTTCTATCACTTAATTTATTTTCCATCTTTTCATCAAAACTAACTCAATTTATGTTCTTTTTCCAGTTTGCAATCAAACGGAGCATAAGAGTCCAGTATTTATTTTTCTTTAGGGTCACAATTGATGTATGACATCTTGCTATGGCAACTTTTCTTTTTAACTATTGATAATGTTGAAATTAGTGCATCTTTATAATATTATGAAATTCAAATTGTACTTTTAATTTGCGGCGTAGGGGTTAGTAAAAGCTCGAAATCCTTGCATTGCGAACATAATGTTAGCATAGCACACCATAATGAATTCTAAGAAAAAATTGTTTTGAACTAGATTTGGATTAAAATTTTGACACGTAATGTCAGTTGTTCTTGGTTGCGTTTAAAAATACAAAACGACGAGCAATATTAATTGAGGTTAAATTTCATTTGGTGTTTAAATTATGTTATAATTTGATCGATATTTAGGAATTTGGTTCTAGCAAAATATGCATCACTTGTTATTACTAGGTCCCACCTAGGTAATAGCCCTACTCCCCACCTTCAGCGCACACAAAAGGAATGTATAGTATAGTAGGAAATCCAGACCACTAGTTTAAAACTAGATGGCTCATTTTTGTCAAGTTATTTTTGCCTTCATCCCCTTTTAAACAGTGGTCTAGATTTCTTCTCAATGCAACAAAAATATATCGAAGTGTTTGGAAAAATATCGAAGTAAATAATATGTGCAAGTTATATATAATTTTACTTTGACATAGTAGGGGGTTTACATTAATACTAAAATTTTCAAAATCCCTTGCAGGTGGGAATGCAAAATTTATCACTGGCTGTAGTTTTAGCTAGACCTGGCAAAATGAAGCACAACATGATAATACGATTCGAAGTTATAAGTTAATGGGTGAATCCTTAACGAATTTGTGTCACTATCAGGTCCACCCGTTTAACACGGATTGTTAATGAATCTCGTTCGGATTTACACACAAAATTTGTAAACACCCGTTAGACCGGTTAACAAAATTGTAGATGTTAAATGTAAATGGGGGCATGTATGTCATTGTATACAAAAAGAACCCTAAAGATTAAAATATCTTACTTATCTCTCTGTTATTCGATAACCACTCCCATATTTTCACATTTCTAGCCTCCATTTCTCTCTCTAAATTCCCAATCCTTCTTTTCTCTTTTGTAACAAATCCACCAATGGCACCATCTCTTCCATCCTTTAAATCATGCCATCCATTCTCGAACTCTAAGAAAGAGGAGTTCATCATCACAAAGAAAGATTTTCATCCGTAAGATTTTCTTCCGTCCCTGTCTTTGTATTTTATGTTATCTTTTTTTTAAAAATAAAAAATAAAAAATCTCAACTTTGTTGTATTAAAATTTAGGCGAGAATTTGGAATATACATAGAATACTGGGTTAAATGAATCGTATTCGTGTTACCAGTTAATATAACGAACCGTGTACGAATTCTAAAATCACATCCGGTAGCCTTAACAGATTGTGTTTGTATTTGCCTTATTTTTACCTTCACTCGTTAGAACACGACATGAACATGATCCAACATGACTTGTTGACAGGTCTAGTCTTAGCGACCTTGCATTTCACCTTGGGATTGGTGGCATTACACCCCGCAATGTTAGTTGTGGTAATGAATATCATGGGCAGCAGTTTGGGCTTCTGGAGATTTATTGATCATTCTTCAGATTCAGCGAGTTCAATAAAGCTTAATGCATGCATGTGTTGTTAACCTATGCTATTAGAGAACAACTTAAAATGAGAATGTGAACATATGGAGAGATTAAATAGATTATAGCTTAGATCTGAAAAACAATATTGTCTTTTAATTTAATTCATATGTTGAAAGATAGATGAATGTGAGTGGCTAAAATCTTACTAAGTCCATTTTGAAAGGAATAGGCCCAGATTGAGTACTTGGTAACCAAAAAATATAAATGTGATGAACCATAAGAACATTAAGTAGTGAGAAGGCCAATTTGTTTCCGGTGATTTTAATTCCCAATTCGATAGTAAATCATCCATTATGTATATTTCATTAACTTGAAAGCTTGAGAAAATAAATATAATTGTTAATTAGGGTTTTTACTTGGGTGAAAAGAAGAGGGAGAAGTGTGGGAGTGAGTGCATAGATGATTAGAATTGATTGCCACTAGTTTTGGATTTTCCTTCCTATTATATATATATGCATATATATGATAGGGTTACATTAGAATTTGAGATTGTAAAATTACTATGGAGGTTAAACTTGGGGTATATTTTAAGACACCAATTGTTCTTAATTCTATTCACTATATAAATAGTTATTTTTCATCACTTATCTTCTAACTTAGTAATCATTCCTTCGTTGGCCGATCATAATTGATCGATCAGCTTTCTATTAATCCGCTGTGGTTGGCAAATTACATTAGTCGATTAGTGGTCTGCCCGAACCCAAGCATATCTTTGTAGGCCGGATAATTCTTCCTTTTGCAATAGAGTTGGGCCTGACGCCTTTGATCATGGGCTAACTAGAGTGTTGGGTTGCCTAGATGGGCCTTAATAAGAAGCCCATTTCCAATTTCCGCTCCCCACAATGAACAAGGTATTATGAATGATAACTTGGCATAAAAAAACCATTGCAAAACGTAACAATATACAAAAAAAAAAAGTTACTTACACTTTGTTAACAAATGCCGCAGTCTTAGTTTTTTAATATACTATATTTAGGACACACGCAATGTATATGTGTGTGTACAGAGCATTTCTGGTAAGGACCAATCCTTACGGAATGAGTCATTTTATGACATTTTTGTTTCGTAAAAACACTTGAGAGTGTATTTTTACGACGCTAAGGGACCACTCCGCAAGGACTGGTCCTTACCAGAAATTTTCCATGTGTGTGTATATCTTATTTCATACACGCATAAATTTAATATAAAATGAAAAATATAAACTATAAAAATATTATTGGTTCAATGCAAATGTATCTTTACTTTTAAATTAAAACTTAGGGGTTAAAGTCTAATCAACTATATTTTTTTTAAATTTAGTGTGTATCCACGCAAGGTGGCTTTTATTTAAAATCAAAGCTCACGAGTTTGAGTCCCACAAATGAATTTTTATTGAAAAAGATTAATGCTTAGGCAAAATAAGAAATAACATTCCTCATGTCATAACGGGATAATATAACTTTCAGTGTCGAAATTTATGATACCCGTTAAGAAATATCGCAAAATTAACATTATACGTTTTATTCAGGGGCATAGCTAAGAATTATAAATGACCTGAGCTAAGAATTAAACAATGACAGCGTCAAAATATAACAAACCAAATTGCAAATATAATATATTCAAATACATACAAAAGATACTAACTTTTTATATACGTTGGAAGTGAAGATATGAAATATTCAAAAATATACAAAAAATATAATAATTTCCCCTTATATCTAGCCATGTACACCATAAATACAAACAAAATGACATAATAGCCTACAGTAATTGAACCATGCGCTCCTTAAGAGAATCAAAATCATCTACTATCAAATCTAAGTCGATATCTTTGGTAAGTCTCGTTCAAGACCACCGAAAAAGTGGTGTCTCCATTTTTAATCTTTACCTTTCTCTCTCGTTTCTCTCTCCTTGCGTGAAAATCAACGACAATCGAAATTCAGAAAAGTGAAAAAAAAAAGGTATTTGACATTTATTTTTAGTTAATATTATTTCATTGGAGAGTGGTAAATGAATGGATAAAATTTTAATATGTGTATAGTAATAATATTAAAACAATTGAGGTGGGCTATACAATATATATACATATATATTTAAAAATAAAATTTAAGCCTATTACTAAAAAAAAAAATTTGAAAAATTTAGACCCGAGCTACAGTCCGAAGTTGCCCGACTGTAGCTACGCCCTTGGTTTTATGAATACAAGTTTACAAACGGCCTAGTTGTTAGACAGGAAAACATTTTTTGAAAATGTCACGGGAATAAACATTACAAAATGCTCTTCTTATTGCCCTGAGCATTTAGTAAAATGTTTTATTTTAATTACTCCCTCTATTTTAAATTAAAGGTCTATTATTTTTTTTAAGATGTCTCAAATTAATATTATACTTTATTTTTCATAACAAAATCAATGTATTAAAATTACAACACAAAATAAAACTAATACGCGCATTCTTTAAAAAGTGAAACAAAATATGTTGAATTTAAACAGAGGGACTATGATAGAAAGTTTTGTCAATACAATAATCTTCTAAAAGGTTGGTGTCTAATGTTTTGGAAGTTGTCACACCTGGTGGCCAATATTGGTGTATAAAAATATCTTTTGGCATATATTTAAGTACGGATGGTAACGGGGCAGATTTGGTTAAACCTGAACCCAACCTGCATATAAACCCGGCCGATTCAACCCTGATCTAACCTAGCAAGGGTTTTATTTTTTAAAACCTGACCCAAATAGTGTATACATAATCTCATACCCGACTTGCCTTGACCTTCCCCATGGTAATTATACTATATTATAAGGATATTTAAGGAATAAAATATTATATTTGGAGCGGGGTGGGTCAAACAGGTTAATTTTGTTCAAATCCAAATTGGGTTTTTATTCTCAAACCCGAACCTGCTTTGATGTTAAAAAAACCAACCCCAAACTCGCCCCATTTTGGTTGGGTTCAGTTAAAAACTCGCCATGTTGGATTTTATTTTCGACTTCTCATCCTTAGATCCGGGCTTGAGTTTCAATAATTGAAAATATGAGTATTCACGCAAAACGTTGAGGTTTAATTCTCGATCCTTTTTTTCTTCCTCTCGAACCATCTAAATCTATATGTTGGTTATATATATATATATAACTTGTGGCATAGGACGTAGGAGTGTTTTGAATTGACATTTTATTTGATACACATTTAAGAAGATTTTATATATTTATAAATTAGTTAGAGCATATGCTCTGTAAGTACGAATTAAAGCTTCATGGATGACGACATACATAAATATGTGTAGATACTTGTAGAAATAGCAACGGGACGGTTTCGCTTAAACCAGAAATCGAACCGTATTCTTTTGTCCCGAATTGAAACCGCACCGAAATTGCAACGTTTTTTTTTTAAATCGAAACTGATCTGAATTAATTTACGGTTAACCTCCCCGCCCCGAATAACTATTATTTTAAGCTAAAAATAAATTTCATACATTAAATTTAAACACACAATAAACATCAAACAAATTAAGTATCCATTCTTCAAAAATAATATATATATTTTCATATAAAATAATATTTTTATATATATATATATATTCAGGGTAGTTTTTAGAAGAAAAAAACTGAAATCGAAACTGAACCTGCGGCGTTTTTTTTTTAAAACCCGAAATCAAACCGTTATAAAAAAGCCCACCCCGAAACCGCTCCAAACGGATCGGATCGATTCGGTAACCTGGCGAGTTGGTTTTTTTTGCCACCCCTAGATACTTGGTTCCAATGTGGCAGAAGTATTTTAATGGTCAATTTTCTGGAAAAATCATTCCAGCGGTGTGTTTTGTAAGATTGTGTAAATACTAGGGGTGGCATTGGTTCGGTTCTCGAACTGAAATCAATTATATCGATCCGAACCGAAATTTTTGATATAATCAAAATGAAACCGATTTTAAACCGAGTATAAATCGGTTTTCGAATTTTTGGTTACTGAAAATTCGGTTTAGTATATGATTTAAATCAGTTTTACCAAAATTGCGAAAAAAAAATAAAAAAATCAAAGCAGCAGTTAAAAATATAAACAGGGCCACTGTTTATTCATCTAACTAAATCAGTTATATTTTTAAACAAAGAAGCACCAACTAAACAACCAATACACATATTTGATTTTACAAAGAAAAGGAAAAACAAAGATTCGATTTTATAAACGCCCAATAAGATTTTACATATTTCAATTTTACAAGGAATGAACCTTGAAAGTATCAAACTATTTTCCAAAAAATATTACACAGATTCAATATATGTATATATATGAACTCAAGATTATACATAGTAACAGATTTTAGGGCTAAATTGGTTCCTTGATGAGAAGAGAGGTTGTTGAAAGTAAAAAAGAAACAGAGTGGGAGAGAAACATAATGGTGGACCGGTGAGGCAACAGTGTGAGAGGCGGTGGAGGCTGAGAGTTTGATTTAAGGGGTTATTGACTTAACCCCCTACGCTAATAGCCATATTTGAGTAAACCCCCAAAAATAATTTTTATTAGACTTAACCCCTTAAAACCTGGCGCCGTTAACTTTTCATCCATTTTCAATTTTTTTGGAGCAAAATATCCCTCTCTTTCTTCTTCTTCTTCCCTATTTCATTTTAAACCCTAACACATTGCCACCAACTACCAAAACAATTAAACGATTTAAGCACCTGCATTAACTCAAAAACCAATGGACTAATTTATTTTTCCCTTTTTTCTTTTATTACTCTGTTTTGTGACTTTCAACTTCTTTTACCCGTATCTACCCCACCGAAAAATTTCAGTGTGTTTCCGAAAATGGAAATTTCGGCCATCAATGAGGATCTGATTTGCCAGAATGTTGATTCCACGTTATCCTCTAGCTATTGCCGTTTCCCGAACCCTAAGCAAAAACGGCAATTACAGTTTCCCTTTAGAGATTGAAGAGTTATATTAACCTATAGGGGTGTTTAGAAACTAGAATTCGAGGTTGTCTTTGTTGACTGAAGATTAATTAGTTAGTGCTCTGAAAATGGAGTATACAAACCGACAATCAATAGTTCAAACGAAGAATAGTTTTGTTTTTTTCCCTAAAAATCTAGGTATGCCTTTCCCTATAAGAATTCAACCGGTCGATTTTAACACACTAGAAGGATTGAATTTGAGTTGCTACGAACCGATAAAGTCTGTGGTGATGTCGCGGTTCAAGCGACTATTTCATCGGCAATTCCCCAGTGTTCTGAGATTATCTGCTATAGTTACAGGAGTCGGCATTGAAGATCAACACTGCAACAAAGATGGAACGGAGTAATTCGAGCCAAGCTCTATTTGTTTGGCGAAAATGGTTCAAAATTTTATCGAAGAGAGCAACAACAATCCGCGGTGAAATGTGGTCGGAGTTGATGCAGGTGCTTCAATCACAATTGTAATGATAGTTCAGATGAGGAGTTGAAATCGTTCAATTGTTTTAGCAGTCAGTGACAGACTGTTAGGGTTAGGGTTTAAACTAAAATAGGGATGAAGAAAATAGGGAGGGGTATTTTAGTCCAAAAAAATTAAAAATAGATGGAAAGTTAACGGCATCAGGTTTTAGGGGTTTAAGTCTAATAAAAATTATTTTGAGAGGTTTACTCAATTATGGCTATTAGAGTAGGGGGTTAAGTCAATAAACCCCTTGATTTAATTTGAGACAGGTGAATGAAAGTTTGAAATAAGGTGAGGGGAGGGGACGGGTTGGTGAAAGTTTTGAGAAGAGTTTGAGATGAGGTGAGTTGAAAGGGGTGGGTGGAGATGAGGTGAGTTTTGAGTGTTTGAGATGATTGATAAGGGAGGGGATGGGGGTGGGTGTGAGACAGAGAGAACAAAAATGTCAAGGGTGGGTGAAAATTGGGTGGTGGAGAGTGTCTTACATTAAGTAGTTGTATTTTGTATATTAAAAAATTACTAATAAATTTCGGTTCGGTTTAACCGAAGTACTTGAAGTAAAAAACCGTTATCGTACCGGTTTAACTTTGGTTCCCGAATTTCAATTATCGATTTTTATTAGTTCGGTTATTTTTAATTACGTTTGGGTTTTGGTTCGATTTTCGGTTTTTCACTAAAAAATGCCAACCATAGTAAATATTTCTTTCCCAAATTCTTTCTTCAAGATAGATTTTATATACAATACACTTCGCGTTTGTGAGATATTAGTAAGTACTATATAATAACAAAATCAATCCCGAGTCCTTTTAAAATTAACAAAGATCAACCTCAAAATATCTTTCTCACTTTTAGTGCACGTTTGTTTCGTTTTTTTTAATCTGAATGCTAAATCTGAAGACTGGTTCTAAAGTTCGAAAATTGAATATAAAAAATATGTTTATCTTAACGGAAGTTGTTTATTTAAACATTTCACATGTGAGCGCTGAATAAATATTATTTGGAAAAATTTACTTTATTTTATAAAAATGACTATATCTAAATAGATACCGGCAAAAGTGGAATTTTACCTCTTCAAAAATTAAAATTTCATAATTACGAGACAATGCTACCTCTTATTTTTAAGTGTTGAGATATTAATATTTAAACCATCCAAACAAAATTAAAATATCTTAAGTCTAAAATAAATGGAACAGCCATTTAGACTTGAGAGTTTCGGTCAAACAATCCCTTGGCCACGTCATCTTCGTAATTATTGTCACGTTTACGTTTATTACCAACACATATTTAAATCCCGACGAAACCATAAAGTGGGATTAAACTAATACCAATTGAGTTAACCTCTTAATCCAACCCACTTTTTATTATCTTGTTGTCAATTAATGACATATTACCCATTAATATGACCAAGTTGTTAATATATCAAACTAATGTATACCAAATGCATTAGTCAATGCTTTAAACAGCCCTATATGATAACCAAAACAATAACCAATGGTCCATATAAAACACCATTTGATCTATTAACCTCAGAGAAATGCTTTGTAGCTCAAAAACTATCTCAAAAGTTTTAGAAAAGAGAAATGATACGATAAAGATTGGTTGAAAACTATTTTTGAGTTATGCTTTTAGAGTGAGTAATAGGAGTGTGCACGGTCCAATCAAACGGGCTGTTAACCATATATCTAGACCGGACTAAACACTTCAGTCCTATGACATTTTGGACCGGACCAGATTGAAATGACAGCTTAAACCGGACTAGACCGAACCAGTTTAAACAATCCGATTTCAATCGATCCAACCAGTCTATATCATTAGTGACTAAGGTAGAGAATCATTAAGGTAGATCCGTAGGTGTATATATATATTGACACATATATAAGGAATACCCATTAGAAGATCCGTACGTGTATATCTTCGTCGTTGAAAATTCCCAAATCCCCATTATTGATATATATATTTATAAAAGGTAGATCCGTAGGTGTATATATGGATGTGTATATATATATAAGGATTTAAGAGAGTGGGAAAGAGAGAAAAATGAAAAAACGAGAGAGATATATAATATAACTTACCAAATTCGACGAGATGTGAGGAAAAGCTCATGACGGCAGCTAACAGCACATACGACGATGATCTGGTGGCTGGTGGCTATGGCTAAGTTCTGGTCTTCTAGAGAGAGGAGCAGGGGCGGACCCAGGATTCTTCCGAGAGGGGGGCTAATATTTTTTTTTAAAAAAAGTTCACAAAGTATTTCGTATAATAAAACCATATAAAGAAAAAAAGTTCAATAACATAAAACAAATAGTTGAGTTCATACAATATAAAAAGTATTTAACTAAGTTGAGCTCGACGAGTCTTTAATAATTCAAATTCATTTATTACATATTATAAATCAATTTTCAACCCAAGGTCACGCTCCAAATTAAAAAATAGTTTTCCCTTTTTTGTTTGGTGGTTGATGTTGTTCTATAGTTTATAACCTAAAAAAATAATATTAACACAAATAATCATTTATTTAAAATTAATGATAAAAATTAAATTAACAACTCAATATTCAACTACAAACACTAACTTAACCTAAATAAATATTGAACATCTAAACTATAATCTTTAAGTTTTTAACTTATAAGTTACAAATAATCATAAAATAAAGCTACTAAATACTAAATAATTAATAATGAAATAATTCGATATTTAAAAAAAAAAGAAGAGTAGTTTCTAACTCATAAAGATATAACAAATTTAACTTGAATTAAATAAATATTAGGACTTTAAACTTTAAAGATTTACCTCAAAGGAGCTAAGTACATTGTCTACACAAAGCTTTTATAATTCAAATAAGTAATGCTCCATTGCTCCAAACCTTCACAAATCACAAAATAAAAATATTAAGATTATGGACCCACCTATAACTTATTATAAATGGAAGAGACAAATATTGAAGAAAGAAGACAAATAAAATGATTAAGAAGTGGTCCCAAATAACAATGAAAAATATTGTAAAATGGAGATGAAAGTTACATAAAGCTAAGGGATGAAAGTGAGTTCCTGATTGCTGGCTGCTGCGGCAGAGAGAATAAAGAGAATAGAAAGTTTAGGCCTGTTTGGTTGGTGTTTTTTTTTCAAAATTTTAAAAATTCAATTTAAAATCAACTTTATTTTTACACTTTTTAAAATTTATTTCACTTTACTTTCTCTCTCTAAAAAAACTTTTAAAATACTATAACTTTAAATCCAAAAATCAAAATTAGATAAAAAATATATATTTGAAACCTACTCGTCGAGATCTATAAAATAAGATCCATTGCGACTATTTTTTGAATTTTTTTTATGAGATTTTTTAGTTGATTGAAAAAAATTCAAACAAAAACCAAATTCATTTTTTAACATACTTCCAAATTCTACCAAACACCAAATTTTTAAAATTCAACTTAAAAACTCAACTCAAAACATCAACCAAACATCACCTTAGAGTTTTCTTTTTTTATATTCTTTGTTATTTAATGTGGGGTTAAGCAAGGCTTTATTTTTTTTAATATTAATATTGTAGCTCTGATCTTTTAATGTGGGTGTGGGGCTGTCAGGCCTGCTTGGTTGTCGATTGAGTGAAAAGCCGGCTGGGTGTCCAATCGGCAGAGATATTTTTTTTTGTTTAGTTAAAAATTATAAGATGCTATTTATATATTGGGCTGGGTTTGGGTGGGGGGGGGGGGGGGGGGGGAGCTGAGCATTGGTCTATATATATGTGTATGTGGTTTTTTTATATAACTAGTGGATATTTTTTTTTTATACTGGCTTGAGCCTAATGGGTTGGGGCCCAATTCCGCCCCTGGAGAGGGGGAACGAAACGAAACTAAGAGAAAGCGAAGGAGTGGGGTGGGCGGTTGATTTGTTTAGCTTATTAGGTTAGGTTTATGTTTAGGGTGCATTTGATTGCAAGCATATAATTTGCATAGAAAGAAAATATATTTCAGCCAATTGAATTGCTTAGAATTAAGTTGCATGAAAAATTCAATTAAATTTGTTTGATTGCCTTAATTTTCTACCCGAAAAATATTGATTGTATTGTGACATTTTTAATGTAAAAAAATTTTTTGATATTTTTTTTTACATAATTCTATAGTCATGATATATCTTGTTTAATTGATCTTGATTAGTAGATTTTAAATATTAAATTTTTATTAAATTTTGAATTTTTTATTTTAAGTTATAACATTTTTAATATAGAAAATTGGTGAAATTTTGTCTCGAAAAATGTGCAATTACCTGAAAAATAAATAAACCCCCCCACCCCAAAGAAAATGTTTTCCTTATTTTGGTGGAAAATGTGAGCATGTGAGCAAAAGTAGAAAAATATTTTCTCTAAAAAAAAAGCCAATCAAACATACTCTTAGTTAAAATAAGTATATATATTTAAAAAAAATTATATATATATACATATAAGTATAATCAGTCCGGTCCAATTTTTTTGAAATATTTATAATTTGGATCGAAGACCAAATTGGACCGTTATATTTACAAAAACCGAAAAAAACCCTATATTTTTATTTGGTCCAGTCAATTTATGCACACCCCTTGTGAGTACCATTGCTCTCAACCTTATCATTCAAGAGAAATACTATGCAAAAAATGTTCCAAAAATCGTAACCTAAATAAATTTGAATTAAATATCTATATATATAGGAGTTTAAGAGAGAAAATGATAGACACTGAAAGGGTGAAAATTACTTCGGGTTTGTGCTTTCAAGATTGACGAGTAGCATTACTCGTCATTAAATTAGAACAGTGCTACTCATTTTAAAAAAAATTCCCAAAATTCTAACATAAAGCAACTTTCAATCAATTTCTATCATTCATCATTTGCTTTCACCTTAAATTATAAAATGATAAAACATTGAACGGGTGAAAATTACTTCCGGAAGATTGACGAGTAGCATTACTCATTATTAAATTAGAATAGTGCTACTCATCTAGAAAAAAAATTCAAAAATTATATCATAAAGCAACTTTCAATCAATTTCTACCATTCATCACTTGCTTTCGCTAACTCCAAAACAAATGTATATAATACTAGTTCATCTAGACCATAACTTTTCACATTTCACCTTAAATTGTCGGATGCTGATGGGAGTTAAATGCATTCTCATATTAATTGATCACGAGTTCATATCACCTTTAAAACATTATTTTATAGTAACTTTAGACATGAGAACATAATTTAATAATTCGTGTACATATCGAAAACTTCATAAATTCTCCTTTATTTTCTAAAAATTATTTTATAGTAATTTTACCTGTTTTAATTGAATTTGCAATTGAATTTGTCCTCCTTTATTTTTTAACAATTTTATCAGCAAATATTGCTGGAAAGCTTTGAGTTACGATTATTTATACATTAAATTAAACAAGTATACAATTTTATCAGCGAATTTGTCCTAAAGGTCCACTCTATTGTTTTATTGTTTATCTAAAATCTACCGATTATTTATGAGATTGGTTCGTAAAATTCTCTCTTTCCTTTGGATATGAATTCTATTCTCAGTTTATCTAAAATCTACTAATTATACGGTTTCCTATAATCCTATTACATCTCTTCCCTTTTCCTTCTCTCGTTGAGCGTCGCGGTCCGTTTGGATCTCCGATAACCCTTCCCGTTATCACCCCCTCTTAGCAAATCCCCAATTGTTCTTCCTTCGAACCGCGCTTCCACAGTTATGTTATATTTCTTCTCCTCCTTCCAGCCCTAACCGTAACTCTCCTCCTTCCAGCCTTAACCCTAATCCTAACCCTAACCTTCCGAGCTTGAATGATTCGCTAACCCTCCTTTTCTCATTCTGTCTTTCATAAAAGATATAGGGAAGCATCTCAAAGAGATCACGAGTAACAAATATAAGTGTCTTACAATGAAAGATCGTGCATTCAAACTCAACGAGCTATAAGCGGAGGGGTGAGCATCTTTTCGTAATTGGGCGAGCGAAGCAGGTAAATACTGTTTTTCATCCCTCTTAGTGTGTTGCAAATTCTCAATTCATCAAGTTTCTTTATTTATTCCTATCTATGAAAGAATGTAAATCATGGGCAATCGACAATTTTTACCCCAAAGTTTAGGGTTAGTCGCTAATTAAACCCTGTTCTTTCAATTTTTCTAATGTCAATACCAATGTTTCATAATCGTTGCAATCCAACTCAATTGTACTCTTCTGTTAATATACAACTTACTAACGGTGGCTGACATGGCTGTTTGAGTTGGTGCTAACATGGATGTAGGAGCAAATGGGTGGGATATGCACAGTAAACAAGTAACAAATCCCTCACTTTACCAAAATCAATTTAGAAATTGGCGTTTTGATTCTTTAAGCTTGTGACAACAATAATGAACTGGGACGAAATTTCGCTAGTATTTCTTGGATTGGACCGACAAGTTTATAGGCCTAGTGATGGGTTATCTGTACAAAGGCTGGGATTGTTAAAGAAACTGCTTGTGAAAGCTCCGTTTTCGAATGGACCAGGGAGTTCTCCGGTGAGGCGACTGGAGGAGAGATTGATAGAAGTCCACCTTTGTAAGGACAGGTAAAAATCCGAGTCCGGCAGGATTGACTGAGATTTAAAGATGATAACCACTTCTAGGATAATATATTAAACGGAATTTGCCCGGAAAGTTGATTCCGATTGAGCAAAAGCGTCGCCAGAAATGGAAGAGAAGTGAGTTCTTGAGGAATTGTACCGGTGAACAAATTATTACTTGCTTTCAACTTCTTTAAATTGTTCCAAAACGACACACTAGTCGGAATCTCGCCGGAGAAATTGTTGTTACTGATTTCAATTAGGGATAAATTTGACGAAATTTTTTCCGGTAACTGACCAGAAAACAAATTATCTCTTAGCCTCAACATCATCATATTTGGAGATGTCCACAAACCATTGGTAATCCTGCTGGAAAACCGATTATTAAAAACCTGAAAAATCAACAAACTATTACAGTTCCCAAGTGATTTCGAAATTTCGACACTAAGATTGTTGCCAGACGCAATAGCACCTGCCAACACCCCATTTGCTCCTACATTCACGTCAGCCGCCGTTAGTTGTATATTAACAGAAGAGAAATGTTGAGTTGGATTGCAACGTTTATGAAACATTGGCGTTGACATTGAAAAAACTGAAATATCAGGATTTAAGTTGTAACCGACCCCAAACTTTAAAGTTAAAATTGTCGATTGCCTGTAAATCATTAAATACTAAAATAATTTTATAAATCTTATATAAATGTGACCACATTATGATAAATAATTATTTTAGTGGTTTGTTAAATTATTTAAAATAATCCAGTTATTATTGTCAATTTATTGTTTGCCCTTTTGTAATGATTCAGGGCCGGGGTATTGTTTGGATTTGGTTTTCTTCGTCTCCAAAAGTCGATACCACCACAAACCATAGTCCGTCCTAGTCATGAGAGCTGGTGGATACCTCGTTCGCAACCTACAAATTCGACCACTGATCAGTAGGGGAAGAGTGTTAAAGAAGGAGAAACAACAACAGTTTGTGTATCTAGTTTTCCGACAGCATCTGTGTCGGTTAAACCTCACACAACTATCCGATGGTTCAAAGATCCCGCCCTGTTTAGAAACCGTGATTTGGTTCCCGGGAAAATGCCTCCCAGTCGGTATCGGAGCTTTCTCTTATGGTTCTGGAATATATTTGATAGGAGGAGAGCGAATTTCACCTCCTATTTTGGCGCCCGAGCAGCGATTTATTCTTCCTAGACATTTGATGTGTTACAACCGCAACGTATATTTTTTTAACCCAAAGCCATCCAGCCGTTGTTCTTATGATATAGAACCTGTACTTAGTATGTGCCCGATGACTGGCGGCAAACCAGGTGCCAAAGCCGTCATCGTCGACGGCGAGTTGTATGTCTTCACGGCGGGCCAACATTGTTTTCCTGGAGTTGTCCCGACGCCAAGGTTCGAATCATATAATTTTCTTAAAAACTCGTGGAGAAAACTACCGGACCCCCCATTTTACGATGACTTGTCTCCTATCTCGTATGTCAACCTTTCGGTCATGGGACGGGAGATTTATGTCAACAGTGGCTCATATTATTTGGTTTTTGACCTCGACTCTGAGCAGTGGAGGGATGATTACGACTATATTCGACTCGAGCCATTCCCATTTGAGTTCGATGGTTCCATTGCCGAGGGTGATTATGGAATTTTTGTGGCCTATACGGTGGTCGGCTTGGTAGCTTATCGAGATTCGACGTTTACTTGTCCTCACCTTCTATTACCGCTGTCCTTGTTCCCATCTCCTCCTGATCCGATGAGAGAGACCTCTTTCATCCGGCATTTGGGTCGGAATGTGTTCTGTCACGTTTTGACAGTCGTTTTTGAGCGGGAAATCCACATAACAACTTTTGTTGTTAGAGGGATGCAGGACGATGACGATGACTTGTTACAGGCCAGTCTCCTCGGCCACCATGTGTACGACATGGATTTGGCTCTCGGCAAGGATAACTACCCGCCTAACGATGTTTTCACGATGTATGATCCTTTCCCCTTCCTCACATATCTTCATTTCATTGTTATGTTTGCGTGACCATTGTATTCTATAGGTTATATTTACATTGTTTGGTTTTACTATTTGCCCGAAAGTACATACCTTATTCATTTCTATATTTTCTTTCCCCCCCAGGTGCCACGAGGCATAAGGATGACCTGGTTCGATTATAGTCTATTGAAGCTTTCAATACAGGTTTCTTCTAATTCTTCTAATCTTGCAGACCCTGATTATAATGTGATGTTAGATCCTTAAACTTTATGCTTACATGAGGGAATCATTTGATTGCCCTTTATTTCTAAGAAATGTTTGAAGATTACAGAAAGAGGGAGCTAATTCTAGTACCGCATTTTAAACAGGGGCAAATTCTAATAATCCCTAACTAAAAATTGCAGTAATGTCTTTTGGCTCTTAAAAATTGATCCTACCAATTTAGTATAGATTCAACATTTACATATTTTAGCATACAGAAGGTTGATTGATAATATAAATTACACGATTAAGGGACGGTTAAAAAATAATTCCTTAGAAAGGGAAGAAGCAACAAAAGGTATCTATAGTGATTATGTGAGTACGCGACGTAGATCTTATTGCTTTAATATGAGAAACAAGTCTTCTATCAATTTGAATTTTATACAAGGGTAGATATGCATGAAGTATATAGACCGTAATGCTAAAGTCATGAACCAACTTTAAAATCCTTAAAAAAGACAAATCTTTAGGGCAAATTAACTTAGATATAGATCTAGCATTTATGTCTCTCTCTCCATCGTGTTGTGTTTTGTGTAGGAGGGCAAATGAGAGTATTGATCATATTTTGCTTCATCGTGAGTTTGTTAAGCATATTTGGCCGAAGGTGCTTACTTTGTTTGGTTTGGTGGGGTTTTTTCCTAAAGAAATGGAGCGATTTCCTGATTATAAAATGGTTCTTCAAGCAGAATAGTAAGAGGGTTAAGCAGTTGTGGCAATTTTCTATTTTGGCTATAGCGTGGTTGATTTGGGCAGAACATAACTGGAGAATATTTAAAGACAAAAATAGAGATCCATCGGAGATTTGTGAATTGTCTTGTTCACTTGTTGGGCAGTGGGCAAAAGCTTCGGGGATCTTTGATGCTTTGGATTACTTCCTGTTTGACTTGGATTGTGTTAGCGTTGTAGGGTGTTGATTTCTCATTTTATCGGGCCTAGGCTGTTACTTATGTTTTTTTGTTAAGGCTGTTAGAGTTTTCGGTGGATGCCTAATCCTTTGTTCTCTTTCTATCTTGTTGATTTAGTTGTATCTCTTTTTTATCGTATCAATAAAATTTCTATTTCAAGATCAGTAATTCTAAAAGAACACGCTAAATTGACACAATAATGTGTACCCTACCAAGGACACCACATCGGATGTGTCACTTCTGGTGTTACTTCTCTTGTGATCACTCTTCCAAACAAGATGAGATTTTGTTCGCTATATCTCTCCTCCCCAACCCTGCCTATTGCGCCAAGTTCACACACAGGAAAAATAGTATTATTCAGTGTGTACGGAATCTTCAATTCCATGGTTTGAAATTGGAATTTAAGGAAATTTTAATACAAAATCTAAACAAATGTGACCCTGAATTTTGATTCTATAATTTTGAAATTCTGAATTCCCAAACATGCTTTATTATTCACAATTAGAGTCTAGCTATATAGCTTATATATAGTCAATTATTCGTACTTGGTGGTGGTTTAAGTAGGACAGCCCCAAGACCAATCTCGGTGGGCATTTGGCTGCTGGGCTTATGGTAAATGATTACATCTTATTGCTCCTCACACAGCTTTGAGAATTCTGGCTCTTGTGAAAGACAGTTAAGCTGCCACTGAAACCTTTGGATTGGTGATAGAATTCTCTGTTTTGGTTCTGACCTCTTTCTCTTGGGAACTGGAGGGTTGGATGCCGTTGATTTGTTAGAGCCTGCAATTCAGGACCATTGAATCAGTGCAAGTAGAGTATATTATAGCTAATTTGGCGAGGTGATTAGCCAATTAGTTAATCTTATTAAGCAAAAGGTGTCAAAGATATAGGTGTGTTTGGTTAGTGTTATAAAGGAAAATTATGTGACTGTGTTTACAATTACACTATTTCCACTGTTTCATATAAATTAGGCGCAAAGAAAAAAAACTGAGTTAATATAAAACTCTGTAAACCTTACCAACTGGCTATAGTATCTTTACCCATTGAAATTAATATAGTGCATAAAATATGGGAAGCAACAAGCAGTAAGACTGTTAACAAGCAAAAAGGTATCTAACTGTTGTATTTGTTGTGCGAGAAACATTTTACCATTTGTACTTCCCATCTTGATGCAGTTTCGGGAGGATCCTGACCAAGATCTATTTTTTGCATCGTCTTTAGTGCAAGCTGAATATCTGCCCCTAATTGCTTGTTTAGGAATATATTCTTTAAGAGACCCTCTTATCCTCCACCTTGTTCCACATGCATTGCATAGCACTGGTTTTTCAGGCGGTCCACTTCTCCAAAGCGGAGTGTCTGTTTAAATTTGTTATTCATCATTATTCAAAACAAAAACCTAATATTTAGCTAAACCACAGCTGTCAATATATTTTGCTACTATGGGAAGTATAATAGGAATACACAAATTATTATGGTAAACTTGAGATATTATAGTCCAAGAAGAATATACTTCTTTTTGACTAATATAGAGACGGATTTCTTTTGGACTATATAAAACTATTGTTCTTCAGAGCCTTTGCCCCCTGTTTATAATGTGATGTTAGACCTTTCCCTGTTTTTGTAATCCTTAATACTTTATGCTTGCATGAGGGGGTATCTCAAAGGATTACATAAACGTAGTGGCCTTATCTAATTTTTCTTTTTAAGGAATCATTTGATTGCCCTCTATTTCTAGGAAATGTTTGAGGATTACGGAAAGAGGGAGCTAATTCTAGTACCGCATTATAAACAGGGGCAAATTCTAATAATCCCTAACTAAATATTGCAGTAATATCTTTTGGCTCTTAAAAATTCATCCTACGAATTTAGTATAGATTTGACATTTACATATTTTAGCATATAGAAGGTAGATTGATATATAAAATACATGATTAAGGGACGGTTAAAAAATAATTCTTAGGAAAGGGAAGAAATAACAAAAGGTATCTATGTGAATATGTGAGTACGTAACGTAGATTTTATTGCTTCAACTCAACCGTAAACTCAACCGTAACTCTTCTGATAAGAGAGTATGGGTGGGACATTTTTCGGGGGCATTCTCTTGCAAATCTTTCTTTGAAATCCTTCTGCAATCTCCTCACGCTCCATTGTTTCCACAATTCAGTTTCATTTGTAAAATTGGTGTCCCTTCCAAAATCAAAGTCTTTGCATGGCTTGCCTCTTCGGGGAAAGTGAATACTTGTGACATGATCCAAGCGAGGAGGCCGTTTGTGTACCTTTATCCTTGGTTGTGCATTTTGTGTAACCGGGCAATAGAAAACGTGGACCACATTCTGCTGCATTGCATGTTTGTTAATGATGTCTGGGTAAGGATTTTTGATATGTTCGGAGTGGTGGGTGCTTTTCTTAAGAATTGGGCTGAGTTTATACTCATCAAGTGGACTTTCAAGCATAATAGTTAGAAGTTGAAGTTAATATGGAGATTTGTAGTTCTGGCCTTGGCATGGTTGATTTGGATACAACGAAATAAAAGGACGTTTGAGGACATAAGCAACAACGCTAATGAAATCTGGGAGTATACACAGTTTCTGATTGGTTTATGGTCTAAACCTTCGAACATTTTTGATGATAAAGAACATTTTTTGTTTAGTTTGGATTGTGTTAGCTTTATGGATGGATATGTTGGTTAGAGTTTAGTTTTTTGTAACCTTTTCATAGGCAAAGGAATTATTTTCTTTTGTTGCTATCAGTTCCGGTGGATGTCTTAGCCACTGCTCATTAGCATTGTTTGTTTTGTAATTCCTTTAGCAGATCAATAAATTACAGAAATATTTAGTAATTTCATACAATATTTCATATAAATCATTTTTTGTGCGATGATATGAAGGCTTTCTTTAATCATTTATAGACTAGCTATTTCATTCAATTTACAAAAAAAAATAAAAAATGTTTTGGCTATTTTAGAAATTTTAGGTATAAGTCTACAACTTTTGCTCTCGTCAAAGTAGTTTAAATACTTATTGTGATATCTTTGAGTATTATATACTTCTACTTTGGGATTTAATCCCCATTAATATCGTCTATATACTAGCTATTTGCCATGTGTATTTGATCATTGTTACGAGTTTAGTAGGGCAGTGCTTTAGGTACGTGAAATTCAATTCAGGTATGGTGTTTCAAACACATAGACAATCTCTTGCGAAAGGGATGCAGTAATCATTAAATTATGAACTCGGCTATTAAATTGGATAAAAGCTTTGATTGAGAATTAGAAACCAATATTGATAACAATAAACTTAGAAAACAATAACGAAGCATGGTTTAGTGAGTATACTTCCGTTGAAACTCGACGCGATTTTTTTTCTGGGTGAACATAGTTTTCTACGTCAACAAAGTATTCTATACTTGTTTGGATGGTTCAGAAATGCTGACAATCAACTGCACCATTTTTAAGAGTGCAGTTGATTTGCATCATAATGTGGATGTAAACTGTCAACATATCGATTTTTCATTTACAGCACTAACCAAACACACTAAATTTTTTTATTTTTTTTGCAGACCAACCTCTCCTACACTATTTACATTTATCAAATTAAGTATTAAGTGTAAATTATTATTTTGTCACTCCTTTTACTCGGCTTGAACTAATCCAGTGGTCCTGATTTGCAGGCTCAGACCAATCAACAGTCTCCAACTCTCATGTTCCCAGAAGAAAGAGGTCAGCACCAAAGCAGATTATTTTATCACCCATACAAAGGTTCCAGTGGAAGCTTTACTGTCTGTTACAAGAACCAGAATTTTCAAAGCTGTGTGAGGAGGAAGAAGATGTGCTTGTTTATCACGACAATAGCAGCCAAATGCCTTCATCCACTAATGAGATTGGTCTTGGAGCTATGCTACTTAAACCACCAACAAGCCCAGATAATTGATTTTGATCTTTCTGTGTCTATTTAGTTATGAATGATAAAGTATGTTTGGGAATACTATTCAAGTTTTAGAATTGAAACTCAGGGTCATGTTTATATTTTGAACTAAACTTTCCTCTATCCAATTTCAAGGCATGAGATTGAAGATTCCAAATATAATGACTTTTTTTTTTTTCCTGTTTGTGAACTTGGTGCAAAAGGCAGGGATGAGGGGGTATATTATGGCATACAAAATCTCATCTTGTTTGGTAAGAGTAATCATAAGAGAAGTGACACCGAAAGTGACAATTCTGATGTCATGCCAACGAATTAGTTGGCATGGGGTAAACATCAGTGTTTCAATTTTGCCTGTTCCTATAGAATTACTGATCTTGCAAATATTCTTCTTGAACTGAACCTGCCACTCTGGATGATGACCTCTTGGTTTTGTATGGACGTGCGAATGTTAAAAACCTTGTTATGAATTAAATTATTAGAAATGGCAAACCCCAGAGTATTATAGTCAATTTACTGGATTTTGTATATAGTTCAAGTGTTTGCAAAATTTTGAGTATTTTACGAGTTATCATTTATGCTCTATTATATTAGATTCAGTGACTAATCACAGCACGTGATCACAAGAATAATCATGACAGCTCACCACTGCCAGGTGTCTAACATCTAGTCAGTCCCGAAGTGACACTTAACCTTTCATTTCAGTTCTGCTATCGGTACTCAGTGTGTATAGATAGTCCAAGAGGCAGGCCTTGCTTGCTAATTGACACCATTACTAGTGCAATTTGGATTCTTTGACCATTTGAAGAATTCCTGCTTCATTACATGTGTCAAAAAGTACTGTAAGATAGAAAGGCATAAACTTAATACAAGCTATTGAAAAGTTATTAATCTAGAACTTCGATGATTACTCAAGTTCTTGAAAAGCTCACTGCACACATCCAGATAAGAATGAAACCACAACAACGCAACTGGTTTTTTCATAAAGTGAGATTTCTTTCTTTTAGTATAGTGAGATTCCTGCTAAATTTCCCTTGCAACATCCATTGTCAGCACAAGAGAAAGGTACAAAGTAATTTCTGAATTGTGCTTTACAGTGTTAGTGGGAATAAATCCTACCTTTGCATATAAATTTGCTTCTTTATGTTCTTCCTTGTATGAGCGTCTTTGGAGATGAAAAAAGACCAACAGCAAGTTGGAAGAATAGATTTCTAAAATGTAAAGGCTAAATGATAAAAAAAAGAAGAGTAAAACGAACTTTATACTTTTTTACAATTTGGATAACATACTTTTTTTGATAAGAAATGAAAGATTTTATTGCTAGTCAAAGAAAGTTACATCAAAGAAAAAGCAATAAAGATAGCAGTGGATGAGAAAACCACTATAGAGATGCAACAACTCAACCCAAAACAGCAAAAACAAACCAATCAGTCCAAAAAACTACAACAATCCAACTCAAATAAAAGCCTATCAATACTATCAGATAAATTAGCTGCCCTAGCCCAAAGACCAATCATGATTTCAAGTGATCCCACAAGCTATATACCGATCTGTAACAATTTTCAAAATCTATTTTGTTTCTCTCTAGGCATATTGCCTATGCTGCTACCATCACTGTCACCTTCCATAGATTGCCAAGAAAATAAAATCCACCCATCTTTTGGGGGCAGCCCCTACCAACCCAAATGCCTTGTACAGCCGAGCCCAAATTCCCCATGCATACTTGCAATGAAGCAGAATGTAATCAATCCCCTCGAAACATTCTTTCCACAAAATACACCAAGACGGAGATAAATTCACATGGATGGCCTCCTCTCTTGAATAACATCACAAGGGTTCACTCTTCCTCTTAATACAAGCGAAGCAAAGACCTTAACTTTGGAAAGGACTTTTCTTTTCCAAATAAAGTTATACTGATGTGGAGTGATTAAGGGTGATGAATGAGATAGTTTTTCAAAAAAGGACTTACACGAGAATACACTAGAAATGTGAGTCAAACCTAACATGGAAACATACTCATCAACATCCCGATCAAGGAAAGACCTACAAAATGAAAGGTTCCACGAATATTCTAAATGGGATGACCAAGAGATTACCAAATGAATGGTAGCATTTTGATCACAAGAAATCCTATATAGTCTAGGGAAACTGATTTTGAGTAGGTTATCCCCTACCTATGAATCCTCCCAAAAGCGGATTTTCTCCCCATTTCCCACGACCAATTGAATATGTTGCTCAAAGTCACTCCAAACCCTTGAAATATACTTCTAAGGAGCACGAAGAGAGCCATTAATGTCATGTGAAGAGTCCCACCCATGCAGATGAGAGCCATACTTACTTGCTATAATCGCATGCCAAAGTTAATCACTTTCAAGTGGGAACTGCCAAAGCCATTTACCTAGCAATGCCTTATTCCTTTTAATTAAGTTTCCCACACCAAGCCCTCCATATATCTTAGATCTCGAAACAACATCCCAATTCATAAGATGATCTTTTTTACTTCTCCTCTTCCAAGGAAGTCCCTCATTAACTTTTCCAAATTTGATACTACTTTTTGGGGAATTTTAAAAATAGAAAGGTAGTAAATTAGAATACTCCCCAAAATCGATTGAAGCAAAGTTAATATCCCCCCCTTTGAGAGGCATCCTTTATTCCACCAATCCAATCTTTTTGAGACCCGTTCTATAACAGGGTTCCAAAACTCAATGCTATTGGGATTACCACCTAATGGTAAACCAAAATAGTGAAGAGGCCATTCCCTTATATCTGCACCCAAGTGTATTTGCAATTCCGAACAGCTGTGATGGAGCTAAGTTTAGCCTCACCACTATGCTTTTTCCCATGTTAATTTTTAGACCCAATACCAATAAGAATACCCTAAGCACCCCAGCCAAATTATCAACCACAAGACTATCATTTAGGATAAAGAAAATGCTATCATTGGCAAATTACAAATGAGAAACTTCAGTTTTATTACGCCCAATTTCAAAACCCCTAACGACATTCCTTTTACATGCTCTTTTCATTAATCTACTTAAAACATCCGCCACTAATATGCAAAGGAAAGGGAATAGTTGATCCCCTTGACGTAACCCCCTCGAAGCCCTAAAAAGCCCACTTGGTTTCCTGTTAATCATAACCGAGAAATTAACAGAACAGAGACACCCTATAATCCACTTTCTCCATCTCCCCCAAACCCTTTTTTTTTATCCAAAATGAAATTCAAAAAATCTCAATTAATGTGGTCATAAGCCTTTTCAAAGTCTATTTTGAACACCACACCCTCTCTCTTGTTTGCCCTATATTCCTCCATTACTTCATTGGCAATAAGCACTAAATCGAGTATTTGTCTCCCATGTACAAACGCTTCTTGAGATAAATCAATTGTTTCCCCCAAAACCCTTTTTAATCTCAAAGAAAATACTTTTGCCAATATCTTGTACAAGGAAATAACAAGGCTAATTGGTCTAAAATCCTTAATTGAGATTGAATTCAACTTTTTAGGAATAAAATAAATGAAAGTGGCATTAGTTTTAACATTTACCACACCATTCTCATAAAACTCTCGAAATATACCCATAATATCGCTTTTGATGACCTCCCATTCGGCTCGTAAATAAGCCATTGAAAAACCATCCGAACCGGGAGCCTTATCTCCATTACATAGGAATAAAGCTTCCTTTATCTCACTTTCCAGAAACAGACACACTAACATTTCCATACTTTGAGTTTGCACCCTCGCCCAATCAAGACCGTCAATCCCGAAGCTGCGACCCTCTACACCCTTATAGAGATTTTCAAAATAGTTTAGGATTTCTCTTTCTATCTCCTTTTCCTGTTTGAACTACCTCCCCACTCATATTTTTAAGTTTATTGATTATGTTATTTACTTTTCTACCACTCGTCACTCAATGGAATAACTTGGAATTATTATCCCACTCAATCACTCCTTTGACTTTGGCTTTTTGGTGCCAAGACACTTCCTTTTTAACTAGTAACTCCTCTAATTTTCTCCTCCAATGCACCTCTTTCTAACCTCCCATCCTCATTTAAGCATGAAGATGAATCAATTTTATCTAACTCCTTCTATACATCTCAAGATAGCGGATTTTTCAACTCTAATATCCCCAAACACCTCTTTGTTCCACTTTCTAACCTCTCTTTTCACATCCCCCAATTTCATCATGAACTTATAGCCCTTCCCACCGTTGATGCACACTTCGATTCCCTACCACTCTTTGAACTTCCCACAAAACTCCTTGTTTCTTAGCCATATTTTTTCAAAGCGGAAAGGCATTGGACCCCACTTGAAGCAATTGGTGTCGAGAATTATCGGACAATGATCCGAAGTTGCTCTAACCAGTGCCTCTTGCCTAACCAATTGAACCGAATCCCCCCACCCTAATGTAAAGAGAAATCTATCCAATCTAGAACAAGCCAACCTTTCCCTCATATTTGACCATGTAAAATTCCGAGTTATGCTGACTACGCTCAAAAAGTGCAAAGTATTACGCCCAAGTGTGAGTGGTCAAGTTATAATATATTTGAGAAGTCCAAGGTCGAACCACATGGAAGATAAAGAACCTATTTCTTCTAGTTATTTCTCTCGGGACAAGAAGGGAAAAGAAAAGAAAAGATAATTGAAATAGGGAATAAGAAAGGATAAATGAAATAAAATTAAACTAAAACTAAAGGCAAATATAGTCCTAGGGTGCAAAATTAAAGGAGAATCCACAAGCGCAAGTTTTCTACCTAAAAGGCTTCCTAAATATACTAGGGGAGCATGCAATTGAACTAAAAATAAATTAATTAATTAAAATATCGTACTAACCAAGCAAAACAGAATATTAAATGTACTTGAATCAACAAGAAACAAACGTTAGGGGTATTCGTAGTTAGGGAGTATGAAACTAGTCCAGTCAGGTAATCCAAATTTAAGTTTAAATAGGATTTTTCACTAAAGTTCAGCTCTTAAACCTTTCAACCATCCAATTGTACTTCTACTACAAGTATATCATAGCCCATGCGTGACAAAGACTATATATACTAGATTCGAGCAATATAATTCGATAAGTGAAACTTTTTGACTTTGAAAAGAGTGTAATTTAAAACCTAGTATTGCTAGTGCGTGGAAAAAATAATCCAAGTTGATTAAACTTTTCCAAAAATCAGTAGCTTAACACTCTCCTAAGGTTTGAATATGCTTGAACGTGATTCAAGTTAAATCTGTCTTAGAAAGAATGTTGAAAGTCAAAACTAGCACTTTCTCAACACTTATGTGAATAAATGCCAAAACAGTGCCAAATAATTCAATTCACTTAATAAACTAACCCAACTAATTAGAGGATAAATACTGTCCTCAAATCATCCACATTAGGGTTTTGGTGCAAAAATCCGTGAATTGATGTTTTACGGATTCTTAATTAAGTTGAATTTCTGAGCTAACTTATGGAAACAATGTTTCTTAGGCATGAAAAGATAAGACACTACTTATAGATTTAGTGTGTGATCTATAATCAATGTAAAAATCAGATTCAAACCTAAATTGAATTACATTTAAAGATTAAGTTCGCATCTTTCACTACGGACCCCTAACTAACGATTTAGCTAGACATATTCAAATTAAATAAGAAAATAAGGATATGAATCATGAAAAACAGTATGCACATACTTAAGAATATATAAAATCAAATTTTAAAACTTTTGGCTTTGCAATTACTCAATTTCGATTTAAAACGAAAATTTTATGCTTAAAACGGTAAATAAACTCAAAACGGACATAAACTGAAGAATTTCGACTAAAACCCTAATAATTCTGAAAAATCAGATTCGATATGATGAAAAATGAATCATATATGAATAGCATTGGAAAACGATAAACTATTTAAATATAGAACGAGAAACAAGCATAAATTGATAAAAAATCGAAAAAATCGATAAAACGGGTCTATAAACCCTAGTATCAGACCCTAAAACGTGGGTTTAGGGTTAATTTCATAATGTATACGAACCCTAATAAATAATCTATGAATATTTAAGCAAACAAACAATTAAAAGCAATTAAATCAAAGAAATTAAAAAATTAGGGTTTTCCTGGATGAAGAACAGTAATTGCAATTGAAACTTGATTGAATGATGAATTAAATCTTAATTACACCAATGTTCCAACCTTAATATGCTATAAAAAAACTAAACTAACAATTATTTTAAAGAAAGAAAAGAAAAATCACTCAAGTTTGATCGTTAGATGCAGCGCAAAAGCTCCGAAGAACGTTACGGTGCTCTCTACCTCTTTACTACTAAATTCTAAATTATTGTGTACCCTAAAATATGAAATATATGACCTTTTATATATTACACAAGTGTCTCAAGTCATGGTTTTAGTAATCCTTGAAGAAACGGGCCGAAAAATGGCTTAAAATTGAATTTGGGCCTAAAATTGGGCCCATTTTCTTTATGATGTCTTCTTCTTTTACTCATAACTTTCTGCTCCGAACTTCGATTGACGCACCGTTTTATCATAAGCGTAGGTAATTTAATTCTCTAAAACTTTTATTTTTGGAGATTTCTTTAAATTATCATTTTATAAAAAATTTGATCAATTACAACCTCGGGCTTATTACAACAGTTTTCGGTTTTGCTCGAAAACTTCCAGAATTGATTCGATTGAGCTTATTTTGAAGGAGTACCCTCCTTCCAAATAAATCTCCATCTATCATCCACAATATAATGAATTGAATCTATAATATATTTGAAAAAGGATTGGCATGAAAAAAAACCTGACGAATCCCTCAACCAAGTCCTATGATCATTAACCCCCCCTCCCCCCTTCCCCCTTCTCGAATTTGAATGTTATCTAATACGCACAAAAGGGAAGCGCATTCCAAAACCTCTAAATCATTCAAATTTCTACAAAACCTCAACCTCCAGGAAATTGAAGAAGATGAGTCCTAAGCAATCATATATTCAATAGCATTATAGTCTATATACTTCATGGATACCTACTCTAAAATTTTAATTGATATGGGACTTGTTTCTCACGGTAAAGCCAAAAAAGCTATGTCTCAAAATAGAGTAGTCATGTTGTTAGAATATGATTAAGATTTGCTAGCCATCAAAGTTGACTTATGTATATATTATAGATTTGCCAGCTATCTGTCAGAGATTTGTTATTTGACTTGTATAGATTTTTATATTTATAGTTTCCATTTTATTTCCCCTGTTCATACTTGAACACATCCCTATATATATAGGGCTTCTTGTAATATCAATACTATCAATCAATCAATAATACAATTTATCTCTTTCTCTAATTCTAACATGGTATCAGAGGATTAGGTTGTTGAACTTACCAACGATCTCCTCACCAGATTCTATTTCACTGCCGGTGACATTTTCGTCCCTTCTGTTTCCCTCACCCACCATCATCCACCACTTACTCCTTCACCTCATCACCACAGTTCAAATCACCATGCCTTAAATCATCATCATCCTCATTTTTCATTTGCCTTAATTCCTGCCATCATTGTCGCCACCATCATCCTCGTCAGATTAAACCTCCTCACGATCTCCCTCCTCTACTTCCTCAACCATCGTCGCTGCCTCCTCACGAGGACACACGATATCCCTTTTCTCCTCCTTCAATCACTATCGCCACCTCCTCAAGAGGTCGTCAATACTGGCAGCGACTCATCTGGAGTTGGACTTGTAATCGAAAAAAAAAAAGAAGAAAATAGAGGAGATTTCTTTAGAGAAATGAGTGCGAGTTGTTGAGAGAGCAAGGGAAAATTTCTCAAATTTTCTATATGTTTTATTGAGTGACAAAAAAAAAGTGATTCCCAAGGAAAATGTTCACACGACAACACCTTCCCAACATGCCATTTTAGTTTCTATATATATATACTCCTATATGGCCCATCTTCTTTTAACCCAACACTTTCACTTTCAATTCATTTACCCAACATTTGGTTTAAGTTCATAAGGTCATCCACCTCATTACATATTTTCCATTACCCCAATACCTTTCCCCACCTCATTTTTCCATTTACCCAATACTTTTCCCCACTTCACTTTTATATATTTCTTTTCTTTTCTCTTTTCCACCGAACTTTTACCAATCTCAAAAAAAAAAAAAAAGAAAGATTAATTCTTTTTGATATTTATCCATCTTGACCCCAATATTTATCATTATTTATCCATCTTGACCCCAGCCTTTTTCGTTATTTTGCTATTTCCCCTCATATTTTACTAATCATTTCCATATTTATACCAAAAGTTTATCTCCCAAGTTATTTTAAAGCAAAAAAAATATAGTCTCATTAACCCCTAACATAGTGCTTCCAATTCATCCCAAATCAAATCCAAATCTTTTGACTACCTATATAATCATCCCCTATTTTTTGTTAAAACAAGCTTTCACATTCCAGTTACGAATGGATCGACCTTCACCCAATTGCGCCTATTGCTATAGATCAAACCATGATCTTTTGAATTGTCGCCAAAGAACTTGCAAATATTGCCACAAGAAGGGACCCGGTCATTATCAAGATGATTGTGGCATGAATCCTCATAGATGCATTCAACAACATATACCATCATCTCAGCCAACCGATTCAGGAAACTCTGCCGCCTCTGTCTCTCGAGATGAGCTTTCTATGCTTCTTACACAGGTTTTATCCTCATCTCATTCTACTATGTCAGTAACTTCAGGTAATTCTTGGTTCTTTGACTCTGGCTGCTGCAATCATATGACCGCTGATTCTACTATATTCATGGACAAAACTTCTGTCTCACACTCATCTCCTATTAACACTGCTGATGGTTCTCATTTAAATGTCAACCATATAGGATCAGTTTCAACCTCAACCCTATCCCTCCCTGCAACATTTCATGTCCCAAAATTAACAATTAATCTTATCTCTGTTGGCCAATTATGTGAGCTTGGATTCGATGTAATATTCTCCTCTTCTGGTTGTCGTGTGCAGGATCCACAGACGGGGCAAGTTATTGGGATAGGCCGTAAGGTTGAACGCATGTTTGAACTTATCCATCTCCGTATCCCTCCAACTTCTAAGATTACATCGAACCTTTCTACTTCATCAGGTTCTACTGTAGCTTCCACTTCTCCCTCCAATTCTTCATTTTCACTATGGCATTCCCGCTTAGGACATGTGTTTGTTGACCGACTTCGGTCCTTAATGTCAACTGGTCAGTTAGGACCCGTTAAGTCTGAAACCATTTCTTGTTTGCCTCTTCAACTCGGAAAGCAACCAACATTACCAATTTTTAAAAGTACATCTATTTCCACTGCTCCTTTTGATCTTATTCATTCTGATGTTTGGGGCCCTTCTCCTCATAACACTATGGGTGGTTCCAAATATTTTGTTCTCTTTATTGATGACTACACTCGTTTTACCTGGATATATCTTATGAAAGCTCGCTCAGAATTACCCCAAATTTACTACAACTTTGCCCAAATGATTCAAACTCAATTCTCACGTTCTATCAAAGTTTTTCGTGCTGATAATGCTATGGAATATAAAGAAACAAATTTTCTTAAATTCCTTCGTGAACAAGGAACTATTTCTCAGTATTCATGTCCGGGTACATCTCAACAGAATGGTCGTGCTGAACGTAAACACATACACATCCTTGACATTGTTCGCACTCTTCTTATTTCAAGTGGGTGCCCTGAGCGTTTTTGGGGGGAAGCAGCACTTACAGCTGTTTATACAATTAACCGCATTCCGGTATCCAGTCTTCAAAACCAATCACCTTATGAAAGGTTATATGGCATTACTCCTGCCTATAGCCTCTTGAAGGTGTTTGGATGTGCTTGCTTTGTGTTGCTTCAACCACATGAACATTCTAAACTCGAACCACGATCTCGCCTTTGCTGTTTCTTGGGGTATGGGATCGAACACAAAGGGTATAGATGCTGGGATCCTGTGTCAAAACGCCTTCGTATTTCTCGCCATGTCATCTTCTGGGAGCACAAAATGTTCTCATCTCTTTTTAAATTTCACATTTTTGAGGATTCTCCTCTCCCTTTCTTCACTAGTTCATCATTCGATCCTTCATCGTCATCAGGTAATTCAGATATTTCGTCTTCTAATCTCCATATTAATGTCTCCTCTAATGCATCCACCACTGATTCTGATACACCACATGATCCACCACCATTCCAAACTTCATCTTCAAATGAGCTTCCAACAACGGATCATCCCACTGATGTTGTTACGCCTGTTGATCATGTCAGTCAAACAAATGTTCCACCACCTATACGGCAATCCACCAGGGTAAGAGAGCTCCCCCATCATCTTCGTGATTATCACTGTTACTCCACTATATTCTCTCATCATAAACCTTCCTCTTATAAAGAAGCCAGTACTAATCCATTGTGGCAGCAAGCTATGTCTGACGAATTACAGGCCTTGGAAAAAGCTAAAACTTGGGAATTAGTCACTCTTCCCCCAGGAAAGACAGCAGTTGGATGTAAATGGGTTTACAAAATCAAGACTAAATCTGATGGGTCTATTGATCGATATAAAGCTTGACTAGTCGCAAAGGGGTTTAATCAAAAATATGGCATCGATTATGAGGAAACATTTGCTCCTGTTGCTCGTTTAACCTCTATTAGAAGTCTTCTTGCTGTTGCCGCAACAAGAAAATGGGAACTTTTTCAGATGGATGTCAAAAATGCTTTCTTAAATGGTGATCTTTCTGAAGAAGTATACATGAAACCTCCTCAGGGGTATCCACATTCCACAGCTCAAGTTTGTAAGCTTCACCGAGCTTTATATGGTCTTAAACAAGCACCTCGTGCCTGGTTTGAAAAGTTCAGCTCTACTATTCAGAAATTGGGTTTCAATTCTAGTACGTATGACTATGGACTCTTCATTCGAAAAAGGGCTGAAGGCATCACTCTCCTGATTCTTTATGTGGATGACATGATTATCACTGGAAATGATACCACTGGTATTTTCGATCTGAAACAATCTCTCAACGATCATTTTGAGATGAAGGATTTAGGCCGACTAACTTATTTCTTGGGTCTCGAGGTTCTCTCTGATTCTGCAGGTTATTATCTTTCCCAAGAGAAATATGCTTCTGATATTATTACTCGTGCCGATCTTACAGACTGCAAAACAACTGCAACTCCGCTAGAAGCAAATCCCATGCTTACTCCTCTCGACGGAACACTTCTCAATGATGCTACTTTGTACCGACAAATTGTTGGGAGCTTGGTTTATCTCACCGTCACTCGTCCAGATATTGCATATGCTGTTCACATTGTTAGTCAGTTTATGTTAGCCCCTCGATCCACTCACTATGCAGCCGTTCTACGCATTCTTCGATATATTAAAGGGACTATGTTTCATGGTCTCCATTTTTCATCCACATCTTCTCTTTAGATCCAAGCATACTCTGATTCAGATTGGGCTGGTGATCCAACTAATCGCCGTTCTACTACAGGTTATTGCATTTTCTTGGAAGAATCACTTATATCTTGGCGCAGCAAGAAACAATCACTTGTTTCTCGCTCGAGTACAGAAGCAGAATACCGTGCTCTTACTGATACCACTCAGGAACTCATCTGGCTACGCTGGCTTCTCTCAGACATGGGAGTTCCCCAACATCTTCCAACTACCATTGGATGTGATAACCAAAGTGCTATTCAAATTACTTATAATGATGTCTTTCATGAACGAACCAAACATATCGAGATTGATTGCCACATTATTCGTCAACATGTAGCAAGTAATTCCATACGACTCGTCTTTATATCTTCCATTGATCAACCGGCTAACATCTTCACTAAAATCCTTTTGCCTAGCCGATTTCATGATTTGCGTTCCAAACTCAAGATGGTTTCTCATTTGCCACCTTAAGTTTGAGGGGGGATGTTAGAATATGATTAAGATTTGCTAGCCATCAAAGTTGACTTATGAATATATTATAGATTTGCTAGCTATCTGTCAGAGATTTGTTATTTGACTTGTATAGATTTTTATATTTATAGTTTCCATTTTATTTCCCTTGTTCATACTTGAATACATCCCTATATATATAGGGCTTCTTGTAATATCAATACTATCAATCAATCAATAATACAATTTATCTCTTTCTCTAATTCTAACACATGTAATCACATAAAGATGCTCTTTTGTCATTTCTTCCCCTTCTGAGGAATGTTTGTTACATTTTCCTTACTATTTTTGTGCTCTAAAATTGATGTTGAAAATATATTAAATTAGTAGGGTCGTTTTTCAAGAGCCATTGGATATAACTGCAATAGTTAGTTGGGGCTTATAAGACTTTGTCCTATTCATAATGTGGTACTAGTGTTAGCTCCCTATTTCCATAGTCTTTAGATTTTGCCTAGAAATAGAGGGCAAGTCAAATGATTAAGTCAAACAAAAATTAAACAGGACCCCTATACGTTTATATAGTCAAAGGCTGCAAAGAATACGAGATTTATATAGTCAAAAAAGAAATCCGTGCCAAGTTTGTAACTATTTCTATACTAATAAAAAATAAGTAGATTCTTCACTCCTAGGGGATCTAATATCTCAAGTTCACAACCGTAATCATTTGAGTATACCTATCCTATGTAGCAAAAAATATTGATGGCTGTGATTTTAACAAAATACCAAAAAAAAATAAAAATTCAATTTTGAATATGGATGGTTAACAAAGTGGAACAGACACTCCGCTTTGGAGAAGCGGACCGCCCGGGAAGCCTGTGCTGTGCAATGCATGTGGGTCAAGGTGGAGGATAAAAGGGTCGCTTAAGGAATACACTCCAAAAGGCAAAACATGTAATTAGCAGCAAAGTACCTCTTAGAAGGAAGCGAGCTATCCCCGGAAAAGTTGTGAGATACAGCCAACATTCAGCTTGCATCAAAGATGGTGCAAACATAGAACTTGGTCTCTTTCAGCAACTGCATTGAGATGGGAAGTATAAATGGTAAACAAATCTTACCCAACAAATACAACAATTGGATACTTTTTTGCTTATTACTAGTTATGCACTTATGCTGCTCGTTGCTTCTTATATATTCTGCAGTAGCTCATTTCTGCATAATTAACTTCAATATCTGAAGATACTATAGCCAGTTCGTAAGATTTGCGAATTTAGTATGGTACAGTTTTGAGTATGGGTGATTCAGTTCAGGCATGGACATGTATAGCATTATAGACGCATACTAATATGAAGTTGGCATTAATAATTCATTGAACAAGTGGCATCGCTATGGGCTTCAAATTGCAAATCGTTTAAGTAATGTGGCATGGAATACATTAAACTTAATTGGAAGGCATAATCCTTTGAGAAAAGTTATCATGTGCATCTTATTTTATGAAAGCTTTGGTTGTATTTGATTCTTATCATGCTTAATCTTTTCATTTATGTACAGGTGGTGGGACAGCTTGTCCCCCTTCACTTTGTACTTATATTTTGAGAATTTATAAAATTTTGTTTCCTATCAAAATAATAATAATAATAATAATAATAATAATTCATTGAACAAGTAGTTGTAGGCACGTCTATTCATCACAAGCGTGGTGCAGACAAAATCTCATATTTAATGCACTACAATCATGAATATGTCAAATAGGTTAGTTTAGGGATAAAAATAAAATTAGGTCAAAGAACAAGGTTCACTCATACAAGGGTTGTCCGTGTCAGAATTAGATATTTAATGTAGAAGTATATTCCTCCATAATGCATGGTAAAACTAGTCCTATATATGGTGTTTCAACTTTCAAACATGTAAACACCCTATTGTGAAAGGGATACAATAATTACTAAGTTATCTACTTGTCTATTAAATAGGATACAAGCTTTGTTCGAAAATTAGAAACCAGTTATTGCATATATAGACATATGCCCACACGTATAAGTGATCAAGCCAGTGTTTATTAACTTATAATTACTAGTCCCTAATCATTAATAACATTACTTTTGAAGTTCTTAATCAGAAAACCAACAGCAAGCATAGTTTACTGAGATTATGTCTGATTTGTCAAAAACTAAAAAGCAAAAATTATTTTCAATATGATTGCTGGGGATCAAACAGTTGTGTCTAATATTTGCTAGGGATCAAACAATGATTTTTTGTGGGATATTCGTCTTCGCAGAATCTCACTGTTGAAAAGGAAAATGAGTTTGTGGAGCTTTTGGGGTTAATTGGAAATTTTTATGTTTCCAGAGATGGGTGGGATGCTAGAGTGTGGGGAGATAAGTCTGGGAAATTCTCGACGAAGTAATACTTCGAGGTTATTACTCAATCCAATGAAGCAGGTAATTTTGAGCCACGCGACATGATTTGGAAGAATGGAGTTCCATCAAAAGTGAAAGTGCTGGCTTGGTTAGCAGCACTGAAGAGGGTTAATACGGTAGATTTGTTGCAGATCAGGAGGCCGTACCTACTTCGATCTCCGTTGTGGTGTGTTATGTGCAAGAGGAGTGGAGAAAGTTTAGACCATTTGCTATTGCATTGTTCTTTTGTGCACATTATTTGGTGTAATATTCGGAGAGAATTAGACTTGGTTTCGGCAAATCCAAGTTCGTGGTATAATCTGCTTGTTGAAAGGTGGTATTTTAAGGGAAATAAGAAGAGATCTAAAATTCTGTGGAGAAGTAGCTGTATGGAAGTTTTGTGGTGTGTGTGGAGAGAGAAATTCTAGAACCTTTGAAGACAAAGAGGAAAGTGAGGAGGAGATTTGGCATAGAGTTAAGGTTACGGCATCTATATGGGCTTCTTCCTCAAGTGTGTTCGGCAGTCTTTGTGTTTATGATTTAGCTACGGATTGGAAAGCAGCTCTGGTGTAGTGGATTGTAGTTTTTTAGCCCGGTCGTCTAGTTTCTGCTGTTGGTAGGATTCATAGGGTAGCTGATTTTTGTTGCTTGATCAGGACGTGGAAGTCTTGTTTGGTTAGGCAGTTAGATTTTATTTTTGTTTTTAAGGCTGGCTTTGGATCTCTCGTCTAATTGCAGCCTCTTTTTTTGCTTGTATTTGATTTTTCGTTTCAATATAAGCTTCATTTCTAATAAAAAAAAAAATTATTTTCAACGAACAGAGAATTCTATGTAAATGAACTATTCTATACTTGGTTGGTTCAGAAATGATTAAAATAAACTGCAATGTTTTTAATTGTGCAGTTGATTTGCATCATATATATTGTGGACGCATGTAAACTGCAAACATAAGTAACATATTTTTCATTTATAGCACTAACCAAATTACAATTTTTCCAATCTCTCCTACACCATGTTACCTAATTAAGCAGTCTACTGTAACTTATTCTTTTGTCATGCCTTGGTACAAGGACTGTATATCTCGGAGTCAGCTGCTTACTCAGCTTGTACTAATCCAACTGTCCTGATTTGTAGACTCAGACCAATCAGTCTCAAACCAAGTTCCCAAAAGAAAGAGGACGGCACTTCTATCACCAACCCAAGACTTTCAGTGGCAGCTTTACTGTCTATCACAAAAGCCACAATTTTCAAATTTGTGCTGCAAGGAGGAAGAAGACAATAAGCACATCAGCCAAATGCCCACTGAGATTGATCTTGGAGCTTTCCTACTTAGAGCACCAAGTCCAAATAATTAATCTAGACTCTAATTATGACTAATAAAGTGTGTTTGGGAATTGAAATTTCAAGTATAGAATTGAAATTTGGGGTCACATTTGTTTAGATTCTGAACTGAAATGTCCTCGAACTCCAATTTCAAAACATGGATTAGAAGATCCCAAACACCCCAACTTTTTTTTTCCCCTCTATGTGAACTTGGCACAAAAGGCAGGGTTGAGAGAGGTAAGATATGGCAAACAAGATCTCATGGGAATTGACAACAGCACAGCAGGGTTATGAAAATCCACACAAAATGACGGGGCGTATTGTATGTGCCAATTGCCATTATGCTTATTTTGATTTTTGTGTTTGGGATGCTAGCTACCAAGTGGGGAAATTATCTTGTTAGAAGTTGTTTGTGTTAGTTTTCTTTTTGGTGTTTGCTAGGGACATCTTCTCCCTTTTATTTGTATCTTTTTCAGTTGCAATAAAATTTCTGCATATTATCAAAAATGAAAAAAAAAAAAAAAAAAGAAAAAGAAAAAAGTAACATATCTGATGCAGTGCCCATGGATAAAATCAGCATGAGAATTGGACAATTGGTGGGGTACACATTACTGTCAATTTTCCGTGTTCCTATAGAATTACGGATCTTGAAAAGATTATTCTTCAAGCAAGCCTGCTACTTCAAATGATTACTAACCTCTTGTTTCTGTACAAATGTGTGCATGTTAAAAGCTTGATATGAATAGCATTGCCAGAAATGTCAAGCACTAGAGTATTTTAGTCATTTTAATGGATTTTGCATATATTGCAAGTGTTTCATCATTTTAAGTATTTTTCAAGTTATTGTTTGTACTCTATTATATTTAGGTGGACGCTATTGACACACACCAAATCACTCACTAACACTCCGTCTTATTTACTTGGCCCTTATGGACCGAGTATATATGCATATATTCGATGCTTAGGGACCGAATCATTTTTGGGTAAAAAAAATTACACCGGTTCGGCCCCTAATAACCGCGTATGTGCACATATACTCGGTCCTTAGGGGCCAAGCCAATGTGCAGATACTCGGTCCTTAAGGGCAGAGTTGGAGTGTTAGAGAGCCTTTTGGCATGTGTCAATAGTAGCCCCCTATATTTATTGGTACAATCTAGCGAAAACCTTATGCCTTGCGGATATGATATGCTATAGCATTAGCACATAAGTATTAGGTGCAGTGACTAAACAACAGCACATAATCTCAAGAGTTACTATGACAACTCAACACAGCCAGGTAACAACCATATAGTCAGATGGGCTCTCGGTGCTCTTATGTGTACTTTATTTTTTTGATACGCGTCATTGCGCGGCGATACTGGATACACCATGGTGTTCGAGCATGAAGGAAATGGCTCGAACTCATGACCTTGGGGTTGGAATCCAACCCCTTTACCACTTGGGAAGTACCCTGGGTGTTCTTGTGTGTATAGTCCTATGAGAAATCCAATGCTTGCTAATTGACACCAAAACTAATGAAATTGATTCTTGACCATTTAAAGAATTCCTACTTTAGAACAGGTGTTAAAAGAATTCTAAGCTAGAAAGTAATAAACATAATACAAGCCCTTGATAAGTCATTAATCTATAATTTCCATTATCACTTGAGGACTGCTTATGTAATCAATAAATATAATAGAGCATAGTTTAGTAGGTTTTTTTGCATAGAAGTAAATGATCAAAACGAGATGCATAATAAGCTACCTAGTCCTGCAATTATATTTCATTTGTGAAGAAAAAAACTAATGTTGTAACCACACACAAAAACTACCTACTCTAATTATTGTTCTTGGATAGATGGATTGGTGATATGGTTTTAAATGATCATTTCCCGGGACTATTCAGAGTAGTGCAGAATCCAAGGGCTATGGTTCTGATAATATCTCTTGGGAATCTACCCAATGTCATTGATGGAATGTGATGTTGCAAGGGAATGTTACTGAAGCAGAGGAGGAGTATAGGGAGGAGTATAGGGCTCTATTGGGAAGAATACATGGTGTTAAAATGTCCCGTGATGAGGAGGATAGTAGAGTTTGGAGAGGAGATATAAATGGAATGTTCTCGGTGAAGTCTTTTTTTAAAATTCTGACTAAATCTGATGCAGGTTCCCTCCTTATTCCAGAAGAAATGATTTAGAAATCAGGCATTCCTTCTAAGGTTCGTGTTCTGGCCTAGTTAGCATTATTAAGGAAAGTCAACACATCGGATTTAATTCAATTCAGAAGGCCTTTTATGCATCTATCTCCATTATGGTGTGTGTTTTGCAAGCGGGACAAAAAGAACATTGATCATTTTGTTGGTCGAAAAACAACCCTAGAGGGGGGTGAATAGGGTTTTAAAAACTAAATGTGGAATTAAAACGTTTTTTAAAATATTTAAGCAAAACAACTTAGCTAAGCAACAATATCAAGGAAATAATAAATTTCAAGTAATCAATCCCAAGATAAGCAAATAAGCAATCTCAAAATACAAGCAATAATATAGCAATAAAAAGAAAGCTTGAGTTAGAGAGATTGAACCAATTTAAAGTTCAAGACTTTTTGTCCTTACGGTTCGGTTTCTTCAACCATACATCTGCGCTCGGTTAGTTCCCCGAGAATTTCCACTATTCAATCTTCTTCGGGTGAAGATCAAACCTTAATACAAATGTTGTTATGCATGCAACACACAATGTAGTTATACACACTACACTTCTCACAAGATATGCTATCTTGCTCTACAAAGAAACAAACTCTCTTTTGAAATGAAGAATGAATTGTTTGTGGTGATACACATTAATACAATAACTCTCAAGTGTATTTGAAGATTACAAATGAAGCTCACACTAGAGTTATCAAGATTGATCAAAAATATATAGCTCAAAAGATGAAAAATTGATCAAAATGTGTTCTTGAATCTTTGTATATTTGAAATATATGAATAATAGAATATTAGAATGATTCAAGGTGTGTTAAAACATGTCTAAGACATCATATATATAGCTTGCAAAATCATATGGCCATTGGGGATGATTAAGAAAGGTTTTTGGTCAAAATTATACATTTTCAAACTTTCTAACAACTAGTTTTGACAAAACATTCAAATTTGTTTTGATAATTTCTTTCAATTAGACCGTTGGATCATGCTCAAATTTTAGTCAAAAGTTCCAAGAGATGTTTTCTAACTACTGTAAAAATTTCAAAATGATCGGAATTCGGGAAGGCCTCTATCTTACCGTTAGATCAAAACTGGGCTAAAATTGAGCGAATTTTAAATGTAAAATAAAAATATTTTTGCAATTTAACAATTTAGTTCCAAATAAAATTCTAATGATTTTTGAACCTCAAAGATATGTTTCTAAGAAACCTATTTTTATTAGAGCTTAAAATATGATCATTTAAAATTAATATGAATTTATTTTGAAACTCGGTCTTTGTAAAATGATGTTTTTCAAATAAATTCAATTTCAAGCTTGTTTGAATCAATCTTTTAAAAGATGCATAAATATGTTTGAGCTATAAGAATTTGATCAATAAAGTAACTTTACATAAATCTTAAACACTCACTCAATTTACTAAATTAACGAATCTTCGAATGCTTTGATTTGTTTCTTCGGATTGATCTTTATTTGAAGTTTTTTCCTTGAAGCTTTTCATATAGTCTTTTGATCATTTGTGCTTCTTGATTTGCATTGAGAGATTTGATCTTCCTTATCTTGTCCAATGATCGATTAGTGAAAGAGTAATCCTTGTCATGTTTTTCTTAAATTTTCTAAGTAAATGAATCGTATACTTATATCAAGAAACATGTTAAATTACACATGATTAATTTATTGTTATTATCAAAATAAGATTAAGACCTTAGGTCAACCTAATAACCTAGAAATACTACAATCAAGTCGCCCATTTGCAGTTATTATCAAACAGTTTTCTCTAATTCTTTTGTTACTTATGGTTTTCTGGCGTGCTTGGTTATGGATTCCTCATCCACTTCCAGCCCATTTCCTTGTATCTGATTTTGCCAATCAATATAGGCTCGAGTTACAGTTGCTAGTATCATTAAATGTTTTTATCAATAAAAGCAATTTGTTTTTGATCCAAAAAAATAAGAGAGAGTTGGGTTACAATAAGTCAATAATCATGATAGGGGAAAGAATTTATGTACCTCCTGAAAAGCTTTGAAAGGAAAAATTATAAAAGAGCTATCTAGAAATTAGGTAGAAGGTCTTACTACACATTAATTTTTACCAAAACTCCAATGAATAATATTTTTTTGAATGAAGGGCCTATTTTATTTTGGAAATTAGTGTAAGAGGCCTATTTTATTTTATATTTTAAATGAAGGTATTTGAATAAATTTAAATATCATTTAATTAATAAAAACATGTTATATATTACCTAAATTACCCCCTCTTTATGAAATTTGCACAAAAAATATGAATATTACAGTGAAATATGGACTGCAATATGAACTTTTCACTAGAAATATGGACTGCAAAGTTCACATTGCAGTAAAATATGGACTGCAAAGTTCATATTGCAGTAAAATATGGACTACAAAGTTCATATTGCAGTGAAATATATAGACTGTAAAGTTCATATTGCAATCCATATTTTAATGCATATTGGTATTTTTTAGTTTATTTTAAGGGTTGGGATGTCATTTTATAATGAAAAAAAAAATACGTGTCATATTATTAATAAAATAAAAAATAGGCCCTTTATTTACAAAAAAAATTATTCATTGGATTTAGTGTGAAAATCTTTCTCTAATAAGACCCTTTTTTTAATTGTCCCAAGAGCTATTATGTCAAATGAGTTAATGATTTTCCTTACTGAAATGCCTTTAATTATGAGAGATAATGACACATTTATTACTTAATCTTCTCTATACACATCCATATAATAAGAATGAAACCACAACAACGCAACTGATTTTATTAGGAAAGTAATTAATTAAATTTCCCTCAAAACGTTCGATGTCAGCACATTGAAAAGGTGCAAAGTAATTTCCTGAACAATTATATGTGTGTGTATATATATTTGTTGCATGATCTCTAGGGAAGTCGAGGTTTTTTTAGGTATAAAATAAGCTCATACATACATATTTTTGTATATTATCGCATGAACAAAGTTGATGGCCAAAGAAAATTTAAATGCATATAGAAGGTGACAAGATAGCCGTAAATGTTTGTGCTGGCATGCAAAATAATCTGCTATAATGATAAATATAACCTTGAAACAGAGTTGTGAAAGGAAAATATGAAAATGCATCACTCCTTTACATCAATAGAACAAAATCTAAATTGCATGTGGAGTAATTATGATTTTCCCTAATGTGGTTGCAAACTAGAACGATAGTGAGCAAAATTTAGGGTTCAGTGAACTTCCTTTTAAATGGAATATGAAGTTCACAATATAGAAAGATAAAAAAGTTGGGATTACGCAAATCATTAAGATGCTCGAGCACATTTATTAAGTAAACCATCACCAGTTTATTCTGTTCACAGGAACCAATTCAAAATTGTATGAACCCAACAACAAACAAGGATCAAGGGAGACACTTAGACCTCCCTAAATTTTTTTTTGAAAAGAAAAACAAGGACAAAAGCCAGGAGTCAACAGTTAAAGCAAATTAATTTCTTCTATTTTTTCTTCTTATTCTGAAGCCCATAAATTAAAATTAGCCCTACGTACTTACTTCCAAATATCATCTATAAATGTGTTTTGCCTCCAGAGTTTTATATTAGTGGTATTAGTAGGATTAAGCCCTACCTTTGCATAAAAAAAATTCTTCTCTGTGTTCTTCCTTGTATGAGCATCTTTAGAGATTAGAAAGGACCAGAAGCAAATTAATCGAATAGATTTCAGAAAGGTAACTATTTTGAGAAGCAAGTTTGTAGGGTTAACCCTACCTTTGCATAAAATTTGCTTCTTTGAACCCTCTTCTTTTTCCTTTTTCTTTCTCGGGATTACGATTATTTATTTATTTATTTCATTTTTGAGTTTATATCTTATCAGCACCTAATGGTTCTTGGATTTCTTTGCAGTAGGACTAAAATCTAAATTAGTCTTTTGAGCAGTTAAAAACTAATTCCGAAGTATTCAATTTCCATGGGAAAAGAAGGGCCTTGTTTTAATTGTAAGATTAAATGTGAGCGCTTTTTCTCTTGAAATTCATCTTCCCATTATAAAGCCCTCTTTCAATTCACTAACTTCTCTAATGTGTTCATGTATACAATGCACAACTTTGTAGATGATCTTGCTGTCAGCATGCTTAACATCACCAACACCAAATCTGACCAAACCCCCTCCCACTTCCACTTCCACACCACTCCACCCTCCTTCCTTCTTCACGTTTTCAACTCCCCTCATTTCACCTCTCAGCTTCGCCGAATCCTCCCACTTTCCAACACGCGCATATACATTTGACAACGCCACTCGCCAAATATCGCTGTTTGGTTCCAACCCAGAAAGCTCCTTTGCCGCTCTTTCCGCAATTTCAACATTGCCAAACAACCCACAAGCCCCCAAAAGAGCCCCCCACACATCTGGGCCCGGCCTAAAAGGCATTTTATCAATGAAATCCTGTGCCTCTTTAAGTCTACCTGACCTACCGAATAGATCCACTACGCAAGCAAAATGTTCCATACTTGGCTCAATGCCGTAGTCTATACTCATGATGTTGAAGATTTCAAAACCTTCTTTCACTAATCCGGCATGGGCACAAGCAGAAAGAATGTTAAGAAACGTAATATTGTTTGGTTGGTGAATTTTCGACCTCTTCAGCTCAGTGAAAGTATTTAAAGCAAGAATTCCGTTTCCATGGATTCCGTATGCAGCAATCATTGAGTTCCAAGAACCCAAATCTTTTTCTTTCATGTCCTCGAAGATCTTCTTTGCAAAATCCAATTTGCCCGACTTTGCATACAATTCAATAAGAGAATTTTGAATGAAAACGTCAGATTCCAAGCCTGTTCTGGCTGTGTAACCATGAATTACTTGACCCATTCGCAAGGATGCCAAATTCGAACAAGCTTGGATCGAAGAAAGCATTGTAATGAAATCTGGGAAAATGGTATTTCTTGGACCGTTGGTGTGGATCTCACTAAGCATATTTAGAGCTTCAATTTCTTGTTCGTTCTTTACAAGGCACTTAATCATGGTGTTCCAAGAGATTATGTCTTTAAACCTCATCGTATTAAAAAGTTGAAATGTGGCATTTTCCATTTCGTTTTCTGCATACATGTTTATCAAAGAATTTTCGACAATGGTGCAAGGAAAAAATCGATGTTTTATTAAATACCCATGAATCACTTCCCCCATCTTTAAAAACCCTTCTTTGCCACACCCATGAAGAAGGGCAGCCATGGTCTCATCGTTAAGATAAAAACCATCACCTAAAAAGCAAAAGTTGCAAAAGATTTTTACACCCTCTTCAAAGTAGCCGTTGGTCAAGTACATTTCAACAAGAGAATTCACTACAAGAGAGTTTCTTCGCCACTCGTTTTTCAAAATTAATCCATGAATCCATTGAAAAATACGCCAATCATTAATAGCAGAGCATGCTTGTAAGATACTCAAAATTGTTACCTCATTCGGCAAGACCCCATCTTCTTGCATTAGGAAGAACAATATCAGTGCCCTCTCCACCATTTTGCTGCACACACAACCCGAAATTACTGAAGTCCAAGCAACCACATCACTACTAGTGAATATCTCTAATAATTTTTCTGCTTCTTCCACCATCCCACATTTCGCATACGCATTTACCAAAGAATTCTGCAAGAATTTATCCATGATGAACCCACACTTTATGGTGAAACAATGTAGAAACCGAACCAATCCCCCATCACCCTTTTGCGCAGAAGCCCGTAAAATCACTGCAAGCGTGTACTCATTAGGCTGCATATCCTCCAACATCTCCCAAAACAACGAAATCGCCTCATCTATCAATCCCTTTTGGCAATAACCCGAAATCATCGATGTCCATGATACAACAGTTCTGGTAGGCATATCATCAAACACCTTAGCTGCATCCTCAAGTTGCCCACATTTCGCATAATTGTCCAGCAGTGAATTAGTGACAATGGTACTAGTGTCTAGGCCCAACTTTATAATTTTGGCATGAATGCAAGAAGTTAGTGATGGGTTGTGTTTGTAAATGCGTAATAGAGTTGTAATGTTGGTGAAAATATCTTCACATGGCAGTGAAGTGGGCAATTTTACAGTGGTTTTATTGGGTTTAGATTGTGAAGTTTGGTTCATGGGGTTTTGGATATTAAGGGAGGGGAGTGTGGTGAGAGGAGAGAGACGAGAAGAGTGCATTTCAATGGCGAGTTTACTTGATGAGAGACCAAATTGCAATATTTTTAGAACTATCAATTACGCTGAAATATTATATTATTGAAGATGTAAAAGTTAAATATAAACATTTAATTTTTAAATAACAAAATTATGAAGTATTCTAGTGAAAGAAAAACACAAATCGTAAATTTAAAGAATGTTTCATATTCAAGTCTTATGAACTAACTTTTTCTAAAAATAAATTCTAGTTAAGAGTGAATGAGGTTTGAGTCTATATCACCCCGCCCTCAAGTTCTTTCTTACAAATACATACTTTTGCTTTGATTCCGCCTAACTCTATCACCATCCTCTTCCTTTGAACTCTTTTTTTAAATTTTACTTTTGTTCTAAATTTGTCATACTTGCAACATCATCCTCCTAAGTAATTAATCAACCATCCTATCAAACTGTTACTAACGAGATTCGAACCGCCCACTCATGTAAAGAGTGAAAATTTATATCATTTGAATTAAAGAACACATTAAATTGCGTTATTTACCCATTGGGAAGTGACTATTCACACTCCATCAGTGGGAGTATCACCATTCTCAAAGTTTTTATTATTGTATTTACACCCCTATCACCACATTTTAATTGTGACATTGTTATTTTCAATTGTGAAGTGTTTCTAATATTTTTATTTAGAGTGATATTATTTATATCCCTTAAATCTGTCACAAACATTCTCTCTAAAATTTAATTAAAAACATATTTTAACACTTTCTTTATTTATCATAAACATTCTTTTCTAATGCATGATGTTAGGTGAGTACTTAGCGATACACTCTTCCCATTTTAGCTGAGTTTTAGCTGAGTTTATGTGAGTGCACTCACCTCTCATTAGGCGGGCTTTATTTAAAAAACACTACAGCACTCCATTGCCTGATATTAGGCAAATTCTTATTAACAAACTCTCCGTAAATAGGCCGAGTGTATGTGACTGCACTCACTTCTCATTAGGCGAGTTTTAGAAAAGTGTTGGATGATAATAAATTTATCTTTGGGAGGTATTTGTGATAAGAGAATATTTGTGATAAATATAAAGGTGTAAATAACACCGTCATTGCTCTTTATTTACATACTTTTTTATAACTAGTTTTTGTGCACGTGCGTTACACATGGTTTTAGTGCTTGACAAATGTTATTAAATTTATTAAGAAAATATATATAACTAAGAATTGAATAATTAGTATAAAATAAAAATAATAACAAATAAATGAAACATAGTAAGTGTAAAAGTCATTTAATTTTTTTTACCGACCTAAAAGCCTTCTAATTTTAATATGATCTAAGTTTGGGAAGTGTGTTATGATATTTTACATAAATCTTATATATAACATATAATTTAATACAAATTATAATTTGTTTAATTATTTTAGCCAAATACAATTGAGTTAAAATTTATCTGGAATACTAATACTAAGATAAAAATATATGGAGTTATACACTTAGGCCTCGTTTGATTCGGGTATTAAAAAGTGGGATTGGATTATTAATACCACTTTTTTTATAATACCTTGTTTGATTCGCGCAAATGTGATGGGGTTACTAATACCGGTACTAACTTAATACCACTCTTTGTGGTATAATTTAATACCATGGGGGGTGTGGTATTGTTTATCCAGGATTAAGAAAAATGAACCATATATTTTCGAAAATGCCATTACTACTATAATATTTTCAAAAATGCCACTACTACTACATTATTATTATTTTTATTTTTTTTCTAAAAAAATGTTAATTTTTTTAAAATTTTTTTTAAAAATTTTTAAAAAAAATTAAATTTTTTTTCTTTTTTAAATTTTAGTCCAAAATATAATCCCGTATACGAGTTACAGAATCAAACATAGTATTAACATCAACATGGGATATCCCAGTATTAATACTGCACGAATCAAACATGTTATTGGTATTAAATTTATACCAGGATTAATAGTCTAGTACTATTAATACTAGTATTATTAATCCCCCTGACCCTAATACCCGAATCAAACGAGGCCTTATAGTCTTATACTATTATATTTAATGTAAATCTAGCCTAAACTTTTTGTTTAATTATTTTAGCAAAATTGAGTAGCGTTTGAATTTATTTGGAATACTAATACTAATATAAAAATATAAAAAAAAATACTTGAGTTATTTATACTTTTATATATATTGTTATTATTGTTATTGTTATATGAAATTATATAGAAGTCTTATATATAATATGTAATTTAACACAAATTCTAACTTGTTCAATTATTTTAGCCAAATAGAGTAGAGTTTAAATTTATTTGGCATACTAATATGTACTAATATAAAGACTATTTTATTTAATGTAAATCTTAAAATCTTTTGTATAAAATTAGAGGGCATATTTGTCTTCGCAAAAAAAGGAAAAAACACTTAATATTATTCTTACTTTTAGGCTCCGTTTGATTGGAAAGATGGAAAATAAAATAAATTTAATTAGTTTGTATAAAAATATATAAAATAAGATGAGAGATGTTACTCATTTTATGAGTATATATCATCCATCTTTCAATATTTTTGGTGAAAAATTTTTACTCACCACCAAACAAAGAAAATTTTTTCATGGAAAAACTTAAAATTTAAGAGGATAACACATATATCATTTAACTTATTTTTCATCTTTTCACCAAAACTAACTTAATTAATTTTCATTTTTCACCTTGCAATCAAACGGAGCCTTATATATAGTATAGATTAGACTCATAATCATGTAACAAATTTAGTATTTTAAGCTGGACCGTTACTATACTTCTGTGATTATAATAAATAAATGTTAGCCGAATACACTTTTAAATCAGAATATAGGTGACTAAGGTGTTACACATTATATATATATATATAATCAATAATCTTCTTTGGAGGCTTCTCATACTCGAATAGGGGGGCAAACATCTCGTGACCCCACCTACCAAATCTACAAAAGCAAATCCTCAATTGTTATTCTTCCGCCTTGCTATTTTTAATTTTTTTCTCTCATTTTCACAGCCATTATTATTTTTAAATCAGGATTCTATTAACTAGAGATTAATTGGTCAATAGAAATATGCATGATTAATCGTATTTTATTTAGCTTAGGTTAGGCTAGTTTTTGGTCTACTGTAATTTCCTTTAAGATATTGTAATATTAAATTTGATGTACGTAGTAACCTAACATCAATATTTTCTCACAATAATCATAAGGGGCCTTTAGATAATGATATTAGGCCATCTCTAATGATATTTTTTTATCTATACAAATTTCTATGATAAAAATAAGAAATAGAAAAAATGTGATCCAATGAGATTTTCTATAAACATTTCTATGTGAAGTAGAAGGTGAGTCACATTGGTAATTTCTACCACCATTTCTACATGTAGAAATGATGATAGAAATTCCCTATATGATTTGGCACATTCTCATTGGATGTTATAAAATCCATTAATTCTCTCTCTTCTTAAAGAAGTGACAAGTAAAGAAGAAATGCAAAAATAGAAATCACTATTGAATACCATCTTTTCTATCATTTTCTACCAATGTAAATATATTGCCAATAGATATAAAAATATTGTAAAATAACAATGACACATAAGATAGAAATAGAAAAATAGAAAAATAGAAATTACCATAGTATCTTGTAAAATTATTTTAATAGCTTAAAATTATTTTTATAATATTTTATATGAATCTTTTATAATATATTTTTTTGAATAATGCTAATGTCATTACCAACTTTTATTATATTGTAAAAGGTGGTGGTCTATAAAAAACCTGATACGCATCTATGGGATAGGGTAAAATATTATTCTACACTAAACGCATACTATAATAATGTATTTTTTTTATGAGAGTACTACTATTAAAAGCAAAAATGATTTATACCAAAAAATTTGCCTAAAATTGTGGTATGTTTATTTTTGCATAAGTCATGACGATAGCATAACCTTTCGCACAGAGTATCGATCTCCTTTATCAGAGCTTTTGTGTTGGTCAAAAAAGATGGTTTTTATACACAAATTTGTTTTAACAGATGCCATTAATCCACAGCCACATGCACTACAAATAAGTTGGATATATTACCACTACAAAGGTGAACACATACAACAACTGGATTCGATAACCACATCCATGTGGATTGAATCTAGGATTACCCTATTATGAAGACTGAGAGGATGCCAACGGGCTTCCTTTTTATTAATACAAGCATTGTTTAGACAAACTAACGATTCCAGTACCGAGTTCATTCTCGAAAGATGTATTTTGACCATGTCAACTACGTGACGAGTCTTAATTTTTATTTTATTTTTTTGATACAAGCGGTACATGGATATACCTACTAGCAATAGCAGAGCTAGGAATCTAGCTTTTTTTTAGGGGGGGCGAAATTCAAAACACACAAAAACATATTTAAAGTCATAATAGCATTAATAATAATACTTCATACAACTCAAATAGCGAATGTGAACAATTACGATAAATTACAATAATACAACGCAAACATAATAGTATTAATAATAGTATGCAATTGATCAAGGAACACAACTAATATTATGCAAAGTAATTAAGAAATAAAATTATACCTAATGTTAAAAAGTAGATCTAAAAGATAATTTACCTCGATAGTGTTGGAAAAATTGGTAAAAATACTATTTTCTAGCTATTTTGAGAGTAATTTTTAGTGAGGCCTCACACTTGATTGTCTCTGTGAGGATATCGAAATCGTATATTTGTTTGCTCAAAATGCTCATGGGTTGAATGAGAACTTGTCACCCAAAGTGAGTTGCTTGAGATAAAAAATGAAATGAAAATGAGTAAGTCTCACATGGGAACTTTGTGAAAAATTGATGGGTTTATAAGCGCTTACCTCTTTAAAATTTGTTAATCGTTCAAGAAATATAAGGCACTCTCTCACGCTCGCAGGAGGAGTGCAAATCGCAACGAAACATGCAATTTTACCCGCACGTATAAATAATTAAACTTCAAAACCAAGTGGGGGCGCTTGCTCCCCCCTCCCTTCTCTCCCTCCCTTCATCCTAGAAAGAAAGTTCACTATTGTAATCAAATAAATCTCATAAATAGTAAACAAATTTTGTTCTCGATCAATAATTATATTCAAATTAGTGTATCCATTATTATATAAGGGTACATATATTGTCAAAGCAATTATATATATTTGCCAAGGCATAGTTCGGCTTTGAGAAGTTGTACTGCATATTTTTAATGTTGTAATTACTTCAGCAATAACTATAATTGCTTTGACAAGTGCCACCCTTATATAAAGCCGGAAGGCATTTCGCTGGTTATTGAAGGCGTGCCAAGTTTTTGGATTTCTAATTTTGCCTTTGTGAGTTTTCATTTCACAAAAAGAAATTGCACTATATAACGTAAGCAAGAGGATTCGAAGCGAGATAATAAGACTCTTGATCATTGTACTACTTAACATTTTTTTAACTTTTTCTTTAAACTAATTATATTCGAATAGCATGCGCATCACGTATGCATAAAAATCTAAACTATATGGAATAGGAACTAGATTCTTTATTAAAGTTAGAAAGAGACATCAGGGATGTACGGAGCTACCTTGTGAGTAGTGGGATCCATGGACCCTCCCTAGTTTTTAAAAGTGTATATATATAGGTATTTTTATTTATACCCACCAAATTATTCATTCACACTAGTATATAATCAACATGTTTTATGCTTCTCCTTTGTTTCCTTTACAATGCAAGGAACAATCTCCCAATTCCTAGTACCTGCAAGGCACATTGAAATTAGCCGCCAGGATTCTTGGATAACAATGAGACCGGCCTTCCTCGTTTCATGGGTAGCATGATGTACACCTTGTCTGTCTCTAGCTTCTTGTCCGCTGGCAATGGACACGGCCTTTTCCCATTCATAACCGATGACTGAATTCGACCACGACCCCCTGTGGATAATTTAACCAATGATAGATCTGTGATTTCATTGAGGGATGGACTTTAAGAAACAAAAAAATAGAGACAAAGTTTAAGAAAAAATTTGATAACAAAATTAATATTTTGTTTCTAATACGATCTTAAAAAAACTTTTACATAAAAGTAAAAGTAATCGAGCTTCTATTATGTATATATGTAACCCCTAACAAAAAATTTAGGCCTGCGCTAGACATTATATAACAAGGCAAAGATTGTAGGTTGTGGTGATTTGATTAAATATATATTAAGAAATGAATTAAATGCAATTTAGTTGTTAGTTTGGTGAGGGAATGCATTTGGAATGGGAATGGGATAGAGTGAGAGTGGGTTTGTGTGATTGGCCAACCCTTCATTTTCTTGTTAGAAATACAAGACTCCTCTAGGTGATTCATGTTCATCACAAGTGACCGATTTTAATAGATAGATGCAATTTATGAGTTATTTACTTATTTTGGCCATGTTTGATGGTGGAATGATCAATTTTCTAGTCTCAATATTGGTCTACTGTTCATCGGCAATTCTTACGACATTTGCCAAGGGCTAAGTTAGGTATTGTTTGGTTAAAAATAGAGGATTCTTCTTTCAAATATGTGAAATTAAAATGGGGTGAAAAGAATAATTCGGTGGGTATAAATAAGAATACCTATATCTAATTTAGAACCGACATTTCGTGATGACTTAGTTGCAAGGATAAAGCAATCTTTGCTTATAGTAACTTTGAAAAATAGCTAATATTGCAAAAGAGTAATGAAAGCAGAAAAGTCACCTGTCAAACATAGACAACTTCATATTAGTTAAATGCTTCTATCAATGGCATATCTGGGAAGTAAAAACGCCCACCCGAATCTAGAAAATCCCGGAATTGAGCTCATATAAGGGGGAGAGGATTCTTTGCTATTTGTAATTTTGTAGTAAAAAAGGAGAATTAGACCTCTCTTTTTTATTTAAAAAAAAAACTGGGTAGTAACAATTAGAGTAATACAAATTAATGTTAGTCAAGGGAGCGAAAAAGGGCAGGTAGAAGATGAGGAGATGAAGGAAGAATAGGGCTGAAGGGGAAGATGATGAAGAGTAAAGAGAAGAGAGGGCTTTTTGGCATATTTATATTAATGATTGCTCAGGCAAAGAAGTGGTGCTTTCACAATATCATTGCCCTAAGCATTTACCATGATTTATATTGAAGATGTATAAAGTCTACTTGTATAAAATGGGCAACTTACAAAAATGCTAAAACAATCATAACTTTCAATCTTTCATCAAGTCAACACCAAACGTCAAAAGATAGAAACTGAAATTGAAGTCTAAAAATAATGATTCTGGGTAAAGTTTCAACATCAAAATAAATAACATAAACTGTACAATTCACTAGACTAATATACAAATGAGTCCAACACAATTAGCGACATTATCACCAATTAAATGGAAAAGAAAAGAAAGGAAAGGAAAAGAAAATTACAGTAAAACTACCCACCAATCATTCTTCTTCCTCGTCATCTTCCCCATCATCTTCAGGCACTCCTATTTCCTCTCCAATACCTTCAAGCAACTGGTCCACATCTTCCCCCAATTCAGTCAACCTTGCACTCAGCTTCTCCACCTTGCTCTGTTCTTGACCCAAACACACAAGCAAGTCATTCAACTCCGCCTCGCTCTCCTTTTGCGCCTCTTCTCTCGCTCGTTCCTTAATCGCCTCCAGATCCGGAGCAGCCACCGGCCCACCACCGCTGCTGCTCTTTAGGGATTTGACTTCCTTGTCGAGTTGGAAATTTGATTGCTCGAGGCTGTTGTAAGCATCGGACAAGCTCTTGAGGTCGGATTCCATTTTCCCTGCTACGGTTCGGTAGAGTGAGGCCTCAGACTCGATTTTGGCTTTCTCCTTCTTAAGGATCTCTATTCGTTGGGTCGCCTCATGGAGATCTCTGCGGAGGGTTTCTACTTGAATTCTTTCTGAGGCTCCGCCGGATCTAGGTTCCACCTGGGCTGATCCGTCCCCGCCCATCTTGGCAAGGTCCTCGGCTAACGTTGAATTGCGATTAAGAAGATCCTGTACAAACGGAATTGGCAATGGGCAAACAGGTCTCTCACAAGTGGAATTTACCCAAAAGAGAGAACAAGATTTGTTCAAAATAACAAAATGCTGGCAATTATATAGAAATAACATAAGCGCAACACACACAGTGTCAATAAAACATACCTGTATCTCGGTACACTGTTTCTCCACAAATGATTTCAACCGCTTAATATATTCTCCATCACTTTCACCACCCTTCTGTTCCAATTCAGCTGGCACCACCGCCACCTTGCTCTTTGGATGACTATAAACATCTACGATACTTTCTCTAATATCTCCCTCCAAACGCTGAACAAGGTTGACAAACTGAGAATCAAACATCGAAGAAAGAATCGGATGGTCCTCGTTCTTCTGTTCCGACGGCTCATTCTCCACATCTTCATTCTCAGCCATACTAGCAGCCGTTGATCTTGTCAACGGTTTACGGGGCTCGGTTGGCTTTATCGAAGAGAAAATAAAGCTTTTCCGTAACTCGTCGAACTTCAAAAAGTATGAAGTGAGTCCGATTTTTTGGCTAATGGCATCAACTATGCTAGAAGCATCCTTTCCCTTATCAGTGACTTTATTGTAAATAACGCACTCTCCTAATAGTACTGCTGCTAGCCCCCTTATACACGCAGTTGTGGTTGTATCAGATACTAACTCAAAGAGATACGTTAGGTGGGGCCTTGAATCTAGGAAGGATTGGACAGCATTTGGGCAATTAGCGAGCCAAGTGACTAGTAGTTTGAGGATGATCGGTTGAACGTATAATTCTACCGATGTGCTTGATTTTCCGTCCTTGGCCTTCATTGAAGAAGCAAGGGCCAAATATTTTACCAGACGGTGTAATAAGGGCTCGGCGGATCCTAATGATGGTGTTGGTGCTTCAAGTTCAACTTTTAAAACCTGCATTAAATCCAACATTTTGACTTTAAAAAAAAAATTATTACCAGACACAAGAAAATATAATAATAATAGAAGATTGCATACCCGTTCCTTGCATTGGATATTATCCTTCAGCACATGAGATAGGACACTGGCAGCTCTGCAAGAAGTCTGCACTTCAAAATATTAGCTGGATGTAACAAATCACATAAATCCCCATAACTAAATGCTCTGCTTAACAAAAACTAGATCTAACTAGAAGTTGGGGCAAACTGGCAACTTGATGTTAGTGCAATATTATACCTGGCAATTCCTCACTAAATAAATTTTAAAACTCGTCAAGAACATGTGATGGTATTTGGTCCAGTAGTGATAACATGTGTTTTTCATATTTCAGATCATGGGTTCAAATCCTAGCTCAAGCACTCTTTTTATTTCTAAAGCATGAAGGGTAATATTTGTAATTTCAAGTGCATACCAAAAGTCCTCCTTTCACTGTTATATAGAAAAACCAGCGTTAGTTACACTTCCGTATCTTGTTTACATGGCACTATGCAATTCTTCCATCATCAATGGGCAATGTAATCAAGGGAGACACAGAGAGTGTTGAGCCCCAACAAAGTGGCTGCTCTTGAACTTAGACTAGAGATGCAGTGAACCCAAAATCTCCTAGTTTTTATCGTCTTGGAGAATTAAGAGAGAAACACAGAAGTATCACATTACCTCAAGATCACCATCATGTTCACTCAATGCAAGACCATGCAGCAACATGCTGCAAAGAGAAGTTTTTGAAAGATTTAAAAATAAGAACACAAAAGTACATTATGAGATTCATAAAAGTCCGAAAGGAAGTGCCCATTATTAAAATACAGGTCCAAAATAGTATTTTCCAAAAGAAAAAATGCAGTAGAGAAAATAAATAGAAACGAACCTTCCAAAAGACATGTTCACATCCTCCTCGAGGGGAGCATGAGTCATTGAGTGAGGCTGAGGGATTAATGTGGACGCTAACATTTTTTGACCATTCGGAGTTTTGCTGTTTCAAATGAGGTGGGTCAAACATGTTGAATACAATTTCAAGAAAATATTTAAGACAAAGAAGCAAGAGAGAGAAAATACATAATCAAGTATAGCTAATGCCGAATGACCTTATCAAATATTATAAGGCAGCATGGTGTGGGTCCCTCATGGTGCAACCTTTTTCTTTGTGAAAAACGAAAATACACATCTAAGGATCTGTTTGATTGAAAAAAAAAATAGGAAAATGATTTAAGTTCAATGAGAAGCTTGAAAAAATATACGAGTATTTTGGTGAGATTTTCTCCATATTTTACTCTTTTCTAATGGAAAGTTTTCTTCCAAATCGCCCGAAGAATTGGATTCCATGGAAAAATTAAAAAAGGAATAGAACAGACCAGATCACTCATCTCTATCCCCAACTTCTTATAAAAATTAGCGTTTTTAATCATTCTCCAACTTTTTATCAAACGCGCCCCAAAGGTCTAGGATTCTCTAGTACTTAATCAATGCTCACATTAGCACTATTCTGAAAAGTGAAAATACATCAATTTTCTCTCCAATACCCATTCTCACGGTCTCACCCTCTAATTCTCTCTTAATCTCTATAACAAGGAAGCTATAGATGTGGATCTAATTTTGATAGGACTTTGTAACAACATTTGAAGACCACTCTAAACATTACAAAATCAATACATATAGAGATGTGTATATAATTTAAGCAAAACTAATCCCATACATAAGATACTGACCTCACAAAAGCGCTTGAAAACGTAGTCAGCTGCCACAAACTCTTGTATGCTGGATGTCCGCAAGATGATCCGTAGGATAGAATTGAGAGCAGGCTCTACATGTGGCTCCTCTCCAAGAACTTTACTTGAAATGGCATCAAGATTCTTCGGATTTCCAGCAATTAGATCCCCAATGCAACGAAACGCCTGATATATATAGTCACAAAAGCTAATTTCTAAACATTTTATCCACTAACAAAACATATATATATACACTCTCTGTTCTCAAACATTGTCCACTTGACTCAGCACAAAACTTTAGACGAGCAACTTGAATGCTTTTGTTATACTTTTCAAGTACATATGTACATAGGGAAAGGATCTAAAGAGGACCAATTTTTTGGTCCTTAAATGTGGACCAACCATTTTGAGGGGGGAAATGGATGCATTTTTTGATGAAACTTAGTAGATCATCTCTACCAAATTTCGTCTAAAAATTCAACTGGGAAGTAGGCTAAACAAAAAAATTGATATATATGCGCATTTATGGCCGTTAAGGTTGAATTTTTCAATGAAATTTGGTGGAGATGATATATTAATCATGGAGATCATCTTCGCCAAGTTTCATAAAAAAAATCATCCGTTTAACCCCTCAAAATGGTTGGTCCGCTTTTACGGACCAAAAAATTGATCCTCTTTAGACCCTCTCTCTCTCTCTATATATATATATATGTACATACGTATATATGTTCATTTTTGTCCATTGAAATTTTAGATGATCACCTCACACCGACTTTCAGTTCGAATTTTTTGATGAAGTTTTGTTCAAATGATCTACTTACTCATCATATAGACCATCTCCACCAAGTTTCATGAAAAAATTCAACCGTTTACCCCTCGAAATGGAAGGTCCTCTTTTCCTTAAAAAGAGGACCATCTTTTTAGAGCGGGGCCCCTATACGTACATGTGTGTGTGTGTGTGTCTGGAGCAGGTCTTTGTTAAACTGGGGTGGGTGCGGGTTCCAGCTAAAACAAGGCACGTTCACAAATTAATGTGTTTGACCTGACCCGACCCGACCCAACCACAATATAACATTTTTTCCTTTAAATAACCTTATATTAGTCTAATTACAATGGACCAGTGTGTGTCAAGGTGTGGCAACCCATTGCCGTCCCCCACGCACCGCCTTCCCAAGAAAGAGGAAGTACGGGGGCCGGGGTGTGAAAGTAAGAATCATCCGACATAAAGCAACAAAAATAGTTATTCATACCGCGCAACGCACAGCAACAGGAGCCCATTGGCTTTCAACTCCCAACATCAATAGATGATCTAAAACTTTTCTCTACAAGCAATAAAATATAAAAGTGAGATGCTAATTAATGACAATATTCACAAATTCGTTTTACAGGTAAAAGTTTCAAAACAAACCTGAACCAAGACTGTTTTATTTTGCAGTTGATTAGTAGCATCTTTCCCAGGCTCAGCTTCCTGACCTCCCATCATCAGCAAACTAATGGTTTCTAACACACTGAGTAGATTTATTGTCTATTGGCATTGAGTTAGTTTCAAGGACAACCAAAAAATTACCAGCAAGACTTCTCATATAGAATTTATGAATTAAGAAAGCATATATATATTTAAACATACACCCGCACACAAAGATAGAACAGTAAAATAAATTAAGGCTGTTTTTACTTTGCCCCTTGCATGCAAGGGATATCTCAAACCCTTGCACGCAGGGGGTATCTCAAAGTATTATGTAAAATTGGGGGGGCAATGTCTAATATTTTTAACGTAATCCTTTTAATTAACCCCCATTTTTCATGTAATTCTTTGAGAAACCCCTGCATGCAGGGGCAAAGTCTAACGACTATGAAAATAGGGGGTAAAGTCTCAAAAGGTTTACAAAAAAAAAAAAAAAATTACCAAAAACATATCAACTCATAAAAATATAAGAATTAATAAGTAAAAATCTATATATGTTTGAAGCCTAACCTTCTGTTGGGTAAAGCTGTAGGTACTTCCCCGGAGTTTCAAAATTGATATCAAAGGATCAAAGCCCATTGTCTCCCTCAGTAAGACCTATACCGCGTCTACAAAGTGATAAGTAGTGGGGAAACAGCCATATTTGTGGGGTGCACTTGATAAAAAAGTTGGAAAATGGTTAAAAACACTACTAGTTTTTATGAGAAGTTGAAAAAAAAGAGATGAGTGATTTGGTGACATGTTAGATTACTTTTTCAGTTTTTTCCATAGAATTAAGAAGAAGAAAAAAAATCCATGAAAAAAGAAAAAGAAAAAATGGAGAACATCTCACAAATGACTCACCTTTTTTTCAATTTCTCATAGAACTTAATTGTTTTTCCAATCATTTCCAACTTTTCTATATGGACCCATAGAACATATCTATAATAATGAAGCCACAAACCTGATTTGATACATTTTTGCGGAGAAGATTGTTCAACAATTCAAGGCAGTCCTGTGCAGTTAACAAGAATATTATTAAGATTATACAATTTACTAATAAATTTTGCAGATTATACATCCAATTCTAACAAACGCGTAGGACTTGACAAAATAGAAGTAAATATGAGCAAAAAATCTTCAGAAATTAGAGAAGGAATCTTCCTATAATCATAGTCAAAAATGCTATGAAATTTTTTTGCCTATGGATAAATTGGGAAAAAATATTTAAACATCCTGTTCAGTCTAAATAAGCACCTCTAAATTCCATTATAAATAACATGCATTCCTACATTTGCACTGCATTCAATATTACACTTATAAAATGGCTCACCACAAACCATCTCCAATTAAATGAGAAGAGTTATATTACCATAGATAAGATTCTATAGTGCAGATAACAGTTCAAAAGCATACATTTTGGCAAAAGTACTTTACTGTGCATTAACTCAGCCTATACCAATATTTTTAGAGAGAGATCACAGTAGTTTCAAGTGTCAGACAGTAAAATACCTGAACAACAACGCCACCATCTGAGCCTCCTTCCTCTTTGATAATACTAAAAATCTTATCAAAAGCACCTTCAAAGACCACAATTTTTTGAATTTCCTAAAGATCATAGATCACAGTAGATTTATCAGGCAAAATAATTAAGCATTTGGGATTAGGTAAAAATCATTTTAAATATAATATATAAATACATAAAAAAGCTAACCTCAGCTTCACGGGTCAAGTAAGTGAGAAGCAACAACGCCTCATTCCGTATAACCTAGAAAATAACAACACATACTTTCTCACTATACAATAAAAACAGAGAAATGGCACACAACTAAAGGGTCAGTCCATACCTCACGATCCATTAGCATATCCATAAGCCGAGTTATACCACGAGGAATGGTGAGAATAGCCTCCTGTAACCTGAAGGGATCCAAAATTTTCACCCCACAATGGATACATACTAGAAAATTTTCAATTAAGAGGAAGAAGTTTTTTAACTTTGCCCCTTGTTCCTAATGCGAATTTAGAGTATTAGACTTGCCCCCTGTTTTCATAATCCTTAGATTTTGCCCCCTACAGGGAATCTCAAAGAATTACATGAAACCTGGGGGCAATGTCTAAAATTTTTAAAGTAATCCTTTGACTTAAATAACACCCACACCCCAAAAAAAAAAAAATGTAGTTGTTTGAGATCCCCTCATGTGCAATGAGAAAAGTCTAAGGATTATGAAAATAGGGGGTGAGTCTAATTTCGCATACAAAATGGGGGCAAAGTCAAAAAAAGCCAAAAAGGAAGAAAGCATCCATGGAAGAATACCTGTTTGGAGAATTTGTAAGAAGGGCTGTCAAAATTTGAAGGGTGTAATATCGTACATAGAAATCATCCTCCGACTACCAAGGGATAAAACGAGGAATTGTGAAGCCATATACAAAATCTCGAAACAAATTAAGTATCTAAGTTATCAGATGTGTTAAAATCAAGATACAGAATTCTCACCAACAGACTTAGAAGAAGAGAAATGCTATCTGCTTCTCTGGATAGCAAATCAGAATTCATTAAATCTGGTTGAACCTCATTTGCCGGCCCTTTTCCATGAGAAATCGGAGTTAAGGCACTCACAAGAGTTTCTAGGGCCCCACGAACCTTCAAGAAACCATTAGATGAACATACACATTTTAGCATTACGTGCGCAAAAAGGGCAGTATACATTAGCAGAAAATCATAACTAGACCATGGTAGTCAACAAGAAGGTTTCTTAAAGTGCAACAGACTAGAGAGTACGACCATTTGGTGAGTCAGCTGTCAGCAGAGAGAGAGAAGTCAACTAAGATTGTACCACTAACAAAAGTACGGCTAAAATAGAAAATACTAGATGAGTGGGGATGTGAGAGGGATATAATTCATCATGATTAGGCAATGGATGAACACATTAAGTAATTAATATTTCAATCATTCAATGTTTATAATTGCCAAAATAATATGTGGTGGATATTTGATAACTTTTTTGGAATTTTAGTTCCCAAGTGATTAAAATAATGATAATTTGTATATCTTCATTATTCAAATGTATTAGAATTCAACGTGACATTGAACATATCATTAGTAACACGTATCCTACCTTCTTACAGAAAATTTGTGTCAGCATATCCGTATCCCATATCCTTAGTAGTCCTTAGTAAAATGTGCTAAACTATGTACGAAAAATACCCCTTTAAGATTTATTCTTCACCAGAAAACTTCCCAATAAAAAAGGGTAAACACAACATGTTCTGTTTATTTTTACAAAACTTTCCATTTTCAAGCATATCTCCTTTTTAAATTCTTTTCTACCTCTTTACAAAAACAAAAAGTTAGAAACTAAGATCACAAAGTATAATAGAGATTAAAACGCAAAAAGGACGCCAAAATCAACTGAAGGTTGAGAAGCTTTCAAACCATTTCAACATCATCGCGCTCTTCCTTTAAGACACTCAAAAGTACCGGAAAGCCTGCAATAGAAGTAAATAAATTAGAAATATACATATATATGTATAAATATAAATATATATATATATATATGTATAAATATATACTCACCCATTGCCCCAAAAGCTAGCTGGGCAGCACGAGTTTCAGCTACAACAGATTGAAGTTCTGCTATAGCATTTCTTCTGTCCTCTGCTAGGACGCCATTACTAATTCGGTCGAGTAAGCGTTCAACATAGCTATTCATACAATGCATGAAGTGGACAAGTTACATTACTGAATCCAAATCTAGCAATAACAATACTATACATAAATCAATACACAGGGATTACACCATAATAGAGAAATGATACAACTTTTTGATAAAAATATATATGTGTATGTAATAATACATCAACGGAAGTTTTAACTTGATCTAAAAAATTGAATGAACTGCGGTCCAAAGAAAAATGTAAATAATATAAAGAAGGAAATACTATATAGGGAATCGTTACAAATTTTTTGCAAGTCTAACATATTCAATTCTTAATCCCAAAATCCAGGATCTTTATTCTTTTATATATTATCCACACCTCAGCAAGCACGCACACACAAACTTTTATACATGCATTACTCAACAGTCTAAAGCATTTAAGCAAACAAAAGCATAATTTTCCTAGAAGGCCAAAGACAATTTTGTTGATTCCAATGTACACAGTCTTACGTTTCCGCTTTTTATCAGCAATGCATTATTTTCTAACATTCATGTGAGGTGCACAAGAAGTTGCATCAAAGATAGCATTTCCCCAAACAAAAACCAGGTAACACCACCACTAAGAGAACACGGGGCGTATTGACCCAGCACCCAATTGCTACAAATAAGTGTAAGAGAAAATCTAATCATCAACCACTAAACCAATTTTTTACACGTAGAAATGATACATATAATTTTGATAATAGAGGTCCAGTAAAGAGATAGCAAGAGTGAACGCCCTTTGGTCCAAAATAGGTCACTTTGCTTATTCATCCCCAAACAATTAATTCCCAATGAGTAAAAACAAAGACTAATAACCAAATAGAAGACTTGAAAATGATCCAAGTAAAAATTGCAAGTAACATTAGAAGAAAAAATAATAACAGAACCATCAATATTACTTTCTAACCATTGATTTAAAACTAGGTTTGGGTTAAAACCACACTACCAACAAGACTCGCTAAAATGAAAAGCTTATGTCTTTTTCACTTCCCCATGTTTGTTGTGTAACAAACTGCTCCCAGTATTTGATAACTACAGAATTAAGACAAGTTAGTCAAATTCCTAAATAATGTAGATTGCAGCATTGTAGCATTGCATAAAAATATGAATTATACAAGACACAGATATAATTCTTCAACCACAACATTAATTTATGGAAACATATAAAAAAATAAGTTACCTATCCTCATTTGAGCCAGAATTTTCGTTTCCAAATACAAGTCCAACAACACCCTGCACAAAAACAAAAGCACAAAATAACAGAAATAACTTATCAATTAGATTAGCAAAGCCATAAAATATATATATATATACACACACACTAGACAATCTGATACTTGCCTTGTAACCAGAGACCAAATCCATTTCGCTAACACACAGGGGCACACCACTTGAATTCGATCAACCTCGAGTTATTATGAACAGCTCTACAATTAAATTACAGAGAAGAAAAGCTCAAACTCTCCCGATCAGAAACAAAATTATAATTTTGATCAAAATGATAAAAACCAAATTGATTTGATACAACTGATAGAATCGTATCGCCTACATACAAGTATTTAAACACAGGCACATTGACATAAACAGTACTAATATTTGAGTAGAAAACCTGGAATCGAAGAGAATTAAATAATCAAAGAAGAAAAAGAAACCCTAATTAACGAAATTTGTGTACGTACCAGAGAGGGGGGTCGGGTAAAAGGGTCAAAATACAGGCTATAAAGAACTGATTTTGTGCAATGGAGAGGCTGGACTACACGTGACATCCCATTCTGTTATACTCCGGGGTTACCCATTAACGCTATTTAATACTGAAACTAGGAGTTTTTGGGTTTCGATTGGGGTAGAGATTTAGATATTTTAAAAAAATTTAAATTTTATAATTTAATTTCGGTTCGATTCGATTCGATTTCGGTTTTTATACTTATGGAATTCAAATTCCCCCAATTTATTTGGTTTCAGTTTTGTTCAGTCTCATTCGAGTTTTTTTATATTACTAAAACTTTTGTTAAAAACTACACTAAAAAGAGGGATACAAGAAATTTGGTTTGAATCACATCCTAGACTCCTAGTAACCTTCCATATCATTCAAGTGTAATAATAAATAATGAAAAGGGAATATATTTCCATTTCTCAGTAGAAATTACATGAAAGAAAGAAGAAAGAAAAAAGATCTTTCTTCTATATGCGTCTCTTATTCAACATCAATAACATTCTGTAGTACATTCAACTTACATTACATATAATGAAAATATGATTGAGACCATAATTTTATATTGTAACCGACAAGCACCCATTGAACTTTCCAACCCATTGAACTGGGAAAGTTCAACAGGTATATTTCCATAAATTTACTTTCACAACAACTTTGTAATGAAAAGAAAACTAGTGACCTGTTAGCAGGAAATTAATTGCTTGTGTTGTGTTGTGTATTTGTGGGGAATACTTTTACTCAAATGAGTACTAAAACTCCAACTTTGATCTAGTATATGGTTGCGCAAGCCTCACTTGATGAAAACAAATATAAATAAATAAAGAGGCAATGGGTTTAAAAGGCTTATTCTATAATTAAAATCATAGAGAGTACACCTTTTTGTTGTAAAATAAGGACAATCAATATAATTATGACATGTGTCCATAATAAAATTAAGCCAAAATAAGAAATAACCCTTTTATGTTCACATAATTACAATCATGTCATTCTTCTTATAACTCCCACTTTTCTCACGCGATTTGCACTGCTCAATTTCCAATCCATCTCAATCATGTGCAATTTTCAGAAATACTTCAGTGCAAAATCATTTTTGCACTGAATCCGCATGTAATTCTCATAGATAATTCAGTGCAAAAACAATTTTGTATTAAATGCGAATGCAACTTGTCATAATGAATTCAGTGCAAAAATGATTTTGCACTAAATGCGAGTGCAACTTGTCAAAACGAATTCACTACAAAAATAATTTTGCACAAAATCGGCATGCAATTATCAGAAATAATTCAGTGCAAAAATAATTTTGTAGTAAATCTGCGTGCAATATTAAAAAAGTATTCACTGCAAAAACAGTTTTACAGTAAATCTGCAAGCCATTTTCAGAAGAATTCAGTGCAAAAACCCTTTTGCACTAAATCCGAATGCAATTTAGCATGGATAATTAAAGTCATTCGCATTCAAATAAACAACTTGCAAAGAATAGCAATATCTTGATATTATTTATTCCATAAAAATAGAAAAAAAACATCTTCATTCATATATCAAAATCAACATTGCATTCTTTTAAAATTAAAACCAAAGGAATTCAAAAAAAAATTCAAATACCATCACACCAAGAATTTTAATTCTAAAATATTCACTAAATATAACTATACTATGCTGCAGTAAAATCTAAACAATAGGTGCAGTGCATGTCTTGTTGTTGTGATATGTATAACGGTTACACCTTCCACACTTCTATTTCTTCTTTGTACTTGAACTGGTGCTCTCAATTCGATTCTTTTTAGGACGACTGGGTTGAGTTTTACAATCAGGAAGTAAAGTTTTTAATACATCCAAGACATTAGTAAAATGATTAAAAGTTGGCATCGGGTAAATTGCATGAGCATAAAAGCTCTGAAAGTTACACGTAAAGAAGCAAGGATTGCAATAGTCATAAACAACCTTTTTATCTGACAAAATACACAAAACGACATGTGAACATGGGAAGCCATCAATCTGCCATGAATTACAACTGCACTCCCATGTCAAAAGATTTACGCGATAAGACTTTTCCTCTATAATTTCAAAGACGAAATCAGATGATTAGACAATTTCCCATGTCGAATTCTTATTAACCTTCTCCTTCAACCATTTTTCAACCTCCCGACACAAGATAGTTTTTCAATTCCTCGACATTTCACGTCTATTCGACATTTTCTTAATTATTTTCACACGAATTTCATCTAGCATTGTTGTTATATGAAGATTCCATTCATTTGCAACCAACGAGTTATAACTGTCAGCCATATTAGAACATATAACACCATATCTTCTTCTCGAAAAAATGCATTAACCCAATGATCAAGTGGTGCGCCCCTAGAGAAATCTTCCGTAACATTTTCCGTAAGTGTCTTAAAGTCATTGTACGCATTTTAAAACTCGTTAAGCAAATGAACATATGCACAACTAATAAACAAATTCAAAACTAATTTATTTTTTTATATTTCGATGGAAAATAAGAACTAAAGTTACTCCTCAAATGCCAAAGGCAATAATCATGAAAACCATTATCGCCAAACGTTTTAGTTCTTCAACACTCATACCAAAAAACAATCGAATTCCAAAGGAACAACCATTATAATAAAATACGCCTATAATGCCTCTATCAAAATCCCTAAAAAATGAGACATGAAAACTTATAACCAATACATTGCATAAAAAACGTGTATTTCATTCATTCAAAAATGAAATCAATTATTTAAACTAACTAAAACCTACAATATAAGAATCAAGTGAAAAAATACAGCACTTAAAACATCTAAGATCAAAACTGGAAAATTGTAAATTCACTTTTGTAGTTTTTCTACACAAATGATAAAAGAAAAAAAGGAAAACAGAGCAAAGTGCAAAAATGCTACATTCAAAAATACTTAAATCAAAACTGGAAAACTGTAAATCAACTTTTACAATTTTTCTATGCAAATGAGGAAATAAAAGAAAAAATAAAGCAATAAATAGATTGATATACTAAATAACCTTTAAAAGTATGAACATTCAGCCATTATTTAATCAAATCCTCCAAATTATAAGTTAAAAACAACCAAAATAAAATAATATTTCTACAAGTTTTGCACAAATCATAAGATAGTTTTCTTCTATAATCTAAATATATCATCAAAACAGAAAAACTGCAAAAGCACTTTTGCAGTTTTTTTATAGTTGGGAAAAAAAAGGAAAACCGAGCAAAGCATGGTTTCATTGAAATCATGCTAAAATAACCTATAAAAATATGAACATTCAATCACTATTTCATTAAATCCTCCAAATATAAGATAGAATCAACCAAAATAAAGCAAAATCACATCTAAGAACATGAAGAAAAAACTATACTTAAATGCTTCAACATCTATGGAGCTAACAGATTTATTCTCATTTCCTTCGTTAATTATGTCAATCTAAGATGCTTACCTCTCTTCAATAGTAGTCGCTTATTGATCGTCGCCTCTCTCCCTGTTCTACGCCGTCCCTATTCTACGCGGGATATGAATTAAGAGTTGAAAGAGGGAATGGTAGTTTAGACATTTTAAAACTCTTAAATTATTTAATTTATAAAAGACAAAATACTTATAACTAACTTAAAAACCAAAATTGTCCTTATAACCAAAAATTAAAATGAAAAAATCCTTTATTTATTAAGTTAATATATGATATCTTTTTGGTATATAAAATTATGGAAGGAGTCTTCTAAACCCATTTTCTCATAAATAAATACATGAAAATAGATTTGGAAGCTAATATCTCATATACATAATAAATTATAAATTCTTTTTAGAACATCTTAAATCCATTTTAAGCTCTAAAATCCCCTTAAATGCATATATTCATAGTTACACACATACACATATATATACACACAGTTTCTTTAAATCTATTAAAGAAATTAAGCTTGCCTAAGAAACAGCATACATACACAGTTACACACACACACACACACACATATATATATATATGTACTAGGGATAACCCGTGCCAATGGCACTACGGCCTAACTCGTGTAATTATTCAATACTAAAATAAAAACTCGTTACGATAATGTAACGTAACAATGACATAAGAATTTTTGTTTTACAAAGGAAGAAAAAGAAAAAAAATTCCAATCAAGATGGCATATGGTAGGAGCACACTAACCAGAACTACACCAAAAATTACTTGAGCATCATCCAAGATCCTGCATATTACAATTGCATAGCTGGGAACAAAATATTAAAGCCAAAGAAAAATTATGAATTTTGTGTCAAAGCTACAATTTGTATTGAATTATACGAAACAAATGTAAATGCAAACTTGCCAAAAGGAAGAACAAAACAACCATGGGAAATGTAAATTACAGTCCAACTTATTATCTAAAACTATTATTTAATATCTTGAGGTAAAAATTTATTGTATTTTTAACCATATAAAATCAAAATAACCTCAAAAGCTAAAAAAACTGGATACAGGGATAAATAAAAAAATATTAAAGTAGTGAATCTCAATAATCAAAATATGATATAAGCAAAACAAAGTATAGTATTAAAATAAAATGAGGAGTATAAATAGAACAAAAGAACACAACTACATTTATTTAGGATATATTACAACCTTAAATTAAAAAAGAAGTCCTCTCTTGGAAGCTTGAAACTCAAGTACATGAAATGTGAAAAAGAACTTCAAAATATAAATTTTGTGGGAAGTAAATCAAATATAGGAAAAACTACTTTTTCACATATTACACTATTTCATAACTCGTGTTATTGTTAAGTACTGAAACAAAAATTTAAAAAGAAAAGAAAGACTAACTACAATGAAACTGGTAACATACAAAAGATATATAAACAGTGGTGCTCTGAAAAAAAAAAGGTGAGACTTCCTTGAACTATTGTAAAACTCATAATTATTTCTCCCTAAAAACTTCAAATCAATTAACATGGTTTTACCTATACAAATTTAGCATTATAAATAAAGTTAAGTAAGCATAATTGTGTATAAATATTAATATTAATTATAAATCCTTAAAACTAAAACAATCGATTGAAAGATGAAACTTCTTGTCAAGAAACTCCATTTTGCTGGTTTATTTCAAAGAAACCCACAATCTTAACAATTTTGTTTTTGAATCTAAAAAACAAAATTTGCTGGTCATTCTATTTAGAATTTGCTAGGTGAAAATAAACAAAATGGCATAAATGAGAATGTCCAAGAAGAGGAAAGATTAAATAAGGTGTATAAATAGAGATATACACGCAATAAAGCATGGACGCGATACGCATTTCGACATGACACACAACAAGCAATTTTTTCAAAATGTAAGACACGACACGGAAGGGGGACATGTTCTTAATTAATTAAATATATGCAATAAACATTATAAATATTTAAGAATTCAATCAAATGAAAATAGATTGCATTAATAGCCCAAAGTAGTTTAGTTGCCTCACCATCAATTGATGTTCCAGTGGAAGCAACATTAAAATAAACACTAGTAGGAGTAGGAGTAGCCATCTATATCAATTACCAAGTATTAAAACTAAATAATCTGTTTATAGAATTATAAGGAGCCACAGTCACTTATTACACAGATTTTACAGTCAACACTACTGTTTCTTTAATTCAATTTCGAAAATGATTAAATAAATCCAAGCTTTATCAATTATTTCTCACATATCTATATACATAATTCACATATCAATTATTTTGACATAGTAATGTTGAAATAAATCCAAGTCGTCTGATTAATTTTCGAAATAAATTAATTTCAAAAATGATTAGATGAATTAAGCTAGAAAGAGGACAGCAAGTTGACATAAAAAACAAAAGACATAGCAAGACAACAAGTCGACATAGCAAGAGAGACGGAGATATATAGAGAGAGTAGCGTACCTGTTGTAACGACCCGGTCCCACCTCAGTACGATATTATCCTCTCTGGGTAGTGTCCAGCAAAGCCTCAGCCCCGGAACATCTACCCTCACGGCTTTGTTTCTGGGAGCTCACGACCAGCTTCCCAGGGGGTCAGCCATCCTGGGATTACTCTGGTCCACTAGTCGCATAACTTCGAAGTTCTAATGGGATCCGAAGCAAGTGAGCCCCCAAAATGCCTTGTACTTAATTAGCGACCATTTCTTACTTATATGGGTCTCCAAGGATCCTCAATCTTTCGATGTGGGATGCCCCCTTTGAGCTACAATTCCCCCACCCAAGGGAGTACTCCTCGCTCCCAGGGCGTCACACCTGTGATAACTGAGAAGTCGTCGATGGATGAGATGGGGTTGGGGGTCGATGGCTGAGAGCTAAGAGCTGGGACTAGGACTAGGGTTTTGTTTTAATGGTGGTTGGGGAATGGAGCTAGGTTTTACGGGCTAAGAAATAAATGATATTTGTTGCGTTTGTTTTATTTTTAAATTGTATTATTATTATTTTTGTTGACCTTAAAGTCAATTAATCTTATTTTGATAATTACAATAAGTTAATAAAATGTTATTTAACTCGGTTGTTCCAATGATGATAGCCATTTTAACCGATATATCTTCCGACCAAGTATAACTTCAAACCGAAGCAATCAAAATATCACACAAGCTTTACAAACGCCTCTACTCACAAGAAATGAACTTAAGTGATATACATGTACTATACAAAGCCAAGAAAAGATCTAGATCATCAAGCAAGTGAAGATATGCACAAGAATGATCTCCACATGTTCTACAAGTTATCAAAACCAAGAAAGGATTAAGAATATCAAACAAGTGAAGATACGCACAAGAAAATCAAGCATCACGAAGACTCGAATTATCATTAAATTGAGTGAGTGCTTAGATTTTATGTAAAGTTACTTTATTGATCAAATCCCTATAGCTCAAACATATTGTTGCATCTTTTAAAAATTGATTCAAACTAGCTTGAAATTAAATTTATTTGAAAAACATTATTTTACAAAAACTGAGTTTCAAAATAAATTCATATTAATTTTAAATGATCATATTTTAAGTTCTAATAAAAATAGGTATCTTAGAAACATATTTTTGAAGTTCAAAAATCATTAGAATTTTATTTGGAACTAAATTATTAAATTGCAAAAATATTTTTATTTTACGTTTAAAATTTGCTCAATTTTTGTCCAGTTTTGATCTAACGGTAAGATGGAGGCCTTACCGACTCCGATCATTTTGAAATTTTTACAGTAGTTAGACAACATCTCCTGACAATTTTGACTAAAATTTGAACATGATCCAACGGTCAAATTGGGAGAAATTAACAAAACAAATTTGAATTTTTTGTCAAAACTAGCTGTTGAAAAATTTGAAAATGTATACCTTGGAGCCAAAACCTCTCTTAATCATCCCCAACGGCCATATGATTTTGCAAGCTATAAATATGAGGTCATAGACATGTTTTAACATACCTTAAATCATTCTAATACTCTATTATTCATATATTCAAATATACAAAGATTCAAAAACACATTTTGATCAATCTTTCATTTTTGAGCTATATACTTTGATCAATTTTGATATCTCTTAGTGTGAGCTTCATTTGTATCTTGTCATATACAAGAGAGATATTGTACATTGGTGTTTGTCACTAAAACTCATTTTGAATCATAATTGTGAGAGGTGTATCTCATAGATTAGCAAGAGGGATTTCTTGTGAAAGTATTGAAGGTGTTTTCAATACTTGTGAGAGTGTGTGATAAGAATACACTTGTAGATGTTTGATCTTCACCCGGAAGGAGATCGGTTATAGTGGAAATTCTCGGGGAACTAACCGAGCGCGGAGTAGGGGAACAAGCCGAACCGTGTGGACAAAAAATCTTTAACTTCGATCGGTTCAATCTTTCTATCTCTTGCTCTATTATATTGTGCTATTTATTCATTGTATTTGGAATTAACTTTGTTCTTGATTGCTTGATAAATATAGACATCAAATATTTTTAAATCATTTTTAAAAATTCGATTAAGTTTTTAAAAAACCCTATTCACCCCCCCTCTAGGGTATTTTCCGACCTACAATTTTCACCTTACATGTTTTTAGTTATTTATGATTTTGACCTCCTTTTACGTGTCCCCAGCATGTCCCAAGTATGTCGGTGTAAAAAAAATATAATAAACAATAGGACACTCTCCGACATGCGTGTCCCTCACGTTTCAGAGCGTGTTGGGGCGTGTTGGGTCTTCCGACACCTGTCGGGCAGGACACATGCCCTCCAAGAGAGTGTCCGTGCATTATAGGATACATGTTATATGCAATAGATATATGTAAAACTTATTTATGTGAGTCATATCATGTGAGATTGACAAATAGGGGGCAAGCATTTCATAAACTTACAGTATTGTATGTATATATGAGCTCTAAGCCTTTGTATTTTTTTCAAAATACCTGCGTAATTACACTAATAGGCCAAATTGCTGCTAGTGATCTATGGGGTTTATTGAGCTATCATATGACTCCAACGTGGGGAGCTTGAATCTTTCTGGGATGGGGCAGGTCTAAATGTGCCCCGCAAATGGGGACTCAGAGTTCTTTACTAGAACTGCTGCGGAGCTCTTTCCCGAATGGCCAGTGTCCTTCATCATGGCAGTTATTTGATCTCTCATTTTTGTTATGAGCCTTTTCTCAATCTTTTCGACAAAATCTTTGTTGGTTGGATAACCTGTCAAACACAGACCCACAAGGTTTAGTTTCTATTTCCTGGACGGGGGGGGGGGGAGAGGGGGCTGATTTTCTATGTTCACACTCTATCGTCGAGTGGTTCATTATGATCGTCTTTCTCGGACCACGTTAACTTGTGGGTCCCTCACAAGAAGTGGAGGAGCCTTGACAGAGGTTTCTTCATAGGAGTCATCATGCCCATCATTAGATCAGTCTACATCCGACATGCTGGTCCTGCTTTGGCTCCCCCTATGCCTCATGTGGCGATCCCCTAACTTATGGATGACCGGGACTCGTGTAGGGGCTGGATGAGCAGGTACGGGTGCAGAGACCGAATGTGACTCATCTTTGGAGCTCGGCGAATGAGTCTCTCTTTAAGTTATCAACCTGTCGATTCAGACTCGTAAGGCAGTCTGTTGAGCTATTACTGTCACCAAAGGGTCCTCTTAGGCGTTCCTTGATGAGGACATAGTGATTACGAATGGGTTTCTTAACTTCTGGGAAGTATGTGATTTTGAGAGACTGTTTTTCCCACAGACGGCGCCAAATTGTTGATGCGAAAATCTAAAGAATGTCTTTTCCCGATCACACAAGTCAAGTAAATGAGTAAATAGACGCGGTAATGATAATAGTGATAGACAAAATAAGAATCAAACGAAGATTTATAGAGGAGGTTCACTCCATATGAAAATATCGGATATTCCTTCTCTTGTGGAAAGAGCTAGAAGCTCGGGCTTTTTTGTATTACCAATAATTGATTTATATTACAAGCCAGCACTGCTCTTTTAACTATTATATTCCCACAATATTACAATGGATGAGTTCTAAGTCACTTAGAGCTGGACTCCCTTGAACTGGGAGCTCTATCGTGTAATTAGGAGTTCTATCTCTCACTTTTGGCTGTTAAACTATTGTTGTTTAGTTTTTCTTGGTTGGTTGAACTAGCTTGTTGAGGGAAGTAAACGCTTTCCATATATATTATAGAGGGGTGGCATGTTGAAGAGCTCTTAAAGCAGGTCTGAAGCCATACCCTAAACACCACCCCTTTTGAACTTGTTTCTCTATGAATTTTGGTACATTAAATGTAGTTGGTAAGAATTTAATGAAGTTGAGGGAGTTTCTGCAGCGTTGGTGGAGTTGGCAGCAGTCACCCATGCTGTCTGTCACCTGCTCTGACACGGCTATTTGTGAGAGAGTTCCAGAGCTCGTTGAAAGAGCTCTGGTCATCGAGTTTCATTATTTGTTGTTCGAAAATGATTCTTGGACTCATTGCATAGATACCCAAGTGCTCTGGAGTTCACGTGCTGCTTGAACAGAGCTCTTCCCATTCTTGCAGGCTAGGCAGCTAACGTGGACTACCACGTGTCCTTCCGTGGTGGGCGGAATAAAATGATTTAGTTATTCTCTCCATCAAACTTAATGTATAATAATAACTAATGGCGTATGGATATATGTCACTTTTAACTGAGGTTGAATTGGTTTAACATTGGTTTCACTAATATAATAACCAAATCAATCTAATGCTTGATCAGTTTTCTAAAACGCAAACCAATATAATCCGTTAATTTCTTCGAATTTGTTTACCTAAAGGTCTTAATCTTATTTTGATAATAAAAATAAATCAATCATGTGTAATTTAACATGTTTCTTGATATAAGTTTATAGTTTATTCACTTGAAAAATCAAGAAAAGCATGCCACATGATAAGGATAATTCATTCCATATTCGATCAAGTCAACATAGCATTGGAGAAATCAAGTATATCAATCTCATTACACATATGCTATCAATGCATTTTATGAAGTACAAAGATTAAAGAGTTATGCAAAAGCTTCAAATAAAAATCAAATTGAAAAAACAAATCAAAGTATTCAAAGATTCAATTATTCGACAATTGAGTGAGTACTTAAGATTTATGTAAAGTTTGTTGGTTGACCATTTTTATAGCTCAAACATGTTCTGCATCATTTAGAGATTGAATCAAACAAGCTTGCAATTGAATTTCTTTGAAAACATCATTCTTGCAAAAATCGATTTTGAAATAAATTCATATTAAATTCAAACGATTATATTTTGAGTTTTTTCGAAAATAGGTATCTTAAGAACATATTTTTGAGGTCCTCAAAGCATTATAATTGATTTTGGAGCTAAATTGCAAAAGTCTAAAAATTAGAATTTTGGCCTGATGGACAGAGCCCATCAGTCAACTGACGAGCTTTGCTCAGTGGTTGCTCAGTCGACTGATGCGCTTTGCTCAGTCGACTGATGCCTCATAATATAGTTGTTGGATTTCTGATTTTTTACCGTTTTTGATACCAAACCTCTCAATCGTCTATATCATCTTTAAGACTATATATTGGACATCTATGACACATTTTGATAAGCTTGAATCAATATAAAAACATATTCTTCATATATCTTCATCATTCATAGATTTAAGAACATATTTCGATCAATCATTCATTCATTGAGTTATAATCTTGATCAAACAAGACAACTCTAGTGTGAGCTTTAAATTATATTTATTAAACACTTGAGAGAGTTATTGTTTATTGGTGTGTATCACCAAACAATTAAGAATATTAATTTGTGAGAGGTTAATCTCATAGGATAACAAGAAGGTAAATTCTTGTTGAGTGTTATGAGAGGTAAATCTCACAAGTTAGCAAGAGTGTTTCTTGTGAGAGTATTGTTGTAGAGCAATACTTGTGGAGTGTAGTAAGACAACAACACTTGTAACGGTTTGATTTTCACCTGAAAAAAATCAATTTTAGTGAAAATTCTCGGGGTACTATCCGAGTGCGGACGTATTGTTTAGACAACCGAACCGCGAGAACAAAACGTCTTGGGTTTCAATCGATTTAATCTTTTTAACTCAAGCTATTTATTTTCTTGTTATATCATTGCTTGATCTTGGGTTTGTTTGATTGACTTGTTTGTTTTTCTTGATATATTTGTTTAGCTTAGTTGTATTACTTAAACATTTTTAGAATTTTTTTTAATTCCGTATTAAGTTTTAAGAACCTTATTCACTCCCCTCTAGAGTTGATTAATTTCCAATCAATAGAATCCAATAAAAATTTAATTAGATTGGATCGGTTGATTTGAACGAATTGGATTAAATCCTGCACAACCCTAATCAGTATCACAAAATTAGTCAACTACCCAACCATCACTAATAAGGTCTGGCTATTTTATTTGCATACACTTTACACTCTGTCTTATTTACTCGACCTTTAAAGACTCAGTATATGTGCACATACTCGATATTTAAAGACTAAGTCATTTTTAGTTAAAAAAAATTACATTAGTTCACCTCCTAATAACTGAATATATGCAACATACTCAACTCCTAAAAATCGAGTCAATATATACATATTCAATCTTTAAAAATCGAATTAACATTAAAAAAATGTTTTAATATATATCAATAGTAGTTTTTTTATTTTTGGTGTCGGTTGGAAAATCAAACTGCCACCAGCTTCTTATTATACACTCCACGTGCTTTAGAGCGCGTGGAGACAACTCTCTTCTCCAACCTTGTCATTGCTTCAGTTTCACACTCCCTCACCTCACTCAATACTCCTCCGTCAAATTCGGTGATCTCTTCTCTCTCTCTCGAGAATCCCTCCGCTTTCTCTCTCTTCCCATGGATTCCACAAGTCATCCACTTCTTTACTTCCCCATTTTAGTAGTTGTAGTAGCCCTATCAGCCATTGGATCAGCTAATGCCTCAATCCACATCTACGGCCGAGATCCATTCCGAGAAGTCGGCAATGCTCTACTTCTATCCGGCGGTAGTGAAGGCATTCTGGCTTCTCGCACCACTAGTCGTTCAATTCACTCCGCCGCCGATGACGGCCGTTCTTATATCCGGTACTCTCCCTCTCTCTCTATATATATACAGGAATGCATATATATATATATAAGTTGTGTATTGGTGAAATTGAACGGAATTTAGCCAGATCTAATAGTTATTTAGGGTCCGTTAGTTTCTTTAACCTACTGAACATGGATTACCGAACTCTGGCGGTTCTTTTGCTTGGATTTTTTCCTCCTTCGGTAAATCCAAAATGCTAATTTCAAATGAAAAATGTGAAACTTATCGTCTTATGATTCAGCCTCTTGAAATGAGCTTTAATATACTCCTAGTGCGAATTTATTAACTTCAAATTCTTACTATTATGCTTGAAATTCCACTTGATGAGCATAAACTCAGCCCAACTTTTAGGGAAAGCACCCACCAATCCAAACATATCAAAAATCCTCACCCACACATCATTAACAAAGATGCAATGCAGCAGAATGTTGGTCCACATTTTCTATTGCCCTTTTACACAAAATGCACCTTGAAGGAGAGAGGTACATGAACGGCCTTCTTGCTTGGATCATGTCACAAGTATTCGCTTTCCCCAAAGAGGCAAGCCATACAAAGACTTTGATTTTGGAAGGGACACCACTTTTCCAAATGAAACTGGATTGTGGAAACAAAGGAACCGGACGTGATTGCAAAAGGATTCAAAGAAAGATTTGCAAGAGTATTCCCCTTAATAATGACCCACCCATACTCTCTCATTGGAAGAATTACGGTTGAGTTGAATGCTATCAATAAAGTTCAACAATGAAATAAGTTCATTACACTCCCTATCACTAAAATTCCCTGAAAATTTTAAATCCCATGAATGATTGAGATGTGAGTGCCAAGAAACAACCGATTGAAAGCTTTAACATTGAATGCTTAGTTTTAATCCAGTTCATAAGTATTAAGAAATACCATTTTTACCTCTTAATATCGAATAGACTTCACAAACACCACCTTAGTTAGACTACTCTAGGTTGCTCAATTGTAGTCCTTTTGGTGACTTAAGCCAGTGTTGTGGAGATTTCATTTGTTAATTGTTATGAATCAACTCAACAGGTAGGCATGAGACTCAAAACCAATTAACAATGGTTGAACAGACCCTGGGTTTTTAGTTTAACTTGGATTCATAATGGAACTCGGGTGACTAGAAAATTGAAGTTGTTATCTTGTTTATAGTACTCCTCCACACCTTTCCGTTTGGTCCCACTAACACATTTCTAAAATCAGCCTATGAAATTTTACGATAGTTAATTAAGCTTAGATTTTGGCAATTGAGTGCATTGAACTCCTAATATGAAATGGAGGGAAAATATATTTTGTTTTTGAAACTAGGGTAGCTGGATTGAAATATGTTAGGCAGTTGTACTAGGCTTGGCTTAATCGGATGAAGATGAAAAAATTCGTAGTCCTTATTTCTTTTCCCTGTGCACATTTTTTCAGTGGTTAAACAAAGCTTTGAACACCATTGGATAAGCTAGATTTCACTCAGTTCTGGACAATTAGCATTTAACAATGTTTGGTATTTGGTATAAAATTATGTGCGTTGTGGAAGATTTTCATTACATCGGAGGTTGGTGTTTGAAAGTAAATGCGTTCATGAGTTGGCTCAATTTGATATGGAGATGTCCTTATAAAATAGGTATGTAGTTCATACATTCAATAAATGTTTGTTTTATTTGTTCAAATTCATGTCTCTTAATCTCATTGAAAATCAATAAAAGAACACATAAGAAGAATTGGATAGAGAAGAAAAAGCTTTGTTTCATGCAAATTCATGAGCTGGAGGGTGTTATAGGTCTAAGATGCAGTTTCTAGGTTATAAAGTATAATAAAATATTTGAATGAGACCAATTTTCATTGTTGATGTAAATTCAATCATCAAAGCCTGCAGTTCATGCACATTTTGTCCTTTTAAGATTGACTAATGCCAACAGTTCAGCTAAATTTGCCCTACTGTTTTATCCTTACCGTCTATCTAATAGCTAGTTACTGTGTTCTCATTTATTTCTGTTATTAGCTCTTATAGTTTATTGCTTTGGTGTTGCTGTACTATCCCTTTTGCACAAGTTCTATTCAAAATTGTCAATCCTGAGCACAAATTGGTTGCTAGTTTACTTGATAATATAATCTGTGGCAGAGCAGCTGAAGCTTGTAAGGGTATCTATATGACTATATCCATTTTTGTATTTGATTTTTGATGGTTTAACCAAATACAGATTTGACAATATCACATTCTGGAGGAGTAAAGCAGCAAAGATGGCACATAGCAGTGGGTTGATACAGGTTATAATTTTTGAGGCAGCTGATCGTGATAATATTGGCGGTTCACCTTATGGCGGGCAGAGGTCTATCTGTTGCACCCCTGACCTTGCTAAGCTAGAAGGTTGTAAACAAGGCGAAGTCATTAGAACGCCTTCTAAAATTGATACTAACTGGCCTATCGTCCTAAATGTACATTTTAGCGGGAATCATTTATCCACACACTTGAAAAACACAAATGTTTACATCAGGAAAACTGGAATGTACAACTTGTTCTTTATATCGTGTGATACAGAACTCAAGGGACTGACCATTAGTGGGAAGACTTTTTGGAAGAACCCCGATGGTTATTTACCCGGAAGAATGGCCCCTTTAATGAAGTTTTATGTGATCATGTCTCTTGCGTATGCATTTCTTAGTCTAATCTGGCTTTCTCAGTATGTGAGATTTTGGAAGGACGTATTGCAACTTCAGCACTGCATTACTACTGTTATTGCTCTTGGGTTATTCGAGATGACACTTTGGTATTTCGAATACGCACACTTTAACAAAACGGGAACAAGACCTGTTGGAATTACAGCTTTGGTTGTGACAGTTGGAGCCATAAGGAGAACTTTTGCACGCATTCTTATACTCTGCGTCTCAATGGGATTTGGTGTTGTACGTCCTACCCTTGGTGGTCTTACTACAAAGGTGCTGCTTGTTGGAATCACTTATTTCTTGGCATCAGAGTTGCTGAATATTACCGAGTATGTGGGAACAATAAATGACATAGCAGGAAGAGCAAGGGTCTTTTTGGTTTTTCCTGATGCATGTCTAGATGCATTTTTAATCTTGTGGATTTTCACTTCTCTTTCAAAGACACTAGAGCAGCTACAGGTACAAGCTTTCGCCTTTTCAGTTCAAATTTTTAATTTTAAGGGCCTTTTGACTTTGCCCTTTTTTCTTAATGCGAAATTAGAGTTCCCCCTATTTTCATAATCATTAGACTTTGCCTCTTGCATGTAGGGGTTTAACATTGCTGCAAACACACTGGGACCATGTTTTATTTTAGCTTTGCTTCTGACCAGATTCTAATTTTCTCTATATCCAGGCAAAGAGAAGTTCTGTTAAGTTGGATATTTATAGAAAGTTTTCAAATGCATTGGCAGTCGCAGTTATTGCTTCAGTTGCTTGGATAGGATATGAGGTATGTATTTAGCCAACGCGATATATTTCAGTTATTGTTTAGTTGCTTGGATAAATTTTGACGTATGTAATTTGCGAGAAGAATTTGTTTCATATTGTTGTAGCATAACCAATTTACCAATATGGTAAAACTTGATTGGCAATACCTCACACATAATGGCCATTATTGAATTTAACAGTTCTGCACTTCTTTTTTGATAAGAAACAAGATTTCATTAATAAAACAAAAAAGTACAAACTGAGAGGGGACAAGGAGTCCACCATCAAATCATATAACCCAAGAAACAGAAAATATATAAATTCTGTTTAGTCCACCATCAAAGCAGTACTTCACTACTCAACCTTCCTCAAGGTTGTGATTTGCCAAAGAAGTCACCAACTTCGTCTAGTGCCATTGTCCACATCAGTTTATAGATTACTCCATAACACTTTGCCGTTTCTTGATCTTTCACTTCATAAGAGTTATTTGATATTCCCTCCTCAGTGATTCTCTCACAAGAAAAAGCAGTCTAAATCTAACCCGTTCATGTCTGTAGGGGTGTGGTATTCTACTTCAAAAAAGGTTTTCTTCCATAGTTTCTCTAAAACTCTAACCTATCTGTCACAGTGTCCTAGTATGCTGACCAGGTAGCCTGGAAAAATTAAGAAATTTGATTCACATCATTATTTAATACTCCCTCCGTCTCAAATTAAGTGTCCAATTTTCTGTTATTTTGGTACATCTCAGATTACGAGGTCCCTTTCGAAAAATAGTTTGATATGTCAAAATGAACCTCTTAAATTTAAGTTGTCTTTTTTTTTTATTAGTATTATTAAAAAAAAGGGGGAGGTCTAAGTTAATAATGCCTAGTCAGGCTCTTTCCTTTTTAAAATTTAAATGAAGGGTAGCTACGAGAGAGTTCATAATATTTCTCAATAAGTTTGAGTTCAAGCATGGACTCTTATTTGAGATGGAGTACATATTTAAAAGATGTTTCCATTTCATCACTCACTAAACATATGGTATCATCATTACATTGATCAGAAACGGATCTCTTGGCATAATCAAATTTAGAGATGTCAATTTTGAGCTAATTGAGATCTAGAAATGTTTCCCCACTTCTTTGACTCTAGTTTTGATTTTACATGTTAAAATAATTAAACATATGCTGTGGGCATGCACTCGTTTGTAAAATGATTTTGGTCCTGCAGGTATACTTCAAAGCAACAGATCCCTTCAATGAGAGGTGGCAGGGTGCTTGGATCATTACTGCTTTTTGGGATATTCTTGCATTAGCATTGCTCTGTGTTATCTGCTATCTGTGGGCCCCATCACAAAGCTCTCAACGGTATGTTATAAACAATATATAGTCATAAGATTGTCTCTTATATTTCATCACGATCCTTAAAAGGACAACATGGAATGAAGATAGTATACTAGTTTTACTCTTGTTTTATGTTGAAATTAGTGTATTGAAAATAAAACATGAACTCTTGATTACTCCTCCGTCCTAACTGAAGAGTCCAAATGCCTTGATATTTAAAAAGTTGGAAAATCATTGAAAACAGAAAGCGCTACTAAATTCACGAGAAATTAGAAAAAAGAGACAAGGGTTTTTGTGAGATGTTCTGTTACCTTTTCAATTTTTCCATGGAATCCAATTCTTCGAGTGATGGATAAGAAATTTTTTCCATGAAAAGTAGAAAAAGATGGAAAACACTAGATCAATCATCCATTTTTCCAATTTCTTGTTAAACGTATTCGTTTTACCAATCATTTTCCAACTCTTTATCAGATGGACCCTAAATTTTTCTTATTGTCACCATTCCCGTAATCATTATAATTTGTACCCGTACTTGCTCAATGAATTGTCCCCTCCACTTCAGAAATTATGGCTTCCCCCTAGTCAAAATATCACAAAGTTTTGGTATGTCCATGTGACACTGTTCTAATTTCTAATCCATTTCCTTTGTTACCCGACCTTCAGTTCATTTTCATTTTAATTCGCGGTGAATTTGTGGCATTGCCCCTCATTTTTGAGTATAATATATTTCGCAGTTATGCGTATTCAGAAGAAAAGGGAGAAGAGTTTGAGGGCGAAGAGGATCAATTGCTGGGCAGTGGTACACCCAGAGGCGATATTGGTTTAGTGAAACAGGTGAGAAAGGAAAAGAATGTTAAAGGTACTACTCATGTTTTTGATCAAGAAGAAGAAGAAGAAGAAGAAGAAGATTCAGAGGAAGATAAGAGGGAATGATTTTGTTATACTTGCAAAACAACCTTCTTCTGTATAGATTGATTAGTGGAGTATATTACGAGAGAGAGGGGAAAGCATCTTTGGTTTCGTGTGATATATTTAGAATTTTTTTTTTATGGTATCATGTGTATGTAGATCATTTATTTTTTTTATATTTTTTTGTTCTTTTGTAATCGTATACTTTGAATGGGAGATGATGTTTATAAACTGGAGGCTGTTGAATTATTGTTTTTTAGTATTTATTTTTCTTTATATTCTCTCTCCCGCCTCCCACAGAAAAGAAAAATAAAATAAATGGATATCATTTAGATATGAATATATTGATATATAGCCTCCGTTTAGTTGGATAAATTGTCTAATTATAAAATTAGTTCATTTTCGAATAGTCAATTGTAAATTTGTGTATTTAAAATAATTCAATTCTAATTTATAGAGCATTGTAAATACTTAAATAAATTCAAAATGTTAGAATAAAAACAAGTTTTAAATTTTTATGTTTCAGAATTTTGTTCAGAGGTATAAACATTTAGATTCTCAAATATCGAGTTGTGAATTCCCTAATTCAAGAATTACACATGCAATTTTTGATTTACAATTGTTCAATTTTCACAATTATACATAGATAAATACTTAGACATAATAATATGCTAAACAACATGCAACATAAACTTAATTTTGTAAGATACCATAAAAAATTATAATCCGAAAATCTACTACAAAGTTAGCATTGCACTCCGTTTAAAATTTAGCTAAAGATAGGTCCTTAATTTACAAAAGTATTATTCTCCCAAAATAATTCTCAGACAAAGCTCATTTATAATATCCCGTTGTTATTATAAAGTTGTTTAACCAAGTATAATCAATTCGACAACTTTTTAACGTTTTCACTAAAGTATTGGCAGGCAAACGGTATAGGAACATTCACTTTTTAATTAGAGCACATCATATTAGGTAAAAAAATAATTTTTACCGTCTTCTTTTTTATTAGTAGGGGCACACCATTTATTCAAAATAACTCTGGCTAATTATATATATATATATTGTGTATACATCTTTTCCTTATGATTGCTTCCTTTTCTCCATCACTTTTGCTTTTCCCCTTCTCCATCTTGTAGCTCCCGGGTTGCAACAAAGAATCAAAATTATTGTAGGCTTCATGCATATATTTTCTGTCTTGTTTCTTGCTAGTGATGTGTACTTTTTCTGCGCCACTAAATTAATATTTGTATTGAGATTCTATATTATATTTTGTTAAGGAAATGGATTGTATTAAATTTAGAATTGCTAATGTATTTGTATTAAGATTTTGCAGTGTGATTTTGGACATGTTAGATTTGTAATAAATAAAAAAATTTAAAACATGATTAATAATTTATCTATATAGAATTATTATTTTAGGAAATGATATACTATTTTTATTATTGTATAAATTCAACTCTTTATAGTTTATATGCACAATGACCTACGTCAAAACATAAAAAGGAATTTTTTTTTTGTAGGAATGTATGATTTCAAAATAATATAGAACAATAAAACTTTTACAAATATAGAAAAACGTCCATAAATCTTCTAATTAGATAATTAGTTGAGGTGCCCTTGCTAAATAAAATAAAGTAGTAAAAGTTTATCTTTTTACCTAATTAGATAATTAAAGGATGTGCTATACCATTAATCAAACTATTTTTCCTTAATAAGAAGAGAGGGGCTGCTCCTCTCGGGGATCTACTATGTTTCAACCGCGAGGTGTATCGCATTGACTCGTCTAGCGTTGATTTTTGTCCTGAGTTTGTACCTAATTAATATTCACTCCATGACCGGCGGCAAACCTGGTGCCAAAGCCTACGTCTTCACGAGTGGCAACATTGTTTTCGAGAAGTTGTCCCGACATTAGGGGTATAAATAGATATTCAAAAATTCGAATCCATATTCAAAAATTCGAATCCATTCTAAATTTGAATCCGTATTTTGTGGACATTTATCGAAGATTTGAATAGTGTTTATAAATATTTGAGAAAACGGGTAGAGATATGGATAATAATAGTATTCGACCTAAATAATCCATATCTAATATGGATTATCCATATTTACATATATCCAATTTATCGGATCCGCTATAATTTAGTATTTATATTTATATATATATCTTAATCGAACATGATTTAATTTGGTTTACACGAGCTGGTCCAATTTATCAAAATAATTTAAACTAAACAATCTATACTATATATAAAAGTACAAATAACTTAAGTGTTTTTCCTTTTTTGTGAATACAAATATGCCCCTTGATTTTAAACAAAAGATTTTAAGATTTACATTAAATAAAAGAGTATAACTCCATATAATTTTATATTAGTATTAGTATTTCAAATAAATTTAAACTCTACTTTATTTTGCTAAAACTATTAAACAATGATTTTAAGCTAGATTTATATTAAATAAAATAGTATAAGACTATACATGTGTTACTCCACATATTTTTATATTAGTATTAGTATTCCAAATAAATTTAAAATTTACTTTATTTTGCTAAAATAATTAAACAAGATATAATTTGTGTTGAATTATGTGTTTTGTATAAAACTTTTATATAACTTCATAACTAACTTACCAAGAAGGATTAAATCCGACCTTGGCTGATAGAAAATTACCTCTAGGGACGTACCTAGCTTTGTAAATTTTAGCTGTGAGAGAATCCGGAAAATAGATCATGTGCCAGCCTTGTTTCGCCACCATAGCCTAATTAAACTCAAAGAGTCTTCTAAAGCCCATTCCACCTCTCGATTTAGGAAGACATAATTTTTCCTAAGATTTCCAATGTATTCCTTTTGAATCTCCGCCACTGCTACCCCACCAAAACGAATTCATCATTTTCATTGACTTAATAGAATATCTTTCCGATCACAAAGCATCTTTGGTATTAGGGCAGTAATTAGGCAAAACTAGGACTACTCAGTAGTTATAACGTACTTTGAGAAGGCACCGTCCTTAAGCGGGACCAGGTTCTTGGCAGACTTAATAATAATCTCTTCTACCTAAGGGCTTTAGAGAGAACGAATTTTCTGTTGGTCGTGCGACCTGAAAATACACCTTCGGTATGATAGAAAGTCCTTGCATACACTCAAATTTATGATTAGCCTTCTATGCTTTTTTAAGACCAATAATAGACGAAAGACCCAAGTACATTTGTATACATTGACTATGGTTTTCTAAAAGAGTTCTTGCCAATGATATTCCTTGCACTCAGTATAAATGAAAATAGCGATAGTCCAATGGCATTTCGATGTACATTAGCTTACCTAGTCAGATATGCAAGTTAGGATCAAGATCTTAGAAAGACTAACTGTTAAGAGATGATGAAAGATTTGAAATAGGTTTAGATCTAAAAGATTAATGACCAGCAAGCAAGCTTTCTAGCAAGATAAAAGAAATCGCAGGTTCACTCACCGCTGTCAAGCAAGTACTTGCTGAGTATTTGTATTCATATCAGTCTCCAGGTTCATTGTCAAGGTCCAGTATTTTTCAGATAAACCACAATTGCTGATCTGATCAATTGCATGATCGTCAAAAAGTTTATCAGATCAGAAAGTCAAGTGGAGCTGTGAGTATAGCTGTTACAGTGGCTTATTGTGCAGACTAGTTGCTCACTAGTGTATTCTAGACTAAGCCATGTGTCAATCCAAGGATCAAATTGCTAGCTAGCCTGATCCAAACATATTCAGAGACTAACCGCTATTCAAATATGTTGGGAGACTGATAACCAGTACCGTGAGCTCTAGTAGAACATGTGTCACAGTATGCTTAGTTTGAAGGTTCCCAAGTACTGAATTCATGTCAGTCAGTGGGACTTTGATTTGCTCACAGACTTATTTTCATCAGCTGACAAAGATAGAATTCTGAAAATCCCTCTAAGCGAATCTATTTCAGAAGACTAGTGGTTTTGGGCTGGGGAGAAAGGTGGTCTCTACACTGTTAAGAGTGGATACAAAGCAATTAAATTAATCCCAAATCAACCTCAGTCAAATATCGCAATTAATTGGCAAAAGATATGGAATGTACCAGTGCTGCCGAAGATCCATAATTTCCTTTGGCGTATTTTTTTAGGTTGCATCCCGATGATGGCAGCGCTGGCTGTTAAATGAGTTGATGTTGACTTACACTGTTCGGTGTGCCAAACTGATATGGAAGATGCTTTTCATGCTTTTGTTCTATGTCTAGCGGCAAAGCGTGTGTGGGCCAGCTCGTCAGTGGGGGACCGTTCGTTCGGCTTCTCGTCGCTGATTCAATGGTTGGGTGATCTTTAATCATTGAGCTCAACTGAGGAATTCTCCATTGTTGCAATGATCTTGTGGGCGCTGTGGAAAAAAGGAAATGAAGTGGTTTGGAATGCTAAAAATTGGTCCGATTTCACTGTGGTGAGGAGAGCTTTTGATTCTTTATCTCAGTGGTCGGCGGTACGCTCTAAGAAGGAGATGGTGGTTGAGAATATTGAAGCAGGTGATAGTGCATTTGTGTGGTCTAAACCGAAGGTAGGGTCTTTAAAGTGTAATATCACTTTTTCCTAATATTGGTAAAATTGGTTTTGACTTTATTTTTTAAGACAGTGGAGGTTTTTTTTATCTCAGCCGTTCATGGTTTAATTTCAGTAAACCCGGACCCATTACTAGCAGAGGCCCTGAGCTGGATTAAGAACAAAAATATGCAAAATGTGTATGTGGAGTCTGATTCTCATTTTTTAATCTCCGTTATTCGGAGCGATTTTGAAGACTCTTTGTATTTTGGTCTAGTCGTTAGTGATTGTAAAAGCCTTGCTAGTGGCTTAGTTGATTGTCATTTTAATTTTATTAGGAGGTCAGGTAATCAAGTGGCTCATGGTTTAGCTAAGGCAGCTAGTTCTGGTCCTGGCCTAGAGGTTTAGGAGTCTGTTCTCCCATCTTTTATTTTTAATGTTCTAGCTGTTGATTTTGGTTTCTAATATATTTATCCTCTTTTCAAAAAAAAAAACTTACCAAGAAGGAAGCTATTTAATAGATCGTATTAAAATCACAAGGATTTTAGGTCCTTAAAAAGAAATCAAATGAATTTTACACTGGATACTATGTTTTTTTTTATTTGTTATTATTTTTATTTCGTACTAATTATTCAATTCTTAATAAATACATATTTATTAATTGATTTAATAACATTTGTCAAGCACTAAAACCATGTGCCACGTGCAACGCACGTGCACAAAAACTAGTAAAAGAAAAAAGGCTATAAAAAGGAAAAGAAATAGAAAGACTATTTACAATATCTATGATTCTAGGATGAAAGATTCAAGACTATTTTAAGACCATATCAAATTTAAAATTGTAATGATTTTCAACTTTGATTTTTCATTTTGATTTTATGATTATATTATAATTTTAACCTAAATCTTATTAGGGTATACAAAAGAAATAAAATAAATTCATTATTTGAGTTAAAAGTTTGACATAAAACATTAGTCATTATTTTAATACTTTTTGCAATGTCTTGTTATATTTCTTGAGTTATGTGTCATTTTAAAAGATTATGTAATGAAATGTAATGCTAAGATTGATTTAATTTTCAGGTTAACAAAACATAAGCAAGAATAGTTTAATATGCTATTCGTAATGATACGGATAAAGATTTGAATAGTAAATTTTAAAATAGATATAGATAATGGATAGTGTGTATCACCATCCACAAACCTATCACGAACCACCCACACAAACATATCACGAACCACCCACACGAACATATCACCAACCACCCACAAACCCACAAAGGGTCTCCTTATGTCTAACCTGTAACCTCTCTAATACATGACCAGAGAGAGTGCCACTAGGCTACAAAGCCATTGGCGAAAGACTTTCTTATTACACTCAAAAATGTTTTACAACTATTGGATGGTTTACAAATGAGATGTCTTAACTATTTATAGGCTTCGACTTCCTTAATGAATGGTGGAGATTGAATATAATCTACAGCTTAGATCGTGTCTCCGGAATATTTTACGTTATTACAAGGTTCCTTATAAATCTATACAATTATAGAATATTCTTTGACTAACCATTATATCTAAAATTCTAGAAGCTTCCAAGGGTTTTTCCATCCCCTCTATTTATTTTGCACCCTCCAGCTTGTTCTAGAACCTTCCGTAACATGATTTCTCCATTTTCCCTTAGAATCGTCTAGAATAGGTTTAAGCTTCCACCACTTGCATTTAGCAAAGTGACCGGGACATGCATGCCAATTTGCTTCAAATTAAATTTGGCGAGACGTGACAATAGTCTCTGCTTATTTTATATACGTCTCAGTGGATCTTGCCGCATCTTCTAAAAGGATGTATAGTTAAGATCTTTTCCAGTGAATTGATTATATGATTATAAGAACTTCATCATCGTTTATTATCATTATTGATAACAATTTATCTGTCTTAGATTCAAATAAAGAATCGCATGGGCTAGTTCTGCTTAGACACTTAATTAAGGTAGGGTTGTAGTTAGAAGCCTTAGTAATTAAAGTTATTGGTGGATATAGTAACATGTATCGAACTTAATTTAATAAAGCAAAGGATAAAAATCTCTGACGATGCAGTCATTCTTAATTGTGTAAAGGCAAGCATTAACATGAATGAGGTGGATTGGATTGGGTTTCAGTTTAAGAGGGAAGAAAGTCCGAGTGAAAGAAGCTTAAGTCATGTTTTATACAAGTTTGCTTTAAATAGAACAGTCATTGTTGGAATTATTAATCAAATATTAATAATTTAAGTGAAAATTACTTTAAATTTAATGGACATTGCCATTTGAATGTGCATGCCCTTTGGCAATGGACATGTTTTTACAATTGTTAAAATCTCCCTTGCGAAGAGACATACCTTTTTCGAAAATACTCATCTAATTCTATATAAACCCTTTAATCTCCCTTATTTGATTATAACCAAAAAATTACTATCCTATTTCTCTCCATTTCTCAAATCATTCACTTTATTCTTCTAGTCCAATATAAGAGTGCAGTAATCATCGATTCGCCAGAGCGTATTTATTGGAGTGCTACTTAAATATATGGTAGTTGTTTTATCTTGGGAGATAGCGCTCATGAGCTCATAAGCACTACAACGGGGCGAATTTGTCTTATGGACATAGTATCTAACATTAGCCTTGATTGCAAAAAGTTTGATAAGTTTTTTGATCTTTTTAAAACTTGTGCGGGAAGTCGTATGCATTTTATTCTCAACATACGACACTATTCTCAACATGCACACCTGAGTGAATTCGATTTAAATTACGTGAATGTAGAATTCTAAAAAGTGTGGGGTGAATAATTCCAAATTGGATACAATTAATTGCATAAGTAATTTTGAAAATATATCCTACTTGGAAAGTATGATATTACACAAGTTTCCAATGTATGCGTGAGAAAAAATAATTAAATTAAGGATATATATATATATATATATAATATGTGTGATATCTTACCTTAGAAAAGGTGAAAGATACAATCGTGGAACTGAATCATTTGATTCAAAGGACAAATATACATGTATAAATTAATTTTGTCCATACATTTAGATAATTATTTAAGTTTTGGAAATCCTCGAAACAATATTTTTTTTTTGATTAATCATTCATATCAAAGACAATTACATGGAGTCAGACATAGAATTCTGTCGCCCTAGCTAACTATGAACTACATAATTCGCTGACCAAAGAGATGAACAAGTAATGAACAAGTAAGCTTTGCTTCGCGTCACCCTCATAAGAGTCTCCCAATCGAACCGAACCAAACCGAACCGAGAGAGCATCTTCGGCTTCCTTCTGCGTCACCAACCACACAACCACACGAACCATACCATATGCTTCAACAACCACCCACATAAGAGGTGGACAAATCTCCAACCACCCACATAAGAGGTGGACATATCGTTAGTGTGGAATTGTAACTTTGAGTTAAACAAGGAAAATTTCAGTGATGTCACAAATATAAAAAGGACATTCCAAAATAAATGGTAGGTTGGGACATATACATCATAGACATAATACCATAAATAATTGCTTTCTTTTTCGGTTACGATAATAACATTACTATATTTTTGTTGGTCTTTTCATATCTATTTATCTCTTTAATATTTTCACTCATGTGGGAGATTAAAATTAAATTAATTTTCACTCAAATTATTAAATTATTAATATCCACTATGAGAGTGCAGTAATCATCGATTCGCCAAAACATCTTTATTGAAGTGCTACTTAAGTAAGTGGCAATCGTTGTATCCTGAGAGACAGTGTCCATGAGGCGGTACACACCGTAGCGGGAGCCAATATCACTTAAGGACATAATGTCCAACACTAACCTCGATTGAAAAAGGCTCGACAAGTTTTCCGATCTCTTTCTTATTATATCGTATTTATTTTACGTTTTTGTTTTATTCGTTGTTTCGTAACCAATTTATATTCGCCGAAATTAAATTACACCTATTTTGTCCAACAATCCTCACTTAAAAAAAACAGAAAGACCAACCATTGAGGGGTAAACGGATGATTTTTTCCCCATGAAACTTGGTAAAGATGATTATTATAATGAGTAGATCATCTCCATTAAATTTCATCAAAAAATTCAAATTAAAAGTGGGTGTAATAATTAGAATGAAATATGTATGTTCATTTTCGTCCATTGAAATTTTATACGATCAAATCAACAACTAAATTGCATTTTTATGATGAAACTTGGTGGAGATATCTCTATTAAGTTTCGTGAAAAAATTTATCCATTTACACCTCGAAATGAACGGTCTTCTTTTTTTTGAAGTGTGGCCCATCCAATTTAAAGTGGATATATATATATATATATATATTATAAAATATAATTTTTGACTAAATTTTTCTTCAAAAAGTATAAGAATCTAATGGTTAAAAATACACATGTTATGGTGTGCATTAGTTCTACACCCCTGAATGAGTTTTATACACACATTAAGATATCACATCAAAGTTAAAACACTCACACTAATAATATACACCAAATAAATTCTCATACACCAATTATTTTGTCTACCTTAAAAATGCCACAACTTAACATAAAACATTCGAAATTTAATAAAAAATTAATATTTATAATTTACTAATCAAGATTAATTAAACAAGATCCATCATGAATATAGAATTATGTAAAAAAATATCAAGAAAAATGATTTAATAATATTTAAGAACGTATTTTTAGACTATTTTCAAATCATACTTAGAGACGTGATTTGATTACTTTCACATATGTACGCCTTTGGTTTTAATTTGTTAAAACATTATTTTATCGATATCAAAATAAGATAAAAAAATCGATTAAAAAATTCTTTAAAAAATTAAAAACAAGTCAGTCCCATCAAGTCTACCTTTTGTTTTTCTAACATGAAATTATCTTGAACTGATATTTTGATTGTTCAAAACATTAGATTAAACTAAACAATAGGTTTAAAATAGACTGATTGATATATGTCAATTTAGATTCATCACACGGTACCTTTTTTATCAAATTTTATTTATTTCACCGTGCCGGATGGCACAAGTATACCCTAGTGTATATATATATATATATGTGCAATGTTAAAAACTATATTTTGCAAGTTTCACGTGCTGCTAGATTTACCAGGATGACTCTTATTTCAATGTCTTAAGAAGTTTCTATATGTTTAGGTTGTGGGCGGTTGTGTGGGTAGGGCGGGGGAGGTTCTGCTGGCTGATGAGGCGTTACAAACCAGCAATCATGGATCATAGAAGTAGGTTGGTTAACTTAATATGTTTCCGTGGGTAAAATTATTGTTCAGGCATAGCAATTCTCTGTTTTTGCAAGGCTTTTTGTCTGTCTTAGCGCTATCAAATGTTTATCGTAAAATTAAGCGATACCCGAACTTCTGCAACTTTTCAGCGCTCTAGTAATTTCTTGGGAAGTCATTAATGTACTTGAGAAAGGAGGAGGATTCTGTTCATGTATTATTAATGGCAACAGTTCACCTTTTGCTCTTCATGTTTGATGAGGAAGAAGAAACAAACTTTCTCCAGACTGCAAATTTTTTTTCCAACTTCCTGTAGAACTTGATTTTTTTCAAACCCACCCAAAATATTTGGATAACACCATTCCCCACTCATTATCATATGTACCAATACTTACTTGATCAGTTGCTCGATTAACTGATCACTTAGCTATTAATTGCTCCTTCCAAGTTCAGAAATTCCGGGCTCACCCTAGTCAAATTGTTACCAAGTTTTGGCATGTTCTGATGTTCATATGATACTGTTAATCCATGTCCTTTTTAGCAGACCTTCAATTGACGTTTCTTTTTTAATTTTTTTTACATCGCGGTGAATTTGTGGCATTGCCCCTCACTTTTGAGTATAATTTGTTTGCAGATATGCGTATTCAGAAGAAAAGGGAGAAGAGTTTGAGGGTGAAGAGGATCAATTGCTGGGAACAATGGGCGATATCAATCTAGTGAAACAGGAGAGAGAAGAATGTTGAAGTTACTACTCTTGTTTTTGATCAAGAAGAAGAGGGAGAGGAAGAGGGAATAGTTTTACTAAACATTTTTGCCTAATTATCATTTTTTCAGAATATAATACTATTTTCAGAACTTACAACATATATTTTGAAGTGGAGCATTAATTTAATAATAGTTATAATTATTTAGACAATAACATTATTTTTATCTTTTTCTAGATTCTCTCATCGGCCCTAACAAAAAAGAGAAAAAGAAATAAAGTAATATATATGATTTTAAAAGACATGTTAAATAAAATTTCAATATATAATAAATTTATTTGCTCGTCAATATATAAATACAATTGACTTGTATAAATATACGGATAAATGTGAACCATATAAATTAGATTTAAATATATAATAAGTTTAGTCTCTCACCGTTGTATCACATTAAGTTGGTCCATCAAGTTGCCTCGCAACGTTTAAAATACAATTTTTTTTTTTTTTTATTTTTCATTTTTCATTTTATTAGCATACAGCTTTTTAACGTTGTCCCTAAAATATTTTCCACGGAATCACTTTTCCATAAACATAAATTCTGTTGCCGGCACTTTTCACGTGCAGTACATTACAGTACACCAATTATGTCAATTTGTCGCGAAACAATGTCTTAGAAAACTGAAAACTCTGTGGTTTCAACTTGTAATTCCCAAAATCCCTCACTCTCTCACTATCTTACTCCCACAATTCATTCTTCCCCCAACAAATCAATCTCTTCTTCTTGATTTTTTTCTCACTCTCTCTCTCCAATCAATTAATTTAAGGCTATGGCGAGCAGCGCGAATGGCGGAATAGGAGAAGAGGAAGCGAAAGAATTAGCAGATCAGCTGAGCAAAACCCTAAAAGAAGGAGAGAGAATTCTCGCGCCAACCAGAAGGCCAGACGGAACCCTAAGAAAGCCCATTAGAATTAGGGCTGGTTATGTCCCTCAAGACGAAGTCGCTATTTACCAATCCAAAGGTGCCCTGGTATGTACTATGTATATATATACGTGTTCGTTATAATAATATAATGTCCCTGTGTATTTGTGTGCTATATGTAGTTATGGATCTAGGGCCAGCAGGGCGAGACCGGGGGCGGCAATTTTAGAAACGACACGAAAACAATCACTAAATGAAAATGGCAGTAGAATTTGTGTTGTGTCTAGAGTTTTTAATACATAAAACTACCCAAATCTCACCACCGCATGCATGTATTGTGATGATTGTATTTCATATTTAAACTGTGGTACAATCATTGCTAATTACTTTCTGTACTTTTTTCACTTCTTGTTTTAGTGTGTAGATGGCTGCTAGTTAGTTATAATAGTTATCCTTAGGAACACAGCATTTGTTGAAGTAGTTTACGGTATCATGTCATGTTCATTGTCCAAATTTTGGATCGAAATTCACACAAATTTAGATTTACGTTGCGTCTTTTCATATCATGAGGGGGAAATTTTCATTTATAGTTTTGTTGTTATTTGTCTATTGGGAAAATGTTGATACGTGTTTGTTGGGTCATGTTTACACTTGTTGTGTTTGTGCCAGCTAAAAATAACATGACTTCATGTCATGTTCGCGTCCTCGTTTTTCTTGTCGACTAAAAATAACATGATTTCATGTCATGTTCACGCCCTCATTTTTCTTGTCGTGATTCGTGTTGGGTTGTTTAAGGCAGAAACATGACCCAAAAACACAAATTGCCACCCTCTAGGCGAAATACCCTCCTCCCCAAGATTTGATTATTTCTACCACTATAGTAAGTATTCAGCTAGGAATATTTCAAAATTATAAGGATTTTGACATCCCCACTTTTTTTGAAAAAAAGTATTACCCACCAATAAATAATAAGCATTACCTTATGTGATAAAAATATTAATTATCACAAGGGAAATGCCTGTCGGTGGTTAAATGTTTAAGAGGAAACGAAGTCGTCACCAAAAACATGCAATTATGTTATAAACAGCAGTAGCGATGACTCTCAACTTTTCAAAGATAAATCTTTTTCCCTTTTGGAAGATACAGGTATCATCGAGGAAAAAGAATCTTTAATGGCAATTTGGCAGTTAAAAAGTTTCGCCACTAAAATGTTTAGTGGTGGAAAATTTTGGAATAAGAACCCAAAATTTCTTATAGTACCCAGTTACAGATATTTTTGCACCCACTGATTTGTGAATGTTGCAGATGAGGAAGGAAATGGCATCCCTGGAGGTGGTTCCGCCGGGTTACGATCCAGTTTTGGATGGAAAACCTAAGACCAAATCTGCTAAGAGGAACGAGAGGAAGAAGGAGAAGCGGCTACAGGTATATCAGTATACGTTAATCTTGGTTTCCTTTGATCCTAGAGTTGCATGTTTTAGCCAAGCATTGTTCTACATAATTTCACTGAAATAGTCTGGCTAAATGATAGATGTATCTTGGTCTTTGCCTGATTTTAGAGTTGCATTTGTTAACCAAGAATTGTTCTATATTAATTCATATATTACTATAGAGACAAATGGGACAAGAACCTAGCACAATGATGTAAATCTTGGTTTTGGTTTAAATTTGCAATTTTTTTTATCTAGTTTGAGTAAATGATACAAAACTCCATTACTTTTGTTTTTTTGTTGTGGAAAGTGTAGAGTATGGCTTTTTACAATGTTCATAGTATTTTCTTTTTCTAGAAAATGGCTAACCAGCATCAGGGGGTGGGTGATAAACACGTGCTAATCGCTTATCCACAAACTTGTACTTGAGACATACTGTTCTAAATAATGAACTTAAATAATGGGCTTGGATAATGTGTTTAGGAAGTCTTGTATTTATTTTCATTCCCAAATCCTTTGGGCCGTGATGTACTGTTCTAAATAATGAACTTAAATAATGGGCTTGGATAATGTGTTTAGGAAGTCTTGTCTTTATTTTCATTTCCAAATCCTTTGGGCCGTGATGATTGGAATTCCTTTTGTATGGAAAATGCCAAGATTTAAAAATTTTGGCTGTTAATGGTGTTTGATTCCATTAATTTTCCAAGGAATCGTTTTCATCATACCTACCACCACTACGCATGCCTAGTTTTTTTCTTTCTTTGAAAATTGTCCATGTGAAAAGAATTCCAAGTTTTTCATTTCCACCGATAAATCTTTGAAGTGCCTTAACAGCCCCTAATACTTTCCTGCGCACATTCCTTTTGTATGGAAAATGCCAAGATTTAAAAATTTTAGCCTTTAATGGTGTTTGATTCCATTAATTTTCCAAGGAATCGTTTTCATCATACCTACCACCACTATGCATGCCTAGTTTTTTTCTTTCTTTGAAAATTGTCCATGTGAAAAGAATTCCAAGTTATTCAATTCCACCAATAAATCTTTAAAGCGCCTTAACAGCCCCTAATACTTTCCTGCGCACATAACACAGGTGGATGTGTTCTTTTTTGATCCAACGATTTTATTTTATTTTTGATCCGAAGGTGGATATGTTCTTTAAACAAAATGATTGTTTTTCCTATTTCCGAACAGGCTGCTACTATGATAGTACACCATGATTCTACTTGCAATTATCACTTCAGAAGAAATGTACTATTGAACATCAGTACGAGTAATTGTACAGTGACCCAATATTGGAACTTAAAGATGTGACTCAAATAATGTGGAATGAATGCATTGGTGCGTAGGTGAGGTCCACACTTTTATCATTCCACCCACTTTGCACTAAGGCCACTTTATCTGAGTCACTTTTTTGAGTCTCAATCTCGAGTCCCCCTAGAATTATTGCATAAGTGTTGGTGTAGTGACCAAGTTTTCATTCCCCTTTAGTAATATGGTATTAAGTGCCTAGTCAATAATAAATCCATTAGTAGAATGATGAAAGCTCGTTTTAGTTCCGACCTTCCATATTTTGGGGGTATTTGGGGTTGGATGGAATCACGGATAGGGTCTAATTGATACTTAAATCCATCAGTAGTATGAATCAATTTCCATTCCACTTATAACCATACAATTTTTGGGGGTATTTGGAGTTGGATTGTAGAAAAGGGGAGTAGTTTGCTGATGGATTTAGTTGTTTATGTGAAACCAAGGAGGAAGAGCTTACATTTTATACTTCGCCCTAAAGAGTGCTTCAAGCAATATGGTTAAGATGAGATATGCTAATTGATGGACGGGATGAAATGCTAACCTTAGTGCTAAAGATCAATCACCGAGTCATAGGGGTATAGCACATAACATATAGCATAATACCAAGCACCTGTGGAGGATGGTGATAGGTAGAGTGATAATCCCTACTTGAAGTGGGGGAAAGTGATTATCATTGAGCCATAGGGGCATAGCCTCAAATTTGGAGCTTCCTGTAATACCTCATCTTTTAGAATCAGTTCAAATTATGAAGGATGCTGTAGATGAGAAACGTTATTGGCACCTGAGGCATTTTGTTATCAGAATAACCGTCTGCCCCTAAAAAATGGCTGTCCTTTAAAGTGAATTTAGAGGCATAGCCTCAAATTTGGAGCTTCCCGTAATACTTAATCTTTTAGAATCAGTTCAAATTGTGTAGGATGCTGCAGATGAGAAATGTTATTGGCACCTGAGGCGTTTTGTTATCAGAATAACCATCTGCCCTCAAAAATGGCTGTCTGTTAAAGTGAATTTAGAGGCATAGCCTCAAATTTGGAGCTTCCCGTAATACTTCATCTTTTAGAATCAGTTCAAATTGTGAGGATGCTGTAGATGAGAAACGTTATTGGCACCTGAGGCGTTTTGTTATCAGAATAACCATCAATTGCTGTCTGTTAAAATGAATTTATTTTCAAGCTAAAGCTAAATAACCCAAACTAGATTACAGGTTGGGATTATAGGTCTTGCTACAGGAACACCCATATTGAACCATGTTCAGTTTGTCAAGTTCAAATCATCCATAAAACAATTCCTATAAAATCTTTAGACTATTTGATGATCAAAGCTACTAATTCTAGTATAAGATACAAGATAGAAGTGATCATAATCACAATCCCAACTCAGTGCATGCCATATTATGATCAAGAAATCAAGGACTTGGTTTTTAGAACTTGAAGTGCTACGTATTAATGCTATTACCATTACTAAATAATTAGGAGCAAATATGAACATGTTTAGTTGGTCTCTAAGGTGGTGATAGGGGTACTTCTCAGCACCTACGAATTTTATTTTTTATTTTTGTCCTTTCTAACGGATTTGACACTTCTTAACACGCATTCAGGTTAATGTGGACCAGGTCTCTGTGTGTGCTAAAAAAAAAAAAGAAGGAAATTCCGGGAGTAGTATTGGTTGGGGGAGTCGTCTTTCGGCTCTTAATTCGCAAATGCCAATTGGTGCTTTCATAAGTAGGAATTTGTATATTACCTACTTTTGGAATTTGCCCTTGCAGGAATTTTGTATGCTTGCCTGCATTGCATGGGGCTCTGTTTGTGCAAAAAAAGATATTCTGGAAGGAAAATTGAGTTGGGGAGTCATCTCTAAAGTATTTATCTCCCAGACATTGTCTTACGGTTCTTAACTTTCAAATGCCAATTGGTTCTTTGATAAGTTGAATTCATATAAAACCTACTCTTGGAATTTGTCCGTTTAGAAGAAACTTCAGTTATGGGAATTTGAGAATTTTGTGTGTTTGCTTGCGTTGTTGAAGATTTTTCCTGTTATCTTTTGGTCTTTCAATTATGAGGGCGTGGGTGGCAATCTTCCAGGATCTTTTTTTTCCTCAATCCTTTTTTTTTATTATTTGTTGAGAAATTGTTACATTCTCATTTTTTGAATCACTCAAGATGATTTTGAGAAGCAGGATATTTGGTTGTCTTGTCGATATAATGACAAAAAAGCAGTTGATACTTGTGACCTTATTCAAAGATGACTACTCCAACTATGAACAGAGCCTTTTTACCCCTTTCAGATATTTAAATAATTTTCACACCTGTTCTTGGATGTGGTGCTCTTACTGCATAACAGGGGATCTTAGTTTCTTAAATTGATTTCTTTGGATTTTAATGGTTATTTTTTTTTTTCATGAGTTTTGTTCTGAAAACAATCTTTATTTATTTTTTTTATCTGTAGCAGGCTGCCCTGGATAAGGGTAAAGATTGGAAGAGTGAAGCTTCATCTGCAGAAGATGTAAATGAATCCAAGGAACTTGTTGAGTCAGTTGTGTCCCAGATGAACGAGCTCGGTATTTCTGCAAATTCTTCCGCAGCTACGCCTCCCTCAAATTCAACTGAGTCTTCGGCTCCGGGGGATCATGTTCCTGATATTGATAAAAGAATCCGGGCACTGAAGAAGAAGGTAAAAAACGTTAATGCTTGTAGAGTCTCTGTACCACTTGCACAAGAAAATGCACTGTGTTCGAATGTTTGTTGAACTATGCCTCATTCTGCATTCTACTTTGTCTTGAAAATTTTCACACTAAGCTTGTTAGAACATTGGTACATACACAATTAGCTTGTTAGAGAATAAATTTCAGTTGCTAACTTCAGCCCTATCACTCCATTTTTTTCAAATCGTTTTGTGGCTACTTCATTGGTATGTACCTAAATAATCTGTAATACCCCTTACTTACTAATGTAAATATTTACATGTAAAGGTGACCCAATAATATAACTTTTTCTATTACCTAAAAGCTACACATAATATAGACAACTTTCTAGGTAGAAAATACTGGCAATCAAACACCTCCAAATGATGGAATTCTATCCTAGGTAATTTAATTGCCTAGAAATGATTTTCTTTCTATGCTAATTCCATGTTTGCTATCACACACACCCTAATATACCTAATAATTTAGGAGTGATTAACAATATTCCAATGCATATATAAATTGTGGTATTCGTTGTTGACCTTTTTGGTTACAGATTCGGCTTACGGAAGCCCAACAGCAGAAGTGTGATCTGAAACCAGAACAGTTGGAGAAGTTGGCAAAATTGGAAGATTGGCGCAAAGAATTGAAGCTTTTGGAGGATAAAAAGACTGAACTGGCATTGTCATGAGAGATTTAGGGTGTGTTTGGCTAGGGGTTTGAAGAAGATATGTAGTTTTCCTCATTAATGATTATAGACACTTTTGATTTGAGAAAAAAAAACACAAGGGTTTTTATCTATCCAGGTTTTGTTCTATCCAATCAGTTGTGCTTGTCATTTGTAACCCATTCCACTAGTTGTAGGGTAACACCAATTTATAGCTTATTGATGTTCTCATATTTTTCTTCTTTTAGGGTCTGTTGGGGGTGATAACGTTATCTCATTTGAAGAAATTTTAGAATCGATTGAGGCCGGTTGGCATCTATTCCTTTAATTCGAAGAGTAAAATACAATTTTTATTTATTTATTGAACTCGCTGAAGTAAACTCTACTTCATAACTATGCAAGCAGTGACTAAATTTAACACCATCATTTACCGGACGTTGAACAAGAAGAACAAATGCTCCTACCACTAGTATAGCAAAGTGGGCAAAATGGTTGTTTTCGAGTCCTAAATTTCAAATATAATTTTTTTGATCGTGGACCATTTTGTACGGACCAAACTTTTTGCAACAGTTTTTTGTCGTTAAAAACATCTCCCCAATGTTTGGCGACAAAAAACTGTTGCTAAAAATTTCGGTCCATACTAGAAATGCTCTTTTGCCAAGTATATATATATATATCATGCAAAGTTTTACATATTGTTGAGTTGACGATGCATTTACACTCTTACTCCCCTTTCTTAATAACTTTGTAACATATTTTTCATTTGATCATTAGTTCAAGTAATACAAGATGTAAATTTTAAGAGTTAAGTTACAAGCAATGTTTTCTGAGTCTTCAAATCTGAACGTGGATAGTTTGTCTTTGACCGGATTAGAGATGGATTAGTCGAGGTGTTCGCAAGCTGAACTAGATACTCTTATCATCGAAACAAAGAGAAAAGAAGATAATAACAGGGCGACGCTAATTACACACACCAAAACAATTGGTAACACTACCTCATTTACTCGATACATATAGGCCTTAGCCATTGTTTGGTACCCAAAAAATACATTGGCTCGGCGCTATAGAAAGTATTAGTGGGTGTAATTAACACCACCCTAGTAAAAATAGTATATCCCTATGTTTTGAATGACTTATGAGGCACTTCTCATCATTAGATCTAGTGTGCTAGTGAAACAACGCAAAACATAATAACCCAGATATACCATTATTTTTCTGTGAAGGAGTTGGAAACCCATAAAACCTTCAAATCGGAACTTACATTATCTCATCAAATCATGAAAGTTGTGGTCTTTCTACTCGGTATCTACCCAGAATATTAGCAAAAACAAGTCTAGCATATACATATGCTCAAATACTCTACTACAGCGGGAGAGATTCAAGGTTTTTCCTTTTTAGTACAAGCAATGATCCTAATTTACTCCTACGGGAAAAGAACCGCTAATAGGCAAAATAGAGATTACTCACAACAATCTTTTTTACAATGCAACACAATAAATTCATTCCAAACACGCCCTACGAAGAGATTCGACGTATTTAGCAATAGCCAAACATATTTCTGGCCTATTATGTCAATAAAACAAACTATTTTCTAAAAATTAAAACAAATTCAAGAAGCATATTAATTTACAATAGACAATTCAAACAGGAACTTCCTCATATCAGCAGATCTGTACGGGAAAAAGGTTCGGTCATTAAATGCACCGTTACATCTTTACATCGATCTAATTCTAACATCTTATAATGTTCACAATTAATACATGAAAGACCATTAACAGAAAAACAGTCACAGAATTACAAGCTGAAAGTTAAACGTTAAAAATGCCAATTTTTCAACCACCTCCAATGAAACATCAATAAATGCAAATCTGCACACCGACGTTAAAAAGGGAAGTATAACCTAAAACCATTTTTTACTTTCACTAAAATTAATGAGCCTAAGAATATATGCATTCCCGGTTCAATACCTTCTTTCCTTTTTATACACCACCATTTGTATTTACCTCTGCCCTCCACTGGCTTCTCTACGCCTCTGTCTCCTCCCTGACCGTCCCAATAGAACCCTACCATGGCGGCGTAAACGGCCAGCCAGTGACATACCATCATCATCACCGCCACCGCCGCCCCCCTGGCGGCGTAGATGGCTAGTCAGTGACATCCCATCATTCGTAACTGCCACCGCCACTTTCATCGTCACTATCATCAAATGAATCAAAACCACCAAAAGCCCCAATCGCACCACCTCTATCCAACGAGCGGTTCGAGTCCCGCTCGTGCCACCTCATTCCTCTATACGAGCCCCCGTTCGCCGTGGGTCCCAACGCATTCAATAGGAAGAACACGTCGAAATTGTTCTCGATCCCCATTTCGAAAGGCGGGTCCCTCTCACGTTCATCTTCATCATCGCTATCTAGATCGTAATGGCTTCCTTCTATCACATAATCGCCAAAAACTACAGCCCCAGGCATTGACGACCTTATCGTGCTAATCACATCTTCCCTCTCTCGCTCGCGCTCGAGCCGGCTCCACTTTTGCTCCTCAACGGGATCCACATCCCGTGGCTTAGCTGATGGGTGCTCGGCCCTTACGTGTTTCCTTAGCTCTTTGTAAGTCCCAAGGAACGAGCAGTTATCGTGCATACATGTCCGCTTCTTAGCATTGAGATGATCCCGGGCGGGTTCCACCACAGTCCACCCTTTGACCTGGCCTCGGCAGAGTGGGCAAGCCAGCTCGGTCACTTCATCCTTCTCAATGGGGTGCCATAGAGAAACTGGTTCGACCGAGCCAAGCCAAGGGCGGGAACGGTGTGGGGAAGTAACTTTGGTGTAGGCTTTCTTGTACTGGTCGAGACAGTTGGAGTAAGCGGCAGCTAGTGCCGCACATGTAGGGACGGCACCCCTTATCATGAGACGAACAGAGGAGGAGAACTGCATTGTGGGGATACTCCATGCATACTGAACAGTTTGCATCTTCCCAGTCTTTCTTCTCCTCAAAGACTTTGGTGGACCGTTTCTTTTGGTTCGGTTTTGATACATTGCGGTCATATGGTGTTGGCCTGTACTGTCTTGAAGCAATCCTACGTCTTCCCCTGGTGCCTTTTGCCATTCCTGAGATAGAACTGAAAATCAATTGGACATTTCGTTATTCAAGAAAAGGGTAAAATTATTACGCACCCATACACTCTCACACCCACATATACATTGCAAAGAAAAATGTAAATAGAAATACAAGCAGAGATCTATTTTATCAAAAGATTTTGGGTGCCTAATAACAATAACTAGAGAATGCAGCTTGACTGAGTAACAAAAGAATGACAGGGTTGTGGAGCATCCCTAAACCAGTTGTGCAAGATGTATAGTTAGATTCGCATTTTATCAATATGCAAAATGTATATGCAACTCTAAAACCATCATATCCCATCTTGGGAATGTAGTAATCCTTTGTGTATTTTGTATGATGAGGTAAATGTGTATTTTGTCGTCAACTTAGACCCTAGATGACGTCCCTGTGACCAACTTAAACCCTAGATGTCGTCATCTTCTATTTACAGTACCCAATACCTAACCCTACCAGAAACCGACCACATAGTGTAGGTCGGAATCCACAGACGACCCAACCCCCGAAAGCAAAGCCGGAAAACGACCACGCACGCGCCTATACGCGCCACCTTCTTCCGCGCGAGGATCTCACTCGCCGTCGACGACCACAGCGCGTGGCTACTCCGACCAGCACCGAAATCTCCAGATCGAGTCGTCTCACTGTACCTCACATTGTTCCAGCCTTCGTTTGATTAAATGGTGCCACACCAAAGTTTTGATTTTGTCACTTTGAGAATAGAACAGAAGATCTTTCAATTGAGGGTTGATGTTAAGAAAGCTAGAAACATTCTGATCAGCGAGTAGCACAGAAAAGGTAGATATGTTATTTCTCTAACCTTTGAAGGAGCTTTTTGGGTGGCTGCTCGACTGAAGGAGGCAGCCAAAAAGATGGAACATCAAGTGTTTTTTAAAAAGAGTAAGGTGGCAGATCAGATTATCTGGGTCAATAAACACAGGGACGATAAGGGACAATACATGGAGGTTTATAAGAATACGAATGGTGTCGGAGAGAACATAGTAATACCATCAGGGGATAAAGGCAAAAAATGGATAGAGATTGCAGAATCCATCGAGTTAAAATTGAATGACGGATTGAAAGAAAGGAGGAGAAAGGCCAACAGTCTAAATATCAACAATTGTCTCGAGAGGAAGAAGGGAGCCACAGTGGATCCTGAATCAAGTTACATGCAGGGGGTTTATCAAAGCAACAAGACACAACGAACAGTCTCATACGCCGAAACACTAAAGAAGAATAGCAGTTTCACTCCCAAACAGCTTAATGAATCTACCCAAAACAGAGAACTAGAGAAACAAGGGATTGAACCAGGGTTTGATAGGGAGAAGGTTTCCGTATGCATTAGAGAGAAGGTAGAAGACACATGGAGAAACATTAATTGGTAACCTTGCTTATAAAAATGCGGCTTTGTTAGGGAAATGGCTTTGGAGATTTCCTCTTGAACAAAATTCGTTTTGGTGTTCAATTATCAAAAGTAAGTACGGTACTCATGAAAATGGATGGGATTCAAACATGGTCACTAGAGGCACTCGCAGAAACCCTTGGAAAGCTATTGCTAATGGCATTGATATATTTAAATCATTTACACGACTTAAGGTGGGCATGGGCAATGCAATAAGATTTTGGGAAGACAAATGGGTTGGGAATTATCCTCTTGCTACTCTTTTCCCTCGGTTGTACAGTATCTCCCGTAATATAAACAATTCGGTCGCATCAATTATTCGTTGGCACCATCATGAGTCTTTCTCATGGGATTTAGAATTCCGTAGGAATCTAAATGATAGAGAAATTGGGGAATTTTAGGTATTGCTAGACTTGGTCTCTCATTCAAATATTCTAGAACAGAGCTGGATACCAGATCTTGGGTGGGGGGAAAACCCGGAATTTTCTCTTGCAAATCTTTTTTTCATTTGCTTATCAACTCTCCTTAGGATCCTACCTTTGTGCCTCACAAATTTATTTGGAAAACTGGTATCCCTCAGAAGATGAAAGTTTTTGCTTGGTTGGCCTCTTAGAAGAGAGTAAACACATGTGATATTCTTCAAAAAAGAAGGCCTAATTTAGCGATTTCCCCTTCTTGGTGTATTCTGTGTAAACAAAAAGGAGAAACCATTGACCATATTCTCTTGCATTACAATTATACTACCTACATGTGGAACAAGGTGGGGGAGGAACTTGGTATAATTGGTGCTTTGCCTAATTCATGGCATGATTTGGTGGGAATGGAATGACAGTTCATAGGGGTTAAGAAAAAGGCTAATTTGCTGTGGAGATGTTGATGCTTGGCAATATCATGGAGTATTTGGCAAGAGAGAAACTCTAGGGTATTTGAAGATAAATCCAATGAAGATGCAGTAGTTTGGCACAAAATCAAATTGTTATCTTCAATTTGGGCTAGCTCTTCTAATCTTTTTGGCAATCTCTCCATCTCTGATCTTTGTTCGAATTGGGGTGCAGCTATCCAGTGATGTAGTTGTCCTTTGAGTTTGGTCTTGATTGTAGATTGTTAATTTTTTGTAGAGTATATTTGTATCTTAAGGGGTTTGGTGGATTGCTGGTTCACCAATGATGTACTTTTCGCTTTGTTTATTTGATTAATAAAAGCGTTTTTGTTTCCGAACAAAAAAAAAGAAGAGTAAATTAATAAGCATTGGTATTTCAGACAGCCATGCTGTTAGGCACACCTGGTGCAAATGGGTATAAACTTTAAAGGGCTTATCTCCAGGTATGGATTGAAATAAGTTATATTTCAATAAAATGAATGGAAATATACTTTTCCCCACAGCAAAGATCCATGTTACTTTTGCTTGCTCTTCTCCTTTGAGAGATTTCTATTTTTGTGGATAAGTACTTCTCCATCGGAAGAGGTAGACTGTGCATTGTAGTGCAATATCCAGATAATTTCATGCAACTGTCTTCTCTTGATACGTATATTCATATACATCCAACGAATGCATGTCTTACGTCAATGTCCAGGATGGAGTGGTTAGCAATGCTGAACTTACAACCTGAAGCTTGAGAAATCAAATCTCCAAAATAATCTAACTTGGAAAATTGAAGAAGTTACAAAACATGATTAGAAGGCTTACATACTGCATCGTGGATAAATCTTAATAGCGGGGCTTCCTAGGTATTGGAATAAAGGAGAAACACCGTCTAGCACATACTTGTCTCAAGTTTGCATTTGCATTTAAGGGTTTGAAGTTAAGAGATTCATAATAATATTTAAGTAGGACAGCTTAATTTACATTTAGATTTAATAGCTTAAAACAATTTTATTAAGACAAAAGGGAAAGATCAGTGAGCCTTATACAGGTGAACAAGATACAATCCAAAGAATGTAGTCATTTAACACCAATCCCAGTAGCAAATCAACTTGCACAAGGATCCTAATGAATTAAGTTTAATTATACCTCCAACATCTTCCTACTAACTCCACCCTAATCCAACACCAAACCCCATCCATCTTCTGAAATTATGTGAATTCCATCATCACATTCAATCTACGTGAAACCTAAGATAATTTAAGAAAAACACCAACAAATATTCAAACACTTCCAAAACACCCCATATAAGAATAATAATTTACTCCCTTGTTAATCTAAACCTAACACAGCCAACTTAGACCCCACTATCAACAGCTGAAATTATAGACCTACACTCGAGCCCCTTAATATAAGTCCCAGAGGCCAAGCATTCCTTGCCAACTGATTCATCATATGGAGCAATCCATGCTTATAGGCACAGTGAATTGCAATTATACTTCTTTCCCAATTCAAATGACCACCAAATTCTTAAGCCCCACGCCACCTACTTATCATCTAAGAGGCCTAGAACATGATTACTTCTTTTTGTAAGACTAGTTACTCATACATCAGCCATGCCGACAAGTCCAACTCTGCACAACAGCCATGCCAATATCTTAAAGAAAGAAGACTAAATCACAGTAGTTTTCAGGAAAATGTTAAATTGTGCCCTATGGGCAGTTGGGCAGATATTAGCATACTATGAATAGAAAGAATAATACTCATGTGGGTTATCAAAAAAAAAAAAAACTCATGTGATAATGCGTGCCCTATTTAATGGGTATTAGAACATTGTTCTTTCTATAAATGGGCTGTTAACTACACATTGTTGCTAATGCTAAATTTCGAATAAGACTGATAACCATGGATCAATAAGTTGAAGAAATAAGGTTGAAGTCTAGTTACTTTGAACACACTAGGCGTCTCAGATTTTGTATTGCAACAGAAGGTAAAGGAAAACACCCCTTCAAATATCTCTTGGAAGTTTTATTTAGCGAAAGGGATTCAAATTATTGCAGTAAAGCCACTTTTCCTCGATTTTAGATCTCACTATCAGAGAATGCTACTCTTGGCATCAACCGTAGAATTTTGAAGCTTTTGAAAAGAAGTAAAAACGAACACATTGGACCCAAAAACATTCAAAGGGATATAAACCAAACGCAAGACCTCTGTACTTGATGCCTATGTCTCCAACCTAACTCCGTATGTGATTAAAAATCCTCCGACAATTGATCCAAATATATCAATATACAGTATCAAAAAGAACAAACCACATATAGTCATGTCAACATGATAAATAACAAAATGTTCTTCAAAATATCAGATTGCTGCAAACTAACCACATAATTGAGGGCGTTGCATATTGAAGAAGATAAGGATGAATCTGAATCAAGTTTGGGTCTACTATCTACATAATGGGCTGGAAATCCAGGTATAAATATATCTTTTAGAAGTCCAAAACATATATCTGTAAGTAGTTTTCACTGGTTGATGGTTGATCTACATCAACACTGATACAGTTACCAGAGGAAAAAAAAAGTAGACTTCCAACTTAACAACCCAATTTCAGAACTCCACTGCAAATTACCTTTAAACCACATGAAGCAGCAAATTCGAACACATTTGGTAGTTGACAAAGGAATAAAATAGCTTGAATGAATAAATACGACACAACATTATAATAGTCGCAGCACGCAGAAATTAAGTCCTCCGTCACATAAAAAGAGAGGATACCAAAATGCCAATGCAAAAAATGACAACAAAGTTTAAAGATTGAATTTTAAGGTAATTATGTCCCAATGCAAATAGCAATCAAAACTACAATTGAATCACCAAATTGTAACACCATCTCTCCAAAATTATCTCCATTATGTAAGAATTTAAAGCTTAAACACAATATCCATGACAAATTCGTAAAAATGACTACCTATTAACGCTTAATTTGGCAAGAACAGAACCATACCGATCTCCTTCGAAGCAAATCTGGATCCAATAGTACTTAGTTGCAAAGACCAAAAATGCACATTAGGAATCGTAAACCATAAACTATATAAGGATGCACAAAATGCTAAAGTAAACGATTCAACGTGCTACAACAAACAATCACGCGAGAGGTACAGTTAGAAATTAATAAATTAATAACAATCATACAAAGCTAAGTCACCTATACTTTTAAAATGACGAAAACCACGTGCATGTGTGACCTTTTAACCACTCATCTAAGATACCAAATTTAAATAATTCAATGTGCGCGAATAATAATTCGTTGAATTGCAAAATCAAACAAGATATATAACATAAACAAGAAATATATCAATCTGCGATACGGAGAAAGAGAGGGTTTTTCTTACCGCGGAAATTTATGGATGAGGAAATTTGGAGAGAGGAAGGAAAGGTCGAGAGAGAAAGATAGGGTTAGGTGGAAATCGGCGAAGAGATCGAGGCGGGGAAAGAGTAGAGCGCGGGCATTTGTAATTTTTCCCGTCCGCAGGAGCAGCGAGAAAATTTTTGTTATCGGATTCGTCGATTCATTTGTACGCTACTACTCTCTCGGCTTTTCCTATTTGTGGTGGGGACGCGGTTCTCCCTCGGGCCCCGACTACGCTTCACATTTTTTTTTTTTTTTTTTTTAGTTTTAATTAATTCACTAGCTCTTGAACACGCATACTTGATATTTTGTGTACACACTAAAAATTATATATTCTCGCTTAATATATTGTATATTGTTTAAATGTATAGATTAGAGAATTTTTTTTTCTTTCTTTTTTGCCATCATCTCAAGTGAATGCTAAACATATAAAATATATTCAACTAAAAGTTAAATTCAGATATATACTTTAGTGATGTCGTAGTTAAAGCGGTATAATCAATGGTGAGTATTAAACTAATATATTAATAATGTCAAGCGTATTTGTAAATCAAATTTTTATTAAATATTTTATGTGTCTAATAATTATCCCGCCTCATATTCAAACTTTTCTTCTTAATTGTAATAAGGAGATTTCAACTTCAATCATCTTAAAAAAGTTTGTAGTTTTATCATTCCTATTTTATAACTATACATGCTAAATCTATCACTTGTATAAAAAAAATATAAATCAATAAATCATTTTTCAAATTTCAAAAAAAAATCAATTCATTCATCTTAAATTAAAAGTCTTTTTTCTATTGCGGGATACTATAAATCTATAATAGATATATAAAATTTCACAAGAGCAAATAAGTTACATTTTTTATAATTATTACTTGTCCCCAACTAGGATTTCATATGTTTTTTAAAAGGACATCGTACAAATTTTAACACAATCAATAATTAAATACACCAACCGTATTTGTATGGTGTTGTTAGCATGTGGGGGCAACATTATTGTTCCTAGTCTCTCTTAACACTACTGAGTTCTCGGGGTCGGGCCGAGTCATAGTTGAGTTGACGGAACGAAGTGGCTCGACCATCAGGAGAGGGAAGCCCCCAAGTAGAGCTTCAAAAAGGGTATTTCAATTGCTTCACAGAAAAGAGAGAATATGTTTGTTATTTTAGTGCTCATGGACTAGCTTTACTACCATAAAAGCAAAGAATTTGTAGTTTTGTTGGTAGGGGCCTTGGCCGTTCACGATTTATCGTAGTAAAAAGGTGCTGCTTTTATAGCTACCTATGGCACTAGTACTTATTTATACATGACTTATGCTACCCTTGTTTGGTACCGGGATCCTTCTGCCCCGACCCTTGATTAGATAAAGTTGTACGTAGCTTGTTTGGGCAAAAATTGTGTTAGACCACAGCATACTTGATCAATCGCATCCTCTTGCTCTTGAAACTCCTCATCGGACCCATAGGAGGGAAAGCACAACTAGGGTCTCCGTGGTCCAAGATAATAAAATTATCAGTAACAGTCAAATTTGTTTCTCGACACAAAAATTATGTTCTGAAAAAAATTAGAGCTTTAAATTTGGGAAATCTCAAAACATAATATTAAAATTTTAATTTAAACAAAATTCCACAATTTTAGATGAATGCATTCACGTAATATATTAAATTAAAATACTAACTTTAATTTAAATGCAATTATGAGATGAATGCTTCACATAATTTGTCCAAGTTAAGGTTCTCGAATACAAATATTGCATTCACATCATTTTACTTTTCTTTTGTGCCTTGTGACTCGTTTTTCTCTTGATTAGCTTCCATTGTGGCTTTTTATGTCCAAATTGGGCGTTGTGCCCTTTCTCTTTCTTTGGTCCATTTTCATTTTCTAACAAAATATTTTTTCGTGTTAAACTGTTAATTAATAATGGAATTTTCATTTGATTTGATTTTAATTAATAGTAAAAAATATAACTCATTTTTTATGGTGAAATATTATACATTAGTTATATCTTACAATTAAATAAAACTCTTAAGAGGGACTATTTTCTTTTCAAATTGGCAAAAGCGTTCAAAGATATCATGCATTCATGTCATTTTCACCGTTTGCTAACAATGTTGTGTTAAGGTCTTGATATCGGCTTAAAAGACGAGGGCATAGGGATTCAAGGGACGTGATGATATTAATTTGACATAACAACTTCTTAACTCCTGTTTTTGTTACAATAGGTAAGGTGGGGATTCTTGGTCCAAAATTAAGACTTGCATGTCATAAGGCGCAAGAAACATTCAGGGCTGGCCTTGAGTTTTGAAGGACTCTAGGCGAACTTTTTTTTCGGGACCCTTTTGTATAAAGAATCTAGTATTTATGAACGACCCATATAAGGATCAATCTTTAACAACAAAATTTTGTTGCTAAACATAATTTTTGATATTTTTGCCAAATTTTTTTGCCGCTAAAGAGCTGATCCATATACAACAAAAATATTGCAAAAAATAAAATAAAATAAATGCATAATTCAATCACATTAACAATCAACAATGATATTGCAAATTTAAAATAAATAAATTTGGTCTTTGTACTTCACAGGAAATAGTGTTTAAGTTAAAACAAAACCTAAAAATTGTGCATGAACTATTTACCTTAAAATAAATGTTATTTCAATATATTCTTATTAATACGTGGGCCTAACTTTTTAATTGAGTGAATTTTTTTTATTTTTTTAAAGAAAAATTTAAGTCCACATGTGTCTTCATTTTACTAATTTACATTGGACCATATAAAAAAGGAGTGCCAAAGGCAAAAATTTATGTTAGTGGGGGGTTTAGTTAGTGAAGAAGTTAAGTTACAAAATATACTTTTAACAAAGGTGGTGCAAGAAATTTAATTAGCAAGATCACTAATATTTTGAATAAAAATTAGAAAAAGTTTGGTATTCAAAAAGTGAAAAAGCTCAAGCTCGTTGGACCATATAAAAAAGGAGTGACAAAGGCAAAAAATTATATTAGTGGGGTTTAGTTAGTGAAGAAGTTAAGTTACAAATTATATTTTTAACAAAGGTGGTGCAAGAAATTTAATTAGTAAGGTCGCTAATATTTTGAATAAAAATTAAGCAAATTAAAAAAAAAAAACAAAAACAGCTAGAGTATTGGAGTAAAGTGGTGTAAGAAATTTAATTAGTAAGGTCACTAATATTTTGAATAAAAATTAGGCTAACAAAAAAATAAGAAAACCAAAATAGCTAGTGTATTGGAGTAAAAATTAAAGACAAAACGGCAATATGTAGGCCACAGAAATTGAACCTGTGATCAATAAAAAATAGTAGCTACAAACTATACAAACCACCACTAGACCAAGCCTCTCTATTGTTTAATGTATGTATGTCTTAATATATCTATTCAAAAATACATACACACACATATATATATATATATATGACACCCCCGGGCCCTACTATAACGGAGGCCCTAGGCGACCGCCTGGGTTGCCTATAGTCAGAGTCGGTCCTGGAAACGTTTATAATAATTCTTACAATCACCCACTAAAAAAAGATTGTTGACATCGAAATTTGAACATAAGTACAAACGAAGTTAGGCCAAGCCAAATGAAGGATTGGTCTGACCCCATAGAAGATGTTAAAAGATCCCCATTTTGAAAATTTTTGTGACCGCCCTGCTTCCGAGCTAGCCACTTCGACTAATATGGGGACAAAAGAAGTGTTAGGTAGCCATATATAATAGATTTAATAACTCTAGAGACATTTAAATATTTGATATTAAAACTGACATGATAAATATGATATTGATATATTGATTTAAAGAATCTTAACGTAACATTATAACTAATGAGTCATTGAAATATTAATATGCCAATTTTTTTTGGGTGCTAGTAAAAGCAGTCTTCAAATTCAGTTTTAACACCCATTTTCTTTTAAAAAAAAAACACGAATTACAATCATACTTTGAAGGCACCAAATTTATTAATCCTCTCTTTGGACATAGCAAAAGAAAAAAAAATTCTTAAATCCTCTTTGGGTATGCAAGCTCAGTCAAAACATTTCTCTTTCTCAAAAATTATTTCTTCTTCCTAAAAAACCATTTCTCTCTCTAAATCCTTTCTTCTCCACCGTTCTTCCTCCATTATCAACGGCAACTTTTAAAACAACAATTCTACCATCATCAAAAGGACACCACAATTCGGTTTTAGAGATCTCTCTCTCTCTCTCTAAAAATATACAACCGAGCTTCTCTCTAAACAACATTTTGAAACCGTTTGAAACTTCTATTCAAGTTACTTGATTTGAGTTGGTTGATTTTGGGTTTGGTTATTGAATCTACGAAAATTTTGGGTTTGCCTAGGATAGGAAAATTTTGTGTCTGAAGACTTGATTTTATAATTTTTTTTTGCTTTATTTCATTGTACCAAATGATAAGCTGGTACATGATTTAATGAGTTAAGCTGGTAGAGATGTGAACAAGATGATAAGTTGGTAACAACCTTCCTGCTGTAATTTTGCTAGAATTGTGGTATTGGATTACTAAAAGTGGGATATGAAAAGGAAATATAAGATAGTGTACAAGAACAGAGGATCAGTAGACAGTTCGGTTTTGTGAAAATTAAATTTTGTGGGATCGAGTTAAGGTTGGTAAGTGGTGTGGTGTCCCTTTGTTGTGTAAGAGAAACTAATGGGTACAAATTCACTAGCCAAAAACCCATCACAAAACCAAGGATATATTCAAATGAGATAATAAGAAAAATGCTAAACCAATGTGAGTAAGTAAGCGAATTGTGGTGTCCCTTTGTTGTGTAGGAGAAACATTGTGTTGTCAGTCCTCAAATTGATGATGGAGGAAGAACCGGTGGAGAAGAGAGGTTTTAGAGAGAAAAATGGGTTCTAGGGTGCTCTAATTATTAAGGGTGCTCTTAAAAAATTAAAGATTTTATATGAGTGTCTAAAAAATGGGTGTTAAAATTGAATTTTTAGGGTGCTTTTACTAGCACCCATTTTTTTTATGTTCATGTAACAGTAATCACAATGCATTTCATATAATTTTTTCTTGTCTTAGTTCGCTTGGGCCTTAAGACTCATTTATCTCTGGATTAGTTTCCATTGTGGCTTATATGTCCAATTTTTTCTCTTTGGATCCTGGGCCCTTTCTCTTTGTTTGGCCAATTTGCATTTTTTATTTAATATATATATATTTTTAAGTTAAGAGTCGTAGTTAGATTCTTTTCAAAAAATACAAATTTTTGTATTTATTTGGTAAATTTTTTAACTCAATTTCTATTTGAGATTTGATATATTAATTGTATACTAAAAATGAACAAGGCTTTTAATTCGAAATATCCAAAAGTGAAACAATTACTTTGAGATGTATTGAATATCGTTTTAGTTGGGGATAATCTCTACGATAATTAAACAAAGATAATCGTTACCAAATTAGATGAGACCTTGGGTGTTTAGAAGTTTTACAAATTGATAACGTGTAATAGCTTATAAACTCACAAATTTGTTTTTACAAAGTCCAATGCGGGACACAAGAATTTTCATTTTTAAACTCTCCATTTTTCACTTCAAGTAGTTCACTTTGGGTGACAATTTCTCATTCACCCGGTATTTTGAGCAAATAAGTATATCATTTCCATATACTCGTGGAGGAAAACTCAAATTCATAATAATCTTTCAAAACCAATTATTCAGTTTTAAATAAAATTGCTCTTAAAATGGCCAAAAATACTTATTTTTCCAACAATGTACCGGTGGAAAAATGTCATGAGTATGTAATAAGTATATGTAAAAACTTTTATACAAGTTTAGAAATATATTATAGACATTTATAGTTAGATAATTTTAGGAATATATGTACAAGTATATTTTGACGTGTAAAATAAAAGGACGTGATAAGATAAAATAATTTTATTTCATATTTGATATTAGTCATGATTGGTGGATTATTAATCCTAGGATGGTCTCTGTGGGGTAAGAATTAAACAATTTCACCTAAAATTTTATCTTACTTGAATATAATTAAATAATTTTATTCAATTTTTTTTTATCTATTGTGTCAAATCGAAAAAGTTCCGGTAAGACCGTTTTGTACTCCATTCTGTTTTTTTACTAACTTTTCTCCGCTCAACTTTTGTTCGGCCACACTTGCTGGACTCAAATATATTTTATTTTTAGGATTCAAATTTTTTTTTTACTTTCATTTTCCTACTTTCTTTTTTCGTTCCTTACTGTTTCAAACTATAGTTGTAATTTTTTTGAGACATTTTATATGTATATGATCTTATGGTAAGAAAAGATATTTATACTTTCTTTTTTCTTTCCTATAGTCATCCTAATCATTTTATACCTTTAATATGAAATGCAACAGCTGCAAAATATTTTAAAATATTTTTTTTTGAGATAAAAAAGATTTCAAAATTATATATATAAAGAAAATATATTATAAATTGATAAATGGGTTCATAATATTACCCACCTCTCTCCGGGATCTATTCTACCCAACATTATATATAAAATACAATTATTTGATTAAAATATTATTTTATGCTTTCTGTCTACAAGTATTTGTTAAGGATGTATTTGAACATAACCCACCTAATTTATAATTCATCTACCCTAAAAATATAGAAATATGATAAACTTGTATTTATTTAAGACCAATTACAATTATAAGTTTATCCGCTAAAAAATCTTAAATATTTAAAATATTATCTTCCCAAACCATCCTCAACTTCTCAATTCCAATAAAATCTATATTAACCCTAACCTGCACTACTCCGCCTCTTCTTGTCTGGCCCGTCTCTTACATTTTCAAATCTTAGGCATATTTTATGAATCTTAAAATTAGGCATATTCCAATAAAAATCTTAAAAATTATGAATGAGCGGAAGGTAATATTTTTTAAATTATAGTATCTCAAATCTTAGGCATAGGAAATTAAATTTAGGTGGACTCACAACCGTTAAAGATGGAAAAACCCATTATCAAACAAGCCCACATCCAATAATTACATTGCTTCTCCCTTTTGGGTTGCTTGTCAAATCTAGCACATTATATTATTTTATATGTTTTTATCGAAAAAGTTCTCACACCGTATAGATTGGAACTTTTACCGACGTTTATTCATTGCTAAAAACTTTTCCTATTGTCTTAGTGACGAAAAAATATCGTTAAAGCCCGATCCGTGTGGGAAATGCACCCATGTTTTAATATTTTACAAAAAAGTTATTATAAATGACAGGTTAATATGTATACAAATTATGACCAAGAAGAAGAAGAAGAAGAAGAAGAAGATGATGATGATGATGATAAAGATGAAGATGATGATGATGATGATGACGACGACGACAATGAAGATGTTAGTTTGTATACGAATGATATATTATTTTACACATCAACAACTTACCCATTTTCAATCCAGAAAAATTATTTTCATGTTTCGTTATCTATGGTTCAACTTCTTTTATTTATGTTAACTTTTAGAGTATCTTAGGTTTGATGGTTAATATGCCTAAGAGTTATAAGATGGGGTTCAAACTCTTATCACTTTTTTTCCAAAATGAATATTGGAGTCCACATAAGTAATGATATTTGAATTCTTGTCTTTATTATTGGGGTACTTTTTATTTTTTTATTTATCAATTTAAATCACTTATATACGAGTTTTACACATATTGCGTATACATGAACAAGCTAATATCTAATTTTAAGGTTTGACCGACTTACAGCTTTCCTTTAATGACTTGATATTTTTCACTTTTCATTAGTAAAATTTATGTTGAAAAAGTATAAGAGGCCATCTACCATTTTTTATTGGCAAGGCTTGGCAACTAAAATACAAAATAAAAAATTGAAAAATATTAAAATTGTTGAAAGTAAGAATTGCTGATGTACAAACTTAAATTTATTGGCCTACAAATGTAACATTTTCGTTTAATTGATACATTGCCATTTTCAAGATGGAGTGTCAGAAGCAGTGAAGGCCTTGAAATAAGAGCTGAGTTCTTCCCAGCATCGACTTAGACTTTGTTGGATCAGCAAGCAATTTGTGGCATACTAACAGTGTAAAAACGTATTTGTATATATGTATTTTTTTTGCCAAACGAAATTTATCTAAAGTTTTTATTTGACATGTATATATTTTTTTAATTGATAGTATGTCTTCTTTTGTGAACTCAAAAGCATAAAAATATCATGTCAAATAATTGATGAAAATTTTCTACAAAGAAGAACAATTATCTCTCTTGCCTCAACGGAAATTTACCTGAAAAGTCCAAGTTCATGACCAAGTTGGTCAAAAAAATAGTGGGTGGTTAGCCAAGTTTAACGACTATCTTCAATGCTTCAATACTTTTGGAGAGAAGAAAATTCTCTTCCAACCACCGCCGCACACAACCCACTCCAAACAGTTGAGTTATTAAGGATTTAATTAAATACTTTTGCTCGTAAGATTTATGTTTATATCAATAGATCTTCTTACTTAGTAAGTAATCGATAAAAAAACATGATAAATGCTCTCAATCTGACACTTGTGACGTGTCTTAGGTTTAGAGTAGTGCGGGTTATTTTCTTCACTTAAACTTTTGTCTACCACAAAAAAAAAAAAAAAAAAAAAAAAGACTCTTCGAATTAATATATAGTTATATTTTAGTTTTGGAACACGATTAATGAATGTTCCAAGTCTCTCAATATTACACATATAAATTTAATTGTTAATTATGTTAAAATTCGTGTTTTCTTAAAAATCATCAAACTAAGTATGTAATTTAAAGAGTCAATACAATTTTCTTTTTCTCTTTTTTTTTGACATGCACAAGGAGTGAATACAAAATTGCTTCACTAGAACTACTAGAGAAGCTTCATATAAATCTAGTAAAATAGGGTAAGATAACTTTGATACTCTTGCATATATACTAACCTTTAAATATAAGCCTACAAGCTACTACTAACAAATATATTAAAAGGGACATCCCTACTGAGCGGCAAGCTAGGGGGCAATTGCCCCTTTTTAAATTTGAGTTGTTTTAATTATATATAGGGTATTTTTCTTTTTAGAAAAAAAATATAAGAATTTATGTGCATAAATTTATATTTGGGAGTACCTAAGTAAAAGGTAGAAACTCTAGGAGCTATTTTGATTATCCAGTGGTGACTTTTTTTGTTTGAAAGAGATCGATGAGTTTGCTCAAAAAATGATTAAATCCAAAAAGCATATTGGTTATTCATTAATATATTTAATTGTGAAGTTAACTCTACTCTTACTTGTTGCAACGACAAGTGCTGAGCGAGCATTATATGCAATGAAAATGATCAAGAGTGCGGCACGCAACCGAATGAGAAATAATTTTATGAATGATTGTTTGGTGACACACATTAAACAATACATTTTTAGTAGTATTAATAAGAAAGACGTATTGCAATCCTTTTAAAATATAAAGTCCCGTAAAATCTCATATTACTATTAATACAATTATATTTATAATTAAATTTTATAACTTTAAATATATTTTTATATATTTTAAATTTAGCCCTGTCTTGTCTGAATCCGCCTATGCATTAGCTACGCTGATTGTTTTATTTTTTTCTTATTACTAATGAAATCTGCCAAACCCACTAGATCACTTGACGCTCTCAAGTCAATTACCACTCGAGAGTTTGGGGAACCCACATCTTTAGACCATATCTTCCAAAAAGTAGGACCCGACCCACACATTTTTTTCCAGTCCCACTACCTCCCAAGTCCCAACATCATAAAACCCCTATAAATTGCCCAACCCTTAAAGATTTACATATCCCACAATCTCTCTCTCTCTCTCTCTCACACAATTAATTATCCTTCCTTTGCCATTGTTGTTTACTTGTTCTAACAGGATGTCCCAGGGAAGAGGCAGTGCAGTCGCGGCGGTGATGATGGTGTGCCTGGTGGTGGCGCTTCATTACGAAGTGGTTGAAGCAGCCACCTACACTGTTGGTGGAGCCGGAGGTTGGACTTTTAATGTTGCAACCTGGCCCAAAGGGAAGCGCTTTAGGGCCGGAGACACACTCGGTATATATTCTGAAACACCTTTTTATTAGTATATATTTTCTACCAAACACAAGTAACAAAATATTTCATGCAGAGTACATAATTATACAAAATAACCAATGGAGAATTGTGTTTGCTTTTGTCACGCATGTCTTCCAAGACATTATTATTAACTTTTGCATTTGTATGGTTTTGCAGTTTTCAACTATAACCCGACAGTCCACAATGTGGTAGCCGTGAATAAGGCGGGTTACGGCAGTTGTGTCGCTCCGCGTGGTGCCAAAGTGTATAAAACAGGAAAGGATCAAATAAAGCTGGTTAAAGGACCCAATTTCTTCATCTGCGGCTTCGCCGGTCACTGCCAATCTGGAATGAAGATAGCTGTTAATGCTCTCTAATTAAAAAGATATTTTATATATATATATATATATAGAGAGAGAGAGAGAGTTAATTTTTGGACTTGATCACCATGGAGTTCATTAATTTTCTCATTTCGTTTAGAATAAAAGAAGGCATGGTAGCATTAGTACTAATGAGCAATAGTTACTTGAGAGCACTGAGTTTTATTACTTTTTCTCCTACTAGTAATGTGTAACAAGATGCGGATGTGATTCAGAAATAAATGATTTATTGCAAAACATGAAACAATAATATAAATGGCTAAGTGATTAAGTAATTTATCCATTACTTGAAGTAAAATTCTAATTCCATTACTTATGATACTTAAATTCTTTTGAAGAAATGAAAAAAATATTGAAATAGTTTAATGAGAAACAAACTATGACTACTTTTATTATGATTGAAATAAATCTTCTATTTAAATTTATTACTGAACACCCGGCCATTTAGATAAAGAAAATGTTAATTTGTGCCTTAAAAGACGTAATTATAAATACAAAGACCTCTACTGTGTGAGAATTGGTACCCGAAATAATGTGTATTAAAACTTAGTTTTTTTTTTGTTCTCCACGGGGTGTCCGGGTCACCTTTCGCGCACCTCGACTAATTCCCGCTCGCGGTTCGTGGCTGCCGCTGGCCAAGCATTATTTTGATAGTTTTTCATTCGGTCAAACACTTTGATCAACAAAGATTTGGTTTAGGTACCCTAAAATTCTATCGAAAAAATACCATGGCATTGCATCAACACAGTAAGAATCAGTCACTGCACTAGGGCTACCTACCATGCTTTTCATTTTCTAATGAGACTTATTAGATCAGCTGTACAGCCCAAGTGTTATTCGCATATATATATAATTTAACAAATTTTTTTTTAACAAAAGTAAAAAATAATTTAGTGTATTAATTACGAGCGCAGATGACTTAGAGCATATATAGTACGTGGTTGAATAAAATTTTTGTGTAAAATTCTATGTACGTGTAAAATGGTTTTACATATATATATATATATATATTCATTTTGTGGTCCAGTAGTTAACTTGTGAATTCATGAAAAATTTGAATGGATTGATCATATATATATATACAAGCAAACGAAATATATCATTATGCATAATATTCAATGGTTATTTATGAAATTTTTCTACACGTAACTTTATGGTATTAATGAATGTTGTTTTGTATCTCTTGATTAGTAGATTTTAAATATATAAATTATATTAAAATTTAATTTTTGTATTTAAAGTTATATCATTTTAAAGTTCTTCCTTAAGGATAAGGAAAGAGTAAAATGTGAGTTAGCAAGGTGGTTTACACAACCATTAGAGCACAAAAAATTTTACACATTACTTAGGGTGGAGGTTCAAATTCTCGTTACAAGTAAGCTTTAAATAAAAAGAGAATCGCAGAGATATATATTTAATAGGCTTTTAAAAAATGTGATGAAGCCTTTTATAATATATGAACATGGCACCGTTACCAAAATTTTCATCAATGGAATATATTTGGAGATTTAACAGATCATTGTAGAGATGATCTCTTTGATAAAATATATTATTTTTTTAAAAAATTATAAGAAAAATTAATTCAAAAGTGATTAAAATAAAAATCTAAAAATTTAATGGAACAAAAATCAACGTAGTATAATATAAATTTACGCTGACATTCAAGGATTTCTTTTGATCATCTTTCAAGCGCCGAGTACCCCATTGCTCTCAACCTGTACTGTTGTCTATCTAGGGGGCGGTAAGAAAAGACGTGAGAACGAATTAACACAAAAATTCTTGTTGTATACGGCGGCCGCCCCGGGGGAGTTTTGGGGGGGGGGGGGGGGGGGGGGGGGTGGTTTGGACGATGTTGTGGTGTGTACTTGTGTCTTGTCATATTCATGTTTAAATTTTGAAATAAAATTGATATTAAAATATATTTATATTGTGTTAATTGTGTACAAATGAAAAAAAAATATTTTTTTGTTTGTGTTAGGATGTGTTTATTATAATGTTGAAAGTGTAATTATATATGTTAAGTTGAGTCATATTTAACATGAGTTGTGCCTGTAGTAGCTAAAAATAAGGCAACCGCTATTTACACACCAATAATTACTTGGTTTTAGACCATCTCCACCCCACAAGGTAAAAAGCCAAATTTGCCTATTTTGGCTCCCCAGCGCCTAAGTTAAAAGTGTAAAAAAATGGAAAAACAGGTAAACCGAAGCTAAATACTCAGGCCGACAATTTTTTACCTCGCCCGACACATGATGTATCGAGAGACAATATACCACCTGCCACGATATATCATATGTCGTGGGAGACAATTTTCAAGTGCCACGACATATGATATGTCGTGGGAAGAGAAAGAAGGAAAAAAAAAAAAAATTTGGCTGCCACGACATATCATATGTCGTGGGAAGAATGGATTTTATGGCACGACATATGATATGTCGTGGGAGCTTAATTTACCTTCCACCCGGTGTAATTCTTGTTTAATTGATAGGCCAAATACACATTTTTACACTACACTTTTACACTACCCATAAAAGATGGCCTTACTCCATGTTTCATTCGCTTGATGATAAGTAAGTGTATGTTACTCGCTCAATAATAAGCAAATAAGTGCATGTTATTCGCTCAATGACAAGCAAGTAAGGTATTGAAGTTTTTACTCGTTTGTCATCAAGCGAGTAAGATGCACTCACTCGCTTGTCATCGAGCGATGAACATGTACTTATTCACTTGGTATCGGGTAAATGAAAAGTGGAGTGTTACCAAATATTTTTTGGTGTGTAAATAGCGGTTGCCAAAAATAAAGGGGCTTTTTTTTAAGGACAAATATTTTACTCTCTAACAAAGGACATTTTAGTTTTAGATTTAATTTAAAGGACAAGTTTTTAATAAAGAACAAAATACGAAACATTTAATTATTTCAATTAATTACGTTGAATTCCAAAATTATCATTTTTATAGATAAATACCCAAAACTAAATATGAAATTAATTATGTAATTAAGTTGATGATAATAAATTCAAACAAATTCAAAAACAGATAACAAAAAATTCAAATAAAGTTGGTAAATGTTAGAATAATTCAAAAAAATCAAATGTAAAACAAATTCAAAAAATTTCAAACTCATAAACTTCAAATTTCAAAAAAATGTGGAGTTTTCAAATTCTAAAACAATAAAGTCAACTAAATAAATAAACAAATTAAAAACTTATCAGCTTTGATGCTTACGTTCAGACCAATGAAAAACAATATTCAATACTTCATCTATCCGAGTCCTTAAAAAATGTCTACAAAATAAAATGTTCTTATTGTTAGTTAATATGTCTGCAAAATTAACAAGGATAAAAAAATGCATACAAATTAATATGCCGACAAAATAATATGTTAGAAAAATGCCAGCAAAATAAAATGCTTGTACTTGTTAGTTAATATCCCTGCAAAATTAACAAGGATAGAAAAATGCCTACACATTAATATGCCTCCAAAATAATATGTTAGAAAAATGTCTACGATAAAAAATAGGTATTTTTTCTAGCAGACATATTAAGTTATGTTCTTATAATTATTTTTCTAGCAAACATATTAAGGTATATCTTTTAAATTTTCTGACAGATATATTAAGTTATAATTTTCTCAATGTAAAAAAAAAGAGCAAAACAAAGATGCAATAAGCAAGTAAAAAAGGAGAGCAAAACTATACCTCTTTGAGACATAGCCTAATCAAATGCACCTAAGTTCCGTACCTTTTGACGTAAGCCTAATCAAACGCACCTAATAAATGCTTAACATTACATCAAATTCGTAGGAATTGAAATCTCCAATTTAATTAAAGAAGTATTCAAAGAGATCAAATTAAATTAAAATCTCCTTTTTCACATTTTTGACTTACCCCACCACCCCTTATTTTTACATGTGAAATGCCCCTCGTGCAGGGCCAAAATCAAAAGATTATGAAAACATGTGAGTAAGTCTAAACTCGATTCAATAATTAGGGGCAAAGTCAAAATACCTTTTAATTTTAAATCCCTCTTTCAAAGACGTTCTCACACACAAATAAACTAGATTTGCAACCCCACTTATGAAGAAAGATTTAAAAATATCAATGAGACGGTGCTTTAACCTTTAGAATTGAAGAAGAAAGACAATTAGTATACAATCTTCTCTAACTTTTAGTTTCAATGTCAAAATCTTCATTTGTCCCATTGTTTTAACAAAAAATTTATATACATTTAATTGACTTATGGTGACACTGCAATAGGAAGATCTAAAAAAATACATTTGAAAAAAAAGAACTATTTGCAACTATATATTTCGCACAATGCATAGAGAGAGAGATGTCATCTATCCTTGATGATATACTTACATACTATGTTCCACCCAAAGCAGGATATAGCCAACAAATCATTCCAAGATCCGCAATGAAATACCCAACAGAAACTTGTCAAATTACATTTAATCATTATACAAGGAAAACTTAATTGATCAAAATAGTTAGCAACCTTTAAGTTGAATCATTATTCAAATTGCTGAATTAATATGATAGTTTGTTAGCATATAATGTTATAAATAAATATGGCTACAACGATCAAATTTTAAACAAAAACGGTGAACAAAGTTCGATGTCAAATAGGTGAAACATTTCAAACTAGAGATGATGCCAACCATGACCTTAGTTTCCACCTAAATGTACTCAAGCATAATCTGTCCACGAACGTCAGCGTCGATGGCATTGACACCTCATCCATTCTCTTCGAAGCCACCTCCACCCTCGCCAAACTCATCGGCAAACTTGAGGCTTATGTGATGATCGTGTTGAAGGGATCTGTGCCCATGGTATTTGGTGGGAATGAGCAGCCGGCAGCCTGCAGTGAGTTAGTTTCTATTGGAGGTCTCAACCCTGATGTTAACAAGAAGCTGAGTGCTACGATCTCCACCATTCAAAGCCCCCCCCTTTATGTTTATCTTTTGATTGATTTTGTTGTAATATGTGAATAAATTTATTTGATATTTTCATTGATTTAATTATATTTATCTTTAAGAAGGGTAATATTGGAATTCAACTTAATTAAGTGAAATAATAAAGTAATTAATATTTTGTCCTCTATTAAAAACTTGTCATTTAAATTAAGTCTAAAAATAGAATGTCCTTCATTAAAACTACTAATATACTATTGTCCTTAATTATTATTTTCTAAAAAATAAAACGAACTCATGTCATATTTGTGTTTTTGATTTTTTTATGGTATCGAGTTGTGGCAAACAAAGATACAACCAAAAATACAAATTGCCACCCCGACAATGAAACAACATGTTTATGGACTGCCCGAGCTCGACCATCAAATCTGGGGCGCGAGCTAAAGGTTCAATTCTTGCACAAGCACTTAAGCTGGCCCTGTCCGAAAATTTTGGACCCACCCATAGGCTTGGCCTCAGAAGTCAAACACCATCTTTTATGTTCCCCATTTAGTAATTTATTGTAATCCAGTGTTATTGACAAATAAACCAGACAAACCCCAATGCGTATAATTTTTTTTTATTATTTTAACCGGGAGATTGGAGGTTAAGTTTTGACAATTGCAAAAGTTTTGATAATTAGGTGCGTGTTTTACTACAAATGAGAATTAGTCAAAATATGTACATGTACCTTATGATATAGACAAAATTAAACAAATTTTTTTTATTCTTCTTACGTTTTAAATTAAAATGGTAGGATTTGAACTTGTGAGGCTGCAACCACTCTTCACTTGTAAGCATAATGCATAGAACTAAGAATTAAGGTAATACAAATTGCTGTCTTCTACAAAGTAGTTTACTATATATTTTCCTTTTATTTTTTAAAATGCCAACTTTGGTTAGTGACTTAGGGGTGATGATTTTGTATTTTTTTGTTGTGTTATTCTATGAAACACGAACACGATGCACCTCAAATATGACACATCACATACGATATACAAGATTTCAATTGTGAGTTCTAATAAATATGCTATAACAAGATCGAGTAGAGACGATAATTCTCTTTAATTTAAACACAACAAGTGCCGATTGACATGCCAAGACAGTTAATACGACAAAACTGTATTTTTTTTTGTTAATTTTATTTCAAAATTTGAATACAAACACAACTTTTTGTTAAAAATTCTAGACATGAACATGAATTCTCGAATCAATTATGTACGAATTTTGTTTTGTATCATTTCAAAAATTACCACTTTTGTTGACTAATATATTCTATTGTAATAGGCTACGCTAATATAATTCAATTATATATGGTGACATTATTACCAAGACAATTATCTCTTTGACAGGGTATGATATTGCTTTTAAGAAGTTGTACCATATGCTTTAATATAAATTATATATTATTCTGACAAGTATTGCTTTGATAATAGTGTCACTTTCAATTATGGTAGAGAATAGAGATTGAATGTTAAATTTATTAGACTTTAAAATGTGTTTGTCGCTCAAGTTTAGAGGTGGGATATAATTAATTAATCGCATTATATGTTTGTTGTCAAAATGAACATGATAAGCAAATCATATCATGTGTTTGGTGCGGATATGATATATTTATCATATATAATGTTTGGTGTAAAAATGGACGTGATTATGTACATGATTAATTCCCCTTTTATCTCACAAGAACTGATTATACCACCCTTATAAATGCTATTATTTTATCCTATCATTGACGGATAACAAAATAAATATAAAATATTTTTTTTAATTCATGTAACTTTATTTTAATCTTCTTCTTTACGCTTTTTAAATAATAAAATTGAGAGTTTTTAACATTTTCGTCCCTTAAAGTTTGACCGCATTGTCACATTCGTCCCTGATATTCATTTCTTGACATTTCACACCTCGATGTAGATTCCGCCTGTCATTTTGGTCCCTCAAGCCATCTGCCGTCTGTTTTGTGGACGGAAAATGTTTGTTGGAGGGGTAAATTAGTCAACCTATTGTTATAAAGTAAGAAATAAAATAAATAGAGAAGGATGAGAGGAGAGACCCCAATCTTCCTCTTCCTGCGATGAAATCACGGGATGAACCTCATCCTCAGCCGCCGGCGGCACCACTTGAAGACAAATCTCCTTCTCCTCAACCACCACCACCACCTCCTCCATTCAATCCACCTCTTTATCTCCAAAGTGATTTTACAACAGACCATGAAGAGTAAGAAAGGCTTCCTCATTTGGCTGCGAATTTAGGGCTTCGATTGTAATTTGGTAATTTTGATTTTTCGTTGAATTCACTTGGATGACTAACTAGATTGAAAATGGAGAAGATTAGTATGCGAGTAAAAAACTCACAAAGATTGTGGGAGTTGACTAACTTTTTTGTTCTTTAATAATAATGCTAAAAAAAACAGAGCATTAAGTCTTCATTATGTACATCATCCTCTACCATCCTCTGTTTCAACATCGTTAAAACAGAGCATTTATGACATTGGCAAAGCACCCACTCTCTCATCTCTTTCTTTTTTCTTTATATGTTTTCCTCTATTTTGTTGTAATGGAGGGAAACACATATACACAGATCTGTTCTATCTCTGAAATTGGCGAGAGAATTATAAGAGGGAATGATGTGGGCTGACTAATTTACCCCTCCATCAAACGTTTTCCATCCACAAAACAGACGGTAGATGGCTTGAGGGACCAAAATGACAGGCGGAATCTACATCGAGGTGTGAAATGTCAAGAAATGAATATTAGGGACGAATGTGACAATTCGGTCAAACTTTAAGGGACAAAAATGTTAAAAACTCTAAAATTGATTAACGAAGATCTCTGACTATCCAAAATAAAAAAAAACCCCTAACAATTTGTACAAAACGAAACCCTAAAAATTAAACAACATACAATAGACCCTAAATCAACTCAATAAGCCGTAAATCAACCAGGCTTTAAACTTAAAATAAATCAATTGTTGTATCCGCTTTCTTCTTCGTTCTCGTCACAATCAACTGCACAATGAAAGCCCAGTGCGTTTGGATCGGAAGGAGGGAGTGGAAAGGAAAGGATTAATCATGAAGGAAAGGAATGGAATGGAATGGAAAGGAATGAGTTTATAATTTTATTATTGTTTGGATAGCTATGGAGGGAAAGGAATGTAATGAAAATAACTCTGTTTGGATAGAAAGAAGGAAAGGAAGGAAAATAATGTAATTTATTTATTTTTACTTATATGCCCTTGCAGTTAAAGTTATAATTTTATATTAAAATGTATCATGCAAAAAGAACATAAGTTACTATTTTTCTTTTTAAAGTGGGATCGAAAAAAATAATTTTTAAATTGGGTAATACGTTAACACCACAACCAATAAAAAAAACTTATATATATTTCGTACCAATTTGTGTGGCATTATTTTATTCCCCAAAAATATAATAATGAAATAAATAAAACAAAAAAAAATTTAAAAGTGAGATTGAGAAAAACAATTTTCAAAGTGCGTAATACCTTAACACCACAACCAACCAAAAACTTATATATATTTCATACCAATGTGTAGCATTATTTTATACCCAAAAATATAATAATAAAAATAAAATAATTAATTAAGTATAATCAAGCAATACAATTAAAAAAAAAAGTATATAAAGCATATTAATGGAGAAGGTAGAAAAAGATACCTGTTCTTTGTGCTAGTGGGTAATAGTGAGACGATGGAGAGCAACAGTAGTGGGAAATGTGAGACGATGGAGAGCAGCAGCGTCAACGTGAGATTTTTTTTTTTGACCTACAAACGGCAGCATATATATAATAAATTAGTTGTTAATAAGATTAATAGGTTGGGGTAAATTTGAGAAAAAGGTAAATTATTTATTAAAATTGTTTCCTTTCCTTTCCAATCCTCCCAATATTGGAAGGAAAGAAAATAAGGGAATAGAAGGGAATGGCACTCCCTCCCACTCCTTCCATTTCCATTCCATTCTCTCCAAACATTCTATCCAAACGACGGAAATGCAATCCCTCCTCCTCAAATCCTTTCCCTTCCTTTCCATTCCTTCCATCCAAACGGGCTGTAATTTTGATTTCCTCCTTCCCTCTCTCAATCTAATTGTATAATATTTTACACTTGGGTCTGTTATTTTGTGTACAAGAATAAGGGATAAAATAGGTACTTTAACCCCTTATTTCCATTAACGAACAATGTTTTTTTTTTTGACAAGGCATTAACTAACAGTTTTAAAACTTTGATTAACAGATTTATTGATAAAAATAACTGAAAGTTGCAGAAATAAAAAAACGTGGATCCCTAACTTAAATGGCAAACCCATAAACCCAAATCTCAAAAGGAAAAGTCTTTCTTAGTAAAACAATGGAAAAGAACCTTCCTCGTTTTCTTCGCTCTTCACCCAGGCCGCAAAGTGGCAAACCCTAACCCTAACCTTATTCAGGCAACAGATAACTTATATCGCCCGTCAATCATCGCCGGCCGGCTACAGCATTCAGAATCGAAGCAGTGAGAACCACCCGAAGAAGAAGAGCAATTTTTTTATTCGAAAAAAGTAAAAATAAAAATGGAAGAGGAGAAGCTAAGAGAAGTGGATGGGAAGGACACGAAAGACGAAGAGGAGGAATACCTCTATCTCTATATTGTACTGCGGCAACATCTATGTCGCATCAATCTCACCCAACTTCTTCTTCTCGAGGAGGAGGAAGAAAGAAGCAAACCTCCTTTTGAAATACTTTTATACTTCCCGGATAAGGATCTTCCTGTGGGGATGGGGGCTTTTGCCTACAATTCCAACTTGTATTTGCTTGGCGGTGAAGTATTGAAAAAGGGAGAGCGTCTTCAAGGTTTTCCTCTGTTGCATCCCAGGCTCTTCAAAAGACTGAGCAAACACATGTTTCTCTACGATCCTCATCACCATCATCATCCTTGAAGAATTCTTCAACATATTTCTTCCATGAAGGCCCCCAAACCATGTCCCCAGGTTGCCATAGTGGATGGGAAAGTTTATGTTTTTTCTGGGAAGCACCACTGTTACATGGGGAAGGTCTGCGTGCCCTTTCAGTGTTACAACCCAACAGAAAAATCCTGGGAAGCCCTGCCTGACCCTCATTTCTACTGTGATTGGCCAATCTTTAACCTCCACGTGTCTGTTGTTGGCCGACAGATTTTTGTTATGAGCCATAACGGTGTATACGCATATCATGTCGATGATCGTACCTGGACCGGTTCTGGCTGGGTGGAGGAGGACAGTCCGTTTAGGTTTCTCGGACGTGTAGTCCTAGTCTGATGATGATGGCGTCGTAGTAGGTTATGCTAGTAGAGGGCTATTAGCATATAAAGATGCCACTCTAGGACGTGCCCAAGTACTGCAGGAACTCAATAAGGCTTTCCCATCCCCTTGTTGGTCTAAGCAAGCCGCGTTCCTTAATTACGTAGGCGACAAAAGATATTGCCTTTTATTGAGTGAGCCGTTTGGGCCAGTGACGGGGTTTTTGGAGATGCACGTACTCTTCTTTAGAGTTGAGATGTTACTGTTGCGCCAAACCGCTCACAACTTAGCACGACGCAACGTCGAGGGATCTCACAAGCTCACTTGGTTTATCCGAAAGAAGAACCGACACAAAAAAGCACACCCACAATAGAGAAAATAGGAAATAAAGCAACAATCGCACAAAACAAGGTTTTACCGTGGTGTCGGCGTAAAAGCCACTAATCCACACAGACGATAGCTTCTATTGATAATTGGAACAAAGAGTGATTACAAGCACACAAGAAAAATTTTCTCTCAAAATTTAGCTCTCAACTCTTTTCTAAGCAAAAACAAGCATATGTGCACAAATGAGCCAAAACAACATATAAAGGGAAAAATGCCTGGGACCATGATCGATCATGGGCAACCCATGATCGATCATGGAGTCCACTGCCCAAACTTCACCACTTTTTCCAAATGTGAGCCAAAAAAACCCACAAATCTCCACCTTGGCGAATCATGCAGCTATCCCGTCCAGTAAATTGCACACCTCACTCTACTTGTTCCTCCATCAATACTGCTATAGCATCACACCCGGCTCCGAAGAGCCTCCACCCTCAATGGGGCCTCAACATCGAAAAAACATAGACCTCAGTTGAGCCCTGCTCAAACTTGATCATTCGAATGTCCCTCGATTCTTGTAGGTACCACACAATCCACCTAACGGCATTCCAATGCAGTTTCCAAGGATTTGTTTTAAACCTACCCTTTATGCTCAAAACCCGAGCAATAACCAGTTGAGTATTTACCATGGCATCCATCAAGTTCCCCACTATATGCGCATCCGGCACTTGAGCCATATACTCCACCACCTCCTCTGTACTTGGAATCATCATTTCCGAGAGCTTGAAGCACGGAGCCAATGGGACACAAATAGGCTCTTTATCCTGCATCCCAAACCAAACTACGACTTTTAGATATTGCCTTTGTGTGAGGCACAATCTACCCTTCTTCCTCTCCTTTACGACTTCCGTTCCAGAATCACTATTCTCATCTTTATCCACGAGCACCCACTTGCACCATCTCACAACCGACTCTTTCTTCTCTAGCAACTTGCAAAGATCCCGGGTACCAATGGCCGTCTTTCCTTCACCACAATGACTAACCGCCATTGTATCCTGATACGGAAACTGTTCTTCGCCATAAACCACCAATGCAAATGCCACACTATCTCTGTAGCTAAGTCGTTGAGGTGCTAGTAGAGCTTTCCGCTCTTTTATGCTCGCTAAAAATGGCACCTGTCGTTGACTAGATTTCTCAACAGGAATTTCTTCATCCTCCGAACCACTATCAGAAGACTCCACCGAAATAGTCACTTTCGGTTTCCACGAAGTAGCCACCTTCGTCTGCACCACCTTGCTCACTCCATTCTTCTTATTCTCAGAAGAATCCACATTCATTGCTGTAAACATCTTGAGCATCGATGTCTCGTCGAATGTCACATCTCTACTAGTCACCATCTTCTTCTCACGAAGGCACCACAACTTGTATCCCCCGACTCCACTACTAGAACCCATGAATAAACCATTACAGGCACTTGGATCAATTTTATCATCATTAATGTGATAATAAGCGGGACACCCAAAGATGTGCAACGTATCGTAACTAGTATGAAATCCTGACCAAATTTTTATCGGAGTTTTATACTCGACCTCCGAACTTGGCAACCTATTCACAACGAAGCTAGCATAGGATAAGGCCTCCGCCCAATACTGTTTCCCCAAATTTGTATTTGACAGCATACACCTCACTTTTTCAAGTAAGGTACGGTTCATCCTCTCAGCTACTCCGTTTTGCTGTGGTGTACCTCTAACCGTGAAATGGCGAACAATTCCCTCATCTTGACAGTACTCCTTAAACGGATCACTAGTGTACTCTCCGCCGTTATCGGATCTAAGTACCTTGATCTTCCTGCCAAGCTGATTTTCAACCATCTTCTTCCACCTTAGAAACACCCCAAAGACCTCGTCTTTGTGCTTCATGAGATATACCCAAATCCTCCTAGAGAAATCATCTACAAATGTAACAAAGTAATGATTTCCTCCTAAGGATTTCGTCTTGGAAGGTCCCCAGACATCCGTGTGTATGTAGTCAAGCACCCCCTTTGTGCAATGAATAGCCGTTCCAAACTTTACTCGAGTCTGTTTCCCGAGCACACAATGCTCACAAAACTCTAGCTTGCAGCTCTTTGCACCCTTGAGCAGACCTTGGTTACACAACACTATCATCGCCTTCTCCCCGGCATGTCCCAATCGCATATGCCATAGTTTCGTCGAATCTGACTCCAAACTTGCTCCACCAGTTTTTGAAGAAACTGAAGCACTACCGGTTACCGTGCAACCCTGAAGGAAATAGAGGTTTCCCTCCTTCTTTCCTCTCATAACCACCAAAGCACCAGAGAGAACCTTTAGCATTCCGCCCTCGAGCACAATCTTGTGCCCACTAGAATCTAAAGTACCAAGAGAAACCAAATTCTTCTTCAGATCCGGGACGTATCTGACTTCATCAAGAGTTCGAACTACTCCATCATGCATCTTCAGCTTCACTGTTCCAATACCCATCATCTCACAGACATGATCATTACCCATCAAAACCGCTCCTCCATCCACCTTCGTCAAGGTATGAAATAGGTCTTTGTTTGGGCACATATGGTATGAACAACCCGAGTCTAAGATCCATTCGCCCACCGAGCTTTCTCTAGGAGTAACCGCTAACAGACTCTCAAAGTCACCATCCCCTGAACTAACAGAATTCGCGGTATCATCTGCTTTCTTCTTATTCCCTCCTAACTCTAGCATAGGACAATTTCTTCTGAAATGCCCCAATTCCTTGCACTTGTGGCACCGAACTTTAGTCAAGTCCCTTGGTCTGTACTTAGATTGAGAGTTGCTTCTGCCACCTTGTTCTCGCTCCTCATTTCTTCCTTGAGTAAACAACGCATCCGAGGAAGAATTTCCCTTCTCCCTTTGCCGTTGTTCATTACCCAATAACGCAGAAGAAACATCTTCAAACTTCACTGAATCCTTGCCATATAACAAAGTGGTGCTCAAATGGTCATAGGATTCCGGAAGTGAATTGAGCAACAAAATAGCTTTATCCTCATCTTTCATGTCCTCGTTCAAGTTTAACAAATCAGAAATCATCTTGTTAAACTCATCGACATGCTCACTCATTGATGTACTTCTAGCATATTCAAACCGGAACAGTTTCTTCTTGAGATAGAGACGATTCTCTATACTCTTCATCATGTACTTATCTTCCAGTATCTTCCATATGCTAGCCGCGGATTTCTCACGCATAACGTAGTATATCACATTTTGAGCTAGATGCAACCGGATAGTGCTACAAGCCTTCAAATCATACTCTTCCCAATCAACATCTGTCATCGTCGTGGGCTTAGCTGCCACACCCAACAATGCCTTATGCAACTCCTGTTGGATCAAGACATCGCGCATTTGACATTGCCACATGCCGAAATTGACCAACTTTCCGTCGAATTTCTCTACGTCAAACTTTATCGTTGACACCTTTGAGGTCTTAGAAGTAGTCATCTTCAATCACCAAAGAACTTGACAAACCAACAACGAGTCAAAGATTGAAAAAATCTCACCTTGGAATTTTATCAAACACTTGGCGTGCGACACAAATCCCACCTTTCTCGTTTTAGCCTCTGATACCAATTTGTTGCGCCAAACCGCTCACAACTTAGCACGACGCAACGTCGAGGGATCTCACAAGCTCACTTGGTTTACCCGAAAGAAGAACCGACACAAAAAAGCACACCCACAATAGAGAAAATAGGAAATAAAGCAACAATCGCACAAAACAAGGTTTTACCGTGGTGTCGGCGTAAAAGCCACTAATCCACACAGACGATAGCTTCTATTGATAATTGGAACAAAGAGTGATTACAAGCACACAAGAAAAATTTTCTCTCAAAATTTAGCTCTCAACTCTTTTCTAAGCAAAAACAAGCATATGTGCACAAATGAGCCAAAACAACATATAAAGGGAAAAATGCCTGGGACCATGATCGATCATGGGCAACCCATGATCGATCATGGAGTCCACTGCCCAAACTTCACCACTTTTTCCAAATGTGAGCCAAAAAAACCCACAGTTACAGCAGGAGGAGGAGGAGGAGGCAGACACCCATGAAGGGGAGGTGGCAAAAGACTTTTGCAGTGCGATTTTATTGAGACATAAGATATACAATGCAACTGATATCACGAGTGAAATGTTAAACCCCACCAATGTTTTCACCATGTATGTATATGTATATAAATATTAATAGTATTGGATGAATTCTATTCCAAAACTTTAATTTTGGTTCTTAAATCTTTACAGCAAGTACTTGTTTTTATCACTTTGTTGTTATCTCTCAGGCGTGAAGGGTCTAACAAGCAACGTGTGGACTGCTTGGGAGTTGTTCAAATGGGCAAAGATGGATCGAATAGGTATTAATTTCATCTACTCCTAAAATCCTATGCTTCTGACTCTATACTTCATTTATGTTTTCATATTAGTTCTTGCATGTATTACTAATTAACAAGTTGGTTTTATCATGGCATTACATAGCATATATTACTTAGTTGCCCATGTTTGTCTCCTAAATGGTCGTATATATGGACCAGATCATAATTTCATAGTGAATTGAGTTTCATCAATGGGGACTATGTTACCATTACTTTATTTTTCTAAAGATTGAAATAAGGAATCAGATTAGATACTTCTTCTAAGTTGGTATAGTCAATATCCCATCGATCAGGCCCCTTCAATTCATAGACTGAGACATCTTTGTCAAGTTATGGTATAATATGTCGCAATTTTGTTACTTGTATGGCCAAGTGCAAGTTGTGTCTTTTACCTGAATGGTTTTTAAACTCAATCTAATTTTGCTCCGTATATGGGAAATCCGTGGTTCATTGTTTTTCCTTCTAGCTAAACTGTTGGTGGATAAAATATTTAACTTCACTAATATATGGACTGGCTGCTTGCTTTCTTACAATATATACATCTACATGTATGACTAAGCTTTAAGTTATTACCCCACTCTGTCTCGAGTACCATTTTCCTTTTCGGGAAGTCTTAAATGGATAATCCCGTTTCCTTTTCAGGACATAATCGATGTACCTAATCTCATTATAGAAAATTGGATGTATTCTTGTCTATTGAAATTAATGTTTTCTTAAAATGTACCACAAGTCAAAGTGGGACATCATCAATTTGAGACGGAGGGAGTAGAATTTGTTTGCACGTGTTATTTCCTGTATGTATACTTTGAGATCTAGATCTGAGCTTTTTATCGAGACAATCAAACACTCTAAGAGATTAAATTCCCCCTTCACTATCTAGGGTTTTCATTGAATTAGCCAATTCAAATGTTCAACTTCAATTGAACATTCAATTCAATCCCGAAACCTTCCAATTCAATGTGGATCATGAAGAATTGAGTAAGTGGCTAACAACTGAAGCGATTTATAGGCATGATCGGCGTGCGCGGATCGAATCTATAGGATGTGGATCACGGCTACGAATTGAGTTGGATTACCAAGCGCGTCTTCGAGTGATTCAAGTTTTGCAAGTCGTTTCCGATCGAGTCTATAAAATTCTCATGACCATAGTGGATATCATGTTAGTTAGTCGTGAGAAGTAGTGAATCGAAAGATGTGACAGCTTATTACTTTCTTGTGCTGTGTGATTGTTTTATTATTGTTTTAATTCACATAATTGCATGCTAGAGAAGAAAAATCGATTTTGGAAAGTAAAATAGATTATAATTAGGATTGGTATTCACTTCAATTAGCAAATTGCAAAAAACAAAGCCCATAATTGATCTAGGTTTTCTTCGTATATTGTTCCACACACAGAATTACAGCCTCTGCCCTAGTTATATTAATCGTTCACCAACTAGTTTTAAACTCCCTTTCAGAAACAAACACTACTAACTTTCACATTTCCCTCAATCTAGGTTCTAATTGCTTTTGTATCTTGGCAAAGCCATTATCCCTTAGTAATCCAAAAGGGATGTTCCTGCAGTACGATATAGAGATAGAGGTACTCATTCTCCAATTCGTCTTTCATCTTTTTTCCATACTCTTCTCTTCAATTCGCTTCTCCTCATCCATTTTTTTGATAAAATCTCTTCTTTTTCTCGTGATTCTCCTGGTAGTTGGGATTTTGAAATCTGTAGCAGGCCGTCCGCCCATCGTTACGCTGGGCGATGAGGTTGTGGGTTGGGCAGTTAGGGTTTTGGCCTGGGTGAACGGGGAGGGCGACGAGGAGACAATAGGGCTGTATATATATATCTCAATTTACGTGCTTCACTTGATTGAATTTTAGAAACACATTATACTTTTGCTTTGATCCGATACTCGCTTTCTTTCAAATTCATATCATATGATTGGCCTAGGAAAACTAAGTATCTTTTATTCAATTCAGATTTTATTTTTTTGAATTTTTAAAGTCCACTTTATTTAATTAGGATTTTTAAAAAGATTTTTAAAATCTTAACTATTTAATTAGAATTTTAAAATATCCTTCTAAATTCTATAATGTTCAAAACATGATTTTATAAATTGATGAATTGCAGTGAATTTTATGTCCTTAGTATAAATATTAAATTTACTAACAATTTTTTTCTTATACCGAAATTTTTTACATTTTAGAACTTTTCTCCACCCTTTCTCCCCTTTTCCTCTCAAATGCCCTTCTCGCCTTTATCCTTCTTTGGATGTCCCAAGCATTCCCCCATCTATGAAAAAATCGTATCGGTATTACTTTTTAATATGGCGTTGGGTCTATGTAACTATGTTCAGTTCCCCTTTGCAAAACTTTTTATTGGAATTGAATTTATCAGCTCTTGTTATTTGTTGACTGTAGAGTTCTCTCCAAGATGTTTTAGCTATTATCTATAATTCTATAGTGTACAATTAAAAGGAAATTGTTCAATAAAAAATGTGCCCCTTCTCGTTGTTTTAAATTGAGGCTTTTTGTATTTAGCCCAGCATTTTTGAATTGTTTTGCATTTAATCCACTTGTTTTTTGTAATTAGTTGTTAGCCCAAAGTACTGGATAATTATGGTTCTGTTTTTTATTTAATTAATTTAGTTATTTTTAATTCATTTATAGTTTTTCCGATGTTGCTCTTTTTACCAATTTTTTGAAAAATAAATGATAATTAAAATAATTTCAAATTAGATTGAGTTAGTTATTAGGAATACAAGAATTTTGAAATTTAAATAAAGAAAAACTAAAATCCAAATAAATATCGTTTATCTGAAGTAAAAACTTTACCTTTAGTCATATTGCGCATGAAAAAATACTATTGCCGGTGTCATAGTTAGAATAATAATTTTCGATATAGTCATAATATGCATTTCATATCTAAATATAATATGTCTGTTATCTCTATATATCATAATTTAATATGACTAGTATATAAAACATGTAAAACAGCCACAATATGACATATTGTGTGAAACAATCATATTATCACATATGATAAACACATTAAGTATTTGATATTTTTTAAAAAGTGTATGTGAAAATATATTAAGTATTTCATGTCTTTTAAAAAGTAAGAATTTAAAGTAATATACCTTGTAAATCGTGTCCAACAAAGGGGGGTTTTTGGTGGTAGGAGCAACGGGTTGTGGTGTTAGAGCTAGAAATGACCTCATGGTAAGTAAGAGCATATTTGAGTGGTTGCATGATCATATTCAAGGGAAGACATTCCCAATATTTTCGGGGATCAAATGATGAATTGGGAGGAAATGTAACACTAAGCTTACCTAGCATCCAATGTTTTGGGGTTTTGAGACTTTTCAAATATTTATAGATCAAACTGCTCGCCATATTGTATTGATGGGAGAAAGATCAAAGCTTTCTCTAAAAGTTATGTCTCTCTCTAACTGCTGCATATTATGAGGGAGGGCGGGACTCATACATTTCATGCATACGTTTCACCTATTTTTTAGTTGATAAATATCAATGATTAAGATGAATACAGATAAGTAACAAACCTAATCATTTACTAAGAGCAATTAGGACAATTAGCCATATAATTATTAGATAAATTAAAAATAAATGTATTTTCTTAACTTGGGCTAAATACAAAATATTGTGCTTTTCTCTAATTACTAAAACAAGGTGGGTCTGAATAAACAAACCCACAAAATTTTGGATTAAATACTAATTTGCTATTTTAAATTCTATGAAAATACTAAAAAAAATCATACATAAGAATATGTTATATTCTATATGGACTTAATGCATTCTATGGATTTAGCGAAATCTACATATTATAAAATGTCAATCATAATCTTTTAAAATTTTTATTGAATACACTTATGTAAAGTAAATGTGGAATAATTGGATTCCTATTTGTTAGGTTATGGATTCGTGCTTGACTGTGGAAACCAACACTGCATTAGATTTTGCAAAAAAATATTTGGTAACGATTGCACAGTATGAATTGACACTAAATTATAAGTTAATGGTTGAACTCTTAATAATTTTTAAAACACGATAGTTAACAGGTCGGGTGAGTTAATATTTGTTAACACAATAATAACCGTTTAGGGATGGTCATAGGGCGGGTTTGGCCAGTATCAAACCCATCCCACACATGTACTAACCCACCTGGAACAAGAAATTAATGGTTTTTTTTTCTTTTTCTTAACCCTAATTAACCCAATACTTTGAAACCCAACCCTCCCCTAATTTAAAACATCATCAATAAAAGGCCAATTTCAATAATTAAAGAACAAATAGAAACTAAAAAAAGTAATGGTAAGTCCGACGGGGAGAGCAGAGAGAGCCGGGAGATAGTGGAGGTGAGGCGGTGGTAGAAGAGAAGGAGAGTATTGAGAGATGGAGTGGTGGGCCAGTGGTGGAGGAGAGGAGTGGCCATGGTTGAATCGTTGAGATGGAGGTAGAGTGAGAGATACTTGAGAACTCGACGTAGAAGAAAAATGGGAGGCATTTAGAGTTTTTTCAATAACACTATATATATCTTTTATATTAATGTATTTATATATAGGTGGACGTTATTGACACATATTAAAATATTCACTAACACTCCATCCTATTTACTCGGCTTCTAAGGACTGAGTATATGTGCACATACTCGATACTTAGGAGCCGAGCCATTTTTGAGTAAAAAAATTACACTGGCTCAGCCCCTAAGGACCAAGTCATACGCGATTCTCAGGGGTCGAGCCAATGTACATGTACTCGGTCCTTAAGGGCCGAGTTAATGTTAGAGTGTTAGAGAGTATATATTTTACTGTGTGTTAATAGTAGGCCCCTATATATATGTATGCATGTCGGGTTAGGTCAAGTCGGGGTCTTTTAAATGGTAAAACCCTAACCCGCTCTAATTTTTTTTCTTGAAACTCAAATCCAACCCAAGCTAAAAAAAACCTGGCCCATTCGAGTTGGACCGGATCAGAAACCCATCGGAGTTGGATTTTATTGTCATCCTTATAACCATTAGAACCCGTTAATAATATATATAGTTGTATAATGTTACACATGTACATGTATATATGTATATATGTAACTTTGTAGCATATATATATATATAATTCGTATATATATATATATATATATTATATGTATGTATATATTTGTACTTAAGGGGTAATAGCAGAACATGACGGGTAATTTGTTAATATAATAAATGGGTTTAAATATAATTTTATTTCACCCGATGAAACCGTCACTTGTTTAAATCCGAACAAATAACACTTGAAACACGATAAAAATAGACTCAAAACGACTTTTTCAGGTCTACATTGCATATACTTTTTCTCTGGAGTTAAAATACTTAATTAAGATTCACTAGAGTACTGTTTCAAATTATGAGTTCCCCCACTTCTAGACATTGCTATTTTGATTTTATATTTTCCTAAATGTTTGAATTTAGTGTATAGGGTTTTGTAAATTCGGATGTTTTCTAAACTCAGGCTTTCACAATTAGGATTTCAAAAACATGTTTAATTTGGTCAAAATAAAAGATAGATGTTCTATTTTTATTTATTATTTTTTTGTTATTATTATTAATTTTATTTTTATTTTTTTGGGTTCAAAATTGAAGTTGCAAAGCAATTCACTGATAGGGTATATCACGATTTTCTCAGCCACTAAAATTTGACTTCTTTTTTTTTTTTTTTTTCCTTTTTTAAGAAAATACAAGAGCACTACACCATCAGATCTAAAGTTTTTAAGAGTATATTTTTATCATACTTAGTTCAATTTTTATCCTATACAATTTAATTTAGCTATTGTATAATTATATTTATATTTATTTCAAGAATTGATTAAGTTTATTCTAAATTGTGGTATAATTTAATGCACATCTTTCCTCCATCTGTCCGATTAATCATATCTCTATGCTTATATTCTAAAAGCTCTTCATTTTATGATATTTTATGATTAAAGTTTGCATGCATGCAACCTCTTCTTTTTTCCTTTTTTGACACATGCATGCAACGTAGTTTCATCAATTTTATGTTTTTCTTTTTTCTTTTTATGTTTGGTTCGGGTTTGGGGCATAACATTGTAAAACCCTAACCAAACCGAACTAAATCGATTCATTGAATATGTGACTCGAAAATAATATTACTTTACTATTTAAAATTTTATATTTCTAAAATTTATAAAGTATAGTAAGAATTCGAATCTTTGGGTCAAAGCTATATTATAATTGTAGAAGTTAATATTTTTTCAATCCAGAAATGAGTCTTATCTTATAATTTATTTAGTTTAAAAAATATATATATAAAAATTGAAATAAATTGAACCAAACCGAACCAAAAAGTTTGGTTCGGATTTGGGTTTGGAAGATTTAGAATCCGAAACCAAATGGAACATTCCAATTTGGTTTGGGTCTCCTAATTTTTACCCTAACCAAACTGAAAACACCCCTAGATGGTAGATTGATGGACGGATGGATAAAGAAAAATGAGAAAAAATGAAAGGGGAAATAAAAGTAGAAAATTAGTATTTAACCCAGTTATGTGGAGGCTTTTTTACTCAGACCTATTCTTTATTCAAAATTAGTGATCAACCCGATATTTTGTATTTAGCCCATTATTTTAGTATGTAGTCCACATAGATAAATATGTTTTAAATATTGTAAAAACGTTAATACACATAATGCCGATTATGCCAATTATGCCTCTTGTGTTTGAATGCACTTTCCCATTTATTTTATCATTAAGATATACTTGACAGTTATGCTTGAAAAGAGGACTAGATGAAGACATTTAAAATGAAACAAAATTATATGCGAATATGATCTGTTGTAAATCAAAGGAGGGCCATTAATTAAAAGAGGACTGATGTTGGGAAAAATAATACAATACAAGTATCTCATACCTGTATACGCAGCGGATTGATTTGGATCTTGAGCGATTGGCCTTATGATACTCGCGTTGTGTAGCATTACACGAACGACCACCTGCGACATTCCGAATCTTAAAACAAATATCTTAGTATCATTTAAATATGTTTAAGTATTTATTAGTATTTACATTCATGTTTGTTCATTTGATGATATCAATTTATTCTTAATGTGGGGTGAATAGTGGAATTGTGCATTTTGCCATGATGTTTGATTTTGTGGGAAAAATGTGAGTTAGATTTGTGTATATTATAAGAACTCATGTTAGAATAATAATTCATGAGGAACTTATTTGAAAATAAAGTACGTAAGTGGATTTAGTTGTATGAAATAGAAGTTGAGGGGGTAGTGTGTAAATGGCAATATATGTGTGTATGATTAATTGATATTCTTGGCATATATTGAGAGAAAAAGAGGGAGAAGAAGAGAAAAATAAGAAAAATTAGAGAATTTAATTTTGGTAAGTTTAAACTATGCTATTTATGTTTTTTTTATCATCTTTTTATTGTGTTTGTAATAATTGAAATTGAAAAATTATGATTGGAAATGAAAGAACATGGTTTTGAATTTGTTTCTTGGTGTTCTTGTGTGTTGTGATGATGTAATTGAATTTTCTTGATCATAAAGAGATAATAATAGATGATATAAGTAGAAATCATGCTAAAAATTTATAAGTTCATAATTCTGGCCGATTGGTGTCACTGTGGGAGAATTGCTATAACTCCTTGTAGAAAACTCCGATTTATACACTGTAAATTGCATTAAAAAGTAGACACATAGAGCTTTCCAGAAATATATGGTAGAGCACCTAGCTCTCATCCAATTGGTACAGTTTAATCCGTGAAGTTGGACTATTGCCATACGTTATATTCTGGACAGCATGTTTGTACTGAGTTGTTTTGTGAATATTCAATGTTTTAGCCGTTGGATTATGCTCAAATTCTGAAATTTTTTTATAAACATGTTGTGTAACTACTATAAAAATTTAAGAATGATCGGAGAACGGAAAGTACCTAGTCTGTGCAGGGGATTCAGACTGCACCAAATTCTGAAATGTTGTAATGTGTTGTAAATTAACAAGTGCATAAGGGTATACATTTGTATAATTATTAGTGTATTTTGCACACTTATAAATGATTATATTGATGTAGAATTAGAATACTAATTATGTTAGATTGGTAGGTGAAGGAACAGATACTTCTAACGCACCGAAAAAATAGAACTTGGAACCATGTTGGTGTGGACTTGAGGTGAGTGTACTCACTTGAAATTTATATACATTTGAATGTATAAATGTGAAGGGTGGTGTGGAATATGTATGTTGGATATTATGATGCTTGGAAAAGTGGAGTTGAGTCGTGATTTGATTTAAAGAAGAGTATGGAAAGATACATCTGATGTCCACAATATATAGGGCTAAAGGATGTGTATATAGAATGGATGCTTGATGCCTAATAATTGAGGCTATAGAGCGGTTATGTGTGTGATACATCTGATGCCCAGTATATATAGGGCTAGATGATGTGTATATGGAATGGATGCTTGATGCCTAATAATTAAGGCTATAGAGCGGTTATGTATGTGATACATCTGATGCCCAGTATATATATAGGGTTAGATGATGTGTATATGGAATGGATGCTTAATGCCTAATAATTAAGGCTATAGAGCGGTTATGTATGTGATACATCTGATGCCCAATATATATAGGGCTAGAGGATGTGTATATGGAATGGATGCTTGATGCCTCATAATTAAGGCTATAGAGCGGTTATGTATGTGATACATCTGATACCTAGTATATATAGGACTAGAGGATGTGTATATGAAATGGATGCTTGATGCCTAATAATTAAGGCTATAGAAGCGGTTATGTATGTGATACATCTGATGCCCAGTATATATAGGGCTAGAGGATGTGTATATGGAATGGATGCTTGATACCTAATAATCAAGGCTATAGAGTGGTTATGTATGTGATACATCTGATGCCCAGTATATATAGGGCTAAAGGATGTGTATATGGAATAAATGCTTGATGCCTAATAATTGAGGCTATAAAGCGGTTATGTGTGTGGTACATTTAATGCTTTATATGATGGCTAGAGGATGGGAATTGAATGTGATTATATATATTATATTTGTGTATATATATATACTTTTACAGATTACTGTTGAGGAAAGTGATGCATTCACTGAGCCTATAGCTCATACCTTTATATATGTTTTTCTTTACAGGTATTCAAGAAAGGATGTCCACTCACTACACCAAAATCAGGAATTTATGACTTTTGAACTCGATGCATTTATGACTGCTATTGGCAATCATAATACTTATGACTGCCAAAGACAGTCACTAACGTCAAATAGTCATAGTTTTGAATATTTATGACTGTTAATGGTAGTCACAAATATTAGTGTTTATTGTGACTGCCAATGACAGTCACAAAGAGTTTAGCTTACGACCGTTAGCCTTTGTGACTGTTTTGATCGGATCACAAATTATGACGAATTAATGACTCATTCCCTGAACAAAAAATTTTGGATTCCCTCTAATTTTTTTTCCATTTCACTTGTACTTTTGAAATTTCCAATCTCACAAAATATATCCCAATATTGTTGAAATCTCTCTGCCTTCGCCCATGCCCCAAATCCTACCATCGCCCCCTTGAACTCCGCCCACCACCACCACCACCACCACTTTCTTCCGCATCATTGATATATCTCATTCTCTATTTCTATGCTAAGTGCTTATCAAATTTATGCCCTAGTTCAACAAATTTGGGCCCCCTCTTTGTAATTACTCTTTCCCATCAAGCACCTCGTTGGTTCCCTTCTATATCAAATCTAAGCCCTAATTCCTCTTCTACGTTTTGAAGCTCCTCGTTGGTTCCTTTTTCCATCAAATCCAAGCCCTAGAATCTGGAGGTATGATTGTATTTTTGTTGGTTACTCTTTTTGCTCACCATAAGCGATAAAGGGAGGGGATCGGGGTATAAGGGTATGAGGATTATTGCTTTTGTATGTATATGTGCATCTGTTCTTATTATGATGCTTTTCTTTTTTCTTTTCAGTGGGGAAGAGACGAAGAAGAAGATTTACTATGTTATCAATGAGGAGTTTTCATACAAAGATAAAGGTGATTTTTGGTGTTTGGTGTTTGGGGTTTATGTAATTGATGTTCTATTGTTATATGATTTTTGGTGTTTGGGGTTTATGTGATTGCTATTACAAACATGTAAATGCAATCTAGTGGTGTCACTAAGATTATATTGATGTGCTAGAAATTTATAATCAATTTCGAGCTTAAAAGTGTTATTGCTGCTAACTGGTCTCTTAGTTTTTACTGTGATGGTATTCTTGCATAGAACTGATTGATTGAGATGTTGTAATTACTTGCATTTTTTTCTTAGTTTGGATCAACCACCAATTAGTTAGCTAGGAAGATTAACTATTTTACTTCCAACTAATTTTCATTTTAATCCTCACACTGAACACAATAATTATCATAGTGTGGATTAACAACCAAAGTGATTTCTCTAATGAATGAAGAGTCAATCCTCACACTGAACACAATAATGTCCATTATTCGCTCTCTTTTTGCAACTTTTGTTTTTGCCCGATGCTAGACAACTTTTTTGTTATTTCTCTCTATATATATGCGTGTGTGGGTATGTGAGAATTTTTATATGTAAGCGATAGTTATTGAATGATCTTTATTAACTTAAATAGCTGAATTCAATTTGCCTTGTTTGTGTGTTTTGAATTTTTCTTTTACCTCTTGAAAAAATAAGTAACATCATTTTGAATCTACTTAATGTTAATTAAAAAAAAGTTCAATGGGAAATATATATATATATATATATATACAAGTAAATATTGTATGCTTTTTGTCCAAATTAAAAGAAAATCAATCAAAGGAACAAGTAGTAAAGGGCCTGTTTGGATACAAGAATTGAGCCATTTGTGACCATTCACCATCATGACTTCCCCTAAGAACTAGAGGATAGATATGGAGCCTGGCTTAGTCCCCTAATGCAGTAATGTCCATTTCTCATTTAAGTTAAAAAAAAAAGAGCCATTATCAATTACAACTATTTACTTCTATATCAATGTTGATAGGTTCGATTCTCCTAGCCCTGTACCCCTTCCTTTTTTTTAACTGGGCCTAGATATTATAATTGTACATACTTTTGCATTTCTGCTTCTTTTGGAAAAAAAATTAATGCTATTCCTACATGTACTTGTGCAAAGAATATTTTGTTCATTTCGCAGAAATTTGTTTCAAGAGCTTTTGGTGATCGAATGAAGTACTGGACTAGCATAAATGAACCGAACCTTTTGCAAACATGGCTTATATGGTGGGGTAGTGGGCCAGTACCTCGCCAGCTCATTGTTCTGTACCTTTGGGCAATCGCTTCGCTGGCAATTCCGACGTGGAACCTCACGACTATGCACAACATGTTACTGGCACATGCGAAGGCCACTAAGCTATACCGCGACCATTTGCAGGCAATTAGCTCATCTCTTGCGTCCAGAAAAAAAAGAGTAAAAAAAATAAAAATTACTTCCCCATATTTGTAGATATCTATGGTGTCTTACCCCCTATTGTGAGTGAGATTTGGTAGAAATTATATCCACCAATGGAATTATCACTTGAAGTTCAGGGAAAATATTTTCATCCCACTCTCGCATGTGTGCATTTATAAATTTGGCCTTCCAGTGTTATGTTTTCCCTATAAAATTAGAAACATTACGTTCATTAACTATTTTGCCCTCTCCAGCAGTGTTATAGTTGTTCTCTAGCCAAAATTTTGATTCGGCATTTACATGTATGTACTTCGTATGAGAAGGGGGGAGAATAAGCAAATCAGGCAAAGGTAATCGCAACAAAGGTTTAGTTACTTTGTACTCATGAAATATATGGTAATATGTTGCTTACAATAGCTAAACAACATTATTTCTGAGATACAATGCAGCCAGGTGTCTAATTTGTTACTAATAGTCAATACAAATGTACCCTTTATCATGTGGTTAGCTCACAATATTGGCATCGATTATATTTTGTCAACTAAACTTACCACCAAATTCATAATTTATGACAATGTGTTGATGACTTAATTTTTTAATAGGTCTTAGATTTCTATCCTCATGGTTCATTTTTATTTTCATGTGTGATCCTAGCTTTCCCACGTGTGTTTTGTGGTATCCTTAGGATTTGAATTATTGTAATTGGATTTTGAGTGCTAACATGATAATCAATATATCGAGACTTCTACATGCTAGTAACTAAAATTAATTAGGAATCTTGGTTGCTTTCCTCGGCTAGAGTTTTCTTTGGAATTAACTGGTTAGTGAATATATATTTATTTTTTTGTTTTTTTTTTCTCTAAATCCGAAGGGAAACAACTACTTTTTTTCTTTGCTCTTTGCCCCACGAGTTGTCCTCTCTATTTGATCAGCTCGAATTGCCTGAGGATTGAAATTGGCCAAAAAAACTTGGCTAATAATCAAATAAGGCAAGTATGTTTCTACTGTTGTCTAAACTCTTCCGATCTTTGGTGTAAATGCTATGCGTTGATTAATCCAATGGAATATAGTCTAGTTTTTTAATATTACTTCAAGGTATGTGCCGTTCGCTGTGACAATTTTTCTAAGGTGGATATTTCGGTGGACATGTTGGTTTGAGAAAGTAAATGAGACGTTGGCTGATATTCAACAAAATCTATTTGACATTGGAAAAGCAAAAACCAGGATGCTTGTATTAAGGTTGTATATACATGGGAGCAATTTTGCTAAAGCACTTAACCAAAAGAAAATGATCTTAGCTCCTTGGTGTGATGATGAGGTATTTGCTTGTGGATATATAATTTTTTGGGTATATTTTTTGAAGTATTTATATGTAAAGTACATACATGTATATGTTTTCATGTTTTGGGGCTTTGGTCAGGGACTCAGGGGACTTGAACCTCGATTTCCCATGTCCCATGTGGTTATCGTATTGGTTTTCCTCACTAAGAAATCTTGTGTACCTTATTTGATGGGCATGTTATGTTCTCAATTTATTACTTTGTGTTTGAATTAATTATTGTGGTTGTTACTTACATACATTTGGTGAGTTAAAAATGCATTATTGTGCTACTTTTTGTCAATTATTTGTGGAGGCCTTATTTTTATATAACGTTGCGTTTGTGTGTGTATGTTTACTGCAAGAAGTGGAGAAGAACATGAAAGCACAGATAAAAGGTGAGATAGGAAGTAGCTAAGTTATTTTGCTCTCCATTTGATCAGTCTGAACTGCCTGAAGGTATTATTATAAGTTTGCATTCTTTCCATTTCCTTTTTCCTTTATCTTTTTTTGTTTGGTGATTGAGGGTGGTGGGGGTTTTATGGTTAAAATATGCAGGGACTCTCTACTTTGCATCAGGTAGGCTAGTAATGAAATGGACCAAGGGAAGGATGTATGTTATTTCTTAGAATTATTCTTAACCACTTGACTGGTCCATCTAATTTCTTTTATGTTTCATCCCCTCTAGTTCACTATGTGTTGATTGATTAATTTTGTTAAACAACTTGATCTATTCACATGCAAAGAGGCCTCTAAGGTAGAGAGGTTGATGATATTTTGGCATGTATTGCGAAATCGAGAACTATTGTGAATATTGATTGGATTGCAATATAAATCTATTATGATTGTTGATTCGATTGCAATATAAATCTATTGTGTATTAATTGTATTGCGGGTCAAAATTTTTGGTTTTCTTTTCAATTTTTTTTATAATAATTCTAAATTTGTGACTGCCAACAATTTTGTGGCTAAACTTAATTCAAATTGTGACCAACAAAACAGTCACATACTATAACCATTATGGCTACTAATAAAAATCAAAATTTTTGGACAAATATGACTGTCTATTATGACATATTTATGACTGTTACAAACAATCACAAGTTCAATGTTTGTGACTGTCCTGAACAGTCATAAAGTACCACAATTCTGACTGTTTTTGGCAGTCATAAGTGACCTTTGTGACTGCCTTTAATAGTTGGCTTGGAAAGTCATAATTTTTACTTGTTATAACTGCTATGTGGCTGTTTTTGGTAGTCACAAAAAAACTTGTGACTGGTGTCTTTATGACTACCCTTTGTGACTGTTTTTGGCCTTTGTGACTGTTTTTGACAGTCACAAATAGCCGATTCTGGTGTAGTGACTGCCAGTTCTAGGATGGGTGGGAAGGTTTATAGGAAAAGACACTACGTCGTTTTTGTTTACTGTATATTTTGTCAATAAGTGAAATAAAAACCTAAGATGAGTTTGAGATGTAAATATTTACTGGTCTTGTTTTGTGTATTTTGATTAGATATCCTTATGTGTGTGAGTTGTGAATATTTGTTAGCATTATTTTTAGACAAGGTTATTTTTTTTAAAAAAAAATATATGGATATAGGATGATGTTGATTTTAGAAATGATAATATTATTATGTTCTCTTAATTTAATTGTATTTTTAAGTAAGTATTATTTTTGTTGTTCGGGTGTGACACCACCACTGTGCCCACAGTTTCAAGTACTCTCTACAAGGAACCCTAGAATGTGCTTGAGAAGAGATGACAGCCGCCTCTAATTCTGTTGTGTATTGTGTGTTGTTATTTAGGTCTAAAGACCTAAATATATATCATTAGGCTTAAAGAGCTTTGAAACCCTAAGGCCCACTATGGGTGTCCTTGTTGGGCTAAACCAATAGGCCCAAAAGCCAACATCTCTCATTCGCACATAGTGGGCAAATAATCGCATTCTCCCTTGCACCATTCTAGATTCTCCGTTCATAGTTAGTAAATGAGCTGTGCGACCGCGAGCCACCTGAAAAGGAAATTTTGGAGTACTATGCCAAATTCCCAAAGAACCAGATTAGAACATCCCTGTAGCGTCTCGTTCTACCCCTGACCTATTTAGCCACATTCAAATTAAACATCTCCAATCCCTTGGAATCACATCTCGGATCAATGCTTAAACCTCTTCAGTTTTATTCTCACAGCTACGTCGCTACTCTTAGAAAGCGACATAACTTGGTACTAATGATCATAAAACTTGAACGTGCTACCAAACAGTCATCATTTCGCCCTCGTATCACTTAGATTATATTCAATTGCTTTCCCAACGATGTCCCTTTAGGCCGCATCAGTCTTAGCCATAGGATACACACATTAAAGTAGCATACACTGAACTTCCTCTTCATGATACAGTCAAAAGTCACATAGGGCAAAAAATAGTAGAGGATCATACATATTGTATCAATCCATAAGGACTCACACAGTTAAGAAGCAAGGATCATTCTTTCACTTCCTTATATAGGTCGCCAAGCACATGCAGTATGACTTACATGTTATGGTGGAGTTCTCTTTCAATAAAGAGCGTATGTCACTATCAAACACTGTACAGATCTTAGTTCAGTCGCTGTCAAGCGCCTAACTCGAAAAATCTACTAGCTCGCTCGTCTCAGCCCTTAGTTGAAATTTCGCATCCAGCTATTCATAAGTTATATATGACTTGTTACATAAACAAAAGGAGAATTATAACTTAAGAGTACCTTCTTCGGCTCAATGCAGTCACGAGCGAAGTGACCTTCCTTGCCACAGTTAAAACATGCTTTATCGGCGTTGCCCTTCTTACCACCACGCTTTGCCCTGCTTGCGTTTAGTAGAGTTTGTCTTCTTAGGCGCAAGTTCATCATCGTTCTTCTTCCCGTTGTTCTGGTTCTTGCGCTTAGACCCAGATGCCTTGTGTGAACCAGAGTGAACCGCATAAGAGGAATTATTAGCTTTAGTAGCTTCCAAACGCTCCGCCTCTAACTCCAAATGACACGCAAGATCATCAAAAGTTTTGATGTTTTTCATTGTGCGTCATATTGACTTTCATATGTTCCCACGAATCAGGTAGAGAACGAATCCCAACTTGAACCTGCTGCTCATCGCTCAAGTTGTTCCCAGCTGCTTTGAGCTCGCGGAACATAGTTGACATCTGTCTAAGATGCTGCTTCATCGGGGTGTTAGAGCGCATCTTATATGAGTCAAACTTTAAAATCAATGCGCGCAACCTAGTAGCTAAAGTGGAACCATACTTAGTTTTTAGGGCATCCCACATTTCTCGAGCAGTCTTACAGTCCTCGAACCCGCTGATCAAGTCATTGTGCATGGTGTTAAGCATAACAAAGCGCGTACAACGATCCTTCTTGACCCACTGAGTGTAAGCCTCTTGATCGCGCCGATATTGGGCACCATTGCCATCCTCCGGTGGTGGAGTCAAAGACCGGGTCAAGGTTTTCAAAACCTTTTGCTCATCAAGGAGATATTATATTTTACGGTGTTAAATATCATAATTGTTACCATCCAATTTCTCTTCTTTGTTCAAGTCAACAATAATGCTCTTAGAAGTCATCTAATATGCGCAAAAATAAGGATATTTAATAAGGATATTATTATCAGCACAACACACATAACATTTTGCAGCATAAATCTTAAATAGAATTTAATAGTTCACACATGACACGAGATCGAAAGATCGCTAAGCTCAAAATCATCTCCCCCATCATGTGATATTATTAACTTAAAATTTAAATTATGCACAAAATTCTATAGGAGCTTTAAGCTACCACTACACTCCCACTACACTCCCACTATATATAAAATAGGGAAAAAACATGCAATACAATGATATGTAACAGTGAATTATATCAAAAAAATGCATGGTACCACAATAAATTAAAAAACTGTTGTTTTTTTTTCAAAAGAACAAAAAACTATTTTTTTTAAATTAAAAAACTGTTTTTCTTCAAAAAAACAGAAAACTGGTTTTTTTTCTTAAAATAAAAAAAAAACTGTTTCTTTTTCAAAAAACAAAAAACTATTTATTTTTTTAATAAATCAAAAAAAACTCTCCTAAGAGTATATATATATATATATATGTTAGCACAACAGATCATTACCTACGAAAATCATACGTACATATATACAAGAGATTGCACATGTGTGATTGTGTATGAAGACCAATCCTATTGCTCTGATACCAATGTTGAAAAAAATAATACAATACAAGTATCTCATACCTATATACGCAGCGAATTGATTTGGATCTTGTGCGATTGGTCTTACGATACTCGCATTGTGTAGCGTTATACGAACGACCACCACTGTGCCCACAGCTTCAAGTACTCTCTACAAGGAACCCTAGAATGTGCTTGAAAATAGATGACGGCCGCCTCTAATTCTGTTGTGTATTGTGTGATGTTATTTAAGTGTAAAGACCTAAATATATATCATTATGCTTAAAGACTTTGAAACCCTAAGGCCCACTATGGGTATTTCTGTTGGGCTAAACCAAGAGGCCCAAAAGCCAACAAATGAAATATAAAAAGATAGAAGTAAAAAAAAACATGAGGAAAAAGTGGTGCTAAGATACTTCACAGGTGTGGGATTAATGTGTATTACATGCATCTAATATAGGGAAAGTATTACTTACGATGGGGTTTTGACTTATTGATTTTTTTTGTTAGAGTGGGATTGGATTTGACAGCTATTTTTACAGTGAACAGTTTGAAAGCAGGTGGAAGATGAAGACTCGTTACTTGATGCTGGGAGATAAGCACTGGCTATAGATTATTATTTTTTTTCCTCACTTCTATCCTTGTACAAAGCATGAGGTTTTAATTATTTAGGTATTCGTAATTTTAGTCTTTCCAAATATTTTTTTGAAGGATATAATGAGAGATAAGAGAAAGAAGGAGGGTGATGCAACTTTTTTTTTTCGTTTATTGTTTTAGTTGAGAAGTACGTATATCTACACTTCAGCTCTTTTATATTTGTGCAAATATGTCAAAGTAATTTACTAACATTGTTATATTCGTTTTTAAAAATTATTGTTAGGTGTTTACAAAAAAATGGCAGAGAATATACATTTATGAATTCTATTGTTTGATTATGTTTGTATTTTATTCAAGTATGCTACATGTTTTGCCTTATTTACACCTTAATATGTCTACATATCTTGTTAAATCCTTTCGATCACATATAAATGACTTTAGATATATTAGGCATGTAGTACTTACTCTTTTAATATGTCTAAATAGAATATTTGTAACTTTTGTTATCTCATTAAAGTCATAATATATCTCATCATCTATGATGCCAGACATATTGTAAGGTGTACATCCATTACTTACATATTATAATTTTGTGTCACTCGAAATATGTCTGTCCTTTTCATAAAATGTGACCCTATATATCTATGTAATATTACAACATTACATAATTACTTACAACTTCATTAATTTAGTAGGAAAGTTATAAAATTTAATTTATAAATATGTTATGCGTAAATTTGAATTCCAAAATCCTATAAATTACTTAAAAAAAACTCTCTAGATTTTAGCGGGCCTAAATACTAGTTGGATGATTACTTAAGATCTCATTACTTAAATATAAAGTTATAAATTTTAAATTATGTATATTACGTAAATTTGAATTCGAAAATCAAAACTCCCTAGATTTTAGCAAGATTAAAAATTAGTTATGTAATAAATTTGAATCAAAAACGCCAAAAAAGGTATCATTGGAAATATGCATTATTTTTAAGAGGCATAGAAAATAATAAAAGTTGTAATTATCCACAAGTTTGGGTTAATAACTATTTTGCAAAACGTATTGGGTTGAATACAAAACAATTTAAATATTTTGGACTAAAAACAAAAAGCCCGAACAAAGTAAAAAAGGACTAAACCCATCTTTATTGTGCTGGTTTAATAACGTAAATATAATAATTGGGGACTATATTGAATAGGGTAAAATGTTAATAGGTAAAAAATAATATTAAAAGAAATGTAAAGTTAGCGGTCAATAAGATAGAGTGGTGATATTGACACTACCAAAAACACTTAATAATATTGTCACTTTCATTTGGTACTCTTTCGCAACCGAATAAAGTGTCTGTTATTCAGTTCGTGAAGGTCGAGTATAAGCTCATATACTCGATTCTTGACAATCGAGTAAGTCATTATCAAATTCATATTCAGTGCATTTACAGCCGATTAACATGTATCTTACTCGGTTGTTAAGGACATAATAAAAAGTGGGAGTAATTCCAAGAGATATTGCGGGTGCCAATATATCCACCCAGAAGATATTGCTTCCCACATTTTTTAAATTTAAAAATAATCACATATATAGATGACAAAATAAGTCACGCACTCTTGTCCTACTCCCTAGCCTGTTTCTTTTGTTTTCTCCATAGTAGATCATATCTAGGCATTTCCTTTCTTGTGAAAGAAAAAAAAGAAAACTTGTAAGAAAAGCTTTATGAGACTTTACATTAAAATTGCATGAAGAGGCATCAACATAATGCCAAAGATCTCTCCCTTTCTCTTTCTCTCTCCCTCTCATATTCATTTTTATTTGTTTTTCCCATCACTTGTCCTTTCCTCTCTATTCCATCCAATCACATTCGCCATTTAAAAAAATTCACTAGGTTTTACTTAGATTTTAACCACTCTCCATTCACCCATACGTGGCTTCGAATTATATATTTGAAATGGGAAGTGGTGGGGATTGAAATTTGAAATGGGATGGCAGATTGATGGACGGATGGAGCGAAAAATAAGGAAAAAAAAATGGAAGGGGAAATAAAAGAGGAAGAAAAGTAAATATAATAATTGGGATTGTATTGCATAGACGAACCGCTAATAAGATAAAAAAAATGAAGAAAAAAAGAAAAAAAAGTTAACAGCAGAGATAGAATTATCTTTACACATTTTTAAAATTTAAAAATAATCCCCCCTTATTTGAAAAAACGAATATATACAGAGGACAAAATAAGTCATGCACTCATGTTACAGGGTGAGAACCATATTTGGTTGGAAATTCAATATCATATGTTTTTAATAGAACTAACGAAACAGTCTCACGAGAAACCCGACCAGTACTAAAAGGTCATTTTCTTTCAGAGATTTGTACGCATCTACAAACAAAATCAAAACACGTTTTTTTTTTTTTTTTTTTTTGCAGGTAAGTTTCCTTTTCTTTTTCCTTTTACTTTTTTTTTTGTTAATCTTCATTGGTTAAGTATAAGCATGCAAGAATCTCTCAGCTTTTAACCAAGTGATGAAAAGTCACGACAATCTGTACAACAGTGTCGACATAATAGAGTAAATGAATTTGTTTTAGAGAAGACTAAGGTATGCATATATCGAAAAAAATATGAATTATAAGGGATTCTTTGATAATAAAATAAAAAATTATAACAAAAATAATTAATTTTTACGAAAAGTTAGAAAATAACTTGACGCATGCGATAAGATTTGTTTTCTTACTTTTTAATTTTTTTCATGCAATTTTTTTCTCTTTTGGAGCTTTTGGTTTAAAGGACAAAAATTATATTATTTATCTACTAAAGGACACAACTTTTGTACTTATTGTTTTAAGTCCACACTTTTTAAATAAGGACTGTATTTTGCACAAAGGACAAACTAAAAAACTAAAAATAAAAAATAAGGAAATTGATTAAAAACAGGCTAAATACCGGAAATGCCCACAACCCAAAATTAGGCGTCGCTAACTACAAGACCTAAATTATTTGTTATTCCATTCAAGTTAAAAAAAAAGAAAAAAAAAAGAAGAAGAAGTCAAACAGTATATCTTCCATTTAAATTTCAGAAACATTTAAACTACAACGAAATTATGTGAGTTGATCCACTGCTGGCTAGAATTAATGACCAAATTTTGTTTAAAGAAACCATAATACATGGGTTTCAAATAATAGAACTTTCACTGGGAATTTCGTCCAAACGGGAAGTCGTGCCAGGGATTTTACAAATGAGATATATAACGGCATTTCAGAAGAAGCAACATGTATCCTAAAAAAATGTCTATTGAATGCGAATCATGGGTAAAACAAAAAATACATTGCACATAACATCACGAAGTGTACCACATGCAAACAACCGTGGAACGGTAGGCATATTGGTTAAATGTCTACTCAATAGTGTATACGGAATTTGAAATGCTTTGACACGGAAAAAGAAAGGTCTTTCATGGTAAAGAAAAATGGCAAGCAAATATGAAAGCGGTACGCATATTGGTAAAATGTCTGCTCATTGGTGTCTACGTACGTAATTTGCAATGCTTTAATACCAAAAAACTCATTCACAGTAAAGAAAAATGTATGCGGACTACTTGATCATAGAGGACAGCAAAATGTCTACCCAGTAACAATTTAATTGGAAATCACAAAAGCATATAAAACAAGAACGACATAATAATTAGCACCACTCTCTAACTCTCTAATACTACATACTAAAATACAGAATTAATAAAGTCTACCACATAACATTCTTGTAGTTTTTACAAAACAAACTAATGTAACGTACTGATGATATACAACAAAAAGTAAATAATTGTATACAATATAATAACATATGTCAAAATTTCAGAAACTAATATAACAAGATAAAAATTTTGGGTTGAGCCTCCATACACAACACAAATGAAAGAAACTAATAACTTAGAAAACCACCCCAAAATGTATATTGTACCAATGGAAATAGCATACCACTTAGAAGGCACAAGTACTAAGTGAACTATACTACGAACTTGCAAGCCAACGACACCTACTAGGAACAGCTGCAATTAAAAATCAGTAATTGAAAACTTACCCCGGCCTCGACGACTACAAAACCCTAAAGTTAATACATTAATTTTCAATAACCACAAAATGCTATCCTTGATGGTTACAATATATATCTCAAAAATTCAAAAACGATAGCATAATGTGCTCAACAAAGCGTATAAAAAAACTAAACAATATCTACAAAATACCAAATAGTGGCTAAAAAAAGGGAAGTGAAAAATACAAGCTGTTACATTGCAACAGAAATTAAAGCAAAGCTAAATGCTGGAGATAATACAATCAGTTGGAAAAAGGATAATTAGGTAATACACCTAGAAATAACAAAAATAATAAAACTACAAATGTAAAATAACGAAAAGGAGTATGGACAAAATAATGTCCTTTGTTAAAAAGTATGGATCTAAAACAATTGCTAAAAAATATGAGTTCTTCGGTCAATCATGATTGAAACTACGGAACTAATTACAAATTTTCTAAAAAAATTCCACACAAAATAATGAAGGATGGAAGACATCTACTTATAAAAATGAATATGAGATGAAGACCATCTCATCACATGTTTCAACTTATTTTCCAACTTCTCATACAAATAAAGTGTTTTTCTTATCATTTTTCATGTTATTACCAAATGGAGCATACAAAGAGAAAATTGTGAGCACATGGGTTAGTCTAATTAGGGAGGCACTCACCCGAATCCATGAGATGTTTTAGATTCGAGTCTCATCAAAGGGGACTTTGGGGTGAGTTTTCTTTGTTTATACTTAAAAGGAAGAGATTTAGAACTCCAATATTTAAAAAAAAATAGAGAAAATTATTTTAATACGTTATTTGCTACAATTGTATTCAAAATTATTCATGTTATTGTCTAAGTTAAAATTATAAATATTTTGTTCATAAAGCTTTAAATTAGAATATTGGATTAATTTTTTCTTTGAATGTGCATCATTTTAAATTAATCAATATTTCAAATAGGAAAATTTTAAACTCTTAGAAAAATTTAACCAAAGAAAGATTAGAAAATTTTCCAACAATTAAAGGAAAGTATGGTGATTCGATCAAATAAAACAAAAAAGATTTTTTCATAACCGTATAGATTTAACAAATTCATGGATGTAATTCTTACAATCCCTTTTTACATTATTCTGAATGACATCATCAAATTTACTCTTAAACTAGCTTAAAACCCATGCAATGCTTGGGCTTTTTATAATTTTGTTTACATAATTCATTATCGAAATTTACTTCACAAAAACTTGCGAATTTTCTTTTCAAAAAGTTTTAAAACAAACAATTAGCAAATTTTATAGATTACCCATAACCGTAGTTGAAAATTCACAGCCAGTTAGTTTGCACTCATATATAGAGGAAAACAAACGAAATCAAGAAAATAGAATAAATGCTGAATTAATAGGACAGACAACAAAAGAAATGGGAAAATAGGATAAATGTTGAATTAGTTGGAGAAAAAAAGAAATAGAGACGAGAATAAATGTTGAATTAGTAGGAGAGACAAATAATTGACAAAGAGATCTAAATTGAAATTGGCATATTCTTCTATCATCGTGTATATATATTGACTTGGTTGGACATAGAGCCATTTGCCTATTTCGGTTTTCATCAATTGAAAGCACCTTCCTACACAGAGGAGCAAGAATTATGCACGTCAATAAAGAATATCTGTCACAATGGAATCTCACAAAGAAATCACATTTGAAGGTTAATTCTTCTTCGGTAGATTATTATTGTAGAAAAAATTAATAATTAGTGCATTGGGACAATAAAAACATGCTCCTCGATGGCATCTCAAAATGTTTCTTAAAAAAGTAGAAGGAATTGAAAATGCAAATCATAATATCAAATTAATTCATATAGTAGTTAACAAAGCGACACCTAAGAGATTTTAGAAATACATTAAGAGTTACATTAAAAATGAATTATTCTTTACCAAATAATACGAAGAAGAGAAACAAAAATATTAGCATTTGTGATACTATTCAATTAATGGAAAATAAAATAACCAACATGAATAAATCTTACTCGGAATGATCAACAAAAAGCAAATAACAACAACAACAACATGGGATTATAAATGAATAATTCAGCAAAAGAAAAAATGCACGAACCTTGTAGATCTTTATCCCTTTTAGCAATTGCAAAAAAGCAGGCAAACATTAGTTTAAAAATATGTTAATGTATTAGAGGAAGTTTTTCTGAAAGTATGTCATTTGAAATTTCAGATAGAAAATTAGGATCACGCCGCTACTTTTGAAACATATTAGGAACTAGGACATCACAAGATCTATTATTAATTAGGATTACATCCCTCCTTTTAAATTGTTTCTTAAAATAGGGTGGTTGTGATAAATGCCGACCTTTATCTATTTTTGAAGAAGACGACTAATATACCCATGACGTCTTGTATGGAAACATTTTTGATGAAAAATTATGGGATTTTTTGTACTGTTTATTTAATTTGTTTCTCCGTAATAAATAAACAATATATAGATATACGGAAAAATAAAAAACAATAAAAAATACGTTATTGTTTAATTTTTCAATTTCACATTGGTTGTTATATTATTTGTTCATATCATTAATATGGTATATGTATCTATCTCGTACATATATATTAAACTTTCATTACAAGTCTCGAAAATATAAGATATACATTTAATTTTAGGTGCATGCTTAGAAAACTACCATGTATCTATTCGAATTTATAAGATATAAATGTTATTATATAACATTTTTAGCTGTTTCAAAAATATAATACATGTCTTGCTTAGTCTAAAGTTTTGAACAACCAAAACTTAAGTTCAATTGTCATGCTAGAAAAATAAAAATAAAACAGATTGACCCGTCTTGTTTTTTATTTTTTAAAGTCTCTTCTAATAATTTTTTTGTCTTATTTTAATCTTAGCAAAATATTTGTTTAACAAATTAAACTTAAGGTTAGATATGAAAATATTCCAACTGCGTTTGTTAGTATGATCTGAAGATGGTCCAAAAATTAGACTAATGTACCATTAACACCTTCTAGAAGCAACAAACTGTGATACCCAATAATGTACAAACACATAAAGTACATTTTCAAATGTTACTCAATAATTCATTTTTAATATTTTTGACATAATTATATAGTCACAATAAATTTTAATTAATTAATGTTGATTAGTAGATTTTAAATATATAAATTTTATTAAAATTCAAATTTTTTATATAAAGTTATGGCATTTAAATTTTAAACAAAATTATTAGTGCGTGAGAATTTATTATGTGTATATTATTAATAGGAGTGTCTATCTTTAATAGTTTAATTTAACATTTTGATGCGTGTATAAAAAACATTCAAGAGTATACAATAAAAGCACACTATAACTATGTGTACTATTTGATGAGAAAGATGTTGTGAAAGATGCTAAAAGCTTAAAATGCTAGCTGGGGTAGCAGGAAAAGCAAAAGGCCTCTATGGCTTCTACTACATATATATATATATATATATTTTGCTTATGTACGATAAATATAATTTGGTTTTGAGAAATAAATATATGCTCAATCCATCTTTATGTAACAACTCCCTATCCCTTCTGCACAACCAGCACGATAAATATAATTTGGTTTTGAGATATAAATATATGCTCAATCCATCTTTCTATAACAACTCCCTATCCCTTCTGCACAACCAGCACACATTCACCATTTCTCCTCTCCTTCTATAGATAGACCCATCTTTACCCCTCTAATATTTCATGTTTCTTTAAGATTATCAAAGTCTATATTTTTCCACTATTCAGTGACCGCCAAGACACAACTATGGTATAAATTAATGTTCAAGCTTCATTGTCAATTTTTTTCTGTGTGTATTATTCTATAATTTATATCATATTTATTTTCTGCAGGCACAACTCGGTGACATCGAAAACTTCTTTACTCAAATAAATGTTAGCCAAGTAGAATGGCTACAAGGAAATATATATAATTGTGTGTTATATGACCGGTACAATGGTTCTTGTTTTGTCTCCAGGAGCACTCCCACGTCTCAATCTTGGTATCAATTTGTAAGTCAATTTCCGTCTGATTATTTGCTAGAAACACCAGGCATGTGTAGGATGAACCACCGTCACTATGTAGTAGCACAACGTTTTGATTGCACACTAGGTGAGTGGAATGGTATTATGATGAACAATGATCATTACTTTACAAGGGAGTTCGTGACAATCATCTTGTAAGTTAGATTTTTTTATTTTTTTTGGTACGTATATGTTAGGTAAAATTAATGACATTATTTTTACTGGTTTTCCTTAATTAATATGCATGTTAACATTTTATTTTTATGTTGTGTAGGGATATTCTCAGAAGCATTTTGTTTATACATTCTAAAAATCGCTCCCACTGAAATATTTCTGTAGACAATGTCTATATATATAGTTGATGGGCGGGCAAAACTTGGCATGATGAACCTACCAAATAACGGGGAAGGGAGTTTACATAATGATATCGTACAATTTTGTAGGATGATTCGGACAAATTTTACAATCCAAGGGAGGAACAGACCCTCGTATCCAGTGAGGCATTTTCTTGGCATGCTTGACCATGCTTTGGATGCGTAAGACTACTCGATCTACTTGTTTTTCATATTTTAAGCACTTATTTTGCATTATATATATATATATATTGTTTTATTGTTTTAAAATAAAATAATATATATATATATATAATTCCTTGTAAAATATCATTCTAACTAGCTATCTTCATTACCTATAAAACAAATTATGTGGGGAGCCATGAGAATTGATTTTTTTTCTCTTTTCAAGGAAAAAATGGCCACAGAAGGCTCCCCATAATTTGTTTTCTTCAGGAAAAAAGGGTCATATATTGAATAATTTTGTTTCTAATATTCTAAAAAAATCAATATGAAAAAAACTATAGAAAATCATAATAAAGGACAATATATAAATGGTGGCCATTTTTTCCTTGAAAAGAGAAAAAAAAATCAATTCTCATGGCTCCCCACATAATTTGTTTTATAGGTAATGAAGATAGCTAGTTAGAATGATATTTTACAAGGAATTATATATATATATATATATAATGCAAAATAAGTGGTTAAAATATGAAAAACAAGTAGATCAAGTAGTCTTACGAATCCAAAGCATGGTCAAGCATGCCAAGAAAATGCCTCACTGGATACGGGGGTCTATTCCTCCCTTGGATTGTAAAATTTGTCCGAATCATCCTACAAAATTGTACGATATCATTATGTAAACTCCCTTCCCCGTTATTTGGTAGGTTCATCATGCCAAGTTTTGCCCGCCCATCAACTATATATATAGACATTGTCTACAGAAATATTTCAGGGGGAGCGATTTTTAGAATGTATAAACAAAATGCCTCTGAGAATATCCCTACACAACATAAAAATAAAATGTTAACATGCATATTAATTAAGGAAAACCAGTAAAAATAATGTCATTAATTTTACCTAACATATACGTACCAAAAAAAATAAAAAAATCTAACTTACAAGATGATTGTCACGAACTCCCTTGTAAAGTAATGATCATTGTTCATCATATATAATACCATTCCACTCACGTAGTGTGCAATCAAAACGTTGTGCTACCACATAGTGACGGTGTTTCATCCTACACATGCCTGGTGTTTCTAGCAAATAATCAGACGGAAATTGACTTACAAATTGATACGAAGATTGAGACATGGGAGTGCTCGTAGAGACAAAACAAGAACCATTGTACCGGTAATCTAATACGCAATTATATATATTTCCTTGTAGCCATTCTACTTGGCTAACATTTATTTGAGTAAAGAAGTTTTCGATGTCACCGAATTGTGCCTGCAGAAAATAAATATGATATAAATTATAAAATAATACACACAGAAAAAAATTGACAATGAAGCTTGAACATTAATTTATACCATAGTTGTGTCTTGGCGGTCACTGAATAGTGGAAAAATATAGACTTTGATAATCTTAAAGAAACATGAAATATTAGAGGGGTAAAGATGGGTCTATCTATAGAAGGAGAGGAGAAATGGTGAATGTGTGCTGGTTGTGCAGAAGGGATAGGGAGTTGTTATATAAAGATGGATTGAGCATATATTTATATCTCAAAACCAAAGTATATTTATCGTGCTGGTTGTGCAGAAGGGATAGGGAGTTGTTACATAAAGATGGATTGAGCATATATTTATTTCTCAAAACCAAATTATATTTATCGTACATAAGGAAAATATATATATATATATATATATATGTAGTAGAAGCCATAGAGGCCTTTTGCTTTTCCTGCTACCCCAGCTAGCATTTTAAGCTTTTAACATCTTTCACAACATCTTTCTCATCAAATAGTACACATAGTTATAGTGTGCTTTTATTGTATACTCTTGAATGTTTTTTATACACGCATCAAAATGTTAGACACTCCTATTAATAATATACACATAATAAATTCTCACGCACTAATAATTTTGTTTAAAATTTAAATGCCATAACTTTATATAAAAAATTTGAATTTTAATAAAATTTATATATTTAAAATCTACTAATCAACATTAATTAATTAAAATTTATTGTGACTATATAATTATGTCAAAAATATTAAAAATGAATTATTGAGTAACATTTAAAAATGTACTTTATGCGTTTGTACATTATTGGGCATCACAGTTTGTTGCTTCTAGAAGGTGTTCATGGTACATTAATCTAATTTTTGGACCATCTTCAGATCATACTAACAAACGCAGTTGGAATATTTTCATATCTAACCTTGAGTTTAATTTGTTAAACAAATATTTTGCTAAGATTAAAATAAGACAAAAAAATTATTAGAAGAGACTTTAAAAAATAAAAAACAAGACGGGTCAATCTGTTTTATTTTTATTTTTCTAGCATGACAATTGAACTTATGTTTTGGTTGTTCAAAACTTTAGACTAAGCAAGACATGTATTATATTTTTGAAATAGCTAAAAATGTTACATAATAACATTTATATCTTATAAATTCGAATAGATACATGGTAGTTTTCTAAGCATGCACCTAAAATTAAATGTATATCTTATATTTTCGAGACTTGTAATGAAAGTTTAATATATATGTACGAGATAGATACATATACCATATTAATGATATGAACAAATAATATAACAACCAATGTGAAATTGAAAAATTAAACAAAAACGTATTTTTTTATTGTTTTTTATTTTTCCGTATATCTATATATTGTTTATAGAAAATCATAATAAAGGACAATATATAAATGGTGGTTATAGTAAAGGACACTCATTTAAAATGATTAGTTTCAAGGCCAACTTTTTAATCAAGGACAATTTTATTTTTTTTGATTAATCGTTTTTCACTTTTATTTATGGGTCACTTGACGATTTTGTTTCCCCTTGCAGTTTTTTTCATTTACACGTTCTTTGAGTTTAAAATTTGTGTAATTAATTTGAATTCAAATTGTAGATATTATTCTTTTTCTTTTTCTTTTCTCCGAAGAAATTTACTAGAATTCAAATTAGGTCATTCATTTTTGTTTCTTTTCTCTAAAGAAGTTGTTTATAATTCAAATTAGGTGAAATCAAATTAATTACAAAATAGGATAAACACTACCAGGGATTTACATTGATGAGAGGAGATTCAAGATTAATAAAGGAAAAACCTTGGTGGCTCACAAAAGCCAATGAGTACTTAAGATCGAGGGGTAGATCAGAATTGAAAGGGAAATCCACAACTTTTATGGAATTTAATGAATGTTATTGGTTTTGAATTTATTTTATTATTATTTTTTTTATGTTTCTATATGTGGTACTTGTTTTTAGGATATTATTGGTGGGGGTGTGAGAAAATTGGGGACTAAGATTGGGAAAGAAAGTGAGAGGTTTGGAAGAGGGATGGAGGGTAAAGATCGGGGAGTTATAGGGTTAAGGTTTGTAAGGTGGAACAAAGCCATAAAAGGAGCTTCAATATCGATGGAAGGACAATTATGAACTCCCACTCTTATCAAATTGAGTTATCATTTGGATGGATTCGGCTCCGGCTAAAAATAACTAGATTTAATGTAGTGCACTTGATGATACTCAGGTTAATCATGTTAGAATATTTAGTATATATTTAGTTTTCTTATGTTAGTAGGTTTCCTTATTTTATTAGGTATCTTATTGTTTACACGATCTTATAAATAAGACTCTCTTATATTAATATTAATTGATCAATTACAAAACTCTTTCTTCTACCTTCAAGATGGTATCATAGGAAGGCTAATCCTCCCTACACAAGTAATACCGAATCAACCCTAGCCACTATTCTCATTAACCTCAAACCTCAAGCAGTCACCATCAACACAAACCTTCAAAACCTACAGATCCTCACGTTACTATCTTCAAACTAAACCTGTGACATACCATTTTGATTACTAGCTCCAGATGATTAAAACACCAAAAAAATAGACCAAAATACCAGTCCACACACTCACAAGCGCCACATAATCCTCGTTTTCTTCGAATGTCCAGATTTACATCTACAGAAGCCTGATCCTTAAACATTTTGGACCATTATGTTCGTCTCTTCAAGACGATCTCAAAGCCACAAAAATCAGTCGCAAACTCCCTCTTACGCGCTCTAATGAACGGTCTAAAGGTCGCGTCGTCTTTCACGCACCACCACCATTAACACCGTTATCTTTAACGGCGTGTTTAATGGCATTAACCGTTACCGTTAAAGTTAACGGCGTTAGCCGTCACCGTTAGTTTTAACGGCCTTAACTCAGAAGTTTTGATTATTTATAATTTAACCCAAAAGTTTTCATTATTTATAATTTGACCCCAAAAGTTTTGGTTATTTTCAATTTAACCTCAGAAGTTCTTGTGATTTGCATTTTGATCAGAAAAGTTTATGTGTCCACCTTGGTTTTACAATTTCAATCACAAATCCATGCAATGGCCTATAACCACGTCTTCCAGAATCAATCCAATTCAAAGTATACACCTTGTTCCGTATGCGAAAAAATCGAGCATTCAAATAAGGAGTGCTATAAAGTAATTGGTTATCCAGGCTAGTGCGATCATTCTCGGAGTTGTCGCTCAAATCAAAGTAACGATAAAAAGCGTTCGAGATTGCTTACAACCACTAAGACACCTGGTAAGGTATTAAATTATGCATCTATTTTGAATAATACATAGATAATTGATTTTGATACTACAGATCATATGGCATTCTATTCTAGACAGGTCACCTCTCTTACCCCCTCATCAAAAAACTTATTTCGACAGCTAATGGTGATTCAGTCCCTATTATTAGGGAAAGATTGATTCATTTATCAGATTCTCTAAACTTAAATTATGTGCTCGTAGTCCCCTCACTAAAAAATAACTTATTGTCTATTACTAAGATTACTAATGTTTTAAATTGTATTATTAATTTTTGGCCTTCTCATTGTGTTTTTAAGAATATTCAGACAAGGAAGACAATTATTTATGGTGTTAGGCGAGGAAACTTGTACTACTTGAATTTGGCATCGAAGAGCACGAACGAGTTACATCAAGCCCTATAAACTGATGTGACTCAAGAAAAAAGGCCGAGGATGAGATTTTGTTGTGGCATCGCCGATTAGGTCATGCATCCTTTAGTTATTTAAAAAGGTTATTTCCTAAAACTTTTAGGAATGTTGAACTCTCTACTTTTCGATGCAAAACTTGTGAACTTGCAAAGAGCAATCGTACCTCTTTTCCACCATTACTTAATAAATGTTCAGTTCCTTTCATGATGATTCACTAAAATGTATGAGGGCCTTCTCCTATTCCGTCTTTAAATGGTGCTCATTGGTTTGTTACTTTCATTGATGATTGTACAAGAATGACATGGGTATGTCCTATAAAATCTAAAAGTGAAGTAAGTTCTCTGTTAAAGAGATTCCATAAAGAAGTCGATACACAATACAAAGCCACTATTCAGGTACTTCGAAGTGATAATGGAGGTGAATACATGAGTACATAATTGCAGGAGTATTTCAAGCATCATGGAACTCCTCATCAAACATCATGCCAGTATACATCTCAACAAAATGGTGTTGCAGAAAGAAAGAACGGGCATTTACTATAAGTACTATGTGTGTTACTAATTAGGGCCAATGCTCCAACATCTTATTGAGGCGAAGCACTTGCCTCTGCCGTCTATCTGATGAATCATGTTTCATCAGCAGTCCTTGACTTTCAAACACCATTTGACATCTTCCACATAGATGTATTGGCTCTTCTAGTACCGAATTTGCCCCCTCGTATATTTGGATGCGTTGCATTTATTCATTTGTCGATAGAACAATGAAACAAATTAGAGTCTAATGCTCTCAAATGTGTTTTTGTGGGTTATTCATCATCTCAAAAAGGGTATATGTGTTATCATCCTCACATTCAAATATTATACATGACAATGGATGTTGTCTTTCATAAAGAAAATATGTATTTCCATTAGGTTGAACTTTAGGGGCAGAATTATAGTGAAGTTCAAGCTTTTGATTTTATTAGCGGAGATGAGGATAAGATAATTCAACTCGAGGTATCCCCACAATCGACACCACAACTACCGAATCCACCAAGTTCACCGCTAATTGAGGTATCCCCAAAATCGACATCACAACTACTGAATCCGCCAAGTTCGCCGCCAAATTCACCACAGTCCTCAAGCTTACCATTGCCTGGTACAAATAACCAATTGTCTCCCTCAGACATATCTAAATATCAAGTTCCTCCTTTGGATCCTCAAGTATTTTCTCACGAACCTCCTTAAAAATAACTCCCTAATCGAATCAATAGAGGCGTGCCTAAACTAACATATGAACCTAATCTTTCTAGTAAGGCCAAATATCCCATGAGCATATTTGTGTCTTACGATAGGTTGTCTGAATCGAATAAGTCATTTGTAAATCAATTATCTTCTGTATCTATTCTTAATAATGTGCAGAAAGCCTTGGGTGATCTAAAATGGAAAGTAGCAATGGACGAGGAGATGAAATCCCTAAGGAAGAATGGTACATGGGATATAGTTGAATTGCCAATAGGGAAGAAGTGTGTTGGTTGCAAATGGGTGTACACAGTGAAATATAAAGCAGATGGAACCATTGACAGATTCAAAGCAAGACTTGTAGCGAAAGGCTACACCCAGACACTTGGGAGTGATTATTTGGAGACATTTATACTAGTGGCAAAAATTAACATTGTGCGTGTCTTGCTCTCTTTAGCGACTAATCTAGATTGACCACTACAATAATTCGATGTGAAGAATGCATTATTGTATAAGGATGTAGACGAAGAGATATATATGGAGCTCCCTCTAGGGTACAATGTTTATGTGGAATAACTAAACAAAGTTTGCAAATTAAGAAAATCTTTGTATGGCTTAAAACAGTCTCCTAGATCTTGGTTTAGGAGATTCGCCAGATCAATTAGAAAATTCAGTTACAAATAGAGTAATTCTGATCATACGTTATTTTTGAAGAAGTTTCATGGGAAGATCACGGCAGTTATTATTTATGTTAATGACATGGTTGTCACTGGGGATAACCCTCGTGAACAAGAATATTAAAGAAATATTTGACTTGAGAGTTCGAGATGAAAGATCTTAGTTAGCTAAAGTATTTTTTAAGGATTGAGGTGTCCTTGTCATCAAAGGGCATCTTCCTTTCTCATAGAAAATATGCACTGGATTTATTAACTTAAATTAGAATGTCTGCCTGTCAGCCGTCAGATACTCCGATGAAAGAAGGATTCAGACAAACTTTTGAAAAATTGATAAGCTTCGTCTTCATTTAAACTTAAAAAACTACCCCTATTCATATATTCTACCATATTTATATTAGTTTGTGAGAGAGCATTATAAAAATATTGAGTTAGTTTTCAAGTTTCAAAACCATGATGTGGAGGGAGAGAATATGAGTCTATTAGTGTATACCACGAAATTCCCTTAATTGTTAATAAGAAGTATGAATGGAGGGGGTCTATAAATAGCTGTAGATAGGGGTGTTAAAGTCAATCCGAAAACCGACCGAACGAACCGAACCGATCCAGACCGATCCGCAAAATCCCGAACCGAAAAAAAAACCGAAACCAAAAACAAGAAAACCGAACCGAAACCGAAAAGTTTGGTTCGGGTTTGGGGTAAGCTAGTCTAAAACTGAACTAAACCGAACCGAACCGAATTTATGTATAAGAAAAAAAAATGTTAATATATACTTTAAGGACACACGTTAATTATACTATAATATAAAAAAGATAACATTTTTATAAGAATATATTTCTTATTAATTGCATATTATGATAATCTTAAAAAAATTGTCATTTGCGCGTGCTTTTATTATTTAATTAACTACACAATACTAAGATTTTTTTATCACATACATGATAGAAAAATAATTCATCATTTTATTTAATGTGTTTCATTCTTATAAATGTACAAATAAAATTGTAATTAAATATAAAATATGGTATTTATATGTTGCTCCTTGTTTCTAAAAAATAATCACTTTAATTTGAATATAAATCATTATTACATTACTATTAGTATTATATTTTTATGTTAAAATGATTTTAAAAAAAAGCATACTTCAAAACCGAATAAAATCGAACCGAAACCGAACCGAAAAGTTTGGTTCGAGTTTGGGTTCCGAAGATTTAGAAACCGAAATCGAAACCGAACCGAAATCGAACTTTTATATTTGGTTTGAGTTTTGGGTACCTTGGTTTCTACCCCGACCGAAACCGAAAACACCCCTAGCTGTAGATTACTTGGAAAACAAGAAAATAGATTGTAACCAGGACTCTATGAGCTTATCTCAAAGCCTTTCTAGCGTTGAATGATGCTGATTTTTTCATACTAGAAGTCTTTTAGACCCTGTCAAAATTTGAATCCGATCGCAGTTCGGGAAGGACTCTGTTTCCTCAGATTGGTACGAAGAGTTTTTCTCGCATAGGAAATGTAGTTACGTACAACAAGCTCAGTTGTTGTACAACAAGTAAAGGTTTAGTCATTGGATGATGCTGATTTTCGAACATATATTTAAAATAGAAGTCTTCTAAAACCTGTCAAAATTTGAAGCTGATCGGAGTTCGGCAAAAACTTTGTTTGCTCAGATTGGTACGAAGAGTTTTTCCCGCGTAGGAAAGGTACTTGAGTACAACAAGCCCACTTGTCATACGACACGTGAAGTCATAGCCATTGGATGATGCTAATTTTTGAAAATGTATTGGAAATAAAAATATTCAAAACCCTGTCAAAATTGGAAGCCGATTGAAGTTCAAGAAGGACTCTGTTTGCTCAGATTAGTATGAAGAGTTTTTCCTGCATAAAAAAGGTACTCGCGAACATCAAGCTCACTTTTCATACGACAAGTGAAGTTGTACCTGTTGGATTTTCCTAAAATTTGAATATGTTTTCCCTCCATATGTTTTTTAGCTTATGTCTGAATTTTAGGTCGATCGAAATTTGGAAAGGCCTCCATTTGATTACCTGAGATGATTTTTGAGTATGTTACTCTTTATGGCACTATATGATTTACCTCAAAGTTTGAAGATGATCGAAAATGGGGAAATCTCATTGTACAAGCTCTCACAAGATTTAACGATTTTCGATTCCGACAGTTTTCGGTAATTCTCGTAATTTCTCGCCCGATTGTCCTTTTTGCTTCCTTCTTTGACCTGTATCACATGTATATAGTATGTATGCATTTATAAATGCTTGCGCATGTATACATGTTCATCTTTCTAGAGATCAAAATTCTTGCGAGGGTCGCAAAATAAGGTATTCACAAACCCTTTTGGCCTAGGTTCTTTGTGAAGCAAAAAAACTAGGTCGATAACGAGAATATGTCATTTTGTGGCACTCGCACGAATCTTATGTGCTATTTTTAAAAATGATGCCGCGCTATTCTGTTTATATCTGCTGTGGATGAATGTGTGATTTCGGGTACTGCTCGGAGATACGTCCGATGCTTTGCTATGTTGTGCTAAACTGTTATACTCCTCTTGATGAGGATGGTTCTGTTAGCAATTCTGACTTGGTGTACTCCCACTGGTATGGACAGTTCTGTCAATGATTTGTTATTTGTTAAAATAATGTACTCCCACAGGCAATGACAGTTCCGTTTACAATTTTGATTAGCTATTGAGTTGATGTACTCCCACTAGCTGGGACAGTTCTGTCAATGATTCTCTATTTGTTAAACTATGTACTCGCACAGGCAAGGATGATTTTGTCAATGATTTTGATTCCGTTGTTGTCTTTGAACCGCGTAGAGGGGTGAGCCCCCTGCTTTAACGAAGTATGTCGACCGCGTAGAAGGGTGAGCCATCTGCTTTAGCAAAATGTGTAAGATGGTGACTGTTTGATAAGGACATTGCTTTGGCTTGAAAGGTTATGTTTGAAAAAATTGGGGATCTGGTGGGTATATAATGATTGATGATCTGTTAAAGAAATGAGAACTTCTACAAGTTATGATATAGGCTGATATAAGAATTAATGATCCGCTGGGGGGGATAATTGATGGTCAGGTGGAGAAATGAGACATCATACCAGCTAAGATGTGAAGCTGAGGTGTGGAAGATTGATGATACGTCGAGGTGATGAAAGTTAATGATCTGTTGAGAGGGTGAGAATATCTAAGAAGATATAGAGAGAGAGATATAGAGAAAGTTTTGGTGTGATCTATTTTTGACAAAAAAAATGAACTTTTGGCTGGCTTCTTTTTTCTTAAGAAATGATTGAGTTACATTATCTCAATTCTCGAACCTCGTGCATGATTTTTGGACTTTGCCTTTTGCTTTGCTTCCTTCGCATTTTTTTCTCGTGTCAGAAAGGTGCAATTCTGTTTATTATTTTTTGTCTCCATAAGGGAAATTTTTTATTTTTTTTGGCCTACATCGTTTTTTGTTTTTCAATGTCCTTATTCCTCCTTGATTATTTGAAAGCTTTTTGTTGCAGCTTAATTGTTTTTTCTTTTGAATGGTCAGCAGCCTTCCTTACCAATATGGCCTTCCTTTTAGGCTAGCTATCACTCTTGGTGTGGCTCTCGCTGCCATCTTTTTTCCTTTTCTATTTTTTCAATATTATTTTCTTTTGGCATTGTGGGATTTATCCTATTTTTTACTCTTTCATTTTCTTCCCTGTACCCACTTTGTTCCTTCTCACTTTGTCAGTTTTTTTTAGCATCATCGTCCTTACGATTTAAGAATATTTGCTTTGAAAGTTCGCATTTTAATATTATCATGCTGTGTTTGTGATTTTCGGTCCGAAAACTTTTAAAAGCATATCTTAAAAACTTCTTAGGAAAGAAAGATGATGGGCCAAAAGCCTTTTGTGGGGCTTCGTCCTCTGTATTTTGTGAAATTTTCTCATTCAAATCTTTCTCTCTTTCTTTCTCTGATATCCTTTCAAATAGGGCTTTTTTAGTTGTGGAGATGGCTTAGGCTTACCTATAGAAAGGGCTTTGGTTTTGACTACAAAAGGGGCTAGGTTTGCTTATAGAAAGGGCTTGGCTTATATAGTAGGGTTCGAATTTGCTTGTAAAAAAAGCTTTGGGTTCTATATATGATTTGACTCTCTGGGAGGAATTATGAAGTGATTTGACTCTCTGGGAGGAATTATGAGCTGATTTGACTCTCTGGGAGGAATTATGATGTGATTGCCTCTTTAGGAGGTCTTGTGAAGTGATTTGCCTTTCAGAGAGGACATGTGATCCTGTTATGCCTTTCTGAGAGGAATTTTGATGTGATTCGACTCTCTGGGAGGAATTTTGATATGATTCAACTCTCTGGAGTAATTATGATATGATTCGACTCTCTGGGGGGAATTGTAAGGTGATTTGACTCTCTGGGAGGAATTGTGAGGTGATTCGACTCTCTGAGGGAAATTATGAGGTGATTCGACTCTCTAGGAGGAATTTTGATATGATTTAACTTTATGGGAAGAATTATGATGTTAATCGACTCTATTGGAGGAATTATGATGTGATTCGACTCTCTAGGAAGATTGTGAGGTGATTTAACTCTCTGAGATAAATTCTGATGTGATTTTATCGTGACGATCGGGAGTGCGTTGATTGGCGTTGTGATTAATCATCGACATATACACCAGGAAGCGTTGGTGAAGCCTATCTGGTAGGTCATGGAGCCCAGTGCTTATCTGTATGCATTATGTATTTGCTCATGCCATGCTTACCTAAATTTCGAGTATTAGTATACTTCTTAAATCATTGCACCATCATTTTAAAAACTTGGTTTTGAAAAGGTCTTGAATCTTGAGTTGCCTGATTTATGAAGTATGTTACACTACTTGAAATAATTTAAGTGCAGATGTATGCATGCAAGATCGACCATTTTTTGAGAACATAATAACACTGAAAAGGCAAAGATTAATTTCTGGTCAATTAATGAGTAAGTGCAAGGTGATATCGATCATGCTTCTATCTTGACATGTGTTTCTCTCTGCTTTTTAGGCCTGTTAAAGTCTATATGTGTTGCTGTTTTTTCCTTATACCCTCAGTCTCAAGAGGATTACCAATGTTCTGCATTTTTATGAGTGGGTGTGGACTGGCTTGATTCTTGAGAGAAGCGATGCCTTCAGTTACTAAACAAATTGATTTCTTTGACTTGATTCTACTTTTAGAGATTGAGTTTTTTGGTTCTGCTAATAGGAACAATCACATGGTTGTGGTAGTGTGGGTAGAGCACCCTCTTTGGAGAGCTGTCTAGGTCTTCTTGTCGATACCCTCAGTGCATGTACCCTCGGCACCCTCAATGTGTGTAAATGATGATGATGAAGCTAGTCTTCGAGGATATGTTCTTTTTTATTGTTGAAACCCACAGTGCATATACCCATGCACCCTCAACGTGTGCGAATGATGATGCTAAGGCTAGTCTTCGGGGAGCTATTCTGGTCTTCTTGTTGAAACTCACAATGCATATGTAACAACCCGCCTAATTAAGCAGGTGTTAACGAATGCTGCATTTAATTAATAGCAGATAAATAAAAGTATACGATCGATGATTTAATCAAAGATAGAGAAGTCCAACAAAAATTCGGCATGAAGTATTCGTAACTACTAAGAAATCTATCTTGTTTAATAAACAACGCGAAGATATATAATAGTTCTCAAATCTGTTACAATCCAAATTCGATAAATACAACTAGTTCATCCATAGATAATGCAAGTACTCAAACTTAATTAGAAGTTACAACTACTACAATTTAATATACTACAACAACTAATTCCGTAGGGGCATCAGAGAAGACTCTAAGGTGAGCTCGGACCTGCTCGATGACCTCTACCCGAGACACGATGTGTTCCTGAAAGAAAAATGAGGGAATGAGCCACAAATGGCCCAGTGGGAACTATAGGGAAAATGCAATGCATGATCGTACTGCAATATAAGAGAATTCACAATTCAATTATTAACAAAATTCTCAATTTATACAAATTTGTAAGAGAACCATACATAAAGCATCAATATAATTTTATTAATTATCAATACGTATCTCACACGATAGCTGTATAAACATCCATCCACCTCCTCCTCCTCCTCGACCTAATACCGGTACTAGACGGAATAAGATACTCACAAACGCATCCTACCTTTTCCGTGGGTCTGTGCACTGGTAACCAGATTTTCGGCACCCCATCTTTACCATGGGTCTGTGCAATAACATAACTCAAGCATTTCTATATCGGTGCTTATCCGGTTCCAACAATCTCAATATCATCAACAAACAACTAGGCAGTAGTTGTACTCAGGGCAATATTTATCATATCAACATTTCAATCCATGTGTTATAAAATTTCAAGAACAATAAGAATAGCCTTTGTTGCTTTAACACTAAATAATTTTGTAGAATATCACTTTTCTTTTATGTAACCCATTATTATACCGAAAATGGGCAACAATAAAACCATCAATAATAATAAACATAATCCAAAATCTCATATTTCTCCATGAATCACACTTGTACTAACCAAATTTCTTAATTCCAAACATTTAGTGAAGATTAGTAAGAGGAGTAATACTAGACTGGTTAGTAATACCATAAAACACCTCATGTATATTTAACCAAAAGTTAGATATGATTTTAAAGTTATGTATACTCAGGGAATAAGGTAATTTGTGCAAAAATCTCAATTATTAGACATACATCTGGTGTATCAAGCCATTTCGGTACCAAAATCCCAAAGTAACACTTGTATAGGAACATGTATTATGATCAGCCTTTTTATTCATCAACTACAGCACATATGATACTCATATATAGGCTCATATCGTATTTAACAAGTTTAAGCCACAAATATGCAAGGAAAATACAATTTTGGTACCCAAAGCCTAGTATTACCATTCAATCAACCATTTAAATCAAGGAATTGAAGAAAAGAGGAAAGTTCCCACCTATTGAAGGTTAATCCCTCGAAGAAATTCAGCTGAATCGAGCCGAAGGAGTACCGTATCCAAAAACCCCCAATTTTCGCAACTTAGAGCCCTAAAATGGTGATTGGTGTGGGGAAGAAGATGAAATGGATTTATGAGTGTTTTGGGTGTGTTTATGAGCCATAATAAACATCTCTCAATCACCCTCACATCTCTCTCAAATCAGGTGGAAGAAGGAAAAGAAACGAAAGAGAGAGAAGGAGAAGAAGAGAAGTGACGAAGAATGCAGAAAATAGAGGAAAAATGGGTATTAATCCCGCTGGTCTACTATTCACGGTACTGTTCACGTGCATGGGACCTGCAGCGCTGAACTTTGGACGGCCATATCTTTTCGTTCAGATGTCCGATTGAGGTGATCTTTATATCAACAGAAAGCTAATTCAAAGTTCTACAACTTCACAAGAGGAAGTTTCTCCAAATTCATGATAGATTAATACCAGAATTTGGTCGAAGACAGTGCTCTGTCGGAATTCAGCATAATCTAATTTTTGCTAACGGGCTTACTTCGCACTCTGTTTTGACCATCAAGGAGCGTGAACTAGCTTTCGGTCAAAACACAAAAGTTGTAGACTAATATAAGATGAAACTACAGGAGTTTACGGAGTGGAATTTGGATAATTAATGAAGAAGTTATGAGTCTCAAAAGTCAACTAAAATCCAACCGACGAGTGGAAATTCCATTTTCGAAAAAATGTCTCCGAAGTGCTCATTTCAATTCCGATAGTGACGAAACTTTCCAAAATATTCCTATAAATATTTATGACATGTTGGAAAAAACAGAACTGAATTCGGAGGTCCAAAAGTTCGTGAACCACAAACGAGATTTGTAGGAATCGTTAAGGATATAATTCAATTCTACTAAATACTCAAAAATGCCTGAATGAAGTCCGAATTTAATCAAACTTTATTGGAATGTTTAATAACTATAATGTGACGTGTCAAAAAAGACTAAACTAAATTTGGACCTTCCTAGGTCAATGAACCGAATATAGAAAAGTAGAAAAATCGAATATTGAAGAATATGCCAAATTTTACAAGAACGCACCAAATTACTCAAACTAGTTCCAAATTAAATCAAACTTTCCATATTTTTATCCATAACACCAAAGTAACATGTTGGAACATTCGGACTTGTCTAAGTGTACGAATGAATTGGAAAAATAGCTAATTAAATTAAGAAAAAAATACACCTATCAAAACATGGGGTGTTATAGCATATATTCTTTTCACCCTTCAGCGTACACCCCTTGCATGGATCTGCATCAAGGATGGCTTGGGGATTATGGTTTTAAAGGGGTTGTTTATGTTCAGGGTTTAACCAGAAGGCTTCGAGATCTTGCACCGGTGGTACAACAATGTTAGCAAGGGCCACGTGAAGTGGGTGGTTGATGTTGGCATGAACTGAAATAATGTGTTGGAGAATGTTAGGTGAAGATACTGGGTCTCAAGTTTGGTTGCCTCCGGCTGGGTATGGAATTAAATTCAGTTGGTTTGGTTCAGCAGGTGTTCTGGCAATGATTAGGGCTTTAAGACGAGCTTGGATGGCCACTTGATGATCCTTCGTGATTGCTACAGACTAGGTCATATCATGAATTAGATTGTAGAGATATTTAAAGGTTAAGGTGCCATCTTCAGTTTGAAGGAAAACAGGACCAGGCGGCGGATCCGATGCACGAGAGGCTTCACCATGATTACCCTTAGTATTGCTGACCTCGATTTGATCGATTGGTAGCTTAGTATTGTGACGATGAGGCATGATCAATGGTTAATCTGATCTTGTGAGTCGTCTGCTTTGATCTCTGGGAACTCAGTCAGCCAGTATTGGCAGTGGATAATCTGAGTGTGGCAAAGAATGGGGAGATAAAAATCGGGGATTGAACGGAAAATGAATATTTTTCCATAGGTTACATAATTCTCGAAAAATTATGACTTGACAGAAAAATAAAATCAAAAATTTTTTTTTGGTGATTAGGCAAAAATAGACCGACAGCAACAACTTGAAAGCCCCGTGGATAGGTTTATAATAGGAATATGAATTCTCGGGGTTCCCTTTAAACTTTTCAATTTTTAAAATAAATTTTTAAATTTTTTTTTTAGAAAATGACTCATTTTCAAGAAACTTGTTTTTGGAAAAATATTTTAGAAAATCGGGAAGTTCTCTCCTCTTATAGTTGTTTTTTCATGCACATAATGATAAGAAAAATTTCACTAACAAGTTTTAATAAGAAATTTATCACTAACAAGTTTTAGTAAGGAATTTCTACGGGCGGGGTTAGATAACCACCGGCCGTACTTGCCGAACCAAGAGTTGGTATATATGATAAGGCCTTTTGTTCACCAATCTCACGACTGACGGTCAAGAAAAACATACAAAAATCACGTGTAGTAGGCTAACGCATCTTATATATAAGCGTAGTTTGATGGGTAAGGTTTAGGTTCCCTCCTATTTTGCAGGTCTTGCTATATACCCCAAGGACGAGTACATGCACGGACCTTTTGATATACATTTCGGGTACGTGAATGTTCTCGTCACTCGATATACCTTAGTTTAGTACTAGGCCAATGAGAATGGTCCTAGGCACTTTTGGCTAGTGTAGACCCACAAGTCTATGGCCTAATCACGACTCTGGTCCCGAGGTTGATAGGGTAAATTTGCACTTGCGATAATGCATGATGATAGTGGGTGCATGCAAAATAACAATTATGAAGATGCATTATGATGATCGCTTTAGGGTTTGTTCGAGTACTTTGAATTTTTTATATATAAAAAGATTTTCCTCAAACAATAATTACAAACAAAAAAAGGGAATCAGGGTATCCACCTAAATCGCATATATGTTATCCTAAAACTAAGGCCGAAAAGAAAAGCAAGCAAACATAAATGATTATCCACGCATATTATACTCTTGTTTAAAGTCTAATCCTCATAAATATCCCCAACGGAGTCGCCACTGTGGAAGCTAGCGTTCTCGACGCCTAAGTCCTCGTGGGAGGCAATTCCGTGTTGCTTTGAAAATTGGTTTTGAAAAAAGAATAAGAGTCACCAGTTTGTTTTACTAAACAAACAAAAGGTTTGTGTAAAAAAACGTATTTATGGACTAAATATCTTCTTATACACAATATATGCAAAACCAGTTAATTTGAAGGTTCGGGAATTAAGTTACGAATTGGGAAGGTGTTAGGAACCCAATTCGACCTTTCAGTCTCTTAAGTAGGATATGCACGTGTTATAATTCAGTTCTTGTGTGCTATTGCTATTACTTTATAGCTTTCCGTACATGCTTTAGAAACTGAGATTTTTGGAGATGTGATGAAAATGATGTGTTTCCTAGTTTGCCCATGATTTTGAAAATAAATGTGTGTGTGTGATTTGAAAAACAGAATTTATTAATAGTACGTGCAATGAAACAAGTGATTTTGTAAAGCATTGGGCTTTTCAAAAAGTGATTCAAAGTGGAATTTTATATTCAATATGATATGAGGCGAATTAATCGATCGTGTACTATAGTTTATTTATTGCATATACACCACAATCTATGAGTTAGATTGGATATATAGTGATTATCGATTCCTTCGTATAACAATACTACTAATCCGAACTTTTGAAAAAGTAAGAAAGTAATAATACTATTTTAGAATTGGATTAGAGTTTGTTATACACCTTTGATTTTGAAAAACAATTTGAAAAAGGATTTTGAAAAGCTATCAAGTGATAGTAATTATGCAGACAAGAGTTTAAATTATAAGACTGGCGAATAAATAAAATATGAGAGAGAAAATTATACCTGAACGTTCTTGGAAGGAGAGAATAAAGGTTACTTGGTGTGTACCACGAAATCCCCTTAATTAATAATGAAAAGTATGAATGGAGGGGGGGTCTATATATAACTGTAAATTACTTGTAGAGTAAGAAAATATATTGTAAGCAGGACTCTAGGAGCTTGTCTCAAAGCCTTCCCACCGTTAAGATGATGCTGATTTTTGGATATGTATTGGAAATAAAAGTCTTCTAGACCCTATCAAAATTTGAAGCCAATCGGAGTTCGGGAAGGACTTTGTTTCCTCAGATTAGTACGAAGAGTTTTTCCCGTGTAAGAAATAAACTTGTCATACAACAAGCTCACTTGTTGTACAACAAGTAAAGTTCTACCCGATGGATGATGCTGATTTTTGGAAACCTATTTTAAATAGATGTCTTCTAGATCTTGTAAAAATTTGAAGCTGATCGGAGTTCGTGAAGGACTCTATTTAGTCAGATTTGTACGAAGAGTTTTCCCCACATAGGAAAGGTACTCGCGTACAAGTTCATTTGTCGTACGACAAGTGACGTTGTATCCATTGGATGATGCTTATTTTTGGATATGTATTGGACATAGAAGTCTTATAAATTCTATCAAAATTTGAAACCAATCAAAGTTCGGGAAGGACTCTGTTTTCTCGAATTGGTTAGAAGCGTTTTTCTCGCGTAGGAAAAGTACTCATGAACAACAAGTTCACTTGTCGTACGACAAGTGAAGTTGTAGTCGTTAGATTTTCTAAAATTTGAATATGTTTTTCCTCCATATATTTACTATCTTATGTCCGAATTTTTGGTCCATCGAAGTTTAGGAAGGCTTCCATTTGATTACCCAAAGTGAACTCTCGGTTTTATGAATTCCCGTAGATCCGGCCGTCAGATCGAGCTGATTTTTGAATATGTTACTCCTTATGGCATTATATAATATACCTATAAGTTTGAGAATGATCAAAAAAGGTAAAGTCTCATTGTACAAGTTCTCACAAGATTTAACAGTTTTTGGTTCAGACAGCTTCCGGTAATTCTCGTAACTTCTCGCCCGGGTGTCCTTTTTACTTCCTTCTTTAACCTGTATCACATGTATATAGTATGTATGCATATATGAATCCTTGCGCATATATGCATGTTCATTTTTTCTAGAAATCGAAATTTTTGTGAGGTCGTAAAATGAGGTGTTCACACATACCTACAGAACTTATAGTGACAGATCCCCTAACTAAGGGCTTAACTATTAAAGCCTTTGTAGTTCATGTAATCCGTATGCGTATTCTGAGATCTTTTGATTTATTGGGTTACTGGGAGTTTATATTGTGATTATAAGCAACATTGTATCTTATTATTATGTATCGAGTCTTCTTTTGAATAAATTGTTGCTACAATTATTATTATCATTATTGTGATTATTACTATTGTTGTTGTCATATAATATTGTCATCCTGCGTAGTTTAATTGATTTATGGCATATTGTTTTGAGACATTTCAGACTCAGTCTCATGTTGTATTATGCTGAGATATTTGTTAAATCTTAGCAAGCATTGTGGACGGATGCTAGGGCCATTTTGATTTTGGGATAACATGATGTGATCACATTTTGTATGCTTTTCCACAACCCATTATTTTGTTGGGTTATAAAGATATGTGTGTGCCTGGTATATATATGATGTCAGTACCCCTATCGAGTATGATTTTCTATGTCGCTATGGCACTTACGATCTCATTTTGGATCAGTTGTTGAAAATGCTTGCTCTATTTTGGCCTCTTATTGTGGCCACATATAGAAAAATTAATCTAAGTATTGTTTTAATAACCTAACATATGCCGTCCAAGTGGGAGATTGTTAAATTATTTTTTTGAACTAGCATAGTCAGTGTTATTTATTTTCTATCGTTTGATACTCATATTAATTTAAATGTCGAATATTATAGTATAATAATGTGGATAAGCCTTGTATGGGCTCATTATAATGGTAAGTGGGCTCATTTATCTTTTAATATAAGGAGAGGCCCATATTTCATTTCACTTAGTAGTGTAATTGTCCTATTGAGATTACACAAAACCTAGAGACACTCTGGAATAGAGATAGTTTCTCTCCTCAATCGAAGATCGATGAATACGATATCCAAGGACTCATCCATACCAAGTAATCCTTGATTCTAATGCTTATGCGTAGTATTGATTGTTTATACATGCTGCAATTTAGGATTATTACTCATAATTAACATCGCAAATTCCAGATCTTCCTTTCAATGTATATTTTAGATATAAAGTGAGCTACTAGACCGCACAAGTGTGAACCTAGTCACGCCCCTGACTGAGTGCCTAATCATCTATCCTAGATTTTTACATCGACACACATTAACATAATTCATAATCTTGTACTTTAGATATATAATCTTTGCTTGATATATATAACATCCTTCTAGCCGGTCCACTTTATAAATTAATCAATGTATTTATATATGTATGTTTCATTTTTCTTTTTTGATAGACCAAGCTTAAGGGAGAAGGAAAATGTTCAAACTCTATAGATTGTGATTAGAAATAAATCGATTCGACCACTTGGGAGCACTCTCGAGTCTATGTGTGTTGCATATTTTAAATGCCACGTTATGTATAATCATTAATCACAAAAGCTAAAATGTAGCAGCTAGTCTATTCTACTACTTCAACCTTAAAAAATGCATAGTTATACATTTCACCCTTAAAAAATGCATAGTTATACATACACTCTTTTAAGGGGTATTTTTCGATTATGAAGGCATTGAAATTTACTAGAATAACAATATTAGCTAATTTTTTAATGAATCCACCAAAATATGCTCTCACCCCACATATAAACTCACTCCACCAAATTTATTCTACTTACCTCGCCTTATTTTCAAAATCTAAACAACTACTATACATTATTTTTCAACTTTCCGGTGGGTAATTCTACTTGATATATAATGATAGTTGTGGGCCTTATGGATGTAAGAGTAAAACTCTTCTTACCAATCAACCCCAACCGCCCCTTCAATTTTAGTTTTAATTTCTTTCTCACTAACTTCATCCCTGCGCTATATCTAATTTAATAAATTCAATATGCCCAGCAGGTGTTTAAGCGACGTACATTGTACGTCGCTTAAGAAAAGCTTGTTTGTCGCCTAAGATTCGAGCGACGAACCACGTGTCGCCTAAGTCACGTGACATATGCATTAGGCGGCGTACAAATAAAGGCTTGTCGCCTAAGTGATTCGTAGGCGACGTACACATTGTACGTCACCTAAGTGATACTTAGGCCTCGTACGTGTAACATGTCGCCTAAGGTTCACTTGTCCGCCACATACGTTTTACTCTTATGCGACGTAACATTTGTGTTCGTCACCTAAAGGTGCATCTAAGACAACGTACCCTTTTTGTGTTTGTCGCCTAGAAATATGTTCTATGCGACATACTCTTTATGTTTGTCGCTTATGATATACACTTAGGTGACGTACACTTTTTGTGTTCGTCGACTAGAAATATGTTCTATGCGACGTACTCTTTTATGTTAGTCGCTTATGATATACACTTAGGCGACATACCCTTTTTGTGTTTGTCGCCTAAGTGGGAGAATAAGCAACGCGCTTTTGTGTTTGTCCATCACCTAAAACGGGACCGTGCCCTTCTTAAGCGACGTACATAAACCATGTACATCGCCTAAGTGAAGAACTATAATTAAAAAAAATGCTGGAAATACAGCAATCCCTACAACCGAAACTGCATTTTAAACACAAAAAACCTGCACTTTATATCACAAGCTGTAATCTCAAACAAATAATTCTAATACACGCTAGTTCACAAACATATAATTCTCAATATCTAATAAAATTTTGAATTTTATTTACATAAGGTCTCAAATATACAAAATATATAAGGAACACACAACAAAAATAGCCACCACTAGCAAACTAAAATTCAAATCGCAAGAGATATATTTAAGATTACAAATTTTACAAAAGTAGTATAAAAATACATTGTCTCAAAAGATGATCTAAACATAAAGCTTATATATATTGAGTGTCACAATCTCATGAACTATGTAGCTATATATATGTTCATTAATCCCCAATAAGCATCTACTATCGCCAAGTTAAACTAAAAGCTAAAATGCAACTAAATTATATTGAATATTTCTTTCGTTGAGCATGATTATCAATGAGCATCTTGTGAATAAGTGAATGTGCTTCAAACACAACCTGAAAGAAAATGAAAAATAAAAGATACATTAAATGGTGAATGAAAAGAGTAGCAAAAGGCACTTTTGAAATATTGTTTCCGGCCATTGAACATATTTAGGATATACCCGATTGACAATCCTCTAACCTAGAATTGCTTCATTGCCGTCTTCTCAATGCTTTCCTGAAATGATGTGAAATGGAATGAATACTCATTCGAAGAGCATGATTAATCTCGTGCAATGCTCTGTAACAAAAACATTAATATCGTAAATCGTGCTTCTTTGACTTCTCTATGTAGATTTATATTATAGGATCATCTGAGAAAGTGATTAATTACATATACACAGATAGATAAGCTTCTTGGGCATTTAGCAATATGGCTAGAATCTTTAAATATATAAATTAAGAGGCTTGCAGAACATACAAATATGTGTTAGTATATATAATTTTCTGAATGTGTAACAAGACCAATTCAGCTTTCAGATGTAAACAAGACCAGTTATATGGATATTGTAATTCTAGGGGTATCAAAGCAATTGCATTGCCAGTAAATCAAATTGCAAGTGTCCTTGGTATTTTGCAGCTCAACTGAGCATTGTGAGGTAGCTGGGGCTGTAAAAACCTATAAACTGAATCACCTCATCATTAGAAGCCTTTGGTTGTTTTTAAAATGTATTGCAATCAGGTTGCTGTATTTAAAAATTATTTCTTGTTATTTTCTGAAAATAAAATCATTTATATCTCTAATCAATTTGTGTTTGCTCTGTAAGTGTCGTGAATTTTTTTCTTTTTCTTTATTTTTTTTGGGTGGAGGGGGGGTTGGGTTTACTGATTTTGGATGACGATCAGTGTATTGGTGGATTCAACCTTGAAGTGGTCTTTGGATGTCAAAATTCAATTACAAGAATTTCTTTCACTAGAACTAGCTGTAAACTACATACCATTTTCTAAAGAAAATTTAAATTTAATTGAGCTTGATTTATATCCTTCAGATTAGAATGATATTTAGTTGCGCAGTGATAGGGAAGGGAGCAACTATAAATAAATTACTCGAGTAAGAACTGTGGTGAAAATTACCTTAATCATGCTAACACTAGAGCCAATATTAACAAGGAGACACGGGTACAAATCATTGTGGTCAATCTTCACATATTCCTTCTGACCATCCATGTATGTAAAAGCTTCCTGATGGACTGCCCACTCAAAAAACAGTTACAATGCCACTTGAGTTTGTCAGTCAAATCATTTACAAGGAAACAATGCAGATGACCAATAGATACAGGGATAAAGTCATAAAGGCACCCGGTGGTAAATGCATATTTCTTTTAAGAAAAGAACATATATCCAATTTTTAGGGGGTAAATAGTTGAATATTTTGATTAAAGAAATCCATTCGAAGTATGTAACATAAACAAAAATGCCTAATTAAAGAAATCAAATCATTTTTGCATATTGAAAATAGTAAGGGCATCATTGATTTTCTTCGAGAAAACCAAAATAATCCACTCTACTTTGTGCAGCACTGTGAAGCTACTAACCTTCAAATTATATCTTTTTAAGGATATCATGGCCTATCCCCAAAATTGTTCATAAGGAACCGGTTGAGGATTTCATATCTATTAGCATTTCAAAATTCCTATCAATTTTTACCTGGTATTTTAACTTCCAGACATCCAGGCATCTTCAAATTTTCACAAAATAAGGAGATACTTATGAAAGCTCTAGTACTACTCAAGGGAGACAGTGTCTTTTAAAGTTTATACACATATACGTCATGTACAAAATGACTCCACTCTCCTCTCTCAGTAACATTTTATTTTGGCCTTTTTTCCCTTCTATATTGCTCAAAACCTTACTAGTATAATTTGTAAACCCACCACCAATTGTAGAATGGCATCCATAACAGGGTAAATTCAAAATATTATGAAACAATGGGGCAAGTTGAATATCAAATTAAGAATAAAGAACTAAATTAATATTAAACCAAATACGAGCAAATACGCAAGAGTGTTGATATTTATGAGGTATAAAAAGATTACAAAGAGGTTGGTGACTCCTGAAGATAGGCTCAAGTTATGAAGCAAATACACACATATATCATTAATATTCAAATCAAGATTAAATCCAGCAGCAAAACCCCTTAACAAATATCTCTCTCTGAAAGAAACAAAGTACTTCCAGTTTTAACAGAAACCAAGTACCCACCAAATATATTGAATGGCTCCCAACAATTCATTTACTCAATTATATATATATGTACATTGATACATACCCCACAGGGAAGAAATGTGTTTAAAAAATCTAAATTGGCGGGTGTCAAAAAGTAAGCATAAGAAAAGAACAAAAAAGCTTAATATTGGAAAAAGCTGTTGGGCCGGTTCCCTCTTTTGTGGATGGACCAATGGTACTTCCAGTTTTAACAGAAACCAAGTACCCACCAAATATATTGAATGGCTCTCAACAATTCATTTACTCAATTATATATATATATATGTACATTGATACATACCCCACAGGGAAGAAATGTGTTTGAAAAATCTAAATTGGTGGGTGTCAAAAAGTAAGCATAAGAAAAGAACAAAGAAGCTTAATATTGGAAAAAGCTGTTGGGCCGGTTCCCTCTTTTGTGGATGGACCAATGGTCTAACTCATATGGGCCCTTTCTTGCTCTCTTAGGCCCATGTAGAGGTTGGTATATAAAGGGAATTAAAAACCCTATTAAACATCATGAGAAAACAGAGAGCTGCCGAGAGTTTTCAAGAGAAAATGAGAGAAATCCAGAATTATTCAAAGGCTGTCCAGTTTTATTCCAGCAATCCGATCGGCAGGCAAACGAGATCCGATTGAGCTGAAATTTGGTGTACGTGTTCTCAACACGGATTTAAAATCTGGACGGTGGAGATTGGATTTGAAGCTTTCGTGGGCTGGTTTTAGTCCGTGAACAGTAATTCCATTCTTGGTTAGATCTTTCCTTTCTTTCTTTGAAATTGTTTTGTTGCCAAGAAGTTTTGTGTTCTTGAGGTGTGCTTCTAGCTTTGACTAGAAAGAACTTTGGTGTACCCATTATTTGTTGATAGTGGAGATTTGATTGGAGTGGACTACGGTCCCGTGGTTTTTACTTCCCACACCGGGAAAGTTTTCCACGTACAAATTGATGTGTTCCTCTTGTGTGTGCTTGGTTATTATTTTAGATTAATTGTGCTCTATTTAGTTACTTCCTGTTAGATTTACGCAAAGAGGGAGAATTTTTATTTTCATAATTTGGGTTTGTGAATCATTATTTTTCGCTTTTCTCCCATCAAAGTGGTACCAGAGGGAGGTTGCTATCGTGAAATTCTTGTGTTAAAATATGGAAGCTAACTTGACTAGAATGGTTACTTTAAATGGTTCGAATTACCAGACTTGGAAAGGAAAAATGGAAGACCTTCTTTATGTGAAGCAATTACATTTACCGGTGTTTGCCAGTGAAAAGCCGAAAAATAAATCTGATGAAGAATGGACCTTTCTACATCGGCAAGTATGTGGATTTATGATGCAGTGGGTGGATGATAATGTTTTGAACCATATTGTTGGAAAGACACATGCACGTACACTATGGAACAAGCTAGAGCAACTATATGCCCGAAAGACAGGAAACAATAAGATGTTTTTGATAAAACAATTAATGACTTTAAGATATCAAGTTTGATGATGAGGTGCAAGGGTTGTGTTTACTTGGCACGTTGCCAGACTCATGGGAGACATTTAGGATGTTACTGTCTAACTCGACCCCGGATGGTGTAATCAATATGGAGCTAGCTAAAAGCAGTATTCTGAATGAAGAGATGAGAAGAAAATCTCAGGGATCCAGTTCACAGCCGGAGCTCTTGGTTACTGAAAATAGGGGGAAAAATAGAAGCCGAGGTCCGATTGAGCTGAAATTTGGTGTACGTGTTCTCAACACGGATTTAAAATCTGGACGGTGGAGATTGGATTTGAAGCTTTCGTGGGCTGGTTTTAGTCCGTGAACAGTAATTCCGTTCTTGGTTAGATCTTTCTTTTCTTTCTTTGAAATTGTTTTGTTGCCAAGAAGTTTTGTGTTCTTGAGGTGTGCTTCTAGCTTTGACTAGAAAGAACTTTGGTGTACCCATTATTTGTTGATAGTGGAAATTTGATTGGAGTGGACTACGGTCCCGTGGTTTTTACTTCCCACACCGGGAAGGTTTTCCACGTACAAATTGATGTGTTCCTCTTGTGTGTGCTTGGTTATTATTTTAGATTAATTGTGCTCTATTTAGTTACTTCCTGTTAGATTTACACAAAGAGGGAGAATTTTTATTTTCATAATTTGGGTTTGTGAATCATTATTTTTCACTTTTCTCCCATCAAAAGCATACCCATCAAATGGTTAGTTAATCCTGCTCCAAATTCAATCTACCTCTTTTTTCAATAATTAGGGATATTGAGCAACTAGTTAGGGGAAGCACTCATCCCTCCCTCCCTTATTAGAAATCAATAAGAAAAACCCCGTACCCCCACCCCATTTCCCATTACAAAAAATTGAGAGATTGAGGTAAAAGCAAAAAGCTATGGATACACACAAAACTTGGTTCAGATTGGAGATATACCTGAAAATCAAAAGCTTCTAAGCCCCTAAAATCAGTCATTTCTGAAGCCCTAATTTCCATTGGAGAATGAGAATGTAGAGTAAGATATGGAAGTAAGAACAGCAAACCCCCTACACCGTTTCTCTTTTCCGGAGTGAGGCCGGACTGCCGGAGTGAGGCCATACCGTAGTGGGGCGCTAGGTAGAGTCGGACTGTGGGAGGCTGGAGGTGGAGGAGGAAGAGCGTTTGGCGGGCGGCGAAAGTGAGAGAGAGATTTGACCGGACTGCCTTAGAGGTGAGTGAGAGATTTGAGAGAAAGTGTGAGAATCTGTGTGTGTGTGTGTGTGAGAGAGAGAGAGAGAGAGGGGGGTTGGCTGAGAGGTCGACAAGTGAGAGTGAGAGATTAGGTCTAAATTGGGGATAAAGGTATATATATATACCACAAACTTAGGCAACGTACGTTGCTAATGTACATCGCCTAAAATTAAACCTTAACTCACATACATTGTATGTCGCCTAAGACCAAATTTTAAGAGACAAACATAAAATATTGTCTGTCGCTTAAGTTAATTTTAAAAATTTTAAATATAGTAAATTTTGGTGATATATTAATACTAATATAATTCTAAGTTAATATTAAATAACTTTGTAATTTATTTAAACTATTAATACTAATATAAAAATATATGGAGTTATACACTATTTGATATATTAATACTAATATCTTTCTAACTTGTTTAATTAGTTTAACAAAATAAAGTAAAGTTTAAATTTATTTAGAATACTAATACTACAATATAAAAAAAAGAAAAACACTTAAGTTATTCGTACTTTTATATATAGTATAGATAATTCATAATAACATCTTATTTATATTAATTAACATACTTATTTATATTAATTAACATATTTTTATTATTATTATGTCAGTTATCAACTAAAAATCTAAACTTATGTGGATTAGTAAATATTACTTTGAAAATTTGATCTTTCACGAACTTATTTATATTAATTAACATTTTTTTATTTAATCTTTTACGAACTTAAATAGTTTATTTTATTTAAAAAAAATATTACTTTCGTGGCAAGAATAAATGGACTGTATTCGTACCAACTAGTCTAAGTGTTCACTAATAAAAGACCACGATCTATCTTTGTACTGTCAGGTTCTGCAGGGTCAGTGTCTTAGATACTCCGGATCTACCGTCCGTTCCCCGTGCCACCGCATTTCTTTTGCAGTGTGTGGAGACATGTATAGACGCTGCAGCCTCGACTTCAAAGGAAAGTAACGAACCACTTTCGTCATAAAAACATTGGGGGACGTTTTTTAAAACGAAAAAACTTCATAAAATGGCCCGGTTCGTACGGACCGATCCGCACTTGAAATTTTTTCGTATATATATGTACAATAAGCAATTAATTCTATTTTTATAAAAGGGGTACATTAATACACGACCACAAGGAGGGGGGTGGAAGCAATGGCATTAATTTAAATATTAGTTCAATGGGAGCCAATGGCATTATAACACAATAGTACGTAGTACTTGCTAGCTTGCATAAAATTTGGGAAAAGAGTGATTAAAGGTTTGATTCACCGATATAATTATATGTTATATATTAGTTCTTGCAAAATACTACCCTTGCCTAAACCAATTGTAGAAAAATTTTAATTCTTACACAATTCTTGTTTCATTACTAAGCAAAAATGTATAAGACGACAAAAATTAAAAATCATAATATGTGCTTTAGCTTACAGGGACAGACCACTAATCTGTCAATATCCATTGAGCAGGTGAGGGTAGTTATGAAAAAAAATTACTTATTTAGATCTTTTTTTCGGGTTAAGAGGTAAAAATTTTACCTTTGAATTATTCAGAGAAAAATGTAACCATTAAGGTATGAAAACTTAAGCAAACAAACTTATATTTTTAGCAAATTTGAAATTTGAACGGTTTCTATTTAGATTTCAAATGTGCAAAACAAACAGCCCCTTAATGTGTTGGATTGAGCATTTCAGGATTTGATCACCAAAAGAGGGAGGATTGAGAGTGATGTGTAAATATTCTAAATTTAGGAAATTACATATTTTTAAGCAAAATATAGAAAGTTAAACGAAATAAATTAAACAAGAGTTCGTAAGTCGTATGTGCAATATATGTGATTTGCTAGAATCAAATTTAAATGCTATTGATTTTCAACTTTGATTTGTCATTTGAATTTATGTGATCGTTATCTTATATTTTAATGTGAATTATGTTATATAGGATAAATAAAAGAATTCATTATTTGAGTTTAAAGTTTACACAAAACATAAGACAACGTATATATAATTATAGTTATATAAAAAAAATAGGAATATTATCCGAATCCAGTAGAGTAAGAATAATTGAGTATAATGTCCGAATAAATAGGGATAATGATTTGGATAGCATATTTTAAAAAGATAAGCATAATAGTGTGGTATCCTATCCGTAAACACCCCTACTTATAAATAAATATATTATATCTAATATTTTACATTAGTTTTATGAATATTAATGATATTGTTCATAAATTTATAAAATCCATATAGGTGAATAATTATATATATATATATATATATATATTATAATTATTTTTTATAATCCGTATCGAAGATGTATTATATCCTATATTTTTTTTAATTTTTAATTTTGCCGTATCACCGTATCGGTACATCCGATACTCATATCTGTATCCGTGCTTCATAGAATATAAAACAATGATGTTTTACTAAATTAATCCGCAAAATCCTACTTTTAGATAAAATGTTTTATAACATTTCAAGCTATTATTAATTTCTTAATCACGAAAAAACTATATGTTTACTTAAGATGTAGACCATCTATTTAATATTAGTATGACTAGTTTTAAATTTAAATTTGGTATAATACTTAAGTATTATAAAATAACTAGATTATAAAGAGAAAAAACATATTTTTTATATTTTAACGACTAAACAAAAGAATTTGCAAATAAAAGTACTAATAGAAAAAATATTAATTACAAACTTTGTTCCTTAAAAAAGTATTTAATGTAATAATCATTAAGTTATTGAATATAAATTATAAAAAGGTTAAACCATAAAATTTGTAGGTTTTACAAAATGAAATTAATTAATTTTATAAAATGAAATATATGAAATTTCGTTGAAAATTGCAGTGGAAAAACTTTAAGCGACGTACATTGATCAATGTATGTCGCCTAAGTGAATTTTAGATTTTTCAAATATTTGAAATTTCGTTGAAAATTGCGGCGGGAAAATAACTTTAAGCGACGCACATTGATTAATGTGCGTCGCCTAAGTGGGACTTTTAGAAGACGTACAATGATCAATGTACATTGCCTAAGTAAATTTTAGATTTTTCAAATATTTGAAATTTCGTTGAAAATTGCGGCGGAAAAATAACTTTAAGCGACGTACATTGATTAAGGTACTTCGCCTAAACTTTTAGAAAACGTACATTGATCAATGTTCGTCGTCTAAGAGAATTTTAGATTTTTCAAATATTTGAAATTTCATTGAAAATTGCAGTGGGAAAATAACTTTAAGCGACGTATATTGATCAATGTGCGTCACCTAAGTGGGACTTTTAGGAGAAGTACATTGATCAATGTACATCACCTAAGTTACTCTTGGGAGACGTACCTTGCTAGTCGCCATGATATGTCGCATAAGTTATGTTTATGAGACGTATACTATTTGTACGTCGCCTAAGATGACACGTAGGCGACGTTCTTACATGTACATTGCGTAAGTTAAGTTTTAGGAGACGGACAATAATGTTCGTTGCCTAGCTAAGGATTAGGCGACTGACGAACGTGTGCGTTACCTAAAGTTGCACTTAGGCAATGTGTCTTAATATTTGTCGCCTTATATTTGGATCCAAATTTAACTTGAAATCCATTTAAAAGACACCAATTGCGAACATGACGTGTTTACAAAGCATGACTCAAATCATTAATTTAAATTATTTTATTTTTGTGCAAAATTTTAATAATTCATGGAACCCTAAAATTTAAGTTATATAAACATGTTTTAAAGGTACGGGCGCACGGCTAAATTTTTTAGTTGAATCTGCACGTTATATACTAGCGGATTCAATTGATTTTACACGCTTAATTGTGTTTTTATCAATTTATTCACTTGTTTTCTCTTCTACGAGTTTTATGAAGACTTCTATCACGATGTAAGAACCTGTTTGCCTTAGTGAATGAAAAACTCGAGGGAGAAGGGTCAGAGGTGGTTGAAGAACTTGGGTGAGGGGAGGGAAGTCAAGGGAGATGAATTAAAGAGAATATGTTCGGAGTAGTATGGAGAAAAAACTTTTTTTTTTTTAGACTAAGATGGGGTGAAGAGGAAAAATTTGTGGGTGCATTCAATATTACCCTACTATCAATACAATATGTTTGTTATACTTTCGAGTTTAAAATGATATAATAATAACTTCTCGAATGGAAAAAATTAGCTTAACGCCTTCTTATTTGAATATTCATTTAATTAAGAGAAAATAATATAGTGGCATTTTTATTTATTTACTATTTTAAAAAATAATTTTTTAAAAATATAAATGTAGTAGAACAATTATTAAAATTTTGTTATGAAATTTTGTCTTGTTATTAGTCCACCCTTAGAAAAATCTTTGCTCGGCCTTTGTCCATGAATGTGTGTGTGTTTTTTTAATTTATATTTTCATACTTGTATGAAGGCTAATAACCCATGGTGTGTGGCGTAGTCCATGAATGTTTCCAATGCTAATGTTTTATTAGGATACTCCAGCACGTTACAAAATATTAATCGATATGGTTAACTAAAACATAATAACACTTGATCTATTATCTATTATTATAAGAAAAACTATTGAATATAAGTTTCTTATAGGTAAGTTTGAAAGGTTAATAGCACAATCTCACATTTTGATTTTTAAGTATGAGATTAAAAATGTTACATGTTTCGTAACAAAATATTTTGTTACAAATGTTACATGTAGATATTGGCTAGTATTGGATTAGACTGATACAAAGCATTACTAGAAGATTTAAATAAGGTTGTGTACTGGTATTAGTTTTAGTAGTCATACCGGTACGCACAAACGCGGGATATTTATTTTACATATATTGTTGGATTGTATAATTATCATATATATCTAGTTTCCTTACTAATATAATTGACTTGTATCAAATCTCTAGGCTTGATTATGATTTATTCCTTTCCTTCTTTATTTTGTATATATCTAAGGTTTCTCGTGTATATCATTCAATTCAATAAAAAAGAATTATGCACTAAATTCATATTTCTCCATGGTATCAGGGCAATTTTGAGTCTAAACGAAGTTCGTATTTTTCTGCATTCGCAGGTCCATATTGTTTCTTTTAAAACTCATAATTCATATTCCATATTTTTCATTTTTCTTTGACGATTTCTAGTCTTTTTTAAAAATCTGTATTTTTTCTGGAAACCTGTATCTCGAGCAATATCGTAAAATTTTCATAAATACAATGGCCATCACCCTAAATGCGCGCTGCCACCCGATCCACCAAATTAGGCCAAACATCAACGCCACAGATCGTTCTAGCAAGACAATGCTCCCTTTTCGACCAAAATAAATCTTGATAAGACCATTTACTAATTGTAGTCTCAGCTCATGGAGATGCATATCAGCGAAATTAACATAACCGAGTACATCGTCGGAGAAACGAAGAAACATGCCCGCGGAGATCCAAATCTGGGAACGTGGAATACTATCAACAGGGTGAAGAGTCAGTTAATTGACTTAGGGCCTGTTTGGTTGCGTAAATTACTTAATTTTAAAATTAGTTAATTTTTGGTTGAAGAATTGTGAATATGCTCGTTTATGAATAATTTAATTCCAATTCAAGTAGTGTTTGAAAAACTTAAACGATAAATTCCGATTGTTAGAATAAAAATATGTTCCCTATTACTTTATGTTATTTAAAATTTTGTCTAAATGCATCAATATCACGGGTAGAAACTAGATCTTCTCAAAAAATAAAGTTGGAATGAATTATCTAATTCTAATATTAGGCAATTTCATGTTTTACTTGAAATGACTTAATTTGAGTTTTTGTGAATCAACTTGAATTATCATATTTGCAATTGTTCAATTTACAGAACCAAACACTAATAAATGAAAATTTCGTAAATTATTTAATTGTAAATTATCCAATTCTCAATTTGAAGAACAACCAAACAGGCCCTTAATTAATGAGTTCATCGTTGATGCAACAATCGTGTCAATACAATTTTACACACCACTACCAAACCCCCACCCTACGTCAATTCATTGGTTCCTGCACTACTCGTAGGACAAATAATTCCACAAAGTTTGGGTTGATAATGGATATTAATTAAAAATCATTCCTCGTCTGTTCAGGTAGAATATTAAGTGTTTATTTATAACAATGATCATGTTTTTTTTCGTTGTTGACATCCATAATTTGATTAGGTTGAGAACAAAGATTTGATGGGCGTGTCTAAAATCACCTGTGGAAATAGGTAGAAAAAGATTCAATGGGTGCATTTAAAATCACCTCGTAAAAAAATTTTGAGCTCCAACAAAGCAATGGAAACCCTGGGTTTTGTAGATTCGAATGTGAAACAAGAAATACGAAGACTTTAAAGTGTGATTCAAAGCATGAAATCAAAAACGTGAAAGCGACTCAAACCTCATGTTTAGATAAAGATGATTCAAAGCACATATCTGATTGTTCGATAAAGATAGAAGGAGGAGGATTAATGGAGGCTGATAATACTAAGCAAAGAAGGCTGTGGTCACCGGTCCCCAGATGAGAGGAGAGATGAGAGAGAAACAAATAGCTGTAATTTTGTTATGCGAAGGGTTAATAGACTGTGTGTTAGGTTGCCTTTGTTTCTTTTTATACTGAATGCTGGGTACTGAATCCAAACTATGAAGATGTTGTTTGTTTTTTTATTTTGAACGAGTCTTTAAATATTATTTTTTTATTTAAAAGAATGGATATCTTTCATTTTTTTATTTTTTATTTTTACAATTAGAATTTTGTTAGGTTGAGAAAAAAGATATAGTGGGTGTGTTTGAAGTCATTAGTTAAAATAGGTAGAAAAAGATTAAGTGGGTGTACTTAAAATTAATAGAAATACAAAAGTAAAAAAGGCTAGTTGACTCAGAAGACCCAATTTGAGCTCCTTAATTAGTGCAACAAATTGGTCAAATCTTGTATTCGAATTTATTTGAATTACTTCCTAGTTTAGGTGATACCGATCATTATTGGTATATATATACATGAATTATTATGTGTGATTAATACAATACAATTTCTTTATCTTCTTTCCACTCTATATGGTATTAAAGGTTACTGATTCAAAGGGCTCCTCTACAACCCTTTAATCCTCTCCCTAATCTCAAACCTTCTCCTCTTCAATGACCACTACCAATAACCAAATTATCATTCCCAATTCTCAAGAACCCACCAAACCTCTCATCATGATCACCATCCACAACTCTATCAAACTTAGGACCATTAATTACCTCTCATGGAAACTTGAAATTGAAGTTATTCTCATTGGTTACTATCCACAAAAATTCGTTGATGGCTTTCATTCAGCCCACCTGAAAAAATCACCAAGATAATAAGGAAGAAACCAATCTCGAGCATATCACATGGGTTCGCCAGGATAAATTGATCTTTGGCGCCCTAGTTGGAACTCTTTCCTCCTCTATTATCTCCCTCATCACTCAATCCAATACGTGCTACGAGTTCTGGCAAGTTTTTTCCAACCTCGGCCCTCTCGAGGCCACATCAAACAAATCAAAGATCAACTCAAAAAATTCACCAAGGGTGCCCAAATTATTTTCGATTATATGCAGTCCATCAATATCTGTGTCTTGAGACCACCATATCGTTTGAAGAACTCCATGAAAGCTCATCAACAAGAAGATCACTCTCTGTCAAAATACCGGATCGTCACCCCTTCCATCCACAGCCAACCCAACGAACATGAGAACTAAATATGGGCCCCCTATTAACTGTTTACCATCATTCTCTCAAAGGACTGGTCAAGGTGAACAAAAAACCTAATACATATGATCGTGCCTCCCCTCGTCCGTTTCTTGGCTGATGCCAATGGTGTAGCACCAAGGGGCATGTCCATGATAACTGCCCTAGTTTTCACCAAATACAATCAAATGTGCAACCACCATCGCACTCGGGAAATCAATGGCAACCTTGTCCCTCAAATTAGTGGCAACCACGTCCGAACACCCCATGGCAGTCACGTCCATCTCAACCTCGGGCCCATGTTGCCATAGCAGATAACACTAGGGGTGTTGACCGACCCGTTGACCGACTTTTTGGACCGGACCGACCACTTCGATCCTTTATTTTTTTGGATCGGACCGGACCGAAAATGTATATAAGACCGGACCGAACCGAAGCAGTGTTTGTCGGGTCGGTTTCGGTCGGTCCATCGGTCTGGGCTTGATATATGGGCTTGTTACAAAATAAAGTTGGGCCTAGAATAATAGAAGATGTCTTAACAAAAAAATGGCTAACTTTTGCAACAAAAAAAAAATTAATACACAACAACAAAAATACACAGCCTGTTACACAGCATTACAAATTAATACACAACCATTTTATAAATAATATTAGCAAACATATATATATTTTAAAAATATACAAATACTCGGTTCGGTTCAGTTCAGTTTTATAGGGTTTTTTAACCTATAGGACCGAGGACCGGACCGAATTTAATCGGTCCAAAAAAAAGTATACCGATCCGACCAGCAATATATATAAAAATCGAAAAAAAGCCTACCGTCCGGTCCGGTTCGGTCAGTCTTTTCGGTCCTGTTCGGTTTTTGCACACCCCTAGATAACACCAATTGTCCCAACTGGATTTTTGACAATGGTGCCTCCCATCAAGTCACAGATGACCTCCAGAATCTCTCCTATCACACATCATATGATGGCATTTATAATATTGTTATTGGTAATGGCACAAGACTCTCAATATCCCACACTGGTTCAACCTCTCTTACAACTCCTTCTCAATCCTTTACTTTATCTATTGTGTTATGCGTACCTACAGTGAAAAAGAATCTTATTTCCATATCTCAATTTTGTCGCACTAATAAACACATCCATTGAATTCTTACATTCTTATTTTCTGTATAGGATCTATGCATAGGGGAAATTCTTTTACAGGGTCCAACTAAGGATGGTGTATATGAGTGGCCGGTAGTCACTATTTCTTCGTCTTTTCAGCTTCTTGCCTTTTTTAGTGTCAAAACCATCACATGCACATGGCATCATAGACTAGGTCATCCATCTGGAGTTATTTTTAAGCATATTTTGTCTTCTTTTAAGTTAGATTTTTCCAATGTCTCTGATGAAAATTCTCATTGTAATTCTTGTCAGTGCAATAAAAGTCATAAATTGCCATTCTTTGTTTCAACCATCTCTTCCTCATTTCCTCTTGAAATTTTATATTCTGATGTGTGGATTTCTCATATATATTTGATTTATGGCTATAAGTACTATGTTATATTTGTAGATCATTTTACAAAATAAATTTGGCTTTACCCTTTAAAACGAAAATCACATATGCTTGACGTTTTTGTTCAATTTAAAGCACTTGTTAAAAATCACTTCAAATGCAAAATCCTAATGCTTTACTCTGATAATAGAGGGGATATCAAGCTCTTTTAAGTTTTCTAACCACCAATGGAATTTCCCATCTCACCTCTGCACCTCACACATTTGAGCACAATGGGTACTCAAAACGTCATCACCATTATATAGTTGAAACCGGGTTGTCTCTAATGTCTTATGCATCCATGCCCTTAACCTACTAGTCAGATGCCTTATCCATTGTTGTGTACCTTATCAATCGTTTTCCCACACTGACTCTTCAACTTCTCTCACCATATCATAAGCTCTTTAGTGCCCCGCACAACTATTCCAAACTTCGCAGTTTCAATTGTATGTGATATCTTTGGCTACGACCCTACACGCCTTATAAACTTACTCCACGGTCATCTCCGTGAGTCTTTATCGGATATTCCCTCACCCAAAGTGACTATCTTTGCCTTGACACATCCACCTCACGCTTATTCACGTCCCGTCATATTAAGTTTGTCGATTATGTCTTTCTGTTTGCCTCCTTCAAAGCTGATAGTGAGCGCCCCATACTTGTCTCTCCTTTTGAATGGTGCCCCATGACACTACAGGTCATAGATACATCGTCCTTAGCTGCTGACCCTGCCACCCTAGTGTTGACTGCCTCAACGTTTACACAAAATACATATCTTCTATCCCTTAGCAACCCCTCACGATCACTCAATACTGTTGAAACTGCACCTACATCAACTCACCCTACTACCACCCAACCAATTTCTCCTACCACCGCCCATTTGTGCGTCACTTTCACTCTATCCAAACACAATATCCATAAACCTGTTCAAAAACTTAATTTCTCGGCCCAACTCCACCATAATCCTCATACCCATCAACCAATAACTGTCACCCAAGCCCTACCCCCAAATGATGACTGGCCTTTTCCACTGAATATGATGCTCTCGTTCGAAATGGCATACCGGAAGCTATTCCTTCCAATCCCAACCAAAATTTGGTTGGCTGCAAATGGATTTTTCGCACTAAGTACTTACCCAATGGTTATGTTGACAACTACAAAGCTCGATTAACTGCAAAAAGCTTTCATCGGCATCCTATAATTGACTTCCATGATACATTCAGCCCTATTGCCAAGCCAATCACTGTACGTTTGGTCCTTAGTATTGTCGTCAGCCACGGTTAGTCTCTCCGGTATCTTGATGTCAATAATGCCTTTCTTCAACACATTTTATCTAAAGATGTATTCATGGCACAACCACAGGGTTTTATTGATCCCGATTACCTTCATCATATTTGCAAGCTTTGTAAGGCCATTTAAGGCCTCAAACAAGCTCCCCGAGCTTGGTATCATGAATTTCGACAGTTTCTCCTCACTGTCGGATTTGTGAACTCTAATACGAACACATCCCTATTTATATTTAATGGTAATAATACTATCATCTATTTTCTCTTTTATGTCGATGATATATCATTACAGGTAACAATACAGAGGTTGCTCATCAGTTCATCCACCATTTATCTTAATGCTTCTCATTTAAGGATCTTGGACCATTATCTTATTTTCTTGGTGTTAAAGTGTTGCCTTACAACGATGTCTTTTTCTCTACCAGCGCAAATATATTCTTGATATTCTCAGTCGTTTCCGCATGACTGAGGCCAAGCTTGTTATTATGCCACTAGCTACCACTTATTTTCTTACCTTACACTTTAGCACTGCCCTACACAGTCCCACAGAGTATAGCACCCTTATTGGCAACCTTTAATATTTGAACTCGCACGACCTGACATTGCCTACACGGTGAAGAAATTATCCCAGTTCATACACCAGCCAACAACATATCACTAGTAAGCGGCCAAACATCTTCTAAATTATCTATATGGTACACTTGATCATGGCATTACTCTGCATCGCCGATCAACCCTAGCACTTCATGCATTCTCAGATGCAGACTGAGCTAGTAATATAGATGACTACACGTTCATAAGTTCTTATCAAATCTACCTTGCTCCAAGCCCTGTTTCTTGGAGCTCAAATAGACCACGTACTGTTGCTCACTCCTCCACTGAAGCTGAGTATCGTTCTGTGGCTGCTACTACTACTGAACTTCTTTGGATTTGTTCTTTACTTACTAAATTGGGTGTCGTCATTCAACATCAACCAGTCATTTATTGTGACAATGTTGGCACCACTATCCTCTGTGCAAACCTTGTTTTTCGTTCTTATATGAAGCATGTGGCTCTTGATTATCATTTTATTTAAGAACAAGGTCAAAATGGCTTAACTCGTGTTGCTCATATTTCCTCAGCTAATCAACTTGAAGATCCTCTCACCAAACCTCTCTCTAGTCAACGTTCTGAACTTCTCCAAACCAAGATTGGACTTACACGTCAGTCGTCCATCTTGCAGGGGCATGATAGAAATACAAAAACAACAAAGGCTAGTTTACTCGGAAGACCCAATTTGAGCTCCTTAAATAGTGCAACAGATTGGTCAAATCTTGTATTCAAATTTATTTGAATTACTTCCTAGTTTAGGTGATACTAATCATTATTGGTATATATATACATGTAATTAAACAATTGTTCTGTATGATTAATACAATACAATTTATCCATCTTCTTTCCACTCTATAAAAATCAACGCGTAAAAAAGTTTTGAGCTTCAGCAAAGAAATGGATTCCACAAGTTTTGTAGATTCATAGGTGAAATAGGAAATAAGAAGAAATTTTAAGTATGATTTGAAGCACATAATTCTAAATAGGAAAAAGACTCACTTGATTTTTAGAAAGGGATGATTCGAATCACATACTTGATTGTTTGATCTTCAGAAAATATGGAGAAAGAGGGTTAACGAGCCTCAATAATACTATGTGAGGGAGGCGTTGGTTGGTGGAGAGTGGAGAGGTTGTAGTCCGTTGATGAGAATTGAGAGATGAGAGAGAAACAATGAGCTGCACTTTTGATATGTGAAGAGTTAAATAGACTGCGTGTTAGGGTGACTGTTTCTTTTTATATTGAACATTGGGTGTTGAATTCAAACTATGAATATAATGTTTTTTATGTTCAATGAGTCTCTGAAAATTAAGTGTTTGTTTAAAAAAATGGATATGTTATTTTTTGTTATTGACATTCATAATTTTATCGAGTTGAGAACAGAGATTTGGGGGGGGTGTTTAAAATCATCTGCTAAAATAGGTAGAAAAAGAATTAGTCGGTCCATTTAAAATCACCTCGTAAAAAAGTTTCGAGCTTTAACAAAGGAATGGAAACCTAAGTTTTGTAGATTCGAATGTGAAATTGGAAATAAGAAGAAAATTGAAGTATGATTTCAAGCACATAATTCGAAATGTGAAAGAGACTTAGACCTTATTGTTAGAAAGGGATGTTTCGAAGCACATACCTGATTGTTCAAACTTTGAGATGGAGAAAGGGGATTAATAGGCCCCGATTATAGCGAATGAGGTGGTGGTTGGTGGAGAGTGGAGAGGCGGTGGTCGGTGGTTCGCTGATGACAGTAAAAAGATGATAGAAACAAAGAGCTGCACTTTTTTTTTTGAAGGGCTAATGGATTGTGTGAGTGTTTAAAAACAATGGACCGTGTGTTAGGGTGTTTTTGTTTCTTTTTATATTGAATGCTAGATGGTGAATTTAAGCTATAAAGATGTTGTTTGTTTTTTCTTCTAATTAAGCCTCGAAATCTTAAGTGTTTATTTAAAATAATAGTTTAAATTCAATATTAACCCCAAACGTACAACAAAGTCATGCATACAGTAGGGAAGCAGAAAAATGTCTAGTTAATTCAATTGTGCAACAATTTCCAGAATTGCTATAATGTTTCACCTGTCAAGCCCTTGAGAGACATGCATATAGCAGGGAACAAACACATGTATAAATGTGGTTTCCTTAACTTTTAAGAGTCAAAAATAGACAGATAGATAGAACACAAAAATTGATGAACCAAAACTGGGGGTTGGGGGAAGGAGCTCACATGGTAAATACATCAACTGGCGGGTAGGTGTCGGCGCCGCAAGCCCTACGAACATCGAACTTGCAATGGGAAATCAAAGCTGTGCTTAATGATGTTTCTCCGGCTCTGGGATAAACAGAAAAAGTTGCAAGGTAGATGTCCCAAAAGAAAGGGATGAACACAACACAGCAATAAGTGCCCCCCTTTAAATGCCGAATAAAGGCATGCTGCCTTTCGGGATCAGGAGGTGGAAACATGCTAATGGGGAATAACAGTTGATAACTGGTGAGGGATGAATCCATATATGCCACTAGCCCCACTACTGTATAAGCAACAAAGATGCCTCCCTCACCCTCCGCCACGGGACTACCCCAGAATTCAAATGGGAAAAAAGGTTTCGACGGAAAACAGTCGAATGCATCTTCCCAACGTTTCAGATCAACATCAAAAACTACGTAATAATTGCCACTGTTGGCGTATATTTTTCGACCTATGACGGATAGATTGAGGAAGGTCATAGGCGAAATCGCGTCATAGAAAGGGGGATCGGGCAGCAATACCCATACATCTGTGCTAGGATTGTAGCACTCAAACCGAGGAGACGGAAGAACACCTCTAAAGCAATGTTGTTTACCGGAGAAGGTGTATACTAGACCGTCGATGATTACGGCCTTTGCACCTAGTTTGGGGCCACCCATGGAGCTGAAAGTTGACCGAAATACAGATGGCGGCGCGATGTCAATCTTAAACACACTCTGGTTGAAATTAACCAGATCCTCGGAAGGAGCAAATTCTCTCCCAAACTCTATCTTTTTCGTGAGTTTTTCTCCTCCAAAAACATATATTTCATTACGATGAGTGAAAACCCCCATTCCAATGGGAAGGCCCACATCTGGTAGGAGTACGGTTTCAATCGGGCGTGGGTGGAACGAGGATAAGTTAATCCGGCAGAGGTGCTGCCGGAAAAGAAGATATACGTAGTCGTAGCCGCCCAAATACACGCTCATCGCTCTTTCGTGTTGTTGCTTCTTTCTCAACTCTTTTCGCCTCTTCTTCGACTTGAGGAGGAGAAGAGAAAACTGTCTAGCCCTCATGATTAACTAAGAACCCTAAAGGATACTGAGTCGAAAGTAAAAAAGAACCGCTAACCTTCGTTCTTCGATAGCAAACGAATTGGAATTATAACTTGGAGCCCTAGCGCCAAAGAGAAAGATGACCACCTTTTAACAAACCCTAGTCGATTGATTCTAAGAGGCTACCCAAAAAAAAAAAAATAGTAGTAGACTGAGTCGAAAGTAAAAAAGAACCGCTAACCTTCGTTCTTCGATAGCAAACGAATTGGAATTGGAACTCGGAACCCTAGCGCGAAAGAGAGAGACGACAAGCTTTAATGAAAGAAATGGAACCGGCTTAAAACGATGGAGATTCTCTCTCTACTAGCTGCCCCGCTCATAGACTGGCATAATAAGATAGCGAAGTTTTATACTCTCATGAGGGGATCCAGAAATGGAATGCAACTCGGGATTTGATGATTAAAGATCAACCGGAATTGGAACTCTGGAACCCTAGCGCGAAAGAGAGAGACGATCACCTTTTTAACAAACCCTCGATTGATTCTAAGATGCTACCCAAAAAAAAAAAGTTGTAAAACATAACAGGCGATCGGTTTTTTTCTTTTTCTTTTTCTTTTTGTAAGAAACAAAAAATAGAAAGATGTTACGAGCCCAACAAAAATTACCCTTAGAAAGCGAACCTTAAGACTCCGTGTCATTTTTTTTTTTATTTTTTTAACAATCAAAACGAGCAATATTATTAATTTAGGTCGGTCAATAAAACATTTTCAATAAACGGGGGCACAAAGAATCCCACACTGCACGGCCAGACATAGAATTCGCTTCTTTAGCTAAGCTATCGGCAGCATAATTCGTTGATCTAACGACAAAGTGAATAAAGCAACAAGAAATAACTCTAATTAGAGCTTTACAATCATCAATTAAAGTACCAAAGTATGTAGAGTCATCTGCGTCGCTTCTAATAGCATCCACAAGAAGCTTTGAGTCGGACTCGACTAAAATCGACGTGAAACCTTTCTCTTTGATCCAACTGAGGACCTCTCTCAACCCTACCGCTTCTGCTATTAAAGGGGGGAAATTACTGGGATATGCATCTCGAATGGGTGCTATAAACTCTCTAGAATATCCCCTAATAATACCTCGGAAACTTATACCAGCGGGGTCACGAAAAATCGACGCGTCCACGTTACATTTTACAAAGCTGTGATCCGGTTTAACCCAGCTACGATGTACCTCTGTAGAAACATCAATAGATGAGAATGCACGAACAGATTGCCAGTCCGCCACTGCAGAACCTGCTCGAGTGATCACTGTGCTGGCCGGCTTCGAACTTCTTTCCCAAACCAAGTCATTGCGATTCTGCCAATTAGACCAGAGTATGGCTGCTGTATATTCCATTTCACTATGGCTACATACCCTTTTCATAGCATTCCACCACTCAACCAGCGAATTAGCAGCTTGAACCCGTAAACCGTGTTCCGAGGAACGCCACACATGTTGCACAATGGGGCCAAGAACAAGCGTATGTAAACTGGTCTCTTCCGCCATATTACAATGCCCACATATTGGATCCACGACCATGGTACGAGCAAACAAAGCACCCTTGCTAGGCAGATTATCACTCAAAGCTCTCCAAATAAAATTTCTAATTTTTGGCGACACTTTTAAATCCCAAACAAATTTCCAATCAGTAATCGAAGGACCCATCACCTGCTGCGAAATAGATCTCAAAAAATGATAACCAGATTTAACGGTATATATACCTTTGGAATTCTAGACCCATCTCCAATTATCACATCGATCGGACTTTGGAAGTGGGATAGCAAGACTCCGTGTAATTGTAAAGTGAAAAAGAAAAATAAATTAAGTTAATTTTAATGAAAAGATGAAAAATAAGTTTAGTGATAGAGGTAATATCCTCTTGATTTTTAAGTTTTTCCATAAAGAAATTTCTTTACTTGGTAATAAGTAAAAAAATTTCACCAAAAATATTAAAGAATTGAGGATATATACTCATAAAATGTGTAATATCTCTCGCCTTATTTTCTATCTTTTTACACAAACTAACTAAATTTATTTTTATTTTTCATCTTTGCAATCAAACGGAGTCTAAAATAAGTTTACCAATTATCTAAGGGATTATATTCAGTAAAAAAAAAATTTCTAAATTTATGTAATCTGGAATTTTAAAAAAATAAAAAAGAACTAGCTTACCTGTAATCACCAATGCTTAAAGTATTTAGGGTGTGTTCATTTTTGCCTTTAAATTTTTAATTGCATAATGAGAGAGTTTTAAGCATTCAGATACTGTATATATTATTTTGTTTTTCAAATTATTAACAGATAACGGCTAAAATTTTTAATGATCAAGTATTCAGCATTAAGATGCATCAACCCCGCTGAATGTTTAATGCTGAATTTAAACTATTATTTTATACAAAACCTACTATTCAGAGTTTCATTAAAAAAAATTAGAGGTTAAATTCTACACTCAATATTCAGCAATTAGCATTCGACAATCAGAAAAAAAAAAAAATACACACTTAGTACAGCTATAATACTCCTTAGCTTAAATTAATAAGAGTTCCACTTTTGTTTTATGTTCTTTTTCGGTACAAGTGATGGTTATGGGCATCAGATTTGGGGGGTATATACAACTTTCAAATTACATTCTAACCTAGGACAATCCTAATCCTTTTAGGCATCATTTAATTCGGGTATTAAAAAGTGAGATGGGATTAGTAATGCCACTTTTTTTTGTAATACCTTATTTGATTCGCATAAATGTGCTGGATTACTAATATCGGGACTTTATGGTATAATTTAATACCAGATGATGGTATTGTTTATTCAGGATTAAGAAAAATGAACCATATATTTAAAAAAATGCCATTACTACTATAATATTTTTAAAAATGCCATTACTACTTATTATTATTATTTTATTTTTATTTTTATTATTTTTATTATTATTATTTTATTTTATTTTTTGTTATTCCGAAATATAATCTCGTATACGAGTTACAAAACCAAACATAGTATTAACATTAGCATGGGATATCCCAATCCAGTACTATTAATACTGATATTATTAATCCCACGGACCATAATACCTGAATCAAATGAACCCTTAGAGTTTCAATTTTATTTAAAATTCAAAATGCCTAATATTCAGTGTGTTGTTTAGGTTCTTAATTTTGCTTTTAACCATTAGTTAGGTAAAAATTAATGTTTTCCTTAAATTGTGAACATGCTATGCGTATCACCTCTCGATCAAATCCAATCGCATGTTTTAAACACTCGGGTGATTATGATATTACACACATATCACATGTGTTACATGTTTTAGTATTGGGCGGATGTTGAAGTAGTATGTGATCTAATGTCACGGCCAAGCCTCCAATATATACTTTGGGAGATCATAATTTGATTACGAAGGTGCCAACTTGGTTCACGATGGGCTTGATTTATTGTGGGCAGGTGATGGAATTTGCTTTATAAAAAATGAAATTGCATTGGCCACAAGTTGAACACACAGCTTGTATTAATTTGCACCTTTTACAAGTAAAACTTGTACAAGATCTGTTTATCATTCTATTTTCTTCTTGGCTAAATTGCATACAAAACGAAGTCCATATTTACAAACTACATCATACCAAACAGTATCCCCACCCTCTTTGCATGTGGGAGTTACAAACAAAATAAACAATAATTAAAAAATTAGTAAAAGAAGAGAAAAAGGGAATAATTTCCGCTAAAGCTACAGTACAATTAATTTCTTTGCCTTTACAAATAATGGTACAACAGCAAGCTTCAATGAGGAACACATTGTTTCACCGCACTAATTTTCCAGGTTTGGATAAACGGGCGAATGATCTACAAAGCAAAAGCATGGCTACCTATCCTCTTCAGTTTCTGGAGAGAGCCGAGATGACTAGGCAGCCACGATGGCGTCAACACTGTGCAAGTACAAAAAGAATTTAGCTTCATTTGTAGTGATAAATTATACATGCCAAGTTATATGCAACGGCCAACAGCAAGAGGTTTTTGATTTAATCAAGACAACCAAAAAAAAATAAAATGAAACAAGTCATTTGATATTCATAATAAGGACATGGATTTTAATGAACTCTTGTTTTGGAATGTCCCAAAAATATGAAAATGGGATATTTAAAATTGAAATGGAGGGATTCCAAATTCCAGATTCTGGAAAATTTGTACTCTCTTCCCGTTGTGAATATATGTAGGCATCTTCTCCTCTTTTTAACCGAGTGTAAGGGTCTCCACCTCCTAATAGGATGTTCCAAAAAAAAGAGTCCATTTTCTATATCATGATTAATGCTACCAAATATTATAATATTTAGACGAGTTTTGATGCTGCACGTTGATTACACCCGCCAATTTTATCTTAAAATTCTTCTTTTTCAAATAGGCACCCTAATTTTGAGATGAAGGGTTTAACTTGCAAACCCATGGCACTTCAAAGACATTTTGCAACTAGAAAACTAGTTCAAGTCCACCTTCTAGGGAAGGATTAGTCTATGGTCCAACTTCTTGTTTTCTTATTTTCAGATTTAGTGTAAAAGACAGCAAAATTCCACAGGTTTTTTCTGCAATGTGGCTGTGGCACAGTGCATAAAACACACACATCTTTAACACTAATTTCTTTTACCAGTGGGCACCAAATCGAAAAAACCTAGGCTTAAGGGGACCGGCAACTAAATTCCTATTTTTGCAATAAATTATTTCCTGAACAAGTTAACTAATTCATACGAGTAAGTGATCCCTCACCTCAATATTCTCAATCATGAAGGCTGATTAAGAAAAACTTTTATGACCGCGAGCCAGAATGACCGGGAGATGAGAAAGTTAATGATGTTCTCCTCACAAATGGATGGTCCAATAGTTCAACAGCAGTAGGCCGATTATCAGGGTTCACTTGTAAGCACTTGAGGATAAAATCTTGGGCATCTTTTGATAAAGAATTAGGGATGGGCGGAGGTTCACCCCTGCCAATCCTAAATAATGCTTGCATCTGCATCGCACAAGAAGAAGATACGTCTTTGTTAAAACAAATTAGTCTAAATTTCAAACATCATCAAGTTTTAGTTTACAAATTTTAGCACGAGGGGACACACTGAATATTTAAGAGTGTTCACTGTGACACCAAGTTTAAAAAATGACAACTCAACTACTGGAGAAAATGAGCTACTCCAGGATAAAAAGAAGAAAAATAGGTCGTGTAACAATTGTAGAATTCCAAAAATAAAAAGGGGGAAAATGGTTAACCATATGAACCTCAAGTAAAAACAAGTAGCAACAGATACATTTAGACATGAAATAAAAGCTAAAAAAAATGGCAAGACAAAATAGAAATAAACAGCCCTACAAAATGTGACCACTGTGAAAGGAAAAAAATAAATGTCAGGTGTAAAGTAAGTTTTTGTGTACCCCTTCCAAGTGAGAATATGGAACTTGTTGAGTTAACATCTCTAACACCGTGCATCCAAGGCTCCATATATCAGCAGCAAGCCCATAGCCACGGCTTTTCCGGTTAACAACCTGACAGTGCACAACTTGGTCTGTTACACCCAATGTTTTAAATTGCACTAGCATAAAGCATAGCATTTTAATTCCGGAATTGCGTAGCACAAGTAAATTGCGTAATAGCATAACCTATTCGGGACATGAAAGTTTCATAATTTAAAAAAAAAAGGCAAAAAAACTAACATTATTAAAAATCCATTCAAACACTTAAAATAACCCAAACATAAAAATCCAAGTAACATAAATTCAACTCACATCAAACCCATCAAGTTCTAAAGTTAAAACTTTTCAAATGATAAACTAAAAATACTCGGTGCCATCTAACTCTATTTCACTATCATCATCAAGACTATCTATGTGGCTTTGAGCCAAATGTTCTTTCAAACGAGAAATACCCCCCTTCGATTTATGATGACAATATTTACAATAAACACTCTTGTCCCCTTGTTTTTCATATGCATATTTCCAAGCGGGATCCTTTTTCGAAGTTGTAGATGAGATTCTAAGAAATCAGAGAGTAGTAGATAGATCAACAATCGACTAGGAGTCCCAGAGCAGGGGCGACTACCCGGGAGAGCAGGGGCGAGTACAAGACTGTTTACAAGTGTTGCGGAGAGAAGAGGGCTGCGAGGGGCTAGGGTTCTGTGTTACCATGTGTTTCAAAACTTAAAATGACATTTCTTTCTTTCTTTCTTTATTTTAAGTTGGTGTCCCCAATAGCATACGTTACTTATAAAATAGCGTTAATAGCGTGCATTTAGAGTAAAATAGCGTGACATGTCATCATTTAGCGTGCGCTAATTGGGAAAATAGCAATTTAAAGCACGCCATGTAGCGTTCTATGGCAAAAAACGCAATTTTGCGCCTATATGGGGCACATTACTGGAAGTATCAACAGCAGTACACAGCAACTCATATTTATTAGGTATCAGATTCTATCAGGCCAAGACTTTATGAAATATACTGAAGGGTCATCAAAAGTAGGTGTCTGAATCACTGAATATTGCGTGAAAATTAATTCATAATGAAATAACTCTCGACTTTATGATTTTATGCAGACGGTATCTTCCAGGTTATGGCGACCTAGTATTGCTTTTTCCAGCTGTATGGACACACCTTTCCCACTTTTAAGAGAGGAAAATAATTAATATACAAGGGAACAACTATAATTATTACTATCAGCACTAGTATCAATTTCATAGGTGTCGTTTAGGTAGAAAAGACGGCTGGCTGATCACAAATATAGGCTTCCATAGTTAATAACATAAGCATGTGAAAACGCCAAGTAAATATGCACGGTAATCTATTTAACAAGGGAGAGAGGTTTTTGAATCCTAAAAAAGTACGAAGGGATAAAATATTGTGTGGTTGAGATTAAAGATGTTTTTTAAAAGGGTTTATGGTGCCTTTGGCACTGGTCCCACTGTAGTAGTTGATTTGCAATAAGTGTATTACCTAATTCTCACATTGATAATCGGCAACACTAAAATTTACCGACCTCTAACAGCAATATACATTAACAAACAAACAAATATAATTCTTATACCATGGTCAACTTATTAACAGCAGAAAAATAAAAAGAGAGGAAAAAAGGAGGGGGGATTAGGCCAAGGCCAAATATATTCATCAAGATACAGATATTGAAACAGATGTCAATTGTTTTTTTTTCCCTGGATTTACTTATCAGAAAAATGGAGGGAAGAAGAAAACAAGTTCAAGCAAGAGGCTATGTGTGAGAGATATTAGAACATTTCTTCTAGAAGAAAAAGAGCAAACCTCGGGGGCCATCCAGAATGCAGTCCCTTTGCAGGATTTTACATCATTCAATGTGGTTGCCTGAGGAGATAGATAACATGAAGATTATGTAGGTTATCATGTAAATACAATAGAACTAATGTTAGGAGATTGTGTTCTGCTGAAGAAGGTAAAGTAAGTAACCTTCGCCAATCCAAAATCCGCAAGTTTCACAGATCCACTTACATCCACCAATATGTTGGCACATTTGATATCCCTGTTTAATGATAAACAAGCAGACAAGTCTCAGGACCAAAACAATCTACAAAAAAGCACTATAAAAGTAAAAACATCATTCCTGTATGGTCCCTAACATATAGAATCCACGGACAAGTGATAAAGATAATTCTGCCATGTGGCGTCCAACAGCATAAATTTCAAGACAAAGACAGAACCAATTAAAAACCAATAGATATAAAGAACCCAAAAAGATGCCATAAGTCAGATAACAAGAGATGCTAAATTATTAGCTACCACAAGAGAAATGCATTCAGGGTGTGTTGGCAAACCCCAATTCCAAGCCTTGGACTTTAGAGCAAAAGGTAGTTCAAACAATTACAATTGCCAAAACACTCTGTCAGTTATCAGCAACAAGATCATCAACCAAAAATTTACGATTTTTTTTTCATGAGATAGTATTTTACTATTTTTACTGTTAATAGACGTCGGAAGCTGGGTGCGAATCTCTATGACTGGCTCCAACAACTGGCCAATAAAATGGACTTTCTCCAATCAATATGCTTACACTATTTGAAAAGCTATAGTTCATATTTGAAATCCCTATATTCCGCCTACAGTATTTCAATATAATTGCAAATATGAATCAAATGTCGAGTTAGAAGTGTGAAGTTACGAGTTTAGGGCAGTCACTTGATGCAAACAATGCCAAATCTTAATTCTTTGCCCAGTCTCTGCCCCTCTCAGCACTTTCGATTGACAGGAACACCTTGTGATGGCCTTTTAGATACACCTCATCAAAATTAAATGTATTATAAAAGCATAGCGACCTACGAAAGATTATTCTCAGCAAATTGTAATCCGCTCACTACTTCCAGCTGGAGCTTATTCCCAGCAAGTGTAAAAGGACAGTTGCTCCAATAACAACACTTACCATCATTCTGGAGCTTGTAGCCGTTTCTTCCTAGTCAACGAGAACTTCATTATATTTTTCGTTTTCTGAAGAATGTCACAAGCATTTGTTGATCAGGATTTTGGGAAAAAACACTCCCATTCATGGTTCAAATATGTGGTATTGGCTATGATGGGGCCATGGAATTTTTGACACAGCATTGGTTTCCGTTTCAGGTGATGCACAAAAATACATTGTTTTAATATATATCTGAATATAAGTAGAGATGGATTAATTCAATAATACACAAAAAAAAAATACACAAGACATTGCACAGGTAATCCTGATACCCAATGCATTTGTATGATATTATATACACAATAATCCAATAAGTTACATAAAAACCATAATACTAGATTATACAAATTATAAATTAACTTCTGTTCTCAGAGTGTCAATGATTCAGAAAAAGGTTTCACAAGAAACCGCTCTCCCCATCCATGGTTCATTTCGACTTTATTCTTTCTTCTTTCTCCCTACTTCTATCTCGCCATACCATGATCCATAAAAGTACATACAATTAGGTTAAATACATATTAAAAAATTAAAATATAATATTTTAGGAGGGGGGGGAGAGATCACATAAGAGCTCAGTAATGGAAACAACTAATTGCTAGCCTACCCCAAGTCAAGCTTCATCACGTTTATATCTCAGCTTATGCATGTTATTCAATGTCTTGGTGTAAAAGGAAAATATAAGTAAGTAGAAATTACAAAGACAATCAAAAAGTAGGAAGATCAAGAAATTATAACTACTAGAAAGACCACAATGATATGCCTAGATAAACTACAGATGGGGAAATATCACCAACAACAAAAACAAATAAATGAAGCCTTGATAAAAAATAGTAAATGACTTTGCATCACCTGTGAACCACATTTCGGCCATGAAGATAACTCAAACCACTCAAAATCTGCCTGGTGTATACAGAGACTTGGGAATCTCGCAGGTTATACTTCTGATAAAGATTTGCCAGCGAACCTTTTGTTACAAGCTCAAGGAAGATATAGAGTTTGCCATCATCCTGAAAGACCATAATGTATATAAACATAAAGGAGAGCATGAAAACAATCCCCATAGCATAGCAAGACATCCAGCAATACATATAAACCAGTGTTTTCAATAGCGTTACGCTATAGTCAGTGTTTCAAGAGGCGTCTGAGGCGTGCGCCTCGAGGCGAGGCGAAGGAAAAACGCCCCTGAGGCGTGATTATTTGACAATTTTTGAGGCTTACGCCTCTTCACTGTGAGGCGTCATTGAGGCGTAGGCCTTGAGGCATAGGCCTCAAGGCGTTTGAGGCGCAACTAATCGAAACTACGTAGTTTTGCACCTTTTTTTTTTTTTTTAATATACTTACAATTAAACCCTAGCCCCAAAACGGTTTGCAAAAACGATCGACAGAAGCAGAGCTGTGCCTCAAACGATCGACGAGAGGGAGAGAGTTCAGCATCGTATACACCATCATCCCAAACCCTAAAATCTGAAATACTTCATTCTTCTTCACTCTTTGTAAGTTCTTTTCACATTTATTCTCTATATACTTCTACTTCTTCTTCTACTTCTTCTACTTCTTCTTCTTCTTCTTCCTCTTCTATATATATAATAGTTATATATATACATATATGTACATGTATTCAATACCATGATCATCAAAAAGAGTTGTGGACAGCATGTATTTTCTGGAAACACTAGACAGAATTTTCACCTCACTTCCCCACGGAATTTTCACCTCACTGCCCCACGGAATTTTCACTGCCCCACGATTTGATGAACACTCACTGCCCTACGAAATTTTCACCTCACTGCCCCACGAAATTTTCACTGCCCCACGAAATTTTCACCTCACTGCCCCCATAGAATTGTTCTATTATTATTTGCCTTATATTTTTATGTGATAAATATTAATAATTTAATATATATGAGTATTGTTTGATTTTTATTTATGATTAAATTTTATCGTAGTGAATTATTCCGATGAGTAGTAGAAAGGATCCGGCATGGAAATATTGTGTTGAAATGACCGAAGGGATGGACGGAAAGTCATACAAATATGTTATTTGTAACTTTTGTCAAAAACAAATTAAAGGGGGGGTAATTAGAATGAAAAATCACCTTTCGGCCAACCATAAAGGTGTAGCCCCTTGTGCCAAGGTGCCGGATGAAGTGAAATATGAAATCAAAGAGTATTTAAAGAAGGGAGAAAAATCAAGAAATTATGTACAAAGAAATCGGGAAGAAATTATTGATAGTGGTTCATACTATCAAAGACAAAATCCGTCGATTGGAGGTTCAAGTGGCGGTAGTGTTTCTCAAAGAGGAATTAGGGGACCTATGGATAGGTTTGTGGTGGATGTGGATGGTGATGGTGGAGGTGAACCAAACTCAAATCCGAGAAGTGAGAAGGAAGCTATTAATCAAACCAAGCTGGATGTGGGTAGATTTTTCTTTGAGAATGGCATTCCTTTTAACGTGGCAAATAGTCCATCATTTATTAGTATGTGTCGCTCGATTGGAAACTTTGGCCGCGGTTTTAAACCTCCTACATCTCATGAACTAAGCACGTGGATATTAGACGAAGAGGTGAAGACCACACAAGCTATTGTTGATGAAGTAAAGAAAACATGGTCACAAACGGGGGTATCAATATTATCGGATGGGTGGAAGGATATGCGAGGGAGACAATTGATAAATTTTCTTGTTAACAATCCACATGGCACAGTTTTTTTGAGATCGGTTGATGCATCTGACGCAATTAAAGATGCAAAGATGTTGTGTAAACTTCTTGATGATGTTGTGATGGAGGTTGGAGAGGATCTTGTAATCCAAGTAGTGACGGATAATGCCTCAAATTATAAGGCGGCCGGAAAGTTATTAATGGCGAAGAGGCCACGTCTTTGGTGGACACCATGTGCGGCCCATTGCATAGATTTGATGCTTGAGAAAATAGGCGATCTACCGCAACACAAAAATGCCTTGATAAAATCAAAGAAGGTATACTAATAATTTATTATTTATTAAAGTGCTAACAATATTTATATTTACTTTTATTTTATATAATTTACTATTTAATTGTAGGTGAGTCACTTTATATATAATCATGGATGGGTGTTGGCATTAATGAGGAAGTATACTAATAGAGAGCTTGTTCGCCCCGCGGCCACGAGATTCGCTACAGCTTATTTGACATTGGATAGCATGTCAATTTCAAGAGAATCGTTGGAGCGAATGTTCACCTCTACCGAATGGGGAAGATGTAGTTGGGCCAAAACTCAAGAAGGGAAAAAAGTGAAAGACATAGTTTTGAGAGATAGAAACTTTTGGGGGAGCTTGGCTTATGCATTAAAGACAACAAAGCCTCTTGTTGGTGTGTTAAGGATGGCAGACTCGGAAAAAATGCCTGGGATGGGATTTATATACGGTGCTATGGATAAAGCTAAGGAACAAATAGCGGAAAACTTAGGAAGCGAAGAAGGAGCATACAAGGAGATATGGAGTATTATTGATGACAAGTGGGCGTTTCAAATGCATCGTCACTTGCATGCCGCTGCCTATTTTCTTAATCCCCATTACCAATATGATGACAACATTTCGACTCACCCCGAAATAAAGTTGGGCTTGCTCACTTGCTTGGCAAAACTTTTTCCCAACCCACGAGATCAAGAAAAAATTGATTTGCAAATGGATGCGTTTCGATTTAGAAAAGGATTATTCGGCTTTGCGGCGGCAAAAAGCACATGTAAAAAGCGTAGTCCTGGTATATAAAGTTTATTTAATTTTTATTGTTATTTATTTATTTATACTATTCTATAGTTTTAAATTAAAATAAAGTTTTAATTTAATATAGTTGATTGGTGGCTTCAATATGGAGACGAAACACCGGAACTAACAAGCTTTGCAGTTAAGATTTTGAGTCTCACATGTTCAGCTTCAGCTTGTGAGCGTAATTGGAGTACATTTAATCAGGTATTCATCGGTTCCTCACGTAGATTATGAATTGACTAACATATACAAAGTAATTTATTAATAATTAATTAATGTTGTCTAGATACATACGAAGAAAAGGAACCGTTTGTCTACCATGAAGCTCAATAAGTTGGTTTATATATTGTATAACAAAAGATTGAAGTTGAGGTGGACGAAAAAAATGGCACTTAAAGAAGATGAGGATCCATTGAATCTTGATGATTTGCCATCCGATGATGAATGGATTGTTGATGAAGATGCATCCAATAATAGCGGAATATCGGGGTTGACTACAATAGATTTAGATGGTGGAGATGATGGAGAGGATGGTGGAGACGGTGGAGAGGATGGTGGAAATGGTGGAGACGATGGTGGAGAGGATGGTGGAAATGGTGGAGACGATGGTGGAGACGGTGGTGGAAATGGTGGAGACGGTGGATGAGACGGTGGTGGAAATGGTGGAGACAGTGGAGGAGATGGTGGCCGTGGTGGAGACGGTGGAGGAGATGGTGGCCGTGGCCGTGGCCGTGGCCGTGGAGGACAAAAGAGAAAGAGAGATGCATTAGGTTAGTGTCGTTATTTATTATTTATATAATAGTTTATATTCCTTTATAATTATTTACTAATCTATGCCTACCATATATTAATTTTAGAAAAAGGAAAGGGAATGCAATTGTTGGATGAAGAATTGGATGAAGAAGATGGTGGTGAAGAGGAAGATCTACAATTTAATAGTGATTTAATTCGAAGTGACAATGATGGAGATGGTGATGATGGAACTGCGACTGGATATGATCCCTACTTCAAGCCACTAGATACAGATGATCCTTTATGGCTTTGATACATTAGCATAATAATAATACTAGTGTCCTTATTTAATGACTTTATGGTGCATGGTGATACACTAGTTTAAGACTTTAAGTGTTTAACTATTTGTTTTTTGATGACTTTATGGTTATGTATGACTTTAATTATGTGGTGACATTGTTATTTGTTATTTTGGTGTGATGATTTGAGATTGTTATTGTATTTGTGATATTATTTGCACTTTTAGTATAGATTATCAATATTATGATAGTTTTGTAATTTTTTAGGAATTTTTTTTTAAAAAAAAGTGAGGCTTACGCCTCAATGCGCCTTGAGGCCTACGCCTCGCCTCGCCCGGGCTAAACGCCTCAAACCCGCCTCGCGCCTTTTAAAACATTGGCTATAGTGTTACATAGCACACTCCAGATTGCATTTTCCCAAATAGCGTACGCTTTTTGATGACGTGGCATGCTATTGCACTATATCCCGCAAAGGTGGCATTTTGTTATTCAATTTTTAAACTTGATATGTGTTTGTAACGATTGAATATTTTAACATTGTTCACTTTTTATAGCTTCCTCCGAATTATTATATCGATTTTATGGTATTTTGGTTATTAGAAATGATTGCATGAATTTTTATTGTACTTATTTAATTATTTTTCTTGAGGTAAGAATATAAATAATCTTTTTTATTTAAAAAATACATGCTCGAATAGCTTAAAAGAATACGCTATTTGCTTACGCTACGCAATTTTGGAACCAAAACGCTATGCGACACACTATCTCGATTGAAAATACTAATATAAACGGATATTGTGGTACTGACTCTATGTGCCTAAGATGCCGCAGATGGAACCAGAACCGCACTCATCAGTTTTGAATCGTTAACTCGGGGTATCCAATCCACATGCACCAGGCCACACTATGGGAGGTGGCCCCAAGGGGATTCGAACTCTTGACTTAATAATTCTCATCTATTATACTCTATGCAGTACACTCATATCCAATCCACATGCACCAGGCCACACTATGGGAGTTGGCCCCAAGGGTATTCGAACTTTTGACTTAATAATTCCCATCTATTATACTCTATGCAGTACACTCAAATGTATTTAGAGAGAGTTTGGGGGAATTTCCAGCTAAGTTGTAGCTTTAGAGAGTTTGTCCCCTTCTATGCAATTTATACTTTTTTGCAATTGTCTAACTAAAAACAAAATATTACAGTGACATTCCATTAGAAGCAATGGAACCAAAAAGCTCAATTGCAATAAAATTATAAAGCAGAACAGATAGGGTAACAAGAACAAGCCACCAAGGATAAAATCATACCGTATCTGTTCCCAAATATTGAACTATGTTCTCATGTTTGAACTGGCTTAAAAGAGAAATCTCCTGAAGCAGTTAGGAAAAACAAAAGCCTTAGTAATGCAACCAAAATCACAAATGCAATGGAACTGTAGTTACATATAAACCATACGCAATTTGTATTTCATTAGGACATAGCAAATTATTCTCACCTGTTCAAGTTGATAAATGCTTTGCTTTCCCTGGCTTCCTTGATCAAGCAAAGAAACCTCCTTTACAGCAAAAAAAAATCCGTCGCTGCAAAAAATAAATAATAATAAAATAAAAAATCTAAGTATGACACATAAATCAAATATAGATAGATGGAGGGAGGGAGGGAAGGGGAGTACACACACAGTAAAAAAAGAGAAACGTAAGTAAAAAGAAACAGACTTCCCTAGACAAAAGATCAGGTCAGTTCACCTAAAAGAGGAGGGAAAAACAAGAGAAACCAACAATGGAACCCAAAAAAACCCAGACAAAAAATATTAAGATGAGTAAGAAAGCAACAATGACTACAATTGTGCAAGGAAAATTCTGTCAAAATGAGTGGCTAAACAATCACTAACAAGAATTTGGCACAGATATGGGTTGGGAGTGTGGATTCTAGCTATGTTCTTTTACACACACCACTCCCAGATAAAAGCAGCATATCAGTAGTGATTTTACGATTGTGTGAGGGATTATCTTGTAAGCATCATTACTTACAAGATTCCAGGCATAATGAAGAGAGGTGGATCAGAGATGTCATGCAAGCTTGAGATGTTCGAATTCTAATGTGGTGAATGTGTCTGTGGCATGATATTTTTCCTCACCTAGGAGGTTTGGTGCAAGATCTTTACTTGAAATTTGATTCACTTTTCATAATGGAGGATTTGAGCTAACTTTGTTCCCACAGTTTCATCACGTCTTTCATATGCTTATGATTAATAATCTTTTCTGGAGGATATTAGTGTTAACTTTAGGCCATGTCAACATCAAAATTGAACCTTGGAAAAACATAGCCAATCACGATATGCAAGGGTTATTTCCTGCTTCTCCCTTGGCATGTGAAGGGGAGGTCCCTTCCTACATTTTGATGGCTAAGAAGGCATTACCAGCAGTCATACAAGGCATACATGGGTCAACTTCTACCCTAATTGTGAAGAATAAATACCAATATATGCAGCCTACAACTATCATTTCTGGACTTGGCCCCATCATTTAATTTCATTATCCGTGAGATAAACTACAGAGCATAACGGGTGACAAAATACACACCTCAAATTTGGAGGTTAAGATTTTGAACCCTCTTGGGGCAATCTCAGTAAGGTGTCCCAATGTGTGCAGACTGAAGGATTTACATAAACCCTAGGAGAATCCAAGTGATCAAAGTAAAATCTAAAATAGATGAACCTTATATATACATAATCACATTGTAGCTTTACTTCTTATATATGCCACTGAAATATGAAATTTGTCAAAGAGCATACTTGGTGCTCTGAAATATGAATAATTCATTGTTGGCATGTGTGTCATCATTGTCATGTGTAGGACCATAACCGTGGGTATTTGACTTGTATGTAACAAGTCTAGATAATTTTTCAAATATGAAATGGATATATTCAGCTGTCTAAGCAAGAAATTATGTATATAACTTTATTCGTAATTCAACATTTCAACAGGCTTGGGGATTTTTTAAAAAGCTGAAGTTAGCATTTTTGGATTATATAACAGAATTTTATAGAATTTAGTAACGAAAGAGAAAGGAACCAGTTGTTATCACATTCCTTCAAGTTGCTACGTAAAATTATTACAGTCGATAGTTGATGCATTTAACTCAAATTGATTTTAAACTAAATAAATTCAAAGGCTGTTTGGCTGCTTATTTTCTTTGGATGGGGGGGAAGGGGGGGATCAGTTTTAAAGTTGTTTGTAAATTTCAATAATATTTTTTTTTTAAGTAAAATAACTATTGCCTAATAAAAAAATTAATTTTTCAAAACTATATTTTGCAGTTATCTGGAACATAGATTACTATGCTACGAGGTACAGGCATGGTCATGTGATACTTTGCTCTGGACAGTAGCAGTAGAGGGTAAACTTAGTTTTTTGTATCATGAGACTTTAGAACTCCTAATGGAGTTGTGTATGTATTGTACATATATTTTCTTGTATAGACGTATACTCCGCATGTAAAGAAGGATTCACTAAGAACGTATATGATGCATAACCTATACCATATATTACTAGGAATACATAACCATTTCTTGCATAATTACTTCTTTCGTACTGGTAGAAAATTCCTAGCTTTTCCCAATTTCAATTGTTGAAATGAAATGTTGCATTACTATTGGTAATTGCTAAAAAGAGTAAGTCTAAAATAAATTCTTTCGTACTGGACTACTGGTAGAAAACTCCTAGCTTTTCCCAGTTTCAATTGTTGAAATCAAATGTTGCATTACTATTGGTAATTGCTAAAAGAGCAAGTCTAAAATAAGTAAGCAGTCAATTCTGGAGATTGGAATGTGCTACCAGACTCATGCAATCCAAATTCACTCTAACCAAGAGTAACATAGCAAAATGTCCTAAGCATCCTAATCTTTCATATCAATCCTCCAATCTTTCATGCTTCATTCATTTTTAAGATTTAAAACCCACTCTTTTATTATATAGATTGTAAGCATAAGGACAGGCGTAAATACATGCAGGCACCAAATAATCAGCAACAGTTAGACTGTTAAGTAATGACAGCCAAAATGATAAATAGAGATCACATACTCTGTAAAGCCTTCATACACTGTTCCAAACGACCCACTTCCTAGAAAGTCTCCCTTCTGCCAAGACATTATATTCCGGTTGAACAGTCCATTAGGCGAAATAGAATACTCATGTTCCGTGGTTGAGCTATTACAAGGCTCGTCATCTTTATCGTCATTCGATGAATCTGAACAAGATTCTGAAAGAACAGCAGTATTACTCAACCTCTCCTCATTCGGCTCTCGCCTCCCAACATTTCCACCATCTACATCCTCATCTTCTTCAACTACATCCAAATACTTAACAGGCCCTCCATTCTGAAGGCCATAAGACGGTTGCAACTCCAAAGCCGAGTTCCCATTATCCACCACCGACAGCGAAATCGCTGGTGGAGCAAGTACCGGAGGTCGAACACCCTTAATTCCAGATTCCCCGACCCTAGAACGTCTTACCCTAACCGAATTCACAAAAGTATTCAAAGGAACAGTGCCTTCATCTTTAACATCACCACTCTCTCTAACCCTAACCCTGTCTCCATGCTTCACCTCATCACTAACCCTAACCCTAGCTCCAAAGCTCTCCAATAAAGTCTCAGTCTTGGCTGGATCAAACTCACTCTTCAACTCACAACACTTATCTCCCTGTTCAACCTCATCACAACCCCTAACCCTGGCTCCAAAATTATCCGACAAATCAGCCGATTCTCTAGGAGAATTGTAGTGATCCTTAAACCTAGAGGTAGGGAGATGATCAGAAGGAGACCTAACCTTTCGAGCCTCCCAGGCAGCAGCCGGAATTGCAAAATCTTCAGGGCCGGAAAGTCCTAAAGAGCGGCAAATTCGGTCAAACTCGCCGTCTAATCCCTCAATTCTGAAGCTTCCCAGATCTGGGACTGGATATAGATCGAGCGAACGAGTTCTGTGCTTGGAGTGATCATCGAACGACGACGAAGAGGATGACGTTGATGATAATGAAGCGTCGTAGTCGATGTTCTTGATTGCGTTTCTTCGATCTAGCCTCGGCCTTTGCCTCTTTTGCTTCGTGTTCATACTCTCTCTGTCTCTTTGTGTATATAATTACAGATACATACACTACATGTATATATAAGTCTTCTACATATATATATATAGCTCTGTGTTGACTGAAATGGAGGAATGAACAGTGAGGGATTCCGACGATGATGTGATTTGCTGTTTTTCTCTCTCTCTCTCTCTGGATCTGTATTTTGAACTTTCTCTCTCTAGAATTTTTATTTTATTTCTTTTGTATTTTATTTTATTTTCTAGCGGTTGAGTTCAAAATTGGTAGGAAAGATCGGATATTTTTATTTTATTTTTTTGTATTTTATAGTGGTTGAGTTCAAAATTGGTAAATGGAAAAAACGAAGGAAAGGTGACTAAAAAAAAAAGGAGAGAAAGGTGCACAGGTGCCACGTGGCAAAGTAATACAGCAAGGTGATTTGTAACACGGCCCCAAACGCCAGCTGCCAACAGAACCTCTCGTCTATATCCGCCTATTTTTTTTCCTTTTATCTATAATACAAATCAGAAATTTACTATTCACTGATTTGACCGTTAACTTTTATAATCTAAAGGTCACAATTTTCTCAGAGAAATCTAAAGGCCCATTTTATTTATAGATTTTTGTTTTATTTATAATTACTATTTTACTTACTATTTCGTGCTGTCAGGCACGGACATACCCTAGTACAATAATAAAGCGATTATATTACCATACGAGCATTTTCAATTTAGTTACGTAAAATTATTGTATAAATTTTATATGATATGTAAGTTTTATACAAAAAGTTTATATAGATTTATTTATTTATTAATAATTAATATTAATACTTATGTATAAAAAAAAGTGGTCTAATAAAAAAAATTACCTGGAGAACACAAAACTACAAAAATAAAGAGAGATAATGAGTTAGTAAATAGAGAATGCACGCGGTGTGATTGAATTAATGAAGAAATAAAATAAGTGATTGAAGAGATAATCCTATTTGACTGCATAAATTGAATGTACAAAAGATACAGTCATTATACGCAAGTAAGAGTGTGCAGAAAAATTGAAAAACCGGCCTGAACCGACCCGAACCGAACCGATTTAGTCGGTTATTTAAACCTTTCAGTCCGGTTTGGTTGACAAAAATGAAAACCGATAGGGGTCGGTTCGGTTGGCGGTTAGCGGAGTTACGAAACCGGTAATAACCGAACCGAACCGAAATAACACGTGTTACGCAACTATTGGCTGGTTAAATTTATTTCTTTATATATATATATATATATATATATTATGTTAAATATTAAATACATAAAAATATATATAAACTAAATATATTGATTTTAATGTCATGGCCCAACAATACAAAACATGCCCAAATTCAAGCCCAAAACTGACAATAACCGACTAATTGAACCGATCCCGACCGGTTTTAAGTGTTTAGCGGTTCGGCTCAGTTGACCGTTATCGTAAAACCGACAGGTCGATTCGGTTGGTGGTTAATTTACACGGTTCGATTAACGAACCGTGCACACCCCTATACGCAAGAGATTAATTGGTATGAATTTTAAACAATTATTGGAATAACAAAAAATTTAAACAATATATAAATTTTATATAATATTAAATTGATTGTTTTTACACAATTCTATTAAAAATATTTTAAAAAAGACACACACATATGCATGGAAAAAAGATAATAAAAAATCAGGAACTCTTTTATCTACAGCATGAAATTGTAGACATTTTAAAAAAATTATCTAGACAACGACTTGTTAAATTACTTTCGTCGCGAAAAAAAAAAGGGGCAATTGAAAAAAAGGGCTTATTAGAGAAAGATTTTCACACTAAAGTTAAGGAATAATTTTTTTTTAAATAAAGGGCCTATTTTTTATTTTATTGATAATATGACATGTGTCTTTTTTTTTATTATAAAATGACATCCCAACCCTTAAAATAAACTAAAAAATACCAATATGCATTAAAATATGGACTGCAATATGAACTTTGTAGTCTATATTTCACTGCAATATGAACTTTGCAGTCCATATTTCACTGCAATGTGAACTTTGCAGTCGATATTTTTAGTGCAAAGTTCATATTGCAGTCCATATTTTACTGCAATGTGAACTTTGCAGTCCATATTTTTAGTGCAAAGTTCATATTGCAGTCCATATTTCACTGCAATACGAACTTTGCAGTCTATATTTCACTGCAATATGAACTTTGCAGTCCATATTTTTTGTGAAAATTTCATAAAAAGGGGTAATTTAGGTAATACATAACATGTTTTTATTAATTAAATGATATTTAAATTTATTCAAATACATTCATTTAAAATATAAAACAAAATAAGCCTCTTACACTAATTACCAATTAAAAATAGGCCCTTCATTCAAAAAAATATTATTCATTGGATTTTTGGTAAAAATCAATGTATAATAAGTCCTTCTACCTAATTTCTAGAAAAAAAAATTTCTTTAACATATTATTAAGCGTTAAATATTTCTTAAAGTTTGTCGTGGCTCAGCATGTGGATAACAACTAAAATGTCTCTTTCAAGATGAATGTGAGAAAACACAAATTAATTACGGCTCAGCAATTTGGGCATCTAAAAATGTGCTCATGATATCACAGAGTCGGACAAAAAGTCACATAATTCATTGCAAATTACCACACTAATCCCATACGATTAGGGCCAGGTAATATTTGACAAGACACGTTAATTCGACATAAATTCGACACGAAATTAATAGGTTTGAGTCAAGTATAAATAAATTTGTGTTAACTTTAGGTCAGACACGCTTAATCCGCAAACTAAGCAGGTCTTGTTCGGGTTAACCCGTTAACTTGAAATTAACCCGCAATTAACATAATTATTATTTTTATTTTCTTTTGCAGATATATATATATTTTATTTTGCCATCTTGCTTGACCAATTATATTCTTATTTTGAGTATTGGTATAGATGATAGTTATTATGTTTTTTATGATGGATAAAGTATTAATTTTGTATGTTTTTGTTTATACTTCGGTGATGGAATGTTATATATTTTGACTATAGAATATTAATATTGAATTTTGGTATTGGGTGATACTTATTATTACTTATTAAAAATTTTAAACTATTATAAAGCAAGTTAATTTTTTTCACATGAGACTTAATTGTCATTATAATCTTAAAAGGCTAATCGTGTCGTGTCGAGTTGTAGATTTAACACGACCTATTTATTAAACGGGTTAGTCGGGTTGTATCGTGTAACATGTAAAATAAACAGGTCATGTTCGAGTTAATATAAATTACACGATTAGTTAAAGGGGTCGTGTTCGGATTGACACTAATACTGTAATATTTGTGTGTTGACACGACCCGAACACGACACGCGAACCCGAATTGACAGCCCTACATACGATTTTTAGGCCCCGTTTGGTTTGGTGGTCGTTCATTTTTTAAAATTTTAGAATTTTTACTTAAAAATAATTTTATTTTTATATTTTTTAAAATTTATTTTATTTTACTTTTTTAAAAAAAAAATATTAGAATTTTAAATTCAAAAATCAAAATTAGATAAAAATATATATATTTGAAACTTACTCGTCGAAATTTATAAAATAAGATCCATTTTTTACTATTTTTTGAAAAAAAATTATGAGATCTTTTAGTTGGTTGAAAAAAACTCAAACAAAAATCAAATTCACTTTTCAACATACTTCCAAATTCTACAAAACACCAGATTTTAAAAAGTCAATTTAAAAACTCAACTCAAAATATCAACCAAACATAACTTTAATCTTTAAAAGTTGCTGTATCAAAATTGATCCTAATAAATTTATTACAAGGCGCTAGCCGCTATTTTCAAAGGGCAATACAAAAAGGGTGATGCTATTTTCACTTTTATAAGTGTTTGGTATTACTCCCACAGTTATTACTACTCTCACTAACTCTTTTTTACTCATCCACGCTCTCACTACATCCTTTAGCACTCCCACTTTAATACTCGTAGATTAATGATTAATTATAATTAATCATTAATCTTTCTCATCCTTATACTTCCTCGTATTTTTCTCAACAATGTAATATAAATTCTTACATTCATGTACCCTTGATACTTCTCATCCTTCTACTTCCTCTTATTTTTCTCAACAATGCAATATAAATTTTTACATTCATGTACCCTTGATACAATTATAATTAATCATTAATCATCTTTCTTCTTCTTCATAATAGAATCTAAATTCGTATAGTTATCTACCTTGATGCAACACAAACTAATTATAATTAATCATTAATTATTCTTCTTCTTCCCAACAATAATTTTTAAATTCTTGTATTTATCTAATCTTAATGCAACACAAAGAAACTCTAAGTTATAGAGAATGGTAGAGATAAGAGAATTGAATGTTCATATTTATTGTGTTTTCTTAACATACACAATAAATTATATACAATAATACACAAAAATGAATCTGGGCACATAAAGAAGGTTCTCTCGATTATGGGGAACCGAATTTGTAGCCTATATTCGGTTTGTGGAGATTGAGTATGAACATTTGTATAAACATATATAAGTAGGATTATTTGCTCCTTGAGAATTATGTTATTTAGTTGTTAGGGGCCGAGTATAAGCCTATTACTCGGTGCTTAGAAGTATAGTAAGGCATTGTCGTTAAACATTATTCTTTATATCACCTAAATGTTACACTCAATCTCCAAAAGTCAAATATATGCTATAAATTCGGTTCCCCATAGTCAAGGGAACCTTCTTCGTGTACCCAATTTCATTTCTTTCCTATTGTATAAATCAGGAAAAAAAAAGAGAAGAAAAACACATATTTAGAATAACTTTTGCCATCCCCATCCTAAATAATGGTCTTCAGTACTAGAGTAAATTTTATTTATATAGTAAAATAGTTAATTTTTATTTATAACTTCTGTGTTATTACTTTTAAATTTGAATTTCGAATTTAAATATTAATGTGTGTTTGCCAAAGTAAAAGATAAGATATATATGTGTGTGTGTATGTGTGTGTGTAGAAGAACAAGATGAGGAAGAAGGAAAATAAAATCTAACGAAGAAGAAAAAGAAGAATAATATGAGAGATTAATGTTAATGAGTGATTAATTGAATGGGGATGAAAATGATGAAAACGGGAGTTTACACTTCTTTCTTTTTTAGTGAGAATATCTATTACGTTACATAATAGTAAAATAAAGGAAGTTTCTCCATAATTACTATATTAATTGATAGAAATAACTATATATTAATGTCATTTATTGTGGGTTATTAATTGTATTAGGTGTTTTATCCAATAAAGCACTTCTTTATTCCTTACATTAATGTCTTTTTATTCTCCTTTCAGAAAATTGTGGTTTTTTTAAATATTATAAGTATTTATTTTCGTATTCTCGTGTATAATACATATTTATATACATGTAACATATCGACTTCCTATTTGTATATATATGGCATTTGACCGTAGATAAAAAGGGTAAAAATAAACTAATGAAATATAGGTGATCAACTTTATATTAAATAACGAGAACCTGGGATAATTTTTTAAAGAAAAAAATGAGCCAGGTAATGAAGAACTTTTTTCTTTTCTTTTGTTGTAGGTGTTTATTGTTTTATATATATAATCAGCTTCGAATAGAAAATACTAATTTTATCTTTACGATTTTCACAATTTTCTTGCTAATAATGTATATTTGTTTATTTTTCTTTTTTTAATAAATCAATTTGACAAAATAATTTTTGCATTAAAATTGTTATTTCTTCGTGAATATATTAATGGCCGCACATTCGTTGTGTTGTGTTTGACCTAACCAGTTTTGAACATTAATGTAATAGATTTTTTTATGCAAATTGATACTGTAAGATATGAAAAGGTTGTGATTCAAATTATAGGTAGGAGGGAAATTTTTTTAAAGGCTTACTAACTTAAAGCTAACTTGAAGAACTATGTGACTTGATTGGGATCATTGAAATTAATTTTGAATCCCAAACTCCCATCCATTATGTATGATATAATAGAGTCATAATGCAATTTGCACTAATGTCAACTAGCACTCATTACTTTTTAAGACTTATAAAATACATGAAAAGCTTTTGTATCACATGGTTTGAATTATAAGAACAATTTTATGTATGTTTTTAAAAAAATTGATGTAATCATAGTTTTATAAACGTCAACATATCACGTTGGTTATATGGTAATCTAATGCTATAAAGACGTATTTAAGAATGTGATTCCAAGTTTTGAAATTATAATTAGAAACAAAATTAACCTACATAATTTTAAAGTCAACAAAGTATAAAATGTACAAAATTTGTAAAAAAAATTGCCCATCGAATAGGTAAAAAACTAGTAATCAAGTATTTCTTTTGTGAAAATAGCACCACCTTAAAGAATGCCTGAGATTTTCATTATTTCCCAAAAAACGAGATTCATAATGCAACCAACTTTTTTTGTAATTCTCGATGCCATAAAGCACGCTTCCCCTTAAACGATCTAATTTTTATTATACCAAACAAACCATATAGCTATTGCAAACAATGTACAAACATAGTCATTAGAATTTTACGACATATCGTCAATCCACACAGAGGTTTTAGGAAGAAAATATATTTCAAAAATTCATTTTTTTCACCTGAGTAAACATTATTATATGTTTTTAAAGTATTTAAAAATTAATTCTTAAATATAATATAGCAAAATAGGTGCCACAGTTTGCATTAGTTCTATCTAAGTGTGCTTGACACACTAAATTTAGATGTCGGATATAATTATTTCTTCATATTCTTGGTTTGGTATTACTAGATGGTGTAGACATGAGGTAATTAATTTATCTAGATTTGATCATTCATTCGACAAAAGCCGAATAGATATAGTATAAATACAACTGGTATAATTTACTATGTTAAGCAAACACCATTATCCTATTTGGCGTATTCCAATTATACCAATCAAACCTTCTTATCAATGTATATATAAACCCAAAGCTAGTATAAGCTATCTCATTTGGTTATGACACTAAATTAAGTTAAAAGGAAAGATACTTTGCAATTTAGATACTTCTTTACCAATTAAACATTTTTTTAGCTATATGCAGAAAAAGAGTTTGTGAAAGCACCTCGTTAATGAATGTCTAGTATCAATGGCGGATGTATGTGTATTAAAAGGGGGGCCATGGTCCCCCCCCCCCCAATTTTAATTTTTTTAAAATACATAAATAAATAAATAAATTTCAGTGTATGAAATTTATATTGTGGTCCCCCCCTAAACAATAATAATAAAAAATAGTAGAGAGAGCTCTTGAGAGAACAACAGAAAAAAAATCAACGATCGACAGTTTATGAGTTCGATCATGCTGCCAGCCCACTACTATCGACCGTAGTTCTACTTGTCCATAGGTTGCCACTGGCAATTAAAGCTACTCAATCTTTGTAAGTCCATTGTCCATACTCCATATTATATGATTTATGTTTTTTTTTTTAATTATTATTATTAAATTTTGAGAAATTGAGTATGGACAGTGGACTTACAAAGATGGTGAATTGGTGATATAGAGTATGAAAGAGATTTCCTGCAAGTTCAACTACAACATTATAAGCTTGATGTACTCTACCATTTAGAATTTTAAAATTTGTGCATTATTTTTGATATATGTCAATGGATGGTGAAAAGTAGAAAGTCTTTGGTCTATCTACTAATAGATATATTGGAAAGGTTGATTCTTACCTTTCCAGTTTCTACCGCAACCACATAGCGTGCATTATTGGCTATGAGTATTGTTAAATCAAAACTTCGAAATAAAATGGAAGATGATTTTATTATAAATTATTTGACTATCTTCATTGAAATGGAAATTACAAGAAATATTAGTACCGAGTCAATCATTAATGAATTTTGTGACTTGAAAGAACGTCGAACACAATTTTAGTAATATTGAACTTTGAAAGATACGTATTTTGTAGTGCAACTTTATATTTTTTCTATTTTGTAATGCAATTTTACATTTTTTATATTAAATATGTCACGTTATTAAAAATTGTATGATCCCCCAATAAAATTTCTTGAATCTGCCTGCATAATATAATATATCAAAAACAACTATATCAACTTTCTTACGTCTAACATTCTTTTATTTGAAGAAAAAAACAACATGAAGTTATTGAAGATATTATAGATAATTCATAAATAACTACATCAAAATGTTTGTCAGGGTAAACCAAATATAACCCAATGATTATAAAGTAAAAGAAAATACTTTAATCACATAGCAAACATAAATAGACAAGATGATTTTCAGTTTTGTTTGATTAAGGAATATGTTCCAAAAATTCACCTAACACAACAAGGTGTTAAATTTAAAGCTCAATCCACATCGTTATAGTCTTATAAAAAGTGAAATAAGAGAAAACATGCCTAAAATCAGTTATAATTAAATTTGGGAGTTGATGGGTTTTAAAGGGAGGGAATAACAAGGTGAAGATTGAAGTTGGATATAAAGGGCGTTATTAAAGCATTTCCAATAGGGTTATGTAAAATTATTATGTAAATATTACATGACAAATGCGTTCTATACAAAAAATTTATACAAACCTATTTACTTTCCAATAGGCAATGTTAATACTCATGTGTAAAAATAAGTGGTCCGATAAAAAATAGCCACATAAAAGCATCTCCAATATGCATGTGTAAACCATGTCACATAGGATTTGTGTATAATTTTTGGTGCTTCAATGGTGTTGTGTAAAATATGCTACATCATCTTTTGTGTAAAATGGGTGTATATTTTACACATCCACCTCATCATTTTTTCTCTCAAACTTTTTACAAAAACTTCAAAATAGTATAATTAAAAATTTAAAATATATTTTGTAATAAACTTGCATATTTGAATTTTACTCATCAAGATATTTATAAAAAATGTTGAATATTATATATTCGATGTGTTTTCATATAATTGGTGTATTATAATTTTACACAAGATTATAAGTACGAATAATTGGAGCAAAAATAAAAATGTGCATAATTTATGTGTAAAACAACTTTTTATCAATCAAATATCAATTATTTATTAGTCCACATGTTTTTACACATCAATTTTACACATTGCTATTGGAGATATTCTTACTATTAGAGATGCTCTAAAGAGCAAAAAACTACGCAAATGAAAAAAGCTAACGAGCGAGTGGAGAGAGAATAAGTGGATGGAGAAAGAATGTGAGTTGTGTGATTTAGTTAATAAGGAGAGAAAATGAGTGGGTAGAGAGAGAATCTTATTTGGCTGCGTAAATTGGATGTGCAAAATACACAGCCATTATACACAAGAGCTTAGTTGGCATTAATTTTACACAACCATTGGAATAACAAAAAAATTATATAATGTCTAAAATTTACAAAATATTGAGTTGGCTATTTTTATACATCCCCATCAGAGATGCTCTTAGTAAAAATGTTAGAAAATTATTCAAAACAATATTACTAAATTTATGATTTAAAAAAGGAAATAATTGATTTTGTGATATATTTTTCACTTTTTTTAATCTCTTTATGTTTTTATCGTCACATGGAGTTTAAAAGTCTAGTCAGCTCTGAGGTTGTTTGGTTGGGTTTTCTTCTAAAAAGTAAATTGTGTTTGGTTCATCAATTTTGAAAATTCACTCAAGCAAAAAGGATCATTTTTTTTTGTATTTTAGAGAAATTTTAAGAAATGAATAAAAACTAAATATTATATTTTTTTGTAAATTTTTTAAAATAGTTTACCATATACAAATCAAATTGAAAAATAATTTAAAAAATTATACTTAAAAGTAAATTTTAAATTAAATATTTAATGATCCTATATAATAGCAATAATTCATCTTTTAAAAACATAACACTGCTTGTGTTTTTAAGATAAAAGCATCATACTTACCCACTGTAGTCGATGAGTACGCTATGGATGCTCTCATGTATTAAAGTAATTAATGAAAACTAACCAAACCCTTAGGTTTCGTTTGGTTCATAGAAGGGAAATCAATTCTCTTATCTTTCCTATGAAGGTAAGAAACTAAATTTCTTATCAAGTTTCCTTTCTTGTGTTTGGTAAAGCACGAAAAGTATTTTGGTAATGCTATTATTGTACAATTTTTTTGCAATAAATGCTTGAAAATCACATGAAAAAATCAATCTCATGTGTTTTGAGAGGAATAGTTTTACCCCCTTTTTTTTCCTCTCTCAGGAAAGTGTTTTCGGAATTTGTGCTTGCCAAACAAAGAAAAGGAAAGACTTTTCTTTTCCGAGTACTAAAATCTGTGAACCAAACGAGACCTTATGTGATGTTTTGAGTTGAGTTTTTAAAATATAGTATTTGGTAGAATTTTGAAGTATGTTGAAAAGTGAATTTGATTTTTGTTTAAGTTTTTTTCAACCAACTAAAAATTCTCGTAAAAAATTTTCAAAAAACAGTCATAATGGATCTTATTTTATAAATCTCAACGAGTAGGTTTCAAATATATATTTTTTATTTAATTTTGATTTTTGGATTTTAAGTTATGATGGTTTAAAAGTTTTTTTAGAAAGAAAAAGTAAAGTGAAATAAATTTTAAAAAATGTAAAAGTAAAGTTGATTTTAAATTGAGTTTTTAAAATTTTAAAAATTAAACACCCACCAAACCAAACAGGGCCTTAAATTCTAAATTTGACCAATATTATTCCTTAAAGCATATCCAATAGTGAACTGTATTTTAAAAATATAAATATTATTATTTAAAAATAACTTCGTTACTTCAGTACCCTCTTATTTTTTTGAGGCAATTAGGTATAAGGGCTCATTATAATAATAATATAATTATAAAGGACATTTAAAATTTAGCTGTGTAAATTAAAGACACTATACAAAAAAGACACTAATACCCTTTCCTTATAATATCGTCTCATTATAATACCAACAGCAATCAGAGGGTGCTAAATGCATTTAGCACCCTTTGGACAGCAACCAGAGGGTGCTAAATGCATTTAGCACCACAACCAGAAGGTGCTAAATGCATTTAGCACCCGCTAGACAGCAACAATAAGGTGCTAAATGCATTTAGCGCTACAACCAGAATGTGTTAAATGCATTTAGCACCCGCTAGACAGCAACAATAAGGTGCTAAATGCATTTAGCGCTACAACCAAAAGGTACTAAATGCATTTAGCACCCCCTAGAGAGCAACCAAAAGGTGCTAAATGCATTTAGCACCCTCTGGACAGCAACCAGAATGTGCTAAATACATTAAGCACCACAACCAGAAGGTGCTAAATGCATTTAGCACCTTCTGAACAACAACCATAAGATAACACCACTTGAACAACAAATCAGAAAGTGCTAAAATAATTTTAGCACCATTACAAAATAGAGAACAACAAAATTAATGAGATCAACATCCACTCAATTTATTTATATGTATATAGATATGGATCGACGTAGGGTTTATAAAAAAATAAAAAAAAGAGTTACAATCATATTTTTTTTCAAATCCCGCTGGGCTGTCAAAATTGATCGATTTCGATAGCAAAACGACATCTGATTGTCTTAATTTTTCGCGCAATAATAGTAACTTTGTCTTCCGAACAACATATCCAAAAATCAGCCAAATCCAACGATTCGATCAAAAGTTATATATATTTTACGATTGCAGATCTAGAAAAGAAGAAGAAGAAGATGATGATGATGATGAGAACGATGATGATGAGAACGATGATCCTCTCGGAGATACGATCGGAGAGTAAGGTGGTGGTGGTGGTAGTGGTGGTGGTGGTGGTGGTGGTGAGACAACTTCTCTTTTCTCTTGTTTTTTGTTTTCTCTCTCTAAACTATGTGTATGTAAGAGAGAATAATATATCTTTTGTATAATTAGAATAAATGATATAGTAGGGTAGTTTTGTCCATCAACATTTATCATTTTCCTTAAAATAAATTAATATTATGAAAAGTGTCCTTATTGTAAAACAAAATTATGAAATTAGTACTACTTCCCTTTATTAAACATGAATCTGTCCTTAGAGTTATAACACATTACGGAGCGAGACCTTATAACCCATTATCTCTATTTTTTTTCTTTTTTCAATAGTAAAAATTATTCGGACCAATTTGTACATACATCTATTAATTCCTCCCATATTGACTTGGTTGATTTAAGAATTCGTCCCATTCTCCCACATTTTTTTTCATCTGCTCGAAATTACTGAATTAATGGGATTTAAACTTTTAATATTTACTCCAGGTAATTAAGTTAGTTATGTATATATAAATTAAAACGCACCTTGGGTAAGTTTTTTATTTTAATAATATAATTATTAATTTACAAAAAATACTTATTGGTGATGTGATTTGAACCAACAAACCTCCATGAATCAATTTTTACCACTACACTAACAAAAAATTTTGGTGTGATTTTAATTTTGCATTCTAAATTAGATACGTAGGTGAATAAAAATCAAGTATATACACGAATCACGTAGATCCATCAATGAATGGGATTTGCACCAGAATTTTATCTATTTAGTTAAATATGGATCGAGATTTTTTATCGGTATATCCAAATTCAATTCAAATCCATTAAACCTTTGATTAACAAATCAGATATAGATATATGTTGATCCCATCCGTTAACAATTAGATCCAATCCAATACATACATTTATACTTAAATTTATCATTATTTATATTTAATACATTATTATTAATACCCTTCAAAAAATATAACTCACAAAGTATCAAATAAGTTTCTTAAGTAGAAATTTGACTCCTTTTAAGCTTAACTTTGACGTTAGCTTCATTGTTTTTTATATATTACAAACTAATTATAATATAGAAATTATGGATCGGATATAATTATATCCGATCCGAATATGATTTTAACAAATTTGGATATGGAAGATCCGATCTGAAATTTTTTTCAAATATGATTTTGGATTCACCTTGATCCAATTTAAATTCGATCTTTTGACATATCTAAAATTACGTGTGCTTTTGCATCTAGTAATACTAAAAACTTAATAGAGTTACTGCTTTTTGTTGTAAAATTATACTAGCAAAGTAATTAAATCACACCAATCTTACATAGTGGGTGACTACTCTCACACCCGAGTTGGCGCTAATTTAAACGTGTGCCACAATATAGTTGAACAATTTATCTACAACCTTGATCTTTATGCTATGCTTAAATTTATGAGTAATTTTGTTTCTATCCGCTATATCTTGCAGTTAATCCGCGCTATTAAGTTAATCCGTATTACTTATTAAGTTAATCCGCGACCGTGGATAGACTAAAAAAAAATATTATGAATTTAATTTTATAAATATTATTTTGAATAATAATTAAATACTAAAATATCCACTAAATTAATAAGTACAACCAAATCTTAATTAATGCTCCGGCTTCTTTCTACCATTTTTCTCTCTCTAAACTTCACCACCACTCCATTGATGATAGGGGATATGTTCTGAAGAGTGTCAGCTGGGTAATTTTGGTAAATATATGGAGTGGTGGTGATGTTTGTGATGGTGTTTGGTTCCTCAGAAAATGCAATGATCCTTGGAGAGAAAACAGAGTCAAAAAGAAAAGGGTGGTTAAAGGCTGCCTTTGAATGAATGAATCCTTTTATGGAATTGAAAAATTGGGAAGGGCCTTAAAAAGAAAGTGATGGAAGAGAGATTGAGAGCAAGGGCAAGTGATAGCAGTCAAGAGAAATGGGTCTGAGGCAAGCCTTATGAGTTAAGGTTGGGTTTATGTAAACACGAGGAGAGAGAAAGACAAGACATTCAAATCTGTTTATATATAAAATTAGGGTATGCTCGTGCAGATGGCACTACGGTTTAATTCGTGTAACCACTACGTATCGAAATATGAAAAAAAAACAAATGTTTGTTATACAAAAGATGACACCCAAACCTTACCACCATCACGGAGAGAGATTGATAATTATGTTCCCCATCTTTAAAACTATGTACACCATATAATTGACACCTAAAATTATCGATGTTTTCATTAAATTTAAAGTGCACCTGACAAATTTACTAAACAAAGTTGTATCATAAAAATTGGTTGTAAAACTTTTTAGATTTAACTTTCAAAGCTAATTTATTTTTTGTCTATTAAAGATACTTGAGTTTTTTTTTTTTTATATATAGAATAAAAGCAAAGTTAACTTAATAAATTATTTACAAACAAAATTATGAAAAAATTTAAATAACCAATATTTTCATTTAAAAGTATTAGACGGACGATGTAGTTTATAGGAAATATAGATATATGACCGTTCCTATTTAGTCCAAATTAAATCAAAATACCATATTTTTTGCAATACAAATATCTTTAATTTCTTCAATAAAAAGTATAAAACGTTAATAATCTAACAAAACAACATTTTTTTTAAAAAATAATACTTTTGTTTTTTTATTATTTTAGAGAATACCATTTTTTTTTTTAAAAAGGAAGACAATAACAATAGTTTGTGAATTATTTGTCTTTTAAGAAATATATTAAATGGGTGGTATTATTATTAAAACTATATTGTACTCTGCGAAGACATAATTAATTTAACAATAAGTGAAAATGTAAAGCTAGATAATAGACAAGTGTTGTTGTGAGGTATATTGATTACACCTCAAAAGAAAAAAAAAAGCTTTTAATTTAAAAATTATATATAAAAAACGAAAGTCTAAAATAATTTATTTGTTATGAAAGTGAGAATTCTTTTTTTAAGAAATTTCTACTTAAATCATAATATGAAAGTAACATAAATTTAAAATCACCAAAATGTTAACTTATATAGGTAAAAAAATATATTTTTTAATACAAAATTTTATAATAATAATGGATCTTATTTTATAGGTGAATAGGTTTCAAATATATATTTTTTATTAAAAATATATACTTTGATTTAAAGTTATTATATTTTTAAGTTTAAAGAAAAAAAGGAGAGAGAAATTGGGTTTTGTTATAAAAATATTGATATGTGGATGTCCATAACTAATATTGTAAGATACAATTTATCCCACATTGGAATTGTGGTATGAATGAGGGATTACCTAATAGTATATATATTGGATTTGTCCCACATTGATTATGTAGAGAAGTAAGGAGGTTAGCTCTTAATATAAATAGAGCTAACCCCTACACATATTGGACATCAGTTGAATAATAAGATTCTTTCTTTCTCTCTCTATTATTCCAACACGTTATCAGCACGACTGCTCTACAGTCAATTGGAGGCCATTGCGAAAGCAGGCCACCATAGTCTAAATTTTTTTTTCCTTCTTCTTGAAGAAATTTGTTTCCTTCTTTTTGAAGGCCGGCCATTGCGAAAGCAGGCCACCATAGTCTAAATTTTTTCTTCTTGGAGACTGTTCGATAGAAGGGGCTGTTCGAAAGAAGGCACGGGATTTTCTCTCCATAAAGTCATAATGTCGAATATCACTAAACTCGAATTTAAGACCCTTGAGCTTAATGGTAACAACTACTTAAACTGGCAATTTGATGCTAAACTTCATTTAACTGCCAAAAATCTTGGTGATGCTATTGTGGAAGGAAATAAATTATCTTCACAGGACAAAGCTTCAGCTCTTATCTTCTTACGTCACCACATTCATGATGATTTAAAAAATGAGTACATGACTGAGGAAGACCCGTTGGGTCTCTGGCAATCCCTGAAGGATAGATATGACCACCAGAAGTTGGTCATCTTGCCTAGTGCTCGCAATGAATGGATAAATCTACGATTCCAAGATTTTAAAACAGTGGCTGAATATAACTCTTCACTTTTCAACATTATTGCTCGCCTGAGATTATGCGGTGAAAAAGTTACTGAAGAGCAAATGATTGAAAAGACTCTCTCCACTTTTCATGCCCAAAATGTGCTCCTGCAGCAGCAATACCGAGAGCGTCGTTTCTCCACGTACGCTGAACTTGTAAGTTGTCTCTTAGTTGCAGAACAAAACAACAAAGTTCTAATCAAGAATCATAATTCTAGACCAACTGGTTCTGAGGCAATTCCTGAAGCAAATGCCAATTTTAGTCATAATAGAAGCCGTGGAAACGGGCGTAATAATCCCCCCAGAAGAGGTGGATACAAGAACTCCTCCGGAAGAGGTGGACGCAATAACTACCCCAGCAGAGGTGGTTATAAAGGCCCGCACAACAATACAAAATTCAAAAACCACCAGAAGTGGTCTGGTAAGAAGAATGAGAACCAGAATAAGAATCAGAATCAAGATCAGAACCAGAATCCACCAAATAATAATTGCCATAGATGTGGAAAAAGTGGGCATTGGTCACGTGCTTGCCGTGCACCAAAACATGTTGTGGATCAATACAAGGCCTCTATTAATGCTATGGAGACAAACTGGTTGGATGGGGAAGAGAACGATGCAAGCATATCAGCCACTGATATCATTCAACTAAAATGCAATGATTTTTTTGAAGATGCTGATGGCAATCCTGTTACTAAGGAAAAGTTTGACGAGATGTTGAGAGCACCACCTAGCTAGGTCCAGAAGACCTAAATTATCACTCCTTATTTTATGCATTTAGACAGTCTTAGATATTCTATTATTTAATTATGTTTTAGGAATTATTATTTTGATATTTATAACTTTTGGTTAGAAACCTTAGTTTGTTTTTATATTCATTATAACGATAAATTAATTGCTTTTATAATATGTTTGGGTTATTAAATAGTTTATAATATTTCTTTTAAAGGTATGGATTATGGAATGCATGATACCAAGGATAATTTTTGTCTAGTAGACAGTGGCACAACACATACTATATTGAAAAATCAAAAATTTTTCTCTGAATTAGTATTTAATACACGCAAAGTATCCACCATAGCTGGACCTGCGCAAATAATTGAAGGCTCCGGAAGAGCCCATGTGATGTTACCAAATGGTACCCACATTTTTATAAAAGATGCATTATTCTCAAGCAGTTCCAGAAGAAACTTGCTTAGTTTTAAAGATATTAGAATGAATGGGTATCATATTGAAACGAAAAATGAAGATAACAAGGAATTCTTATGCATCACTACTAGTGTCGCGAGCCAGACGCTCCCACTAGAAAAATTAAGTGCTTTCTCCTCGGGTCTCTATTGCACAACATTATCTAATGTTGAGTCACACTCAGTTATGAGCCAAAAGCTCAAGTCTAAAATACCGAAAATTAGTGATCCCAAGGCCTTAAGATTGTGGCATGATAGATTAGGACACCCAGGAACAACCATGTTGAGAAAGATAATAGAGAACTCTTATGGGCACTCATTGGCAAACCATCAGCTGACCATACCAAGTGGCTATTTCTGTACCCCTTGTTCACAAGGTAAACTCATCACAAAACCTTCGTACCTTAAAATTTCTTCTGAAGCACCATCTTTTCTCCAAAGAATACACGGTGATATTTGTGGCCCTATAGATCCCCCAAGTGGACCTTTTAGGTATTTTATGGTTTTAATTGATGCTTCCACCCGCTGGTCAGATATAAGCTTACTTTCTACTAGAAACATTGCTTTTGCACGCCTATTGGCACATATCATTAAACTTAGGTCGCAATTCCCAGATCAACCTATTAAGTCTATTAGACTTGATAATGCAGCTGAGTTTACTTCTCAAGTTTTTGATGATTATTGTTTATCCATAGGGATAAAAGTTGAACACCCCGTCCCCCATGTTCACACCCAAAATGGTTTAGCCGAATCCTTGATTAAGCGTCTTCAACTTATTGCAAGGCCTTTACTCATGCAATCTAGGTTACCTGTTAGTGCCTGGGGACATGCTATATTGCATGCATTAAAACTGATCAGACTTAGACCTACAGCTTATCACACATTTTCTCCTACACAACTAGTAACCGGTTTTCAACCAAATCTATCACATTTGCGTAAATTTGGTTGTGCAGTTTATGTTCCTATTCCGCCTCCCCAGCGTACTAAGATGGGCCCTCAACGACGACTAGGGATCTATGTAGGTTTTGATTCACCTTCCATTATTCGGTATTTAGAACCAATGACAGGAGATGTGTTTACTGCACGTTTTGCAGATTGTCAATATGATGAGACAATATTCCCGCCGTTAGGGGGAGATAAGAAGGTTCCTGAAGAACTATCCGTTCCAGAAGAACGACGAGAAATATCGTGGAATAATCTCACATTGTCTCATCTGGACCCACGAACATCAGAATGTGAGAAAGAAGTACGGAGAATAGTACATTTGCAAGAAATTGCAAATAAATTACCTGATGGATTTAATGATGCAGCAAATGTAATAAAATCACATGTGCCAGCTATGAATGCACCTGCCAGAATCAATGTCCTTAAAGGACAAAATAAAAATATAGCAGCTAATGAATCTGCGCCACGCCAGAAGCGTGGCAGACCTATAGGTTCCAAAGACTCAGCTCCCCGAAAGAGGAAGACTGAGCAATCATGCCCTAAGAACACTCCTGAAGAGGTTCCCCATTTCACTCAAGAAGAGGTCATGGGAAAATCCACTCTCTCTAAGGCCCCAGAAGAGGTCATTGTTTTAGAAAAAGCCCCTGAAGAGGCATTGGTACCAAATAATGAAGAGATCTCTATACTTTACACTTATTCGAGAGAGATGTGGAATAGAAACAAAAAGGTCATCGATGACGTATTTGCATTTACAATAGCTACTGAAGTATCAAAGGGCAATGATGAAAATGATACAGAACCACGTACATTAAGTGAATGTCGACAAAGAGAAGATTGGCCAAAATGGGAAATTGCCATCAAGGCAGAATTAGAGTCTCTAAATAAACGTGGTGTATTTGGACCTATAGTACAAACCCCAAAAGGTGTTAACCCTGTAGGTTATAAATGGGTGTTTGTAAAGAAAAGGAATGAAAAGAATGAAATCACACGATACAAGGCACGACTTGTGGCACAAGGTTTCTTGCAGAAACCTGGGATTGATTATGATCAAACATATTCCCCTGTTATGGATGCAATAACTTTCAGATATCTGATAAGTTTAGCAGTAACTGAAAGCTTAGATATGAGACTCATGGATGTTGTAACTGCTTATTTATACGGGGACTTAGACACAAACATATATATGAAAATCCCAGAAGGATTTACTTTGCCTGAAGCAAAATCAAGGAGTACGTACTCGATACAATTAAGACGTTCACTATACGGACTTAAGCAATCCGGAAGAATGTGGTACAATCGTCTTAGTCAATATTTGTCTAAGGAAGGATATGAAAACAATCCCATTTGCCCATGTGTCTTTATAAAGAAATTCTTAAAAGGATTTTCTATAGTAGCAGTTTATGTAGATGATATTAATCTAATCGGGACTCCAGAAGAGCTCGAAAAAACTGCTAATTATTTGAAAAAGGAATTTGAAATGAAGGACCTTGGGAAAACAAAATTCTGTCTCGGCCTGCAGATCGAGAGAAGCACTAGTGGGATATTAGTCCATCAATCTAACTATACTGAGAATGTATTAAAAAGTTTTGGTATGAACAAAGCACATCCACTAAGCACTCCCATGGTTGTCCGATCTTTAGATGTAAAGAAAGATCCATACCGTCCTAAGGAAGATGATGAAGAAGTATTGGGTCCTGAAGTACCATATTTAAGTGCGATTGGTGCCCTATTATATTTAGCACAATGTACTAGGCCAGATATTTCATTCTCAGTTAATTTGCTTGCTAGATATAGCTCAGCACCAACTAAACGACATTGGACTGGTGTCAAACATATCCTCAGATATTTACGAGGAACCACTGATTTAGGCTTATTTTATTCACATAATTCTAATGGTTCTGAGTTAATAGGATATGCAGATTCAGGATATCTTTCTGATCCTCATAAGGCACGATCTCAAACAGGTTATGTATTTCTTAGTGGTAATACCGCTATCTCTTGGCGATCTACTAAACAAACTTTAGTAGCCACTTCTTCTAATCATTCTGAAATTTTAGCTCTTCATGAAGCTAGTAGAGAATGTGTGTGGTTGAGATCTTTAATCTATCATATTCGCAGTTCTTGTCAGTTGTCTTCTATTACAGATGTTCCAAGTATTGTCTATGAAGACAATGCAGCGTGTATAGCACAAATTCAAGAAGGTTTCATCAAAGGTGACAGGACTAAACATATTTCACCTAAGTTCTTCTTCACTCACGAGCTTCAGAAGAATAAAGAGATTGAAGTCAAACAAATCCGTTCAAGTGACAACTTAGCTGATCTGTTCACAAAATCATTACCGAAGCCGATTTTCCAGAAGTTAGTTTATGATATTGGCATGCGTCGACTTTATAACAAAAATATATAAATGTTGTCATTAGGGGGAGTAAATAATCAGGGGGAGCATCCTGAAGTATGCTACCTAATATTTGCACGCTGTACTCTTTTTCCTTTAACTAGGTTTTGTCCCATTGGGTTTTCCTAGTCAAGGTTTTAATGAGGCAGCATATTGTGCATTTGATACCGATTCAATGATCCAGAAGAATGTTGTACTCTTTTTCCTTCACTTTGGTTTTTTCCCACTGGGTTTTTCCTTAGGAAGGTTTTAATGAGGCAGCTGTCATTGAATTGTGACATAATGGACATCCAAGGGGGAGTGTTATAAAAATATTGATATGTGGATGTCCATAACTAATATTGTAAGATACAATTTATCCCACATTGGAATTGTGGTATGAATGAGGGATTACCTAATAGTATATATATTGGATTTGTCCCACATTGATTATGTAGAGAAGTAAGGAGGTTAGCTCTTAATATAAATAGAGCTAACCCCTACACATATTGGACATCAGTTGAATAATAAGATTCTTTCTTTCTCTCTCTATTATTTTTGATTGTGTGTGGGTGGAGTATATTAGTAGGTGGAGTACTTTAATCTAAAGGTGTAAAGTGAGTAAAAATAAACAAATCAAAGGTGGAGAATGTTTCTTGGAGATAAACCACATCTTAGAGTCTAAAATGTGTGTAAGAAAAAGTAAATTTATCAAACTAAATCTAGACCATTAGTTAGGTAGAATTTCAAAACCTCTTTTGTCAAAAAAACCTTTCCTTATTATATAGATGATAGTGCTAAAGTATACTTTTAGTTAAATATAAAAAACACAAAAACACAATATGTATTATATAGTATGTAGATTCTCATACAATACATAATTTTTTTTATTTATAGTTGATGATTTAGAGAGAGAAAGAAATAGTTTTGGTCAATTTTAAAGAGAGAGAAATATAATTATAATTTAATTTTAATTAGTGGATATATTTATCAATTTTTAAAAAAGGTAATATTGTAAAATTTTGCTCAAATTTTTCATGATTTAAATGTGGATTAATTACAAAATATGGTTGGATAGAAACCAAAATAACCCTAAATTTATTTGCGATATTAACTACAAATAATTTGGATATGCTCGCTCTCGCCCTTGCTCTCACACTCGCATTGGTTTCAAAGTGTTGCATGTACATTGAATGGTAAGCAAGAAAGATAGAAAGAATAAAATAATAAAAGAAATAAATAAAATAAAATAAAATCTGCAAATGGAGTAAAAGGTCTTGCATGACAATATTTTTTGCAAAAAACCCAACGAATAATATTTTTTAGAAATAAGGGCCTAAATATTATTCTTATTACTATGAAATAAGGGCTTATTTATCAATTGTGTTTTAAAATAAGAGATTTGACCGAATGTAAATTTAACTTTGCACAAAATTGTGTTTTGTGCAAACTTAACTTTGCAAATTTTTTTTTTTAATACAAATTTGTTTTGTATGATGTGTTTATATTTTTTAACAAGTATATTATTATGTTCTATTCAAAAGACTTTAAAACAACGTCAAATAACTACAAATACATAGTGATGTTTTAGCAAACAAGGAGTGCAAACTTAACTTTGCATAACTTCGAAAAGATTATTATGTGCATTTTGTTAATAAATAGGTTTTGAATATGTAATTTGTTAAAATTATTTTAAAGCACTGTCAATTAAACACTTATTTATAATAATATGTTAAAAAACTTGTAATGCAAATATATAGTAATATTTTAAAAAATAGGGAGTACAAACTTAACTTTGTATAACTCCAAAAAAATTATTATGTGCATTTTGTTAATAAATAGGTTTTGAATATGTAATTTGTTAAAATTATTCTAAAACACTGTCAATTCAAACACTTATTTATAATAATATGTTAAAAAACAAGTAATGCAAACTTAATTTTGCATGATTCCATAAAAAAATAAAATTTAAAAATCTACTACAAAAGTTAACTTTGCACTCTTTTTAGATTTTTGTCAAATATAGGCTTTTAATTTACAAAAATATTATTTCTTAATTCTTTTACAAATTTTTTTTTCATACAAGTCCTATTTTTCAATACCCCACTTGTAAACATAATTGTCATTTTTAATTCCTTTTTGGCTCAAATAATTTGATTAAAACTAGGCCAACTTACACACATCGAATTAGCCCGTTCTTTCTTAATCAAACGCAAAATATTACTTGCGACTTACATTTAAATTTCTTTAAATAACTATATATTATCAAATAACAAGTTACATTTTTTTTTGTCACATGATCTTTGGACCAAAATTTTTCGTGACTAATTTTCAATTGTGAAACAAAAGTCAGCCGTTGATTACTAAAATATTTTTACAACTGTAGATGAACCCAACTCGAAATTGAAGTTATTGCGTTATCACAATTATTTTTTTTATTTCAAATTATGTATAACTATTTTTTTTTTTAAACAACTAAACTTGAAAGGATTCTATATTGTGCATAGGTGAGACACCTCATCCTAGTAGCACTAGGAGGGAGATAGGAAGTAGGAATAGGGTTGGAAAGAACACCTTGTTGAAGTAGTACTACTTCACATTCAACAACAAACCACACACATACACACCCAAACACAAACTCAAAAACAAAAACTTCCTCGTCTCCTCGATTATATATCTCTTATATCTATAATAATCTATAATCTCCAATCTTTAATCTTCTTCTTCTTCTACTCGGCGAAATCAAAGTCTCTCTGTCTCCCTTACAAGTTTCCTATACACTTAATACTCTCTCTCTATCAATTCAATTTGAAAAACTCTTTGCATTCCTCTATCTCTACAATTTTCCTCACCGCAATCGTAGCCCATCCAATTACTTACCAATTAGGGTTTCGTTGGTTTCACCAGGCTTTGGTCTCTCCTCTTCAATTCATTGTTAATCGAACGGTCCAGTGTTATTCAGTTTTTATTTATTTATTAATTAATCGCTCATCACAAAATACTGCTCTCAGTATTCCCAATTGTGTCCGTATCCTAGTTCCGTGTGAAACCCTAGGTATTGTGACTGGGGGTGTATGCGTTTTGCTTTCTGTTTATGGTTTCCGGTTCTAGGGTTTGACGCTCTCTCTATGTTGTTTTTGGTAATGGGATCATTATTAGTGTGTGCTCTGTTTTCTTCATCTTTATAGAAGTGATAGTTTAGTTTCAGCGGGTACTAATTCAAGTTCGATTATTACTGAGATGAGGGTCTTCTTACAGAGTTGTTCTTGAACAGGGAGGTCTTTGGAAGCCCTTATTATATCGTTTTTGGGTGTTTCTGGGCACCCAATTCAATCTAATTGATTAAAGTTTATGTTAGTTGGCTCCATAGTATATATATATAGTGTACAGAGAAAACAAGCCCTAGTTAATGTGTACAGGACAGTTGGGATTCTTTTATTGGACAGTGGGTTTTGAAAGAGAGGGTTTTTGAAAATTTAATTGGTAACACTAGTTGATAGTTTCTGGGGTGCAAAGAGTATTGCAAGACTGTTGTTGAGGATAACTGAAATTAAAGTAAATTGGGTTGATTCTTTGAAGACCAGTTGATAATTTGGTAGTGGAAACTTGGTGACATTGAGCATTAATATTTGATACACCATACAAGTTTGGCTTCTTCCTTTTTTCATCTTTTTATAGGATTATCATGTTTTTTAATAGTTATGGAAAGAAGTGAGCGCACATTAGTACCAGGATGGCTAAAGAACAGTGGAAGTGGAATCGGTGGTGGGACTAATGCGCCATCTTCATCGCAGTCAGGTATTTATTTGACATCTATGTTGCTTGTTTTATAGCAGTCGGGTATTTATTTGACATCTATCTTGCTTGTTTTATATGAATGATGATGATATTTTCCCCAACTTGAATTCTAGTTAGGTTTGAAATTGGTAATTATACATATAAATTTGGAGTTTAGCAAAGGAATTGGCAATCCGTGATTCATAGTTTATGTGCGAATTTGCCAGTTCAAGATTCCAAGAAAGAAAAAACACCGACATGAAAAAAAAGTTTGGCTTGACCCTATGGGGTTGGCCCAGGTTCGCTAGGTCCCTGTGAGGGACGATCCTCTATTTAGCGGGAGATACCGTGTTTGAATCCTTCTAGGTGCAGTTGCTCAAAAAAAAGTTTGGATTGACAAAGCTATCGTAGTTTATATGCGAATTTAGCAATTTATGATTGAAGAAAAAAAAAAACAACCCAAAAAACCTAAGTTGCACTAACACTAAAATAGTTCTTATGATTGCTTTTTTTTTTTTAAATGGTGATAGATGATAATGGTGTATCAAAGCCTGCAAGAAATAAGTCATCGGTGAATGATCAAAGTTCAGTACGTTTGCCTGGTTCTGATCGGACCACTTCGTCATATTTGCGTCGGAATTCTAGTAGAAACGGTTCTGCTCACTCACGGTCTTACAGTAGTTTTGTTAGAAGCCAACGTGATAGGGACTGGGATAAGGAAATATACGAGTATCGAGACAAAGAAAAGTCAGTTTTTAGTGACTATAGGCATAGGGACTATTCTGATCCCTTGGGGAACATTTTACCAAGTAGGTTTGAGAAGGACAGGTTAAGACGTTCGCAGTCCTCGATTTCTGCAAAACGTGGTGAGCCATGGCCCAGAAGAGTAGCGGCCGACTCTATCAATGCCAACAAAAACAATCATAGTAATGGCAATTCGGTAGTTAGAAGTGTACACAAGGCTTCTTTCGAAAGGGATTTTCCCTCACTTGGTGCTGAAGAGAGACAAGTGGATCCTGAAACAAAGAGAGTCCCTTCTCCTGTATTGAGTTCAACGATTCAAAGCTTACCCATTGGTTCTTCAGCTGTGATTGGCGGTGATGGGTGGACCTCGGCCCTGGCAGAGGTGCCTGTGATAGTTGGTAGCAATGGCGCTAGTGCCTCACTTATTGCAACTTCAGCTTCATCTTTGGCTTCTGTGGCTTCAAGCACGGCTCCGGCTCCGGCTCTGGCTTCTGTGGCCTCAAGCCCGACTACTGGTCTTAATATGGCTGAAACATTGGCTCAGGGTCCTTCTCGTGTACAGACTGCACCTCAGGTAGCTTTGTTACTCTCTTGTTTTTGTGGCACATACTTTATAAAATGTATTTATGCTTATATGCTATCTTTTTGCTATTGTAGTTGGCTGTTGGAACTCAGAGGCTTGAAGAACTTGCTCTTAGGCAATCCAGGCAATTAATTCCTGTGACCCCTTCTGTACCTAAAGCTTTGGTAAGAGCTGTTGCCCTTTTTTTTTGTACTTATGCTTTGTAACTACTTAGTCTCTACTTAATAGATTTCCCCGTTCACGTCTCTTTGGATCGTTTTTAGAAGTCTTTTCAGGTTTCTACATAATAGTAACTAGACCACCTTGCACATGTGATGTGCGAATCGCATGTATACATTTTGAAGAAGGTAGTGTAACAAAAATAATATATGGCTTAGTGGTTAAGCACGAGCCTAGACTACTTAGTAGGGAGGGTCCGAATCCTGTTGCAAGGGTATTTTTCATAAAACAATCGCAGGATCTAAATTGGAAACCAGAAGTATAACAGCATGCATCTCAAGAAGGTTGAAATCTGTCCTGCTTGATATAATAGTATAGATACCTTGGCTGTATTTAGTTGTGATATTTAGATGCAACTTTCTCTATTGTAGAATTGGTTAGGCCCGTGAGTTAAGATGTATCTGCCAAAGATAGTTTCACATTAGCCAGATGATGATGAGACCATTGTCAGTCTTAATGACGGGCATATCTAGGGTTATGTGGTGTATGTGAGTTGGTTAATTCGTTATTATTAGGACTATATCATTTAATTTTGGAAGTCAATAAGTAAACTATTAATTTTCATGTGATTCCTTTTCACCATTCCTTGAGATTTATCATTAGACCAGCATTTAATTCCAAGTTCCTATGCTGAGTGTATCTCTACACTTATGTGCATACAAGGCAATACATTGTGACATAGGTCATACTTCCTTTGAATGGTACTTCATATCACTTGAATTGTACTTTAGATCACTTGAAATGCATTCGTTTATTAATGTTTTGACAATCAAAATGACCATTTATGCCTTGTAGCTATAAGTTATAAGTATACAATGACATGGAACTCAGTCCTTACTTCCCCCAAAAGGATATGAGAGGAAAAACAATACAACAACAACAACAACAAGCCTTTATCCCACTAGGTGGGGTCGGCTACATGGATCAAACGACGCCATAGTGGTCTGTCGTGAATCATATCTCTAGTGAAACCATTCGCCTCTAAATCCTTCTTAATAGTTTCACCTATAGTTTTTCTAGGTCTTCCTCTGCCTCTAACAACTAGGCTTCCCTCCATATGATCAACTCTCCTAACCATGGCATCTGCAGGTCTCCTCCATACATGCCCAAACCATCTAAGTCGAGATTCAACCATCTTTTCTGTAATAGGTGCCACCCCAACTCCCTCTCTGATGGTAACATTCCTGATCTTATCTTTCCTAGTCTTGCCACTCATCCATCTCAACATTCTCATAACTTATTTTATTGTCGAGTTTCAATATAGCAAGTCTTTGCATTAAATGCAAAGCTCAAGCCTTTGCACTTGGTGCTTGATCTTGTGATATGTGCTTCCTCTGCCTTAATTAATGCCTGTGATATTAGACATAATTGTAAATTAGAATGGTTCATGCACTTGCTTTAGAAGAAACACAGATAATGTAAGAAGATAATATAGAGAACATAAAAGAAATCGATTTTTTTTAATATCATTTCATTTATTTTGATCAGTAACTTGTAGTTTATTTCAAACTTGTAGACATTTCCATCCATTTTTTTTTTAAAATTTTAAAACCTTTTTATTTTGGCTTTGTTGCAAATTTGGAGAGAATCTATGGGGCAACAGGAAAACATATTTTGTTGCGGTGGACTTTCTCTATGCACTATCCTTTCAATAGATTATGTTCCATCATTCTTAAATGTGTGTGTATATATATATCCCTCTGCCTTTGTTCCACTAGTCAGTGGGTTGTGCTTGTTTAGTTAGTTTCATTAAATGCCCTACACGTTCCAATTCGATATTTTAAAACTATATTTGTGAAATTTTACTATCATAAAACAACTTTTAGTTAATTATTTTCCAATTCTCTATTTCACATCTTTGCCTGCTTCAAACTCATTTTAATTTTAATTCATATATATTATGTCAATGAACCGATATTGAGTCTAAATGAATATTAACTCTAACTTGGAGGTCCAATATTGATTCTTAGTGATAAGCGAATTGAAAGGCTTAGCTTTGTGTTTGGACTTCGTTTCCTTTGGTTTCGAACGGCTAAAGCTTTGTTTCATATATCTACATTTACTTTTAGTCGTCTTCTTATATCAAATAGATGTATTGACATTTTGTGAAGAGGTCCATGTTGGAGTGTTAAGTCTATATCTTTTTTTTTTTTATTGTTTCTTCATTTTGGAGGTCACGTTGAGCTAAAGCCATTTTTTTGTTGTTATTTTTGCCTGCTTGTTGGCTGGAGGGTCACCTTTGGAGTTGGCTCTTTCTTTCTTGAGCTTTCTAAATAATTTCTTTTTGTAAATTTTTATAAATTGGTTCTGTCCTCTCCTTAGTTGTTCGTTTAATTTATAGGCAGTAGTGAAAAATCTTTACCACATCAACATACAAGTAGAATCAATTTTTAGTATCAATCTTGTTAACAGCTGAAGTTCAAGTAAAATAAAACACGAAGAAGAACTTAGAGTAATCTTCAACCAATGTACTTGCAAGTGAGCTGAATGCATAAAATAAAACACAATTTTGTTTCTGTAGAGACTAATATATACCATTCTGCATAGATAATGGGACTACAAAAACTCAGAAACTCAAAAATGAAAGTAATATATATATATAGATCACAGCAAAAAATAACAAGCTCATGTGAAGATCCATGCCTTGAAAGTATATACGCTGTACATGATACTGAATGCTCAACAATCAAGTTATTTGCACCGGACAGATCAATTACATGCGTTTATAATGTGGGTAATGTTAGTGTGCTACATAGTTAAGGTTTTTATATTTTGACTGTGAGACTTAAGACGATATCTGATATTCTTCCAATATGTAGTTTTGGGTACATGCATTTATTATAGGACCCCGTATAAACTGGTGAATTAATCAATTCTGTATTGGGTTCGTGCTATTTAAATTTTGTTTATATGCTGTGCAGAACATTGAAAGATGCACCGGTAGCGGTTGAATTTCATTTGCTACCGACCGTTCTTTGTATATTTCCATTTTGTGCAATTTTCCCTTTGAGATCAGTTGTTTTTTTTGTTTCCAACATGAACATAGGAGATTACAGACCATGAATTCATATATTATTATCATTGATAATGGGGATCCGTTGATGTGATTGCATTATTTTTCTACAACCCCCCCTGCCCCCCTTTCCTCTTCGTTCTAGTTAATGATTTATGTTATGTTTCTTTGATTTTTTTTTTGCTTTTTAGGAATTCTAAAGCGGTAAGGTTTCATAATACGTGTGAGGAATTGGTTGGGATCAAAGACTTACGTTTCAAACTTTTTTGAATGTGAAATTACCCAGATTTTAGGAAAAAAGCCCAAAAAGTTGAAACAAGCACCAAGCCCACTTTGGATTGGAAAATAACGGAATTTTGTGACATAAAAAAAAAGTTCCATCAAGAGCACAAACATGGTGTTTTTTTTTTTTTGGGGGGGGGGGGGGGGGTGGAATTCCTTGAAAAGTATTGAAAATTTGACTAATGTAAGCAAATGACACTCAAGATAAAAAAATTAGAATCTTGGCTAGTTTCTGTGATGCAAAAAAGTGCAGTCAAACTCACCCAAGGTCTATAAGCATTGCAGGCTATTTCTTAGTATTAGTAAACTATCTTTGAACACACAATATACTGTTTTCATCTCATTTGTTGCTAATAGTTGATTTTTGAACACACAATATACTGTTTTCATCTCATTTGTTGCTAATAGTTGATCTTTGTTTCACAGGTGTTAAATACATCTGACAAATCAAAACCAAAGGTCGGACCGCAACAGCATCAGATACCGTCTCCCCACCACATTAATCACTCTCCCCGAGCTGGGGCCCTGAAGCCGGATGTTTCAAAAACATCTAGTATAGGAAAGCTCCACATCCTCAAACCAGCTCGAGAGAGGAATGGTATCTCCCCTGCTCCAAAGGATAATAATAGCTCAAGCCCAACAAATGCTACCAAATCAGCAGACAGCCCTCGCATTATTGCTCCATCAGTGGTTGGAACTGCCCCCTTGAGGAGCCCGGGCAGCAATCCAGTCATTGCCAAAGCGGACCGCAAACCCGCACTGATGGTATTGGAGAAGAGGCCCACACCTCAGGCTCAGAGCCGGCATGATTTCTTCAACCTTATGCGGAAGAAATCTACAACGAATTCGTCTTCTGCCACACCTGATCCTAGCCCTGTGGTTTCACCTTCTGTATTGGACAAGCAAACGGAAGCTGCTTCCGAGTGTGCTATTCCTACTCACGATAGGGATGACCTGGTTCCGGATAGGTCTGGTGGGGCCCAGTTGAGTGACGGGACCCACAGTGGTGATGATTGTGATGGGTCTAAGAAATATTTGAACGGAATGAATCATTCGAGGTTTGAAGTGATTCTTTACCCTGAGGAGGAAGAGGTTTCTTTTCTGCGTTCGTTGGGGTGGCCGTGGGAGGAGAATTTTGGTGAGGATGAAGGCCTTACGGAGGAGGAAATCAATGCTTTCCGTAGTAAGGTAATTTACTTGCTTGAAAACACAAAGAACTTTGATTTTGGGAAGGTTTGCGTATGCCAACTCGTTATGTTTAATGCTATTTTATGTATTTCAAAATAATCTTTTAAGACCGCAAATTCTTGTATTTTGTGCAGTACCCAAACTTGAAGCCATCCTCAAAATTTTCTAGAGAATGCACATGTCCGAGTCTGATCTGGAACCTTGATTTACATGATCTCTTACTTGGGAATGACAAGCTCTTTAATCTGACGGGGGAGTGGTTTTGAATTTTTATTTTCTGTTTTGATTTTTTCTCAATTTTTTGGGGTTCGATCGATATTTGAGGGAAATCCGAGGAGCCAAGTAGGTATTAAAGGAAGAGAAAAAGGGTGTTGAAATTCTTGCACTTTTGGGGAGATATGAATAGGAATAAGTTTCCAAAAGGTCAATCCCGTCCCCAAGCATGAGTTGTGAAATTCTGTGTCTGCTACTTGACTTTCAAGTTTTTTTTTTTTTTTTAGAACTCTGATATTTTAAAAGTTGACGAGTTTAAAGAGAATAGGATTTTTTTTTTTTTTTTGAAAAAGCTGCTCTTACAAGTTTACTTATTGGTGTGCTGATGTGGTGTGCCATTTTTATTTGATTTCAGGTGTTTTGGGTTTTTTGGGCGTGTGTTGTTTGGGTTGGGGGGGGGGGGGGGGGGGGGGGGGGTATGCTAACTTTCAAATCACAGCTCATGGTTCCTTGATGACTTTCGAGAAGAACGGTGTTAAAGAAGTATTATTTGAAATATTACATGCTTTGTAATATTGATGATGAAAATTGATTAATGTATATATTGTTTATAGTCGTACTAAAACCTTGTTTAAACTCGGAATATCACATTTACTGTTTCAAATATATAGATATCTATATTATAAAACATTTACTGTTTCAAATATATAGATATCTATATTATAAAACATACTGTTTCAAATATATAGATATCTATATTATAAAACAAACTTTTTTCAAAAAGTGTAAGAATCTAATAGTTCAAAATACACGTATTATGGTTTGCATTAGATTTTAACTCTTAAATGAGTTTTATACATACATTATGATGTCAAATCAAAATTAAAATACTTATGCTAATAGTATATACATAATAAACTCTAACAAACCAATGTTTTGTCTACATTAAAATTGCCATAAAATAAAAAATTCAAAACTGTCTCCAAAACTTTAATATTAAAAATGCACTAATCAATACCAGTTAAATAAGATTTAGTCTGTTGTTTTTAGGAGTGTTGACGGTACATTAATCCAATTTATGAACTATTTTCAAATGATACGGACATATGTGGTTGGATTATTTTCGCATATGAAGTTGAGTTTAATTATTTAAAAAATTATTTTGCTAATATTAAAATAAGAAAAAAAATATGATTAAAACAGTCTTTAAACAATTTAAAACAAATTGGTTTAATTTGGTCTATTTTTAGGTTTTCAGTATGAAGATATATTAACTCGTCGGTTGTTCAAAATGTTAGACTAGGCTAGACAATATGCTCAAAATAGACAGAATGATGTTTGCCGATTTAAATTTATCAAACGTTACTCTTTTTTATCCCATTATCAAATCTTATTTGTTTTATCATACCGGATGGCACAGGGATACCCTAATATATATATATATATATATATTTACACTTGGCTTAATTTTTTTTTCTTTTTTCCTGAAATAGTGTTAGTAAGAAGGGTAAAACAAAAAGTAAATTTAAAGTGAATTAGAGAGGAATGGGTGTGAACGGCCTGGCAATCTTAATGAATAGTTTGAAGAGAATGGGATTTTAAGTATGGGTTACAATGTAATAAATTTAGTTATATAGGTGATGAGTTGTTATGGGTGGGGTATAAGTTAAAAAGGTTTCTGTCTATTTTGATTTTACATTTTTAAAAGTAAAAAATACCAATCTCAATGGCCCTTTTATGAACAAGAATTTGATTAATTAATAAGTAGGAGTAGGAGTTGTTTTATTGTGGGAGAAAATACTAACAATGGTCGAAGTTAGGCAATCGCATAAATTACGAAATTTCAAAGGAAGAAACTGCTAATCAAATATTTGGGCTGCACTGTCTATTATAGTAGAAAGCGTATTGAATATTTTTCAGACATACTGAAGAAGTTTGAGAAAAAATTAGAGGTATGGAAAGCAAAGCTGTTGTCTTATGGCGGTCGCATTACCGTTATTAAATACGTGTTGCAAAGCCTCCCAAGTCCCAACTTATAATCTAGCAGCGTGTGATCCTCCAAAGGCAATTCTAAATCGTATTGATTTGATATACGCTAACTTCTTATGGGGAGATAGTGAAGACGGGGCTAAATATCATTGGGTGAATTGGCTAAGTGTTGTCTACGTATTCAAGAAGGTGGGTTGGGTGTTCGTAGCATGTGTGATATAGCTAAAGCTTTCTCTATGAAGCTTTGGTGGATTGTGAGGACTTCTAACTCCTTATGGGCTCACTTTATGATTGCAAGTATAGCTCGAAACATCATTTGTCCAAGTGTGAAAACAGAAATGAGGCGTCCAATACATAACTGCGTTTGCTCCAGTTATTTTGAATAGCATACCATAGTGCGCTACTATAGTGCAATTTTTCTCCCATTCGCTACGTAGCGTGCTAAGAATAGCGTAGGGAACAAAAAGCGTGGGTGTTTTAATGACGTGGTACGCTATAGCATGAATAGCGTAAGCTATTCATGTTTTTTGGAGAAAACGTATGCTATTTGAGAAGAGTAGAAAGCTAGGTCAAATATATGAGTTTAGTTAAGAAGGCTTAGCTCGTTATGTTATCCTCCAACCATCGACTCTCCCAACCACGTTGTCTCTCCTCTGTTATCCTCTCTCCGACGTCTCTCACAACCATTCGAACAGAGGAAAACACTGGTCGTTCGTCGTTGCTGCTGCTTCTCCTTCTCTGTTCGTTCGTTCATTCGTTTGTTCTGTTAGAAAATGAAGAAAAAATAAAAATCAAACAAATATTCAATGTTCAATATTTTTCTAGAATGGGAGAAAAATTCAAATGGCCAATTTTCTACACATTCTAGAAAATGTTGATTTTTTGAATGGTTTGGTGAAATTTTTTCAAATATGCCAACTAAGGATGTAAAATTTCAAGATTGGTGGATGCTTGTTGGTGTATAAATAGGGGGCACTTGTATGCATTTTATCATCAACAACAAGAGCTCTACATTAAGAAGAGAGCAAAAGAGTGAGTAGAGAGAAAAATTAGAAGTGAAGTGTCTAGGTGAGAGCTTTGCAGTTTCTAATTTTTAGAGTGTTGAGTGAGAAAAATAGAAGCAATTTTCTAGGCGAGAAAAATTGCAGTGTCTATTTTTTAGTGTTGAGAGAAACACAGTGTGTGTATAGGTCTGCTGACCAGTCTTGTAAACCACTCTTTCTTTTGATATAGTAAATTTGGTGCGCTCTGTGGACTAGTGGCAATTTGCCGATACCACGTAATTCTTGTGTTGTGAGATTGGTATATTGTTGTGCCAAATAATTTTATTGTGCAATTTTTTTTGTCATTTATATCCCAAGATCCTACTTGGAAACTAGTAACATCTAGTTTGTTCTCAATAACTGGTATCAGAGGATCAGGTTCTAGTGGGAGTTATGGCAGAAGAAGGAAAAGGAATTGAAAAATTCGACGGCGAAGATTTCGGTTTCTGGCGAATGCAAATTGAAGATTATTTGTACGGGAAGAAGCTGCATCTTCCTCTACTTGGCACCAAACCGGAAGATATGAAAGATGACGAATGGGCACTACTTGACAGGCAAGTGTTAGGAGTCATTCGTTTGTCATTATTAAGAACTGTGGCATTTAACGTCGCAAATGCGAAGACTACTGCTGACATGATGTCAGTGTTAATCTGGCATGTATCAAAAGCCATCGACAAACAACAAAGTGCATTTGATGAAGAAATTATTTAATCTGAAGATGGCAGAAAATTCTTCAGCGGCAGAACACTTGAATAATTTCAACACCATCATCAGCCAGTTGTTTACTGTCAAAATTAAGTTCGACGATGAAGCCCAAGCCTTGATAATTTTAGCCTCGCTACCGAATAGCTGGGAGGCTATGAGAACGTCAGTGAGCAATTCTACCGGAAAAGAAAAGCTCAAATATACCGACATCAGAGATTTGATTCTGAACGAGGAGATTCGCCGAAGAGATTCTGGTGAACCGTCCACCTCCGGCTCAGCCTTAAATATTGAATCAAGAGGCATAAATTCAACAAGAGAAAATGGAGGCAACATAAACAGATCGAGGAACGGCCGGTCAAAGTCAAGGGCTCTAAAGAATTTCAACAGATCTCAAAACCAAAATAATCAAAAGGTTATTGAGTGTTGGAATTGTGGTAAAACTGGACACTACAAAAATCAGTGTCGAGCAGCAGAAAAGGCTCCAGAAAGGCAGACTGAAGCAAACGTTATTACAGAACAGCTAGAAGATGCATTGATATGCTCTATGGAAAGCAAGACGGAGTCATGGGTGTTAGATTCTGGAGCATCCTTTCACGCCACCTCAAGCAGAGAATTCTTCTCAAGTTACGAACCAGGAAACTATGGAAAGGTGTATCTTGGTAATGATCAGCCATGCGACGTGGTCGGCAAAGGCGAAGTAAATATCAAGTTAAATGGGTTCGTATGGAAGCTGAACGATGTCCGACACATCCCTGATTTGAGGAAGAATTTAATCTCGGTGAGCCAGTTAGCAAATGAAGGCTATGTCACAACCTTCAGCCGGGATACATGGAAGGTTTCCAAAGGTGCAATGGTAATTGCTCGGGGCAGTATGTTAGGCACTCTCTATATGACGGCAGGTGCACGTGGGTCAATTGCAGTTGCCGCAAGCAAAGACGATCCCAATATATGGCACCAGAGACTTGGTCACATGAGTGAAAAGGGACTCAAGGTCATGCACTCAAAGGGGAAGCTAGCAGGGCTTCAGTCAACGAATATTGACTTATGTGAGAGTTGCATCTACGGGAAGCAGAAGCGAGTTAGTTTTAATACATGTGGCAAAACTCCAAAGCAAGAGAAACTGGAGTTAGTGCACACAGATGTATGGGGACCAGCCCCAATTTCATCCATTGGCGGGAAGTCATACTTTGTGACTTTCATTGACGACCATTCCAGGAAGGTGTGGGTTTACTTCTTGAGGCACAAATTCGAGGTGTTCGAAGTGTTCAAGAAATGGAAAGCCATGGTGGAAAATGAAACAAGTTTGAGGATCAAGAAGCTAAGATCCGACAATGGTGGAGAATATGAAGATGGCGAGTTCAAAAGATTCTGTTACATGAATGGAATCAAGCTGGAGAGGACAGTTCCAGGGACCCCGCAACAAAATGGCGTGGTGGAACGAATGAACCGAACGCTGACTGAGAGAGCCAGAAGCATGCGTCTACATGCAGGCTTGCCTAAACAATTCTGGGCAGAGGCAGTCAGTATTGCAGCCTACCTAATCAACAGGGGGCCGTCAGTGCCGTTGGAGCACATAATACCAGAAGAGGTATGGAGTGGCAAAGAAGTAAAACTTTCTCATTTGAAAGTTTTCGGCTGTGTGGCATATGTACATATCAGTGATCAAGCCAAGAGCAAGCTTGATCCTAAATCATAGAAGTGTACTTTTCTTGGATATGGCGGTGATGATTTTGGTTATAGATTGTGGGATGACAAGAACCGAAAAATCATCAGAAGCAGATATGTCATATTCAATGAAATGGTGATGTGCAAGGACAGAGACGCAGCAGATTCAAGTAATTCAGTGCAGCATAATCCTATGTATGCCGATATTGGTGATTTTCAAGAAATCAGTCAGGCAGAACAGACAGAAGAAAATTCTCAGACAGAGAAAGTAATACAAAAGGAAAATACACAACAGACGGAGGTAGAAGCATCTTCAGTTCCTACTCCTGTACTTAGGCGGTCTTCCCGGCCTCATGTACCAAACATGAGATACTTGAATTACTTGTTGTTTACTGATGGTGGTGAACCTGAATGCTATGATGAAGCATGTCAGGTACAGGTTGCGAGCAAGTGGGAGCTTGCAATGAAGGACGAGATGAAGTCCCTTATCTCGAATAAGACATGGGAGCTAGCCGAGCTACCAGAAGGAAAGAAGGCTCTACACAACAAATGGGTGTATCGAGTGAAGGAGGAACACGATGGTTCCAAAAGGTACAAGGCAAGATTGGTGGTCAAAGGCTTTCAGCAGAAAGAGGGAATTGACTACACCGATATCTTCTCACCAGTTGTAAACCTGACTACTATTCGGTCAGTTTTGAGCATTGTTACAGCAGAAGATTTATACCTTGAGCAGTTAGATGTGAAAACTGCATTTCTCCATGGTGATCTAGAGGAGGAAATATACATGCAGCAGCCTGAATGTTTCTCAGTTAAGGGAAATGAGGAACTAGTTTGCAAATTGCAAAAGAGCTTGTATGGCTTGAAACAAGCTCCGAGACAGTGGTACAAGAAGTTTGATGGGTTTATGCAAACGAATGGCTATTACAAGTGCAACGCTGACCATTGCTGTTACTTCAAAAGGTTTCAATCTAGTTACATCATTTTGTTACTTTATGTTGATGACATGTTAGTAGCAGGTTCAGATATGGATGAAATCAGAAGGTTGAAGAAACAGTTGTCGAGTGAGTTCGACATGAAAGACTTGGGTGCAGCAAAGCAGATTCTTAGGATGAGGATAAATGGAGACAAGCAAAGGGGCGTCTTGCAGTTGTCTCAGGCTGAGTATATTGGTCGTGTTCTGAAAAGGTTCAGCATGAGTGATGCTAAGCCAGTTAGCACACCCTTGGCTAGTCACTTTCGACTATCCAAGGACCAGTCTCCCAAGAATGATGAAGAGAAAAACTTCATGGCTAAGGTTCCGTATGCCTCAGCCATTGGAAGTCTAATGTATGCTATGGTTTGCACGAGACCAGATATTGCCCATGCAGTGGGAGCTGTAAGCAGGTTTATGACAAATCCGGGCAAGCAGCACTGGGAAGCAGTAAAGTGGATATTGCAATATCTACGAGGTACTACCAACAAATGCTTATGTTTCAGCAGAGGCGAGCTGAGACTCCAAGGATTTGTAGATTCAGATTTTGCTGCTGAAATAGATCACAGAAGAAGCACTACTGGTTATGTCTTTACAGTAGGTGCTACTGCAGTCAGTTGGCTCTCACAACTACAGAAGATAGTTGCCTTATCCACTACAGAAGTAGAGTATGTAGCCATGACCGAGGCAAGCAAATAAATGATTTGGTTAAAGGGTTTGTTAGCAGAATTGGGTTTCAGACAGATGAAAAATGCCTTGCATTGTGATAGTCAAAGTGCTATACATCTAGCAAAGAATTCGGCATTTCATTCGAGGACTAAGCACATAGGACTTCGGTATCACTTCGTCAGATCACTCTTAGATGATGGAGTATTGACACTTCAAAAAATTCAAGGAAATAAAAATCCAGCCGACATGTTAACCAAGGCAGTGACCAAAGATAAACTGGAGTTGTGCACAGCTTCAGTAAGTCTTCAAAACTAAAGATAAAGATGAGCGCACCACTACACACTAATCATTGACATAGTTGGTTATATTATTTTTCTCCAAATGGGAGATTGTTAGAAAATGAAGAAAAAATAAAAATCAAACAAATATTCAATGTTCAATATTTTTCTAGAATGGGAGAAAAATTCAAATGGCCAATTTTCTACACATTCTAGAAAATGTTGATTTTTTGAATGGTTTGGTGAAATTTTTTCAAATATGCCAACTAAGGATGTAAAATTTCAAGATTGGTGGATGCTTGTTGGTGTATAAATAGGGGGTACTTGTATGCATTTTATCATCAACAACAAGAGCTCTACATTAAGAAGAGAGCAAAAGAGTGAGTAGAGAGAAAAATTAGAAGTGAAGTGTCTAGGTGAGAGCTTTGCAGTTTCTAATTTTTAGAGTGTTGAGTGAGAAAAATAGAAGCAATTTTCTAGGCGAGAAAAATTGCAGTGTCTATTTTTTAGTGTTGAGAGAAACACAGTGTGTGTATAGGTCTGCTGACCAGTCTTGTAAACCACTCTTTCTTTTGATATAGTAAATTTGGTGCGCTCTGTGGACTAGTGGCAATTTTTCGATACCACGTAATTCTTGTGTTGTGAGATTGGTATATTGTTGTGCTAAATAATTTTATTGTGCAATCTTTTTTTGTCATTTATATCCCAAGATCCTACTTGAAAACTAGTAGCATCTAGTTTGTTCTCAACATGTTCGTCTCTCCTCTCCTCTCATCTGTTCGTTCGTTGTCTATCCTCTCATTCGACTCTTCTTACGTAAGGTAATTCTTGAGCCATAGCCTCGTTTTATTTGTTGTTTTGTTTGTGGCTGAGGTGCTGAACCTAGACTGTTTTGTTTATTGGCTGAACTTAGGCTGTTTTGTTTGTTGGCTGAACCCTAGGCTCGTTTTATTTGGTGGCTGAACAAGGTATTTCTTGAGCCTTAGCCTCGTGTTTATCATTTGAAAGTTTAAACTTTAGAACTTGATGCGTTTGAATTTTAATTTTAGAATTTGATGTTTTTGAATTGTAATTTTAGAACTTGATGTGTTTGAATTTTAACCTTAGAATTTGATGTGTTTGAATTATAAATTTTATGTTATTGTTATTTGAAATGTTTTAACGAATTTTTACTCATGTTCATTAATATAATATTATTTTTTATTTTTTTAATTATTACGCTATTGGAGTCTCGAATAGTTTATGCTATACGCTACGCTATTTGCACTATGCGCTTCCGGAACTAAAACACTATTACTCACGCTATCGCTATTAAAACGTTGGTTTGGTCAAAGTGATGAAGAATATTATAGAAAATAGTATAAAGTGGATTATAGGTGAAGGCAAAGTGGATTTCTGGAATGATAAATAGCGGGGGGAGGATAAAATAACTATTGATGGAAGTGATCATCCATGTATTTCTGTGAAAGAAGTTTTATGTGAGCAGATCGACGATGTTGACTTAGTTGTGGTTCAAAAGCCTGCTATTAAATAGACGGCCGAGTTAATTAATAATGAATCAGATATGTGCATCTGGATGAATTTGATGAATGGGAATTTCTCTATTAAATCTACGGGGAATAAGGTGAGAGCAAAGGGTAATATTTTGGGGATCAGTTGTTATGTGTGACATTCTGTTGTTCCGTTAAAATGGTATTTTCTTACCTGGAGAGCCTTGCAAAATTGTGTCCTTGATGATTGTTTAATGAAGAAGGGGTTTAATATGGTGTCTAAATACGGTTGTTGCGTTTAATTAAAAGTCAATGCTTGGTGGCTTAATAGGATAAGATCTCCATGTTATGAGGCAATCTTGTCTTTAATTCCGAATTGCAATATATGTTGGGAGTTGTGACTAAATCGAAGCAAGGGGAAGAACAAAAATAAAATTGCCAGGGCCTCTCAAATCATTTTTAGGGTAAAATAGATGATTAAAGCAGTTATTTTGGGTTCTCCAATTCTCCTAAAAAGGAAGATTACGAATACGTACATTTTGAAGCAATTAGATGTGGAGGTTTCAGCTCTACATATGGAGTCGTGGATTATTACTCAATGGACTTATTCTCGTAAAGGCTGTTATAAATTAAATTCTGATGGGTGTTGTAAGGGTAATCCTGAGGAGGGAGGTGGATGGAACATTGTTAGAAACGGTAAAGGGAAGGTGTTTGCTTGTGCGGACTATTATGCCAATACAACTAATTCAACTGCTAAAGCTAAAGCTCTCCTTCAAGGTCTTCAAGTTTGCAATGAGAAAGGATTTGATCATATAGACATCGGAGTAGATTTTATGATGTTGAAAAATGTAATTGAAGGTTCCATGGCTACTCCTTGGAGCATTGCGTACGAAGGGAGGAAAATTAAGCACCTCTTGCGCCATATGGATTACAAAATAGCTCATACATATAGAGAAAATAATCAAGCTGCAGATTTTTTTAGCAAACTGGGGTTACAAAGAGGAGAGATTTTATCTTATGGGGAGAGAGAATTTACCTAGAAAACTTATAGGAATAGTGAAAGTTGATAGAGAGGGATTTAAGAATATTAGATTTCTAGATTGTAATTTGTTTTTGTTGAATAATATTTTCTGGGGTTTGGCTGTTACCTCCCTTCATTAAAAATAAAAATAAAAATAAAAATAAAAATGCTACCATAAAAAAAAAGAACAAATTTTATTTAGAGAGACTTATGGTATGTATAGTTTCTCAAAAATATCATTTTAGAGTGACAACAATATTTGAGATTCTTAGTGAAACTGTTACTGTTTTTTTTCCCACCCATTTGAACCAAGTTAGTTTAAGTGGTAAGAACTTTAAGTCAAGCGAGTGACTGTATCTGTGTGATACATGATCTTCAATCGATCTTCAATCGAACTTGAATGGTTTAAATTCAAGTCTTACGATGATACCATCCCAATGCAATAGTTTTTTACGTTCAAACGATCATTTCATCCGGTTGGAATAGAACACATAACCGATTTATCAAGAGGATAGAAAATACACCATCATAACAAAAAAGGTTGATAATTTTTTCTAGGATTCACTCAAAATCTTCTTGTTACTGAGAACAAAAAATACACCGTCAGGCTTAATTAAACTATAGCTAACATTCATTGGGCTTAAGAACTACCTAACATTTATGGCGATTTATGAACCCCATCTTTGATTTAGACGACACAAGTAGTGTTAGGTTACTTGGGTTCCTATCCTACAGTCCAATGTCCACCTAAAAAGTTATTGGGCTTAAAAATAGAGCCCACTTTTACCTTTATGACAAATCTAAACTCTTAATTACCTAAACACAAAGATTAAACACGTCATATTAGTCTTCAATGGCCACCCTAATCTAGTCTTACTACTAATTAATTAGTTCTTAATTAATTGATAGACTCCTTCCTCTAATTATAGTTGGTCCAATCTATTTGTGCTCATATCCTTAACTTGGGATTGCTAACCTTTGCCTTTTAATTTGTCCAATACTTATTCCTACTAGAGAAGAAATTGGATTTTAATTATGAAATTGTTTTACAAATTTTTCCACGAAAAAACTTAAATTAGTGGTGATTTTTGGTTTGATGAAAAATTATATCAAAACAAGTTTTACAATGAAAATGGATTCCGTTAGATGAAAAATATGGAATTTGTAGTATTTTTTTCACAGCAAATAAGTGCAATCAAACGTACCTTAAGAAAGACATGTAATTCATTAACAGATAAAATAACATAATTGAAAAATGTCCACGGATACAGATTATATTTTTAATTTATTCGGCAATTATATATTATCTCAAAAATGTTAAGAGTTATACTTAAAACATCATTACAATGGAAAATAGACAAAGAATGATATGTGAATTCAACTATAACAAAATCATATATGTGTATATATATATATATATTTATTGGCCTTAGCTAAAGAAAGCAGAAGTCTAGTAAACTACGATCCAAAATAAATGCCAACAAAATTCAACTACCGAAAATGGTGACCATGGTTTTGTGACTTTTTTTGTCAAAGGTAGGGTTGGGCTCATATGGAAGATAAAGTTAAAGATGTAGCATTCAATTCACTACTCTAATAGGGTTTCCATGTGCAGCCTAGCTAATCTCTCTCTCTCTCTCTCTCTCTCATATACGGGAACATTTTTAATACTTAACAAATCATACATACAAAATTTAGGGACTGAGCTATTTGAGAAGTAAACGGATGAATTTTTTAATGAAGTCTAGTAAAAACGATCTCCATGATTATTAAATTATCTTCACCAAATTTCATCAAAAAATTCAAAAGAGAAGTAAGTTAACTAAAAATTGATATATATATATATATATATCCATTTTTGACCGTTAAAATTTTAGATATTTAGCTAACTCACTTCCGAGTTGAAGTTTTTTATGAATTTCGGTGAGATGATGTACTAATCATGGAAATCTTCTTCACTAAGTTTTATTAAAAAAATTCATCTGTCTACCACCTCAAATGGCTCAATCCGTAAACTTGGTATGTATGGAAAATGTTCCATATATATATCTTTTTGGATCTCTTAAGGATAAACTTTTTGATCGTTAAATACAGACCAACCATTTTTGAGGAGGTAACTAGATGAATTTATAATAAAAGTTGGGAAAGATGATCTCCATCCATGATTAGTGGATCATTTCCACCAACTTTCATCAAAAAATTCCGCAAAGAAGTGAGTACATTTACTTAAAAATTGATATATATGCTACATGACCGTTAAAATTCTAAATGTTTTGTTAGCCTAATTTCCGGTTAAATTTCTCTATAAAATTTAGTGAAGCCGATATTTACTTAATCATGGAAATCATCTTCATCACATTTCATCAAAAAATTCATCCGTTTACTCCCTACTTCAAAATAGTTGGTATGTATTTAATAACTAAAAAGTTGTTTGTTATAAGAGATCCGAATTGTGTATATACATATACTAAAAGGTGTAAACAAAAGTAACATATGTGCAACTAACACAAAAAAATAATAAATTAAAACGATTGAACTGGTTTAATTAATGTTATGATAATATTATTTGTTACTTTATAGTGTTGAGGTTTAGAATCCTGTAGGCCGGGGTCATAATTATTTTATAGTCTAAAAATCTAGAACCAAAAAATTTGTGTGCTATTATTATGTAAATCGATCTAGACATCATTTTGAAGCTGCGTCTTTCTTTTAGTTTTTAATTTTTAACTGTAGACTTATTTCACAAAAATGTTACATTTTTAGCATAAGTGACGTGTTTTGAACTCTCGTCATTAGCAAGAGTGTTATTATTTGCTCTTAACCGCTGCACGATATATCTTTTGATTTTATTTTTTAAAATTTTTAATAGTCGAATCACACATATATCCCATATATATACGAAAAATCTAGTACATATAAAGTTAACCATGTAAATCTCTTAGAAGAATTGAAAGAATTTGTTTACAAGATTTTCAGTTAATAAACGGTTTAGACCTCATTTAGACATTTAATTAGTATTTGATGTTCTTGATTTTCTTCAGCGCTCATGGTCGGACCCGACCATTTCTTATCTTCCCCTGCATGTATTATTTTACTATTTGCATATGATTACAAATTTTGAATTGAATCATTTTCTCCTATCTTTTGACTGAAAGAAAGGATGAAAATAGGATGGAGACAATCTCATATTTGATACTCAAGAGACAGATCGAAAATGAATGAAAAATTGATAAAAAAGTATTTTACGTAGTAGATCTTTTTTTTTTCTTTTGGAGCAAATTCTAAATATTTATTTTTTCACAAGCATTATTTTTCATTTCTCAATTTGTAATATTAGCAAATTAAAAGTTGATATTACGTCCACGCTAATTGAATCATAATCTTGTCGTCACGAGGATAAAAAAAAATGTCAACTAAAACACAAGATTTTAACAAATATTTATTATACTCAGTATTAAAACATTTAATTTATTAATAAGGTAAAAAAGTCGTTACATCATATCATATGTGCCATTTATGCCCATATTTTTCATTCTTTTATCAGACAAAAGGAAAAATTGTTGCTTTCTTTTTCTCCTTTCCTCTCCCTACACTTCAATTTTTCCACGTAACAAACGGAAAATTCATAGACTTTATATATATATATAAATAATAAAATGGGAGGTGGAGGAGGTCAAGTAAGAGGAAATTAAAGAAACCAATGTCGGGTCAACCCTCTATATATAGCCTATGGGCTACTTTGGTATTTTATCACACCTTCCCCAAGAACCAATCTATCATCGATTATCTCAAAATAAATTTTTTTTTTTTTAAAAAAAATCTCAAGATATTATATACTAATACAAGAAAGAGAGACTAGTTTATTTCAATTTTTTGGATCATCATTTGAACAAGAAAATATTGGTGGCGAGTATTGTAACGACAACGAGATACAACTAATTGAATAGTAATTGTTGAATAACGAAATCGATAAAATATTTTTAAATTATTTCAATAACTTATTTATAATTAATTAATCTCTTGCGCGCAATAAAATTCTAGCTCTTGCATTATATATGTAGCAAGCCATATAAATCAGTTACGCAAACTTACTAAAATATATGATATGATACTTGTGTAGTTGTGAAAGGTCTAGGTACAACTGAGAAATTCTAATAGTCATCACCTTGACAAGACATTGCCCAAAAAAATAGGAAACTCAAATCTATATTTATTTTTCTAGGTGAGATGAAGACATGAAGTCATTTGAAAATAAGTTTATTTAAGTTTTTGATGTGTGTCAGCCAAGTTGACTGTGATTATTTAGTTAAAAAGGAATATAAAAAACAAAGTAGAAAAAATTGTAACGTGTGGATATTAAATTTTCAAAATCAAGGGAAGAACAAGCTAATTATAATATATATATATATATATATTACTCCTCCCTCTATCAAAAATAATTACTCTATAAAAAAAAAGAATACCAAACTAATTACTTCCTTTGGTTTATTTCAAATTAAGAGTTGTTGTCACCTTGGTCTATATATAACGTTTGAAGGAATCACGCATTTCAACACAGTTAGTGGTAAAAAAAAAAAATATGTCCAAAAAAAACACAGTTAATAGTAAAAATATTTTCTTTTTTTAGTATTGCATGATTTAATATTTTAATTAATTACAAGCAAAAAAGAAAACTGTACTCGCGTCTCAAAATAAATACTACACTTTTATTCTGTAATGGAAAAATGCTACAGATATATTTATAATGAATTAATTACTCCTCTAACACAATAAATAATACACGAAAATACTAGCAAGAATAATATTACACTCTTAATCTTGGATAAAAAAATTCATATTTGACTTTTATATTTATTACTGACATATTAATTTGAACACAATTCTTAATAAATTTCAGTTGTGAAGGCATATGATATATATATATATATATATTTTTTTTTTCTTCTACTTTACAAATATAGCTTCTTGTTATGCAAAAAATAAGATTCCATCACAATTACCATAATGACGGGTGGACATTCAACCCACCACAATAAAAGATGTACAATAAAAACATCTCATTGTTACAAATAAAATAAGAACGTTAATGAGTTACAACATGCAAGACCATTAGCAAGTACTTTCAACTTTTGTAATTGTGAAGTTATATTGAGAAAAAAGAAAAATGGTTAATTGAGATTCAAAATAACGTGTATTTGCATGTGAGTCTACAAGTATTTTTTTTTTGTCTTAAAGTAAAAGTCACAAAGTCACATTTTTTGTTCTAGGATAGCTTAACCTAAGAGTCCAAATTGTACAAAAGTTCAGACTCAAAATTTGAAACACATGAATTATATGGAAAAGAGAAATTAAATTAAAGTAGTAACAATTTTTGGGTCACCCGTGCATTTTGTTTTTATTAATGCAATTCAACTTGTTATCCATTAGATAAATATTCAGCCTTGAGAGCAACAACTTGCTAATTAATTTATTATTATCTTTCAATTGCAAAAAGAAAAAGAAAAGAAAAGAAAAAGTGGAAAACATATTGATTGGTGCACTTATGGATTTTCAGTAAGTTCCAACCTAATTGCTGTAACGAGAAGACTAGCAAACAGACAAGTCAAGCAAAAAACAAAATGAGGAAAATTTAGTCGACCGCCAAAACAATTTATGTTGTGACACTTTTTGTCAAGTTGACAAATTTATCTGGAAATGCAATTGAGTTATTCAATTAAATATAGCCTTTAGTTAATAACGATTTTTTAAAAAGATTTTGAAATTGTATTTGACAAGATTCGAATCCGTAATATGTAATTGATCGATTTGTACAACTCTTTGTTGAACTTGTTATTATTTATGTGGAGTGAGACGATTTTAAAAAAATTGCCGAAAACACACATTAACTATTTTTGAATTGACATTTTTCATGGAGTTCATAATCTATAGTTTTTTTTTTTAAACAGATTGGTTCTCTTTATACGATATGTATATTACATCCTAGTGTGACAATAACTTTAGTGGTATTTCTTATTTTATCGATCCCTATCACTTTATTACGAGCAAATTAAAATATATAATTAACTAGACTTGAATTCATGATTTAAAAGTTAAAAACATAATTTCTAACCACAAAATTAATACTAATTTTATGTTAAATTTTATACCCGCATAATAATAATATGTACACACGCAGTGTGTCTATATCAAAATTTCTGTTTTTATAAGTCAATGGATTAGCCATTTGAACATTTTACATTTTGTCCCAAAATAAATTAAAACATACAACTGTCTAGAATTTCAGTGACTAGATTTTCTAAAGAAAGAAATTATAAAAAGTGTAAGAGAATCGTATATAAATATATATACACAAATGTTGCCATTTGGTTCAATTCGACCATATCTATTTTCTTAATGGTTATAAATATATAATGGTCATCGATATTAAGATCAGGAAGAATCTGAAACCATTAATTAAAGGGAATCAGACCTTGGTCAATGAGGAGCGTGGGAGACGCATATATATATATATATATATATATATATATATTTATATCTATATATATGTATGAACAAAAATAAATAAATTAAAGTTAATGCATATAAAAATGCACATACATGTGTCCACCACACATACATATCCTCTAGGAGGCATGTGCTAACAACATTTAAAATAGAAATTCGAGGGCAAGATACACAAGAACTTATAAGATATATATAAGATGTAGGATGTCGAGTCGGATTAGATTATTTAATTTTATGTAGATAGTATAAAATAATCATATTTATTAGGTGGGATTATTTAATTCTTCTTTCAGTGGGATAAGAAGTCTTTGCGGGATAACTAATCAACACCAATATAAACTTCTGAATAACACCAAATATTAAATAGAATAATTTTATCATATCTCGTCCTTTTATCCCCTACGTCAAAAACAACCCATAAGGATCTCTCTAAGTCCTTCTCTTTTCTTCATATGTTTGGTCTTTTCAAATTTAATTTTAATTTTAAAAAATAACTTTTTATGGGGTGAGAGATTCTATGAAGAGTCTCTATTATAACAATGGAACAAATAAATGTTTGAAATAGTGTAACATAGTTTTTTTTTCCCAATAAATGCACTATGTTAATACCTGTCTTCTATTTATTTTACAGTATTTAAGTAGTTAAAGAGTGTCTTAGGATGCATTAACAAGAACCCTATATTATAAATATTTGACTAATTGAATTTTGCTAATTACAAGTTGCACGTATGTTAACCATATGAACTAATTAACGTATTTCAAGATGTGTTCTAAAATAAGAGTTTATCCATATTTGACTTTCAAACCTTTTAAGCATACACCAATTTTAAAGATAAAATATATTTATTATCATGAGGTCTAACACAATGATTAAGTTAAAGAAAAATTAAAGTAAAATTTTAATTTTGAGATATCTCAAAAACAAATAACTAATGTTATTCAACTCAAAATATATCTCAAATTCAGTAGAACTCCTAAATTTTTTTTAATAAGAGCACACATTCCTTTTTTTATATTTTATATATAAGTGATTCTCTTTAAAATATTATTATATATTGAATTAAAGTACGACCACAAGTACTCCAAAAATACTGAATATATAGTTATGATATGGACACGATGAAGTAAAATACATAGACATGCATATTAGTTATGATATAGAGAAGAGATACATGCAATAAAAACCCTTTATTAATTTGGTGTGATTATATATTATTAGTGTAGCACCCAACGTGGGAATATAATTTGCTGCGGCGACGCTTGCTCTCTCCCCAGTTAAGTCCACTCTCTCTTCTCTCTCTAAAAGTCATCCCATCTACCCAATCATGTGAAGAGAGAGAGAGAAAGAGAGAACTAGTAAACTTGTTGAGAGAAGATTACCAATACCATGAACTTGGCAACGAAACATTTGAAAATTGTCACTTCTACATGAATTTTGAACTTCGCCAGTACTTGACCCCACACAATTTTTTTTTTTTTGAAAAATCCGCCGCTAACAAAACAAAGTAAAGGTGTACCTAGTGCACAAATAGAGAATAGATAATGTACAAATAAAAAGAATGGAAGAAACAAATGCAAGTAATTAAGAGGATTCAAACCCAATATCTTATAAAACATAAGTTAATTCTAGCTAATATCATTATATATATACTATTTCACTTAAAAGTTTAAATTGTTCAATTCATAGTGAGCCAATGATATACGTCATACTCTTCAACAATAATAACTTCATCTACGTCATGCATATATTTTTGACTTAATTTTCTCTCACTTACATGCACCAAAACGATAAATTTGATGTTTATTTTCTAACTAGCTACTGAATGTTTTCACTAAAATTTATCAATCTCTTGTATCTTATATTTAACTCCATATTTAAGAACTTTTATATTTACCAGCTTATCCTGCAAATGCTATGTTTGCATGCATCGTATATATATATACATATATTTATATACACATATAATTTGAAGAATACAAATATTAAAAGTATAAAGCAATCAAGCGGTAGTGCTCGCTTTAATATATATATATATATATATATATATATATAGTTGATTAATTAAGGTCCTTATTTACGGACTTTATTTTGACACGCTTCTCGATGGAATTTTTGATGAAATTTGGTGGGGAGTTCTTCATCGTGTGTATAACATTTCCACCAAATTTCATCAAAAAATTCAACCGGGAAGTAGTTAACGGACATTATAATCTATTTCTTCGAATTTTTCAATCCTATGCTCGTTCTACACACTTTAATATCAAAAAATCAATCGGGAAGCGTGTCAAAAGGGCAAGTCCGTAAATAAGGACCTTAAGTTAAGGTACTTACTTGAAATTTTCCATATATAGATAACCAGCAATTAGCAAATATTTAGATCACTCATTGTTGATTTTGTTTTTAAACTTCGAAACAATTTTTTTTAACCGTAAGTTAATTAAGCATGCTATTATGAATTTTGTAATCACTGCTCGAGATCTTTCAATCCTTCTTTAATGAGAAATTACGTCAAAAATGTATTTTGCGTACTACTTGCTTTGTGTACGTATACCGTTTTTGTGATTTTTTTTATGATAACTGTGGGTTTGATCAAACCCATGACTCTTCTCATCGATCTTGATAAGTGATGTCAATTAGCATTATTACTATACTACACAAGATTATTAGTTTATAGCTAGATTATTTTAATTATCTTCTTAAGTACAATTAGTCTTTAATATAGTTAAAAAGCCTACAAAAAGGGATCTCCAATACCTCACAAATATAGTATATAGTGTGTAATGCACATTTATATATATATATATATATATACATACATCAAAATCATGATGGTTGGTTGAAGCCAAAACTAAACCCCCTCTTAACAAACAATTAAGCTATATATAACATCGCAACCCTCAATCTTTATTAATCAACCACCGGTTCGAGGAAATAAATGCATGCCTATATGTATATAAATATATATTATATGAGTAATGTTAATATGTGCCTTTAGAGTATCTCCAATGATATAATCAAAATAACAATTATAATCAATTTTAATAATGTTGATTAAAAACAATACCTCTAATGGATATAATTAAATTTTAACAACCATTTAACTAATAACCAAATTTGATCCTTTTATAATCAAAGTTAATAACTTTCTTCAATAACTAAAATGAGGGACCCATTAATACTATTGGCTAAAAGAGAATCTTTTCAAATTTATATAATATTTTCCTCTTTTTTTCTTTTGAAACAAAATTCAAATTGATTAATTTGTGGTCAACAATATAATGGACCCTACAAATTTGGTTATTGAGAAAAAATAGCCATTGGGAAGGTCTACATTATTAACTTTAACAATTTACTAAATAGATAATCAAAAATCATTTTGATTATTTCATTGGAGATGCTCTAATTAGGACATGATAAGTATGTTATAAATGGAAATAATTAGGTATTGCATGAGAATTTGTGCATCATTTAATGCATGTTGTGGTTTTATCTTTCTATATTTAGGTTCTTATTATGTACCCTTAGGGCTCACGTTAATACTATCATATATATATATATATAGTAATGCTATAAAAAGGGATCCTTCACTTTAATAATAAAAAAAAGAGATTTGCTTTTGGAGGGGTAAATATATAAAAAAAATTTCATGAAAATTTGTATAGATGATCTATATAAAGTGTAGATCACCTCCACTAAATTTCATAAAAAATTCAACCAAGAAATAAGTGTATTGAAAAATGGATATATATATATATATATGTATGTAGATTTGCTTGTTGAAATTTTTGATAATTATCTCGTCAACTTATAGATTGAATATTTTTATGAAATTTGTTGGGGGTGATCTATTAGGTATATAGATATCTCTAAAAAATTTCATAATAATATTCATCTATTAATTACTCTTTATAGTTTAACTAATATATATAAACTAATCGTTAATTTTAGTCTTGCAAGTTAACATGGGTGGTGTGATTGAGATAACTTAACTACAATTAAAAAAATAAAATAAACAATTAGTTTTCAATCATAAAGAGTGGAAAGCGGTAGTTAATTAAGTTGACAATTTCAAGATCCGATCCCAAGGCTCTCTTCTTTTCTAGGGTTTCGTACGGGTCTCATATTCCATAACCAAATCATCATATCACCAACTCTTTTATTACTTTCAATTATTTTAGAAATCATTTTTTTTTATATTTAAGTTATATTTACTAAAATAAACGTTGTTCTGATTTAATTAACTTGCATTTATAACTTCGCATTGTCTTCATCTTTCTTTTATTTTTTCTAATCTTTTTTCCACAATGTAGAAATTAATAAATGAAGTCATTGTCCATTTGATCTTAGAATATTTGATTTTTGCACGTATATAATACCTTTGAGTTTCTTGGAACAATAGCTAGATTAACATTTTGTTTCCTATTTAATTCCAAGGGAAAAAGATTATAGTTGGTGTTTGGTTTCACCTCTTATTACTGAATTCAACCTCTTAATATATAATTTAATATGATTAAAATTCAACATTTAATATTAAAAGATAGGAAAATGGTTATAATCATACACAGTTAATGTAGTTGAGAAATAAATTGCTTTCACATCCCGATCTAGTTTATATGTGCACGAGCAAGTTTTTGTTCCAAAAATACCCTCTTGAAGCATAGAAAAGTCATGATTCTGAGGGACAATATTGTCCATTCATCATCCATAAGTTAACCCCAATACAAAAATAGAAGGGGGTGCCCATCAAATTATTCTGGTTAGATAGGAAAAAATATGTGTAAATTAGAGAGTTGAAGTTATTTAAGGATCCAAAATATATTAAAGTCAAAACTTAGATGCGTCCTTGTGTTTCTAATTATATGTCTTTTAGACGAGTGAATTGACTTCTGTGCCTCAAAAGCAGTAGTATATACTCTCTCTCTCCTCTTTCTTTGTCATGTGAGAGAGAGAGAAAGTAAAAGAGTGTGTAAAGATTGCCTTGAATGGGGAGAGAAGATCAAAGCGAAATGGAAATTGATCTTTCTCTCAAGCTAGATCCTAAAGAAGATCAATCAAAAGAAGAAGACCATCAGCAAATGGAATCACATGATAATCAAGTACAACAAGTCCTGCAGGAGGTACAAGATAATAGAGAAGAAGGCGAGCATGCAGGAAATGATTCATCTTTGAGCATATCCTTACAAGAAAACTCCAAGATGGAAGAGGTATGTACCCAGTACCCTAACAACCTCCCCTCTTCAGAAGTTTCTCTCTCTCTATATATAGGGATACTGTAACTATTTGAAATTAAACCAAGAATCAAATCCACACTCACACATTTATACTATGATAAGGACCAAAAATAATCATTAATAATACAAGTTATTTGTTTGCTTGTGCCATGAGTACGTGTGGATTTCATTCTTTCATTCTTTCTTAAATTATTAATGATTATTTTCGGTCCTTACACCGATATGACCATTTGTTTTTGTCTTCATATACCATGTATTGGATATTAATTCTTAATTTTGGACAAATAATTTAATGATGCTATTGTATATATTTTGTGTTAGTTATGCGTGCTACAGATGCAAATGAACAAGATGAAAGAGGAGAACAAGGAGTTGAGAAAAGTGATAGAGAAAACAATGAAAGATTACCATGACCTTCAAATGAAATTTGCAGCTATTGCGCAAAATAACCAAAGCAAGGTAATTAATCAAACCATATATATTTCCAGTATAAAGAAATTGATTGCTTTTATGAAAAAGGCGGGTAATCAAGCGTCTCGGATTCAAATCATTCAAAATCTTTGATCTAATTGTTCTGATTCAAGATCTTGTGCTTTTTTCCTCTATAAATCTTAAACCGGTAAGTTCTCATATCAATTCCCACAAATTCATCATCTAGCTGAGACTTTATATGCAAAGTTACAGTTTTTGATTATAGAAAAATCACAAAAATTTGCATAAATTTGCATCAGACGAATACTTGTAGCTTTTTATGTACGCCTTACATAGTTTATATGTACTAATTATAAGGGTTTTTTTTGCTTGAATTTAGGATCCAAAATTCTGTCTGTCACTCAATGGTAATAACAACGGCGGGATTGAAGAACCAAAGGGAATTAGTACAAGAATCATGGAGATGAATAACAACCAAACACCACCACCCTCATCATCATCATTAGAACGGGAGAGTGAATTAGGGTTATCCTTAGGGTTACAAAACAATGATAATAGAAAACAACAGCAAGAAAGAGAAGAAGAAGGTGATCATCATCATCATGAAGTGATGAACAAGGAGTTGAATTTGACAAGATTTGGACCAACACAAAGCAGCAAGCTACAAAAGAGTGATTTTGGTGGAATTACTACCGGCCATGTTAATTCCCCACCAAATAGAAAAGCTAGGGTTTCAGTTAGAGCAAGATGCGAAGCTGCCACTGTGAGTTTTTTTTTTTTTGCTTTATATCATTTTTTGTAAATTAATTTCTTTAGCTCAATTATATTTATTCACTTATTTATTTTTTTGCAGATGAATGATGGATGCCAATGGAGAAAATATGGGCAAAAAATTGCAAAAGGAAATCCATGTCCTCGAGCTTATTATCGTTGCACCGTAGCACCAGGATGCCCAGTTAGAAAACAGGTACAGTTTTTTTTTTTTGTTTTTGATCATTTTTTCCCTTTTTGCTAATTTATGTCGAGTCATTATTCATTTTGAAAAAAAAAAAAGCATAGTTTTTTTGAACAAAAATAGTGGATCAAATTTTCTTATGTATTATTTGAAGTTAATTCATTTGGTCGCCTCAACTAGCTAGATAGCAGTACTTTATATATCTCAACCCTCACTTCTTGGTTAGTTTTATTCAGTTTCATTTTTCATTTACATGGATGGTTTTATTTGAAAATGTTATTGCATTTTTTTTTTCAACTAGTCCAAATTATTGCTCTGAAAGGGGGTATAAATTTAACTTCTTCGATCTTCGGAAGATCAACGTGCATCAAACCTTAATATTTTTGGTGAGAGAATGCATTTCACTACTTATTTTGTTTACAAATTTCGGTGCTATAGCTAGTGTTAATAAGTTATATGCCTAAATTTTGGAGCTTAATGTGTACCATGATTGCACCGATTGATCCAAGGCTACCTAACGTACACTTTGCAATTGTCATTATTGTTAGTACGCGGCCCATTTTGTAAACTACCATTGCAGCAAAAAAAGGAAAAAACAAACCTACCATTCCGAGTACATTTATAACTGTGCTCATACCTTAATTTTCACCCACCAACATTTTCTTATAACCTAAACTATGAGAAATAGTACCATGTACGAATAACACCACGTATCTATACTTATTTAATTACGGTCTTATTTTAATTTCTCTCTTCTCTTACTTGTTCATAAACAGGTGCAAAGATGTTCGGAAGACATGTCAATCCTAATCACAACATACGAAGGGAATCACAACCATCCACTTCCAGTAGGGGCCACAGCAATGGCATCAACAGCCTCAGCTGCATCATCCTTCATGCTTCTCGACACCAGCATTAACCATCCCCTCTCCTCCGAGGGCATCTCTAACTTCACTCACCACACGTCATCTTTTCCATACTACACTTCCGCTTACTCCACCTTACCCTTCACAAACCCTAATAATAAAGACCCTTCTAAGGGCATGGTCCTTGATCTCACCAACAATGTTTCTTCCCAAAATGCCCTCCACCATTTTCCCATGCCTCCTAGCTCCTCCTCAAATGCCTCTGGATTTTCTTGGCTTCCAAACAACAACCCAAGCAATGGTGGTGGTTATGGTAATTTGAGTGATCACTTTCGAGTTCCTAGGTCACAGGCGGGTGATAATAGCAATTCCTTGGCTGAGAATGTGAATGCAATTGCTTTTGATCCCAAGTTTAGGGTTGCTGTCGCCGCCGCCATTTCCTCCCTCATTAATAAAGAAGCCCAAACAAGTACTCATCCTACTGGCCCTTCTTAATTCTCTCTCCTCGATCTAGGGGCGGGTGCATTTAGCACTTTTAGTGACACATATGTTGTATTTACTTACGTGATATTTCGTATTCAATGAGAAGTATAAATTTATTGCTTTCTTAAAACTTAAGTTACGATAACTATTTCATTTGCTTATCGGATGCATTAAAATCACTGCAATGTTAAATCACTGTCAATTGTTTTAGTGGCGTTAATGCTTCTCTAATAAAAATGAAATGTTATCCTACCTTAGTTTTTAAAAGGACGATAAATTAATTAAGAGTTATATGGACGCATAAAGACTTCACAAAGAACTCATTCCACAAAACGACCAGGTAAAATTTTATGGGTTAGGCGTACAATTAACTACAAGTTGACCCAATAATATATACATTAAAAGTTTTCAGATTAATTCATGGAATAAACTTTTTGTTAAGTCTTTGTGTGCATTTATAATTCTCTAAAGTTAAAGAGAAAATAGGTGAAGAACAATATATATGGATAATGTGCTCCCCCCATGATGTCCTTATTGAGACAGAAGTATCACGTAAAATTTGAACGCTTTACTCCGGAACTAAATAATATTTTCTCCTATAGTGGTACCAAATTAAATTTGGGTTCTTGGATTTATCTCTCTCCTCAAGTAGAGATAAGCAGAATGGAAATTCTCCATGTGAGAATCTGAATGGAACTTTGTTAAAAGATAGGTTGACATACATATAGATTACAGGCTAATCGTATGCCTTTTTTTTTTCCGCCTCTTCAGCTAAATCTGGGATACTTAATTTGATCGATATTTTAAATTGAATTTGTTTTGTATTGTATAATAGTTTTTGTACTTCTGTGTAATTAATGAGGTTGCGCGCATGTGAGTTCTTTAATGTACGTCGTAAGACTCAACAACATATAAAACTAGAGCACTTAACTGGCATTGTCATTTGTCTTCCATGATATATAGGCACGTTGTAATAGTTTTTCGTTGTAAATATTTGTATTTAATTGGTTTATGGAATTAAATGTAGATCTTGAAATTAATTAGTTAAATTTAGGGAAACCTGACTAAGTAAAAGGTGTTTGTTTTTATTTTCTTTCTGATATTAAATGGAGTTCATCTGCGTACCATTAATTAAGGGTTTGTTTATTAAGAAGTTTGAAATGATAGTGAATGAAATTCATTTTGCTGGAAGTTTGAAAGTTGAGTGTTGTGATGAGATAGTCTCCGGCCATTTTATGTTTATTTTTTTGAGTAGATGTCATCTATGCTTCATTATTTTTTGTGGAAATGTTTTTCTAAAATCATGAAAAAAATGAAAAAAGTAATAACATCTCATTGCATCACTCAGTTCATTTTTCGACTTCTCACAAAAATTAATTGTTTTTGCTATTATTTTCCATCTTGCTATTAAGGGGAACCTAAGAAGTAATATTTGTTTTTGCATTAATTCCCGTAACTTATTCTGTTAATGCTACGCTTATTGAAGTCTTATTCTGAGATTGCCCTTACTATTTTTCATGTCATATATGAGGTATAAATGCACCAACAAAAATGAGGGTAAAATTTTCAAATATAAACATATTCAGTATTCCTTAAATAAAAATTTTGCAACTTAAATGTCTATCCAGAAAAAAAATGGCAATAAACATTAAGAATTCAGTACATATGCCAAAAGAAAATCCAAAAGTTCAAAAAAGAAAAAGTGTCCTCGACATAAAAGAGAAAAGTTGGTAAACTACCTATACCAAAAGAAAAAGGGATAATATTTCTTTTCTACTCTCTAATGTAGGGGTGGAAATGAATTGAGTTGTTTGCGCGGCAAAGGCTTGGTTTGAGTTCTGATCATTAACGGATTCGATCAAATGATATAAATTAAAACTCATTTAATAAGGATCCAGGTAGTTTTAAGTTCAGTATTATTGATACTTCAGTGGTTACGCAGCTGATTTCTGAGATGGTTTCGGGAACTTCAATTATGGGTACTACGAGTATTGTTTTTGACTTGGATTTGATAGGTGCATCAGCCTCAGTATTTGGTTCAAGAGATGTTTTGCAAGTTCAGTATGCTCAATGTTCCCTCCAGAGCACAGTGCCTTCGGTTCCTAGGCAGTCATGTGTTCAAGTTATTCAGGCTAGTCCCACTTTTACGAAGAATTCTGATGGTGTTTGCATGCAGTTGAGTCCTCTTAAGTCCCCTAATGATGATCATTTAGACGACTACTATGAGGAAGACGAGGAGGATGGTAATGAGTATGAGTTTGTGGCTGAATTTGCCATTCCTGATGCTACGATCTCAGCTACCCAGGTTCCTCCCACAGATACTGCATCTCCTATTGAAGTTCCATTTTCATTGGATACTTCTTCGAGCAGGGAGGCAGTTGCTTCCTCTTCGGCTGATGATAGTTTTACTACAATGGTTTCAAAAGCTCATAAAAGAAGGTTCACTGTGTGGAGCATAAAATGACTGAGATTCAAATGGCTATTCAAGTTACTAAATCAACTCAGATTGCTAAGAAGTTGGACTCGACTTCAGAGCTGGCAAAGGATTATCATTTGTGACCTGCTAAGAAGCATTGTTATATTTTCCTTTACTTTTTCTTTTCTTGTTTGTGTTTGTTTTGGTCCGAGGTTTTTCAACTTAGTTTCTAAGTTATTTTTTTTCCCTTTTCCTTAGACTTATCTTGTTTGCGTCTAGGTTTGGACTTTTCAAACCCAAATTTTCTTTCTATGATACTTCACTCTAGATTTACTTCTAAAGCTTAGGACCCAACAGATATAAATTAAAACTTATTTAATAATCAAGATTAAGCTTAAATTTAAAATATAAAGCCGACAATGTTGCTGATTATATGATTATATTTCAGTATAAGTACGAATATCACTAATTGACTACACTGGAGATAAATTATAATAAAACAAAAAAAAAAAAAAAAAAAAATACGTGCACAGACTGTGATCTGATTATATATATGCATACGTTAATTATTTTGCCTCCATAAATTTTGAAAGAAAAAATGATATATAGTTAAAATTAATTTTGTCTCCCCTTAATTAAATTTCTTTTAACTATTACTATAGTTACTTTCCGCGGTCAAGTAACTGGCTCCACCCTTAATTATATGGCGGGTTTAGAAAAAGGCTTTGTTATTGAAAAATGCTAAAAGTAGGGGCGGATATATATATATATATATATATATATTCTGTGTACCATTCATGACTCGGTCATGATTATGTGTTACGATCTCGTCGTAAAATAAAATATTAAATAAAAATGAGGGGGGAATAATTTAAATAGACAATTCAAATCATTCAAATTCTCCACTAATTTCACTAGATACTCCATTATCTTAATCAACTATCTAAAATATCTCAATAATCCTATAAACTAGGAGACCTCGACGCTAAAATCACCATCATAACAACCTAATTATATTAACAAATTAAAGAGATATATTAATTATTTAAATATTAAACTTAAAAGTAGGGACGTAACATTCCCAACACTTTGAGAAACATCTTGTCCTCAAGGTTTATTTCAGAACTTGACGTACGCTCTCAAAATTAATTCCGGGATCCCACACGAAGCATCCCCTTTTCCATTGATAAAAGAAACTGATCAAATTAAAGATGTTGAGTCCGATGTAAGATTAGTGGAAATTAATTGAAAGGCTCGAGAACAAGTTTCTTTCACTCGTGGAAGAGCCCTTCCCCGCTGCAATGGGAGGGCGTGTCTTCCTTTCGCAATGAAATTCGCGAGCATAACTTTGTGGTTGTTAATTAGTAGGGCCACACCAAATTTTTAATTAGATATTTTAACAAGGGCACATCTAGATTTTGGAAAAAAAAAAATTTATTTTAATAAAAGCACTTTCTCGGTCACTTTGAGAAAATCTTTTTTTTTTTTTTTTCTTTTTCTACTTTCTTCTAGTGTTGATTGTCTCTTATTTTAGTGTCCCCAATTCTAACTATGTTGTTTTTTGAATCCGTAAATAATGTTATTCTTTATTATTGAAATGTTATGTCCATTTCCAAATATCAATTTTTCTCATAGTTGATTTTATAGCGTGGATGCAAATTTTCTTTGTGTAGGTTATGTTGTAGGTATGTATAATTACTTGGAGTACATAGAAGGGAAAAATACATTTTTTTTTTGCAATCCAGCTTCTGACCATGAAAAATTAAAAACTTTTTCCTAGATAAATTCAGTAGGATTGGAGCTTGTTGTGACGAAAAGATTTGATACTAAAATATCTTGCTAAATTATTAAATCACATTTTTCATTTAGTGTTTGGTGTGTCCTTACCGAAGGAAGTAAAAATGATTTTTTACTTAGATTGGGTTTGCTCTAATTGAAAATAAGATGTGCTCCTACTAACAACCTAACTTTGTCTTCCATTCTTCTTGTGAAGGAATTTTACAGGATTTTTTTTTCTTTTCGATCGATGGAAACCGAAAGGATGAAGCTGTGGAAAAGAAGGTAGTTTTGCCACCACCTTGGCTAGCGGCATCATAGGAACCGGTGGCTTGACAATATATTAATGGTAGAAACTTTAAACATTCAGTGGGTTTCCATGTATTTGATGACAAGCATTTGAAGCTCTAGCAAGTCCCCTTCTACTTTGATACCAATTGATACGAACACTTGTAAAATAAATAAAATGTTACGTCTGTACTTTACCTCCAATATTTAAATAATTAATTTATCTCTTCAATTTGTTAATATAAGATTAGGTTGTTATGCTGGAGTTATCCCAAAACGTGGGTGAAAGTAACGACCAATGTGGATAAACTTAATAAAGCTTTGAAACATGGAAGTACAGACAAAACATGTGGATGGGTTTAAAATCACCCTTATTTGATTAGGATAATGGGTTATCTAGTGGAATTAGTCGAGAAGTTGAATTATTGTAATTGTCTATTTAAGTTGTTCTTTGATTTAGTAAATTTTATGTTGAAATATATTTTGAGAATTGCATAATCTTCTTGACTTTCAATAGAGGTTTGGTTTACCTCAAATTAAAACTATTTTGAAGGTTCCGCCCCCCCTTGAAGATGGTTTTCTTTTCCATTCTTATTTAATATTTTATTCTACAACGAAATTGCAACATATATTAGTATTATGAAATTGAATTCTCACCAGAGGTAAATACTATGAGGCAAAAACCGGGTGAGTGGCAAATATCAAAGGACAAGTACTATGAGGTAGATAACAAGGACGACAACATCTAAATAAAGAAGTTATAAACCGGCATCCATTAAAATTTCCATCTCAAAAATGGATCGTAAAAGCCCGAGAGTATAAATTAAGTACAAGATTATACATTCTAGTACTGAAAAAGAAGGTTATTCTTTCTAGAATAAAGTCTATTTTTATTAGTTCATGTTCACCGATGAAGTTACTTATAAATCCGTTTCCAGAAAGTAAAAAACTTAAATCGATCAGGCCTGTGAGCTGGCATCAGTAATAATGCCCATTATTAAGTGTGAAATGACTTGGACATGAGAGGTACTCCGTATATTTTACTCTTAACATTAACTTTTGACCCGAGATTGAACAACCAACTCATTTCACATTTTTCATGGGCTTCAAGCCAATTTTGGGCCCTGCCCAAATATTGAAATGAAACGAAAACTAAATAATGTACTAACATATGAGTTTACTCAGAAATCAAAATAATGAAAATAAACACCACCAAATCTTATCTTTCTTTCTTTTTTTTGAGAGAGAAGTTCTAAATCTTCTTGCTTTTTTTTACATAACGAATAAACCAACCCCCCTCCCCCTCCCCAAACACCCCAAATCCCACCCTCCATCTGTATGTGTGACCGAATATGAGATTTCTTAAATCTAAATGGATATTTTTATTATTAGGTTAACTCATTAAAAACCAGTTTAGTAACATAAAGAAGTGCAAGATTTATAGGTCATTGTGGGGGTCTGGAGTTTGTTTTTTGTTATATTTCAAGGTCAGGCAATAAGGTCATTTGTAATTTTTTTTCTTATTTTGTTTTTGTCTAGATTAGTGTCAGAAAGTTAGGGTTTTCTGTTTCTAAATTGTCTATGAAAAATTATATTGTAAATTTTTGAAATTGTGTATTACTTTAATAATATAAATAATTGCTTTGACTGTCTTGTCTTTTTTACCGATGGAGTTAGGACTCGCTTAGTTCACGGAAGAGAAATCAATTCCTTTGTTTTTCCATGAAGGTGGGAAACTAAATTTCCTGTCAAATTTTCTTTCTTGTGTTTGGTAAAGTATAGAAAGTATTTAAGTAAGGGCGCGTTTGATTGCGAGCATGGAATTTGTATGGAAAGAAAATAAGTTCCAGGCAATTGAATTGCCTAGAATTGAGTTGCATGAAAAATGTCAATTAAATGTGTTTGATTGCCTTAATTTTCTACCCGAAAAATAGTGTACTTTTCCATCTTTTGGTGTTTGATAGACATTATTTTCTATGGTAATTGTAACTTTTTCCAACTTTTGTTGTTTGATAGCTATTATTTTCCGTGGAACTTGAACCTTTTCCCATGGAACTTGTATATTTTTTACATGGAACTTACCTAAAAAATCAGATTTTTTAAAAACAGTTTCTTTTTTTTTTTAATTTTACTTAATCAAAAAATAGTATTTTGATTTTTGAACAATTTTACTTCATCAAAAATTAGTTTTTTTTAAAACAGTTTTTTTTTTAAAGCAGTTTTTTTTTTAACAAGTTTACTTCATCAAAAAACTGTTTTTTTTAAACAGTTTTTTTATTTTTGAACAATTTTACTTCAGTGAAAAACAGATTTTTTGAAAACAATTTTTGGTTTTTGAACAATTTTGCTTCATCAAAAAACAGTTTTTTTTTAAAACAGTTTTTGTTTTTTTTAACAAGTTTACTTCATCAAAAAACTGTTTTTTTTTAAAACAGTTTTTTTTTCTAACGATCTTACTTCATCAAAAAACAGTTTTTTTATTTCTGAACAATTTTACTTCAGTGAAAAACAGATTTTTTGAAAACAATTTTTGGTTTTTGAACAATTTTGCTTCATCAAAAAACTGTGTTTTTTAAAACAGTTTTTTTTTTTTTTATTTTTCTAACAATTTTACTTGATCAAAAAACAGTTTTTTTTAGGTGCTAATTGCCTCGGTCTTTGTGCGAATTGCCTGGAAAATAAAAACCACCCCCCCAAAGAAAATATTTTCCACCTTTACAAGGAAAAGTACATGAATAGTAAAAAAAGTGGGAGTTTGACTCCATGGAAAATAAATGCAATCAAACACTACAAAAGTGGGAATTTGGGTGGAAAAGCCATATTTTCCATGGAAAATATGGCCTATCAAACACACCCTAAGGGTATTGTTATCCAAATCTTTTGTAATAAATGCCTGAAAATCATATGAAAAAATTAATCCCATGGGTTTTGAGAGGAATTGTTTTACCCCTTACTTTCCCATCCGTCAGGAAAGTGTTTCGGAATTTGTGCTTATCAAACAAAAGAAATGAAAGACTTTTATTTCTTGAGTTCTCAAATTTATGAACCAAACGAGACTTGGGTCAGGCAAAAATGAATAATGATGAAGTTTCTTGGACTCAAATTTTAAAATAAGCTACGAAAATTCAACCAAAAACAAATACATTGTTTCTACCTCTCAAGTGTATGAAAGGATTTTTAGGAGGTGTAAAACAAATGGCCTCTAATATACTCTTTAAATTTAATTATTTTAATATTTTTTTTACTTTTAAGTTTGAAAAAGGAGAATACTTTTGTTTTACAAGAAAGATTAAAAAAGAAAGAAAAAGAATGAGATTAATACTTATGTTAAATCTGTCAATAAGTTAATTACTTAGTTCGTATTAGTTTTTATCAGATTTTAACGAACGAGATTAATTTTGCTTCTATTCAAACACAACCCGATTATATTTGTTAAGAACATAATATTTTTACAAAATATATCCGAGAATAAAACAAGTGAAAAACTAAAATTATTATATAAAAAATAAGGATAAAGATATATACATCTTAAAATTGTTGCAAAGCTTTCATGATCTAGTAATTTATTAAAAAAAAAAAAAAACAGTCCTAACAAGTCATTGAATAAATTCGTAACCAATCGGTTATTATTTCTTTCATGAGACAGGTGAACCCAATAACAAACGGTGCCTCTCTAATTCTAGGAGCTACTGGTCTTAATCTTAAAAAAAAAAAAATAAAAAATTTCTAGGAGTACTCGTATGGGAGCTGATTTTGCTGCCGGCGTGCTTATCAGAAAATTTCCACTTCGCACTCTTTGTTTTTGGCGGGGGACTTCGTTACAGTGATTAGGCAACGGAGCCGGTGCTGATGAATATGCCAACACCCTTTTTAAGTCAGAGAAAGACAGAGGAGGAGGAGAAAAAATAGAGCTTCATTTCAATTCAATGGGAGGGGGTGTGGTGGAGAAGACAGCGAAAGAGCTTCGCAAAGATATCCTACTCCGCCGGGAAGATTCCTCCCTTCCTCCGCCGCCTGGTTTCACCTCCAACGGCGGCTCTTTTAGACCTGTAATTTCCTCTCCTCTTCTCTTCGGTCAGACGGAAAATGATAGTAAAATAAATTAAATTTTGTGCCATGATACTCAAAATTATCAAAACAATTATCTCTTAATACTGTACTGTTTTGAAAAGTTGCATTGTGTTTTTGAAATTATACATTGCTCTGATAACAAGAATAATTGTTTTGATAATAATACCGTATTTTTAAAAAAAAGTTGAAAATTTTGCTGAGTTATGAGTTAATTATTTTCCATCCTTCTTTTGGTTTTGTTACAGGCCGAAAGGATTGAATCGGAAAACCAATCGGCGAAGAGAAGGCGATACTCTCCGCCTATTGTGAAGGTGAGCGTAATAGAACCCTAAAGTGTCCTATCTTAGCCCTAATTCTTGATAGGGTTTTATACTGTTTTTTATTTGGGGAAAAAGGATGAAGATATGGATAATGCGAGAAGTAATGATGCGAGATTGGAAGGAAGTTTTGGGAGGGATGATAATCAGAGACCTGATGAGATGGTAAAACTCAATTTCTTTTAATCTTCTTCTTCGTTTGTTGGTTAAATGAGAAGTGAATTGCAGTGAGCTATCTGTGCTTAATGTCTAAAATTAACAATGTAGCATCTTTGGAAAATCAAAAACTGTGTTCATTGAATAATGTGGACAACATGATTTTCCGTAATTTGATTGTGAGTTATTTTGAAAATTCAATTTATCATGTAATTAATGTATGCCTATATGTGTGTCTACTATCCAATCTTGCTAGTAGGGTTGGTGTTTGATTAAGGGTAGTACTATGGTCAAAGCAGTTTTCACTAATGCCAAAGCAAATAATGCACTGCATAGTTGTACTTGTACATCATGCTTTAAGTATCTAATATTGATTTGGCATTAACGAAGATTGGTTTAGCAATAGTGTTACCCTTAATTGAAGGTGGAATCATTTTCTTTGTTATTTACAATGTAATTAGCTTTAGGAAGTTCCTGGGCATGTTAGGAAGGTATTGCTGAAACATGAGGAACAAAAGAAGGTGGCCTAAGTCTTAGTTTCCAACATAGCAAGAACTTAAATACCGATCCATGCAGGATTTTTATATTATACTGCCTCTATACATTAGTCACCAGTTCAATCAACGTTTCTTGTTCAGTTGTTCTGCTTAACAGCCTAAAATGCTCTTTTTTTTCTCCTTCAAAACATTTAGGATAATTAATCCCTTCTTTAAGGTACTAAATTATTTGGAATTCTCTATAATAATACGACTGATTGGACCCTCAAGAGTTGCAAGTTGATAATTTAACAAGGCCCTAAACTGATGAAGTTGTTGACTGTTACGGGTTCTTTGGTCGCGTCAACTGGATTATCAACTTGTAACTCTGGTCAGCAAGTGTATATCATTGAGTAATCTATGGGCTGGTCAACAAAGGAATTCAACCTGTTCCTATAATTGCAATGTACATAATTCAACTATCTTTGGTAATTTGTAGTTTTGAAAAAGGGATCAATCTCATAGACATTTGTTGCCCTCCCAGTGGTACCCCCATCTCCCAAAAATAAAAAAAGAGTGATTATAATAATAAAAAAAAATGTATCCAAAATCTTCCAATAATTGCAAAAAATCTCCAAAGTTCGTTTGTTATGAAACTTCCATTTGTGTTGCTCGTTGTTTGGGGTTTTGAGAGAGAGAGATGGGTATTTTCTGGTAATGGTGAGTCAATGATGTGCAAGAGCTGTGCTGGTGATTTCTTGGAATAGGATGCTCTACCCTTGCATTCTGGCCTATGCATGTCGAGTCGTCCAAAATGAGAGGTGATTTATTACATATACTGGCTATTTACTGTCAAGAGGCAATGAAGTATTGAGGGTCTCATGAAGTTAACCTAGGAAAAAGGATTTTGTGCATTTGAGTTGGTGAGGCTGTGAAGGAGAAACTCACTTTCACTTGATTTTAGCAACTATTTTGGACTTTGGACCTACAAGACCAACAAATGTCGATATTATTCACTTTAGGCAGTATTTGACAGTTAAATTAGGCAATTGGCGAATATAATTGACTTTGGGTGCTGTTACCTATAAATATGCAACTAGACTCACTGTTGTGTTCACTTGCAATCTGAACTTCGTCTAAGTTGCTCTTTAGGTCTCTCTAACTTCCTTCTGTTGTAAACTTTCTATCTAACTTTTTCTCTCTGATGTCTTGCCAATAACAATTTTGGAGGAACACAATCATCTAACTTGAAAAATTGGCTGCCTTGTATTGGTTAGAAGGTGGGTTCTATACATGACTCATCCTTATGACAATCCATTATAACCAAGGAGCAATTGCCAGATTGATATGTAACTATTTAATGTCAGGTAAATATGTCCATGTAGAAGTGCTCATGTCTTGCCCTCATTGTGCAATAGGATAATTCAGATGACTGGAGTGGGATTAATTATGTGGGACACACCCTTACTGGAGGCAATCCCGTTCGCTATACGGCCATGCGGCATGGGTATCCGAATGCAGTACTCCTTCGCGAGGAGGAGAGACACCTTTCCACCATTGTTAGGAGCGGCACTTTGGTAAATTCTCTTTTCCTGCTATTACCATTTTCTACACTTACAGCGACCACTTAGAGCTCTCTTTAAAATCTTCTAGAATTTTTCTCTCTTTTTTGTTCCATTTATAACAGATTTCTCACCAAATCAACCTTCGTGGAGGAATGAAGGAAATTATTTCCATTTGGGGGAAATGTCCAAACTGTGTTCGGGCATTAGTGGATCAAGCGGGCTTCACTCATTTTCTTGATGGATTGATCGAGACACAAAGATCAACAATGCTTGTGTCAGCCTTGGCTGAGCGTTGGTGGGATACCACCAACACTTTTCATCTGCCGGTGGGCGAGATGACCATGACTCCGCTTGATTTCTACATGATCACTGGTCTTTCTGTTGGAGGAGGCACCCCTATTGCATTTGATCGTGGTCGAACCTTGACAAAAGAGGCAATAATTGTTGCGTTGGGTACCATGCCCCCCCTCACTGCTGGGTTTGCTGTTCGGTCCACCTGGTTTCGGGACCGTCTTCAGAGTTGGCGGTTTGATGAAGGAGACGCACGAGAGGTTCGTCAGTACACAAGAATGCTTCTTCTCTACACGATAGGCCAAACGATTCTTGCGAGTAGCGGAAATACTATTCATTTATGGATTCTTCCGTTCTTAATCCGTTTCAACACGATAGCTAATTTTGATTGGGGTGGCTTGGCTCTTGCTATCTTATACAAATCTATGTCAACCTTCTCCCGGAGGGCACAACGTAGCCATTTGGGGTTTGGCTTTGCCTGGGAGGTACAATCTTTTTTACGTAACAACCTCTTCTCTCTCAGCATGCTTGTATCAATGTTGCTTATTTGTGGACCTTCCCTACATATTGCAAATTGGGTGCGCAAACCCCAAACTGGGTGCATTGGCGACCAAAACACCAACCCTAGTGACTACTTATTTTGACTTGCATAGACAGACAAAATGACACATTGTATATGTACCAACATATAGTATACATATATCAGATATATCAAGGATTCCACTGTAGTATATAAACATATGTATGTAAGAGGTGATAAAAAGTGTAAGCAACCAGAAATAGCATTCCCTTCCTACAAACACCACACCGCTTACCGGGCTAGATACTGTACCATGTATATGTACTAAAGCATCTCGCGAATTAGGTAACATTGGCTTGTATTTTCACATAGCTTTCTTTCTATATTAGGTCTGGGCTTATGAGGTGCTGGGGATCAACCTGTTGGTGCTTCGTGATCAGATGATTGATGCTTGGCCTAGGATGAAGCGCTGGGGTGGGTTGAACCGTGTTAGGCAAACTGATGGTGAGAGCATACGCAGTTCTCTTAACAGCTTGACCAAGGATCAGGTATGGTTTTTTTTTTTTTAACTAACATTACATTTCTTATTTGTCCTTTATATAGCCTTTATCGTTCGTCTTTCTATAGGTACGATGGCGCCCATGGGGGCAGTGGCGGGACCAATGGGGGAAGAGCGGTGAGCGGACTGCTCAAAGGGTGCTTCTTAGAGGGGAGTATTTTTCCGTCTTCTACTTAGGTGAGAGGGTGGTTCGCCAGTTTTTGGATGTATAGGTTCTCCATCCTCCACTGCCACCACCACCTGACATGCGGTCTACTGATCAACTGGTGGATGATGAGTTAGTAGCATATGAGCTAGGAACTCCTTTTGATAAGTTCTTGGACACCAAGACCTCTTATGCAGATTTCCAGGCCACCTATTTGATGCCGCCTCTCCAAAGAGGTAACAAAGGAAATGCTGTGTCGGCTCCTCCTCCTCCACCAGCACCACCTTCTCCACCACCACGAGCACCAACTACTTCGCCTTCTGCACCAGCACCCCCTACTCCGCCTTCTCCGCCTTCACCACCACCACCACCACCACCTGCTTCTCCACCATCACCCAATTCTCCTTGTTCTTCTACTCCTAGCTCTTCTACTGAGCCTAGTACTTCTGCTGGCGTGTTCCGGCCAATTCTCCCTGACTACAGCTTAATGTACTATGATGATTTGGGCATTCCTCATTATGAGACATATCCGAGGCTTTCTGGGGCTGCCGAAATGTTGCCTTTACCTGCTGAGGTCCAGGTGCAAGATGTATTATACCAATCTCCCTCTCCCTCTCTCTCTGGAGTAATTTCTTGCGCTAGTTCCTAATTGGTTGACTGCTTTTTTATGTTTTACTCGCAGCTTGTTTGTGTTCCCCGTAGTTTTCTGGAGGAGGTGGCAATTCACTTGGGTTCCGTGCGGGCATTTTGCCGGGTACAGCTCAAGCGTGCTCGGTCCAACAATGAGGCCTCTTTGGTGGAGCCCACACGGGCTCCATTTTCCTCCGGTGAGGACCAGGCTGTTCCAACCGGTTTAAAGAGCAACAACCGCGACATGAGAAAATGACAAACTGACGGGGGAAATTGTTGGGTTATGTACTTATCCTCTTTCCTTTTTCTTTTTTGTGTTGTAAGAACACTAGTGTTAATATCAAGGAGAACGGTTGTTTTACAGTAATTATTGTTTCTCTTTAGCCTTGAAAAGGTTTATATACATATATATATATATGTATGTGTGCAGCAATGTCAAATACCTCCTTTCTCAAACTTCGTTATTCTACTCTCTGCTCTCTCTCATATATGGGTGAAATATTAGCAGTGAGGGTTGGTTTGAGAAAATATTATTAAATGGTATGGGTTTGGGAATTATAAATTGGACCACCAAAACCTTGAATCTGTGCTAGGGAAGAGTAAAATGGAAGTAAAAAAATCAACTTTAAGTTTCCCTGTCATGATGAATCGCAATGAGCATTTTTTTGCATTTGAACCTGCTTTAGAGTAAGGTAGGAACATTTGCTCCATTACGTGCGGTAAGCAAGCGAAAGCGGAGACTCGAGCCTGAGGAAAAATCAGCTAATGTATTTAAATTTTAGAGGGAACTAGATTTTTGTGCAAATGATACATGTGTAATTGCGAAATAAATATTTTAAATATAAATGTTTGCAAAAATAATTAGTGTTCAGGCCGAGAATCTTTATCTCCTTACTAATTATAAGGGTTCAAAATTGAAAAACATACGTACGCACAGTTTTATATGATTGTAGAAATCTTGTGTAGTGACTTTATGAATGGCTAAATCTAGTTCAATGTCCCACTTACGGGGTTTGCAAAATCAATGCTTGGGTAATGAAGAGCCAAACAGGGTTTTTTTAATACAATTAAAGAAAGAAGTGAAATTTTTGTAACAAATGTATGCAAAAAGTAAAATAATGTCATATATGAATATCAAGAATTTGGGGCTCTTTGATTGCACTTCTTAAGTCTAAATAATTAGTTCATTCAGATTTAAGAGGTTTTAATTTGTTTGATTGGTTTAAAAATTTATATCTGAACATTTATTTTGATTCTTAAAAAAATAAGAGGCAATCTTACCTCTTAAGTTTGAAGTCTTAATTTTTAAATAGCTAAAATACCTCTTTTACCTTTATTCTTTTAAATATAGTCATTTTTATAAAATAAGTGGATAAGGGTAAAGTTGTTCAAATAACACTTATTCGGCATTCAGATGTAATATATTTAAACAAACAACACATATTCAAATATGATAATCAGAAACAAATCAAACAAAATTTTCAATTTTCAGATTTCAGAACTAGTCTTCAATCTTCAGATTCAACATTCATATTCAGATAACGAGACAAATGCACCGTTACATAATTAGCTAATAGGTTTATCAAACTAACTCCATTTTTATCTTTTTATATAGAGTATTCATTTTGCAAAATAATTATTTTTTTTGGCAGAGTATAGTACCATTTTGAAAAATTGCAGTGTATATTTCTAACATTGTACATTACTTTGACAATAAAAATAATTACTTTGTCAATAGTACCACCCTTTATTTAGCATAATTACAGTTGATTTTGACATTTTAGTTTGTAACGCAAAAACTAAAAGCATAGTATAAAAATAAATATCTAACATTTCAATTTCAAGAAAATTGCACTGTTGAAATATAAAAATGAGCTGGGACGACATGCAAGGGTCGCCCTAAATAACGGCCCTTAGATGACACGTCATATCTCGACCCATGCATATTTGAAATTTGTGACTATATATCATGCATCGCCTTAAATGTGTCAGAATAGACGACACATTATGTGTCACCTAATGTAAAACTTTATCGATGGCTAACTTTAGCTATTATACTATATTTTTACCATTTTTTCACTCGTGATAAACAACAAAAAATGTTAATTTTGCCCTATTAAAATTTACACTGCAGATTACCACATTTTCTCCCTTGCACCTCACAATTATCTTTGTAAGTAGATGCTTGTCCGTTTTACTAATCAAGCAAAAGCTATACTAGTCTATGCAGTCCTCTTCATCTACAAACAAAACCCAATGGAGAGAGAGAGAAGTGTCCAAAATGCCTTCACATTTAGACAACACCTCTAAAACCTCCACCACAGCCACCACCACCATCAACAAATTTGAGTGGCACTTTATTTTTATTTTATTTTATACGCATTATTATGCCGTAATACTAGATGCAATCGGTTGTTCAAGCCTAAAGGGGAATGAGAAAGGGTTTTTATACATGTCATTACACGGTGATACTAGATGCAACTGGGTGTTAAAAGCCTAAAAGGGAATGAGAAAGGGGAGGGCTTGAACTCATGACCCCGTGTTTAGAAACCAACCCTTTATCATTTGGGTAAAGGTGTAAACAAATCAAATTCGGACTGAATACCACATTATCCAAATCTTTATTAATATCCCTTTGAATAATATATTAAATTATTCTAATTCTTGTTCTATCGGATATATTAGATTCAATTAATATCTCTATACATTTTTTATTACTTTTTTTTTTGAAATGGAGGAAACTATTATTAAATAAGATCAGCGTACAAAGCATCAAAAATAAACGAAGGAGGGGATAAATCCCACATCTCCTGACCAGACTTAGAAAGCGCAGCTTGAGTTAGCTCGTGTGCCACCGCATTCGTTGATCTACGAACAAAGCAAATACTACTAAGATGGATATCCTTCAATAAGGATTTACTATCTTGAATTAACAAACCAAGCAAGGAAACCTCGTCTTTTTCATTCTTAACCGCTGCTGCATTCACTTGAGAGTCGACTTCAACAATTACTTTTTTCAGCTCCTGATCTTTGACCCAACTCAGAGCTTCTCTAACCCTAATGGCCTCGGCGATGACGGGAGAATAAGCCCCAATGAAAGAGCCGCTAATTGCACCGATAAAACTCCCTTCACCATTTCTATTATTACTTATGATTTGTTAACGTAATCAATCTTAAAATTAGATTTGACTACATAATCTTTCAATTAAAACCACATATTAAATAAGTTATAACATAATTAACTTTTAAAGAAGGGTTGAAAAGAAAAAAGAAAAAAAAGAAGAATAATTGGATTTTATGAAAAATTAAAAAAGTAATAAAATATTTTACAACGTTACGAATATTTATGGGATTCAACATTGAGAAGAGAAGGGGTGGCCATAATACATATCTTTTGCGTAGAGGTACGAAAATTTTCAAAGTAGCTATTACTTAGTTAATCTTACTTATTTTTATAATATATTCAATTCACTAAATTTCATAATAAAAATAAATTATATATTTAATTATTAATTATATTAAAATTTATATTAATGTAAAAATTACTAAAAACCAAAATGAAACTTTCAATGTCACACAAAAAAACTAAATATCTTTTCGATCATAGTAAAAATACTCTCAAAAGTAAATAATTCGCCATATATAAATATCAAGAATTTAACAAAATTAGCTGACATACTAATTAACTATCGAGCGTAGTCTATAGTGGTATTAGATATGGCTTTGACTATACTAAATCTTTTTTTAATAATCAATAGTTGTCTATCATAAATAGAGATTAAACAATGTACGCGAAGGCGGTATTTTTTTTTATATTTTTATTTAACATAAAGGAAATTAAATGACACTTGAATTTGACATTTTTAGTCGATCGCCACGTTTTCTCCCCTCCGCCCCCACAATTATTATTGTAGGCAGATGCTTCTCTTTTTTACTCATCAAGCAAAAGCTACACTATTCTCCTTCCTTTCCCTCTCTCTCTAGAAAACATACCCAGAGGAGAGAGAGAGGTAACAAAAATGCCTTCACATCCAGACCACAATACCACCAAACCCCCCATCACAACCACACCCACAGCCACCACCAACGGCAACCACCACCCGCACCCCCATCCCCGCCCCATCCCTCCACCACCACAACACCACCACCACCACCAAAACTACTACCCACCACCCCACCACTCATCATCCTCCTCCTCCTCAGCCTCCTTCAAAGGCTGCTGCTGTTGCCTCTTCCTCCTCTTCTCCTTCATCGCCCTACTTATCCTCGCAATCATACTAGTCATAGTTCTCGCCGTCAAGCCCAAAAAGCCCCAATTCGATCTCCAGCAAGTGGGAGTACAGTACGTCGGCATCACACCCAATCCCATCCCCTCCGCCACCTCATCCGCCTCCGTTTCCCTCAACATCCGCATGCACTTCACCGCCACCAACCAGAACAAAGTCGGCATCAAGTACAGCGAGTCCAGGTACCAACCTCAATGCACTACTTCTAATTTTAATATATTTACTTATTTGAATCTAATTGACCAACCTGGGTTTATTTAACAGGTTCACGGTCATGTATAGAGGGATTCCGCTGGGGAGGGGGACGGTGCCGGGGTTCTACCAGCCGGCACATAGTGTGCGCCAAGTGTCTACCACCGTGGCTGTGGATCGGGTGAATTTGTTGCAGGCTGATGCTTCTGATTTGGTGAAGGATGCTTCGCTTAATGACCGGGTTGAGCTCAGGGTTTTGGGTGATGTTGGTGCTAAGATCCGGATTCTTGGGTTTACTTCACCCGGGGTGCAGGTTAGCGTTTTGCATCTTTACTTTCTCTCTCTTAACATTCCCACATCAATAACTCTTGGCAACACAATTTGGAATTTTTTTTGAGATACAATTAATAATATGTCACTTTCTATGATGATCAATAATAAATTTTGCATACGATAAGGTGAATAATATTGTTAAATTAAATAATTTACATTATTAAATACATACGACACAAATTTTTAATACAGAAAACTTTGTTCTTACATAAATATGTCACATTATTTTTGAGTGTGTCCCCACTATGGGTCGGTAAGTATTCTCACTCACATTGCTGAATTTTGGAATGAGGGAGATTTTTGTGTGTTTTGAGCTTGATTTTCTCTCTCTAGATATTTTGGGTGATGTTTGTAGCATCTGCTGCTATATCCACTACCATTTGTCCCCCTATGGTTTCTTTCTAAAGTGCGCGGCGCGACTAAGTTGCACTGTTTGCTTGGCGTTTTCTGGCATTTTCCTTTCCCGGGAAAATTTTTGGGAAGCTGTCGGTTTAGATTCCTTGTTTAATAGGGTAAGCAGTAACTGTTGACACCACCGAAAAAATGGTTGAAATTTGTAAGGACTCTCCAAAATTTACCATATATAAACACACCTTTTTAAAATAAAAAAAATACAATAAAGGTATTTATTTAATAAATAAATGGGTCATCCAACAACTAAAAAATAACGTCAGAGTAATTAAGCATTGCATTAGTTGTGTTCGTTTCTATTTGACCGTAACACTACCATATTAAGAATCCTGGAATATTTTTCCATGAATTCAGATTTGACCTGCATTGTGGATTTATTAGTTTTACAAAAAAAGGAAAATATTAGTTTGTGTCTTTAAGGTATATTTTGATTATATTATAAATTAAGGGCATGTTTGGTTGCCTTTCAAATTGCGAATTAGATAATTTACAATTAAGTAATTTAATAAATTTTCATTTATTTGTGTTTGGCTGTGTAAATTGAACAATTGTAAATATGATAATTCAAGTTGATTCACAAAAACTCAAATTAATTCATTTCAACTAAAATTTGAAATTGCCTAATACTAGAATTAAATAATTTATTACAACTCTATTTTTCGAGAAGATCTAGTTTCTGCCTGTGATGTTAATGCATCTAGACAAAATTTTAAATAAAATAGAACACTAGAGAATATGTTTTTATTCTAACAATCGGAATTTCTCGTTTAAGTTTTTCAAACACTACTTGAATTAGAATTGAATTATTCATAAATGAGCATATTCACAATTCTTCAATCGAAAATTAACTAATTTTAAAATTAGGTAATTTACGTAACCAAACGAGCCCTAAAAGAATTAATCTAATGTGTGAGTATCAGTACGTTATTTAACATGTATTTAAACTTATTTTTTCTTAATATATAGATTCTTAACATGTACATTTAAAGCACTCGTTAATATCACCCTACATATAAATGATGAAAAATGGCAATGTACTTATGCTCCTTTTGAACTTCGGTTATCAAACTTTTTTCATGGTCAATTATGGTAGTGACTAGTGAGGTTTTTAATTTTTGTCAATTGGGGCCATCCATTATATTTTGTTTATATAACTGGAAAACTAAATTTATTTACAAAAAGTGTTTACACAAAACACCGCTAACTTTATTATTTTACATTATATGTATATAACACCCTTCTACTGGAACTGTTCAATTTATTCTCCGTTGTGTTTAATTTTCCTACACTCGAATCTCTAGTAGAGTTATCAAAAAAGAGCCAATGTTTTCAAAAAGAAATATATAGTAAAAGACGCATATTTTTTGTCTCCTTTTGTGTAGCATTATACTTGTTTATAACTTTTAAACTAAATATAATTATATGTTATGTACGTTGATTCATAATTATTTATATATAAGTGTTATTATTTTAGTTTTCTCCTGGTAAGTAAAAAAAATATTATTAATAAATAAACAGACAAAAAAAAAATATTTATCCCAAACCTAAAGAAGATCAAGGGACTTTTTGCATGTTTAAGGTGAAATAATCTCTACTTGAAGGAACGGTAATGGCTTTAATTACTTTATTATTTTGAATTAAAATAATAACATTTGGGCGGTTGGGCCTACTAAAGGTAAAAAGTTAGAATACAACCGACGGGTTGTATAAGTGCTTAAAGGTTAGGTGTGATTTATATAAATAAATTTATTTTTTTGTTAGGTAATTTAAATGGAAAGTAATGAATAGATCTAATTGGTAATAATCAAAAAAATTATTATCACAATTAACTATAAAATATATTGGATAAAGTAAGCGTTTGAAAATAATATAAGTACTTTGTCATTTTTTATTATCTCATTTCATTTACTTTTTTACACTTTCTTCTTTTTAGAATTTTACACATACTTTAAAATAACACTGCAACTACGGCCGTCAAACACCCTTGGTCTTGTACACATTTACTTTTGAGCAACGCGACCGTCTCCATATAATTTATTTTACTTTTGTACTAAAAATAAAAAAAAAGTAACTTATTTTACTTTTTGAAAGCATGCATGTCGTTACTTAAAAATGTAAGTTTGGATTGAGGTTTTATTCATTTTTAAAATTTAATATTGTAATTTTGCATGAATACCATTAATTTACAATTCAACTCTTAATATAAATTATAAATATTCTTAGCATAAATATAAGATTTCGGAAATACACAAAAGAATGAAAAAAAATAAATTAAAGGTTTATGGTTTTTTTTTTCAATAAAGTTTTAGATTGTGTTGAAATCTGGAAAATGTTTTTGTTCCACATGGTTGAAAGGAATGTTTCTTGTCTTTTACGTTCCAATCAAGGAGGACCGAAATTGTAACTTTTACATTGAATTCGTCATTATTTGACGTGGAGTTTACTCGCCTATTCAGGCGCGTGGGTCCTTCTATGTTGAGTACTTGCGTGGGTCCCTTTTACGTTAGGTTGTGGACTTTTTCCTGGGATTCTCCAACAGTAATACAACATGCGCTGCAACTGCAGTAGGTGCTAACGTGGTTAGCCGTGCACCATATGCTGTATCCCAACAATATTAGTTTTAAGCCATTTTGGAGCGTTAGCCCGATCTCTATTGCGACTATATAAAATTATTGTGTAAATTTTATATAACAAGTAAGTTTTATATAAAAAAATGTACACAGATTTATTTATTTTTTAACAATTAATATTAATACTCTTCTATAAAAGAAGTAGTCTAATAAAAAACAGTCACGTGAGAGAAGATGCGTGGGTGGTGTGATTGAGTTAATATGGAGAGAGAATGAGTGAATGGAGAGAGAATTATACTTAGTTGTATAAATTGAATGTGCAAAATATACAACTATTATACATAACAGTTTAGTTAGTTAGCGTTGATTTTATATGACCATTGAAGTAACAAAAAAATTACACAATGCTGAGTTGGCTATTTTTACACTGCCCCATTAGATGTGCTCTTAGATATTATACTTATGGTCGAGAAATTATAAATATTTAAATAATATATTTGTGTATTTGAATCTTTAGTAGAGGCATATACAATACTGAAAATGAGTTAATGGATCGCCTTTTAAAAATATTTGAAAACACGTGATCCTAATATTTTCTCAAGAGAGTGAATATAGTAACAGGGTCCAAAATTATATATATATATATATATATGGCCAGGATGAGGTGCAGACCAATCTGTACGGATTGATCATTTTTATGATAGTTTTGCGTCGTCATAAAAAATAGGATCCAGATTGGTCTGTATCAGAAATGGACTCTATATATATATATATATACTCCGTATATGTTTGTATATAAATGAAAAATAGTAAGATAATATTGAGACTATGTTGGTTGAGCCCTGTTAAACATAATTTTCATCTCTAATTAATGAATGTGGGTCTTTGTTAGTATATTGATATGTTAATCGATCGGAATAGAATGTCATATTAATGTTATATATCGGAATAGAATGTCATATTAATGTTATATTGAACTTTATTTTCGAACTTCGTGTTTGAAACTACTATCGATATATTTCATCTGATGTTTTCATTACATATTTTTAGGATTTGAAAATCATTCTCTCTCGTTACGAAGATTGGTGAATTTTGTTTATCGATACAGATAAAATGATCGAAGTAGATGATGATTTAGATTGAGAAATATGATGATGAAGTTGACATATTGTTGTGTTGGATGTTGATGGAATGAATATAGGTGTCCGTGGATTGTGCAATAGTGATAAGTCCAAGGAAGCAGTCTCTTACTTACAAGCAGTGCGGATTCGATGGATTGAGCGTCTAAAAGATGGAAAATAGAAGAAGGAATAATTTCCCATTTTCCCCCTTCTACTTTTCCAAAAGCTCACTTCCCCCCTTTCTTTCTTTCTTTTTTCTTCTTTCTCTCTCTAAAACTAGAGAGAGAAGGAGAGAGGTGTGAAAGCAGAATGCCAAGCACATGGATGGAGTAGCTAAAAAGCAATCACCAAAAAAAAGGAAAGTTGAAGCTTTCATTCCTACTACTAGCAATTAAATTTGTATAGCCAGATTTTTTTTTTGGCCTGTTTAATTATTGTTACTTTTAGCTTAGTATTGATCTTCCAAGTGTAAAGTTTGGACAGATGCGTATTATCCTACGCTGCAATTGACAAAATCTTCCCACTTCTTATTTTCCTCCTTGCCAAACACCGAACCCCCCCCCCCCCCGCCAACAACCACTCTCTCTCTATCTCTCTATGTATGTGTAACACAGTGTATGATTAAAAAGTTAGTTTAATTGGTACAAGATTAACTTATCTTGACATTATAGCTTGAAAGTTGTGCGCTAACGATGTGAGCAACTTATCCCCCTCATCATCGCTCCACGGGTCAAAAAAAAAAAAAGGAAAAAGAGAAAGTAAAATTGTAGAAAGGAGCTGATCTGATATGGTTCATCCAATTTTAAGCATCCTATGGGAAGGAAAAAATCATATAATTGGAAAAGAAAACAGGACCTAAATTTTATTTTTTTTTGTGTGTCTATGTCTGAAGTGATTAACCCAATTTTTGTATTCCTTGATTAAATTTTTTTTACAGAGAGTACTAACTACTGACCACTGAATTTTTTTTTTTTTTTTTTTTGTCGAGATCCGACCAGCAGAACTGAGCCACTTTGTTGGGTTGACATATGACCTTATTAATGCTAGGGAAATTAATGCGTCAGTTATATAATTGGAATGGAAATGGGACCACGTCTAGATACCGGGTCCCACTCCAGTACGTAACCAATCACTTCTTTGAATTTTTTTCCCATTTCGTATATAAGTGTCTAAAGCTAGCACTTCAATTATCGCGCATCATTGCTATTCAATTCTATCTTCCATGTTGCCAATGTAAATGTGCAACATTTATGTAATAGTAAAACTCCATTTGAAAGTAACATAAAAATAAAAAATAAAAATAATTGATTTAAACGAAAAGTTAAAAAATAAGTTAAAATATGTATTGATATTGATTCTTATATTTTGACATTTTTTTTTTAAAATGTTCTTTGGAGGATAAGAAAAAAAAATTCTTAAAAAATAAAGAAAGATGATAAGATATATACTTGTAAAAATGAGGAAGAGATGAAAAGTATCTTGCCAAACACTTCAATTTATTTTTTAACTTACCATATAAATTATTAATTTTTTATTAATATTTTTCTTATTATCAAAATGATACTAAATAATTAAAAAAAAAGTGTAATAGAAAACCTTGCGAATCAAATGGAGCTGATACAGTTTATTTGATTCGCAACCTACTCTCTCTTTGCATGTGTAAAATTGTAGAAAGAAGGTAGTACGGTTCATTTTTCAATTTTAAGCATCTTATGGAATGTGTACGAAGAAAGCACTCACAAATGCATTACAAATTAATGTCTTAGTGATATGATTGGAAAGGAAATGGGACATACACGTAGATACTGAGAACCAGGTGTGACCAATCACTTCGTTAAGTTTTTTAAAATTTCTTTTATATGTCTTTTAATTTGCTAGTTTAAACTATTATTGAAGGAGTTTAAATTACTTGGGGCACTTTTCAAGTGGTCATAATGATTTCGAAATTTCCTTCGGACTTGAACATTTGGGTGTATCTCTACTATTGTGGTTTAATGATACATATCAAAAATAAAAAGGAGTTTAAATTATTGGGGATCATTGCTATTCTACGTTGGGGCATGTATATATTGTACTTGTAACAACTTGAGAAAATGTGTAACATGCAATGATGTAACATTAAGTAACAAAAGTTAGAATTTGTAATCATGCACCTTCTAAATAAAATATGTAATGACGTGCGATTGGAATTTAAGAACACATAAAACTTCAGATTTAGTATTTGTCATAAATCTACGTCTCACATATAAAAAATAGTAGATTTGAGAAGAATTAATAAAGTTCATAGACACTTATTCTTGCTAGCTGGTTTTCATGAAACAAGTTCTACCCTATGAGGCTTTAACAAATGGTATCAGAGCAGACACCATGTAAAAGGGGCGACCTATGGAAGATCCGATCTACATGTTGGATTAAAATGCTTGGTATTATGAGTTAAGTCATTAATTGGTAGATGAGTGAAGTCACAATCAAAATATAACTAACAACTCCTAGAAAATATTGTGTCCAATTGTGAGGTATTTCAAGTACCACATAGGTCTATAGGATTTTGTAAATTGATTGCATTAAAAAATGATACTTCCAATTTAAAAAATAGCAAGATAAAAAATGATTTATGCAAATCTTTCTTTAATTTGTAGTTTACATCTCATAATATGTCTAGTTGTGCTTTCAAAAAAATAATAATTTTTTATGTCTAGTTGTAGATAGGCCTGTCTTAGTGGTATGGCACTTGTTAGTTTTTCTAGTAGTAAACCGAGCCCTAAAGTTACACAGGAAAGGTTTATGTAAAATCGGCCCACGGGCCTACTTACTTGAGATATTGTATTAAACTTCACAATCCAATAATAACCTCTTAATTAGGGGGCAACTTTAAAAAAGATACGAAAATACATTGCAAAAATGAAATTGGTACTAACTTGGGTTCGTATCTAGAGTTTTAAACGGAATTGAAACATAATTGGAATTACGCTGTGTTAATTGTGTTTAGTCGTGTCAATCATATTTAAATGAGATATGAAATTGTGATTTTACTTGAACATGTTTGTCATTGTGTTAGGTTTTGCAAGCGTCATTTTTGTATTAGTAAAAAATAACATGACCTTGCGTAGTGTTTTCATTTTCCTTGACGAGTTGGGAAAAAATACAACCCAAGAACATGAATTTGCATCCCTACACATGCTACAAATCCATTTTTATCATGAAACATCAATATCATTTATCAAATAGGTGAGGGATTTCGAACTCAAGACTTCTTACATATTGGGATAAGTTATAGTCACTAAACTACTGCTAATGGTTGAACCCTAATACCGTTTTAACTTGTATAAGGCTGTGTAACATTTTTTGAGTTTCAAGTGTATTATATTACTCTTCTTTTATAAAATTACATATATGCAACAAGATTCAAACGTAATAATTAACAAACTCGAAATTATGTCCGACCATTACCAAATATTGCTTTTATCTGATATTAACTTTCTTATCTTACATATATTGGAATTGCACTGAAAACAAATAAAACTTATAACTCAAGTCTAATACAATATAATATATTATATAAACCTTATATAAAGAAGGGGATTTAGTGTTAGAATATAAATATTAACGTATATAATTGATACTTTATTCTCTACACCTTCTTAATTATTTCTACCCTTCTTATTGCACTATCTTATTGTATTATATTGTTCTTATCTTATTTTTCTCTTATGTAATACATATATAAAAGTCTTCTCATTGTAATGTTGAAACACAATATTATCAATATAATATTATATTATAAAATGTTACAAGATATCAGAGGGATAATTTTTTTTCGACATTCCACTCACTAGTGTTCTAAAACTCGAGACTTAGGACTCAATCGGCGAGATAGGGAGTGGGGAGTTTTCAATTACTCAGGGATTAATCGGAAAAAATCAGATAGGGTATATTTTAGTATAAATAATATTCTAAATAATATAATATGATAAAAACTCATGTATACACCAAATATGCAAATAAAAAAAATATTAATATTTTATAAATATTTTATTAAATATTAGAAAGCCCAATATAAAAAATGAAAGGGCTTCTAAATAAATAAGTTCTATATTAACTTAATTTTATTTACCACCACTATTTTAAATACATAATAAAATATTGAGAGCCTTTCAATGTTCCAATCTTCCACCACTTTCAACTTTTTTGTTAGAAAAAAACAGAGAAGGGTTCTTTTTCTCTATCTATCTATCTATATATATATTATATTATATGAGGGATCTTTTTCTCTATTTATCTATATATAAAAATTATATTATATACACATCTTCTTCCCTTTTCTCTTTTTCGTTGCTATCGACATCGTCCTCATTCTTCTTTCCCCAACTCGCCGCCGACCACTTCGCCGTAGTAGCAGCAAATCAGGTGCTTTCTCTTTTTCGCCGCTGACCACTTCCATATATATTAGCTTAGTTTTCTTTTTTTCGTCTTCCCCTTTTTTTTAAAAAAAAAAATTCCAATACTCGCCGAGTCTCATAACTCACGAGAACTCGGTAAGTTTTACCGAGTTATTCCAGAGTTTTCCCCTGTCCGAGTTAAGCCTAACGAGTAGGAAAAATCGACTCGCCTGGCTGCCGAGTACTTGGCGAGATATCGGCTTGACTCACCGAGTTTTAAAACACTGCTAGTAAGCAATGTATATCGTTGTCCACTAGACAACAAACCATCTCATATCAAAGCCACTTGTTCCATCACTCTAAAGCACCATACCACCTTGACCTCGTGCTCACCACCCAGTTTCAAATCATCAAACTCAAATAGAGCCTTTAAAAACCCACTTTAAAATTTAACCAAAACATCTTTTAATTTGAGCAAATCATCCACACCTTTTCCTTTTTCTCAAATCACCACCACCATCCTATTTGTCTTCAATAGAGGATTACAAAAAAAAAATCTCACCAAATTATTAGCACATTAAAATAGCGTCAAAATCTTGCCACACCCATGCAGTTACATATCTTCTTGGACATACGCGCCCAATTATACTAAACGCTCTCACGTGGCTGCTTTCCTAACTCGTCCTAACTTGCTGATTCAATCAAACCACTCTAGCCTGTTTTTTGACTGGTTCAAAAAAAGAGAAAGAAAGAAAGAAAGAAGAAGGAGCAATAAAAAAATACAACAGAAAGAAAAAAGCTAGAAGAAAAAATAAATTGGAAAGAAAGAAGAATATTGATTGCCGAGCTCGCCCCAGACTACAAATTAGGAAGAAGAAAAAAGCCGAAAGGAAAGTGACAAAAGATAAAATAAACCTCGCCCCAAAAACTGGAAGAAAATAAAGAAAAGAAAAACTACAACAAATTATAACTATTCTTCGTACAGGACCCCTAACTGGCCTTCTAGCCAGATCACAAATTCAGACCGGTCATCTAGAGACGGACCTCAAAGTTCTGAGATCTGACTCAATGAGAGAGAACATAAAACCCTAGCCGTCCGCTATGAAATCCTTGCACAACAAAAATTTTCAACAGCGAAATCCTTGCCTTTCACCACAAAGCAAGCAAATCCTAACAACTGAAAGCACATGTTTAGCTAGCTAAGGTGGTTCGTTCTTGAGTATCTGACATGAGGATATTTAGGTGGGCTTGTAATTACTAGGGTTTAATGAATGAATATGTAAAAATTAAAATCGAACACGAACATGAAGTCTTTCCAAGCTCATCCAAAGAATGAGGTTTATTCGCAAGATGGATTGATTCGAGTTTGTAAAGAAATACAAACACAAACACGAATTCGAATTCTCCTTAGCATGAAGCCCGACAATACGAACATGATTTAAAAATTACCTCGTATTGGTGAGGCACGTTGTTGAACATGTATCCACTCGACCACTTTCAAGACGAGTTCCAAACTCAGGTTGACCTCTATTTGCCCCCTTGAGTTTGAGGTGTGATGTTAGAATATATATGTTAACATAATTGATTTCTTTTCTCTAGACCTTCTTAATTCTCTCTATATATATTCCTTATATCTTTTTTATGTAATGCTTATATAAAAGCATTCTCGTTGTAATGTTGAAACACAATTATTATTAATACTGAAAATAAGGTAAAGTGTCTTGCATGACAATGTTTTTCGCAAAAAAATCAACAAATAATATGTTTTAAAAATAAGGGACTAGATATCAATATCATTCTGAAATTAGGGCTTGTTTATCAGTTGTGTTTTAAAATAAGGGTTTTGGCCAAGTGCAAACTTTACTTTGCACAAAATTGTGTTTCGTACAAACTTAACTTTGCAATAAAATATATTTAATGCAAAATTGATTTTGCATGATGTGTTTATAGTTTTTTAACAAGTATATTGTTATATTTCATTCATAAAACTTTAAAACAATATCAAATAAACACAAATACAAAGCATTGTTTTAGAAAATGAGTGCAAACTTAACTTTGCATAACTCTAAAAAAATTATTATGTGCATTTTATTAATAAATATGTTTTGAATATGTAATTTGTTAAAATTATTCTAAAGCATTGTCATTTAATCATTTATTTATAATAATATGCTAAAAAACATGTAGTGCAAACTTAATTTTGCACGATTCCATAAAAAATACAATTTAAAAATTTACTGCAAAGTTAACTTTGTAGTCATTTTGGAGTTTGGTCAAATATACGCCATTAATTTACAAAAATATTATTCTCTATATCTTTTGCAGAAAACTTTTTCAATTAAGCCCTATTTTTTAATATCTCATTATTAATATAATATCATATTATGAAATTTTACATTTAACTCATTAAGTGTTACTTCCTTGAGTGAAACCTTGACTTTAAAGCCTAAACAAAATAGAATAGACCAACAATCTTATACATGAAATAAATATCATAGTTAACAAAATTAATTATTACGATGGTGTTTATGTTTATATATCTATATTACAAGGGAAAGAATCATAAAATAACCAATTTAATCGAATAAATGGCTCACATTTACTTATAATAAACAAGATAAATTTTAGGCTATTAGATTTATTTTCAAAAGATCTAATCAAAGAAATCAACAACTTTTTCTCTTTCTTATTCCACCAATCTTCTCTCTCTATCTCTGTCTCTCTCTCTCTCTCTCTCCCACTTTTCTCTTTTATTAACTTCTTTTTAAAGTTTTTTAAAAATTAACTTTAAATACAGAAATTATAAATTATTAAAATTTTCATATTTGGAATCTATTTATCGATACCTATAAAATAAGATGAATTATGACTATAAAATTATGTATAAAATAAAAAATTCAAGTTAAGGTATTGTATAGGGCCGGCAATATTTGACACGATATATTAACCCAATACGAACTCAACACGAAGTTAATGGGTTTAGGTCAAGCATAAACGGGTTCTGATAAATTTCGGGTCAGACACGTTTAACTCGCAAAATAAACTGGTCGTGTTCGGGTTAATCGGCTAACTCAAAATTGAACCGCAGTTAACACAATTATTTAATTTATTTTTTTGCAGTTATATATATATATATATATATTTTGCCATCTTGGTTAGACAATTATATTCTTATTTTGAGCTGTGGTAGTAAATGATAGTTATTATGTTTTTGATGATGGATAAACAAGTTATCGTTTATGTTTTGCTTTGGTGATGGAATGCTATTTATTTTGACTATAAATTATTATTATCATATTATTTTGATTAAATATATAATTTTGGTATTTGGTGATACTTATTATTATTTATTAAAAATTTAAAAATATTATAAAACAAGTTAATTGTTTTCACATAAAACTTAATTGTCATTATAATCTTAAAAGGTTAATCGTGTCATGTTGAGTTGCAGGCTTAGCACGACCTGTTTATTAAAAGTATTAGTCGGGTCATGTTATGTAACCTATAAAATAAACAGGTTGTGTTTGAATTAATATAAATGACATGATTAATTAAATGGGTCGTGTTCGGTTTGACACTAATACTGTAATACTTGTATGTTGACATGACCCGAACACGACACGCTAACCCGAATTGCTAGCCCCAGTACTATTGTAACGTACTTTTTCTCTATCTAAACCTATTTTCTCTATATAACTCATATTAAGAACATTTTACACAATTTATTTGTTTTAAATTTAGTTGCATCCTAATTCTTCATTTAGTTTAAAAATAAAAAAAAATATTTTTATTTAATCTTTACAAACTTAAATAGTTTTTTATTTTATGTTAAAAGCATGTAACTTTTTTAAACCAATGTTACTAGCTAGCAATGGTACCATATATATGTTTACAATTAAAATTTTGGAAATATGTAATGTTGTTGTAATAATAATAATACGGTAAATCAATTTTTTGAATTATTTACTTTTGTATATATGGTGAGTGATTAAGGATGGCAAATGGCCCAACCCTTTCTTTAGTTTAAAAAAATTTTGTTTCATCTTTTACAAACTTAAATTAAAAAAACAAGGCACATTACTTTCGTAAACCAATGTTATTACCAATGGTACCATCTGTTTACGATTAAAATTTTAGAAAATATAATGTCATTGTAATAATAATAAAGAACATTAATTTTTTCAATTTTTTTTATATATTGGTGAATGATTAGGGGTGACAAAATGCCCCAATTGAAAACCACCTCAAATATGGCTGGGTTGAATATATCTTTTGGTATCTCGATTGCTTCTTTAGCAAACCCTCCCCCAACTTGACAGTGAGATCGGTTGTCATCTCTATCAATGACAACTCATAGAAATAGCTCTGCTTATTGTAATGTGATTTGTTGTGTATACAGTTTTCTTAATGTATTTTTTAGGTTGCACGCTATTTAGATACTGGGTATTTTTTCTAATCTCACTATTTTCAGACCGTTAATATTTTTTATGTTACCATGCCGTTTAGCATGGGTAATACCTAATTAATGATAAATATAAGTTTGTTTAGCACTAAGAGGTAAAAACTTTTTTTTTGTTTTCTCACCTCTTAATACTGAAATGGATTAAAATTTAGTATTCATATTTCAGAAGGTATGTTCGATACTTAATTTACATTTAATAAAGTTTTATTCAAATGGTGTCCCTATTATTTTACTCAGTAGGCAATCTATCTATAATAAGGGTTTGTGAAATACTAGGTGTTTAAATTAAGTCAAATAAAATCAAATAAAATTTTCAGAAATTCTATATTTAACATTAAGTATTCAGAGTTCAACATACACCGGGAGTCTCGGATATTGAAAAAAGAAACTATCCCTAAATCCAAAATGGTATTTTGGTGACATAATTAATCGTCTTCATCATTCATCAATGGAATCATATTACACTATCAAAGTTAATTAATGTTAAAAATAGTAGTACCTATCAAACAACAGGACTTGAACTTGCAACCAGTTTACAAATTCAAGGAAATCAAACCAATTAATGAAACTTGGGTAGCTTCTAATTAATGAAATAAAATTATAGCATAAAAAGAGAGAATATGAAGGTGTTTTCATTTTCTTAGGACATATTCTGACAAAAAAGAGCAAACTTAGTTGGTTTTCTAAGATAATTGTTCAAATATTTGGTCTCTAGTTGTTTTTCTAATCCAACAGGCGGAATAACAAAAAAAAATTTGGTCCATAGGGCAATAAGAGTTAGAAAAGGAACAAATTAAACAACATACATACGTAGGAGCTTGAATGCAATAGAACAAATTTGAAAATTCTCTAGTCAAATATATGTCATCATTGATCATTCAACAAACCCACGCTCTATTAAAAATTAATACAGACCACCTCACTCTCAGATTAAAGCATAGATAATCACATCTATACATAAAAAAATTACAATATTATGTATATCTGTTGTGTATATATTATATATACAGTATATATATCGTCTCTAATATTGTTAATTTGTCGAACTATATATAAGTTAATTAAATACTTCTCCATATTATCTTAATCCAAACTCATAATATATATAATCATCCTCTACCCGTATAATCCGAACATTAATCTCATAATATATATAATCATCCTCTACCCTTATAATCCGAACATTAATCTCATAATATATATAATCATCCTCTAACCTTATAATCCGAACATTAACCGTTGATCATCAGACGCTTAGTGTTGATGTAGAGATCAATAATCGAACGAAACTTCTTCTTCTTTGATTTCAATGAATGGTAGTCGTCTTCAAATTCAACTTCCAAGTTCTTCTTCTTCTTTGATTTCAATGAATGGTAGTCGTCTTCAAATTCAACCTCCAAGTTCTTCCTCTTCTTCAAATTCAAAGCCGAAGATATACCTTCGCTATCTTCTTCATTAAGGAACTTATTTACGGAATTATTGTCGGAATAATCATCGCCACTGCTGAGTTGAATCAACTGTAAAGCCGCCTCCATTTCCGGCTCCGTCAAAACCAAGCTCTTCTTCTCTGTTTTTCTCTTTTTCATTGTATCTGATGATGATGATGATTTCTTCATTAAAATAGAACTTTTGAGGGAGGAGAGAGAAAGAGAGATGTTTAATAGTATAAGGATTGCGTGCTTGAGGTGTAACAACGAATGTATATATTTATAGATGTGTACACACGCATGAAGCGTGTAAGGAATTTCACCGCCTTCGGAGATTTGTGTGGGTCCCCACGCTGTTTGGGTCTGAGTGTGACAGCCCGTACTAAGTCGGTTACCCTGACCGATTTGTTTTCAAGTTTATGGATTCCATGGTTCAAAGTATCGGCCGAAATTGATTCGAGATGGTCGATATCGAGTTAGAATAGGGAGTGCCGAATTATTATTATGATTCGATATGATTAAAATTGTAATATTTTAAAATATCATCGATATTTTACCGAAATCACATCGAGTCGCCGATATTTCACCGATATTTCACTCCATATTGAATAATTGAATAAAGTGACTAAAGTTAAAAAAAAAAAGTTACTCCATATTGGACTTTAGAGACTTGAATTGTAAATTGGTATTTATTGAAAAAAAATGTTGATTTGTTCCAAGATAATTTGTTAATCTTTGTTTAATTAAATTAGTAACTATTAAAAAATATATTGATTTGTTTAATTATATTAATCATTGCTTAATTAAATTGATTTAATCCTAAAAAAGAGAAGATTAGAAGAAGGAAGAAAAGAAAGAAGAAAAAAAAACAGAAAACAAGCAAGAAAAAAAATAAAGCAAAAGAAGCATATGCATCTAGCATATTTAACTAGGTTCTCTAGTTATAATGAGTATTCTAGTGACTATGATCCTCATTCACAAAGCTATCGGCGCATTGATGATCAATTACAGAGCTTAAACTTAGACCAACATTATTACGGTGTACATGAATACGACTATGATTATAATAGTCGTAGATATAACATTTTCGGAGGCAGAATATCTAGTTATTGTTTTGGCATTGGTTATGGAGGTTTTGCACAAAATTATGCTAGTAATGGGGGATCAAATAATGGTATTGCTGCTCTCGGTGGTTATTATGAAATTGGTTATGAAACGTATTATGATGGATCTTCAAGTAACAGCGATTATCGGGGATTTGGGTACTATCATCACCATGGCCAACCAAATTTTTCTGGTTATGGATCATCTAGTCAGTCTTCTCATCCTTAACCCACAAGTGTCAATTCTCAACCTCCTTTATATCCTATCACTGGAGTCATTGAGTAATGATGATAATTATAATCTATATCATTATTCTTATATTTAAACCTTTATAAGATTGTATTGTTATATATTTATTAATTGTAATATTTTATTACCAAAACAGATGATTGTATTTTGATGGAGGATATATATTTAAAATATTTGCTTATTTAATTAATCTATCTTATTAATCTCATACTTTATAATTTTTTTTTTGATTGCCTTTTAAATATTGTCCATATCGCCGAAACCAAAATATATATTTATTGAATTATCCGAAACCGATGAACCATAATAATATCGTGGTTTCGGAGGCCAACTCGGGCGCTATTACTAATCGGTTTCGGTTTCGGCGTGCGATTTATTATTTAAACTAAAAAATTTTAAAAAAAATAGATGATTGTATTTTGTATAATAACATTATCTAATACAAATTACATATCATACATCAAAATACCATTATATGTAGTTAATAAAATATTACATCATAATTCAATAAATATATAACAATACAATTTTATGAAATACAAATATCTTAAATATATATAATTTGATATATATTATAATTATCATCATTATTAGAAAAAAATGAAGAGGAATGTTATTATGCTTGTGGGTTAAAAATGAGAGGAATCTAATTCACGAAAATTTGGTTCCATGGTTTTACCCAAATTAATCTCATACTTTAGATTTTTTTTCATATTTTTTTTATAATTTTTTGGGCCTTTTAAATAATAAATCAGGATTGTAAGTACCATCTCTACCACCATTATTAATACCTTGTCCATATAGCCCACCTACCGCATCATCATCATCATCCCCTCCGTCGTCGTCAACCAAAACCGATACCGATATCCGCTCATCCAACCATCTAAATCATCATATTCTAATAGTTGAAAATTGAGTGACCGAGTTGACATCCTTTATTTTTTTATTGATTTTCCGTTTCTTTTCCTTCTTTTCTTCCTTCTCAACCTTGATTAGGCAATTTAATTAACAGATATTAATTTACTTTGGAACAATTGAACAAATCAATTTTTTAATAGTTACTAATTTAATTAAATAAAGATTAACAAATTATTTTAAAATAAATCAACATTTTTTTTCAATAAATACCAATTTACACTTCAAGACTCTAAAGTCCAACATGGAGTAATTTTTTAATTTTTTTTAACTTTAGTCACTTTATTCAATTATTCAATACGGAGTGAAATATCGGCGAAATATCGATAAAATATCGATAACTCGGTGTTATTTCGATAAAATATTGGTGATATTTCGAAATACCGCGATTTTAATCATATCGAGTCATAATAGCGGTTTAGCATCCCCTATTCTAACTCAGTATCGGCCATCTCGAATCAGTTTCGGCCAATACTTTGAACCATGTGATGGATCCATTCGAATGGGTATTGAAGATGGTTCAAAGTATCGGCCGAAATCGATCCGAGATGGTCGATACCGAGTTAGAATAGGGGGTGTCGAACTGCTATTATTACCCGATATGATTAAAATTGCTGTATTTCGAAATATCATCAATATTTTACCAAAATCATACCGAGTCGCCGATATTTTACTGATATTTCGTTGATATTTCACTCCGTATTGAATAATTGAATAAAGTGACTAAAGTTTTTTTTTTTTTTTTTTTAAAGTTACTCCATGTTGGACTTTAGAGACTTGAAGCGTAAATTGGTATTTATTAAAAAAAATGTTGATTTGTTTTAAAATAATTTTTTAATCTTTATTTAATTAAATTAACAACTATTAAAAAAAATATTGATTTGTTCAATTGTTCTAAAATAATTTATTAATCATTGCTTAATTAAATTGGTTTAATCTTAAAAAAGAGAAGATTAGAAGAAGGAAGAAAAGAAAGAAGAAAAAGAAACGAAAAATAAGCAAGAAAAAAATAAAGCAAAAGAAGCGTAGGCATCTAGCAGATTTAACTAGGTTCTCTAGTTATGATGAGTATTCTAGTGGCTATGATCCTCATTCACAAAACTATCGGTGCATTGATGATGAATTGCAGAGCTTAAACTCAGGCCAACACTAGTTATGGTTTTGGCACTGGTTATGGAAGTTCTGCGCAAAATTATGCTAGTAGTGGGGGATCAAATAATAGTATTGCTACTCGTGGTAATTATTATGGAAGTGGCCGTGGAACGTATCATGATGGATTTTCAAGTAGCAGCGATTATCAGGGATTTGGGTACTATTATCAGTATAGTCAACCAAATTTTCCTAATTATGGTCCATCTAGTCATTCGTCTCATCCTTATCCCACAAGTGCCAATTCCCAACCTCCTTCATATCCTTATTCCTCATCACTGGAGTCCTTGAGTAATGATGATAATTATAATCTATATTATTATTCTAGGCCTAATTGAACTTATATTTAAGATATTTATACTTTATAAGATTGTATTGTTATGTATTTATTGAATTATGATGTAATATTATATTACCAAGTGTGACAGATGATTGTATTTTGATGTAGAATATGTAATTTATACTAGATAATATTATTATACTTATTTAATTGATCAATCTTACTAATCTCATACTTTAGAATTTTTCTATATTTTTTTTTGTAATTTTTAGGCCTTTTGAATAAAAAATCGGTCCATATCGCCGAAACCGAAACCGATATCCGAGTTAAAAATTGAGTGCCTGAGTTGGCCTCCGAAATAGCGACTTTGAACCATGGTATTGAAATTTGATCCTCCGATATGGACCGAGCATCCAATCATATAATACCCTTTTCGTAGAATGTATCAAATTTGCATAATTGATCCATTTGCAGGGGCGGAACTGGGAGGACAGAGCGGGTTACAGTACAGGGCAAAATTTTGAAAAACCTACTAGCACTACTAAAAAAAATAAAAAAGTTAATATATGCCCACCCTTTTGTTAAATTTTAGCTTATCCCTTAGCTCAGTTCAAATATTATAAGCCCACTAATTTATATAACTCTCTTAAATTTTTACAACTCACTATATGGTTATACTTCTAATTTTTTTTATAATTTTTTTATCTATTACTATTAGCCCACACATCGAAAGAATCCTGAATCCGCCTCTGTCCATTTATATTTTTTATTTTATTTTATTTTCTGCGATAAAACAGGTAGTAATTTAGTATCATTGACTCGTAAAAATATCACGCAATATACAATCGTCTAGTAAACTACGTGGATCCTCTAATTAAATTGCAATGAAACTGTACTAAAAAATTTTGTCAAGAAATAAGCAACAAAATTCCCTCTCCTTTTACAAACGAAAAACTTCCCTTATTACGTAAGAAACTTACTCTAGCAATATCTGCAATTATTGAATTGCGCCACTTAAATCGAAACCAAGCTCATTAACCCGATTGGTTTAATTATCATCATGCATTCCCAAGTTATCGCCTTCAATAACAAAATATCTAATACCCCGTAAATTTTATTGCCTCTAGCACGGCCATCAATTCTGACGCTTTACTCGAGGTTGCGGTAAAACCTAACTTGCATAAACTGCGAAAAAAAAAACATTAACCTTGTGATCCCGAATTGCGGCACCAGTCCCAAAACCTTTTTTTATTTTAGGTCTCGTTTGATTCGTGTATTAAAAAATGGGATGGGATTATTAATACCACTTTTTTTATAATATTTTGTTTGATTTGCACAAATATACTGGAGATTACTAATACCAGTACTAACTTAATACCACTCTTTGTGGTATAATTTAATACCAGGGGGAGGTGGTATTGTTTATCTAGGATTAAGAAAAAGGAACCATATATTTTCAAAAATGCCATTACTACTATAATATTTTCAAAAATGCCACTAGTACTACTACATTATTATTATTATTATTAGTTTTTTTTTTTTTAAAAAAAAAGGAAAAAAAAATTAATTTTTTTTTTAAAAAAAATCCTTTTTTATTTTTTATTTCTTTTAAAATTTTCTTTTTTAAAGAAATTTTTTTTAAGTCCAAAATATAATCTCCGTATACGAGTTACAGAACCAAACATGGTATTAACATCAGCATGGGATATCCCAGTATTAATACTGCACAAATCAAACATGGTATTGGTATTAAATTAATACTATGAATTAATAGTCTAGTATTATTAATACTGATATTATTAATTCAATTGATCATAATACTTGAATCAAATGAGTCCATTAGAGAATTAACGTACTTACCGCTTTAAATTCAACCAAGAACTGGTGTACTTTAATTTATCAAATTTTGTTCACCATGTGTATTTTTGGTAGTTTGAATATAAATGTGAGTGAGATAACAATTTGACCAAATTGAATTGACCGCGTCAATTTGGGAGTGAAGACAAAACGAAAACAGATACCAAAAGTAGCAAGTAGCATTGTAGTATGTGTAAGGCCGTGAATAAAACTGGATTGCCTGGATGACACGTGTACAGTTAAATGAAGCCAGTCATGAAAAATTTCGGCGCCTGGAAGCACACACTGACACTCTGTCTCTCTCGATCATTAAATCCGCCACGTTATCCCAGCTCGGTTCGATAGTTTATATAAACCCACAAAATTTAGGCGTATGGAGTGGCCGAATGGTGATGGCGCCAGCTGACGATCAGGACCAGCGCCACCACCTGTCCTCTATACTGTCCCTCACATTCTCCGAGCTCCAAAGCCATGAAAGCTTGAATTTCAGCTCCATGAACATTGAATACCTCTTAAACAACATTTTTAGCGATACCAATACATTCCCCCCCGCCACCGCAGATACCGGCAGTTCACCGAGGCAGGAGAGCTTCTCGGTGCCGGAGAATTTGGGGAGCAAGACGGTGAATGAGGTTTGGAAGGAGATTGTTATGGCCAGCGGAGGTAGCCTTGAGCCTGATATGACTTTGCAGGATTTTCTCATCAAGGTACGTAATCCTTTAGGATTCTAGTCTCCAGTGGCCCTTTATATGCGTGTAGGGGTGGTTTGGTTCGGTTGCCAAGTGAGAGAATGAAAAATAAATGATTAATTAAGCAGAAATAAATGAATAGTAATTTTTTAAAATATTTTTGGTGTTTGAATAACCGAGTAATATATTAATGATCATAACTCTTAATTGTTTGGGTAGAAAATTAAAAAAAAAAAAGAATGTTATTAACAGAAGTATAATTAGTAAATTATGGTTAGGTTTAAAATATAATAAATAATTCATTAAAAACATTCATTTGCCTGTCAATCCCTCTAAATATTGTAATGAAACAAAATAAAAGAATAAAACGAACTCATTCCTCCCATTTTCGAACGGTATTGTCTAGACTGAATTTCGTGTAAATAAAGTTTAATATTATATTGGAGTACTTTTGCGACACAGGGATATCAACAACAGTCGGAGGTAAGTTCCTTTACTTTTAGCTACTGTTTAATTTAAGTTTTTCAGGTTGGAGCTGTGAGGAGGGAGGGAGTGAGGTCACCAGTGATTCTTTCGCCTCCGGCGGGATATGGACCAGATTTGACAATAAATGATTCTTCTCAATTTCGACATCCGACGTGCATGCAGTCACCAAAGAGCAGAATGGGGGGATTATGTGTTGAGTCAGTGAGGTTTGGCGACGGAACTGATGCAGGTGGTGGGAAGGGTAAGAAGAGGGTGGGGGAGGAGCAGCCAGGGGCGTTGGAAAGGAAACAGTTGCGGATGATTAAAAACAGAGAGTCAGCAGCTAGGTCAAGAGTGCGAAATAAGGTTATTTTTGAACTTCAATTTCAATCTCAATCGAAATAAACCATTGATATTTTGTGGGCATGTCCCTAAGTTGAACTTACATTTTATTTAAAGTTGGGAAATAATACAGGAATCCATGTTGAACTTGTTTTGGCATTTTAGGCTCATACTGTTGAGTTGGAGTCTCTCGTGAAGCGTTTGGAGGAGGAAAACGCGACTCTTTTGAGAGAAGAGGTATCATTTGTCCGCGCGTAAAGTTCAGTTTTATGTTATTATGTATAATGGATATATGTATTGGATTCATGTATAGCACTATTTTCATAATATAATGGGTAATTGCTCACATGGTTGTGGATTTAAGAAATTTTAGTATTTTTGTAGGTCCTTTTTTTCTCGATCCAAAGGTTAATCTTGGTAGCTGTTGATTTACTTAAATTGAGCTTTGCTAAAATAGGCGTTTTCATAGTTGAACCCTATAGCAACCGACAAATTGTTTGAGTCACTAAAAGAGTCTTTGCTGGGGTTGCTTCGATTTGAATGATACCATTTGCAGTACGTAGCTTTATACTGATATGCTTGCAAAATGCCACTCCAAGTTAGTTTTTGCCTAACTTGAAAAACTCCAGACATTGTTCAACGACAAGTTGTAAAGGCATAATGGCGACATAGTCCGTTTTCAGGTTTTGATTAAAATTTAGAAGTACATTTTGTTGATTAATTTAAAAAGCCATTAGCATATGTCCTATTGTTCGCAAATATAATTGCTAGCCTCAACAGTTTCATCTTGATTTATTGCATTAAGACTTATAATTTTCACTTGCGTTTATGTATATTCATTTAATATATAATATATATATATTTAGAAATTAACCAGAGATGAAATTTTGAACACAGGCTAAACAGAAGAATGAGAGGATTAAGCAGGTATTATATTTTGATCTTCTACACTAAAATGAGTTCTACGTCTACACCGTAGCATATTTAGATACATATTGTTCAATACTTCCTCCCCTTTCCTTCCTTATAAACAAAGGGACTTTCTTATGTGCAACCAATGTATTGTTAGTGAACGGACATGGTAAGGGCTGTAAGACATATTTGACTTATCTTCTTATTCTACATGATAATAGATTTCGGTGCAAAATCCTGGAATTCACAACGCAATTAGAAACACTGATCAGGTCCGAGGAGCCTGTGGATGAAAAAATTATTAGTATGGGCCAGAAACTTGAGACCAATGAGGTGGGTATCAGTGATGATGAGTTAGTAGACCTACCAATTGCCAGCCTATCTGCACAAGCTGAGAGCAGGAACCCTTCGGCTTTTGGGGGTGAGGAAGATTACAAAATTGATAGAGATTTTGCGGTATATAAATGACTTTATCCATTTATTTCCTCAATTTTATTTGTGAATCTAAGGCTGGTTTGATAATAAATTTGGAAAATGGTTAGAAAAACTAGTAGTATTTGTAATAGTTTTCCAACTTTTCACAAAAATTAGTGGTGTTTTCAATCATTGTGTAACTTTTTTTTCCCTCTCAAATGCACCATAACAATCGTTTTTATTCAGGAAAGCTACGACACAGGGAATTCTCCTTCTCCGGACAACATATTTGTTGCTACATACCCTCATGAAAATAGCAAAGTATCAAGAATGGCTCCCACATTTGTAACCCAAGAAAACAATCCTACTAGACCAGCAAACCTACCACTCGGCCAATCAAACAAAGGGGAAGGGGCTTGTGAGTTGGAGCCACCTTCTCAATCATTAGTAGATAAAACTTCTATGGTGAATGAGCTAGCTAACTTGGAGGAGATTCTCCAAGCAAGTACTAGTCAGCCAGTAGACTCGATTCCAAGGAGCCCATCAAAACTCAATCACCTTTTAAGGGAAACTGATTTGAGGCCCGAGTTGATCGAAGTGCTAAGGGTATATGACCAAAGCCACCCGGAAATGCTTGCCGGGCATGTACAGATCGAAACCCCTTCAATTAGAGGCTACATCCTGACCACTCTTGGCGAGGCACTCTTAAAGTTTCAAGGGTTCACATTTAGCCGATTGGTCCCACAAGTGATTGATGAGTTTCAAGCTATCATCAAGGATCTTAAGCACACTAGTGTGGATTTGTCTTGGATGAGTTTACAATTTGACAAAATCGAGAGCACTCTGGCTGCACCAGAAGTTGTGGCATTCTTAGAGGAAGATCGTGCAGTTATTAATATGGCAGAGTCGGTTCAATTGGCTCGAGAACAACTTCACAAAATCTTAATTGATTTAGCCCAAGCTCAAGAGAGAAAGATGAAGGCTCTTGAAGTGGTTCGCTCGTTTCACGGCGAGGGGGCGATCCAGATGTTGAAGGACCTTAAGGTGATTGATCTAGGAACTTAGACGTATGTGTGTTTACTTGTACTTTTTTTTTCTTTTGGAGGCTTTAAAGTGTTATGCATGTAAGGAAAAATCTGAAACTGCGATGTGAGAATAAAATACTGTTATAAAATAAGAGAATAGAACAAGAGCACATTATAAACGAGAAGTCGGGAAAACTTATAGATTTCTGATATTTCAATTGAATGAACAATGATTGGATCATATTTATAGGATTCTACAATTGCATGCATAGTGAGACAACTCAATGATGTGTCGTGATTTATCAAAAATTCTCATTGTGCTTTATAAAGCCTCGCCATACTTCTAACTATGCATCGTCGTACTTGTAGCTTTGCATTGTCGTATTGTAACTATGCATCGCCGCGCTTGTAACTTTACATCGTCGTACTTGTAGTTTTGCATTGTCGTGCTATAGATAAATCACCTCGTTGTCACTTTAGCAGCACCTTGTTTTCACGGGATTAGACTTTAGTTAGACCTTTATGGCACTTAGCACAGCATCTCATTGTCACGGGGTTAGACTTTAGCACTTTAGCTAGACCTCATTTGAACTCACTTAGCACTTAGCACTCCTTTGAGCCTTTTAACTCAAAGAGTGGCTAAGTAAGCCTTAGACCCAAGAAAAAAAAAAGAAACACACAAGCGAAAGAGGACAAAACGTTTTATTACACTTAACAATGCTTTACAATTCTTGAACAGTGGTACAAATGGAGTTCTCACTTATTTATAGACTTCCACCTCCTTAATGGAAGGTGGAGATCTATTCTAATCTATGGTCTGGATCAATGCTCCGGAATATTCTAGGTTTATCCACAAATCTATAAAATTTCCATACAATTATAGATTATTTTCTTAAGTATAAATATCTTGATATTTTGGAGGCTTCCAAGGATTACTCCACCCTCTCCACCTATTTAGTATACTCCATTGTGTTCTAGAACCTTTCATAACATAGTTTCCCTATTCTTTCCTAGAATATTTTAAAATATACTTAACCCTCCACCATTAGTGCCTAGCCTTTTGACTGGGCAGTACGTGACATCGTGCTTACAAGGAAAAAGGTGGTGGACATTCACACCAATGATCAATTTACAACAAAAATAACTTTTTTGTATATAAAATATTATTTGTCTACGCATGATATTTCCTTAATTACTTACGTATAATTGATTGATTGCAACTATAATATTTGATTATAACCACGGATGTACGCACTTTAGTCCGAGTAGTACAGTCGTATCCTTTCAATTTTTGGATCTATATATATATATATTAATTACAAATATTTTATGTTTGGTATTTATAATAAATAATAGGATGCATTTGACCATAAATTAAATATACTACTCATTCTACCTTAAATTAATAGTAGCATTAACATTGATTCAAGGGGCAATTAAAAAAAAGGGCTTATTAAAGAAAGATTTTCACACTAAGGCCAAGGAATAATTTTTTTTTAAATAAAGGGCCTATTTTTTATTTTATTGATAATATGACATGTGTCTTTTTTTTCATTATAAAATGACATCCCAACCCTTAAAATAAACTAAAAAAATATCAATATGCATTAAAATATGGACTGCAATATGAATTTTGCAGTCTATATTTCACTGCAATATGAACTTTGCAGTCCATATTTCACTGCAATGTGAACTTTGCAGTCGATATTTTTAGTGCAAAGTTCATATTGCAGTCCATATTTTACTGCAATGTGAACTTTGCAGTCAATATTTTTAGTGCAAAGTTCATATTGTAGTACATATTTCACTGCAATATGAACTTTGCAGTTCATATTTTATTGCAATATGAACTTTGCAGTCCATATTTTTTGTGAAAATTTCATAAAAAAGGGTAATTTAGGTAATACATAACATGTTTTTATTAATTAAATGATATTTAAATTTATTCAAATACATTCATTTAAAATATAAAACAAAATAGGCCTCTTACACTAATTACCAATTAAAAATAGGCCCTTTATTCAAATTACCAATTAAAAATAGGCCCTTCATTCAAAAAAATATTATTCATTGGATTTTTGGTAAAAATCAATGTATAATAAGCCCTTCTACCTAATTTCTAGTTGATTCAATTAATTAGTGCTGACAATTACAACTTATTGATTTTATTTTATTTTATTATATTATTGATCTATTATAATGTGCCAAAAGGAAAACGAGACTCTTAATTTGAGTTCTCATGAAAAGGAAAGTGTACCTCCTTTTTTTGAAACATGGTGAGTAACTTTTACCTACTATTTTTGTGCATGATGAAGCAATTAATTATAATATTTCAAGTAATGACCTAATACTTTTAATAATTTAATTAACATTTTGTGAATGCGACACCAAAACTTCTTTAACTTTGTTTGCACTTTTAATGTTTATTTTTGTTCTTGTGAAAGTAAAGATGGATAAATAAATCTCAACGGTTAAATTTGTGAAGCCTTTTTCTTCAAATAATTTCTTTTTTGCCTATTGTACTTTTTTCATTGTAATATGCAATTTCTTTGAACAGGAATTTAAGAAGTAAAATCATTTTCCAGTCTTTTATGTCCATACCTCAACAAAAATTCTGTGTAGGATTCCTAATTGTAACTTTAAAATTGTACAATAGCCTAAGAAATTAACTTCATGAACAACAAAATTAGGGCCTTCTTAGGTTCAGGTTAAACTTGGTGAACTACACGTTCCTATATAATGTGATGAACGATGCCCATAGAACTAAATCACTAACTTGGCGGAGAGGGGTTAGTCTAGTGGTAGACAACTTCTACCCTTGTCGTAAGGTCAAGGGTTTGACTCATGGGATTGGGTGGGGTTTTTTCTTTTTTTTATAGGATTAAGGGAGAGACTTATTCCTCAATAGTTGTCTAGAATATACTTGAAATTTTCTCATCTTTGTGCTCATAGAGTGCCTTTATTTTGGTACCCCGAGACTTTGACGTAATTACTTTTTGAACTTGGTGGGTTTGCAATTTTCGAGTGTGGCTAAAAGCATGTTCTCCATCCTATCAAAAGTGGTGACTCTCTCTGTCTTCAAGGCAGTTTGGGTCATAATTAGATCCAAGTTTCCATGGCTGGTAAGATGAGATCGGCCTTCGGCGTGTCAAGTATTGGGTTTTTGCCCCCTCACCAATCACCGTTTTTGCCTCCCCTATACCCGTAGGTTGCCCCTAACTGATGTGGTCATTCAACCGGTAGGTCAAGTTGGTAGGGTCCATCTACAAACACGTGAATATTATCTATGGGGAAAGAATTGTAAATGAACAGATTGAATATTGTCTACACACAAGTACACTAAATGCGTACAGTGTTTGTTTCTAGGAATTTACAAACATGGATTAGTCCCATATATAATTCACAGAAGCAGTATTGGCTGATTACATGCCTGTTCAATTTTCAACTCGATTTTGGTTTCGAGTGATATATATACACAACTATATGTTATTTACTCGATCTATTAGCAATTCAAATCATATATTTTTCTTATTTTACACTGAATAAAAACAGGCATCAGCAAAATATTGGAGATGGATGAGTTTATTTTCACTGAAGTTTCCGATACATGATTCGAATTATATTGGATTTGAATATAATTTGATTTAGTTCATGGTCGATTTGTCGATGATCCTGTATTCCGATGCCCATCACAATTTGGTGTGATATTTAAGGCATGATATGAGGTTGGATTGAAACTGCTTCAACAATTCAGGGGAGTTCGAAATAGCTTGAATTATATAATCTATTGCCTTGTTACAAGAAATGTGAAATGGACTTGAAGGATTTTGAACCCATTAGCTTCGGGGTGGGGGGGCATTTTACGAAGGCTCTTTTGTAAATGTTCCAATAACCACTAGGCGTGTTCGCCGGAGGGGGGCCTAATATGTAGGGGGAGAATTTATTAATCGACCATTTCTCATGGTTCAAATTTGGTACTAAGGTTATGTTTAACAATAAGATGGAAAATATAGAAAAAATATTTGATTTGTTTGAATAGTTGGGAAATGAGTTGAGAGATATGGTGATACATTCTCTTACTTTTTGGATTTTTCCAAGAAAACAAATTTCATATAAAAAATGATGAAGGATATCTACTCGTAAAAATGAGAAGGATGAAGAATACTTACTCGTAAATATGAGAATGGAAGGAAGAGTATTTCACTACATGTCTTCGACTTATTTTTCAACTTCTAACACAAAACTATTATTTTTTCTATCATTTTTCTATTGTTATCAAATGGAAACTTGGTTTTGGTATAGGACAATTACTAAACCAAACCGACTAAATTCCACCCCTATGCACGAAGCAAGAGAAGTCTTTTTTTTTTCTTTTTCCTTCTGGGTGCAGACTGTGGGTGGGTGGGGATTTGCGCGGAGGTATTTGAAGGGTTATGTTATAAAGATATATTCTCTCACTTTAACAAAAAGAATGGATCACCATTTAAAGGGCAATTGGATGAATTTCTTTCATAAAATTTCATAGAGATGACCTTAGACTAGATCACCACCACCAAATTTTATAAAATAATTTAACCTAGAATTGGGTGAGATCATAGGCGACAAGACTCGCCCCCACTTGGTTTTGGAATTTTTTTACTATATATGGGGTATTTTTTGAATAAAAAATAAATAAATATTTAGAGACTTATGTGTAGAAACTAATACTTGAGGGCACCTCCTCTTCCACAGGCACGAGAGAGAGCCTTAGTTTTCATAAATGCTTATCAAGTTCATAAGAGGTGATCCATTATAAACCTATCAATTTTTCCACAAAGTTCTCGTATCGAACTTGCCTATTTTCATTCCATTTTTCTATCTCAAGTAGCTCACTTTAGGTAACAATTTCTCATTCACCCTATAATTATTTTGAGCAAACAAATATACGATTTCAATGTACTCACAGAGGAGAACACGAATCTATAATAACAGTTCAAAATCGAGTGTGAGGTTTCGCTAAAAATTACCCTCAAAATGGCTCGAAAATGGTATTCTACCCATTTTTTCACCACTAGCAAGGTACATCATTTCTTATATCTACTTTTTATTATTAGGTATAATTTTATTTATTAATTACTTACATAATATTAATTGTATTGCTTGATTAATTGCATAATATTATTAATGTTATTATATTTGCGTTGTATTATTATAATTTCTTATAATTCACATTCGCTATTTGAATTGTATGAAATATTATTATTAATACTATTATATTTACATTCAAATTGTACGACTTTAAATATGTTTTTATGTGTTTTGGATTTTCTCCCCCTTACCCAAATTCCTGACTCTGCCATTGGGTGAGATGATCATCAAAATTTTAAAGGCTGAAATTGTACATATATATCAATTTTTCAAAACACTCACTTCTAAGATTAATTTTTTTTATGAAATTTAGTAGAAGTCTTGTACCCATTATATAGATCATCTCTACAAATATTCGTAAAATAATTTTATCCATTTATCCCTCTAAATAATCATTTATTTTATTTTTATTATTAAAGTGAAAAAATTCATCTTTATAGCTTAGCTAGGTGTTGGATATATTTCTCGAGGGTACTTTCTGGGTAGGAGTAGTTGGTGTTAGTGAAAGGTGAGATGATGATAAAGAGTTAGGTTAGTTGGGTTTGATGGATGGTTTTTTCTAAAGAGAGGAAAAAGGAAGGAAGAGTTTCTATTCTGTTTTTAACACAGTTGTATGTCTAAATTTTATTTTCGAAACATGCTAATGGGTTTTATTTATGTATATATTCTCAGGTGAATAGGTATAAATTTTTGGAGGCCAAATGAGTTTTACCAACAAGCACTTGGTTTACGTTACCGTATTTCATGGAAAATTAGAAAATTAGGCCAAACAAAATTACACCATAAGAATCAATTTCATGTAAAATTAGACAATGAAACACTGGGAAAAAAGAATGAAAAATACGAATTTTTGAGACTTTAGAATAGGAAAAAGTTCTATCAAGCTATTCTCATTATCCTTCCCCCGCGTGAGTCCGGTAAGAATAATCAATTCGAATTCTAAAAATTCTACTGTTTCTTCCTAAAAGTTCCGAATATCAAATCGAAGCTTGTAATTTAACCCACAGGGTTGTCATAGCGGTAAGGGCAAACTTGGGACTGCGTGAGTAAGCGCACGGTCTCAAGTTCGATTTTCCATTGCATGAAACCTATTTTGAACCACTGGGGTGTCTTCTGGTCGACCAGCCAAGGGTATAGAATTAGTGGGGCTGGAGCCCTGATACCCATGATTTTCAAAAATAAAAATAAAATCGAGCTTATAATTTAAATAGATAGTTGAATGTTAATCTTTTACTTGAAGCTGTGATTTTGAAAAGATATATAGACTCCTCTTTAATCTTCCATGAAAATATTTGTATATAACCACGTATTGCGAAGCTTACTTTTGGTAATCTCAAGTTCAATTTATTTACTCGTTTGATTCAAATTTTAATCGGACATTATTAATTTCAAATAAAGTTTTAGCTTCAAACATGTTTTGATTCTGAAAATGAATAATGGGAATTTATAGGCGAAGTTACCACTCACGAAATTTCAAGAAAAAAATAAAATCTCGAATCGAAGAATACATAATGAATCAACAATCAGAGTCGCTTACTTCTAAATAAAAAAATGCTCCAATTTTCAGTAAACAAATAAATGAAATAGGAAATAAAATCAATGTTTTGACTGTTGGGCCAACTCTAGTGTTTTAAGTAAGTTTGAAATCATTCCAGGCTGTTGTAGCATGGCATTGTCGTACCAGTCACCACCGCCCATTTGGCAACACCGTGGACCTAATTAATTAATGCCTAATAATAATAATAATAATTCCTCTTAATTAATACCCCCAAACCCAATAATAATAATCCATACATACATTTTGGGTGGTGGCCACTTCCCTTTGACAAGGCCGCCTCACCAGCAAATTCCCTTTCTAAAGCAATTTGACGATGTGTTATTGATCCACCTAACATATAATAATGATTAATAACACACGATACAACGATAAGGCAAACACGAAATTATGGCTAAAATAAGGGCGGAAACCCATTAGATGTAACAAATAAGGGTTTTAAACACGACACAAAACTAATACAACTTGATTTGTATAACGCCCAAGTTGCTTATGGGTCAATGAGTTTGAGCAAAAATCATTTATATGCGCCAATTTTTTGTTATCGCGTACAAACCTTTGGATTTGGGTCATGGGTTGCTTTGTTAGACACATTTAAATTGACAAGTAACCTTAGTACATTACATATATACACAACACGAACCTGATATATATAACATATATACATGCTTCAAACATGGCAAGAAAAATAACATGGACCATATGCTACACATCTCTTTACATGTGGAATATGATGCATTTGTAGCAATTTTTTTAAGCAGGTCTTGATATCACATATCACAAACAAGCAATTTTTCATATAAATTCGATACCACATAACACGAGATGCTGCCGGGCATAAACCAACCATCAGAAAGAAAGCGCACTTCTAAGAGGTGAAAAACTCCATTGGTTCAATTCGAAAAAAATCCAAAATGGATTTGTAATTCATTGGATGAAGAGTAGCACAAGCCATCTGCATAATAAGGCTATTAAGCTCTTATCAATGGCAAAAAGGGCAAAAAAAATAAATAAAATTCTGAACTAAAATTAAATTAATCAAAAAAAAATATATGCCAGTACATGACAATTGGACTGTCACATATCCCTGTGCAGACTAAGATCTAACGAAAGATATATTAAAAAGGAGGCCATACAAGCTGTCCCCTATAGAATCTCAACTCTTAACTCCAAAATCTGTGGATGGAGATAAGCGAGCCCACCAATCCTCAATAAAAAAGAGTGGCAGTCAGATCAGAAACAACAGCTAGTGCCAGATTGTGATATACTAAACGGCTAGCTTTTGCCAAAACAAGTTTAGCTTATGCAAAATCGTGTCTCAGGATGAAAATGATTAAATGATTTAGCCAATGGCACTCTCTGTTTTTGTAACAAGGTCCCGGTTTTGATTCTTCATGGATCAAATGATTGACCCCTTTGTTAAAGTGGTCACCATGTAAAGAAACTTATCTATATTTGAGGACCCACTTTGCCGAAAATTTTCCCACTTCACCCATCTAAGTAGAAAATTTAATTTGGAAACATCAAAAGTTCCTTTATAACACTAGACAAACCATATGCAGATAAACTGTAAGCCCATGATTCAAAATTCTTGAAAATGCTGGTAAAACTCTTTGCATTAAAAGAGCCAAGAGAAGTGCAACAAATCAGAAAGAAACTGCTATACGCCTATACTCTTTGGCACAAGCATTGTCAATTTTTAATATAAAGGAAGGATGTAAGACAAGTTGCATCAAAATCTTATACAGGTTCCATAGTGCCCATGAAACAAAACTGATACATAAATGTATACAGAATACAGATCATTGAGCGAAAAGGCCAAAATGCAAACAAGAAAGAGTACTACAATCATTGTGAAACCCAAACAAAAGTATTATATGCATTAGTACCACACAACAAATGAACCAATAAAGAAAATGTGTAGTTCCAACAAAGAAACCAAACAAATTAACCAATAAAGAAAATGTGTAGTTCCAACAAAGAAACCAAACAAATGAACCAATAAAGAAAATGTGTAGTTCCAACAAAGAAACCAATAAAGAAAATGTGTGGCTCCATATTAATTTTATACTTTACTATGACGATCCAACGCAAATAAAAGAAAAAATATAAAAAAGCAGGCGGGCAACAAAACCATTGAACTGGATTGCCCAATGTAAACACTCCTTTACAGTAACTATACTGATAAGTACAAAAGTTACCTGCTAAATCCATTATTGCCGCCAACAATCCGAGGCCATAGGTTTGCTATAACTATAGAAATTCTTGAAACATTTAATATCACCGTAATTGACTCAAATTACTAAGATAACTTTGCCCCGCCCAATAATTCAAGACCCTCTATTCGGCAACTCATGATATTGCGGAAAACTTCTCTCAAATGGCGCTCCAACGGATCCAAGCCATTCTTACAACCTTCAGAAACCTTTGATAACTCCTCGAGTACCTCTTTCACCTCCCCTTTTTGTTCTTCCCCAAGTGGGAACTGAGCTGAATCTACCAACTCTGTAATGTGATGAACACCCTTCTCGATCTGATAAATCTCCTTCATTAAACCAATCGAATTCTTTCTTTCCCGCTTCTTGGATTCATCCACAATCCGAACATGAATAAAGTACAACGGAGTCCCCCACGAGAATTGCCTTGGGATTGAGAAGTGAGATTGAAGGCTTCGATCTTGACAGGGGATAGCAGCAACAAGAGCCCAAAGAACAAACATGAGTACAAAACCCATTGTAAATATCGGTACGGCCAGCCCATTGGTGGCTACAATCTCATTCCCACGAGGTGGGACCAAGTTATTTGCGATTGATTGGAGCTGCTTAGCCGCTGACCAAGATTGAGATACACTCCAAGAAAGTGACCTCGAGTGCCCCGGTTTATGATTACGAGCGTCCTTGCTCTTATGACGGCCAAATGATCGGTTTCGTTGTGAAAACATGGACCCGGTTTCTTTCTCATCGAGCATCACAAGTGCCAAATCCATTAAAGCTTTTCTTGCTCGGCGAAACTGGCCTTCACCCATCACCCTCTGTTTTGATTCGAAAGAACTGATAACAATCTCTAAGTGCTTTTGCCACTGTCGAATCTTATCAATCCCTTCTCGACTGGCATTACAGATATCGAGAGCCTTAATGCTCCTCTCAAAGAATTCGGTGAGGAGTTTATGCACTGGCGGTTTTGAAAGGTGTGCCCTGTTTTTGCACAAGATAACCCTAAATTCTTCTTGACAACCCATGTATGCATCTAATAGCTTCTTTATCCATGAAAGAGACAGAAATTCATCGGAATTTAGCAGCCGAGAGATCATGAAATAGATTGAAAACTTGCTTTTGAAACGATTCGAGCTCTGCATCAGGTGAATTAGGGCCTGATTCCATGGAATGAATTTGTTCATTTCTCATACCCAAAATCGAACGACGAAATGTAGCGAAGGGCAATGGAGAATCCGGGTTACTACTTGAAGGCATCATAAAATCCCTAATTAAACCCAACACAATCACAATTCCTAAAAATAACAGAAACACAAAATGATTCAACTCTGATTCATCAACAAGAACCCCAAAAGCTTCATTAATTTTGAAAACCAAACAGCAATTTCTACCGGAATTAACAAGCAAACCCACAAAACCCCGTCAAATTCCAAATTCAAACGAGACCTGATTCAACTATGGCTCGCCGAAAAGAACCCCAAAACCTTTATGTATTTCAACAACCCAATAGCAATTTCAACCAAAACGATCAAATCAAACCCAAGAAAACCCGTAAAAGTTTCAAATTTTAAACGAGATTGAACAACCAAGAATCAACATTTTTTCTTATGATCTACACAAATACAAAAAACCCAAGTGAGAAAAATAATAGGAGGGTACCTTGAAAGTAAAGCAATGAAAGAGGGTAACCTTGATAAATAAAAGAAGAAAGAAAAAGAGGGCTTCGCTAGCGAAAGGAATTGGAACATATGGAACCCTAGAACCAAAGGGAAGGACCATGAACAAGCCTCTCCCCGCCTTTTAGTCTGAACAAATAAAGTTCAAGAATACCCAAACATATGAGTTGTATATTTATCTTAAAAGGACAAACGTCGGATAAATCGAAATTTTCCAAAAGTAACAGAAGCAAAAATATTAAATACAGTAATACAGCAGTACCGTAGTCAGCTCTTAATATGTTGTAACATCTATTGTGAAAATGAGGTTATGTATTTTTAATTTGAGATAATGGGTTATAAGGTCTCGCTCCGTAATGTGTTGTAACTTTAAGGACGGATTTATGTTTAATAAAGAGAAGTAGTACTAATTTCATAATTTGGTTTTACAATAAGGACACTTTTCATAATATTAATTTATTTTAAGGAAAATGATAAATGTTGATGGACAAAACTACCCTACTATATCATTTATTCTAATTATATAAAAAAACATATTATTCTCTCTTACATACACATAGTTTAGAGAGAGAAAACAAAAAATAAGAGAAAAGAGAAGTTGTCTCACCACCACCACCACCACCACCGCCGCCACCACCACCTTACTCTCCGATCGTATCTCCGAGAGGATCATCGTTCTCATCATCATCATCATCATCATCATCATCATCATCATCATCATCATCATCATCTTATTCTTCTTCTTCTTCTTCTTCTTATTCTTTTTTTCTAGATCTACAATAGTAAAACATATATAACTTTTGATCAAACCGTTGGATTTGACTAATTTTTGGATATGTTGTTCGGAAGACAAAGTTACTATTATTGCGCGAAAAATTAAGACGATCAGAAGTCGTTTTGCTATCGAAATCGATCAATTTTGACAACCCAGCGGGATTTGAAAAAAAAAATGATTGTAACTCTTTTTTTTTATTTTTTTACAAACCCTACGTCGATCCATATCTATATACATATAAATAAATTGAGTGGATGTTGATCTCATCAATTTTGTTGTTCTCTATTTTGTAATGGTTCTAAAATTATTTTAGCACTTTTTGATTTGTTGTTCAAGTGATGTTATCTTATGGTTGTTGTTCAGAAGGTGCTAGATGCATTTAGCACCTTCTGGTTGTTGTCTAGATGGTGCTAAATGCATGTAGCACCCTTTGGTTACTGTCCAGATGGTGCTAAATACATTTAGCACTTTCTGGTTGTGGTGCTTAATGTATTTAGCACCTTCTGGTTGCTGTCCAGAGGGTGCTAAATGCATTTAGCACCTTCTGGTTGCTCTCTAGAGGGTGTTAAATGTATTTAGTACCTTTTGGTTGTGGCGCTAAATGCATTTAGCACCTTATTATTGCTGTCTAGCGGGTGCTAAATGCATTTAGCACCCTCTGGTTGCTGTCCAGCTGGTGCTAAATGCATTTAGCACCCTCTGATTGCTGTCCAGCGGGTGCTAAATGCATTTAGCACATTCTGGTTGTGGTACTAAATGCATTTAGCACCCTCTGGTTGCTGTCCAGGGGGTGCTAAACGCATTTAGCACCTTCTGGTTGTTGTCCAGAGGGTGCTAAATGTATTTAGCACCTTCTGATACGTTTTGGTTGTAGTGCTAAATGCATTTAGCACCCTTTGGTTGCTGTGCAGGGGGTGCTAAATGCATTTAGCACCTTCTGGTTGCTGTTGGTGTTATAATGAGACGATATTATAAGGAAGGGGTATTAGTGTCTTTTTTGTATAGTGTCCTTAATTTACATAGCTAATTTTTAAATATCCTTTATAATTATATTATTATTATAATGAACCCTTATACCTAATTGCCTCTTTTAATTTTTTAGATCAGTATCCTGTAGCACAATAATAAATAATGTTAGTAGAAAAATAAGAAGTTAAAAGGTCAAAATACTATTGATAGGGTGATGTTATATACCTCTTTTGTGGTTAGAATACCAAAAATTTGAAATAAGGATTTTTTTTAAAGGGAAACAAAAATATTATTTGGTGTTGGGTTATAAATTAGGAGTTGGTTACTCAAATACATAACAACATATAAGTCGGTATCTAGTTGCGGGCTTAAAGATCAGCATTCGGTGATAATTTATTAAGTTAGAGGTTAAAATTCAATAACCTTTTACATAGATCAAATATCAGTAAAATATTTTTAAAAGTTAACTCGGCCAAAGTTTGCCGAATGTCAATTCGGTGGAAAGTTACCGAATTAGATGTTAAAATTCAACAACAAAACACCGACTCGGTACTTAAATTTAGAGTGTCACCATATGAGGTTGGTTGCCCCAATACATAACATACAAGTCGGTAGCAAATTACTGACTTAAAAGTTAATATTCGGTGGCAATTTACCAAGCTAGAAGTTTTAATTTGGTAACTTTTTGCCAAGATCAAATGTCAGTGAAATATTTTGTAAAATTTGACTGGGCCAAAGTTTGCCAATGTCAAGTCGGTAAAATGTTACCGAGCCAAAGTTTGCCAATGTCAAAGTTGGTGGAAGGTTACCCAATCGAATGTCGAAATTTGGCAAAAAGACACCGACTCAGTGCTTAAATTTGGGGTGTCACCATTTGGTTGCCATGATCAATAATTTTTAAATTGCAGTATTAAAGTTACATTGGTATTTTAGCTACAAAATCGAAGTGCCAATAACATTATATACCTCTATTCATATGATTTAAAAAATTAAATAAATAATACTTTTAGAGTTGAAAACTTTTCGTTATTATTGTTATAAAATGAAGAGGCTTAAAATTTCTATTTTATAAATATGTATGTGTATATATATATTAGACTACAAAATGAAATGATACATTTAATCAAGGTTCTAAAAGGCGCTAGGCGTACCTAGGGCGATGACCTAGCGCTTAGCTCCTAAAGCGCCTAGACGGCTAGGCGTCAGGTGATTTTTTTAATAATATTTTTAATTTTTAAATATATCTAAAATTATAAATACAAAATAAAATATTGAAAAATCATCAAATCAAACATACTACTCAAATAAATATAAAAAGAAGTTCAAATATTCAATTAATAAGCGAAACATAGAAATTGGGTTCACTGTCCAAAATAAAATTAAATACGAGGTCACATTTATATGAAATTATTAATTTATTTTAAGCAGCAACAATTACAATAATAATAATAATAATAAGCTAGTGAAAAAGAAAATGCAAGAATAAAAGAAAAATAAGATGAAAGATAAGATTGAGGAAGTAAGGTAGCATGATGTGCTTATAACTACTCAGAGCGAGCTCTTCTTGAATGTCTTCTAGCCGTTGCAATTGTTAGCTAGGGTTTCGTTTCAATCAAAGGAATGAAGGATGAATTTACTTATGATGGTTGATAGATTGTATCCATTTTTTTAAATGGTGATTTTTTAACAAAAACAGAAATAGGTAGCTCCTTCAAAACATGGAAAAAAAAAAAGTCTACCCGCCTAGCTCTTGCCCAGCCCGCTTAGACTCACCCAACCCGCCTAAGCACCTGCCTAAATCCACATAATTTATCCCGGTACCCAATCATCTGCCTAGGCACTAATCAGGGCGTCTGTGCACCGCCTAGCCCACCTTTTAGAACACTACATTTAACACAACACTTTACTATCGTGCAAAAATTAAGTCTTAATGTAAGCCATCCCTCTCTCTTATAAATTAAGGATATATATGAAAGTAAAAAATAATTTCTTTACATGTTTTACTTTTGTTATTCTTAATTAATTTATAATGGATGGAATTCTAGATTTAAAAAATTGAAGGGTAAAAGGGACATTTGAAGACTCTCAATTGTAGATTTAATCAATCATTTTTAAATCCAGAGGTTGGCTAAGTAACTTGTTTGCTACTAGATTCTTGTAGGGATCAATCAATTTAGTAAGCTGTCCCATGCTCGATTCCTTGCAAATGCAAATTCCTTTGTCATCATTGGCATGCTCAGTTTCGCGAGTGGAGATTAATCCTAAAATAATGTGGTATGTCATGTGTGGAAATTTCGTGGCAAAAAAAAAAAATTACAGGGTGTAAGGCATTGTCAATCTACGTTTTGAGCGGGTAAACCGCACCTACACTAGTTCGATTCCTGTAAGGAATACTTATAGCCGAAGGCAACCAGTTTCCCGAGGGTAGAATTAATTTTATACCACTAATATATAGATATACTTTGTGACAAAAAAAGAACATACTAGCCTATGAAGCACACCCTACATATATACACTAGATGGAATAATTAAATTGCATGAAAAATAATACTATGTATCATAAATACATAATTAATTAGGGCTGGTTTGGTTGCAGAATTTTCTTTTATTTATGAAATTAGTTCACTTTCAATTAGTTAATTAAAAAATTGTGCATTTAAAATAATACTATTCTATTTCATGGATTGTTTGGAAAACTTAATTGCGATATTCAAATTATTAGAACAATATGTTTTAAAATCCTATATGTTTCTTAAAATTTTGTGTATATCAACATCAAGTGTAAATATTATATTCCCTCAAAATATAAAGCTTTAGTGAATTCTCAAGTTCAGTAATTAAGCATTCAAATCTTATTTCAAATAACTTAATTTGATTTTTCATGAATCAATTTGAATTGTCAAATTTAAAATTATTTAATTTTCCTAACCAAGCACCGACTCTAGTTTAATTCCCGTAAGAAATGCTTATAGCCAAAGACAACTAGTTTTCCTTGCGCATAATTAATTTGAGATATATCAGAAAAAAAAAAAAAGAAAGAAAAGAAAAAGAACTACACTTTCTTTGAGACACCCAATATATATATATATATATAAATTTTATCCTAGTTTACACCAGCAATCATCACATTTTGTTATCCATCTATGGTTTTATTCTTTGGCAAGAGCTCTATGAAATCAATTTAGATAATTATCAAGATATGTAATTTAACAAACTAATAGTTTTTTTTTTTTTTTTTTTTTGAGTAGACAAACTAATAGTTTTTAAAACAATATTTTTTTTAGAATAGTTTTTTAAAACAATTAATCATAATAATATAAAAATAAAAATCAATACACATCAAGTGTAGCATAAAAAAAGTCTAATAAATATAATTTTTTTGTACGGATTCTAATTAATAAAATTAGATATATATTTGGGTGCGAAAATTAAATCAGTTAAATTCATTAAGGAAAACACTGAAACCTTCTGTAAATTTAGTTTTACATATAGTTAAAAAATGTATCCTATTTCATTTGATCCAAATAAAATGAACAATCCCTCCCCCTCTTTTCAGGGCAATACGAGGGTATGCAAGGTAATTTATTAGAAAAAAAGCTTTAAAAAGTCCAATATTCTAAATACTAGAAAAGTAAAAATCTAAGAAAAATTCATGAATATATTTTATTTTATTTTTGCAAAGTTATACTATTAAATTGGACGAAACCGAAGAGAGAATAAATGTTGCACTATATCAGGTGAGACTCGGATCTACAACTTCTAGATTCCCGAATTTGAATTCTCTAGATTCCAGCTAAGTTACTTGGCCATTGGAACACAACAAGAAGCTCAATATCATCAAATCTTTTTTTTTTTTTTTTTTTCTATTTAAACTACAAGTCAGGTGTGATATGGTTAAATATTTAAATATATATTGAAGAAGGGATAGGGGAAAATGAATAATGAGGGACGGAGTGGGAACCTTAACAAATAAACAAGTAGTACGTGACCACGTGAGTTCCTTAATGGTGGCCTCTAACTCAAATCCATGACTGGCCTGTTTGTTTATTAGGGCATGTTTGGTTGCCTTATTTTGTCATCTAATGGTCCCCCCCAATTCTCACTGTTAATAGTTGTCACCACCCTAATTGATGAAAGTGCCAGCTCTTTTAATAATTCCTACAAACATTTACAACATTTTTGTATGGTATAATTGGCTATCCTTCAACAAATTTTCTCTTTTTGTAAAAGAAAAGATCCTATAAAAAATGGTAAATGCTATATTTCAAAAATTGACAAACAAAATAAAATAAACATATAAAAGGAGCCACGACCCAGTTTGATTTTAAATGAATAGAAAAACTCATTATGGAAATCAATTTTATAAATACTGACAAATGATTTTCTAGATAACAAATTTGTGAAAGAGATACAGAAAATGTAGAATTTGAGACTTATTTGTTTTAAATTTTTAAGAGTTTGATATAGATGGCACACTCTAAGAAAAGGAGCCACGACCCAGTTTGATTTTAAATGAATAGAAAAACTCATTATGGAAATCAATTTTATAAATACTGACAAATGATTTTCTAGATAACAAATTTGTGAAAGAGATACAGAAAATGTAGAATTTGAGACTTATTTGTTTTAAATTTTTAAGAGTTTGATATAGACGGCGCACTCTAAGAGCATCTTCAACCGTTGTGTAAATATTTTTGTATAAATCCTATGTGTCAGGACACTTTTATATAAAATTTGGAGTGTAAAAAAAATATGCTCCAATTGTACATTTTTAAACTTGTGTAAATTTTGAATGAACCAACAAGACAATTATGCATATTAGATATTATTTTATGCAATTTTTTTTTTTTAATTTTGGTATACATAATATTATAACAACAATGGATCTTGATTTGTTGGTCTTAATGAGTAGATTTTAGATATATATTTTTTATTAAATTATATAATTTATATTAAAAGATATTACATTTTAAAGTATTGTTAAATAATTGAAAAAAGAAAAAGCTGATGTGGCCGTATAAACTTGGGGTGTACTTTACACATTCGTTTTACACAAAAACTAAATTTAAAAGACTGCTGGAGTTCAAAATTTTTATAAGTTTTGTATATTTTACCCAAAATCTAAATATACACTCCTGTTAAAGATGCTCTAAGCCCTTTTAATCACTTGACCTAAAACCTAAATTTTCGGCAAATTTCTTTAGGCAAAGAAATACAATGCTGCAATAGAAAATTTTACTCCTCCGGTTTTAAATTAAGAACCCTATTTTTCTAATTTTTATCAAATCTAAACCTCTTCCTATACTATAGTAACAAAAAAATCACAGCTCTTAAGTGAGATTCAAATCTAAAATCTTTTTTACAAATCTAGATACGCGTCTTTACCAACCGCGCTAACCTAGTTGCTCCAGTTCATCTATTTTTTAATGAAAGAACACTCCTAACTTAAGATAAGCAGGAATACACGAGCGTTGTTCGAAAGAAAAAAACAAGGGGTGGGGAGGCAGAGATCGAACTGACTTTAGTTGCTGGTGTAAATTACAGGCGTCAAAGGAAACTCTTGACTCGAGACAGATGAATAAAACACAAATATTTAAACAATTATGAACAGGTTGAAATGAACAGTTGATACACAGAAAGAGCAAGATTTGAGTCTTACAAGTGTGTGAGCCCTGCTATATGGAACAAGACCACTACAGTTACAATTGAGTTTTACAACAACATAATAATGGAAATTAACAACAATCTCCCTATTCCCATACCAAAGAAACAGAGAAAATTAAACAAAGGCAAATGAAAATAAGACAGAGCCACTACAATTGCACTTTCTTTATGCATATTTTTTTTTTTACGACCCTAGTGTTAAAAAACTTGCCCACTTCAAATCTAAATCTCCTTTCTATTCACAAGCCAATTTAGTATCAAAGCTACTCAAGCAAATGGCAAAAGCCTGAAAGGCAGAAAGCGGATACCGATAATCCATCGTAAACATATCCTTCCCAACCTTACCAAACTGCAATATTACTTTATCGTGGTCCGGTGGTGGGGCCGGCTGTGTCGCATTCGGGGCTACAGTCGCCGGCTGTGATCCAGCAATCAACTGAAAATTCTTCACAGATGCGACGGTCACCCGCCCTCGGAAATTCAAGCACCAGCACTGCAACTGCTCGTGCCACCTAGGCGCCTTGTTCTTGAGAACCAAGGGCTTGGCCTTGCTATCCTCACCCTCGGTGCATGGTGCACCAATTTCTGAGAACCGCGAGCTGTTGAACTCGACTGAGTGGTCCATTGACTTTGAGAAAGACATGCTACGGAACGAGTCCTCAAGGGACCGGGGGAGAAGCTCAGGTTGACCAGGGACTGTGCCGTTGGGTTCGAGGGCAGAGATGGGGATTGAGTGCATGGTGCAGTGCATTCTGCGCGGGCCACGGGTGCCGAGCACATTGAGCTCGTAGGTGATATGGGCTATATTGTAACTGCCGGTGGGGACTTTGGGGGAGACTTTTTTGGAGTAGAATCTACGGCTCCGGCCTGGTGGGGGTATGTGGGCGCAACTATGTGGTGGCTGAGTGTCAAATATTATGAATTTGGTGCCAAGGAAATTTGATCTGCAAGAAGCGTCAAATTTGATGATTAGTGACAGAAAACTCACACTAATTACAGAATAACTACAGACCAGAAAGTAGTGCAGTTGATTGGCCTCGTAACTGAAAGAATGTAATTTACTTTACATTGTTTTTCACATTTTGATGCAAGCCAACTGCACACTAGAAAGTAGTACAGTTGATTACTGTTCTTTTCAATACCAATCAAACTGACAAAACATTTCATTTGCATGAAAAACTCTTAATTGAAAACAGTTTCTAGTTCATTAAATTTTCTAGAACCAAACGTAACCCTAAGGTGTTGTTTGGTTGATGTTTTGAGTTGAGTTTTTAAGTTGGGTTTTCAAAATATGGTGTTTGGTAGAATTTTGAAGTATGTTGAAAAGTGGATTTGGTTTTTTTTTTTAGTTTTTTTCAACCAACTAAAAATCTCATAAAAAAATTTCAAAAAATAGTCACAATGGATCTTATTTTATAGATCTCGACGAGTATGTTTTAAATATATATTTTTTATTTAATTTTGATTTTTTATTTTAAAGTTGTGGTGTTTTAAAAGTTTTTTTAGAGAGAGAGTAAAGTGAAATAAATTTTGGGAAGTGTAAAAAGTAGAGTTGATTTTGAGTTGAGTTTTTAAAATTTGGAGGAAAAAAAAAAAGAGAGCCACCAAACAGGCCCTAAATCTCTATATCATTACCTTAGCTTTCCAATATAAGTGCTGCTCGATCTTGAGATGTTATCAGCATCCATGGAGACAACATACTCTGTGCAAGTAGTTCGCCGAGTCCTTTTTGCAGATAGAAGGAACTTTCCATTTTCAACTAGCAGTGCTGCAAAATCGAATAGAAACATAAAGGCATCAGTATATTCACCATAACAGAGAAGACGTCCAAGTTGCAGGAAAAAAGATCAAATTACAGTATCAAAAGATTATAATTCATCATATCAAGTAGCAAAAAGGTCCGCATGATTTAACAACCATCTGGACACCCCACAACATAGACATGGTATAAACATCAAACAGACAAAAACCAAGAACCACAAACATATTTGAATCAACAAGAACATTTGTGTTACAGTTACTTTTTATGTGATACTTTCAGTTTTATTTTATATAATATATTATATATCATATCCTCTAGACTAAAACAAGCAAACTCCATCTCAAAAGCAAATTAAAGATATCATGTTTCAAGAAACTGTAACATGAGAACCTGAAAACCTGAAAAAGCCTTTCATTCCATGGAGGATACTGCAGGAGGATTGTAGGCTACGGAGGATTTTTCTTATGCAGCCTAGGCTCATCTGCGGAGGGTCTGAGGCATAACCCACATTCAAAGAGAATACAAGATTGATATACTATAAGAACCTTATAGGACTTATGAGACAGAGAGAGGCACTAGGACATTGCACTATCAAAGGAAGATGAGGAAGTAGTGTAATGACTAAAGTATCTCCAAAGTGGGTACTCTATACTACAGATGAAATCTTGCTAAAACTTTATTTAGCATATTAGAAAGCTGAATGTCTCCATGCTGTAAGAATTGTATGTGTCTCCTAGTGTCGGGACAATATATTTAGGAATTTTTTAGACTAACTATATTCAGCGTATCTCTCTCCTGATCTCCTCCCTCCAACGACTGAAACAATGTGAGATTCTTTTTGCCAAGTGTTAGCCAATATATCGTATTGAGCACCAGTGGACTAGTAGAAACAAACAGTCATCTATTTAGGACCGAACAAACAACATTTCAAAAGAAAAAAAAAGGAACTGAACAAACAAAAACATACGAGTACATACAATTGCATGAGTACCATTTCAGCGTGAAAACAAATAGCACTTTCATCATATTATACAATAAGCCCTAATCAACCATTAATTAGCTATTACTGAAATTTTACCAAGTTCACATAAAAAGAAAGAAAGTTACAAACTACATAGATTTTCAATTTCAGAACATTAGCAAATTGAATATCACATATTACATATTTAGCCTACCAAAGACTTTGAGCCGGATCCTTACCGGGGCTGAGGCACAGGAAAAGGTGGTAAGTTAAATTAGATTTATCCCTTTTGATGAAGCACTGCATCATTCCATCACGAGGGCCTGGCTGAAAAATACAACAGCTAATATTTAGCAAATTTTGTCTCTAACACCAAGAAACAATCTACCAATTTCATAGCAAAATAAATATGAACAAGAGAAATGTAAAAAATGTAGAATACTCTTATAGTCAAATGATACAAATGGATAGGATATCTTAAGGAACGTGCACATTTATAACAAAACATTAAGCTACCTGCTTGAGAGAGACTGGGAATGTAAGCTTCCCACAGGACTCTGGGCTTCTAACAATTTCTTTGCACATACTCCTCCATGATCTGCAAACAGCAGAGCATGCAACAACATGCTTTCGAGCAGGCCAAGTGCTTTCACTCTCTTCCAGCCTTTTAATCACATCGCAAAGCAGCTCGGGAGGGAGATTAGCCCAACGGCTACTTTGAATAACAAGCGGCTGATCATTCAACTCGTTCACTGCACCGTGCGACTTTCCCCTGTGATGACCATGCAACCTCACATCGAAACTCCGCCTTGATAAGCTCCCAAAACTGTCTCTTACATCACGAACTATACTTCGGAACGACATTTAACTCTCTATCTGTCTCTCTATATATATGCACTACCTGAATTGTTGTGTATATGGCTGCAAAAAAGAAAGGGTAAATTAGGTTAGTATGACAAAGATCACTAAGAAGAAAGGAGAGGGGAGAAATGGAGAAGGAATCCAAGGAGAAAAGGAAAGACATAAGTAGAAAAGACAGCTTCACATGGACTAAAAGCAAGTACAAATTCTACAACTTTATCTCAGAGACCTTTTGTTAAGATTTTTAAAACTGGGTTTCAGGATAAAGTTAACTTAGTTCTTGTAATCCACTTGAAATAAGATCTTATGAGCAAATCAACAAGAATCTATATTATACAGCCCTATGACTCAAATTGCTCTCTTGTTCTTTTTGTTCTTTGGAGCAATGGTAGGGGAAGGTGGATAAGAATCCAACCAATGCTAGGGCGCCGGTTCGAACCTGGCTAAGAAATGCCAAGGTGGGTTAGTCTCATACCAACTCATCTAACCTCTTTACCCTCAAGTGGCTCCCTAAAATAACACTATTATGCTGTATGCACCAGAATTCAAGAAAAATTAAGCAAAAATCTAGTGATCTCAGGGTTTCAACAATTTCCCCAATGAAATCTCTATCAACCCTAGAATCTAAATTTAGGGCTAGCCATAAACAATTACATATTTCACAGAACCACTGGCACTAGACTGTACTCCTAACAAGAATCCCAGGCAAATCATGTAAAGGTCAAATGTAAATTACTTTCCAAGAAAAATCAAATAGACCAAAAAGTACAACTATCTTTTAAGGATTTTTCATGTCCTGGTATGAAACTGTACCAGCAAATTTTAGCAAAACCACATCAAATGATTCTTAATAAATAAAGAAACTGAGAAGACTAACCTGCTAAAAAGCTATAAGCTGATAAAACCTCTTTTTCAAGATCTGCAAGAGTTCATATATATCACATAAATTCCCCAAGAAAAAGAACGAAAAAAAAATAAAAAAAAAAAAAAAAAAAAAAAATTCAGTCAACCCAAAAAACTAGAACCAAAATTCTGTGAAATCACAAGTACATAAGTACTCCACCAACAAAAAAAAGAAGAGGAACCCAAATATATAGTTCTAGTTTTTAAAAAGAAAGAAAATTAGGTCCGATAAAAATAAAATTGGACAGACCCAACAAAAAATTCTAGTTTTTTGGGGCAACAGAAACCCAGTAATTAAATGCTTAACAAGTACCATATATACACACATATACATGTAAATTAAGCAAAAGATTTGAAGCAGAATAAAACAGGATCCAAGATCTATATATATAATAAATATATACCTGAGACAAAAGAAAATCTCAGCAAATCCAAGTGAAAATGTATGTATGGAAAATTTACGAGAAAAAATTTCAGAGAACTTTTTCGCAACAGAGAAGCAGATCAGAGGAAACAGAAGTGGGTCAGACCCACAGATATATATCCCCTACACTTTCTCTCAAGATTTTCTATCTCCTTCTCTGAAAAGCCAAGCGGACTCAAAAATAGGATTAAATGTAGTTCAACCGAAGCAAAGAGAAGGAAGATACAAAAAGTGAATATTTTATTCTTGATTAAATAAAAGAAAATGAAAACAATGTGGTATTTATAATTCCCACTACCTGACCAAAAACACAGCCTAAAAGCAAAGACCAAGAACGGGAGTTTGACTTTTGTGTTGTTATCATAGCATACACCGGGGTTGATTGTGAACTTTTCGGATCGAATTTGGATAATTGTAAAAATATTTGAGGTTGACTATTATTTGGTGAATAAAAATTAATCAATGCGTGTAAAAATTAATTTATAGATTACGGTATCTGAATTAGATTTATTATATGCATTAGACTTGTCTTACAAGTCTGATTGATTTGTTTAACTTAATTGGTAATTGAAATTTTTACTTTGTCTTTGGTTGATTTCAACTAACAAGATTTTATTTTTGCGTATTAGGTCACAAAAGTTTATTTTTTTGTTGGCATGGATGGTCTCTTTATGACCAAACTGTGAAGGGATTCAATTTACTATGCGTAAATTAATTTAATTTATCTAGATAATTTAAAATTAAAAGACAGAAAGAAAAAAAAAAAAAAACCACTTGTATATTTGATGCGAGTGTGAAAATTTGTAACAGTGACACTGTGTATCTTATTGGATCAAGCACCACTTTGTGATTGATATTCTTCTTGCAATAGCATTAGCTTAATAAAGTTGCCTTTGCATCAAGCCCCACTTCGTGAGGAGGCAACTTCCCCCTCCCCATAGAGAAGAAATTAAGGGTGTGTTTAATTGCCTTGATTTTTTATGAAAAATAGGAGTTTTCTACCTAAGTTGTCACTTTTGTACTGTTTGATTAACAAAATTTTTCAGGCAGTCAAATTCCATCTTTTGTCACTATTCATGTACTTTTCCATGTAAAGCTTCAAAACATTTTCTTTGGGGGGAGGGGGGCTTGGTTTTTATTTTCTAGGCAATTGGCACATTTTTCGAGTCAAAATTTTACCCATTTTCTACATTAAAAATGCCATAACTTCAAATAAAAAATTCAAAATTTAATAAAAATTTAATATTTAAAATCTACTAATCAAGCTCAATTAAAACAAGATCCATCATGACTATAGAATTATGTAAAAAAAATACCAATCATTTTTTCTACATTAAAAATGCCATAAAACAATCAATATTTTTTGGGTAGAAAATTAAGGCAATCAAACACATTTAATTGACATTTTCCATGCAACTAAATTCTAGATAATTCAATTGCCTGGAACTTATTTTCTTTCCATGCAAATTTCATGCTTGCAATCAAACGCACCCTAAGTGTATTTAGTTGGGTTGTGAATGAAGAAAGAGTAGTTTTAGGAATACTCAATTTTAAAAACTTAAAATAATGATTTAAATGATGTAGTGTAAATTTGTTTTTTGTTTTATCCATGGAGTATTCAAATTAGTTTTTGCTAACCTCAATTGATTTCTTTTTGTGGTTTGCAGTTGTTAATGATAGTGCATTATTTTAACAATCTGGCAAATTGATTTGGGGAGAAAACCAAGTTGACCACAAGACTCTCCTAATAAAAGATTTATACCAGTGGACCAAAAAGTTTAGTCATATAAATCTACTGATTGATGAGTAAGACGAGCACTTTTATTACGTCACCAGCTAACTAATGTATTGGTGTCAAATAATCTTCTTCTTCTTTTAATCACAATTCTATGTCCTTTTAAAATTATTAAAAAAAAAATTATTTTACAATTTATTTTATTTTTTATAAATCTTAACGAAAAATAAAACCTTCATTTTTTATTTTTCATATTCAAATAGTATAAGAGTTCAAATTTAAGTTCTAAATTCATATAGGAAACAAACTATCTAAATTGGAAAGGCCCCTTGCATTGAACTCTTACCGAGTTTTTGTTGACATTAATGTACCTAGATATTGATCGCCCATTGATTTCAGTCCTTATGATTTAATTCATTCATTGTTTTTTAAGTTCAAATTACAGTTAAATTAATGTAATCATAAACAAACTGATAGGTGTAGACACCCCGATCCGTGACCCCCGCAAGAACCCTAACGACCTCCGAGAACTACTATTTTGGGTCCAGGACCCACCCGAGGACCCGGTACTACACTAGGAGGGTTTGTCGCCCGACAAACTTGTTTTTTTAGAGAGATTGTCGCACGACATATCACATTGTCGCGCGACAATCCCTGATATGTCGCGCGACAATTCCACTATGTCGCACGACATTCCCCCTCTGCACCAGACCAACCACTTTCTGACACATCAATCTGTCAGAACCATCACTTCAGCCGTTTGTCGCGCGACATTCCCGTATGTCGCGCGACATATCACAATGTCGCGCGACATTCTCCTTTTTTAAGGAAATGTCGCGCGACAATCTCTCCCGAGCAGTATAAATAGGCCAACACCCCCAAGGGTTCAGGGAGGCAATTAGAATCCGAGAATTTGGTGCTTTAGATCTGATTTTTGTCAAGCATTTCTTTACTATTATCTTATTTCTGAAGAATTCTCGAATCTATTTTTAACACTCGACGTGTTCCGTTTCTGGTAATCGATTTCTCGGAAATATCTGAAGAAAGAGAAGATTACTATCGCCAGAGATCCCTCTGCCGTATTATATTTTCTTTCTTATTATTATTCTCGTCGGGAAGGTAAAGAAAGTCCCTTCTAGTATTTAAATTAGATATCTGTGTACTTGTTTTACTTCTGTTATTCTGTCCACGTTTTATTTGAATAAACTTATTGTCAAGTTCCCAATAGTCTACCGTTTTCAAAACAAAAGGCCCTGATAAAACTACTTTTAAAACTAGAAGAGTAAGTACATTATCGTCCGGATAAACCGTGTTTTCAAAACCCCGGACCGATAAAGACTTATCTAGGAATTAAAATCCACATATCCTGTCTTTTTCATAGACTGCGACGTGTCTGATAAACTCTCCTCAAAGAGTTCAAATTCCATATTGAATTAGTCCCGACATAAAGATCCGAACCTTTTTCAGAATAATCACAACTCGAGAAAACCGTCATTATCTGAGGAAATAATACGGAACACTCTTTCAAAAATAAAAGGTTTTTGTCATTTGTCATTTACATCTTTTAAATACAAAAACGTCGGATCTCGGAACACAAAGGTTTTCATCCCTTTCCCCGTTTTCCCAAATTAGGGTTTTTCTTCATTTAGAAAGTAGTAGACTGTCGGTAAAAGCATCCAAGTTTTTCAACATAGAATAAACATATAAGACCACTAGAGACCGAAAGGGCGGAATGGGTGCTTAACACCTTCCCAAACCGTAATATAGTTTCCGAACCCTATAAGAATCCCGGTTTCGCAGACAAACGTGTAAAGAAAGGCTTGTCTATAGCCTTTCCTCTTACACGACCTTTTTTGTCCGTTTTCTCGTAAAACGTACTGGCGACTCTGAATGAACCCCCTTGCATCTAGAAATAGAACGTAGGGACACTTGATATGAATCAAATGAAAACGCTCCAGCAAATGGAACGACGGAATCAGTTCCGACGTCCCAGGACCCCCACCACCAACGGGGACGAGACCCGGGAGGTCGCATTTGCGGATTCTCACAGTGGCGACTCTGCTGGGGACAGTATTAGAAAACTAGACTCTTATATGTGGACCTTTGTTTATCTGTTGAAAACTTGCTTTTACTGCTTTCCCTACTCATGTTAATTGATTGAGAAGAAACCTTTTTCTAAAAAATGGGAGTTTTTCGAAAAGACGTAATAAAGATAATGATATTTGTGAAACCAACCTTTCGAACTTTACACGCACTATCACAAATCATGCATTGGTTCTACGAGTGTGAATTTACCCCAAACCCTCGGAAGTATTATAAGTGAGTAGGGAGTTGGCTTGCTTGGGCCAACATAAACCGAAAGCATTTACTTCCACTCTCCTTGGCCAAGTACGCCCCCGAGGTATATCGAGTGACGAGAACACTCACGTACCCGGGAAGTATATCAAAAGATTCTTGCACGTACCCGCCCTTGGGGTATATCGCAAGGTCTTGCCAAAAAGGAGGGAGCCTGAAGCCTTAACCGTTCGAACACCTACGCTGCATCTAAGATTGAGTCAGTTAAAACACTTGTCATACAGCTGTAGGGGATGTACCACCTTACGGCTTACTTTACCACACCTGTTTTCCGAGGTTTTCTCTCGACCATTTTTAGTGATTCTTTTGGCAAAAATCGAGTCACATCATAGTCTCCCTTCATCTTCGCCACGTGGTTTCGTCTACAGCCATAAAGCGGCGTCAGTCTGGAAGGTTGGGCCGGTCGAGATCATACCGGAAGACTAGTAAGACCAAGCATACCTGAAATGGCCGATGGACGAGAGAATCAGGAGACAAATCAGAGCCTAGCCGAGGCGTCTGCAGTTCAACCGACTTTAGCAGAGATGCACCGTTTGTTGATGACCGTCAGCATGAATTTGGCAAGCCTCACAAGTGAGCAACAGAACACCCGGATTCGAATGGAAGAGTTGTCAGCCGAACGGACCGCACCACCCGGGTTTGAGCAACTACCACCGAATCGAGATCCGAATCAAGGGCAATCTTCACAAGTACTTCCCCCAATCCAAGGAACCAATCCACCCCAAACGGGCCCCAACATGGCCGGTCCCGTTCAAACCGACCCCAACAATCAGAACCAATGGGCCCCGGATTCAGGCCCCACATACCAACAACAAGAGCCACCCATCGTCTGGCCACAACCTCAGCAAGGCCTCGATCCCCAATATCAACCATGGCCACAAGTCCCCGCAAGACCTATTCCACCAGCCCCAATAGCCCCTCCCAATGAGTACCCAGACATCAACCGACTCCGGGCAGTATACGCAGAATCGATGATAGCCCGGAACAGCCCGATGAGGTGTCAAGAGAGAGCGAAGAAATGAAGAAATTGAAAGAGCAGATGAAGGTTCTGCAAAGAGGTGTTTCTCTGATGAAAGGGGCAGACGAGATCACAGACATGAACACCTTTTCCCTCTACCCAGAAGCCAGACTACCTCAAGGATTTAAGCTCCCCTCTATCACCAAATTCACTGGTACTACACCCCCCAAAACCCATCTCCAATCCTACATCAGATCCATGCAAGTGTCCGGCTGTGGAGAGCCGGAGCTGGCTCAGGCTTTTCACATGACTCTCACGGGGGCAGCCCTGAGATGGTTCTTCGACCTAGAGAAACACCACACGAAAACTTGGGGGGATATCGTCAAAGAATTCATGACCAAGTACGGGTCCAACGAGAATTTGGAAATTACCCGTAAACACCTGGAAATGGCCAAGCAAGGCGAGAAAGAAAGCTTCAGCGACTTTGTCACCCGCTGGAGGGAAATGGCATCCCAAATGTCCAAACGGCCCGACGAAGAAGAGCAGTTAGAAATCATACAGAAGAATTTTACTCCAGCTGTATTGAACTGCATGGGAAAGCATGTATTCCCACACTTCAGAGCCCTGTTGAGTATGGGGTCACAGGTAGAGGAAGAATTGGCCAGAAAGGCGGACACGGATACCAAGAAGGCCTCTTACACTGGAAGAAAGACGGCCACTCCAGCCGTAAACCAACTAAGCTCGTACCCATATCAACAAAACCCATTTCAGCAGTCACCGCAGGTCCCCCCAATGAGTTGGCCTACGCAAGGAGACTCTTCAAACACCGAGGTCAAGAAAAGGAGAAATTTCTGCACCCTCCCCACTACTCTGGTCAAAAGCCTGGAACTACTCCAAAAGGCCGGACTAGTCACCCCACTCAACCCACGCCCTCCACCAAATCCTATTCCCAACACTTGGAGAATGAATGAGAACTGTGCGTACCATCAGGCGGCAGGCCATGACACGGAACGTTGTTTAGCTCTCCGCCATCGTATTCAGGACCTCATTGAAGCCGGAACCATCCCCGCACCCGGCGGGCCCAATGTTACCAACAACCCCCTCCCCAATCATGCTCCACCTGCAGGAATTAACGCCTTAACCACTGATGAAGGCTTTGATCCCGTAGGACTCATTCGGGACGATTCAGCCTATAAGGCACCCGTTATGCTATCGGCAAAAGCACAAGTTGCCCCAGGCCTCAACCCAATAATTGACCAATGGATGGCCAAGATGAACTTCCTACCTGGGCAGGGCTTAGGAAAGACAAATCAGGGGATCTCGCAACCCCTCACCATCAAAACCAATCCTGGGAAAGCTGGGATAGGATGGACCCAGGACAAGAAAAAACAACCATGGAAACCCCGCCCCCCTCATAAGGAGACGATATGTATGACAGAAACCTCCCCCGGGACTTTTAGTTGGTCGGCAGAACCAGAGTCGTCAGAAACTTCAGAGGGATCAGACCTAACATCCCTTTGGATACAACAGATTACCCGCTCAGGAAAGGTATACCAGCCACCACCGATGGATGCCGAAAAATCACCGCCTCCAAAAGAAGTAGGAGAAGACCGAGTACTGGAACAGTTGAAGAAAACCCAGGCACACATCACCATTTGGGGCCTCTTGGTTGCCTCCAAACCTCACAGGACCGCTTTCATTAAACTCCTGGATGAGGCTGTCATATCGCCGGACTCCACGCCCGAACAACTGCCAAACATGATCGGGTCACTCACAGTCCAAAGAAGTCTGTCATTTTCAGATGAAGACTTGTCTCCGTTGGGGAGAAAACACAGCCTGGCTCTCCATATCACCGTCCGAACCCGAGGGAAGATCTTGCCACAAGTTCTCATCGACAATGGGTCGACCATAAATGTCTGCCCCCTAAAGACTGCCAGATGCTTGGGTATCTCAGATTCAGAGCTCTCACCATCCGCTGTAACCGTCAGGGCCTATGATAATACCAGGAGGGCCGTTCTGGGGTCTCTGAAACTTGATCTCATGGTTGGTCCCGGAAGCTTCCCGGCCGACTTTCAAATCATAGACATTCCTTCCAGTTTTAACCTACTGTTGGGAAGAGCATGGCTACACGACATAGGAGCACTCCCCTCCTCCTTGCACCAAAAGATCAAGATACCGTTTGAAGGGAACATAATTACCATCCAAGGAGATCCTGAAAGGACCTTGGCGGATATGGAGTTACCAGTTTTGGGAATCGGGAGCCAGAGCATACAGTTAGGAGGCTTTTCTTACGAGCCTCAAGTGCAAACTCTTAGCACCCAGACAATCAGGTATCTTCCCCCTGACAATATCCCCGGTCTCAGCACCAAGATTACAAATATGTTGAGAATGATGAAATACTTGCCTGGAGCCGGTCTGGGAATGGGACAACCAGGACTACTTCAAGCATTGGAACCAGTAGCAAGGTACGAGAGGGAAGGTTTGGGGTACCAACACACTGAAGAGGACGATCAACAAAAAAGGGGTCGAGGGCATCAGTATCCGAGTTTCAGCTCTCTGAACGGGTTCTTTGTCAAAGAAGGAGAGGACTTCCCCTTTTGCGGCTTCCAGGAGCCTTGGAGAAACAGCGACGGAGAGAACCTTCCTGGGTGGGAAATCTTCTATGAAGAGGACCTATATATCAAAGAAAACACCGTACACAGCTTCGCTACCAAGTTGACAATCGGGCCGAAGGAAGAAAGTGAAGACATGAAAGGCGAAGAGGAAGAAATGATCGGAGATCTCTTCGACATCATGGCTCTGGGAGATGATGAGCCAGGAGACGACCCTGTACACTTGATATACGCTGATCCAGACTACCAAGGGGAAAGGGAAAAGAGCGAAATTGTAAGGGTGAGAGATAAGAGTGAGGGTAAGGATAGGAAGGAGTCACTCCTAAATGAACTTTTTAAACTTGTACCTGTAAATACTAGTATCAATAAAGAAGAGTCTATTTTGCGTTATCCTGTTATTTTTAATTCTGTAATTGCTTATATGGAATTGGAAAGAATGAACGAACACCCTGAACGGGAGGAGCAACGTATACAAAGCGAGGAAGGAGACACTCTTGTGATTAACCTCGGAACAGAGGAGGAAAGAAAAGAGGTCCGCATTGGGGCAAGCCTAAGTGGGACAGAGAGAGAAGAATTCACACAAACTCTGAAAGAGTATGTGGATGTCTTCGCCTGGTCTTATGCAGATATGCCGGGTTTGAACAGTCAGATAGTCATGCACGAAATACACACCAATCCAGAACTTAGGCCCGTCAAACAGAAGCTGAGGAAACTTACGCCAGAATGGTCCTTGAAAGTGAAAGAAGAAGTAATGAAACAACTGAGTGTGGGATTCTTACGGGTGATCGAGTACCCCTCGTGGTTAGCCAACATCGTGCCTGTTCCAAAGGCTAACGGGAAAGTCCGCATGTGTGTGGATTACCGGGATCTCAATAAAGCTTGTCCAAAGGACGATTTTCCATTGCCCAACATCGATTTGATAGTAGATAATACTGCCAACCACGCCCTGAAGTCATTTGTGGATGGTTTTGCCGGATATAACCAGATCAAGATGCACCCGGATCACCAGGAGAAAACAGCATTTATCACACCATGGGGAACATACTGCTACACCGTTATGCCGTTTGGGCTGAAGAACGCCGGGGCAACATATCAGAGGGCAGCTACGGCTATCTTTCACGACATGATTCACAAAGAAGTAGAGGTGTATGTAGACGACATGATAATCAAGTCAAAAGAGAGGGAAGGCCACGTACCAGCCTTGCGAGCCTTCTTTGATCGGCTCCGCCAGTATCAGATGAGACTCAATCCGCAGAAATGTGTGTTCGGGGTAACCAAAGGAAAACTCCTGGGATATGTCGTCAGTAAGAAAGGAATCGAGGTGGACCCCGCTAAAGTTCAAGCTATCCAAGACATGCCCGAGCCTCGTACCGAGAGAGAAATCCGGGGTTTTTTGGGTAATCTGCAGTACATCAGTAGGTTTATCTCTCAGCTCACTCAAAAGTGCGAACCCATCTTCAAACTCCTGAGGAAGTCTTCAACAGGAGAATGGAACGATCAATGCCAGGAGGCTTTTGACAAAATCAAAGATTACCTCTCCAAGCCCCCAGTGTTAGCCCCGCCTCAGACCGGACTACCACTAATTCTGTACCTAACCGTCACTGATTCAGCCGCAGGAGCAATGCTAGCCCAACACCTCACCGATACCCGGAAGGAGCAGGCCATCTATTTCCTCAGCAAAAAGCTATCCCCATTTGAGATAAACTACACACCATTGGAAAAATCGTGTACCGCTCTCGTCTGGGTAACACAGAAACTACGGCACTACATGCTAGTTTTTCCAGTCATCCTGGCATCACGGATTGATCCGTTGAAATACCTCTTCGAGAAACCGGCTCTCTCGAATCGAATGGCAAAATGGTTATTTCTACTCTCCGAATTCGACATCACCTACATGACCCAGAAGGCAGTCAAAGGCAAGATCATAGCTGATTACCTGGCCCACAATCCGATATTGGGAGACATGATAGAAGAAGCCGAATTCCCGGACGAAACCATCATGAACGTCGAGATCAATGAAGACTGGAGGTTGTACTTTGACGGGGCCGCCAATCGGAACGGAAACGGGATAGGCATCCTGTTAGTCTCTCCAGACCAAACTCACTCCCCGGTATCATATCGACTGGACTTCTTCTGCACCAACAATATGGCCGAATATGAAGCCTGCATACTCGGGTTAGAGATCGCTTTTCAAAAGGGTATAAGGAGGATACAGGTATACGGAGATTCAGCACTAGTGGTCCATCAAGTTCTGAAGGAATGGAAGATCAGAGATGAGAAATTGGTCCCTTACCTCGCCCGACTAGAAGAAGTCGCAGGAAGGTTCGAGCGTGTGGAGTTTTACTATATCCCCAGGTCCCAGAACAGTTTTGCTGACGCATTGGCAACCCTGGCATCTATGATCGATATTCCGGAGGGGATGGAAGAAATAACCCTCACGGTACAAAAGAAATCAGGACCCGCGCACTGCATGACCCTTGAGGTGGAAATTGAAAAAGACGGTGACTCAACCGTTTGGTTTTATGATATCTGGAACCTGCTGAAGAACCATCAGTATCCCGAGAAAGCAGACAAGAGAACACGGGTCACACTCAGGAGACTAGCATCAGGATTCATACTCTGTGCCGGAAGATTATATAAGAGGAACTACGACGGGACTCATCTTCAATGTCTCACCGAAGAAGAATCAGTTAGAATGATGGATCAGATACATGGGGGCGATTGCGGACCTCATATGAGCGGGCATACGCTTGCCCGCAAGATCATCAGGCAAGGGTATTTCTGGTCTACCCTACAAACTGACTGCGCTGATCATGTACGCCGTTGTCACAAATGCCAAATTTATGCTAAGTCCCAAGAAGCTTCCTCCAAAAGAGTTGTACAACATGACTGCTCCCTGGCCTTTTTCAGCCTGGGGAATTGACGTCATTGGGAAAGTCTCACCCAAAGCCAGCAACGGCCATGAATTCATACTAGTAGCCATCGACTACTTCACCAAATGGGTGGAAGCCGAATCTTACCAAACCCTGGATGCCAGGAAAGTTGCCCGATTCATCAAAAGGAATATTGTCTGCCGATATGGGGTCCCACACGAGATCATCTCAGATAACGGCACCCACTTCGAAGGAGAAGCTAATACAGTCATGGAGGAATACGGTATCACCCGACACAAATCTTCGCCATATAGACCACAAACCAATGGGGCAGTTGAAGCCGCCAACAAGAATTTGAAGAATATCCTAAGCAAGATGACCGACACCTGCCGGGACTGGCCGGAGAAATTACCATATGCATTGTGGGGATACCGCACCACCGAAAGGGTCTCTACCGGGGCAACCCCGTTCTCGCTTACATACGGGATGGAAGCAGTCCTCCCTGTCGAGTTAGAGGTCCCTTCCCTCAGAGTAATGCTAGAGAATCAGGTCAATGAACTGGAGTGGGTCCAGGCACGTTATAACGAGCTAGCCTTACTAGATGAGAAAAGATTGAAAGCCGCATACCACCATCAAGGATATCAGAAGAGAATCGCTCGAGCATTTAACCAGAGAGTGAGGACTCGGGGTATCACTGAAAATGACATCGTGTTGAAAGAAATTCGAGAGCCAGCCAGAGATCCGAGGGGAAAGTTCGGGCAGAAGTGGACAGGGCCGTATATCGTCAAAGAAATCAATACAGGGGGCGCCGCTATACTCACTGACCTAGACGGGCAGTTACTACATTCACCAGTCAACATGGACCGACTGAAGAAGTATTATCAATAAGCACGACATGTATAAGAACTACGTAAACCTGAGCCCCAACTCGAATATTGTATTTTCTGGAAAAAATCAAAAAGGGGGGAACGTAGGCAACCTGAGAAGTGACTTCAGGCCCGGTTTAAAGCTTTGTAAAGAAATTTATTTCTCATAAAAAGTCCCTTCATATATTATTAAAGAGGTGGTTCAGAACACCGAGAGTTACAAAGGAAGTACAGCATACAAAGAAGAAACTAATCCCTAGGGGTTGGCCACACTGGGTCCTCAGCGGCCAAATCAATTCGAGCCTCATCCAAAATCTGGTACGCAAAGACAATGCCATCCTCTGTAGGCTCAGAATCCATGAATCGGAACCACTCCATTTGAAAGGGGTCATCAATCAGCTCTCCTTCTAGAGATTGCCAGCAATAGCGGATAATGTCAGCCCGGAGGGGCCTGGAAATACCAAAACGGGCATAGTTAAACTGACGAGTCAGTCGAGCACGCCACATCCTCTCTACCAATAAAGAAACATGTGGGGTCACAAATTTAGACTCAGAAGAGAAGTTGTTCAGACCAAGGGGAACCTCCTGAGGAATGTTAAACTGCCGAAGAAGACGCCCAGGGAGGTAAAAGGAAGTAAACCAGAGCCCGCGGAGCCGAACGTAGTTCTGACCCCCAGTGCTAAGTACCATCGCCCTCAGCTTCCACCAAGGAATGTTCCACCGGATAGCCCGAAAGTTCTCCGAAAACCACACCGTCCAATCAGAGGAAGACATGGTCAAAGCACCAAAGAGAGGCCGATGGAAGAAATGAGTCGGATTGTCGAGCCGAACTCCGCTGAAACCCACCGATCGAAAGCGCTCTAGCAGCCACATGTATAGCAGACGCGGGCTCCCCCGGAAGAAGGGCGAGGCCCCCCGTTGAACATCATCAAGACCATTCAAGGTCTCTGCAAGAATGATCGGCACTATAGACTCCCCATTTCTAGCCTGGTAAATCAGACTCAAGATAGTCGGATCAACACGGGAAGAACCTGTCACCAGCAGCATATCAGAAACCAGGCAAATCAGGGCCGCTGCAGTACGCCCCACGCCGTAAGAGGCCCTATCTTCATAACGATGAAAGAACCTCACCATTTTGTGGAGGTCAAGGAGACCGTCGACAATGAAACCATCGCAGGCCGCTTGGGGAATGGCTAACAGAGCAATTAGCATGTCGCGGGGACCGATTCCTTCTATAGGAACTGCCATCGGGAGACGAACGTCAGAACGTAACAGCCAGGAGAACTCCTCATAGGTTGGGCAGAGCTCATCTAGTCCAAAACGGAAGAGATGGTCCGCAGGACTCCAGAAATACAAGGCACCTAAAAGAAAGGAGAAATCTACAGGACGATGGCACCAGCCCGCCAAAGGACTGAATGCACCAAAGTTCAAACCATTTTCAGAAGATATCAGAGCATCTCGAGCTTTAACATAAGAAAAATCAGAGTTGGTACGGTAGGAAGACATTTTGGAGAGGCGTGGGGATGAAGGAAGGAAGATGGGTGTATTTATAGCAAAAAAGAGGGTCCTGTACCTGTTTGTCGCGCGACAAACCCATTTTCAGGGGGAAGTGTCGCGCGACAAACCCATGACCAGGAGGGATTGTCGCGCGACAAACCCATCTGGGGGGCACCCTACTTGTTTCCTTATACATAATGGTCATTTTTGCCAAAAGAATCACTTCTGGATGCCTTTCTGTTCTCACTTTGTTCTTTTTTGCAGGAAACATAAGTATCACTACACTACAAGGTATGACTTTTAAATTACCGACTCTTATATATATATGTGTATATATCTTGCACAGACAGAATAAAAGTATAATCAAACACAGATAAAGATATTTTATAAAACCAATAAAAGAACAGTTTTTAAATATCTGTCTAAGCACATCTGTCCAAAACTAACGACTTAGTGCAGAAAGGGAAAACTAATCTACTCGGGCGCGTTTTGACACGCTCCCACTATCTCCCGAGCCCTCCTCGGGGGTAAGATCAACAACTGGGACGCCGGGAACAGAAGGAACTGCCGCCTGAGAAGGCCCCGTGGACTGGACCGGTGCCGTAGGACGGATCACCGACGATCGGGAACGCCTGGAAGTCCGACTACTGCTCCTCCGAGAATCCGTCCGGGCATGGGAGGAAGTCAGGGGGTCGTCCGGCCGTAAGGAGACGTCGATAGCCCTCTGATAGTCGCGCATGTATGCTGGAGGGTCTCGACCGACGTACTGGAGCAGGTTCCAGCTGTAGAAATACTGGGAATACCAGGCCCGTAGGTCTGCCACCCGTACACCCACTCTCTGTGAAAAGACATAAGATAAGAGGAGAGTCAGCACAGTCAAAATAAATAGATATAAACAGGAAAGTATCAGGAGAAGTTGAAGAAGATACCTCATCATCAGAGCGACCACCCAAGAAATCAAAAGTATCCTCGGGAAGGGGATACTCCGGGACAGAATATCGACATAGGCCCGCGCCGACATAAGAAATATCTCTGGGGAGTGGAGGTAGATCTACCCACGAAATAGATGACCCCGCAGGAGCAGCTGCAGAAGAAGACCCTCCCTCCTCACGAATGGGGAACAAGGGTGGACGAGAGGATGAGCCGCCAAAGCCCGGAGATCGGGCGGGAGGCCCCATGACAGTCGCCGGTAGAGGGGTCAACGTAGCATATGTTCGGACCCCCGGAGGATCCACCATGGCCGTCGCCCCCAAAGGAGGTACCCCACTAGAAGGAGTAGTCGCCGCCGCGGGAGGAGTCCGCCCAAACTGATCAAAATCTGCCCCAAGGTCCGCGGGCTCCCAGGACCTCTCAGAAAATCCCGCTCTCCCCTCAGCAGCCTCAGCAGCAGCAAAAAGGCCCCCCGGAGACACGGAAGGGCCGGTGGGAAACTCGAAGCCCTCAGCACGCTGCTCCCCCGCAGGTGTCGCCTGAGGTGACGGCTCCGGAACGGCTGTCGCATCACCTCCCTCGCCCTCTGGCCGACCACCGCCCTCAGCCGCAGCAGGAACATCCCTCTCTCCCTCAGGATCCTCATCCTCAGAATCCGGAATGTTGTCCCTCTGATCGGGGACAGGTGGCAGATGACCCGGAACCACCCTAGCTAAATGGGTCTGTCCCCGTATGTAATGAGGATCACCCCCCAATGCCCGATACCTCTCATAGAAGACCCGTCCCCGAGTCCCCTTCGGCTCCCTCATCAGGTAACGGGCAGCAAAAATAGCATAGTCTCCCTCCTCGACGAACGTCTGGAAGCCGAGTCCGTCAACCAAAGCCTGCACCGTCACCGGGTCGATCTCGCCCGTCCGCCTCATCAGAACAGGAGGGAACAATGGAACACGAGGCCACTGGGATGGCGTGTGCTGACGAATGACCCTCTCACCCAAGTAGAAGAGAAGGCCGTACTCATCCCGGATAAGCCGCCTGGTCCTCGAGGCGGTCAGAGCACGGCCATACCCATAATGATGACCCAGATCACCCCAAGGGGCCCACTCAATCTGAAAAGAGAATAAGATTTTATTTCAGTATTTTATATATTCTACTCTATCTGACTATTGAAAAGCAAGAAAACTAAAATATTTTACCTGCTCCTCCCGCAGATCATGAACAGCAGCAGCTCCGGTCTCCCGAGTCCGGTATACATAGGGAGCCCTATAGTTCCCCGCGATGAATCGGCGGAGAAAAGGGAACTGGTCCTCGTTCTCAACGAGGAGATCCACCTGGGCGCGACCCAGACGGGTATAAGCTACAAACCAGCTCTGAAAAGGAAAGATAGAAGAAATCAGCAATGATCAACAAGTAATGAGCAAAGAACTGAAGCAAAGACAGAAAGACTAAAAAATGTACCTCCCACAGCAAAGAAAAGCCCTTGAGGTTCAGGGCTAAATGACGAGAGACCTGGTCCATGGCATCGTAAAGGACTGCAAGAATGAAGCCTCCCCAGTCGTAGTCAAACAGGAGGCTAAAGTCCCGAAGATAGGGCAACCACCAAAGATGAGCCGTGTCCCCACCACGAGCCTCGAATAGATCATGAAGTGTCAGTAGAAGGAGGACGCGGGCATACTGACGCGCCTCCTGACGGGTCATAGGAACCCCTGAAGCGACTAGCCGAGCCCTCTCTGTGGCTAAACGCGTAACCAAGACGCCCCGAGGAATCGTGTCACCAGAACTCCGCCGCTCCGGGAACCATCCTAATGAACTAACAATGCCCTCGGCTGTCAGACGCAGGGGAACGTCGATCTGAATAGGGACCCCCCCTGAAGGAATCCCGGTCAGAGCAAAAAGATCAAGGGGTGTCATCGTCATCTCACCCCAGCTCCAGTGAAAAGTATGAGTAGTATCCCACCAGTGGCAAGCCAATGCCGACACCAAAACTGTCGCCCTAGAAACCCGCTCCGGAGGGCGTCGAAGAGGGAGCCAAAAGGAGTCGCAAGAATCAACTCCTGGATAGGGGCCGGTGCCCGTCGCCACTCCGAAGATATAGTGTTGGGGGAACCCCAACCGCGGCCAACCCACTGCAGACAAAGGAACGAATATGGGGTTATGAGGGTACTTTGGTGTAATTATGAGAGTTATAGGGCTATAGGTGTAAATTATGTAATTTTCTAAAACCTGAGGGTACTTTGGTGTAATTATGAGAGTTATAGGGCTATAGGTGTAAATTATGTAATTTTCCAAAACCTGAGGGTACTTTGGTGTAATTATGAGAGTTATGGGGTTATGAGGGTAAATTATGTAATTTCCAAAACCTGAGGGTACTTTGGTGTAATTATGAGAGTTATGGGGTTATAAGGGTAAATTATGTAATTTCCAAAACCTGAGGGTACTTTGGTGTAATTATGAGAGTTATAGGGCTATAGGGTAAATTATGTAATTTTCTAAAACCTGAGGGTACTTTGGTGTAATTATGAGAGTTATAGGGCTATAGGGTAAATTATGTAATTTTCTAAAACCTGAGAGTACTTTGGTGTAATTATGAGAGTTATAGGGCTATAGGTGTAAATTATGTAATTTTCCAAAACCTGAGGGTACTTTGGTGTAATTATGAGATTATGAGAATTATGGGGTTATAAGGGTAAATTATGTAATTTCCAAAACCTGAGGGTACTTTGGTGTAATTATGAGAGTTATGGGGTTATGAGGGTAAATTTCCAAAACCTGAGGGTACTTTGGTGTAAATATGAGAGTTATGGGGTTATGAGGGTAAATTATGTAATTTCCAAAACCTGAGGGTACTTTGGTGTAATTATGAGAGTTATGGGGTTATAAGGGTAAATTATGTAATTTCCAAAACCTGAGGGTACTTTGGTGTAATTATGAGAGTTATAGGGCTATAGGTGTAAATTATGTAATTTTCCAAAACCTGAGGGTACTTTGGTGTAATTATGAGAGATGTGGGGTTATAAGGGTAAATTATGTAATTTCCAAAAACCTGAGGGTACTTTGGTGTAATTATGAGAGTTATAGGGGTTATAAGGGTAAATTATGTAATTTCCAAAACCTGAGGGTACTTTGGTGTAATTATGAGAGTTATAGGGGTTATAAGGGTAAATTATGTAATTTTCCAAAACCTGAGGGTACTTTGGTGTAATTATGAGAGTTATAGAGTTATGGGGGTACATTATGTAATTTTCTAAACTAAGAGGTATCACAGGTAAAAGTATGTGTTCGCTAAAAATCGGGCGTTATTCCTAGTCAGACATGCATACTAACACTATCTAAAACGAATACAGGAAATGACAAGAAGCAGAACAGATAAATGCACGAAAGAAGACATACCAGAGATCAACGACGAATCTCGTGAGAAACGGGCTCCATCAAAAGCCACGGGACGTCCGGGACCGGAGCAGCTCGGATAGCATCCCGATAGACCACCGCCCGACCGCGGTCTATCCCATCCTCATCATACCAGTCCAAATCCGCCCAGTCGTCGTGATGAGGGCTGCAGCGAAGAACGCCCTGAGCGTCAGTAAAGGTGACCTCCTCCTGGTCACCCTCCAATCGGTCGAGATGAGTAGGGTCCATCAATATAGGTAGAATATATGTGAAAAGGTCGGAAAAGTCAAAAACACGGCAGAGCTTCCGCGCTTGGGAGAGAAGAGAAGAGAGAAAAAGAGAGCTAGAGAGAGAAAGAGAAAGGAGAGAATGAGGTGGAATGAGCTCAGCAAGGGGTTTATATAGTGGGTCAGTTTGTCGCGCGACAAATGGCCACATTGTCGCGCGACAAAGAGCCAGGCACCGAAGTGTCGCGCGACAATCCCCCCTCTTCCCTGATTTTTTGACCTCTGTCTCATTTTATCTTCTGCAGAGGCACTTCGGAGAAGCAGTTTTCGGAAAATTGCTAAAAACCGCACACCCATGATAAAAAGTTCAAAGAGAAAACTTCCAAATCATCTCTCCGAAAAAATGCGAAAACAGAATGCCGCGATTAAAAGTAGTCTCTGATCTCACAGAAGGACCGAGACCATCAAATAATGAGAAAAGGCAGAATGCCACGATAAAACGGGAATGGAAAAAAAATTGAAAAAGTAGAAAAGAGAAAGAACCCGTATGAGCGCCCAGAGCGAGCGAGAGAAACAGAAATGCAGAGTGACAGGGAGAGCCACACCAAAAGTGACAGCTAGGCCAAAACCGGCTCAGGGCTTCGTTTTGGGTGAGTAAGGCTCCTGATCACAACAAAGGGACAAAAGGACTCCTGGTCAAAAACAGAGAGGGCCAGGAAAAGTCTTTCCCAAAAGAGGGAGAAATAAGGGCATCGAAAAAACAGAAAACGATGTGGGCCCACCAAAAGAGAAAACTAAGAAAAGAATAAAGATCAGAGATTGAACTTTCAAACAAATTTTCTTTTCAGCACGATACAGAAGAGATGATTTGGAAAACCTCGGACCATCACTCTACGGAGAGCGAAGAAATCCGAAAACTGCCTTCTGAGTGAAACATCTTCACCCGAGGAAAACATGAGAGTAAAGTTCAGAAAGATACGGGGAAACGGACATCCGGAATAGACCCTGAGAAGCTCTTTTTACCTTCGCAAAAATCTACTCTCTCTCTCACTCTAGCAGTCTAAGAGAGGCAATTCACCAACACAAGCCCTCTCCGGAGGCAATGCACAAACACAAGCCCTCTCCGGAGGCAATGCACAAACACAAGCCCTCTCCGGAGGCAAATTCACAAACACAAGCCCTCTCCGGAGGCAATACACAAAATCACAAGCCCTCTCCAGAGGCAAGAGTTACTCATGAAAGCCCTCCCAGAGGCATTTTTTTTCCTTCTTCTTTCAGATCTAGAAGCCCTCCCAGAGAGGCACAACGGTAGTCCTCCCACCTGAGGCGAAGCCCTCCCAGAGAGGCACAAACGGTAGTCCTCCCACCTGAGGCGAAGCCCTCCCAGAGAGGCACAACGGTAGTCCTCCCACCTGAGGCGAAGCCCTCCCAGAGAGGCACAACGGTAGTCCTCCCACCTGAGGCGAAGCCCTCCCAGAGAGGCACAAACGGTAGTCCTCCCACCTGAGGCGAAGCCCTCCCAGAGAGGCACAAACGGTAGTCCTCCCATCTGAGGCGCAATGGTAGTCCTCCCACCTGAGGCGCAAAAAAGATCAATGGTAGTCCTCCCATCTGAGGCAAGTGGAGCAAGTCAAAGCCCTCGAAAGAGGCAACGAGGTAACAAAAGCCCTCTCCGGAGGCAAAACCAAACACGAAGCACTCTCCGGAGGCACTCACAAGCACTTTTTGCATAAACACTCCGATAGAGTTCATGCGGGAGCCATGGATCATGGTCTCTTCCAGTCGCCTCAATTCCTTGCAAGCAAGGAGCTTGAGTCGAGAGGGTCTGTAGACACCCCGATCCGTGACCCCCGCAAGAACCCTAACGACCTCCGAGAACTACTATTTTGGGTCCAGGACCCACCCGAGGACCCGGTACTACACTAGGAGGGTTTGTCGCCCGACAAACTTGTTTTTTTAGAGAGATTGTCGCACGACATATCACATTGTCGCGCGACAATCCCTGATATGTCGCGCGACAATTCCACTATGTCGCACGACATTCCCCCTCTGCACCAGACCAACCACTTTCTGACACATCAATCTGTCAGAACCATCACTTCAGCCGTTTGTCGCGCGACATTCCCGTATGTCGCGCGACATATCACAATGTCGCGCGACATTCTCCTTTTTTAAGGAAATGTCGCGCGACAATCTCTCCCGAGCAGTATAAATAGGCCAACACCCCCAAGGGTTCAGGGAGGCAATTAGAATCCGAGAATTTGGTGCTTTAGATCTGATTTTTGTCAAGCATTTCTTTACTATTATCTTATTTCTGAAGAATTCTCGAATCTATTTTTAACACTCGACGTGTTCCGTTTCTGGAATCGATTTCTCGGAAATATCTGAAGAAAGAGAAGATTACTATCGCCAGAGATCCCTCTGCCGTATTATATTTTCTTTCTTATTATTATTCTCGTCGGGAAGGTAAAGAAAGTCCCTTCTAGTATTTAAAATTAGATATCTGTGTACTTGTTTTACTTCTGTTATTCTGTCCACGTTTTATTTGAATAAACTTATTGTCAAGTTCCCAATAGTCTACCGTTTTCAAAACAAAAGGCCCTGATAAAACTACTTTTAAAACTAGAAGAGTAAGTACATTATCGTCCGGATAAACCGTGTTTTCAAAACCCCGGACCGATAAAGACTTATCTAGGAATTAAAATCCACATATCCTGTCTTTTTCATAGACTGCGACGTGTCTGATAAACTCTCCTCAAAGAGTTCAAATTCCATATTGAATTAGTCCCGACATAAAGATCCGAACCTTTTTCAGAATAATCACAACTCGAGAAAACCGTCATTATCTGAGGAAATAATACGGAACACTCTTTCAAAAATAAAAGGTTTTTGTCATTTGTCATTTACATCTTTTAAATACAAAAACGTCGGATCTCGGAACACAAAGGTTTTCATCCCTTTCCCCGTTTTCCCAAATTAGGGTTTTTCTTCATTTAGAAAGTAGTAGACTGTCGGTAAAAGCATCCAAGTTTTTCAACATAGAATAAACATATAAGACCACTAGAGACCGAAAGGGCGGAATGGGTGCTTAACACCTTCCCAAACCGTAATATAGTTTCCGAACCCTATAAGAATCCCGGTTTCGCAGACAAACGTGTAAAGAAAGGCTTGTCTATAGCCTTTCCTCTTACACGACCTTTTTTGTCCGTTTTCTCGTAAAACGTACTGGCGACTCTGAATGAACCCCCTTGCATCTAGAAATAGAACGTAGGGACACTTGATATGAATCAAATGAAAACGCTCCAGCAAATGGAACGACGGAATCAGTTCCGACGTCCCAGGACCCCCACCACCAACGGGGACGAGACCCGGGAGGTCGCATTTGCGGATTCTCACAATAGGATTAATCTCAAAGCAAATTTTAAACAAGCATCATATTAATACATCTAATAATAAGTGGGGTTTATTTTATTATTTCCTCCCAGTCCCGTTATCAACTAAGAGCATCTCCAATAATAATGTATAAAATTGATGTGTAAAAACATGTTAACTAATAAATAATTTATACTTGATTGATAAAAAGTTGTTTTACATATAAATTATACACATTCTCATTTTTGTTCAAATGGTTCATACTTATAGTCTTGAGTAAAATTATGATGCAGCAATTATACGGAAGCACATGGAATATATAATATTCAATATTTTTTATAAATATTTTTTATTTATAATTAAATAGTCAAAGTTGGTATTGATTTAAAGATCATGGTGAGTATAATTTAAATATGCAAGTTTTATTACAAAATATATTTTTAATTTTTAATTATACTATTTTGAATTTTTTTTAAAAAGTTGGAGAGAGAAAATGATGAGGTGGACGTGTAAAATAGATGTGTAAAATATACGCTCATTTTACACAAAAGATGTTGTGGCATGTTTTATACAACACCATTGGAGCATCAAAAATTACACATAATGTGTAAATTTTACACAAATCCTATGTGACATGATTTACACATGTCTATTGAAGATACTCTAAGGCCTCGTTTGATTTGGGTATTAAAAAGTGGGATGAGATTATTAATACCATTTTTTTTATAATACCTTGTTTGATTTTCACAAATGTGCTGGGATTACTAATACCGGTACTAACTTAATACCACTCTTTGTGCTATAATTTAATACCAGGGGGAGGTGGTATTGTTTATCCAGGATTAAGAAAAATGAACCATATATTTTAAAAAAATGCCATTACTACCATAATATTTTCAAAAATGCCACTACCACTACTACTATATTATTATTATTATTATTATTATTATTATTATTATTATTATTATTATTATTATTATTATTATTTTAATTTATTTAAAAAAAATTAATTTTTTTTATTTTGTTAGTCCAAAATATAATCCCGTATACGAATTATATAACAAAATATGGTATTAATATCAGCATGAGATATCCTAGTATTAATACTGCATGAATCAAACAGGGTATTGGTATTAAATTAATACTAGAATTAATAGTCCAGTACTATTAATACTGGTATTATTAATCACACTGATCCTAATATCTGAATCAATCGAGGCCTAAACGTCCACCGTGACAATTACATAATTTTAGTTGAACCAAATTAAATGCTACATTAAAAGCACAAGATTCGAAGATTTTATTAATTTTTTTTGTTTAGTACATAAGAAAAGAAACAAACGGAAAACAAACAAACAACTAAGGCCCGAAAAATTTAAGGTCTAGTCCAATAAGAGCAGATCTTTGCAAATCTCCGGCATTTCTTGTACTCTTCCCCATTTTTGCCAAAACGTCTCCGCAAAAAATTTCTTCACAATAAGTTTACTGCACCAAGTTTTCCAAAATGCGTCAACAATTCATAATAAATTGATACCAAGGTTGGTTCCGCTCTTGATCTTGCATATATAACAGTGTTGATCGCATCAGTCGACAATTTTTTTTATTTTTAATATAATCGTTGTGGTACCATCATGTTATTGTCTCTCCACCTCCACACGTCCCTAATTTAATAAAAATTTAGTATTTGTTTGGTTGAAATTTTAAAATATGTTTTTTAAATAAATTTTTGAGAAGTGTAAAAGTAGGTTGAAAAGTGAATTTAATTTTTGTTGAAATTTTTTTTCAACCAATTCAAAAAAACTCACAAAAAAATTCAAAAAAAAAAAACAGTCACAATGAATCTTATTTTATAGATCTTGATGAGTGGGTTTCAAATATTTTTTTTATATAATTACGATTTTTGATTTTAAAATTATGGTGTTTTAAAAATTTTATAAGAGATAAAGTAAAGTAAAGTGAATTTTAGGAAGTGTGAAATAAAATTAACTTTTTAATAAAAATTTTAAAAACTTAATTTTAAAATCTCAACCAAACACCACCAATATTTTTTTCTCTTTTTTATTATGACATTTGATTAAATTTAAATTGGAACATATAATTGCATTATGATACGGCATTATGGAAATAAGGTAAAATGGCTTGCGTGATAATGTTTTACGCAAAAAAAAACATTGAATAATATTTTTTAGAAATAAGTGTTTAGAGATCATTATCATTATAAGATAAGGGCTTGTTTATCAATTGTATTTTAAAATAAAAGTTTTGACCGAATGCAAACCTTACTTTACACTAAGTTATATTGAGTGCAAACTTAACTTTGTAACGAAACAAATTTAGTATAAATTTGTTTTGCATGATATGTTTATATTTTTTAACAAGTATATTATTATGTTTCATATATAAAATTTTAAAACAACGTCAAATAAATACAAATACGTGATAATATTTTAAAAAATAAAGAGTGCAAACTTAACTTTGCATAACTCCGAAAAGATTATTATGTGCATTTTATTAATAAATAGGTTTTAAATATGTAATTTGTTAAAATTATTCTAAAGCACTCTTAATTAAACACTTATTTATAATAATATGCTAAAAAACATGTAGTGCAAACTTGATTTTGTTTGATTACATAAAAAAATACAACTTAAAAATTTATTGCAAAGTTAACTTTACAATAATTTTAAAATTTGGTCAAATATAAACTCTTAATTTAAAAAAATATTACTCACTGAATTTTTTGCAGAAAACTTTTTTATACAAGTTATATTTTTTAATATCTCGTACCACATTATACTTGTTTTACTTTTTGTGTTACCTTTAAAATAATAGCAAAATAAAATAAAATTGTGGAATAAGAATAACATATACTTAATGACCCATTAACCTTTAATTTTTAAAGATCATAGAGAGCAGCATCTCCATCTTAATCGACATGGATAAAGTAATCACCAAATTGATTCCAATTTCCTTTAGTATAATTTTTGTTCGGTATAGTAATTGATTCCAAATTCACTTTTGCTTTTGTCTCAATACACGTTTTGGCGTGTAGCCTTTTTTCAGTACTCTTTCTCTCTCACACACACGGGGTCTGACTTTGACAAAGCCAAACCAGCCACACGGAAACTTCCTAAAAAATCCCCCCTAAATCGGTGAATTTCACTTTCATACCAATAAGATAGATTAGTATATCCACCTCTACTTATAATCCGTGTCTACTATCTACATTAGGAATAGGACTGTATATATATACACGCAGAATTTTGACGCACCAAGACTAATCACTATATTTATATATCAACTACTTAGGCGTGCGGGACAAATTATAAGCATAGATTAATTAAGGGCAAGCAATTTTTTTAACCAAAAAAAAAATAAGAATTTACAAGAGTGATATAGATATTCTAAAAATATGATATAGTTTTAGTTGCGATTGAACATCTCATTGTTTTATAAACTAGTTTGGCAAATTCTTCTCAAAATGTTAGGTCATTTCCTATGGTTATTTCTACAAATACAAAATTCTATTATAAAATTGTTAATTAGTAAGAACTCTTTTAAATGAGAGTTTATATATGACATTGAAATAAGTCACGTAGAAAAAAATTATAACTATTTATACATGGTAGTGATTAAATAGATTCCACAATAATATTTTACCCAATTAAATTAATTTTAATTTTAATAATAAGGTGCCAATTAAGATTAAAAAAAAGAGTACATACAGATGTTTCCATTTAAGAAACTTTGTTTGAGAATTTTCTATCAACACAATTATATTATCAAATTGACCTAGATATCTTTTAAAATCACCATAACATATTAACATATAGGATTATATAATAAATTTATAGAAAAACGGCACAAGAGACGTCCTTAGTATTAGTACAAGTTAAACTTGCTTATTTTCGTTTTATTTGAATTTAAATTATTTTGTTTGTCATCAACTTACAATTACACTTGCTATTACAGAACAAGTAACTATATTGTCAAAATAATATTATTTTTGTCAAAATATAATATTATTTTGAAAGTTATAATGTTTGATTTTAAAATTATACATATATTACTACAACAATAAGTATAATTATTTTGACAATATTATTATTAGTAGAAAACTTTCATTAAAAATTCATGACTCGTGATAGTCATTTATTAAAGAGTTATGACTTGATGTTTGATAAGTTATCAAGTTTTAATTTGGAGAATAATTAAACTATGGCCTCGTTTGGTTCACGGAAGGGAAATTAGTTCCCTTATCTTTTTAGTGGAGTTGGAAAACTAAATTTTTTGTCAAATTTCTTTTCTTGTGTTTGGTTAAGCATGTAAATTATTTAGGTAAGGGTATTATTGTTTAAATTTTTTGTAATAAATATTTGGAAATCGCATGGGAAAATTAATCTCATGTGTTTTGAGAGTAATAGTTTTACACCTTACTTTTCCCTCTCTCGGGAAAATGTTTCCGAAATTCGTGCTTACCAAATAAAAGAAATGAACAACTTTTCTTTTCCGAGTACTAAAATTCGTGAATCAAACGAGGCCTAAAAGTAATGCGTTGTTCAAAATATGCATAATCAAACAAAATATATTAATTTGTGATATATATACAGTACATATTTGTTTTTAAGAAATCTATACACTATTATATTAATTAGAAAATAAAATATTACACCCAAAATTAATAAAACTTGAACCTGAAATATACGTACATATTATTTATTTTTAGATTAAAAGAATAAAAAAAAAAAACCCCACAACACTCAAGACTATTGCCACGTGTTTAAATAATGACAATATAACACTTTTCGCTAATATTATACCTTTCAGGCTTTTAGCTAGCATTATAATATTATAGGACACATCAATCAGCATAACAAACAACTATAACTGTTCGATTCACTTTTTTCAAATAACGAAACTTGTTTATTATTATAAGATTTGATATATTTATTATATTTTAAAATTAAAATGTAATTTAGTTTGAGAACTTTTGAGAAAATCACGTAGATCTCAATAAGGTAATATAAATTATTTTAATTCTTAATTTAAAGAGGAAGGAATATATTTAGACAATATTACTACAACTTTATTACCGTAAATTTGATAGTTAAACCTAAAAAGTACTCATTTTTTTTTTAAAAAAAATAAAATAAAATTTAGGGAGATTTAAATCTCTTTCTTAACAATACAAATAAAGAAAAAATTTCTTCCTATCTTTATGAGTCGAATCTTAATTTTAAAATAATAACAAAAATTGCTTATTACTGCAATAACCCTTCTTATTAGATATTCATCTTGATTCTTGACATTTGATTAACAATAATTGAAGGCATATAGGTATATGCTCTTAAAAAGAAAAACTATAGCGATGTAGTGACTAATGACGTGTTTGGCATAATTGATTTGATTTTTGACCTTGAAGAAAAGACACGAGAGGTGGCGTGCAGTTGAGCAGCATTATGGCTTATTGCACGCTTGCTTTAATTTTATCATGAAAACCCATGCCAAATGCTGCTTAAGAAACCTAAACAAGAGCACATGAGTTTGGTCGAGTGGTTGCATGATTCAGTTTAATTTAGAGATCCTAGGTAGAACCACCCCCCCCCCCCCCCCCCGATGTTAATATTAAAAATGATAAATTTCTTTTACATTTATTAAACGGTTCTTTTTAACAATAAATTAAATGTTCGAATCTCACCTGTTACAACGACAGCTTCCTTTGATGTAATTAGGGCTGGCAATTTGGGTTCGTATGTCGTGTTCGGATCGTGTCAACACACAAGTATTATAGTATTAGTGTCAAACCGAACACGACTCGTTTAACTAATCGTGTCATTTATATTAACTCGAACACGACCTGTTTATTTTACAGGTTACATGACACGATCAGACTAACCCGTTTAATAAATAGGTCATGTTAAATCTGCAACTTGACATGACACGATTAACCTTTTAAAATTATAATGACAATTAAGTCTCATGTAAAAAAAATAACTTGTTTTATAATAGTTTTAAATTTTTAATATGTAATAATAAGTATCACCCAATACCAAGATTCAATATTAATAATCTAGAGTCAAAATATATAACATTCCATCACCGAAGCATAAACATAAAAAATTAGTACTTTATTCATCATTAAAAACATAATAACTATCATCTACTACCAATACTCTAAATAAGAATATAATTGTTCAAGAAAGATGGCAAAATAATATATATATATATAGCTGTAAAAGAAAATAAAAATAATAATTGTATTAATTGCGGGTCAGTTTCGAGTTAGCGGGTTAACCCGAACACGACCCGTTTAGTTTGCGGGTTAAGCGTGTCTGACCCGAAATTGACCTGAACCCGTTTATGCTTGACCCAAACCCGCTAACTCTGTGTCGAGTTCGTGTCGAGTTAGCGTGTCGTGTCAAATATTGCCGGCCCTAGATGTAATAGTGCATGATTGCTAAACAATAGAGGAAAGAAGTTTAAATGACTATAATACCCTTGTAGGTGACTGATATGCACTTGGGCGTTCAATTTTGACCTAGATGAAAGTCCGTTCAAAGGTTTTAGCAGACAGCTACGGTTCATCCGGTCATGGGTTGGGTTTGGGCTCAAAATTGAAAGTCAAAGAAGAATTCAAGTTGACCTTAGGCCTCGGAATATTAAAATTAAAGCCTTCTTAAAATTCTTGCATTCTTATTAAAAAAAAGAATAAAAAAGAGAGCATATGAATTAAATAAAAAAATAAAAACAGTGCTTAAAAATATTAGTCTAATTTATGGGTTCACATTTTGCAATAATAGTTGGACTTGGAGCACAATTTGAACTTTCAATAAATTGGTTTAGGGACTACAAAGATTCTCTTATTATTATTATTATTTTTTTTTTCTGTTGTCAAGCTATATTTTTGTCCTTTCTTTTTTTTTTTTTGAAAAATAAAGCTACCAAAAAGTTTAAGAAAATTGATCAAAGCGAATAGGCTTGTGAAACCATTAACATGATTAACATGATCAAAGCAACGAGCACTTAACCATTTAGGCTCGTCTAAACCAACTTGATTTAAGAGAAAAATCTCTGTTTGGTCAAATTGAGGCTGAGATTGCTTAAGTTTCTTTAAAACTTGTTTTTGAACTTTAAAACATACCAAAGTAAATCCATCCTTATCCGTCAAGGCTGTTCCTGAATCCAAAACAGGGGTAGCTAGACTTAAAAAGTGACATCGCGTTGGTTTGTAGTTGTTCTTGATTTGTGAACGGTTTCCTCACTAGCCTGCAGCAAATTGTTTTATTGTTTAGTGTGTGAAATCTTGCTTTTAATACTTTGAGTTGAATGTGTTTCCGAATTGTCGCCATCATAATCACTTTCATCTTCTTCATCTGAACTAAGAGAATCATCAACTAAATTTTCATTTGCTTTACTAGAAGAAACAATAAAATGCTCCCCTGGAATTTGCTGCTTCACTACATCTTTTCCCTTTCGCCTCTAAACCTTCAATAGTTATTGTATCCTTCTTGGTGACCCCTGCTCATGATGCTTATTTTCAACATTCTCCTTATCCTCTCTGATAACTTTTTGACCACTTATTCGATTCCTTCACAACCTCTTCTATGTGGATGATTGGCTCAATAACCTATTGTCGACATCTTTCGTTGTCAATCAAATTTTTAGAAATAACTTTTTGATCCACCATTTGCTTTTCATCCCCTGCTACATGTTTATCTCCTAGAATAGTTTCCAATTTTTGATCAACATTCCCCTTTCTAAATTCTCCAATTTTACAATCTGATGCATCATGCCTTGCTTGAAACAAGCTGAACGATACTTTGGGACTTTCTCGCGGCTAACTTTCTGCCAAAAACCTTGATTTCCACAACCAATCCATATTCTGTTAGGAAACTTCTTGGGCAAATCCATTTCTACACTTATTCGAGCTAAACTTGGGCGTGCTAAATTAAGTTATCTTGAATTAGTTTGTGCGCACTAAATTAAGGTTTTTTTTTTTTTTGTGTGTGTGTGTTTGAGTTTGCATGTATTACTCTTAACAGTCTCTAGTTGATAAAAAAATAAAGAAAAGTTTCATGTGATTCTAACTTCTATTGTAACTACACAATTCTCAGTATCATTTTCATTTATTCACTCTAGCTTATCTATCGTGAATATATCTAATTTGAAGCTCTTCTTTATTTCTTATTAACTAGAGACTGTGGCTAAAGTTCCATAAAATAGAGTGATATACCAATTTGACCTTTTATTACAATTCAGCCATCATCGTTGGTAGCTAAAAGAGGGAAAAAAATGAGTTCTTGAGTTGATTTTTTTTTTTTTTTAAAATATATCATTACCATTGAGTTGGAACTCTTTAATCATAATACAAGAATTGAGAAATACGAGATAGAAAAAAAGCATTTATAATAGTGTATAATTTTTCTTAAAAGATACAAAGAGATATAATTTTTTTATCTATGTGAATCGAACTTATAATCTCTTTATTACAAGAAAAATAAAGATACTAACGGGTAAGAAGGAGAGTGACTTTTTAAAAGGCTTACAATATTGTATATTATGTAAATTAACGATTGTGCATATTGCGTTCGGTTTTGGACTTTCCTACTTTGGGCCTAATGCAACTTTCTCTTTGGACCTCAATGGCTCAACAAGCATGTCGTTTATAATTGCCCACTTTAACTTAGATTAGGCAATCCACAGCCCAATCCAAAAGCCAATTACTTGGATAAACCCCTTTAAAATCAATAAAGAATGCACAAAAAACACGCACAAAATGAAGTGTCATTTCCAATGAAAGTTGTTCTTAAATGCATTTATAAGGATTGTTTACAGTCTTTTATCAATCATAATGTGACACATTATTTTGTGCATATTTTCTCCAAGACACGTTTTAAGTGCAGTAGTATGCTTATAAAAATAATACATGGGTAAAGCTAATAAAATCAAAGAACATTATATATATTCTTAACTTTGGTCAAACATCTCCATTAAGTCGGTAGACAAACATACAAAATCAGCGGCTAGTACCAATATTACCCACATGTATATATATATATATATATAACATACACAAATATTGACATGTTGTCCTTAAAAATTTGTAAACTCACTGTTAAAAAATATATAAAACGACTCCATATTAATTAATGAACACTGTCCAAGTGTGCCACCTCCATATTAACTAAAAAATAGGAATGACAACACTCAAAGGTTGTTATATATTGTATTAGGACATATAAACGAAAACTTTAACGTTATTCTATCTGTCTATTAATTTTTTATATAAACTGATGTGGCATTAGTTTGACAAATTTTGTTGCTCACTATCACGTTAGTTTATACCAAATAATTGGTTCAGTTTTAAGTATGTTTTACATTTACTCATACAAATCTTTATTTCTCCGCATTCACGTCCATCCTTCTACACATCCCCACTTCTTCATCATCTTCTTTTGTTTCTTTTTCAGCACTTTTTATTGAAAATTCTTCATCACTAACGTCATCAATATTATTACCAATCATAGGGAGGAAATTGGGTGAAATGGCCAGAATGTTGCTACCAGTTTTGTTATTCTCTGCTAAAGGAGAAGAGTTGATGGAGGCACCATCAGGTACATGTACTTGTTGCTGTGCATCTTTTGAGCAAGAAGATGGCATCAATTGTGCTCTCCTTTTCATCTCTTTCCCTTTCCCCCACAGCACCAAATATAGCCCACATACTATTACCACTGCCCCTAGCACACTATCAATAAAACAAATCGTTAAAAATCGTATAAAAATATACAACCCCGTTTTAAAGAGGACAATTCTTTTTTCTTTCTTTTTTTTTATCAGATAAATATGTACCTTCCAAGGTGCAATTTTTCATCTAGTAGAAGAGATCCAGCAATGGCTACAACCACGAGCATGAGAGGGCTAAAAACGGACACAAATAGTGGGCCCCGCATACGCACACACGTCATGATGAAAGTCACCATTAATCCTGAGGCCACAGTTCCCTAATAATGAAACTAAATGTTAAAAGTGATTTTATTATTGTAATTAAGATTAATTTATCAATAAATTAAATTAAAAGAGGGAGAGGGGAGATTAAGGAAGAATATATGTAATTAAGCATACAGTGTAAGCAACTGTGAGGAGTCTAATGTTCCATCCCAGTTTCCATTGGCTCCAGTCTTTCTCAATGCAAAGGGCCAACACAACAGCTTGAATTGCTCCAATCACAGATATTAAAGCAGTGCTTGAATAAGGGCATGGGTACTTTTCACTCATCTTAGCCTGTCGCATTAATAATCAAGAATAATAATGATGTTAGTAATCTAAAGTAGTAATTGTTTTACCAAATGAACAGCGGTTAACTATATGATAAAAAAAATTAAATTTTAACTTTCGCTTATTGTACAATACAGTATTATAATAAAAATTTATGCGACTATCCTTACCCAAATCTTTGCGAATGTGCTAATGAAAACTTTTTTTGGTATTCCCAATCTCATTTTCAACTACACGATGTGGTTTGTCTTTGATGTATGACGATGAAAAATGATTCTAGAGGTGCGGGTAGCTAAGATTCAATAGCGGATGAGTTGGGGAAGAGCATAACTCTTTTTAATTACTAAGCTTCCATTTGAAATATATGATGTAGGAGGACACAAGTTATACTTAGTGTTTCCTATCACTTCATTAGGGGTTTGAAATGGACAATGTGATATTTTTACTATCAACAAGTATCTGAATATATATTTTTTAAAAGTGATGATTTGCATTAATTAAATAATAGTTTGTTAAGATAAAAGTTGAACTTGAATGTTTATTTAACTAACGACGCAATATGATATATTCACATTGTTTGTAAAATATGAATAACTCCTTTTACTCAAATTTTATTAATATATATATTGAATTTTAATTATAATAATTTAAAAATGTGAACTTATTATCTTACAAAAAAATTAAGATCACCTGAAAAATCAATGAAAGTGAACCACCAAAACAAGCCAGCACAGCCATTAAAGCACCCAAGATGTGATTGTGAGACACGTGTCGACCAGGATGTTGACCATTGTGCAAAAGGTCAATGGTGTTTGACCACATTTTGATTTCCAGCCCTTTGTAGAATGTAAGGAGCATTGCCCCTCCTATGCCCATCAATGTACCTATCACTTTTGCCTTGCCTGATACCTTATCAAATTCCAGCCTCTCCAACCTGATTAATTGGACCCCACAGAAATAAAGATTAGAATGCTATGATTTAATCAAAGAGCACTGACAGTAAGAGTATCCACAATGATATGAGTAAGTAAGATAAATATGTTAGATTTATTTTACGTGTACATGTAATCATGTCTTATAGTAAGATAAAACAATATTTCGTAAAGCATGCGTATGATGATAAAGTTAAGTTCTACTATTTTTTTTACTATACACATAACTAATACGTGTAATGTTTAGCATATAATTGAATTGCATTTGTAATCCAAATATGTTATTCAACTGCCAAGGGTGTAAGACACATAAGAATAACGCGTGAAGGAGATGAACGCATTTTTAGAATGCGTGCAAGTTAAATCAAGCAAGACGCATTACTACAATGCATGGGCTATTTTTATACCTAAAAGGATGTGGCCATAAAAGGGCATAGCCAAGCAGGAGCAAATAATTATTAACATAGTAGTGTGAGCCACTAAAGTTTAATTAGAAATGCGTACGCCTTTTGCGCGAGTAATGCGTTTAGCCTTTTAATCTTGCACACATTTCAAAGTTACCTTTGGCGTATAAGAGGTTTTTTCTTATGTATTTGGTTTCAAAAAAGGTTACTCTAAATCACCGCTCAACAGTTCGACTCTTAGAATAAGCAGAGTAAATATACTTTACGTATTATACTATTAAATTTATCATTGTAAATGCTTTAACACATAAATCAAACATATTTTTTTACCCTTTTTTAGCAATTAATTTATGTGCAATATAGGATTGAGCTCCTTAAATTTGTCACAATGACCATTGTGGTAAAACAAAAATTTGGAACACTTGTTTTAGATTGAGCCTCCTTGCCAGAGAAAGTGTATCATTAATTATGACAAGATTTCCATTAAATAAAAGTTAATAAAAGTTGTTTTGCTTAAAATTAATGTGTAAGATTTCACAACTTAATTTGCACATTCATTGTGCCAACTTAGAGAAACCAAATCTTTGAAAGATAAGCATTGAAATGTGAGACGCATTTGGACGCAGCAATTTGTCTACAGAAGTAAAACTTAGTTCATATATATGACGATCTAAATTTGAACCGTTGAAAAATAATTTGTAATTATCATTATAAATATTTACGGTCACCTATATTAGTTTGATTTTTAAAAATAAAGAAACCAAGAATGAAAAGTTAAGCTATAATTTATTTCCCATGAAGTTATGCTATATTTTTAAATTGTCAATTTTATCCTCATATCATATTTTTCTTAAAAAAAAAAAAAAGTTTCAACAAGATTCAAGTATTTTATACAAATAAAAAAAAAAGGCAAATTGCACACACGAACGTAAGGTAATCTTAGATAGTTATACCTAAAAATGATGGCCAGGACAAACGTCATAGCGGGAATGAGATTGGACATAGCAGAAGCGAACGTGGCGGAAGTTAATACCAAGCTCTCCGCGTATAAATTTTGAGCAATTGGTCCCCTGTAAAAAGGAAAATTTTCAATTTACAGGCGTAAAAAATATCCTACCAAAAATACTTCTGCAATTTCACAATTAATTTCAAGATAATAAATTATGTACTAATCATTAATCAAAAAATTATGTACTAATCATTTTGCTAATTCTAGAAAATGCCAGTTGTCAGGCCTAACAATTAATTAATTAAGAAAGGAAATATATTTACGATTAGGAGTTTCGTACTATTTTTTCCCACAGATCGAGTAGTGGGATAATTTCAACCTTTAACAAGTGCTCTTAATAAAAACACATGTTAAAATAAAATTAACAATTTGCGTTATTAGGTATCAATATTTTTGCATTGTGCCAATATAATATATATATATGAGAGAAATTTTTGGTGTGAATTGCTCCATATATATATATATATATGGACCAGCCTTTATCAACATTATTTTGTCACAATTTTTTATTTTTTTTAACATTTTAACTACGAAAAATGCTGTTAGAGATTAGTCTGCATAAAAATATAATATATATACACACATATTTATAAATATGGCACATAATAAAGGGAAATGATATTAGCACTCCACTTTTGTTCTAAGGCACTCCACTTTTATTTTTAGTGACATAAAAAGTGTCCCAAAATGCATATATAAGTGTCACTAAAAATAAAAATGAAGTGCCTTAATATTAAAGTGGAGTGTTAATAGCATTTCCCCATAATAAATAGGGGGTTATAATAGCACAAAATAAAAGTTATGCATGAACGCATACCCAAATAGTGCACAGAAAAATCCTTGCCACATTACTGTCCATGTCAGTTTTGGTCTTCTCTTCCTGCCACATAACACGATAGTAACATGTGTACTTTGGGACAAGGGTATTTATTAGATGAATATCTATACAAATATATTAAAAGATCAAAATTCACTATTTTTAACTATCAATTTTTTATCTCACTATGCCATTCGGAACGAAAAATACTTGGTGTATATATATATGAGGAAGGTTTAAGTTACATTAGTGTAAGAATAAAAAGTTTTACACTCATCTATAATTTTTTCTCATATTTGTAATTTATCAATTCCACCTTTTGATAAGCTACTTTTATTGTATTTATTAAACATGCAAAGTTTTGAACTAATTCGATATTTGTAACCATATAATCACACCACTTTTACTAATTTATTGTAAGGTTCATAATAATCTAATATATAACATAATTATGATGAAGGACTTACGCATCTCCGATTATTTTAATTTTTTGCACGTATCTTTGAAATATTATAATAAACTAATTTAACTGTTAGACTGATAAATTATGAAATTAAAAAAAAAATTGTAAGTGTAAAAAGTTTTACACTCGATATAACTTGAACTCTTTCATATATATATATATATATATATATTATATGGAGAGATCAAAATTCATTAATACCATGTCTACTTTTTGTTTCATTAGATTAGATGAGACTCTCGTTCAAAAAAAAAATTAAATGAGATTCGAACTTAAATATTCCTGATACTTTAAAAACACCTTTGTCAAAATAAAATTTAAAAATACGAAATTTGGTACTCTAACTATATATGATATGTTTTGGAAAAAACAGTTGACTCCCAATTTTAGATACATAGAAGAAAACTTGAAATACAATTGCACTGAATTTTAACACAAGGCTTTGAAAATGCCGTTTTAGCTTACGCCAGAGCGTTCCGCTTTCCCAAAAAACAAGGAAAATAAAATCATATTATTTCATCTTTTCAAGAGAAATGTTAAATCTATTTAATTTTTATGCAAACAAACTAGGGAGCCGTTCATTTGATGTGTTGTTCATATATTTTTTATACCATAGGTGAAACAATTCTTTATATAAAAATTTATTCAAAAATGAAATAAATTTAGCTACTGTTTTTTAAATTTGAAAGCACTGAACTTCATCATTCATTTATTTTTTATTAGCAAAATCACAAATTTATAGTTTTCCCAAATTTAGAAGAGGAGAATTGCCACCTTATATATAATGTCCACATAAAATTATCAAAAAGAAAGAAAGAAAGAAAGAAAGAAGATTAATTTTACCTATCAAGGTAGAGAGCAAGAGGAAGAACAAAAGCAGCGGCGAACAAGAACCTATAGGCGACCAAAACCCTTAAGCTCATACCATCATTAGCGGCCAATTTGTAGAAAATATTAACACCAGCCATCACTATTTGTACCACCACCATCATCATTGCTGCCTTTAACCCATGTATACTATTACACACTCTCAAGTCCATTGATTTTCCCATCTTTAATTAATTTAATTAATATATATATATAAATCCTAAATTTATTTTCTCTCTCTAAAAGTATTTCTGTGTGTTACAAAAGAACAAGCAAGAATTGAAACAGAGAGAGAGAGAGAGAGAGAGAGAGAGAGAGAGAGAGAGAGGGAGGGAGGGAGGGAGGGAGGGAGCTCAAGTACTTTAACTTCTTCTTGGTTGTAATGAGATATAGCGAGAGAAAGGTAAGTATTCAAGTGTTCTTGAAATGATAGTTAGAGAGAGAGAGAGATCTAATATATATATAGGCGGAGTTTTTTTTGTTTTTTTTTTTCCTTAATGGAGAGCGTTGGATTTTATTGCGACATTTCTTGCGTCATGCACCATAAAACATTTTCTAGCGATGTACGCACTTGTTAAGTTGGATGTTGGCACGTGCCTCGTGGTATTTCCTACTGAGTTGGTGACCATTTTTGGAAACCAAACCAAAACACATCATGAAACGAGTTTGGCACGAAATTGACATACATAAAATTTGTGTTTGTATTGTTTTTGTGTTTAAATGAGAAAATAATAATTTATTTCTATTTGTGTTAGGACTTAAGACATGTCTATTTAATTAGATGCAACGATTGTAATTGTATTTACTGTGTTATGTTCAAGTATGTGCCACAATTATCATAACTTAAAATAACAAGAATCACATGCGAAGTCATGTTTGTGCTGTTGTGTCTCTTATCAAGTCAAGTTATATATGCTAGGCAAAAATACAACCTAAAACACAAATGACCACGTACCCAAACACAATAATATGATCTAAGTTGACAAACAACAATATCGTTATGACATTATTAGAACGAGCATTTGGTTCTAAATTTTCCACACACGTACAATATTGTGATGTCGTTTGGAGTATGAATTAATATACAACTTTAAGTATATTGTGTTACACTCGTAAATTCTGTTTGACTAAGAAGTGTTCATGTATTTTGGTATTCTCTTTATTGTTACGTATATGAGAATTTGAAAGATTGAGAATTACCAAGAAAAAAAAAGATTGGAATTGCATTGATCGTGTTCATTTATTATAATGCATCAATTGACATCGTGAAAAAAAAGATAATAATTTTTTTTTTGAGAAATCACAAATACTAACCTAAAACCATCTCTAAAAAAGGTGCAATTCATTTCTTGCTATCTTGGAACCGAGCAAAAGGGCAAGGCTCTCTTCTACCCCTAGTCCCCCTAACTCACCACATTTTGTACACAACGGAGTCCATCCCCAACCTGTTGCCGTGTTTCAATAGGTTCATAAACTTATGGGTGAAGAACCCATTAAACATCTATATGTTGAACATCTAAATGTGAATATCGAAGACAACAATAAAACATATTTAAGTTCCGAAGAGTTTGATGATGGGAATGAAGAAGACAAATGGCTGGACATGGACGATGAGGAAAGTGTGGATGAAAAAAAATGAAGAAAATGAAGAGGTAGATTTGTAAGAACCATGGTTGAATGACCAAATAAACTTAGAGATGGAAGAAAATGAGAAATTGTTATATGACAATTCATCATTGTCGGACAGCGATAGGGATGAGAAGGTGAGATGGATGGTACGGACAGAGAAGATGCCGCCACAACTCCTCCTCTGAGAACCTATTTTCAAAAGGTATACTATAGGTTTGACCATTTAGGATTAGGTGCGATATCATAATCATAATCAAAATTTTATTTGTTTCATTCTTTTCTTTTTTTCTATAAGGGTGTGTTTGATGCGTCGGATTAAAAAGTCGGATATGATTATTTATTCTATCCGGACAGGATAAAACAATCACACCTCTTAGGTAAGGTTTATTAATCCCTCTCTTGGTGGGATGAAAAGCCTTGAATGAGATAAATAATCCACCCCAATATCTAATCTCAACAAACACTAAATATGGGATATGATAGAATTATCTTATCTTACCTTTTAATCATGCACATCAAACGAAGCTTGAAAGAATATGTTAGGTATCACATATTCAAGACTATTTAGTTTTTTAATTATGGACATTATATTTTTTTAATTTGTAAATATGGAAACATGATAATTGCTTTTTGAATGCTTTTACATTTGTTTAAGTATTTCGAATTTTTTATATTTAAAGTATTTGTGAATTATATAATTAAAGTGTTACTAAGTATATACTTGAACTTGCATTTTTTGTTTATTATTTTTTTTTTATGTTGTATGCGTGTGCCAAAATAAAGTTATAGCTTGAATACTATATATTTTTTTGAAAATTTGATTCATTTGTATAACATTTTTTTTTCTTTTGTCGTATTAATTACCACGAGACATAATTATTTGAGTTGCTAAGAAGTTGTATATAGATAAAATTTTGAAATTTTAGAAACAATTATGGTGAACATTGGGTCATGTTTGTGCCATTATTTTTCCTATACAATTGCATTTGCTAGAACATTGGGGATAAATATATATATATATATGCAACACTGGCCTCTTCAACTGGGGCCGATCTATTTATGAATTTGCATATATATATAAGATCACCTGGTGCGACCAATGCATGCATGGAGGGTGTAATTCATGTGTCACTGTGTCATTGACCAGCTAGGGATAGAAAGTGCCTATTTCCGAGCGTATGGCATTTTGTGCAATAACAGTAAATGCAAAATATTGTGATCTACGTATCGGATTCTAATATATTAAAATGTTAAATTGACCCGCAGATTATGTAAAAAAAAATAAAAAAAAATTGGTACGCAAATTGTGTACTTTATTTTTTTTTTATTTTTTAAGAAGAGAAATGTCTCGTTTTTTATTTATTTATTACAATAATAAGAAAAATCCTCCCATTCCAGATGAAACTGACATCTCCTAAATTCGGGTAAGTGACTTACCAATTAATTAGGATAACTCACTCACCCAATCAAATTGTATACTAGGATCGAGGTAGATATGTTATAAAAAAATATATTCTCGTAATATACTTATTTGACTATTGCTAACATGTGTGTTATTATGTTGTTTAAATGTCTTTTTTTTTTTTTGAGAAACATATGATCAAAATTATATATGATATTAAAAAATTTACGTGACAGAACTTCAAAAGTGCTTGAAACGAAACGGTTATGTACAAAGATAAACTAAAATGTGGCACACTGTATACAATAATAACTTATTATCCTTTCTAGAAATTAGGTGGAAGGTCTTACTACACATTGATTTTTACCAAAACTCCAATGAATAATATTTTTTTGAATGAAGGGCTTATTTTTAATTGGTAATTAGTGTAAGAGGCCTATTTTATTTTATATTTTAAATGAAGGTATTTGCATAAATTTAAATATCATTTAATTAATAAAAACATGTTATATATTACCTAAATTACCCCCTCTTTATGAAATTTGCACAAAAAATATGAATATTACAGTGAAATATAGACTACAATATGAACTTTGCACTAAAAATATGAACTGCAAAGTTCACATTGCAGTAAAATATGGACTGCAATATGAACTTTGCACAAAAAATATGGACTGCAAAGTTCATATTGCAGTAAAATATGGACTGCAAAGTTCATATTTCAGTGAAATATAGACTGTAAAGTTCATATTGCAATCCATATTTTAATGCATATTGGTATTTTTTTAGTTTATTTTAAGGGTTGGGATGTCATTTTATAATGAAAAAAAAAACACACATGTTATATTATTAATAAAATAAAAAATAGGCTCTTTATTTACAAAAAAATTATTCATTGCTTTAGTGTGAAAATCTTTCTCTAATAAGACCTTTTTTTTTAATTGTCCCGTTTTTCTTTAAATTAAATTGTTTCTCTCAAAATTGTATCTTATTATCATTTGATTCTTTTTTTAATTTAATTGGTATCTAACTTTCGTTCAGGCTTAGTATATATAAGAAATATTAACCAGTACACTAAGAACATAGGTTAAGAATATTATAATTAAAAAAATTATACTTTACATGAGAATATGTATTTATACATAAAAATTTGTGCGCGAGTTAAATTTTATACGTATTTCAGACGGGTTAATGTAGGGTGATGATATTGCCCATCCCTTTTTTTTATCACTAACATCCCCCTTATCATAAACATCCTTTTATGTGTTATTTTTTTATCACAAACATCCCCCCTATCACTCACATAATTCACTACATTTGGGGTATGATATGTGAAGGAGATGAAATGTTTCGCCCCAAGATATTCGAATTATTGCCTATATTTCGGTTCTTTTGATTCTAATGAACATTGAGTGCAATCAATGTTTCACTCGGCCAATGACGTGCAAAAATTGATCATTTTTTCGGTCTATGATGTGCGAAAAATGGATCATTCTTTCGGCTATCATGATTCGAATGTACATTGAATGTTCATTCGGTCTATAATATTCGAAATTATGCATACCGAACAAATTATATGGGCCGAGTGATTAAGCTTAATGATAAAGGATGTTTGTGACAAATTCTTGGAATGGTAATATAAAAAAGGATGTTACTTTTTTGGAGGATGTTAGTGACAAAAAAGAGGATGGGCAATATCATCACCCTTAATGTATGTCTCCGGACATGATCCCAATATAGATGTTGACAACGTCTTTTAAGAATGAACGAATGATATCTTATTGGATTGTATTTGGATGTTGTAAAATACATTTCATTTGAATTTTGCTTCTAAATTGAGCAGCGCGGCTTTGATGGTAATTGCACGTCACAGCCTACGTTTTACTCCACTGAGATTGACTGGGATGAAAGTTACCACGTACAGATGGAGCATGTGCGAGAAGTAATTGCTACTTGGACACGTGTACGCCTGATATGCTCCAGTCGCCATTTTTGTGGTGTGAATGGAATTTAAGACGGTGGGCCGGGGCTGAACAATATTTAGGTAACGCTTACACCAAAGAGTGAGCCACTCTGTCCCTTTTTTTAGTAAGTTCATGCATAGCTTATCATCAGTTATAGTAAAAAACGACTCAAATTGTGTGCGCACCCCCCCACATAAACCCCTCCTCTTCCTTCCCCAACCACAATAATATGAATTATTATTACCCACATTCCTATTTTTCAATCATTATTGATAAGTAGCATACGTGGCTTCCATTCATGATACTATTGATTAATTAATTTATCGAAAAGTAATATATAATTTTAAAAATATATGTTTTAATTTAAATCATTAATTTTAAATTAAATTGTTAAGATTATGAAATTGTCAGATGAAGTAATTCTTGTGGAGAGTGCTCTATTAAATAGAAGCTAATTTGAACTATTCAATTAAATATTAATGGTTTAGATCCTAACTTTACTTCTCAAGTGATTTCAGCATTTTAGAAGAGCCGGATCCTTACCATCCATGTATGCTTAACATTTTTTCACTTGCGAGTGATTGATTACACATAAAGTAATGACACATAAACCAACTTAAATGATCAAATTACTAGGCGAAATGATATGCCAAATCTATTGATTATTGTCTAAGATATATTTAAATCACTTGCGAATGAATTTTATAAATCATTGTATAAGTTAGTAATTTAGTACACTTATCATTACTCGTTACATAAAATAAAAAAACAACATTAATAATAAAATTGTTTAAGAAACGTAACAAATAATTACTAGCCCGGTCAAATAAAAGTATTTGAAGGCGGGTTGGGTATTTGGGCGGGTTTGGGCAGGACTAACCAGAAGGCAAGTTCATTTTGTGCCAACTAAATTTGGCCTAAATTGAAACGTAGGCTTGGATCAGCCGGGTCAACCCGTTTATTGAATAATGATACTATAAATTTTTTTCTCTCTCCAACCAATTTTTTTACCTAATAGTTGTTAGATCTATATTTTAACCTGATTGTTGTAATGAGAGAGAGAGAGAGAGAGAGAGAGAGAGAGAGAGAGAGAGAGAGACTGTAGTTTTAATTGTTTCCCCTCACAATTGAAAACTGATTTGTAAGGATTACAATTTGGTTAATTTTATCCAACTTAACAATATGACTTTAGGTAATAAATATAGTGATCGAACAAGTAGTCAATAGTCTTGTAATTCGTGAGCATCCACACTTAGCCAAGTTTAATTTAAGAGTATAATGATTTTATCGGCTATTGTAATGATCTGAACATTTGATTTCGTTATTCAACAGATATCATTTAATTTGTTATACCACGTTATCATTAATTAATATTTATTCTTTAATATTATGTTTTGTTGTGTCAAACAATATCCAAGGGACAAAATTACTATACAAAATTAATAAAAACCAAAATTTGGTGGATATGTCTGATGCGTTGGTATAAAAGAATTAAGATTTTTTCTAAACTTTAATTAGTATTTTATTTTATACGAGTGTTATAATTTTTTCTTTCGTTACCATCGGTACGCGAATACATTTAATCTTGGTGTTCAACTTTATGGAAATAAGATATCTGGTCTTGAATTTATAAAATGTTTTTAGTAATTAACTTTTGATTGTTTAATCGTGCAAGTTTTCATTTTTGATAGAGAATCAAGAATTTTGAGATAAGGTGAGAGTCCTTTATTTGGTAAAAGGAAAAAATAAAACGAAGAGATGAAAAAGTATATCTAATTTAGGTAATTAAAGGCAGAATTTTCTTTTCATAGGCTTGGCTTGTATATTGTGGTATCTCTTTTCTTTTCTATTATCTCCCCTTTTTAACAATTGCTAAACAAAATTAAACCCACTTCACATGTCTCTTTTCCTTTCCTTCTATTTTCCTTCATGCCAGGAACATTATTTTCCCCACGTGTGTGAATTAAAGGATTTATATATATATATATATATAAACAATGGTGGATCCGAATAATTCTTTGTTTGTTCTCTAGCAAAATTGAATTAAAGTTAGCACTTTCTTCATTTTGGTTGAGAGTATAATCTCACGTCGAAAAATGAGATCCTCCCGGTGCAATATATAAAGATCAAGGGTTTACTCAACCCATTTTCAATTGGTTTTAGATTGGATACTTCAAATTCTAATATGGTATCATATGAAAAGCTACTAATCACACTTCAGCCACAAGTTAGGGCTCAATGTCACCCAACATAAACATTTCACATGTTAGCACAAAATTACACCACACATGCATGAAGGATGTATTGAGACTATGAATTCTTCATTAGAAAATAAGATCTTATGCACCAAACTCTAATAATTTTAAATTAAGAATACACCGTTTCTTTTTAAAATATCATAAATTAAAATTTCACTTCGTTTTTGAAGTAGAATCAATATAAAAAAAATTACAATTAAACAAAGATCGACTCAATGGTATATATCAAAAGATCACAACAAATTTTGCATTCATACGAAGACTCTCGGATGTGGATGCTATAGTTGGACAAACGATGAAACGACTTCTCTTTTTTTACAACTGTTAACACTAACTAAGAGTTTTAGTTATTTTATAATTTTGGGCGACTCTGTGAACATATTCATTTAATTAAAGAGCAATATATGGCACGTACTGGAACTTCAGCACTATGTTGCTTACTAGTGAAGTTTATGTTGTATTACTTTTTGGTTTGAGAAAGTTTAGGTACGAGAAGGCTACCTTAATCTAGGGTCAGGATATATAAAAAGATTCAATGAGCGCTTACAATGATTCTAACATATTGTTACCGAAAAGAGCGTTTAAACAATGATTCTTACTACTCTTTTACATTGATTCTTAACATTTTGCCCACAAAAAAGAATTGTTGCCAGCGAAATTCACAACTTAATCTTACAAGCAAAGTATTTGAATCCAAAACAACTCGATCATTTATGTTTATTTTGTTTTCACTTATAACTAATTAATTATAATTATAACGGCTCACTTTAACTTGTTACATTTTTATAACTAGCTATGCATGCCTGGCCTACAGCACTACAGATCCGAACACATACTAAGTTTTGTGATGGAATCCATACCCAGGCACCCACCCAACACTTGACTTATTAGGAAGAAATCTTAAGCTATTAAATATTTATTGTAAAATTAAATATAAGAAGCCGGTTAGAAAGAATCCATCCCAATGGGTGTTGATTTCATTTTGAAAAATGTGAATATATACCGTTTCTATAAGCATAAGTCCAAACTTAGCCTGCCGACCCCAGTGCCTTGTAATTATATACTATTATAGCGGTATTTAAACAAAAAGTTTTGTATTCAAGCCGAGTCGGATCAAATGGGTTAAAAATATGCAAACCCAAACTCGATCTGAACTTGTGCTGGATTTTTATTTTAGAATGCCACCCACATCGGTCTTAAAAAAATTCTTCACAAACTCAACTTATGAGGAAGATTCTAGTCCATAGGAAATTTATAACGAAATTCAATATGCATGAGGGGCAGATTAAAAAAAAAGGGTAACCCAATTGGTGAATGTTATGTTTTAAAAAACTTGAACTCACACCTTTTACAATACGCATAATCATAAACTCAATCTGCATAAACTTGAACTTGATATGTATTATCTGACCAACCCAAGACGTTGTAATTATTGAATATTATAAGTGTATTTAACGAAAAATTGATATATTCGGGTCAGGATTGGGACGGGTTAATCAAATAAGCTTTATAAATAATAAACAAATATTAGAGTTCTCCATTAACCTAAGTCCATCTAGATAATAATTGAAAAAATAAATTTTGGTAGGTTTTATATTATATATTATTTATTTATTATTATTATAACATTTTAATAACACAAATTAATTCAAGAAAATATTTTTTATACTCGTATTTAACATTTAATCTCTTTTTTAGAATTATAAAAATGTGAACATTTTGAATTCAAAATTATTCATAGTTAACATATTTCTAATATTAATTAGGATGGTTAATTAATATCATATAATCCTACGACAATATTGACTTGAACCTATATTGGGTTTTCGTTGTGAAGCTCATATTCAAAAACTATCCCAAATCTAACTCATAAGATAGATATCTTAGGCCGTTGAATATATATACTAAAGTTTAATATATGCACCCAATCACATAGAACTTGACCTACCTAGTGCATGTTTTATTTTGAAAAAATTGAACCCGCTTTGTCTCAATATGCATAAGATATTAAAGGGTATTTAAAGATAAATTGTTATATATAGGTCAGGTTGGGTCAAATGGGTTAATTTTTTATGAACATTAACCTGGCCCGAACTTTTGCAAAGACTTTGTTGTAAAACTTATATTCACCCAGATATCAAAAAAACTCATCCCAAACTTAATTTATTAGGGAGATTTTGGTCAAAAGAATATTTATAGCGAAATTCAATTGCATAAACCGCTAATTGAAAATAATTCAACTCAATAAGTGTAGGTTTAGTTTTAAGAAACTTGAATCCTCACTATTTACTGTGTGTATAGGCTTGAACTCTTTGTGACTTATTGTTCATATTTAATTGGCAATATATTAAAATTCGAATTGTTAAATGGATATACAATTAATATGAAAACAAATTTGAATTTCGAAATGAAAATAAATTAAAATTTTGATATGCTTGAAATACTTTCAAATTAATGGGATATATAAATAACCGCAATTATGTTTTAAATTACCAGCATGCCACAACATTTATAAATCGATGTATCAAAAGACAAACAGACAAGGAAATAATAATTACTTATGTTTTTCTTCTGCTTTATTAATATATATATATACACATACATATTGTATGTTACTATGTGTACGTTTTTCTATATTTGGATGTGTGCTCAAGGCTAGAGCCCATTCACCAAATAAAATATAAAATTTTCTACAAGACATTGACAATGTAACCATCTTATAATTTTTCAACTCATAAAAAATGACGTCTTGCACAAAGTGAATAAGTGCACTTTTTTTAAAGTTATTTAATTGATACAAGCAATTAAAATAAAACTATAAAAATACATTTTGAATGGGAGAAAATTGTTTATGTTTTAATTTTTTAATTGTACAAATATTCTATATCTCAATTTTACTAATTTTTCAAATAAAACTATAGATTTTTTAATTTCATAAATGTTTAAATATTTTTAAAAACTATAAGAATTTTATTAATTAAAAATATGGATATTGTAGGAGATCGAAATTTTACGACTTGACCCACTAAGGTAATTTGAGAAACGAGCTAGAATGAACGGAAAAAAAGGTGAGATGTGACAAGAGAATTTTTTGGGTCCGGTAAATTCTCCCGGCAGCGCTTATGCTGATTCAGTAGTACATCTTCCGTTTGTGTGTGTGTGGTTACTGTTTTGAACTCTAAAAGCAAAAATCAATGGTGTTACAAGCTTTCTCTTTCGAAAACAGATTAAGTAAACTAGCAACTATTCGCTCAGATACTCAGCCACCAACCCTTTTTTCGAACCTCCCCTCTTCTATTTATACATATGTAATTAGGGTTACACTTGCTCATTAACGTTAATAGTAAAATGACTAAATATGGTAAGACTTGAATAATACTCAAGCTTTCATTTCTTTATCCACTACTAACAATTTATGAATTCATACGTTGGTAGTGGGGGCAATGGAGATCTGCACGATTTTGTACAAACCCGTATGATCTGGCATGATCATTTTCACGTATTTCTCATATATTCCACACATGCTATGGAGCGTGCGCCCTTCCTTGGGGTCTCGGTCCCAGCTGTCCATCTCGGTGTGCTCAGACGCCCTTGCTTCGGCATGTCTTTTAGTTGTTCTTCAACTTTTTAAGTGTGATTTGCCCGCTTGAGTTAGGATATTGGCCTCTGAACAGGTTGTGCTGGCCCAGTTTACCTTAACCAAATTTTATCCTCCCTCAGATATTAAAATTATATATATTTCAACGAATAAAATTTCAGATGTTAATAATTAATAAATATTTAAATTACAAATATTGAAAGAAATTAGATGACCAAATGGCACCGGAAGTATAATGAATGTGATGAGAGGATTTGTTTAAAGATATTTTAAATATATGTAATATTGGTTATAAATTATAGGTATTTATATATAAAAATTACATATATAATATATATCTTTTGATCAAACAACAATATTTTTAGACTAACCAAGTAAAATCCAATAAAAAATGAGATGAAAGGATATAGGTGTTGTTTCCGGGATCAAATAGCACTAAAAGAAGCAATTTATCAAGATGACAACTCTTAAATATTGTGTCCAAACTATTATATCTAGAGAAAATATTTTTTCTTCCTCAAGATTGGTAAAGGACGTTCATGTATATATATATATATATATCAAGGTGTAATACGTTCATAAATACATTATATACGAAAGCTCTATAATATTTGGTTACATTCCTTGAGTTAAAAAAAAAGCCCATATAATTTCGTTTTGAAGAGAGCAGCTAACCTAGCGAAGTTTACACAGCAGAGAATTAATGAGCGGTGGAATTGAATGTGGAGGGAGAAGCAACGGGGTGGAACTGAACGTGGAGCTGAGGGAGAAAAAAGTCATTTAGGATTGATATTATGGGAATTGATAAAATTTGGATAGATATAATGGGATATTAGTAGCCATAATTATTATATTTTAAATTACTAGAGTGCTTTGACACTTAAAAGCCGTTAGATCAAAAGATAAGCAGCTGATAATAAATTATAACCACCACATACTTATCTAAAAAATGTGTGATTTATTAATAGATGTGCAGTGATGACAAACTTTAACATTTTTTTTATTTATAACAAGAAAGTTAATAGAAAAATATAAACATACATTAATTATTACGTGGCGAAGGAAAATTGACACTACTTTCACAATTGATGAAACCAAATTTAATTTGTACTAATAAAACACAAACTCACTTGCATGAAGTCATATAGGGGGACTCTTGCAGACAAAAAATCTAATGACTTTTTTCAAATGATGACTAGCTTGTATAAGATGGCTGTCAATCTCTTTGTCCAAATGCTAAAAGATATGGTGCTAGAGGTAAGATTATTCTTATTGAGACTAATCTTTTAAAATTTAATGCGGTTATTCCCGTATAATTTAATTGAAAAATATTTAATTTCCAAAGAACTAGCTTTTAGAAGTTGCTTCTCCACTTACACCTCGAAAATAATAAGCTAAAGGAAATTCTACGGTATGAAAATGGTGATGTAATAATTAAATTTGATAGTAATAAGAGTACTAAACTTTCTATGATCTCTTCTTGACCAATTTTTTTTTTTCATGTTCCCAAATGATGATTTGTATAAGATGGTTGTTGTGTCACCCATTGCAGGGCAACTGGGCCCACATTCTTACAGCTCCCAAGTCCAGTTGGTACATCGAAGTGGGTCAAAATCCATTACAAAATTAAACTATATGTAATTATTCTTTGGGAATTTTGTACTAGTCTTTTAATTAAAACTTCAAAAATTACCCTACATTAATAATTTTGTAATTCGTTAACATTCTTCTTATTCTCATAAAAGAGATTCTAGGTTCAACCTATATGTACGAGAGTGTCGAATCCTGTATTGATCCACTTATATTGTGGTGGTAGTGAATTTATAATACTTATGAAAAAGGTTATATTTGAAAATTATCACTTTGTATAACAAAGCAATTATCATACATATAAAAAAGTGTCCCTAAAGGGGGAAAAAACAAGTGGCCACCTAGTCCTAAATAAAGAGTTCACTTAATTTGTATACGTTTGTTTGTTTGTTTGTTTTTTTGTTTGTTTCTAATTTTCAAGAATACATTAGTTTCGACTTAATCAGTCAAAAGATAAAACAAGGGAACAATGATTGATAGATAAATTTTGTTTGATGTTAGCAATAATTAATACATTGATATGTCTTAAGGAGAAAATTGAGCTCTTAATAAAAATGAATTAACCTTTTCATTCAGTTTTATAGTTTAAGGATATAAAGTGAAAATAAATATTACAACTTAGATGGTAGATTAATTACCTTTTCTCCAAAAGGTGACGTTCAGTCCCTATATCCAAGCCTCTTAACCCAGTGGTGTAAAGTTATTATTGAAATAGTTTAGGGTCCATTGAGTTTGCTTCCTAAGTTGATTTTTAGAATTGTCAAAATAATGCTTGACTAGTGTCAACCACGAATCGTGAGCATAAATTAATCGATGTGCATGAATACTGGTACAGACATCTAGTGAGTAAGATCAAAAAAGAGATGTCCAATCTCTAGTGTAATGGATTAGGTATGCTACAAATCAATCATGAGAACGTGTCCAACCTTATTAAGCAAATTTGTAAAATTTCAGATTCGTAAATCTATCTCCAACCAAACCAACAAAAACTAAATTAGGAATTTTTTGACAAAGAAAGTATGTAACTGCTGGTGACAAAATAATTATGCCATCATGACAGTCTAATTTTATGTACACGAAATTTCACGCCCCTATCAATTTTTTAATTAGTTTGTGTTTTCTTGACATGCAGTTAATCCTTTAGCTAAAACTACAATTGGTGGCCAAATTAAATTTGAATACGATTTTTAAAATTTTAAAGATAAGCTCTATAAAGAAATCTACGTTATCATAGGCCTGGATATTTTAAGATACAAAATTTAATCATATTAAAAAAAAATTAAAACTATAGTTTGTTATAATCAACTTAGTTCAATATTTAATTCAATTTTAAGTATCATGGATACTAAATAGGGTAGTCATTCTTCTTCGTGAAAAATCGCACAGCTTGTGCAACACGAGTGCCATCAAAATAAAGAACAATGTTATATGTGCTTAAACGTACTTGTGTATAAAACAAATATCAAAATGCATTATATAAATATACTCTCACTAAAAGTATAAACATTTAATGCATTTCGATACCCATTCAATACAAAAATATTCATACACATTTCTTTTCCGCAATATATATAAAAGGTTATAGCAGCGGGGAACATAAATCTCTGTACAACCAAAACCCTCAAGCTCATCCCATCAATGAATATTTTCAATAATTCAAATTTGCCACGTCATATTACATCAAATATTAAACCTATATTAATTAAATAATTCAAATGTGCCACGTCATAGTACATCAAATATTAAATATACCTATATTAATTAAATAGACGCCAAACAATTGTGATCGAATTACAAAAGAAATTCCAATTTGGAGCATTAATATTTAGTGGGGGGGTTGTCATCTTAGTAGAAACGTGTACTACTTCTAAAATCACCAGAAAATCCAGATATAATAATTATATGCTTGAACTAGGTTGTAAATATATATATATATATATATTTGTTCAAAGGGGAAAAAGTGAAGAAGCACAATCTATGGAAGACCAGAGAAGTCTCCACTCAATATGTTGAGGGGGAGGCCGGGATAAAATTAAATAATTGAAAGCCTCCCTTTAATTTGTTGATCCATTAATATTCATTATTTTGATAAAAGTGAACCCTTTGATTTCTAGCTAATTAATTCCGGATAAGGGTTCGATTTGCTGATTTTGCTCCATCATTTATAAGAGATTTTTTATTTAATTTTTTTATTTATTGTCGTTATGTGTTATTTTTGAGAAATGCCATGCATGTATACTTAATTAATAGGATGAGAGCAGACTAATAATAGACTTGAAGCAAATATTAAAATAAGTGATAGCTGTTAACCAGCACGATGTGCGGACGTTTGAAAGAAATTGCATATTATATTATTTTATTCTTTTAAAATTGGGTACATATACATTTTGACATAAATAAAATACAACATGATTATCTTTAAATGTTGGTTGAACAATACATGTAACAAAGGAATTAAGGAAGAGAACTAATCTTACAAAAGTATTCAAATATATGTAGGACAAAAACTTCCTAACAGTTCAGTGTATACCTATAATACAAATCAGGGATCTACTATTCACTGATTTGACTGCTAACTTTTATAATCCAAATGTCACAATTGTCTCAGAGAAATCTAAATGTCCACTTTATTTGTAAATTTTTATTTTATTTATAGTTGCTATTTTACTTGCTATTTCGTGCCCTCGGGCATGAGCATACCCTAGTATATATATAATTCCAAAAAATTTTCTTATGTATAAGAAAGTGATTTAATTTGATTGAGGTATTGCAAATAATATCATAAGTTGAATGTAAAAGACAAATGCAATAGATAACAATTTTACTCCTGGACTTAATTACCTATAGCATCAAATTGGGTCAATGTTTGTATAAAATTCTCTACAGAATGATACTGTGCACTTTCAACTTCCTCTTTTATATAGTTGTAATTTAGAGAATACATAAATCAGCAGATAACATCAACTCAAAAATATAGTCCATATATAATTAAAAATCAATTTTTTTTAAAAAAAACTTTGCTTGATCTTTGTTCATGTATCTATCTGTACGTAGTTCAAAATGGCTATTTTTATAATCAAATTTTTCAATGGAAATTACATATATTTAAAGTGAAAATTAAAATACTCCGATAATTTGCAATGTTAGATCACATATGTTAAGACATAATAATTAATCATCATTATTTTTTGGGGAGAAATCCATACATGACTTAAAAATTGTAGTAAGCATTATAAATTTATAGAACAAATGAAGACCTTAGCTTGACATCTAATCAAGTTATATTTTTTTCACCATGCGTGGTAAACACATACCATTGCAAAATGTAATTCGAGAAGTTTTTTAGTTGTGACCTGTCACAACCAACTTGATAATAGCTTGAAAAAAATGGAGAAATATGTAGAGATTTACTTTTTATTAACCTAATTTCAGCAAATCAAAGTGCCTGGCCTTATACATCATAGAAGTAAAGTAGGCAAAACATATACACACAAATAAGAAATTAAACAATTAAAACTTTTGCATTCTCTTACAAATGTTATAAATTATTCCTTATTTGCAATCTCTTGGAAAGCAGCTTTATTTCAAGTACTTTGCATCTTATACTAACACAATATTATACTTAAAAATCAATGAAAAATATCGAAAGATAGATTAAACATAATTTTCACTTTAGAACTAAAAATAAGATACCTCGTGCAAAAATCTAGGGATAGATTAAAACATATGGAAGAGGGGTATGATGATCGGACAACAGAACGAAAACAAATAACTTTGCATAAAAGCTATTTAGAAATAATAAAATGAAATAAAGAATTACCTTAATAACTTACTTCATTGGAAAGCAATACCAAAAGTAAAGAAGGAGAATACACAAAGGTTATATATTGTACAAGTAAAGTCAATTTATTAAGCCAACAATGATCCATCTTTTTGAAACCATCCTGTAATGGAATTCAAAGGATTTTTTGCTAACTTTTAGTGTGCTTTTGTTACAATATTGGAACTTTTTAATTACGCATAATACCCTAATAAATATTTACATCCTAGTAAAAAAGGATAATACACAAAAGTTATATATTGTATGAGTAAAGTCAATTTAATAAGTCAACAATGATCCATCTTCTCGAAACCATCATGCAATGGAATTCAAATGGATTTTTTTACTAATTTTTAGTGTGCATCTAATTTTTAAAGGAAATAGAAGAGAACAAAAAATAATTATTGGGAGGAAAAAGATGAGAAATTAATGAGGAGCAATAATTATAAACCAAAATAATTAGATAAGCGAGAGTGGAGAAATAGAAAGCCATGAAAATAGTAGAGAAAAAGAGACATAATATTAATTAGACCCATTTCAAAAATTGGAGTTAGGGAGAGAGATGGTGAGAAATAGAAAATTGTGTGAATACTTCATATTCATAGGGGAGAAAATAGGAGTAATAATTATAGGAGAAAACCGAAATACTTTAAATTGAGAGAGTAAAAAAAACAAAAAAATAAATTATAAAAATCATTATTAGGAGGAAAAAGAGGAGCAATTAATGATTTAATACACCATTACTTAGAAAAGTAAGAGGGAACGGAAGTTACAAAACAATGAAAGAAAAATTAAATGCGAAGAAAGTGTTTTATTATCTATTAAATATTTAAGAATTATATTAGTATGATATTATAGGCATTTATTTAAATATTAAATATTTAATAATTATTAGTATTTAATAAAGAGAGGAATTATATTGAAATTATAGGATAGAGATTACAATCCCATTTAATAGGGGACACGTGGTACAACCTGATTAAAGTATGTCATTTTACTATCTATATATATATATATAATTAGATAGTGAAAGATTTGTTAAAAATTAATTTTGGTTTTTTTTTTCTAGAATTATGACGCCACTAATTGAACCATGGATCGTTATCCCTCTGTGCTTATAAATATATTGATTAATATAAAGCCCATTTACAAGACTTGATTTTTATTTGTATTTCAAGAAGATGAAGTCCATCTCTCCTTCCCTTTTACTTATACGCCACTTCTAAGTTTGAATTTTTGAGACTCACTTTTGTTTTTAATGAAATAACTCTTCTAGCGCCTAGCAGTTTCAAGACATCCGAAAGATTTTACCTAGCCCTTTGGGCTTAAAAGACCATTTGTAATGGTATTTTTCATAAAATCATTTATAACTTATATATCATGGAACTTTTAACAAATTTATATATCTATGTGGCGATACAATTGTGTTATTAACAAAGTCATATAAAATTTCTCCAATGGAGTCTATCTACTTTTAATCTTTGTCCCGTAGAATTTGTAGAATATAAAATTTTTATAACTATTTCTACATGTAGTAATAGTAATTGAAAATTTTCAGCTGACTTACTTGCCATGTCACATGAAAATGTTATATAAACTCCCATTGGAGGGAGTTTTTACCAATTTGCATTTATTATAAAATTTTATATCAGTAGAAATGACTATCAGAGATGACCAACTTTAAGGATTTGGCTTTCTTCCTCATTCAAAACTTCTTTGACATGGAAAAGATTAGTGACCACACATACATATATATTACCCATTAGTTTATCGTAAATAATGCATGTGCGATAAAGTTCTCATATTGTATTTTTAAAAATAAAAAATAAAAAGTTATCATATTGCGTAATCAATCTGCCAATCCTTACAGTTTTTGAGTTTGAGTCTCATCTAAAATTGGGGGGAATATTTTCTTTGTTATTGTACTAATTAAAAGAAAGATACTTGCACTTATTTAAAAAAAAAAGAAATAAACCAAGTATTTTAGACTAAAAATTCGAAATGCAAAAAATTTTGTTTAATATCTATACGTTCATAAATTAACATCATTTACTTAAATCATCATCATCATCGTCATTTTTTTTTCTTTCTATGCATACTTTTTTCTTCCTTTGCATTTGCATACAAGTAAGATCATTTTTTTTTTAACAAAAGAAGTATGATCAGTTCATAGTAGCAATATTACATATTTTCCCTTGTGGTGGAGTTACTGACCATCATTGCATTACTGCTGCTGCTACTGCTACCGCTACTACAATTACTAGAATTGGTGGCAATGCTACTATTTTCTGTTGAAGTAGGGACAGAAATGTCAATTTGTTGAGATGTCCTCAATGGGATCAATAGAGGAGGAGGAGCATTCTTTTTAGTCTCTTTGCCTTTTGCCCAAAGTACCCCGTATAGGCCACTCACTATCAGAACAGCTCCTATCACACTGTCAAATATATATATATATGGAAATATTTCGACCCACATTTTAATCCATCTGCTTCAAAATTTTAAACTAATGAATAAAGAAATACTTGGAAACTTTTTCTTTAAGGGGTGGAGGAAAGTTGCTAAACAGGAAGTAAAGCGGGGCCTCAAATACTGATAAACCTCAACGTCATATTGCTGTTTAAAATCTTTTCAAATATTAGTCGTATCATGCCTGTTATTTTAGAAATTGTTATAGCGTCCGGAATTTTATAGATGGGGTGGGAGAGGGGGAATCGAACATTGGCGCTATATATGTGTGATATTTTTACCACATACTTGACCACTTGTGCTAAGGTCTGGATATAAGTTGGGCTGTTGAGAGATAAAAATAAGTACCTTCCCAAATGTAACCTCTCTTCCAAGAGCAAAGAGCCAGCAATTGCAGTGAAAACAAGCATCAATGGGTTGAATATTGACACAAACAATGGGCCTTTTCTTTTGATGCACCACATCACCAAGATGAACATTACTCCAGAGGCAATGATACCCTATGATGCGCGTGCACATACACAAGCAAATTACTGTCATTGAAATAAGAAAAATAGATCAATTGTTAATTAGAAATTAGAATGGCCCCACAGAAACAGACCGAATAAGCTACAGAGAGGAGCCTAATGTTCCAGCCCAGCTTCCATTGATTCCAATCTCTCTCTGTGATCAAAGCAAAAACAACGGCCTGGATTGATCCCATCACAGCTATCAGTGCTGAGCTGGAGTAACATGGGTACACCTCACTCATTTTTGCCTGATCCATCATCATTTAACGAAAACGACAGACTAGTAATTTTAGTGAAAGCGAAAGAGTTAGTACAAAATTCTTAGGTATATATAACTAAGATTAAGATTCAAATAAACCTTAAAAAGTAATCCTGTAGTACAAGTGATCAAAGTGGTAAGAGTGACTTACATGATAAAACACCAGTATATTAGTCATCTGTAAAATGAAGTGACGGATAAAAGTGCGAGATTCATTTATTATTTATCAACTAATTAAAAACTTGATGAGTCGTTTTTATTAATCATGTTAACATATATCTTAAATGAATATGTTAATTAAAACATCATATATAAAAAATACAAATTTTCATATAAAATATTAACTTTCTTATTCATAATGTATATCAATTATGGTTTTGAATTTATCTATAGAGAGTGACCTTATTTTTTTTTATTTTTAGCATGGATAGACAGTTACCTGAATGATCAAGGACAAGGCACAGGAACAGCAGCCCAGCACAGCCAACAATGCGCCCCTCATTCGTTGGCCTGAAAATTGATGGGAGTCAGCCACGTGTCCTAGTAAATGTGGGCCCTGGGGTAGGAGGTCAACGTTGGTTGACCACAGGTCGATATGTTTGCCTTTGTACAAGGTGAGCAGCAATGCGCCGCCAATGCTAACCAATGTACCCAACACTTTTGCTTTACCCTGCATGGTACGTAGGCCCGGTGTCTCCAACCTGAAAGCAGACCAAATCATCAATTACTTTTTTCTTTTTCTTTTTTTTACGCTCTTCAACGAAATGTTGTTATCCTATATTAAATGTGGATTTAATTTTGGTTGATAGATTTAAATTTACCAATTGTTATAATGGTTTTGTGTATGTCAGAATTTAAAATTGAAATATTTTTAAATCATTCGCATAAATAAAGTATCTAGTAGGCGCTATTGAATTACTTTCTGTAAATGATACTTGATCTCTACATATATATACTCCTCTTTCTTTTTTATTTAATTCATTTAAATAAATTATCATAAAATGAGGTTTCACTACTGAATTAGATTAAAATTATAGTGGTCGTCGGAGCATGCATTTTTTTACCATTCCTTTTGAAAAATTCTCTAGGCCTGCCTATATATATCTACATGGATGTAATTTTGATTAATTTAATAAATTATATATACATATAAATGAAAAAAAGATTCATACCCGAGGGAGACGGCCATGACGAAGGTCATTATAGGTACGAGATTGGTCATGGCGGAAGCAAATGTTGCGGAGGTTAAGACCAATGTTTTTGCATATAAATTTTGCGCCAACGATCCTCTACACCATCAAATCAAAGTCATTAAAACGTACAAAATAATTCTAGTCTCCAATTAAAAGAATATAATTGACATATTCTATCTACATATAGGGCATATTCTATCTGGACATTATATTATTCTAATTGATTATTGATATGAAAATAAGTTTGTTGATAACTTTTGAGAAAAAAGAAAAAATCTAGTCAATAATTTCGGTAAATTTGATGGCTAACTATATTGCTAAAACAATTATATCTTTGTTAGAGTTTAGTTATGCTTTGAAAAATTACATTTTATATTTCTGAAGTTGTACATTGCTATGATAATAAGCATAATTACTTTAACAATATACCGCCCAATTTTATTAGCAATATATATGTACAGCTTTTTGTACAATTATTTTTGTTTGTAAGCTAATTAAACTAGTTCCTGATTATTTACTTTGCGCTACCTCCTACAATACTAAGCACAAAGTGGGATTTGTGTTGATATGTTCATTTTCAACCATTGAAATTTTTTAATGATCATCATATCCAACCAACCAAATAGTTTATTTTTTAATAAATTTTGATGGAGATGATCATCTCTATATTCAAAAAATTCAATCATTTACTATTGAAAAAAGAGAAGTCTATTAATTGCATAAAAAATGGAGTTCAATTCCTTTTGGAGAGCCCCGATATCTATGTATATATGTATGAGTATTAATACATATATCCAAATAATTGGGATTAAAAATTAATATACCCTAACAACCCACAGAAAAATGCTTGGAGGACTACCACCCATGTCAGCTTCGGTCGTATCTTCCTGGGAGTAGTAAACATAAATAAATTGTCAAACAATTTGAAAAAGAGAGTAAATTAATAAAAAGAATAAAAGGTTTTAACAGTACTATTAGCTAAACAAAGTTTTTATATATAAGTTTGCTGGTAATTGACACTGATTTGAACATATATATTACATGGCAAATACAAATGATCAACTATAAAAAAATAATGAAGTGCACTAAAATTGAATACAAACACGCGCAATGTACGTTAAGAGTACATTTCAAATAGTGCACGTGATCGATTCTAGTATGTGCGTCACTCTAAACAGAAGGATTAGGGCGCTAACATCAATATATATATATGACATTTAATAAAATGAATAAGCCGAGAATAATTATATTGGTACCTTTCAAGAAAGAGAGCAAGAGGAAGCATAAAAGCAGAAGCAAAAAGGAAGCGATAAGCAACCATAACAGTCAAGCTCATGCCATCATAGGAGGCCAATTTGTAGAATACATTAAGCCCAGTATTCCCTATCTGTACTATCACCATTACTAACCCTTCAATCTTTGTGCAATTCCTTCCCTTACCCATCTTAATTTTCTTATTATAAATTAATATTTGCGTTGTTCTTCAAGTGTGTGTATATATATATATATATGTATAAACTCACACCCAAAGATGATGGAGTTATCTATATTTTTACATGCATATATGCACGTGTACACATATGTATGTTTTTATGGATGTGCATATATTTATATATATGCTGTTTCTTGAAACTATCGTAGGAGAAAATTCCTTGAAACAACTGATAATTTTCACTTTAATTAACTAATTAATTAATCCCTATAATTATTACGTACGTATTCTTTGATTTTTTTTTTTTTCCTCTTCTTTTCTTTTTTTACTTTAAGGTCTAATCATCTCCACGGAAGGTTCTTATGTCCTTTACCTCTGTCGTTTCTCTTTCTCTCTCCGGTTACAATTTTGGATTGTGGCCCCATTAGCTAACTGCAGTCCTTTCAGTGGTGTACACGAAAACGAGGTGACGACTTTTATTGCGGAACTATAATAATAGAGTTTTCACAGGAGCTGCCGGAGCAACCAAGCATGGGCCCAGGTTATTACTGAGACAACTTTAAGGTTGATTTGGAGTTTCTAAAGTTGACGAAAAATAATTGAGGTGCGCGAAAATTGACACTGACATGTTGTAAAAAAAAAAAAAAAGAAGCCAAAACAAATAAAATCTTCACATAGGATTAATAAAGTGACAAAAACACATATTAGTATCTCGTCACAAATAATTTTAAATCTCTTTAAAACATGGGAGGCTATTTTGTATAGCACACTTCCCATTAATTTTACTTAATTAGCCCTTTGTGATAGTTGTTGTTGTTGTTGTTGTTTCCTTATATATGCATGTATAATAAATAATTAAATATTTCAAATTATGTATATGTAAATTAGAGCGGTGCTACACTTATCGGCATGTATTATATAGAAAGGTACAATCTACAAAATGCATGTCGATAAGAATAGGCGATATGCATGCATATCTCGGTAAGAACTATATTTTCCAACCAAATGATTGGGCAGAATTAGGGCTGGGAAAATAGAACCGGGAACCAGAGAACCGGTCCAGACCGAACTGATAAAAATCGGTTCGGTTCGGTTCTTCAAAATTTGCTAATTTTTTTTAACGGTTCGGTTCTTGTCATTTGTTAACGGTTCGGTTAACGGTTCTTAATATAATTTCTTTTCAATAACCGTTATTGAATTTTTCCTTCTAAGCTCTATTCCAATGCTTAAGAACCGAACCGTTAGAACTGTTATTTCTTTACAATAACCGTTATTTCTTTCCAATAATCTTTAATATTTCGGTTTTTCTCTTGTTAACGGTTAATCAATAAACCGGAAGAACCGAATAACTGTTAATATTTTAGTTTTTCTTTTGTTAACGGTTAACCGATAAACCGGAGGAACCGAACCATTAGAACCGATTCGGTTCTTAAATGGTTCTTCACTTTTTTATATTTAGAACCGAACCGTTATAATTTAATGGTTCGGTTAACGGTTCTTAGAAAATTGACTAAGAACCGAACCGGTCCCAGCCCTAGGCAAAATCCAATCCATGTTGACCGATCTAATCCAATCCAATTTTTGTGAATTTTATAGATTGATTGGATTAAATTGGATCCACTTTTAGAAAACCAAAAGAAATTGGGTCAATTTCGATTTTTGGGTAAACCGATATAATTAGTATATATGTTATTTTTTTGTAGTGCCACGTGTCTGTGTTATTGGTGGTCATAGTAAACAAAGAAGAATTGTCATTTTACAATATGTAATATAATTATATCCAAATTAAGCTCTTTTATTTTATATTTTACTACAAGCTTCTCCTTCGCTTTCTTTAGAGATAATTTGATTTTATTTTGTTTGGATTGGATTGAATTGGATTTGCAATGTCCCATGGTAATGTATTCATCATTCTATTTTTTGTTTGAGTTTTGACTACAAGTTCTTTGGTTTTATTTTGTTTGTTCGCCAATTTTAAAATTTTTGAAATTTTTCTAGCATGTATATATACTGCCAAACGCCATATTGGTTCACTTTTTTTCTTATCTAATTAGATTGGATTGAAACCAATCTAATCCAACATTTAATAGGATTGGATTAGTAGGCCATGTCAGATTGAATTGGATACCAAATTCTAAAACCAATATCAGATCGAATTTCATGCGGATGGTCTAAAAATCACCAGATTGAATCGAATGTCCACCCCAATATTACGTATAAGCAATGTATATATATATAGTAGGGATAGGTCAGGCTTGGCCAAACATGAACCCTACCAACATATAAACCCAGCTGACCAGAACTCGACTCGAATAGTATATGCATAGATCTATACCCGCTCCGCCCTTCCTTGACCAAGCTTAACCCGTGGTAATTATACTAAATTATAAGGGTATTTAAGGAAGAAAATGCTATATTTGGGACGGGGCGGGTCAAACGAGTTAGTTTTGTGCATACCCGAATTCAAGCTGACCCAGCACCAGATTTTATTCTAAAACCTAAAACTTCTTTGGTATTAAAAAAACCCCTCCCCATTCGAGTCGGGTTAGGTAAAAAAATTGCCATGTTGAATTTTATTGCCATCCTAATATATGGTAATATGAACAAAGAGACAGGATATGGTACAAACCACTCTTTAAGGATGTTTTTTTATCACCAAAATATTAGGAAAATATTTTTAGCAGATTTTTTTTTTCTTTTGTGAGAGTTTTTATATGGACATATGTATTATGAAATTGTTTGAACTCCTTGTGCCCAACGGAACAGACTCTACACGAGCAGTCAAAAGAGGTCCACTCCTACGGGATAACTTAAAAATAGACAACGTAATCGTAACGATAAAAGGCCCAGATTTTCCTATTTCGCCAAAAATTGGTATTTCCGCAACTGTGATACTTCACATTCTAATTGGGTGACTGTAATACTAAAAAGTCTATTATGATGTTAACTTGACAAAAGGTACAATAGATGTAGTACACAGAACCAACAAAAACAAAAAAATGTCTAGTGAAAATTTTCTCATATTTCTAATCATCTATCACTAAGAATTGTTTTTATGTTTTTCAAAATATACCCATGAAAAGAAAAACAATCATGGGAAATTAAAATCAGAATAAATAACACGCTAAAATATTAACATGTGTTTTAAAAATACACGCTTGGTAAATTATCTGTTCACGGGCACATCTTCCACCCTAGAATTTGTGGGTGTTTCCTCTGAATTTCGCTTAAAATGTCTGAACATTCCGAGAAGTTTCAAAAAAATAAAATATAATTAATACACCCTTAAATTTATCGTCTTCACCTGCCAAACATCAAGACAAACTTACTTTGGTGACAAATACTAATTCTTTTGGGGTCTCTAATTTGTATTCTTCTATCTGATGTTCCAATGGATAAAGATAAATTAGCAGCTAAATCTTTAGTAGTAAAAGAAATAATTATTATTATCTGCTCAAGAATGTGTCACCAATTTTTTAACTTGACTAAAATGTACTTTACACAATGCAAGTACTCTCTAAACAGCATGATATATACAAAAGGGAAAAAACAAAGACTAGTTTAAGATCAACATGCATGACCATGAATTACTTCAATCCTGTTCATTCAGTGCTAATTACTCTACTATTTCCCATATGGAATTTACCCGTTCAATGTGTTGATCGAGTTCGCATAAGGCTCGTTACCATTTCTTTTCGCCGACAAATACTACCAATTTTGTTGAAAAGAGACCCCCTTATTTGTAGGCATGTACAATCAATATACCAAGTTTAACAATGTAGAAAATAAATTATATTCTTGACAGTACTTGATTGTGTTGAAACCTGAAATTAGCTTTTCAGCTAGAAGTATTTGAAGTTTAAGGCTAGTTGGAATCGAAAGGTATAACTGTTAAATCTACTCTGCAAACAAAAAGCGCCCCCGACAAGAACTTGTATGATTTATTTCTTATTTCCTAGACATACAGAAGGTCTAGTGTTTACATAACTTGTATAGTACGTATTACAATCTCATAATATTAAGTCTCTTACAATACCTTCTTCACTAGTAACCAAGAAAAACTTTGCCCTTTTTCGCATCATCATTAGCGATAACTTGCCAATTATACTCTCAATCACTTGGCCCTTGGGGGCCAAGACTTCAAGCTTGATGTTCATCAGCTTTGAGATCTGTATCAGTACATATAAACCAAAATTAAAAAAAAAAAAAAGTTTGCATCTGTATATGTGCATACATATATATATATATGCTTATATAGCATGGGTTATATATAGGTTAACAATTTTCTTTCTTATTTATATTTTGTAAAATTTGAGAAGACAACATCTTCTCAATAATTATTACTATCACAAAAGTTACTGCTAATAATCCTCCAGAGCTGTCAGGTGAGCTGGTGATTAAACATTAAACTATAATTTTAAGCAGACGTGAATTCTACTTTTACAAGGTATTGGGTTCAAGTTTTCTCGCTTGCTTCTCTTACGCTTTCTCTGTCTGCAATATGCACTACATTGCACTTATGCACTAGGTGCACCTCTGTTTTGTAAATTGGGGGGAATCTTGAGAAACTCTTTTTTGTAAATTTTTACAGCAAACCATGACACATGAACTTAGTACAGATGAGAGAGAAAGTTGAATGGGTTTCAATGATTCTGGTGACAATTAACATTTTCGATCGCCATAATAAGTTTAAAAATTTAAAATTCTCGCTATGCCTTATATATTTCAATGCGCAACAGCGGCCGGGAACAGATAGAGAGTGAGAGTCAAATGTTTTTCAACGCTGAGTAAGATTGTGGTAACTATAGCTTTTTCGGATATCGAAACTTGCCGAAAACACTATGGAAATACTACTTGTAAACTTCTATGGAATGATGGATAGAGGACCGAATGAAGAGAAAGAAAAAGTTAAATAATTAAGTTTCAACACCAACAAAGATTCTGTACACTACTGGTCTTTCTAAATTTTGAAATATGTAAAGAAACATTTCAGATATTCTTTGTAGATTTTCAGGTCCAACAATAGTTGTAGTAGTGAGAACAAAGGAGAGACAAAACGTTTAATTTGTTTTAGCTCAATGTTGGCTTTTGTGGCTAGTAGCTTTTCTAATTATTTGAATATACATTGGGAACGCTCAGCGGATACTTCTTGTAAGTTTTCATAGCAGTTATAAGAGTGGTGAGAGTGTTGAATGATTATTTAATTGGTTATACTGAAGTACAATTAACTTTCTTATTTGGGCCAATGGGCGACTCAGTAAGAACCCGTTCAAACTCAAATAATGGGCAAACCCAATAAGAGCCCATTAGCTTAACGGGTTGGATTGGGGCTGGGTTTTTATTGAGCGGGCTTGATGGGTTGGGTCCAAATTGCCACCTCTGCAGAGTGGCTGAAAGAAATACGTTGCTTTCCTTTTTAGCCATTGCGATTAAAAAAGTTAGCTTTGGAGTATCACATAAATCTATAGGCAAATTTCGAAATGTGACTCTTAATTGGAGATGCTGTGTAATTACAATTTCATTTTATTTAACATAAAAACCCCGTAAAAGATAAGGGTCAATAAGCTCTAGCTGGTCTAGAAATAAAACTGTCTTAACTTCCAAATTAAGCCACAAAAGAACTGCCATTTGTGTTCCATAATTAACTCTGCAAATCAAATGTTCCATTTGTGTTCCACAAAAGAACTTCACAAAGGTTTTAAAATTTGAAACAAAAGAACAATAATGGATTAAAAAAAAATGTTGGCAGGGAGTACCTGGTCCGCATCGTATCTGGCACTTGCGATCACAGCGCGCTATAAGCCTTTCTGAGAAGGTTGAAAATGAAATGAAATGATAAGAGAAAAAAAGATCCAACCAGATAAAGAAGCAAATACCATCAAGTAATTGTTCCAATATGTTGATCTGACAACAAATAGAATTACATTCCAAAGTTAATGATAGCAATTAGTCTATTACTATACACGACTTGGCAAATTGAGCAATTCTAACTTGCATGATTAATACACCTTAGCTTCAAAGTGGGGATTCATATCTGATTCTCAGCTTGAGTAGAACTAAAAAACCTTTGCTCAATTCAAGTTTTATGGGGAAAGTATAGAAACATTATACTTCAGCCACTTACATCTATGTTCGCGTTAGCCAAGTTGAAACTAATTATTTGAACACGAAATTTTCATTGCGCCCTATAGAATGGAGGCAATTAAGTTCTCATAGTGAAATAAAATAGAACAGAGATTTTTAATTGAGTTGCTCAAGAAACCTAGGGGAGTCACTGGCCTATGTGGACAATGAAGCAAGATTGACTTGTGAGGATATAACATAAATGATATAAAGCCTAAAAGAATAAATAAAGCAATCAAGAAGTTGATGGTCGGTTTTTGTGTGTGGGTGGGTGGGTGGGGTGGGTGGAGGAGATGTACAAGTTCAGAGGTTAGTACAAGCTCACATTAAGCCTCATAAGACACGAGGTGGACCAAATCAGGTGAGTGGGCTGCAGCCTGGAATAATTACCCAACAGTGGGGTTCTCCCACGCCATTTTTCAAGGTGTGAGCCTCAATCAATTGAGAGAACGATGCAGTAACTGCTCTATATAGGAGCTTATGCGGATCATGTTATAATAGTTGTCTTTGGTAGTATATTAATAACTAATTGTTGATTTTGATTGAATTTTCTTAGTTTCAAAGGAGAATCCCAGCATAGTCAAAATCAGAATTTGTCCTGTTAGCCTAGCAGACTTTATCAAGCATTTTACACTTCACTTGGTGGTGCTGATAAATTAAATACTTCGACGTGTAGAGTATTTCATCAACTTAACCAATACTAAACGTATTAGAATTTATTTAGAGAAACGTATAATCTCGGACTTAATTTCTACTTCTTAAATTTAAAATTCTAGGTACAAAGCGCACTATTTGCAAGTTAAATAACCTCACTCTTCCCTTCAAATTTCAAATAATAGCATTTCTTTATACCAAAAAGAATCATTCATATTATTTTAAGGTTCCAGAGCATAACGCTTTGCAGTTGTGGGTTCTAAAAGGCAGTTGACAAGTGAATTAGCTGTTTTGGTAAATCTATGCTCAAATATAAAGAAATCATGTTTACTAGAACTAAACTTGACTATATAAAATATTTGAAATTGACCAAATTGATTTATATAAAAAGAAGTAGAAATCAAAGAACAAATCCATCTAACATAAACTCTCAAATTAAACCCTAGAAAACAAAAGAAACAAGTAAGAACAGTTATTCAAAAACAAATGAACACAAAACTTTACACATCCGAAGTAATTGAACTTGGAACAACTGAAATTAAACCAAAATAACTTCCAAAAAGAGGCAAAACAGCAACACTAGAAAGTAAAAACAACGAATATGAATGTAGAGAGTAGAACTTACGGTCAGGATTAACACAACCCATAGAACAACCATCGTAGCACTCTGGATCAACAGCTGATTCAACCACATCCATATTCGATGAAATCGAAAACAGAACCAAAAACGCTACAACTATCACCATCTTCTTCTTCTCCATTTTTCACTGATCTCACAATTAGTAGTATTCTATTCTGCACAAATATCTCTATATCAATCAATTCTTTCTTCTTTTTATATTTATATATATAGTAGTGGGTATTTGGGTTAGGCCCCTGAGTTTGGGGGAAAATCGCAAAATTGCCATGGCCTTCTTCAACTCTTTGCCGCCGCCTCCCACTGACGCTGATTGTACAAATCGCGCGTTTCCAGATAAAGTGGGTCAAACTTCCATTTATGGTATCACTGTATTTGGACGACTAATGCAATTAAAAACTCACCGACACTATTAGCATTTCAATCCGTCTCTGTAATTATATTTAAAGTATGTGGATATTTTGTTTTTTCTATTGAGTAAATCTAATTTATTTTATTTTAGTATTTTTAAGTAACTGTTTTTAAGCGCTCATTGTATCTGCATAATCAATCTAAATCTCACAGTTTTATTTTCTGTAAATTAAATCTTAAAATAATGATTTCGTATCAATTCAAACCTTCAAGTAAAACCGTTGCAATTTTAATTTTCTTGTAACTCGAAGTAATATAAAATTATTAACATTTTCCGAGTTTGTTCCTCCAACGTATTAAAAGCTCATACTAGATATTGTTTATACCGAATGATGTGGTAAAATAAAAGATATTAACATATATAAAAAGATATATCCAAACTAGACCGATTGAGCCGTTTTACATTGAAAATCCCAAATGTGCCCATCTTTATTTTACTTTTAAACCAAAAATCATTAAGGTCAGGGTTGAACTATTTTGCCTTCCTTAATCATTCACCACTATATACAAAATTTAGTGTAAAAATATATTTTTACACTAAATTTTCAAGTAATTAAAGATGTAAATTTGAGTGCAAATCTATTGGTTGATATTTTTTGAAATCGTATACTACTCAGTTTGTTATCGGGTGACACAATCCGACTCGATAGTACCCCTTAAGAGCATAAATTATTATTTTTTAAAAAAAAAAATAGAATTCTCTAAATTTTTTTCACTAGAATAAGATGAACGAAAACTTAAATTACTAAAATAAAATAAAGATATACATTTATAGATACAGAAAAAAAAAACATTTCTTGATTTAATAAACATGAGTTTGATTAAAAATATTAAAGGGTTTAACTTATGACCTAAATTCATTAAGGGGTAAACACGTACTTGATTCATTATCATTTTGTGTCAAATGGGTAAATCTGTTACTACACAAATTCGTTAAGGATTCATCCATTAACTTTTAACTTCGTGTTGTGTTATTGTGTAATGGGTGACTGCAACAAGTCTATAGTTAAAAATGTAAATTTGAGTGCAAATTTATTTTTGTAGTGTATAGAAATTCTCACCAAAACTTCGCGGACCTGGTTGGAGCTTCTCCGGTAACTATTATAGGAACCCTAGTGGGCAATGGTGGCGGAGGTGGTTGGTGTGGCTAAGCAACCACCAATAGTAATAAAAAAATAAAAAATTATTGTAAGTGTATAATTGAACATTCAAAAAAATAAGGGGTATATCCTTTTAGTGTAAAACCACAACTTTATCTCAAATAGATATATTATTATATCTTTGTAGAAGAACTTCAAATATACAACAATTTTATGAACAAAAACTATAACAATAAAAATAAGAGATTCTTCTACTTTTTATCTCAAAAAATTAGATCACGTACAGACATGATGCACGTGTCACTTAAACATATAAATTTTAAGGAGAGATATTAAACAAAAAAGAAAAATGGTTTAGTGGTTAGAAAGGCAATTTGCCCATTAAAGATTAATGGTTCAATTATTATTTTCTAACACAATTTCAAGTAGTTGAATTGAGGTTTAAAAAATGTATACTTGAATAAAAAGATCTCAAATTAACAGACCCTATTTAAAATGGTTTTCACTAATTATGGACCTCAAAAACAAGTGGTGCATTAAGATTACAGCCTGTGATCCAACCATTGCATTCTTTAAAATTATCTGTCATGGATAGAAACTCAGACCCGCCAAAAGAAATAAAAATTAAATACTTGGGAGCATAAAGTCCCCCAGAAAAATTTCAAACATTTTCTCTCTTCCTTTATATTCATCCATCTTTCTCTCACTAAAGAGATGAAGGAAAAAAAGAATTTGCAACATTTTTGTGGGGGAAATAAATATGGGAGCAAGCACTAGTGTACAGGGGCAGATCCAGAAATTAATTAATTTCAAGAAAGATCAAATTAATAAAACTCTAAGATTTTTTTGCATATACCATAATAAGGCCAAAATAAAAATATTATATTAAAACACTTAAAATCTTATACATCAAAAATCAAAATCACATTATTAGTTACAATATTCCCTTTTGAGACTTCATATTTTGAAGTTGGTGATTTTCGGCAACAATTACAAGTGTTAATTAAATTTGATGAGCAACACAATGCATGTAATAAGCAGAATTATTCTCCATTAATGTTAAACTCATAAGACCATTAAATTCTCCTCACATATTGCTTACTCCATCATGCCCATGGAAAGGTAATAATTGCTTTAAAAGAAGGGTGATTTTGTTTCTATCCACCAAATCTTACAGTTAATCCACCCTTAAATTATGAAAATTTTAAATAAAATTTCACAAAATTACCCTTTTAAAATTGATTAGTATATCCACAAATTTTAATTAAATTATAATTGTATAACTTTAGATTCCTTTTTTATTAGCATTCCTAATCTAAATATAATTCCTTTTAATTAACTTTCCTAATCTAAATATAATTCCTTTTAATTAACTTTCTTAATCTAAATATAATTCCTTTTAATTAAATTCATCTTTACGTTTAAAAAAGTTTGAACAGTTTAGGGTTACTTCTGCGCTTGTGTTGATCGAATAGACGCCATTTTCTCTCCCCTCTCTCTCTCTCTCTCTCTTTCACACACACACACGAAAACAGAGTGAAAGAATGACCAAGTTTATATAGTGTGTATTATACATATATAAGAAGGGATGACTAACTTTTCTAGCTTGCGTTGCAAACAGACCTTGTCCAGTAATTTACAATTTTTTTATTCATTAATTTTTTGGAACCCCTAACATTATAATTAATAATTTACAATTTTTTTATTCATTAATTTTTTGGAACCCCCAACATTATAATTAATAATATAAGTATTTAGTCTGAAAGTTAGACACGATATAAGAAACTTGGTATAATTTAAATTTTTAATCTTCCGTATTGTGAGTTAGACTTACATAATACAAAAACCAAATTAGTTCAAGATTTTCGAAATTGTGGGTGTGGGTTTCTAAGGTTGGAATATAGATTTAGTGATTTAAATAATATGAAACTAATCTAGGGTTTGTGATAGGATGAAGAAGAAGAAGAAGAAGAGACACTGGGAGAATTGTTAAAACCGTAAGGGGAAAGGGGTTAAATTTTGTTTTTTGTTATTTTACTGCAAAGTTAATTAAAATTTATCCATCTAAATTTTTAAAGTGGTTATAATTATTAATTTAGTAGATATTTTCATATTAAATTATTATTTAAAATAATATTTATAAAATTAAATTCATAATATTTTTTTGTCAGTTCATCCACGCTCACGGATTAACTTAATATGTAATGCGGATTAACTTAACAATGTAGATTAACTGCAAGATTTGGTAGATAGAAATAAAATCACCCTTAAAAGAAACCTCACGCAATCAATTGAGGCAGTCAATCGAATACGATAATCAATTTGAGCTTGATCAAAAATTAGACAAACAAACTTATATTTGTTATTATTGTTTCATTAGATCTTTAGTAGACTTCATACATTTATTATGCAAACTATTGTGCTCTCCGACATGTTTGTCTAACAAAATTTTCTTCTTCCAATTATTGAACCCTTCACTAACAAATGAATCACCACCCCTTGCCCGCCACTTGACTTTGGTCTAAACAAATAATGCAAGCAAAATGCAGTACCTTTTGAAATACTATACTCAAGCCAACCACTGTATTCATTAAACCACAATGAAATAAATTTACGTTTATGAGGTCCAGAACCACTCTACGGAAAATCATGACTTTTTAATTGGCAATGCCCTTTTTGCAAGTATGCTTGTCTCACATTCTCTTTAATATTAACATCACAATTATGTATACTTTTCTTTAACCCATGATCACTTTGAAGCTCTAAATTGGAGACAACATTTAAATTAGTGGAAGAGACATTTGGAGTAAAGGAACCTATATTTGACGGAGTATAATCGACATTCAGAGTAAAACTTGAACCAACTTTTCAAAAAATGGAACTTACTCACACTTTACTAAAATACTTCTCCATTCTGTTTTTGAAAAAGTTAAAAAGGATATACTAAAATTAATAATATATGTATAAATATCTTTTTCAACTCAATATTCAACGTACTATATAAAATTCAATTTTTCCAAGCCAATATTAAATTAACCTCAATATCCAAGAAATAAATATATTAATCTCAAAATTAACTTGTCAAATAACAATATAATAAGCAAATCAACCTCAATAACAAAATTTAATATCAATATTTAACAATCTAATGAGCAAATCAATATCAATAAACAAACAAATAAATAAACCTTGATAACCAACAAACAACTATATTAATCAATGGTATTAACAAAACAAAAAGTCAAAATCCAAGAAAACATAAATATCCAAAATAATAGTAAAAAAATAGTATAAGAAAGAAAATGACCTAGAAGCAGAGAAATCACTATTAATCGTAAACCGAAGACAAAGCTACAAAAGAAAAGGAAAATGAGTTGCGAAAGAAGAAAAAAAGGAGGCGGATATTCTCACTAAAACACATCTTCTTGACCAATTAGTACCCAATATAACCTAATTACGAAACCTTATCCTGAATTCTTAAAGCTTATCGCACGAAATCATAATTGTACAAACCTAAAACAAAAAAAACAAAAAACTCAGCCAAAATTTCCAAAAATCCAGGTGGTCCGCCCCTGCCTAATATCACTTTGAAACTCTAAATTAGAAACAACATTTAAAGCAAAGGAATCTATATTTAATGGAGTGAAATCGACATTCGGAGTATAACTCGAACCAACATTTCGAAAAGTAGAACTTGCTCCTACATTACTAAAATACTTATCCATTCTATTTTTGAAAATTTAAAAAGGATATATTAAAATTAATTATATATGTAGAAATATTTTTATCAACTCAATATTCAACTTACTATATAAAATTCAATTTTTTCCAAGTCAATATTGAATCAACCTCAATAACCAACAAACAAATATATTAATCTCAATATTAACTTATCAAATAACAATCTAATAAGCAAATCAACATCAATAACAAACAAACAAATATATTAATAAATAAATAAACATCAATAACCAACAAACAACTATATTAATCAATATTATCAAAAAAGCAAATAAGTCAAAATCTAAGAAAACATCTAAATCATAATATTTAAAATAATAATAAAAAAATATTATAAGAAAGAAATCTAACATATAAGTAGAGAAATCACTATTCACCGTAAACCGGAGACAAAGCTGCAGAAGAAAAAGAAGAAAAGGGGGCAAATATTTTGACTGAGACACATCCTCTAGAACAATTAGTACCCAGCATAACCTAATTACATAACTTTACCCTGAACTCTTAAAGCTTGTCGCACAAACACACCTCGCCACCAGCCAAGTTTCCTATATACAAACCCATACCCTATATATACTTAACTTTACCCTGAACTCTTAAAGCTTATTGCATAAACACACCTTGCCACTAACCAAGTTTCCTAGATACAAACTCCTACCCTATATATACTTGTAATTAGGCCAAACCCCCTCACTTTTCATATTTTTTTTAAAAAGAAAAAAAACCGCAGGCAATTTTTTAAAAAAATTCAGGTGAGGCTGGACCTTCACTATGTCCACCTCTACTAGTGTACCTAAGGACTTGAAAGGCAAGATAAGTGTGTCCGCAACAGCAGTACCAAAGCACGGGAGCAACCAAAAGAAGAAATCGCTGTGGAAGTGGTAGAGATGAAGGCTGACGACAGTGTGACTACGGAGGAAGAAGAAAATGTGATGGTGGTAGTGGTGGAAGAAGGAAACAATAACTTGCAATCTCTTTAGGTCTTTCACAAATAAGGTGGGTCGTGAGGTTTAAATTTCAAATGCTATTGAGAAAGAAAAGAAAAATACTCATGAAGTAAATATGTAGTATATTATGCTCCATAGGTAATTCAATATTTAAATTAAACTATTTACACATGCGATATATATACTACTTATACATATATAATAAGAATAAAAATTTAACAATAACGAAAAATCATCTAATAGTTAATTATGAGCGTATTGATTGTTTAAGGGTGCTGATATTGGCACCCCAAAAAATCATTGATAACACTCCCATAAAAAAAAAAGCTTTTCAATTGTTGTTTCCACCCCACTTATATTAAGTTAATACAAAAGTTAATTAAGCCACTAATAGTATATTTAATCCTTAACTAATTAAATTACCATACCAAAATTCATCCACCATCACCACCATTTTCAACCAATCGAATTTTGTGAGATATTTTTGTTTGCACCAAAATAGCCATCAAAACATCTATTGATCGATGTAACATAATTTTGTTTAATTAATATTTGATCCAAAGCAAAACAAGCAAAATCTGAAGTTTAAGCATGAAGAAGGTTTACTCAATTCCCCGTAACCGAATTACAGGCATGGACACTCGGTTGTAATCCGCCGAATGACACTAAGTACACTCGATTGCTCTCAATCGAATGAAAGTCCAGAAAATGTGTTTAGTGTCATTCTATTGATAACAATCGAGTGTGCATAGTGTTATTCGGTGGATCGCAACCAAATATTAATGCTTACAACTTAGCTACGGGAAATCGAGTAAACTTTCTTCGTACATTAAAGAAATGTGATTGTGTTGTTTATTTATATACTTGTTGTGTATATTATAAAAGTATATAAATCAAGAAGATTGAGATGGAGACGATTGAATGGAACAACTCACAAGTTTTTGTGTGATGGAATTACAAGTTCTATTTGATGTAAATGGATATAGTGATGGAGATGATTAAATATACACATTGTTCTCTTATGTTTTGTTTGAAAATGGGTACTATTTGTTAACAAAGTTAGGGTTAATTATTAATTATAATTAAACTTTAATATATGTATTAGAAATTATTAATTAATTAAGTTGGACCTTTTTTTTTAATTATAAGTGGGAGGTATGTAGTAAATGGGAGTGTTACCAAGATAAAAGTGTAAAAGTGAGAATATTAGTAAGAGTGGGAGTGTTATCAAGACTTATGAGGGTGTCAACACCACCATCCTTATTTAAAGTTGAAGGAAGGAAATCGCAAAATAAAATAAGCATTGGGAAAAAGTATTGTAGACTTTAGAGTGATGTCTGCTTTGGGCCCCCTAAAACAACTCAAATAAACTTTCTCAAGGCCCAAGTGTTTATAGCGTAAAAAGCCTAACAAATTTTGGTGTTAACGAAAGAAAAAAGTTACAGGGACGCATTCTCCTTTAATTAAGTTTGGTCTCAACAAATCTTGATTGCTTAATATATATATATATATATATATTTAACGCAAACGGTGAAATTCATTTATTAAAAGAAGCAGCTATATAAAGTTAGAGGAGAGGTGACAAAAGTCAATAACAAAGTCAAGACAATAATTTGTTTAATTATTTAATGTAGTAATTGTTCAGTGTCTAGATTTGTCTACTACTTAAGGATTCTCATGCGAACTTGGAGGTTTTGAGTTTATATCTTCCCAATTACAACTAGAATAACATATAAACATAAAATCTTAAGTTCAATTCTAAGACATTAAAAAAACAAAAAAAAGCGTAAACATATACTTAAAATTATATAATTTATAACTATCATATAAGGTCATGCTGAAAATTTGACCATTTTAAACTTGTAATTACATCATGTGTTAACCATGGTCGCAGGTCGAGAAGTAGTGAAATAATATTATGGCAGTTTAAAACGTAATAATTTCAAATTCCAGGTTGAAACAAGCAAAGGGGTAAGTGAAGATGAGAAGACCTGTAAAGCAGAAGCAGTTTCATGTGTGGATGTCAAAGAAGGAGAATCAAAGTCAGAGATTGTAAATGAAGAGAAAAAAATAAACTGATGAACTGAAAGATCAAGCAATTGTAGTGGGTACCAAGGAAATTAATGCTATGAAATTTGGAATTAGAGAGCATTAAGGAAATTATTTTGGCTTTTAGTGTATAATTTGAAAATATTTATTTCATTAATTATTTTTGTTTCTTGAATTTTTATGGTTTGCATTTTTTCTTTCCAAGGGAAATGATCCATACAAATACGAATACACTACCATCATCTCCTCTACACAAGGTGAAAGCGTACGTTGTGTAAATGGTTATATTTATCATATAATTTATGTTTTTTTTATGCAACGAAAAAAGGTAAAATTTGGATGAGATGTAAGACATGTATTATTCCATCCCAACTCGAATGGAATAGTACGCGTCTCTCTTCCATCCCAAAACAAAAATATATTCCCTAATGGTATAAGTTTTTCTTCCTAATAAAGAAGTTAAAATTGCATTGAATGGACAACGGAACTCTTTAGATGTACGATATGTTTAGATATTGGATCCCATTAGCATGGGATTCCATTAGGAAGACAACATCATAGTAAGACAACATTATAGTTTTTCCTTAGGATTCCTCTTTAATGTTTTATATTACATTTCTCCAAGTGTATATATACCCTGATATATGTGTAATAGAAATCATTAAGAAATAATAAGAATTTTCTTTTTCTCTCTAGAGTTATATTCTCTCTTTTTCTCCATTCTCTATCTCCATAAGAGATTTGACTTGGTATCAGAGCAATAGATCCCTCTTATTTAGATTTATCGAGATCGACTTCGTCTTTAAGTGTCGTCGTCTGTGAATCTTCATCTCCGTCATCTCACTAGTTCAAATTCATTCGTTTTTTATTCAAACGATCTCCAAATATTACCAAACCTATACCAGTCTCTTCGTTTTGTCAAGATGAGATCAACGCCACCAAAATCACCTCGAAAACATATTACACCCGCCCCTTACGCGCGGCTTCAAAAACCACGCTCCGTTCACGCACCGCTTCTCTTTCACTGTCAACTTTAACGGCGTCAATTAACGGCGTTAGCCGTTACTGTCAAAATTAAACGGTGTTACTTAATGGCGTTAGTCGTTATAGTTACTATTAACGGCGTTATCCTAACATCGTCAGATTTAACGACGTCACCCAAAAACTTTATGTTATTCATATTTTGACCCCTAAAGTTTCTGTAATTTTCACTTTGGCCCTAAAGTTTCTGTTATTCTCAATTTGGTCCACACAAGTTTTTGTTTTTTCAATTTGGTCCAGATAAGTTCCTGTCTTTTCATTTTGACCCCCTGAAGTTTCTGTTATTCGCAAATTGGTCCACATAATTCCTTTTTTTTCAATTTGGTCCAGATAAGTTCCTGTTCTTTTCATTTTGATCTAGAAATATTTGTTTTTTTTAATTTGCCCCAAAAGTTCCTATTTAGCCCTAAATATTCCTAACTTTTGCAAATTAATCATAAAATCTTAAGTTATCATGAGTGACACACAGATCCAAAAGGTTGAGGTGTCAGTTCGAAGTTCAGAAGGGGGCTCCTTTGGAGGTACGAGACTCAATGGTACTAATTTCCGTACCTGGAAGAAAATGATGTCGATTTTTCTTCGAGGAATACATAAGATGGGGCAAGTAACTGGAGCAACCAAGGCTCCCAGTAACACAGATATTGAGGAATTTACGAAATGGGAAGATGATGATGGGTACGTAATGTCAGTTTTGTTCAAAGCAATGACTGATGATGTATTACAGATTGTAGAGGAGTGTGAAACCTCTGAAGCCATATGGAATACGTTGGGGGACCTGTACACCAATGAATTTGACTTCATAAAGGTTCACGAATTAATGTGCAAAGCTGCTGGGATGCGACAGAATAAGCAACCAGTATCGGTGTTTTTTACTAAACTAAATAACGTTTGGGCAGAAATTGATCAGAAACGTCCTTGTACGCTTAAGCATCCCGAGTGCATTACGTGGTACCAAAAGGAAAAGGAACTTGAGAGGGTTCATGCCTTCCTGGGAGGACTCGATGCTAAACATGGAAATGCTAAAGGAAAGTTGCTTCGCATGTCCGAACCTCTCAGCCTGACTACAGTGTTTGCATATATTCGCAAGGATGAATCCCAGCAAGACAGTCTTCAACGAGCACATGTTGAAGTCTCTAGCCTGGCTATCCAATCTAAGCCACCAGTACCTTACCGTCAATAACAAGGTTCAAATTTGCTTCATCAGCAACGCCCACCATCAGGTTCAAATCATCTAAAATGTACCTACTGCAATGAATTGGGACATGTTCGAGAAACTTATTGGAAGCTGAATCCACATCTTAGACCTCAAAAGCAAAATTATCATAACAAATGGAAAGCAGTTATTGTTCACTTGGTTCCAGAACCAGATTTCTATGGAATAACTAGACAGGACCATTATACGCCAACAAGAACTACTCCCAATGCATCTATAGCTGCTCGAGGTAAGATGGGTATGACATTAAAAGTTTCTCATTTTGTTAATTCTGATACTTGGATTATTGATTCTGGTGCATCTGGTCATATGACTTATGATAAATCTTTTTGTACTGAATTATCTCCCCCACCAGTGTCCTGTGTTACTAATGCAAATGGTGAAGCTTTTCCTGTATTAGGAATATGGTCAGTTCATATTACCCCGAATTTAGAACTTTACCATGCTCTATATGTTCATGCCTTATCCCATCACTTATTGTTTGTTTCCCAATTAAATACCGATTCCAAATGTTTTGTGATTTTTTATCCCATGTATGTCCTTTTTCAGGATCTTCTAACCAGGGAGGTAATTGGAAGGGGGTATCTGAGAGGTAACTTGTTTCACCTGGATCGAATGTATGCTGGGGAGAGACCAGGAGCACCGTCCCGCACTGCTTTGACTTCAAATTTTGAGAAATTGAGTGAGGTTTGGTTATGGCATCGCCGTCTAGGACATTCGTCTTTCAATTTTATGAGAAAAACTATGCCTACTTTATTTATTGGTATTGACGAATCTGTTTTGCAGTGTGAAACTTGTGTTATTGTTAAAAGTCATCGTGCTACTTATTATCCCAGTATTTCTAATAAAAGTACTGTCTCTTTTGAGTTGATTCATTCTGATGTCTGTGGTCCCTCTAAAGAGTCCATTATTTCTGGTATGCGATATTTTGTGTTATTTATTAATGATTGTACAAAACTATCATGGGTAATTCTTCTTAAAACTAAAGATGAAGTCTTTTCAAGCTTTTCGCAATCTAATTCACACACAGTATAATAGCACCATAAAAATCCTTCGGTCTGATAATGGGGGGAGTATATCAATAATGCCTTCAGTGAATTTCTCCAAATACATAGCACTGTTCACCAAACTACGTGTCCACAAACACCCGAATAAAATGGAGTTTCTGAAAGAAAAAATCGTCACCTATTTGATATGGCTCGTGCACTTCTTTTTGACTCTCATATGCCTAAATACCTTTGGGGTGATGATGTACAAGCTTCTTCTTACCTCATTAATCGACTTCCTTCCAGTGTACTCCAGGAAAGACTTCCACTTGAGATACTTGCATCTCATATGCCATTACCTTCACTTCATAATCTTCCAACTCGTGTCTTTGGCTGCGTTGTATTTGTCCATGTTTCTAAAAACCAACAGTCCAAGTTAGATGCTAGAGCAATTAAGTGTATGTTTGTTAGTTATGGGGGATCTCAAAAAGGGTACAAGTGTTACTATCCACCTATAAGAAAATATTATGTTACCATGGATGTCATTTTCTTCGAAGACATAAGTTATTTCTCCTCACCATCCTCTACTCTTTAGGGGGAGCATTTACATTTTGAAAAGTCGTCTCGTAGTGAGGAGGATGAAAATCCACAAGAAGAGGATACACAGATAGTTCCAATTCAAACACAAGAAGTTCAAATCACATATGTCCCCTCTATTATCGATCATACCCTCGATCCACAACTCCCTGGCACTGAAGATCACTCATTTGAGGTATGTTCCCCTAATAGTAATGAGTCTAATGTATTACCTAATCGGTTAACCATGGGTCAGCCACCAAAAAGATATGAACCTACCCTCCATGCAAAATCAAAGTATCCAGCTGCAAATTATATCTCCACTGACAGATTATCTAAGTCATATGAGTCATTTGTGAATCAAATATCTACTGTATCAGTTCCTAATAAAGTGCAGGATGTCTTGAGAGATCCTAAGTGAAAAAAGGCAATGGATGAAAAGATGGAGGCATTGCAGAAAAATAATACTTGGCAATTGTTTCCCCACCACAAAGCAAAAAGCTGTAGGTTGTCTTTGGGTTTTTACTGTGAAGCATAATGCAGATGGATCTGTGAATCGGTATAAAGCACATCTAGTAGCTCAAGGATTTACTCAAACGTATGTAATGGACTACGATGAGACATTTGCACCGGTTGCAAAAATGAATACTATTCGGGTCCTACTATCACTTGCGGTGAGTTTTAATTGGCCTCTACAATAGTTTGATGTCAAAAACGCATTTTTTCATGGAGAGTTAGCTGAGGAAGTTTACATGGCTCTCCCACCTGGGTATGTGGCAGCTTCTCCTGGTAATTTTATCTGTAAATTGGAAAAATTATTATACGGGCTCAAACAGTCACCTCGTGCATGGTTTGGACGTTTCTCCCAGTTCATAAAGAAGGTGGGTTATAGACAGAGTAACTCAGACCATACTTTGTTTCTCAAGCACCAACAAGGGAAGGTAACTGCTCTAATCATTTATGTTGATGATATGGTAATCACTAGTGATGATATAGTTAAAATTGATAAACTTAAAAAAAGGTTGGCCTCAGAGTTTGAAATGAAGGACTTGGGGTGAACTTAAGTATTTCTTAGGGATTGAAGTAGCAAAGGGGAGTGAAGGAATCTATTTGTGTCAAAGGAAGTACATTCTTGATCTGTTGGCTAAAACTTGCATGTTAGACTCCAAACCTGTTGACACCCCTATTGAACAAAATCATTGCTTAGCAGAGTATCCAGACCAAATACCGAATGATAGAGCTCACTATCAGAGACTGGTTGGGTGCTTAATTTACTTGGCTCATACTAAACTAGATGTAACTTATGCCGTGAGCGTGGTGAGTCAGTTCATGCATAATCCAAGTGAGAGTCACATGGATGTTGTTAACAGAATTTTGAGATACTTGAGGTCATCTTTAGGAAGAGGGTGCTGTTTTCTAAACACAGTGATTGTCTCGAAATTTGTGGTTTTACCGATGCAGATTGGGCCGGGAGTGTTACTGACAGAAGGTCGACTTTCGGGTATTTTACCTTTGTAGGAGGTGATCTTGTCACGTGGAAGAGCAAGAAGCAGAAAGTTGTGGCTAGATCAAGTGCCGAAGCTGAGTACAGGGGGATGGCTCATGGAGTATGCGAATTACTGTGGTTGCGAACTCTATTATGTGATCTCGATTTTGAACCCAAAAACGCTATGCAGTTGTATTGTGACAACCGAGCAGCCATTTATATCTTGTAGAATCCAGTCCAGCATGATCGTACTAAGCATATGGAAGTTTATCATCATTTCATAAAGGAAAAGCTAGATGCCAACCTAATTAGCTTTCCTTTCGTCCCCACCGAAGAGCAACTTGTAGATATTCTCACAAAATGGGTTTCAAGAAAAGTATTCTACGACTCACTGGACAAATTGGGCATGGTTGATGTGTATGCCCCAACTTGAGGGGGAGTGTTAGACATTGGATCCCATTAGCATGGGATTCCATTAGAAAGACAACATCATTAGGGAGACAACATCATAGTAAGACAACTGTTGACCTTGAAGGTCTTAATCTTATTTTGATAATAACAATAAATCAATCATGTGTAATTTAACATGTTCTTGATATAAGATTATAGATTTCTTATTTGGAAAATCAAGAATAGCATGATTGCTCAAAGGAAGTTTGACAAGGATCATTCAATCAATATCCGATCAAGTCAACGAAGCATTGAACTAAAACCAATCTATCCGAATCAAGATAATTCAACTACAAGCGTTGGTCAAGTCAAAGAAGATCATTCTTATCACTCACAATCTAGCAATGCAAATCCATGAAGCACAAAGATCAAGAATCATATGCAAAAGCTTCAAGTGAAGAATCAATTTGAATAAACAAATCGAAGCATTCGAAGACTCATCTATTCGGTAATTGAGTGTTTGCTTAGGATTAATGTAAAGTTTCCTAATTGATTGATTATATAGCTCAAACATGAGCTTGCATCATTATTAGATTGATCAAAACCAAGTTTGAATCAAAATCATTTCAAAACATCATTCTTGCAAAAATCGGTTTTGAAATAAATTCATAATTAATTCATATGAATGAATTTTGATACAAAAACATATTTGGGAGTCTTAGAAACTTTTTTGGAACACTCCCTAAGCATTAGAATCAATTTTGGAGTCATATTGCAAAAGTTGAAAATTGCACAAAAGTCCACACTCCAGTGCCATGTAGCCGACTCCACTGAATGTGCTGGAGTCGACTCCCTCAAGGAAAAGCCATGGAGTCAACTCCATGAAGACTCAGGGAGCCGACTCCCTTAACAGAATATAGCCGTTGAAACTTTGTTTAAAGTGCATTTTTGCCCCATTAATTTATATCTCTACCACAAACGGCTATATCACTTTTGGGACTATAAATATGACTTCCAAGACTCATTCTAAACACCTTGAATCATTCATACACTTCATACTTTATCTATCTTCAATATCTAAAGATTCAAGAAATTGTTTTTGATCAATCATTAATTTTTGAGCTATGTCATCTTGATCAAATAGGATAACTCTAGTATGAGCTTCAAATTGTATTCTTTATACACTTGAGAGAGTTATTGTAAATTGGTGAGAATCACCAAACAATTAGATTTCATTGTGAGAGGTAAATCTCATAGGAAAAACAAGAAGGTAAATTCTTGTTTAGTTTTTGTGAAAGGTAAATTTCACAAGGTTAGCAAGAGGGTATCTTGTGAGAGTATTGTGGTGTAGCAATACTTGTAGAGTGTGTGAGACAACTTTTGTAGAGTGTGTGAGACAACACTTGTAGAGGTTTGATCTTCACCCGGAAGGAGATTGATTTTAGTGGAAATTCTCGGGGAACTAACCGAGCGCGGACTATGGTTTGGTAAACCAAAACCGTGTGGACAAAAAGCCTTGGACTTCAAATCGGTTCAATCTTTCTTACTCAATCTCTTTATTTACTTGTTATATTATTGTTTGCTTGAGATTGTTTATTTGCTTGATTGTTTATTTGATTGCATTCCTTGATAAATTTGTTTAATAAATTGTTTTACTTAAACATTTTTGAAAAGTTTTTAAATTCCGTATTAAGTTTCAAAAACCCTATTCACCCCCCCCCCCCCTCTAGGGTTGAAATCCGACCAACAACAACATTATAGTTTCTCCCTAAGATTCCTCTTTAATGTTTTATATTACCTTTCTCCAAGTGTATATATACCCTGATATATGTGTAATAGAAATTATCAAGAAATAATAAGAATTTTTTTTCTCTCTCTAGAGTTATATTCTCTCTTTCTCTCCATTCTCTATCTCCATAAAAGATTTGACTCGATAGAGTTACGTCTAAGGTCTACCTAAGTAGTGAAACTTGCAGTATAATTTGTGATAGTGGGGTCTTGCATTCGCGCAGCTCCCTTTAAAAAAGAAAAAGAAAAAAGAATAGCCTTCCATCCGATTTTCGGATGACAGTCTTTCATCTCGAACACACACCGACACTACACCGTGTCCCACTAATTTTTTTGTTAACTGCCATGTATTTCCTTTGCTTACATTTTTACATACCCCTTTTCACTAAATTACCAAGCGGTACGGTTAGTCACGAAAGGGCAAAATTTGTCCATTCACCCTATGCAAGTATGCAGTGGAAATGGTCTAAGGATGCGCTTGGGATCTTATTTCGAGTTTTAGAATTAATATTACAAAAAAATTAACTTTGGAGTTGGATGTAGAAATAAAAATCTTAATTGAAACATTTTGAAATGAAAAAAGAGACACTTAGATGAAGTTGGAAAAGTCGAGTAACTCTAAAACTCATTGATGCATGGTGATTATCAAAACATGCTTGCCATGGTTTCTAACAAATATGACAAACCTATTTAAATAGTTGGGCCTACATATTCACGCTCGTATTAATATTGTCCTAATTTAACTAAAGAAATTGCAAATATATATATAGAGTTTTCATAGAAATGAATAAATTAGAAGCATCCCAAAATATATATCTACTGCATTACCTTGTAGATGGATACAAAATTTCTTTTTCTCAAGCAAGTGCTAAAATATCTTAAAAATATAATCTCCAAATGAGGCATTTTAAGGTATTTTTACGAAAAATCTAAAAAGTCATTTGACACTCCATTCTTTTTGCGTATCAAAGACAACTTTGAAAAGTTATAATTTCTGTATTTTCTAGGGGAAAAGATCGGTTGGAAGAAAGAAAATAACAATATACCATAACTATATATATGTAAATTGGTTGGGCAGTACGCTATTATTGTATATATTGATGCAAAAATATATTTTGATGTGTGCCTTTTTACAATTAATTTTCTCTTTCCAAGAATGTAAAATCCCTTTGATAGCACGTTTCTACTTTTCGTCACAACAACAAAATATTGTTATACTGAAACATCGTTCTTTACATTTAGGCGATAATCGCAGAATTCAGTGAAGTTGATTATCGTTATTTTTTATATCAATCACACCGACGTAAAATATTTAATTTGCATGAATAAATATTTCATACTGAAAATATATCTATTTCACTGAGTTCTTAACAAATCAATCATAAGTTTATTTTTTTCTTAACTATTTGTCTTGCATTAAGAATGATATTTTTCTTTTTCGTTTAAGGCATCCCAAACTAAAAGTCGCACAGTAATTTTCTTTACATCAAATTTAAAAGTAGGGAGTAATATATCTTTTTAGCACATTCCACATTTAAAGAGTAACAATTTGTGATAGATTAGATTGCTAACTAATTTATGTGTGAAATAATTAATGTATTAAATTTCACGTAAATTTATTTAGATTGAGGGGACCCAACACAAATACGTCTTCTTCTTTTTTATGTATTTTTATATTTTAATACAATTACAATGATTAGAGTAAGTCAAAACAAATCATAATGAATACGTAAAACAACCAAGTTGTATCTAGATTATTTAAAATAACCACTTTAAAATATTCAGATACCCATATAAGCAGGTTACATTTGAATTTTACCAAATTTCTCTCAAAATTGTTGCTAGCTAATAGTATGCATAATTTGTAAAATAAATAAAATTAGTATGCACATAAAAAACGAAAATAAAATAAAATAGTATCACATATATAGTAGTGCACAAAATATTTTCTTTGGTACAAGGCATTTTATTTCGTCCATGTGCAAGGGATCCACAGTGAGTTGAGCGGTAGGGATGATAATTTTAAAAATTAAACGAAACATAAAAAAAATTGGGGTAGAATTGATCAAAAAATGTGTGTTCATGTTGTCATTTTCTAACACGAATCGTTTCGATCTTGTTCGTATTTAAATTTTGAAATAAAAGTAACCAAAAATAAAGTTATATTGTAATAATCTGTGTTGTTGTATCTAAATTAAAAAAACTAAAAAATTTATAACCTTCATTTGCATTATAACATATTTATTATTATGTTACATTCGTATCTTATAGTTTTATTTTATTTTTTAATTGTGTCGTGTTATATCAAGTCGAGACGAAATTTAAAAACACGAATTGCTCTGGCGGTGGGGGTGCGGGTGGGGGTGAGGGTGCGGGTGACGTTGGCTAAACTAATTCATTCGAAAGTTGAACACGTACAGCTTTACACTCGCACGTGTCAACTTAGACCTTAACACGTGCTCGCTGGACATGATGTGTTGGAAAAATACCCCAACCTCGAATCCATAATTACAATAAATACCCCTCCCCACAATGTCAACTTTTGAAGTGTCGGGCTTCCTTTAATTTTTACATATTTTTTTTCCGTTAACTGGTATAACACCATTTGAATTAATTAGTGAAATTAGGGTGATGTTATATACTTCTTAGTTATATACTTCTTAATTTATAATCGGGATATTATAGCAGTTTTAATACTAAATTTTATATTATTAATAATTAAAATCACCATAAGGGGCATTCAAAATTTAAGCATTGAGTTAATAGCTCGTTGTTAAATTTAGATATTCGATTCGGTAATGTTTCACCGGCTTAACATAAATAACAACCTTTGACTGAACCTTTATTTATAATTCGGTAAACTGTCACTGAATGTAAATTTTCAAGGTGACAACTTACCATCTATTTGTATTTTATGTAATTGGGCAACAATCCGTAATTTTGTAACCATGTCACCAAATAATTTTGTGATATTTCAGTTACAAATTAAGAGTCTATATAACATTACCTGTGAGATTATATATTTGGTGTTCGTTTGATTCAATTTTTTGTTAATACAATGAATTTAAATTAGTAAATTCATATTAACCATCTCTTTTAGTTTATATTAAAAAGATTTTTTATAAACTATTAGATCGTAACTTAATTTTTATGTAAAACTACCATTTTGAATTGGAAAAAAATTTGAAAATTTGAACCAAATAAATAAATATTTATTTCTTTTAATCTGTTACAATTATTTATATAAATTTTTCTTTCAAAATAAATAAATAAGTTTAGCACCATGTGCTCTCAATTACCTTACAACAATATAATTCACCTCCTCCCTCCCCCTCTAAAACACCACCAACAATTCTACCCCCCCCCCTCCCCCTCTCTCTCTCTCTATATATATATGTATGTATAGTCATCATTTAGATAGCTAGTTAAAGCAAGGGACTTGCATTTTGATTAATATATTGGGTGGAATAAAATATATATATATATATATATATAATATTATATATAGCGGAGAGAATTGAATTAATTTGATTAAAATGAGGAAGGTAATAGAAGGGATGAAGCCAACATTAACAATGGTGGTGGCACAAACCATATTTGCAGGGTGCATTGTGTTGTACAAACTGGCTACAAACGATGGAATGAATTTGAGAATTTTGGTTGCTTATCGCTTCTTATTTGCTGCTGCCTTTACTATTCCTTTTGCCCTCTTTGTTGAAAGGTAATGTGTAATCAATTGTTATATTAATTGGCTTCATCAATCGATTATTTATATATATCTGAATCGTTTTCGGATATATATTATGTTATCAAAATATAAATAATATTATACTCGCTAAAAATATGCATACATAATTGTCTGATAGTCAAAATATATTACATTATACATAAGCTAACCAGCACGTACTACAACAAAACAATTCTTCCATGACAAAAAATTTTGCACCACACTTAGAAAACATCCTTTAGTGTCAGACTTTTAAGATTCACCATTACCAAAATTTTGGCCGTTCAAAAATTCAGTGACAAATTTTTTGTTTTGTTACAAAAATTTCATCATAATTAAAAAACGCAGACCTTATGTGACAAAATGTATTTCATTACAAAACTTTCGTCATCAAAAGTGCACATTTTGTAACAGAAAATGTATTTTCGTCATAAATATTAAATTTATTGTAGCGACTCATCTTAAAATTGACTTAAACTTGACAGAAATGTAGCAAAACAGCCCAATATTCTGTCCTGAAATTTATTTACAGGGGAGGAGGTTAGACCATTTTGCAATATATTTGTCAAGTTTTGAGTCAATTTTGTCTTTATTTTAATTAATTGGATAAAGTAATGTTCTTAATTTTTTATTTTTCTTGGTTAAAGGAAGAGCAGGCCGAAGTTGACATGGACAGTGTTCTTCCAAGCATTTCTTTGTGGGTTATTAGGGTATGTTTTTATTTTTCTTTTATGATTTTTTAGTTTTTGAGGTATATATCTTTCCTTTTTTTAATTTTTTTTTTCAGAAGAATGTATCATTCCAGTGCATTAAAAATGTTAACAAACCCTAATTATCTATTTATTTATTTATTTTTAAATTCAGAGGGTCATTGGCACAAAATATATTTGTGGAAAGCTTGGTTTTGACCTCTTCAACATTTACTACAGCTATGACTAATCTCACTCCAGCCATTACCTTCCTCATGGCCATCAGTTTTAGGTACTTGTCAAGTAAAAGCGCGCATTTTATTACAATTCTATCATTTAACTTGTTTATCATCCTAATATCTAATACATTGATTACCTGACTGTTAACTTGGGTTGTCTAAAAAAGAATATTGGCTTCCTACTTTGGACAAATTGACAAGAGTATAATATATATATATATATATATAACAATTTGGCATGATTATGTTTGTCGATGGTCTAGGCTGGAGAAGCGAGGCTGGGGTACCTCGGCGGGCAAGGCAAAGGTAATGGGAACCTTAGTGGGCATAGGCGGGGCGATGCTTCTGACCTTCTACAAAGGACCGGAGCTCAGTATTTGGGCAACACATGTTGACCTTTTGCATGAGAATCACCCGTTAGGTGGACACGCGAACGAGGTCCATCAAAAGTCAATTAATCATGTATTGGGTGCTTTGTTGGCACTTGGAAGTTGTGTTTGTTTCGCTTCGTGGTTTATTCTTCAGGTTAGCTCTTAACAAATGCTCTTTGATTGCATCTATTTCGACATACGTACAGCCAAATGCTCTTGAGGTTCAATATATGCTACTAAGATTGATGGCAAGTTATATTCAAATGTATTTTGTGTCATAGTTCTTGTCTTGGTGTTAAATAAGCCCCCGTTGATTTAAGTTTGTGGGTGTCGGCTACTCGATCCAATAAATATAAATAAATATAAATATTCGTGCTTCTAAGATTATTAATTAATCCACTGTTATTTTCTTTGTTTTTCTGGGTAGGCTAAAATGGCGGAGAGGTACCCATGTCCTTGTTCAATAACAGCTCTAATGGCAACAATGGCGGCAATTCAAGGTGTTGTGTTTGCGCTTTGTACGGAGAGGGATTGGAATCAATGGAAGCTCGGATGGAATATTAGGCTTCTCACTGTAGCTTACTCGGTATCTTTATATGCTTTTTCCTTTTTCCATGTACATAACCAAGTGTTGTGGCAGTCTGCTGTCTGTCTCCGTATAACTGCAGCAGGTACTTGTACTCTGGTAAGTTATACGTTATCTATGGGTGTTCATCCCATATCACTTGTATATGAGTCGTCACCTCTCCTTATTAATAATAGGTCTTTTAGGATCAAAGTAAAATCGTGATGGCTCAGGCCAAAGTAGACAGTATCTTTTAGGCTGGACCAGAGCTATAAAATGAATCAAGCTACAACGAGCCTAGATCAATATTATTGTCCAATTTACAGGCTTCTTGTGGTTGACGTTTGTCTGTTTATTGTGTTTTGTAGGGAATTTTGGTTTCAGGGTTGATGTTTAGCTTAGTAGCATGGTGTATACATGTGAGAGGCCCACTTTTTGTGTCCATCTTTAACCCACTCATGCTTGTGCTTGTGGCAATTGCTGGCTCCTTGTTACTAGATGAGAAGATACACTCTGGAAGGTACGCAACTTACGTGTTCTCTCAGTTTTAAATTAAGAGTTCATTTTTACTTTCACATATTTTAAAAATAGACAGCACTTTCAACATAATAAATGGTTTAGAGCAGAACTTATTTACAGTCCCAAAACGTAGCACATTGATTATGTTCTAAAAAGAAAACTGAACTTTTTTAATTTGAAATATCTTAAAAATGAAATTCGTAAGGGAAGGAGTAAAAGAAATTGTGGCACAAGGAAATACAATAGAAAATACTCTGTATAATAATTATTGACACCCTATCTTTCAAATTAAGTGCTTGTTTGTTTCGAATTTTTTATCGTTCCTAGAATCTTAAAATTAGTAAATTCACACTTGGAGTATCTTACAATTCATGTTAAGAGGTTGAATCATAATTAGTTGATGAAACTCAAATTTTCCGCGTGAAATTAGTATTTTGGATTCCAAGAACGAATAAATACCCAACCCAAACGAATATCAAGAGTTCATGTTTCTTTGTCTTTCCAGGTATAGTAAGTTTTTGTAATTTTTGAAGTATTCATCTAATGTAGTATTTGTTTTGGTTTAATTCTTTTTTTGGTGAATTAACAGTGTTGTGGGATCTGTGTTAATAGTGATGGGGTTATATGTGGTATTATGGGGAAAACGCAAGGAGATGAAGATGAATTCTCAGTTGATACCAGATACAATTACCACCTCCACTACAGAAATGAAACCTATTGACACTGTTACTATTAGCAACAAAAATAGTGATTATAGCTTTCAAACAGTGGATAATGAAGCATTAAACAGAGATTTGTCAAGTAGTATTGAGGAGGATGAAGATTTAGAAGAAGAATAAAGGGTCAATTGTATTGTTCTTTTATGTAAAGTTTGAAAATATATTTGTGAGATGATTAGATTAGTTATTCTTTTGTTTTTCGGATTAAAATATAAACTTATCATAATTCTCATTAATATACAATCTCTTCACAACACATTTTAAAAAAGGAAAAAGATTCTCTCTCCTGCTATAACAAACTAGCAGCGCTAGTTGGCATCTGTATTTAGAAAGGTAGAGATTATGAATTCGATTCACATTGTTGTATTCCGCTTTTGAGAAAACTATGCAAGTTGTGAACCATATATAAAATTTACTCAACATCAGTGTTTGATTGACTTCAACTGGAATTCAAAATTAGTAATTCACATATGAAATGAAGTTTAAGCTTATATAAACAATTAGTATGCTAATTTAAATCCTTGGCATGAACAATGAGATTTCATATATGGAGTAACCAATCTTAAATTCGTAAAAGAATTATATAAGCTCAAATTAAATGAGCACATAGATGATCAAATTGTGAAAATTATGATAAATTTATATGTAATCCGAAAAGGAGAAATATTTATGATGATAAGTATTTATACTCATACAAGTAGACAAATGGTTAAGAAGTCTTGGGGTTCTTTCACATTCGCAAGGTTTGTTGAGAATGCATACTAAATTAATTCACGTTCAACTATGTATTGCTATTGCTCGCCTCCTAAATTCCTTTCGAAAAATAAAGTATTACCCACCAAATATAAAAAACAACAATTACCTGATGAATAGCCAAAAATCTTAAGGTAATATCAATTCTCACAAGAAAAATGTCTTTCAGTAGAATGTTAACAATTCAATTGTCATTGAAAATTAAAAATGTCTTCCACTAGAGAAACGTTAAGGGATGATTCAACTCTCAGGACTGGTCCTCAGAGCAAGTGTGATGAACAACCTCAGGGACACATATGATAAATGGTTTTATAACTTACGAAAGAATCCAATATTAATTAGAACAAGAGCATAAGATACATATTGCATATGGGATTGACCTGCCTTTTCAATTTTTGTACGGAATAGCGCAATCGGCCTAGCGTCTCCTTACTAAGAGAAAACAAAGACAACAGAGGAAAGGGATAACCAATTCCCCAATCAGCCCACTCTTTATCTGCAAGTCTCAAGGTTCTTGTGAGAAAAAGTTGAACATAGATGAGGTCTAACCTTGCAAGGGAATGAGGGATTCATACTTTTATTGCGCAAATTTTGAAAAACAGAGACCGGCCATGATTTTGATGTATCAAATCCAATCATAAATCTGGTTCAAGTATCTAAAAAAGGATCCGACCCTAATCTATTTTGAGACAAAACCATACTAAAAATCTTTACCCAAAAGGCCAGACTTCTAGCTTCAATAGTTTCACGCTTTCACTTACTAGCATTTGATCTTCACCAAAGTGCTACAAAGTGAGCAGAACTCCTTAAAAGGACTAGTAAGCTTCCAAAGCTACTTCAATTACCCTAGGTGGTTGTACCTTGTACAATCCAAGGTGTAAGCTACTTCAGCAACAGCCAAAATTGCTCTGCCAATAGAATTTCCCCACCATTGGACAACACGAAGAAGAATATGCAAGCAGCAAACAATGTAGACGAAAAGCAAATTAAGTCATCAAACCAAGCAGCTAAAGAGGAATAAAAAGCATGTTACGTATAATGAACCTGCTGACAAGTGATATTCCTCCAAGTTCCAATAGCATGAACTTGCAAGATCCAAATCTAACATGCCTTGTCGCACCATACCAAAGTATATACATCGGATGGCTCAAATTTGGCAGATAGTTTCCATATCTGCTGAGGACTCATCTAGACATAAACTATTTGTCAAAATCTATAAGTATCTTGGATCCATTATACAAGAAGATGGGGAGATAGAGGGAGATGTAAACCACCGGATTCAAGCAAGGTGGTTGAAATGGAGAAAAGCTTCGGGTGTGTTATGTGATAAAAAAGTACCACTCAAGTTAAAAGGAAAATTCTACCGTACTGCGGTTAAACCAGCGATGTTGTATGGGACTGAGTGTTGGGCGGTCAAAAGCCAACACGAGAATAAACTTAATGTAGTTGAGATGAGAATGTTGAGATGGATGAGTGGCAAAAATAGGAAAGATAGGATCAGGAATGATACCATCAGAGAGGGAGTTGGGGTGGCACCTATTACAGAAAAGATGGTTGAATCTCGACTTAGATGGTTTGGGCATGTAGGGAGGAGACCAGTAGATGCCGTGGTAAGGAGAGTTGATCATATGGAGGGAAGCCTAATTGTTAGAGAAAGCGGAAGACCGAGAAAAACTATAGGTGAAACTATTAAGAAGGATTTAGAGGCAAATGGTTTCACTATAGATATGATTCACGACAGGCCACTATGGCGTCGTTTGATCCATGTAGCCGACCCCACCTAGTGGGATAAAGGCTTGTTGTTGTTGTTGTTGTTGTTGTTGTAAGCTGTCTACTGATTTCCATTGCTTTCAAGGAGCCCTGTACCATTTTCTATGCCATATCTCAAATAAATCACTTCAAATGCTTTAAGAAAAATATTTTTGTTGTCAAACATATCGGTTAAGACCTCTATGGTAGAATCATACAACAGGTGTGCTTGGGAACTCAAATTCCAAGGTTTAGAATTGGGACAGGAGCTGTGTTGGTCCAAATTTTTAATCTAATTTTGCACCAATCCCAGGTTATGGAATTCAAGTACCCAAACACACTCCAAGTGCATCGAGATAACAAGAAATCTAAAATCATGATATTTGCAAACTAGATACTGAAATAGTAAGGGCAGCATACAAGTAATAAAAAGGGCCAAGTTCACAAAACTTAAGACAGTACCAGTACTACAAGCCAACAAGTAATTGAAAAAGACAGACAGAAAAATTTTAAGTACTACAGACCCATAAAAGTTGAAAAAACTAACCCACACAAACATCACTTTCAGTTGTTATCATCATCACTGATCTCTCGGCATTTAAGCACATATGACAAACGCTCATTCTCACACTTGAGACGCTCATTCTCCATCCTCATCTTGTCCAGCACCTCATCGGCTCGCTGGCAGATACGCAGCCACTTTGATTGTTCCTTCTTCAACTCCAGCATTTGCACCTGAATCCATAACTTCTTCTTTTCCAACTGAAGCGAACTAGCCCTTATCCAGCGCTCCTGCAGCCGTTCTTCACCCCCTGCACCCTCGGCGGAAACAGGATCTTTGTCCACACGATCGTCAAGTAAAGCGTTACCAAAACCCCCGACTCCACCTTCTTCCTCTTGTTTCTTCCTCTTTGAAGAGATGCCAGCATCCACCAGTTTTCCAAAATTACCCTTGTCATCTTCACTCTTTGAATCTCCATCTTCCTCATAAGGCTCTTTAGGTTTGTATTGCCGCTTACCCTTCATAACCAACCTCAACGATTGTCGAAGACCCTCATCATGAGGAAGAAACAAGCGATTCTTGTTATGATATGAGCACATTTCTCGATAAAACAATTGCTTCGTGCTCAAAAGCTTCCTAACTTCCTCCTTCAAATTATCGCATAGGTTCATCAATTCCAAAAGCTCGGGGTTCTCAACAACATCACAAGAAGTACCTCTGCCAAGTATATCCACCAATCTCCTATACTTTTTATTCAAATCGTTAAATTTATCCTCACATTGCTGAGGAGAAACTTTACAACCTCTCTCCACCAAAACCTTTGAAATTGCCCTCCATTTTCCTTTCCTTGCTATAACCAAAAAGTCACTTTTTTCACTGCCACATAAATCAGAGGAAATATCATCCCCCACATAAGAAGCCGCAGTAACTAGAAGTTTTACCATATCATCGGTCCATTTCACGCGTTTCCATGGACATTCTTGTTGCTCTGTGCCACCTTTTTGCACATCACTGCAAATAACAAAGCTATGTGGCCTCTCGGCCTCATTAATATTATTAACTAATGAAATCATTTGATCAGATCCTTGCATGTTCCAAGCCCTAAAAGGGTATTCAGCCTGAACTTGTTGGGGGTACACCATAAAATTCTGGAAGGGATCCAGGTACTCTTGATGATTAACTTGAATTGATCCTTGTAGGGGTAATAAATCAGGCAAACCATCCGGCATCAAACTACTGTCAGCTGGTGTTTTTCCTTCCATTTGGTTCGACAAAAAGAATCTCAAAATCAAACTCAAATCAAATCGGAGCTCCGCCAGAAGATTTAATCCAAGCAATTATGGTTCTTCCAACTTCATGAAACAAGATCCATTTGAATTAAATTCATGCATTCAACAAAAAATTAAGGTATTAGCCATGTAAAGTAACAAATTTACTGCATTTTCTATCCTTATAAACGATCATCCGTGCAGATTTCAATAATTAAGCTCAATCAAGAGGCTTAGATTGTGAAATCAACAGAAAATCTCAAACAATTGATTAGAACCCAAATGCAGATTGTAATTTAAAAAGAAAGGCAATTGAGAAATCAAAAGCGTACCTCGCATCCACATAAACTTCCAGATTTTGAATGCAAAACCTAGTCTTCAATACAAGAACAACGAACCTGGTCTTGTTGCTTACATAGAAGTGAAAGGAAACTGATAGAAGGTGATCAATTTATTTCAATGAGCCCTAAGCATATTCACGTTGTCATGGATCCAAAGGATGCGCCCACCTGGCTTGGACTAGAGGTAGGCCCACTAACGGGTGCTTTTAGTTGGTGACATTTGTTATTTGGCTTTATTTTCTCCTCTCTTTTTCCGTTTTATCTTTCCTTGATAATTTTGGTAAGTTAAGAAACTCAAATCTTGTTTCAGGAATTATTTGATATATGACTTGAGGCGAACAAATAATATCCCACCAGTCAATATAAATTTTTCTTTTTAATAAGTGGGAGATATTAAAAATAGCTTGAGAATTTCAGAAAATATAATACAGATTTAGAAAATATAATAAGATGAGTTGGGGGATATTTAGTGTCATTGTGAGAATAAAGATAGATCAACACACACCCTTATTGCTCCATCTACTAAATTACTTACACAGCCATACTAGATTTCTATTAGTGTAAATCGGTAAATCCTTGTTATACATGAGATTTTTAAGTATTTTTTTTGGTTAATTCTTCAACAATAAAAGATTAAAAATGCTAAGAGGAAATATTGGGCTGATCAGAGTGCTCCTAAAAGGGCAGGGTGAAGATAGAATGGGTATTCGCTCACGCAACCCAACCCATAACCCCTCTATTGCCATTCTTAAATGTAACCCTTGCTGATCGGTAAATGTGTCTAAATAAGTCAAGTACACTCATATCGTAATATCTTATAATTATCCAAAGCATGGAATATAAAACCAATGAAAACTTCTGAACAGAAAAGTGAAAATGACAGTCCCTTTTTATTTATTATCTTTTCAGTTTCTTTCTTCCTTTTTTCTTTTTTGGTGGGGGTGGGTGAGGTGAAGAGGAGAATAAGGTATCGGAAACATTTAAGCTTCTATTACCAAAGTTGTGAAAAGAGAGAACAATGCTCAAATTTCACTATTTTTTTACAAAATGCAGTATAATTCATTCGTGACCAAGGGCAATATACGGACTAGTAAGGAAAATTACAAGCAAAAGATAGATTATTACCAAGTAGACTCGAGTAAACTTGGGGACCCAAAGAGTCTCACAAAGCTGCAATTGTATGTAATATTCCAAAAGAACCTTACATGAATGCTGCATGTCATAGTAGGTAAAAAGGAAAACCTATAACATTCATTAGTACCATATATGCAAATATATCATAGCTTGTTTTCAAATTGTGCGGCAATAACAAGAAGCTCATTATGCACACTAAATGCTCGTTTGGTTCAAGGTTTTGTGCTTCTGAGGAAACCTAAATTGGTGATTTCACATGTGAAGTCTCATGATTCATTTTAAACGTGTGAATCAAGAATGTCAATTCATGCGGTGAATATCAACTCTTTATGGGTAGTGACCAGTTTATGATTTCAGAAAGTACAAAATCTCGAAGTGAAGGGCACCGAAATCTTACTGTAAATGCTCCTTCTATACAAAGTTTGTGGTTTCGTTTTTCATGCAGAGGATGCTCCAATGACATTTTTATTCTACAAACAAAATTCCAAGAGCAAGTAATAGCAAATATTGGATAGTTTTATTTTCAGAAATTTCATGTAGGCCTGTTTAAGAATTTACATCATATTGCCTTTCCCAATGGTATTGCTACAATTTTCAAAGTATTAAAAGTTAGAGCACAAGAACATCATGTTAAAATTAGAAGACGTCAACAAGGGACATACACTGATTCTGCTATAGTAGTATTTAAAGTCCATCAAGCTAACACACATCCTGGCCAGCAATCTACTTGATATTAAGATTTGAGAAGTAATGGGCAATAAGACAACTAAGAGAAGGCCAATACACAAGAATTGAAAAACACTTCAATAATTCACCAAAACTTGAGGCATTAACATTAACCACCTGCAATCACTAAACAAACTTATAACCTACTAAACCTAATTCAGTGCTCTTGAAGATGAAAACGATAATCAAGTTGTGCAGCATTAACCTGGCATAAAATAATGAGACATCCCAAAAAAGATCATTTAGTTGTAGTCAGCATCCGTTGACTGGCGTTTGAGTTCTAATGCCAAACGCTCATTCTCAAGCTTTAGACATTCATTTGCAAGCCTCATCTTGTCCAGCTCTGTGTCTTCTTTCTGGCTAAACCTCAGCCATTTAGACCGCTGTTCTTCCAACTCAAACATCTGGGCCTGAATCTGTAATTTCTGCTCCTTCAACTGAAGTGAACGAGAGATCATCCATCTCTTCAGTAACTGTGCTCTCTCCCCCTCCTCAGTGAAAACCCGATTCACATCACCAAGATCATTAGGGGGATAAGGATCCGACCTTTTGTTATAGTCCAACAAGTTTGTGGATTCATGTTCTTCCATTTGTTTTTTTCGTTTACCTAATTGTAAAGCATGGTCCTCATCATTGCGACCATCACTGTCATTTTCTTCATCAAATTCACCAGGTTTGTATGACCCACTTTTAAGAACCGACTGCAATGACTGTTGAAGAACCCAATCATGAGGAAGATACAACCTGTTTCCATTGTGATACGAGCACATTTCTTGATAAAACAGTTGTTTCGAGTTCAAGATCTTCCTAACATCTCCTTTTGCTTTTTCAGAAAGGTCCATCAAGTCCAAAAGGGCAGGGTTCTCAACAACCTTGCAACAAGTGCCTCTTCCAATTATATCGTTAAGTCTCTTGTACCGTTTGTTCAGATCATTAAACTTATCCTCACACTGCTGAGGCGATACATGGTAACCTCTCTCATCCATGACCTTCGAAATAGCCTTCCACTTCCCTTTCTTGAGCAAATGCAATGCATTCCTTCTTCGACCGCCACTAGAATCGGACAAAGCATCGTCTCCAAGGTAAGATACAGCAGTAATCAAGAGCTTCACCATATTATCAGTCCATTTCACACGCTGCCACAGAGTCTCTTTTTTCTCTCTGCCACCTTCACTATGCCCATCAAGACCTTCTTCGTGAACATTCAACCGGTCATCATCGCTAATAGAGTTCTTCCGTTTCTCACCGATGCTATTAGAATCAAGAAAAGTAACCAGCTGGTCGGATTCTTGCATGTTCCTAAAAGGGAAAGCATTTTGAACTTGTTGGGGAAGGAACATAAAACTTTGGTATGCTTGTGGGTTTTGTTGATGATTACTTTGCATTGATCCTCCCCAAATAGAACCCAATGATTTTCTTTCACAGTAACTTAATAAAGCAACTTCAAAATCAAACCCTAGTAAAATTCTTCAACCCATAGGACAATCAACCAATGCTTCTTCCAATTCCACAAGCAACAAGCAACAAGCACCACCTCACTTGTCTCTTATATTCAACTGAAAATAACAATAAAACCCATTATAGGTTTTGTTAACTAAGAACAAAAAAAAGCACTAAGGCAATAAACACCAAAAAAGTAATTAATTCAATATATTCCCCTAGCATAAATAATCCATCACATATGATATAAACAGTATTTTTGAGTATATTCAACGAATTCAGATCATATAAACAAAAGAATGATTTAATAAACCTGTGGCCAATTGCATATTCAAGAATTAAGGAAACTACAAGATTACCTTAGAATGAATCGAATAAAAAAATCAAGCTTCTAGACTCCGAATCCAAAACCCAATGTTGCGAAAGCACGTATAAATTTATTTGGATGCTTATGATTCATTTCCTGATTTTTTGAGAAGTGAAGGAAGCCCTTCGAGAACCGGCTCGTTTTTGGGCATTAAGTTAAATGGGCTCAATTGGCCCGAATCGAATGGGTTAGCCCGCAATCAAGTACTTTTTTTTGCTGGTTTCTATGTAGTAGTCAATTTTCTTTTTCTTTTTTTTTTTTTTTTGGTACAAATATGCAATTTTTCCTTTAAACTTTAGTGAAGAGTTAGGGTTAAATAATACTGACAAATTAGATTCTACCCGTGCGATATATGGGCAGGGGATTTATATTTTACAAATTTATTTATAGTTTAGAAAATAAAAATCTTTTTTAATTATCTAATTTGATCCGTATTAACATTTGATAGATAATACAAACAACACGATAAAGAAAAAATAAAGAAAGAAATGAAACATACATTTTTTGGGATGAATTATTTATGTGAAAATATTTCACACTCTTTACTTGCTAGATTTAGAGTGTAAAGAGATAATTCTATGACACCTTGAATGATAAATGACTTACATTAAAACTTTTAATTTGGCGTTTAATTAAGTGTGGGGAGAAATATTGATATAACCAATACTACCACTGATCTAAAAATTCTAATATCCGATATAATTAAGGAATCTAAAAATTATAGTAAAGTATACAATTTTATATTACACTTTGCTATCATATTAGTTAACTTTATTATCGACTTTCTGCTTGAATTTTTCTTTGTTTAAAAAAATAATAATAACAAAAACGCAATAGCAATGAACATATGAATAGAAAAAAAATACTTACATTGTATTAGATAAATAGTATTATATTAAAAAAAGTATTAATATGTATGAATGGAGGAACATCCTCCATTTGACACGTAGCACATTCATGTTCAAAGAAGGAACATTTTATTTTAGTAGTAGTAGACTAGTATTTAACTCATGCAATGCACGTATGCTTGAAAAATACTCCGTATACGCATAAAGATAAAAGGCTGCTTCCCTTGAACCATAATTGTACCTACAAGAATAATGCAAGTGCTTGCCAAATTCAGTGTCAGTAGATTCAATATTGTCACTAACAGTAAATCTGTTACTCTAAAATAATCTCATCATTTTTATAGTCTCATATTTCATCCAGGGCTTATCAAATTTCATTCGTCTAACAATGTCACTGATGTATATAAACTCGTATGTAAGCAATCACATGATAATTTTAGTAGTTTCAATATATAACCTAGAGTGGGCACCTATCATCAGAGCAAGTCAACCACAAATAAAACTAAAATTTAGACTCTCTCCGTTTCAAATCCGTGGTTAAAAATAAAATTTATGTTGTATTAAAAAATTTGGTAAATTAATTATATTTAAAAAAATAAATAAAACTATCAAATTAAAATGCACCAAAAAAATGAGAGTATCTTTATAAGACAGGGAATACATAACAAAATTAGTATTGCTTAATAACGACGACATTGAAGACTCTTTTTACTCTTACATTGCCCATCATCTTTTATGCTCAAATTTATTCTTCTTCCCCTTTTTTCTCACTGTACTTATGTATTGACTTGTATACGGGCAGAGCGAGGTACAACACAGAACAAAATTTTGAAAAACCTACTAGTACTACTAAAAAAAATAAAAAAAATTAATATAAGCCCATCCCTTTGTTAAATTTTAGCACATCCCTTAACCCAACTCAAATATTATAAACCCACTAATTTATATAACTTTCTTAAATTTATATAACTCACTATATGGTTATACTTTTAATTTTTTTTATATAATTTTTTTTATCTATTACTATTAGCTCACCCCTCAGAAGAATCCTGGATCCACCTCTGCTTGTATAATCATCTTTTCATACTTGATTTGTTCCTTATACAATATATTACATCGAGGCCGACTCATCATGTACTCCCTATATATTTATTTGTATAAAGTTTTACGTTTGTAATACAACAATATGTGAAATATAATCCACTATCAAAACTTGTAAACATCAATTTACATTAGGAGATATGTCGATCTTTTATCTTTTTTAAATTGATAATCTTACTTTAACTTTGTTACCTTTTAAGAAAACAAAATGTTAAACTTAATCAATAGTCAATGTATAATACAAACATGTCCAAAAAAAAGATTATTAAATTGTGATCTCCCAAAATCATTAATTTAAGATCAAGGAAGTATATAAATTAAAAGACATCATTTACTCAATAAAATAAACTCAAAAGAAAGAAGGAACCATTTGCTTGATGAGTCATGACATGAGGGATAATTTTTGGGTGAAAGAAACAAATGGAGAGCGTAGATTTAGGAGGGTGTATTCAATTCAGATTTTAAAAGATTCTAACTGAATTTTTAAAATCCATGGATTCTGTTAAGTCTATAGATTGTTTCAAATCCTTATAGAGTTTGACAGATTTTAATGCATGGATTCTTTTGAATTTATACAGATTTTAACAAGTCCATGGATTTCTGCAGATTTCAATAAGTCCATAAATTTTTGCAGATTTTAATAAGTTTTATAAAAAAATAAAAAATAAAAAAGACAAAAGACAAACAATAAAATAAATTAATTACGAGTTTAAAGTAACATTATCAAAAATGTAAAGACAATTAACGAAATACATTATAAAAATTCATACTGAACCTACAAAATTAGACTTCTCCCCCCACTAGTATTTTTTAATGAAATTGACATGAATTGTTTTTAAAAATTTGAACGATAATTAGCGGTCTAATCATTTGAAATTATGTTAATGCGTGATAACCATATTAGTAAAAAATAGAATAAAGACTTTATAGAGATGAAGAAAAAATTATAATGCATTCATCACATAATAAGAAATTTGGATTTTGAGAGAGAGGGGGAGGGGGAAGGGTGGAGAGAGAGAATGTTGAGTAAAGTTCTTAAATGAATTAGAAATCCATCTGAAATCTCTGGGTAAGTGAGAAGATTTCAAGATGAATTTTTATGTATAAAAAACGCTTTACAATTCACCAAAATCCACCACTAATTAAAATCCTACTAAGTCATTAGACTTTTGAATACCATAAAATTTAAATGGATTTTTTAAAATCTTAATTGAATACATCAAGATTTTAAAAGACTTTTTAAAATCTCAATTAAATACATCATGATTTTAAAAGATTTTTTTAAATCTCAATTGAATACCCATGAACTTTAAAAGTCCATAAAAATCCTATATATTCTAAATCCAATACACCCTCTTAAGGATTTGGATGGGGAAAACACGTATATAATTAATTAATATATGCGAAAAAGCCTAAACTTTTATAATTCCATTTTGTAGTCTTGCAGAGAGTTCTCTAATACGCGGATTGCAAGAGAGTTGTCTAATACGCGGATTGTAGCGGTATGTGAAACAGATACGGGAATGTATAACGTTATAAGTAGTGGTAGGTGGTATGTTTGAGGTAGGCTTCTTTGGAACTGTTAGAAATGGAGGAGGAGGAGAAATTTTATTATTGATTTTGATGATTTCTTTACAAGAGCTTGAGGCTATATATATATACAAGAATGGGGTTGGTGAGCATGGTTGGTGTTGAACATGGTGGTGCATGGTTGGTGTTGGTTGGTGTTGACCACCATTCATCTAGAAGGGTGGTCTAGAATGGTGGTTAACATCTAGAATGCTAGTCTAGAAGGGTGGTTGGTGGTGCTGGTGTTCATATTCTTACACCCCCCCCCTCAAACTCAAGGTGGCAAATTGGAAACCATCTTGAGTTTGGAAAGCAAATCTTGAAATCGTCTAGGTGGATGGACTTTAGTGAAGATGTCAGCTGGTTGATCTTCGGATGAGATGGAAGCAAGACTGATAGAATTGTTAGAGACATGTTGGCGAACAAAATGACAGTCGAGTTCGATATGTTTTGTTCGCTCATGAAATATATCATTGTGAGCAATTTGAATAGCACTTCGATTGTCACATCCGATAGAAGTTGGAAGATGTTGAGGAACTCCAATATCTGAAAGAAGCCAACGTTACCAGATGACTTACTGAGTGGTGTCAGCAAGAGCACGGTATTCTGCTTCGGTACTTGAGCGAGAGATAAGCGATTATTTCTTACTTCGCCAAGATATGAGTTAATCTCCTAAGAAAATACAGTATCCTGTAATGGATCAACGATCAGTAGGGTCACCAACCCAGTCTGAATCAGAGTATGCTCGAATTTGAAGATAGGACGTGGACGAAAAATGGAGACCTTGGAACATTGTTCCTTTTATGTAGCGAATGATGCGAAAAACAGCAACATAGTGAGTAGATCGTGGAGCTGACATGAATTGACTAACGGTGTGTGTAGACACCCCGATCCGTGACCCCCGCAAGAACCCTAACGACCTCCGAGAACTACTATTTTGGGTCCGGGACCCACCCGAGGACCCGGTACTACACTAGGAGGGTTTGTCGCCCGACAAACTTGTTTTTTAGAGAGATTGTCGCACGACATATCACATTGTCGCGCGACAATCCCTGATATGTCGCGCGACAATCCCTGATATGTCGCGCGACAATTCCACTATGTCGCACGACATTCCCCCTCTGCACCAGACCAACCACTTTCTGACACATCAATCTGTCAGAACCATCACTTCAGCCGTTTGTCGCGCGACATTCCCGTATGTCGCGCGACATTCTCCTTTTTTAAGGAAATGTCGCGCGACAATCTCTCCCGAGCAGTATAAATAGGCCAACACCCCCAAGGGTTCAGGGAGGCAATTAGAATCCGAGAATTTGGTGCTTTAGATCTGATTTTTGTCAAGCATTTCTTTACTATTATCTTATTTCTGAAGAATTCTCGAATCTATTTTTAACACTCGACGTGTTCCGTTTCTGGAATCGATTTCTCGGAAATATCTGAAGAAAGAGAAGATTACTATCGCCAGAGATCCCTCTGCCGTATTATATTTTCTTTCTTATTATTATTCTCGTCGGGAAGGTAAAGAAAGTCCCTTCTAGTATTTAAAATTAGATATCTGTGTACTTGTTTTACTTCTGTTATTCTGTCCACGTTTTATTTGAATAAACTTATTGTCAAGTTACCAATAGTCTACCGTTTTCAAAACAAAAGGCCCTGATAAAACTACTTTTAAAACTAGAAGAGTAAGTACATTATCGTCCGGATAAACCGTGTTTTCAAAACCCCGGACCGATAAAGACTTATCTAGGAATTAAAATCCACATATCCTGTCTTTTTCATAGACTGCGACGTGTCTGATAAACTCTCCTCAAAGAGTTCAAATTCCATATTGAATTAGTCCCGACATAAAGATCCGAACCTTTTTCAGAATAATCACAACTCGAGAAAACCGTCATTATCTGAGGAAATAATACGGAATACTCTTTCAAAAATAAAAGGTTTTTGTCATTTGTCATTTACATCTTTTAAATACAAAAACGTCGGATCTCGGAACACAAAGGTTTTCATCCCTTTCCCCGTTTTCCCAAATTAGGGTTTTTCTTCATTTAGAAAGTAGTAGACTGTCGGTAAAAGCATCCAAGTTTTTCAACATAGAATAAACATATAAGACCACTAGAGACCGAAAGGGCGGAATGGGTGCTTAACACCTTCCCAAACCGTAATATAGTTTCCGAACCCTATAAGAATCCCGGTTTCGCAGACAAACGTGTAAAGAAAGGCTTGTCTATAGCCTTTCCTCTTACACGACCTTTTTTGTCCGTTTTCTCGTAAAACGTACTGGCGACTCTGAATGAACCCCCTTGCATCTAGAAATAGAACGTAGGGACACTTGATATGAATCAATGAAAACGCTCCAGCAAATGGAACGACGGAATCAGTTCCGACGTCCCATGACCCCCACCACCAACGGGGACGAGACCCGAGGGGGGGGGCCGCATTTGCGGATTCTCACAGTGGCGACTCTGCTGGGGACACCATTAGAAAACTAGACTCTTATATGTGGACCTTTGTTTATCTGTTGAAAACTTGCTTTTACTGCTTTCCCTACTCATGTTAATTGATTGAGAAGAAACCTTTTCCTAAAAAATGGGAGTTTTTCGAAAAGACGTAATAAAGATAATGATATTTGTGAAACCAACCTTTCGAACTTTACACGCACTATCACAAATCATGCATTGGTTCTACGAGTGTGAATTTACCCCAAACCCTCGGAAGTATTATAAGTGAGTAGGGAGTTGGCTTGCTTGGGCCAACATAAACCGAAAGCATTTACTTCCACTCTCCTTGGCCAAGTACGCCCCCGAGGTATATCGAGTGACGAGAACACTCACGTACCCGGGAAGTATATCAAAAGATTCTTGCACGTACCCGCCCTTGGGGTATATCGCAAGGTCTTGCCAAAAAGGAGGGAGCCTGAAGCCTTAACCGTTCGAACACCTGCGCTGCATCTAAGATTGAGTCAGTTAAAACACTTGTCATACAGCTGTAGGGGATGTACCACCTTACGGCCTACTTTACCACACCTATTTTCCGAGGTTTTCTCTCGACCATTTTTAGTGATTCTTTTGGCAAAAATCGAGTCACATCATAGTCTCCCTTCATCTTCGCCACGTGGTTTCGTCTACAGCCATAAAGCGGCGTCAGTCTGGAAGGTTGGGCCGGTCGAGATCATACCGGAAGACTAGTAAGACCAAGCATACCTGAAATGGCCGATGGACGAGAGAATCAGGAGACAAATCAGAGCCTAGCCGAGGCGTCTGCAGTTCAACCGACTTTAGCCGAGATGCACCGTTTGTTGATGACCGTCAGCATGAATTTGGCAAGCCTCACAGGTGAGCAACAGAACACCCGGATTCGAATGGAAGAGTTGTCAGCCGAACGGACCGCACCACCCGGGTTTGAGCAACTACCACCGAATCGAGATCCGAATCAAGGGCAATCTTCACAAATACTTCCCCCAATCCAAGGAACTAATCCACCCCAAACGGGCCCCAACATGGCCGGTCCCGTTCAAACCGACCCCAACAATCAGAACCAATGGGCCCCAGATTCAGGCCCCACATACCAACAACAAGAGCCACCCATCGTCTGGCCACAACCTCAGCAAGGCCTCGATCCCCAATATCAACCATGGCCACAAGTCCCCGCAAGACCTATTCCACCAGCCCCAATAGCCCCTCCCAATGAGTACCCAGACATCAACCGACTCCGGGCAGTATACGCAGAATCGATGATAGCCCGGGAACAGCCCGATGAGGTGTCAAGAGAGAGCGAAGAAATGAAGAAATTGAAAGAGCAGATGAAGGTTCTGCAAAGAGGTGTTTCTCTGATGAAAGGGGCAGACGAGATCACAGACATGAACGCCTTTTCCCTCTACCCAGAAGCCAGACTACCTCAAGGATTTAAGCTCCCCTCTATCACCAAATTCACTGGTACTACACCCCCCAAAACCCATCTCCAATCCTACATCAGATCCATGCAAGTGTCCGGCTGTGGAGAGCCGGAGCTGGCTCAGGCTTTTCACATGACTCTCACGGGGGCAGCCCTGAGATGGTTCTTCGACCTAGAGAAACACCACACGAAAACTTGGGGGGATATCGTCAAAGAATTCATGACCAAGTACGGGTCCAACGAGAATTTGAAAATTACCCGTAAACACCTGGAAATGCCCAAGCAAGGTGAGAAAGAAAGCTTCAGCGACTTTGTCACCCGCTGGAGGGAAATGGCATCCCAAATGTCCAAACGGCCCGACGAAGAAGAGCAGTTAGAAATCATACAGAAGAATTTTACTCCAGCTGTATTGAACTGCATGGGAAAGCATGTATTCCCACACTTCAGAGCCCTGTTGAGTATGGGGTCACAGGTAGAGGAAGAATTGACCAGAAAGGCAGACACGGATACCAAGAAGGCCTCTTACACTGGAAGAAAGACGGCCACTCCAGCCGTAAACCAACTAAGCTCGTACCCATATCAACAAAACCCCTTTCAGCAGTCACCGCAAGTCCCCCCAATGAGTTGGCCTACGCAGGGAGACTCTTCAAACACCGAGGTCAAGAAAAGGAGAAATTTTTGCACCCTCCCCACTACTCTGGTCAAAAGCCTGGAACTACTCCAAAAAGCCGGACTAGTCACCCCACTCAACCCACGCCCTCCACCAAATCCTATTCCCAACACTTGGAGAATGAATGAGAACTGTGCGTACCATCAGGCGGCAGGCCATGACACGGAACGTTGTTTAGCTCTCCGCCATCGTATCCAGGACCTCATTGAAGCCGGAACCATCCCCGCACCCGGCGGGCCCAATGTTACCAACAACCCCCTCCCCAATCATGCTCCACCTGCAGGAATTAACGCCTTAACCACTGATGAAGGCTTTGATCCCGTAGGACGCATTCGGGACGATCCAGCCTATAAGGCACCCGTTATGCTATCGGCAAAAGCACAAGTTGCCCCAGGCCTCAACCCAATAATTGACCAATGGATGGCCAAGATGAACTTCCTACCTGGGCAGGGCTTAGGAAAGACAAATCAGGGGATCTCGCAACCCCTCACCATCAAAACCAATCCTGGGAAAGCTGGGATAGGATGGACCCAGGACAAGAAAAAACAACCATGGAAACCCCGCCCCCCTCATAAGGAGACAATCTGTATGACAGAAACCTCCCCCGGGACTTTTAGTTGGTCGGCAGAACCAGAGTCGTCAGAAACTTCAGAGGGATCAGACCCAACATCCCTTTGGATACAACAGATTACCCGCTCAGGAAAGGTATACCAGCCACCACCGATGGATGCCGAAAAATCACCGCCTCCAAAAGAAGTAGGAGAAGACCGAGTACTGGAACAGTTGAAGAAAACCCAGGCACACATCACCATTTGGGGCCTCTTGGTTGCCTCCAAACCTCACAGGACCGCTTTCATTAAACTCCTGGATGAGGCTGTCATATCGCCGGACTCCACGCCCGAACAACTGCCAAACATGATCGGGTCACTCACAGTCCAAAGAAGTCTGTCATTTTCAGATGAAGACTTGTCTCCGTTGGGGAGAAAACACAGCCTGGCTCTCCATATCACCGTCCGAACCCGAGGGAAGATCTTGCCACAAGTTCTCATCGACAATGGGTCGACCATAAATGTCTGCCCCCTAAAGACTGCCAGATGCTTGGGTATCTCAGATTCAGAGCTCTCACCATCCGCTGTAACCGTCAGGGCCTATGATAATACCAGGAGGGCCGTTCTGGGGTCTCTGAAACTTGATCTCATGGTTGGTCCCGGAAGCTTCCCGGCCGACTTTCAAATCATAGACATTCCTTCCAGTTTTAACCTACTGTTGGGAAGAGCATGGCTACACGACATAGGAGCACTCCCCTCCTCCTTGCACCAAAAGATCAAGATACCGTTTGAAGGGAACATAATTACCATCCAAGGAGATCCTGAAAGGACCTTGGCGGATATGGAGTTACCAGTTTTGGGAATCGGGAGCCAGAGCATACAGTTAGGAGGCTTTTCTTACGAGCCTCAAGTGCAAACTCTTAGCACCCAGACAATCAGGTATCTTCCCCCTGACAATATCCCCGGTCTCAGCACCAAGATTACAAATATGTTGAGAATGATGAAATACTTGCCTGGAGCCGGTCTGGGAATGGGACAACCAGGACTACTTCAAGCATTGGAACCAGTAGCAAGGTACGAGAGGGAAGGTTTGGGGTACCAACACACTGAAGAGGACGATCAACAAAAAAGGGGTCGAGGGCATCAGTATCCGAGTTTCAGCTCTCTGAACGGGTTCTTTGTCAAAGAAGGAGAGGACTTCCCCTTTTGCGGCTTCCAGGAGCCTTGGAGAAACAGCGACGGAGAGAACCTTCCTGGGTGGGAAATCTTCTATGAAGAGGACCTATATATCAAAGAAAACACCGTACACAGCTTCGCTACCAAGTTGACAATCGGGCCGAAGGAAGAAAGTGAAGACATGAAAGGCGAAGAGGAAGAAATGATCGGAGATCTCTTCGACATCATGGCTCTGGGAGATGATGAGCCAGGAGACGACCCTGTACACTTGATATACGCTGATCCAGACTACCAAGGGGAAAGGGAAAAGAGCGAAATTGTAAGGGTGAGAGATAAGAGTGAGGGTAAGGATAGGAAGGAGTCACTCCTAAATGAACTTTTTAAACTTGTACCTATAAATACTAGTATCAATAAAGAAGAGTCTATTTTGCGTTATCCTGTTATTTTTAATTCTGTAATTGCTTATATGGAATTGGAAAGAATGAACGAACACCCTGAACGGGAGGAGCAACGTATACAAAGCGAGGAAGGAGACACTCTTGTGATTAACCTCGGAACAGAGGAGGAAAGAAAAGAGGTCCGCATTGGGGCAAGCCTAAGTGGGACAGAGAGAGAAGAATTCACACAAACTCTGAAAGAGTATGTGGATGTCTTCGCCTGGTCTTATGCAGATATGCCGGGTTTGAACAGTCAGATAGTCATGCACGAAATACACACCAATCCAGAACTTAGGCCCGTCAAACAGAAGCTGAGGAAACTTACGCCAGAATGGTCCTTGAAAGTGAAAGAAGAAGTAATGAAACAACTGAGTGTGGGATTCTTACGGGTGATCGAGTACCCCTCGTGGTTAGCCAACATCGTGCCTATTCCAAAGGCTAACGGGAAAGTCCGCATGTGTGTGGATTACCGGGATCTCAATAAAGCTTGTCCAAAGGACGATTTTCCATTGCCCAACATCGATTTGATAGTAGATAATACTGCCAACCACGCCCTGAAGTCATTTGTGGATGGTTTTGCCGGATATAACCAGATCAAGATGCACCCGGATCACCAGGAGAAAACAGCATTTATCACACCGTGGGGAACATACTGCTACACCGTTATGCCGTTTGGGCTGAAGAACGCCGGGGCAACATATCAGAGGGCAGCTACGGCTATCTTTCACGACATGATTCACAAAGAAGTAGAGGTGTATGTAGACGACATGATAATCAAGTCAAAAGAGAGGGAAGGCCACGTACCAGCCTTGCGAGCCTTCTTTGATCGGCTCCGCCAGTATCAGATGAGACTCAATCCGCAGAAATGTGTGTTCGGGGTAACCAAAGGAAAACTCCTGGGATATGTCGTCAGTAAGAAAGGAATCGAGGTGGACCCCGCTAAAGTTCAAGCTATCCAAGACATGCCCGAGCCTCGTACCGAGAGAGAAATCCGGGGTTTTTTGGGTAATCTGCAGTACATCAGTAGGTTTATCTCTCAGCTCACTCAAAAGTGCGAACCCATCTTCAAACTCCTGAGGAAGTCTTCAACAGGAGAATGGAACGATCAATGCCAGGAGGCTTTTGACAAAATCAAAGATTACCTCTCCAAGCCCCCAGTGTTAGCCCCGCCTCAGACCGGACTACCACTAATCCTATACCTAACCGTCACTGATTCAGCCGCGGGAGCAATGCTAGCCCAACACCTCACCGATACCCGGAAGGAGCAAGCCATCTATTTCCTCAGCAAAAAGCTATCCCCATTTGAGATAAACTACACACCATTGGAAAAATCGTGTACCGCTCTCGTCTGGGTAACACAGAAACTACGGCACTACATGCTAGTTTTTCCAGTCATCCTGGCATCACGGATTGATCCGTTGAAATACCTCTTCGAGAAACCGGCTCTCTCGAATCGAATGGCAAAATGGTTATTTCTACTCTCCGAATTCGACATCACCTACATGACCCAGAAGGCAGTCAAAGGCAAGATCATAGCTGATTACCTGGCCCACAATCCGATATTGGGAGACATGATAGAAGAAGCCGAATTCCCGGACGAAACCATCATGAACGTCGAGATCAATGAAGACTGGAGGTTGTACTTTGACGGGGCCGCCAATCGGAACGGAAACGGGATAGGCATCCTGTTAGTCTCTCCAGACCAAACTCACTCCCCGGTATCATATCGACTGGACTTCTTCTGCACCAACAATATGGCCGAATATGAAGCCTGCATACTCGGGTTAGAGATCGCTTTTCAAAGGGGTATAAGGAGGATACAGGTATACGGAGATTCAGCACTAGTGGTCCATCAAGTTCTGAAGGAATGGAAGATCAGAGATGAGAAATTGGTCCCTTACCTCGCCCGACTAGAAGAAGTCGCAGGAAGGTTCGAGCGTGTGGAGTTTTACTATATCCCCAGGTCCCAGAACAGTTTTGCTGACGCATTGGCAACCCTGGCATCTATGATCGATATTCCGGAGGGGATGGAAGAAATAACCCTCACGGTACAAAAGAAATCAGGACCCGCGCACTGCATGACCCTTGAGGTGGAAATTGAAAAAGACGGTGACTCAACCGTTTGGTTTTATGATATCTGGAACCTGCTGAAGAACCATCAGTATCCCGAGAAAGCAGACAAGAGAACACGGGTCACACTCAGGAGACTAGCATCAGGATTCATACTCTGTGCCGGAAGATTATATAAGAGGAACTACGACGGGACTCATCTTCAATGTCTCACCGAAGAAGAATCAGTTAGAATGATGGATCAGATACATGGGGGCGATTGCGGACCTCATATGAGCGGGCATACGCTTGCCCGCAAGATCATCAGGCAAGGGTATTTCTGGTCTACCCTACAAACTGACTGCGCTGATCATGTACGCCGTTGTCACAAATGCCAAATTTATGCTAAGTCCCAGAAGCTTCCTCCAAAAGAGTTGTACAACATGACTGCTCCCTGGCCTTTTTCAGCCTGGGGAATTGACGTCATTGGGAAAGTCTCACCCAAAGCCAGCAACGGCCATGAATTCATACTAGTAGCCATCGACTACTTCACCAAATGGGTGGAAGCCGAATCTTACCAAACCCTGGATGCCAGGAAAGTTGCCCAATTCATCAAAAGGAATATTGTCTGCCGATATGGGGTCCCACACGAGATCATCTCAGATAACGGCACCCACTTCGAAGGAGAAGCTAATACAGTCATGGAGGAATACGGTATCACCCGACACAAATCTTCGCCATATAGACCACAAACCAATGGGGCAGTTGAAGCCGCCAACAAGAATTTGAAGAATATCCTAAGCAAGATGACCGACACCTGCCGGGACTGGCCGGAGAAATTACCATATGCATTGTGGGGATACCGCACCACCGAAAGGGTCTCTACCGGGGCAACCCCGTTCTCGCTTACATACGGGATGGAAGCAGTCCTCCCTGTCGAGTTAGAGGTCCCTTCCCTCAGAGTAATGCTAGAGAATCAGGTCAATGAACTGGAGTGGGTTCGGGCACGTTATAACGAGCTAGCCTTACTAGATGAGAAAAGATTGAAAGCCGCATACCACCATCAAGGATATCAGAAGAGAATCGCTCGAGCATTTAACCAGAGAGTGAGGACTCGGGGTATCACTGAAAATGACATCGTGTTGAAAGAAATTCGAGAGCCAGCCAGAGATCCGAGGGGAAAGTTCGGGCAGAAGTGGACAGGGCCGTATATCGTCAAAGAAATCAATACAGGGGGCGCCGCTATACTCACTGACCTAGACGGGCAGTTACTACATTCACCAGTCAACATGGACCGACTGAAGAAGTATTATCAATAAGCACGACATGTATAAGAACTACGTAAACCTGAGCCCCAACTCGAATATTGTATTTTCTGGAAAAAATCAAAAAGGGGGGAACGTAGGCAACCTGAGAAGTGACTTCAGGCCCGGTTTAAAGCTTTGTAAAGAAATTTATTTCTCATAAAAAGTCCCTTCATATATTATTAAAGAGGTGGTTCAGAACACCGAGAGTTACAAAGGAAGTACAGCATACAAAGAAGAAACTAATCCCTAGGGGTTGGCCACACTGGGTCCTCAGCGGCCAAATCAATTCGAGCCTCATCCAAAATCTGGTACGCAAAGACAATGCCATCCTCTGTAGGCTCAGAATCCATGAATCGGAACCACTCCATTTGAAAGGGGTCATCAGTCAGCTCTCCTTCTAGAGATTGCCAGCAAGAGCGGATAATGTCAGCCCGGAGGGGCCTGGAAATACCAAAACGAGCATAGTTAAACCGCCGAGTCAATCGAGCACGCCACATCCTCTCTACTGATAGGGAGACATGCTGGGTCACAAATTTGGACTCAGAGGAGAAGTTGTTCAGGCCGAGAGGAATATCCTGAGGAACGTTGAACTGCCGAAGAAGACGACCTGGGAGATAAAAGGAGGTAAACCAGAGCCCGCGGAGCCGAACGTAGTTCTGACCCCCGGTGCTAAGTACCATCGCCCTCAGCTTCCACCAAGGAATGTTCCACCGGATAGCCCGAAAGTTCTCCGAAAACCACACCGTCCAATCAGAGGAAGACATGGTCAAAGCACCAAAGAGAGGCCGATGGAAGAAATGAGTCGGATTGTCGAGCCGAACTCCGCTGAAACCCACCGATCGAAAGCGCTCTAGTAGCCACATGTATAGCAGACGCGGGCTCCCCCGAAAGAAGGGCGAGGCCCCCCGTTGAACATCATCAAGACCATTCAAGGTCTCTGCAAGAATGATCGGCACTATAGACTCCCCATTTCTAGCCTGGTAAATCAGACTCAAGATAGTCGGATCAACACGGGAAGAACCCGTCACCAGCAGCATATCAGAAACCAGGCAAATCAGGGCCGCTGCAGTACGCCCCACGCCGTAAGAGGCCCTATCTTCATAACGATGAAAGAACCTCACCATTTTGTGGAGGTCAAGGAGACCGTCGACAATGAAACCATCGCAGGCCACTTGGGGAATGGCTAACAGAGCAATTAGCATGTTGCGGGGACCGATTCCTTCTATAGGAACTGCCATCGGAGACGAACGTCAGAACGTAACAGCCAGGAGAACTCCTCATAGGTTGGGCAGAGCTCATCTAGTCCAAAACGGAAGAGATGGTCCGCAGGACTCCAGAAATACAAGGCACCTAACAGAAAGGAGAAATCTACAGGACGATGGCACCAGCCCGCCAAAGGACTGAATGCACCAAAGTTCAAACCATTTTCAGAAGATATCAGAGCATCTCGAGCTTTAACATAAGAAAAATCAGAGTTGGTATGGTAGGAAGACATTTTGGAGAGGTGTGGGGATGAAGGAAGGAAGATGGGTGTATTTATAGCAAAAAAGAGGGTCCTGTACCTGTTTGTCGCGCGACAAACCCATTTTCAGGGGGAAGTGTCGCGCGACAAACCCATGTCCAGGAGAGATTGTCGCGCGACAAACCCATCTGGGGGGCACCCTACTTTTTTCCTTATACATAATGGTCATCTTTGCCAAAAGAATCACTTCTGGATGCTTTTCTGTTCTCACTTTGTTCTTTTTTGCAGGAAACATAAGTATCACTACACTACAAGGTATGACTTTTAAATTACCGACTCTTATATATATATATGTATATATCTTGCACAGACAGAGAATAAAAGTATAATCAAACACAGATAAAGATATTTTATAAAACCAAAAAGAAGAACAGTTTTTAAATATCTGTCTAAACATGTATCTGTCCAAACTAACACTAAAATGCAGAAAAGGGAAAACTAATCTACTCGGGCGCGTTTTGACACGCTCCCACTATCTCCCGAGCCCTCCTCGGGGGTAAGATCAACAACTGGGACGCTGGGAACAGATGGAACTGCCGCCTGAGAAGGCCCCGTGGACTGGACCGGTGCCGTAGGACGGATCACCGACGATCGGGAACGCCTGGAAGTCCGACTACTGCTCCTCCGAGAATCCGTCCGGGCATGGGAGGAAGTCAGGGGGTCGTCCGGCCGTAAAGAGATGTCGATAGCCCTCTGATAGTCACGCATATAGGCTGGAGGGTCTCGACCGACATACTGGAGCAGGTTCCAGCTGTAAAGGTACTGGGCGTACCAAGCCCGAAGATCTGCCACCCGTACGCTCACTCTCTGTAAAAAGGACATGAAAGAGAATCAGCACAGTCAAAATAGATGGAGATAGACATAAGGGTATCGAGAAAAAAAAAAAAAAAAAAAGTAAAAGTACCTCGCCATCAGGGCGACCACCCAAAAAGTCAAAAGTATCCTCAGGAAGAGGATACTCCGGGACGGAATATCGACGTAATCCAGCGCCAACATAAGGAATATCCCTGGGGAGTGGGGGTAGATCTACCCACGGAATAGACGACCCCGCCGGAACACCAGCGGAAGTAGACCCGCCCTCCTCATGGATCGGGAACAAGGGTGGACGAGAGGATGAGCCGCCAAAGCCCGGAGATCGGGCGGGAGGCCCCATGACAGTCGTCGGTAGAGGGGTCAACGTAGCATATGTTCGGACCCCCGGAGGATCCACCATGGCCGTCGCCCCCAAAGGAGGTACCCCACTAGAAGGAGTAGTCACCGCCGCGGGAGAAGTCCGCCCAAACTGATCAAAATCTGCCCCAAGGTCCGCGGGCTCCCAGGACCTCTCAGAAAATCCCGCTCTCCCCTCAGCAGCCTCAGCAGCAGCAAAAAGGCCCCCCGGAGACACGGAAGGGCCGGTCGGAAACTCGAAGCCCTCAGCGCGCTGCTCCCCCGTAGGTGTCGCCTGAGGTGGCGGCTCCGGAACCGCTGTCGCATCACCTCCCTCGCCCTCTGGCCGACCACCGCCCTCAGCCGCAGCAGGAACATCCCTCTCTCCCTCAGGATCCTCATCCTCAGAATCCGGAATGTTGTCCCTCTGATCAGGGACAGGTGGCAAATGACCCGGGTCCGCCCTAGCTAAATGAGTCTGTCCCCGTATGTAATGAGGATCACCTCCTAAAGTCTGGTATCTCTCGTAGAAGACCCGTCCCCGAGTCCCCTTCGGCTCCCTCATCAGGTAACGGGCAGCAAAAACAGCGTAGTCTCCCTCCTCGACGAACGTCTGGAAACCGAGTCCGTCGACTAAAGCCTGCACCATCACCTGATCAATCTCACCCGTCCGCCTCATCAGAACAGGAGGGAACAAAGGGACACGAGGCCACTGGGACGGCGTATGCTGACGAATGACCCTCTCGCCCAAGTAGAAGAGAAGGCCGTACTCATCCCGGATAAGCCGCCTGGTCCTCGAGGCAGTCAGAGCACGGCCATACCCATAATGATGACCCAGATCACCCCAAGGGGCCCACTCAATCTGAAAAGAGAATAAGATTTTATTTCAGTATTTTATATATTCTACTTTATCTGACTATGGAAAAGCAAGAAAACTAAAAATATTTTACCTGCTCCTCCCGCAGATCATGAACAGCAGCAGCTCCGGTCTCCCGAGTCCGGTATACATAGGGAGCCCTATAGTTCCCCGCGATGAATCGGCGGAGAAAAGGGAACTGGTCCTCGTTCTCAACGAGGAGATCCACCTGGGCGCGACCCAGACGGGTATAAGCTACAAACCAGCTCTGAAAAGGAAAGATAGAAGAAATCAGCAATGATCAACAAGTAATGAGCAAAGAACTGAAGCAAAGACAGAAAGACTAAAAAATGTACCTCCCACAGCAAAGAAAAGCCCTTGAGGTTCAGGGCTAAATGACGAGAGACCTGGTCCATGGCATCATAAAGGACTGCAAGAATGAAGCCTCCCCAGTCGTAGTCAAACATGAGGCTGAAGTCCCGAAGATAGGGCAACCACCAAAGATGAGCCGTGTCCCCACCACGAGCCTCGAATAGATCATGAAGTGTCAGTAGAAGGAGGACGCGGGCATACTGGTGCGCCTCCTGACGGGTCATAGGAACCCCTGAAGCAGCTAGTCGAGCCCTCTCTGTGGCTAACCGCGTAACCAAGACGCCCCGAGGAATCGTGTCGCCGGAACTCCGTCGCTCCGGAAACCATCCTAATGAACTAACGATGCCCTCGGCTGTCAGACGCAAGGGGACATCGATCTGAATGGGGACCCCCCCTGAAGGGATCCCGGTCAAAGCAAACAAATCGAGGGGAGTCATCGTCATCTCCCCCCAGCTCCAGTGAAAGGTATGGGTGGTGTCCCACCAGTGGCAAGCCAGAGCCGATACTAAAACTGTCGCCCTAGATACTCGCTCTGGGAGGGCGTCGAAGAGGGAGCCGAAAGGAGTCGCGAAGATCAACTCCTGGACAGGGGCCGGTGCCCGTCGCCACTCCGAAGATATAGTGTTGGGGGAACCCCAACCGCGGCCAACCCACTGCAGACAAATGAACGAGTATGGGGTTATGAGGGTACTTTGGTGTAATTATGAGAGTTATAGGGCTATAGGGGCAAATTATGTAATTTTCTAAAACCTGAGGGTACTTTGGTGTAATTATGAGAGTTATAGGGCTATAGGGGTAAATTATGTAATTTTCTAAAAACTGAGGGTACTTTGGTGTAATTATGAGAGTTATAGGGCTATAGGGGTAAATTATGTAATTTTCTAAAACCTGAGGGTACTTTGGTGTAATTATGAGAGTTATAGGGCTATAGGGGCAAATTATGTAATTTTCTAAAACCTGAGGGTACTTTGGTGTAATTATGGAGGGTACTTTGGTGTAATTATGAGAGTTATAGGGCTATAGGGGCAAATTATGTAATTTTCTAAAACCTGAGGGTACTTTGGTGTAATTATGAGAGTTATAGGGCTATAGGGGTAAATTATGTAATTTTCTAAAAACTGAGGGTACTTTGGTATAATTATGAGAGTTATAGGGCTATAGGGGTAAATTATGTAATTTTCTAAAACCTGAGGGTACTTTGGTGTAATTATGAGAGTTATAGGGCTATAGGGGTAAATTATGTAATTTTCTAAAACCTGAGGGTACTTTGGTGTAATTATGAGAGTTATAGGGCTATAGGGGTAAATTATGTAATTTTCTAAAACCTGAGGGTACTTTGGTGTAATTATGAGAGTTATAAGGCTATAGGGGTAAATTATGTAATTTTCTAAAACCTAAGGGTACTTTGGTGTAATTATGAGAGTTATAGGGCTATAGGGGTAAATTATGTAATTTTCCAAAACCTGAGGGTACTTTGGTATAATTATGAGAGTTATAAGGCTATAAAGGTAAATTATGTAATTTTCCAAACCTGAGGGTACTTTGGGGTAATTATGAGCGTTATAGGACTATAAGGGTACATTTTATAATTTTCTAAAGGGTATCACAGGTAAAAAGTACGAGTTTCACTAAATCGGACATCATTTCTGGGCAGGCATGCATACTAACATTGTTTAAAAACACATGCAGGAAACAACAGAAATAATGGAACAGATAAATACACAAAAGGAAGACATACCAGAGATCGACGGCGAATCTCGTGAGAGACAGGCTCCATCAAGAGCCATGGGACATCCGGGACCGGAGCAGCCCGGGTAATGTCCCTATAGACCACCGCCCGACCGCGGTTGATCCCATCCTCATCGTACCAATCCAAGTCCGCCTAGTCGTCATGATGAGGGCTGCAGCGGAGAACGCCCTGAGCGTCTGTAAAAGTGACCTCCTCCTGGTCACCCTCCAATCTATCAGGATGTGCGGGGTCCATCAGGTATAGGTAGAATATGTGAAAAGGTCGGAAAAATCGGAAAAGCGGCAGGGCTTCCTCGCTCGGAAGAAGAGAAAAAGAGAGAGAAAGAGAGCTAGAGAGAGAAGGAGAGAGGAGAGAATGAGGTGGAATGAGCTCAGCAAGGGATTATATAGTGAAGAGGATTGTCGCGCGACAAATGGCCACATTGTCGCGCGACAAAGACCCCTGGACCGAAGTGTCGCGCGACAATCCCCCCATCCCCTGAATTTTTGACCTTTTTTCTCATTTTTTATCTCCTGCAGGGGTACTTCAGAGAAGCAGTTTTCGAAAATTGCTAAAAACCGCACACTCAGGATGAAATTTAAAGAATAAAACTTCCAAATCATCTCTCCGGAAAACGCGAGAACGGAATGCCACGATTAAAGTAGTCTCTGATCTCACAGAAAGGATCGAGACCAGCAAAGAGAAAAGGCAGAATGCCACGATAAAACGGGAATAGAAAAAATTGAAAAAGTAGAAAAGAGAAAGAACCCGTATGAGCGCCCAGAGCGAGCGAGAGAAACAGAAATGCAGAGTGACAGGGAGAGCCACACCAAAAGTGACAGCTATGCCAAAACCGGCTCAGGGCTTCGTTTTGGGTGAGTAAGGCTCCTGATCACGACAAAGGGACAAAAAGACTCCTGGTCAAAAACAGAGAAGGCCAGGAAAAGTCTTTCCCAAAAGAGGAAGAAATAAGGGCATCGAAAAAACAGAATACGATGTGGGCCCACCAAAAGAGAAAACTAAGAAAAGAACAGAGATCAGAGGTTGAACTTTCAAAACAAATTTTCTTTTCAGCATGATAAAGGAGAGATGGTTTGGAAAAAATCTCGAATCATCGCACTGCGAGAAACAAGAGAAAATCGAAAACTGCCTTCCAAGAGAGGTATCCTCGCTCGAGGAAAACATGAGAGTAAAGTTCGAGAAAGGCGCAAGAAAACGGTTATCCGGATAAGATTAGACCTTGAGGAGCTCTTACCACCCTCACGAGGATTTCTCTCTCTCACTCTAGCGGTCTAAAGAGAGATAATAAGTATTTTTTATCACAACACAAGCCCTCTTCGGAGGCAAAACACAAACACAAGCTCTCGCCAGAAGCAAAAAGTACTCACAAGAAGCCCTCCCAGAGGCAATTTTCTTTCTTCTTACAGATTAAAAGCCCTCCCAGAGAGGCACGAACGGTAGTCCTCCCACCTGAGGCGAAGCCTTCCCAGAGAGGCACGAACGGTAGTCCTCCCACCTGAGGCGAAGCCCTCCCAGAGAGGCACAATGGTAGTCCTCCCACATGAGGCGAGAAGATCTAAAAAGCCCTCCCAGAGAGGCACAATGGTAGTCCTCCCACATGAGGCGAGAAGATCTAAAAAGCCCTCCCAGAGAGGCACGAACGGTAGTCCTCCCACCTGAGGCGAAGCCCTCCCAGAGAGGCACGAACGGTAGTCCTCCCACCTGAGGCGAAGCCCTCCCAGAGAGGCACGAACGGTAGTCCTCCCACCTGAGACGAAGCCCTCCCAGAGAGGCACGAACGGTAGTCCTCCCACCTGAGGCGAAGCCCTCCCAGAGAGGCACGAACGGTAGTCCTCCCACCTGAGGCAAAGCCCTCCCAGAGAGGCATACGGTAGTCCTCCCATCTGAGGCGCAAAGTGGAACAAATGAAAGTCCTCGAAAGAGGCAATGAGGTAACACAAGCCCTCCGCGGAGGCAAACCAATCGCCAAGCCCTCTCCGGAGGCACTCACAAGTACTTCTATACGCATACACTTTCTTAGAGTTCCTGCGGGAGCCATGGATCAAGGTCTCTTCCAGTCGCCTCAAATCCTTGCAAGCAAGGAGCTTGAGTCGAGAGGGTCTGTAGACACCCCGATCCGTGACCCCCGCAAGAACCCTAACGACCTCCGAGAACTACTATTTTGGGTCCGGGACCCACCCGAGGACCCGGTACTACACTAGGAGGGTTTGTCGCCCGACAAACTTGTTTTTTAGAGAGATTGTCGCACGACATATCACATTGTCGCGCGACAATCCCTGATATGTCGCGCGACAATCCCTGATATGTCGCGCGACAATTCCACTATGTCGCACGACATTCCCCCTCTGCACCAGACCAACCACTTTCTGACACATCAATCTGTCAGAACCATCACTTCAGCCGTTTGTCGCGCGACATTCCCGTATGTCGCGCGACATTCTCCTTTTTTAAGGAAATGTCGCGCGACAATCTCTCCCGAGCAGTATAAATAGGCCAACACCCCCAAGGGTTCAGGGAGGCAATTAGAATCCGAGAATTTGGTGCTTTAGATCTGATTTTTGTCAAGCATTTCTTTACTATTATCTTATTTCTGAAGAATTCTCGAATCTATTTTTAACACTCGACGTGTTCCGTTTCTGGAATCGATTTCTCGGAAATATCTGAAGAAAGAGAAGATTACTATCGCCAGAGATCCCTCTGCCGTATTATATTTTCTTTCTTATTATTATTCTCGTCGGGAAGGTAAAGAAAGTCCCTTCTAGTATTTAAAATTAGATATCTGTGTACTTGTTTTACTTCTGTTATTCTGTCCACGTTTTATTTGAATAAACTTATTGTCAAGTTACCAATAGTCTACCGTTTTCAAAACAAAAGGCCCTGATAAAACTACTTTTAAAACTAGAAGAGTAAGTACATTATCGTCCGGATAAACCGTGTTTTCAAAACCCCGGACCGATAAAGACTTATCTAGGAATTAAAATCCACATATCCTGTCTTTTTCATAGACTGCGACGTGTCTGATAAACTCTCCTCAAAGAGTTCAAATTCCATATTGAATTAGTCCCGACATAAAGATCCGAACCTTTTTCAGAATAATCACAACTCGAGAAAACCGTCATTATCTGAGGAAATAATACGGAATACTCTTTCAAAAATAAAAGGTTTTTGTCATTTGTCATTTACATCTTTTAAATACAAAAACGTCGGATCTCGGAACACAAAGGTTTTCATCCCTTTCCCCGTTTTCCCAAATTAGGGTTTTTCTTCATTTAGAAAGTAGTAGACTGTCGGTAAAAGCATCCAAGTTTTTCAACATAGAATAAACATATAAGACCACTAGAGACCGAAAGGGCGGAATGGGTGCTTAACACCTTCCCAAACCGTAATATAGTTTCCGAACCCTATAAGAATCCCGGTTTCGCAGACAAACGTGTAAAGAAAGGCTTGTCTATAGCCTTTCCTCTTACACGACCTTTTTTGTCCGTTTTCTCGTAAAACGTACTGGCGACTCTGAATGAACCCCCTTGCATCTAGAAATAGAACGTAGGGACACTTGATATGAATCAATGAAAACGCTCCAGCAAATGGAACGACGGAATCAGTTCCGACGTCCCATGACCCCCACCACCAACGGGGACGAGACCCGAGGGGGGGGGGCCGCATTTGCGGATTCTCACAGTGTGGACAGCATATGCAATATCTGGTATAATGACGGTAAGATAAACCAAACTTTCAATAATTTGTGGATATAGAGTAGCGTTACTAAGAGGAGTACCATTCAGAGGGGTGAGACGAAGATTTGTTTCCAGTGGAGTTGCAGCTGTTTTACAGTCGGTGAGACCAGCACGAACAAGAACATCAGAAGCATTTTTTGCCTGGGAGAGATAATAACCGTTGGAATCAGATATAACTTCAAGCCCCAAGAAGTATTGTAAAGGACCAAGATCCATCATCTCAAAATGTCTGCTGAGCGAAAGCTTTAGGTCTGAAATACTAGTAATATCATCCCCAGTAATAATCATGTCATCCACATAAAGAAATAGCAGTGTGATGCCTGTCTTTCTTTTTCTAATGAAAAGTCCGTAGTCATATGAGCTGGAGTGAAATCCAGTTGGCGAATGGTGGAGCTGAATTTCTCAAACCAGGCATGGGGAGCTTGTTTAAGGCCATATAGAGCTCGATAAAATTTGCAAACTTGAGAGGCGGAATGTGGAACCCCTGGAGGAGGTTTCATGTAAACTTCTTTTGGCAGATCTCCGTTTAAGAAGGCATTTTTTACATCCATCTGAAAAAGTTCCCATTTACAAGCTGCAGCAACTGCGAAAAGGCTTCTAACAGATGTTAAATGGGCAATTAGAGCAAAGGTTTCCTATTTTGGTCACACTTTTCCTCTTCGCCATCATTCTCTCTCCTGCGTTACCTTGTGAGGCATCTCAATTCACTCATCGAGAACTTCTTCAGCGTCCGATATGTTCGGCATGCGTGTGTTGCTCACCTCCACCTGCGGGAAGGTGTTGTCATTGCTGTGCCACTCCAATTACCGAATCTCGGATTGGTTCGCCATGACCATATGGATTAATTAATTAATACAAGTGGATGGCATATATATATATATATCATGTTGTTAATTTTCATTTTAGTTTCCTGTTAATTACATGCGTTTGATGAATTCTGGGCCTCATCTCATTTAATTTTTGTAACTCTATCTGCGTTTATATATATATATATGTTCAATAATAACAGTCCCAATGTATTTGGTTTTGATTTTATAGACCCATTTGCACCCAACTGCCGTCTTCCCAGGAGGAAGAGTGACTAACTCCCAAGTTTAGGCTTTTTCTAAAGCATGCAATTCTTCAGACATAGCTTGCTGCCATAAATGATTAGAACTAGCCTCTTTATAAGAAGATAGTTCATGATGTGAGAATATTATAGAATAACAATAATAATCGCAAAGATGCTAAGGTGGTTGTCTTACCCTGGTGGATTGACGAGGAAGGGGCGTTTGGTTGACAGGATCGTTGGGTGAGTCAGTATCATCAGGATAGTCTGTTGTCAGTATGGGGGATGGATCACCGGATTGATTTGTGGTGGTAGGTGAATGACTGGTTGCTGTGAAAGGATGTTCACTAGATGAGCTGTCATCAGTTGTTGATTCATGAATTTCTGTGGTAGTGGAAGATGGATAGAGATCTGTATTAGAGCTGGTAAAGAATGGAAGGGAGTTATCTGTGGTGACCTAAAATTTGGAGACTGAAGAGAACATTTTGTGTTCCCAGAATATGACATGATGAGGCACACGAAGTCTTTTTTGAAATCGGATCCCAACAACAATATCCTTTATGCTCTATCCCATACCCTGAAAAACAACATAGGCGTGACCGATGTTCGAGTTAGGAATGTTCATGAGGGTGGAGCAAAACAAAACAGACACACCCAAATACTTTCAAAAGATTATAGTTGGGTGGATTGCCATACAACCTATCATATGGGGATTGCTTTTGGAATGCAGGAAGAGGATGACGGTTGATGGTGTAAACGGCGGTAAGAGCTGCTTCCCCCCAGAAACGTTCAGGACACCCGCTAGAGATGAGAAGGGTTTGGACAGTATCTAAAATGTGACGATGTTTTCGTTCAGCACGACCATTTTGTTGAGATGTGCCAGGACATGAGTACTGAGAAATTGTCCCTTGCTGATGCAAAAAATTAAGAAATTTTGATTCTTTGTATTCCATGGCATTATCGGCTCGAAAAATTTTAATTGAGCGAGAAAATTGGGTTTGAACCATTTGGGCAAAATTATAATATATTTGTGATAATTCAGAACGATTTTTCATAAGATATATCCAGGTGAAACGAGTATAATTATCTATGAAAATAACAAAGTATTTAGACCCCCCATAGTGTTATGAGGAGAAGGTCCCCATATATCAGAATGAATTAGGTCAAATGGTGGAGAAGAAAGAGAATCATTTTTATTAAAAGATAATGCAGGTTGTTTTCCAAGTTGACTTGATAAATAATGAATACTTTCTATTTTAATTGTTCCAAACCTTCCAGTAAAGATGAGAGATCTAAGTCTAGCATTAAAAACATGATCTAAACGAGCGTGTCATAATTTTAGAAACGATGTGGGGATAGCAGAGGCAATAGTGAGTGTGGGGTTGGTGATATCTGATGGTGTACGGAGATGAACAAGTTCGAACAAACGACCGACTTTACGGCTTATCCCAATAATCTGCTTCGTCCTTGGATCATGTACCTGACAACCAGAGAAAGAGAAAATAACATTTAGACCAAGGTCACAAAGTTGACCAACAGATATAAGATTAATGGTTAACTTGGGTATGTGAAAGGTAAATGGAAAAGAGAGATTAGATATGGATACGGATACAATATTTGTGACATATAACTGAGATCCATCAGCAATTTTGTGGGAGATTTATGTGAGATAGTATTTTTAGAGACAAAAATGGTGGAGTCAGAAGTCATGTGGTTGCAACAGGCAAAGTCAAAATACCAAGAGTTACCTGAAGTAGTAGACAATGCATTAGATGGGCCAGATAAAATCTGTTTCAACATTTCTGCAAGGTCATTATTAGTGACGGGTAGTGATGGATTAGATAATGTTTGAATGGCAACAACAGCAGTGCCAGGTCTACTACTGGTTTGTCTAGCCGGATTCTTATAACAATCAGAACCATAATGTTTAGGACCGCACTTGCGACAGAATTTACAAACCTGCTTGGGACAATAAAGCAATGTATAATTAGTCTCATGGCAGTATGTACACTCATTTGATGTCTTCTTGAATTTGGAATGAATGACGGCAAGAACTCCATTTGAAGCTTGAGGGTTTAAACCAAGTCTTGTTTCTTCAAAATGAAGAGTAATGATAGTATCATCAAAAGTTGGCAATGGATGGCAGTGAAGGAGAGAAGCTCGAACAGGTTCATATCGATCATGTAGAGCCATAGGAATGGTCATTACTTGCTGTTGGCTTTTGTAGATTTCAAATTTGGCAGCATCAGTGGAGCAGTGCCAAACAGGTTCGGAGGGAGCCAGTTGATCCTATAGGACTTGCATTTCGGATAAGAACTCATCGATGGACTGATCAGATTGTTGCTTTTTAGAGTGCATAGCGATCAATAATTAATATTGGTGGGCTAGATCTTTGGTGGTGTAACACAACTTGAAAAAATTCCATACTTCTTTACCAGTGAAAAACCTGCCAAATTGTTAACCAATGGTAGGGATAGAGGTATTACAGCACTAAGTGATAATATCGCCATTTTTTCCTAACCATTCGTCTTGACGATTTGCACATTCTTCATCGGTCTCATCTCTCTTTTATACTGGGACTGTCATTTCTCTGATAATAATGCGCCAAACTCGTCGTGCCTGAAGAAAGCTAGTCATTGCCTGAGCCCAATGAATATAGTTTGGTCCATTGAGAATGATAGAGATGGGTCGGGTAACTTCAGAACGATCCATAATGCTCACATAAGGTTCTGGGGTGGAAATGGAAATATCAAAAAAGTTCTGGGTAGAAATAAAAATATCAAAAAGTTCTAGGACTAAATTATAAATATCAAAAGTTCTGGGGTAGAAATAAAAATATCAGAAAGTTATATGACCAAATTATAAATATCAGAAACTTCAGGGGCCAAAATGCAAATAATACAAACTATGCTGCTGACGTGGCAAAATGACTGGTCAAAAATGACGTGGCCGCCACGTGTTCGCTAACGTGTACGGTCAACAATGGCGTGGCACTGGTCAACGCTACCGTTGATGCTGACGGGGCTGCTGATGTGGATGATGACGTGACTTTGGTCAGCGCTGACGTGGACAAGTCAACGATGACGTGGCAGACACATGGTATGCTGGCTGGATGTGGCGCGTGGAATTAGCAAAACGTTGCCTGGATTATTTTGACGGCGCGTGAAAGCGCATGTGAGCTTCTTTGGACTTGATTCTTTCGGCGTTGGAATCGTCTTTTCAAGATGAAGAGGATGGGTGTGTATTGTTATGAATTAGGTGTGGTTTGATAGATGTCGAGGTGCACTAAGTTAATTTGAGCATTTGATTGATTTTGTTGAGTTGGTTTCTGCTTTGTTGAGTTGGTTTCTGCAGTGGGATGATTTTGTGGATTGGTTGGAAAAAGAAGAGAATTAAACCTGCTCTGATACCATGTTAGAAATGAAGGAGGAGACGAAATTTTATTATTGATTTTGATGATTTCTTTACAAAAGCTTGAGGTTATATATATACAAGAATGGGGTTGGTGTGTGGTTGGTGGGCATGGTTGGTGTTGAACATGGTGGTGCATGGTTGGTGTTGGTTGGTGTTGACCACCATTCATCTAGAAGGGTAGTTGACATCTAGAATGGTGGTCTAGAGGGGTGGTTGGTGGTGCTGGTGTTCATATTCTAACAGGAACAATTAGGCGGATCAAAAATCGCATAGCCGAAACGTTTTTTAGGATCGCATTAATAATGTACTTGGATGTAATTTAGGTTAGGTAACAATTTTTATATCCCAACTTAATTATATTAGTTTTACTTGTACGTAAGGAATGTAATAGACACAAAACGATAATGATTAAATTTTAATAATGATAATTAATAATTAAATTTGTTCATAATAGCTACGAGCCAATAAATACATATATTTATAAGTAGTATATTGTCATTCAAAAATAAATACGTTGATATTTAAATTTTAGAGTAGATACTAATTAATCAAATCTGGCATGTTTATCTTAAGTTTTGATTTTAGTAAGTCTAAGTAAAATCAAATTTTTCTACTTAGTTTAAAGTTTAGAGTATCTTCAATGATTGTGCAAAAATTGATGTGTAAATCTTGAATATGCTCTAATGATAAGATATATCATATATGTGTGAAACGACTTTTACACAAAACTTAAAATTTAAAACTACTTTAAGTTTTGATTTGTATATCACATGTGTCAAACAACTTTTACACAAAACTTGAAATCTAAAAAAAAAATACGCTCCAATGAGAATTTTGTTAGTTTTTGTATAAAATTAAAAAGAACCTATAATATACGGACAAATGTTAGATGTTATTTTATATAAAAAAATGTTTTTTCTTAAAATCATATATACATTATATTATAATCACAATGAATCTTGATTTACGGGCATTAATGAATAGATTTTAAATATATAATTTCTATTAAAATTCATGTTTTGTATTAAAAGTTATTTCATTTTAAATGTTTATAAAAAAATTGAGTGAGAAAGTTGGAGTGGCATTGTAAATTAATTGTGTATTTTACACTTTCGTTTTATACAAAACTCATTTTAAAAAAAAAACTGTTGGAGATATTTTTTTACAAATTGTATAAATTTTACAAAAAATGAAATTATACACTTCTTCTAGAACTTTTCTTCTAGAATCCTATTCAAATAAAATTTCCATTATGTATTTTAAATTTTGAGTTTGAATTGCATAAAAAAATTCACCATTTTTTATAAGTACAAATATGATGGAATTAATTTCTTATTTTTTAAATAAGTACATTTTTTTTATTATATTCAATTCAACCTGTTTAATTAGTAATATAGTTTTATTTGGAGTTTCCACCGACCCATTTTTTATTCCACTAGCTGCCCACTTTTTACTTCACAATCTCCCTTACGTATAATTCTCACCTAAAAGTCTTTTAAACAACCCAAGCCATTCAAATCTCTTAAATAGTGCATAAAAATTTCTTCTCCCGAATTATGAAATATGTAATAATAACGATAAAGAAACTTGAGTCATACGTACAATAAGATTACCAAAATTTAAATATAGATAAAAGGTCAATGTTCACTGACGGCGAGGAGAACAGTGAAACTATATAATAGAATGCAGAGGATAGAGAAAACCCTAAATAAAGAGGCATGCGATTAGAATCAGAATATATACCATTAACGAGGAGAAATCGATGGAAGTTTAGAGGCAAAATTAAGTCATTTTGTATGAGCAGAGAGTCTCAAGACAGTTTCTAATATTAGAGGGTATTAAACGACAATAGTTAAGAAACTGGTTTGAAATTTAACTAATTAATTAGGAGATAAGATGATAAAAGACGGAGATTGCGCGTGCCAAAGAGCGGAGAGTGTGTCTAAATGGCACGTGGTGCGTTCTCACGAAAGCAAGGAGAGTTTTAATAAGATTTAGAAAGATACAGTAGATAGTCTGCTCAACAAAAGTAAAGAAAGTTTTAATGAGATTTAAAAAGATATAGTGGATGGCCTGCTCTTGAGCAGACCGGAAAAGAATTAGTGCCTATAAACTTATCGCTTTCATATGTGATTCTGTTCGTGCACATCTTCTTTGTTTTTGTTGGAAAATTATATTGATTATTCTATTGTGGAAAACGGAAATACAAAATAGAGAAAAACTTATCGATTGAGGTTCGTGTAAACACAATTTCCTAAGGTGAAAATTGTCCGCTAAATCGATGCTGTCAGCCTTCAAGAGCATACACTTCCCAGGATTCAACGACCTTATGGTTACTACCAGCAACTGTAGAACTCTAATGGAGCTCTCAAAGTATTCAAAAAATGATGATAAGAAAAATAGTGAAGAAGAAGAAAAACGTAAAAGAAGAAGACTGCTTTTTTTTTTGTATATATATCTCTCACCGAGTTACCGCTATGTATACGAGCAACGGAATAGACGTGGTGATATAATTGTGTTACGCAGAAGGCACAACCTCCCCAACGTCTCAAAAGACACAGTCAAATGCTTATTTAATAAAAAAATCAAAATCGCAACGGTTTTTTTTTTAAACCCAAAACCAAACGGTCTAAAAAAAACCGCCCTGAAACCGCTCCAAACAAATCGGATCGGTTCGGTAACCCAGCAGGTTGATTTTTTTTTGCCACCCCTAAAATAAACAAATGCATTAAATTTTTTTACACCTCTAGTGTGAATTTTTTGATGAAATTTTGTGTACATGATCTACTAATTATAGAGATAATCTTTACTAAGTTTCATGAAAAAATTCATCCATTTAACCTTTGAACTAGACACTCTTGAATGGAATTGGACTGAAAGAGTAACGGAGAATCACCTTAACTTATAATATAATGCCATATTTTAAGTTGATCTCTAGTTTTCATAAATTATTATACACAAATTATATAATAATGGATTGAAATAAATAACATGATATTAAAGATTTAGTATTGCCTAAATGGTTGACAACAAATATATATTTCTATATATATGAAACTAAAATTTCTTTAATCTGTTTCTGATTTATTAAAAGTAAAAAGAGATCGACAATATAGATGAAAGTTGAAAGAAAGAATAAATAAATAAATAATTGCAATGAGCAACAAATATAAAATAAAAAGGTGTCAGTAAAGGCACCCTTAATTTCTTATTTTTATACCCATTTTTTAAGCACCCAAATTTAATTTTTAATTTTGAAAAAGCACCCTAATTATTTGAGCACCCTACTAAAATTAAAAAGAAAAATAAAAAAAAAATCTTTTTACAACAACCGGGACAAAAATCTATAGCTTTCTTCTTCTTCTCCTCCTCCTCTCTGTGTTCATTGAAAAAATGTATCCCTTTGCTTCAAATTTTTAAAATCAGATAAATGAGAAAAAAAATCATGAATTTGCCAAGAAAAGAAGACAATTAGAAGCCCCAAAATTGAGACCACGATGATGCCGCTGAGAATATCGCCGATGACAGTGAAGATAGTCGATTTGCTCTGCAGTTTATTCATTGCTGGCGAGTTCGATGATGGCGGTGTACTTTTAGAATTAAAGAGGGTAAATTAGTTTTTTTTATTAAAGTGCTTAAATTAGTGGTGTACTTTTAGAATTAAAGACTAATTTAAATGTTTATGGGTGTTGAAATTATAAATTAAAGGTGCCTTTACTAGCACCCAAAATAAAAATACCTACATGTACTAATAAATCTTTATAGAGAAGTTTTATTAAGGGGAGAATGGAGAAATTTATGATTTTTATAGAGAAGGAAAGACAGAAAGACAGAGGCTATAATTTTTGCGATAGTTAACCACAAATTCTGTCAAATAGCTACAAATTCACCACTTACGTTTCGTCATTGTATAAATTCCATTATTACCGCATGATAAATAGGGGAAAAAATAAAAATAGTTTATAATTAATTTAATATTTAAATACATAAGCAATAGAAGAGAGTAAATTAAAAAAAGCTATACATATAATTGTACTAGAAAAATATATTATTGTTTTAGTCCCATATTGATATCTTAATACATTTTTTGAAACACTAATCTCAACATAGATAATGGTCTAAAAATACAATTTTATTTTTTTTGTAAAATTTAGTATATACATTAATTATATCGTAAATAGAGAATATAATTATCAATTTTAAACATCTCAAAAATAAAATAAGAATTAATATCAATTTAGATGGACTATCTAATACATTCAAATCCATATCTATTATAAATATAGTAAAACGCTCTGTATATATAATAGATATTAGGAGCAATTAAAAAAAAGGGCTTATTAGAGAAAGATTTTCACACTAAGGCTAAGGAATAATTTTTTTTTAAATAAAGGGCTTATTTTTTATTTTATTGATAATATGACATGTGTCTTTTTTTTCATTATAAAATGACATCCCAACCCTTAAAATAAACTAAAAAAATATCAATATGCATTAAAATATGGACTGCAATATGAACTTTGCAGTCTATATTTCACTGCAATATGAACTTTGCAGTCCATGTTTCACTGCAATGTGAACTTTGCAGTCGATATTTTTAGTGCAAAGTTCATATTGCAGTCCATATTTTACTGCAATGTGAACTTTGCAGTCCATATTTTTAGTGCAAAGTTCATATTGCAGTACATATTTCACTGTAATATGAACTTTGCAGTTCATATTTTATTGCAATATGAACTTTGCAGTCCATATTTTTTGTGAAAATTTCATAAAAAGGGGTAATTTAGGTAATACATAACATGTTTTTATTAATTAAATGATATTTAAATTTATTCAAATACATTCATTTAAAATATAAAACAAAATAGGCCTCTTACACTAATTACCAATTAAAAATAGGCCATTTATTCAAATTACCAATTAAAAATAGGCCCTTCATTCAAAAAAATATTATTCATTAGATTTTTGGTAAAAATCAATGTATAATAAGCCCTTCTACCTAATTTCTAGTAGATATTATTTATATATATATATATATATTATAAAAAAACTCACTCTGTCAAGATTAATAGTCTAATTAATATTATGTCCATTTCCTATTTCCCACCATCTCTCTCCTCAGCTCCCTTCCGTTTTTTATACTCCCTATAATTATGACTCCTAATTTTGTTCCTCTTTTTTCACCCAATAACTATTTTAGGCTCCCTCCCCTTATCTCTCCTATTTTATCCTCTATGATTATGTAAATTCCAAATTTAAAGATTAATAGTCTAATTAATATTGTGCCCATTTCCTATTTCCCACCATCTCTCTCCGCCCTTCCGTTTTTTAATGCTCCTCATTTTGCTAGATTTTGAAATTAGTCTAATGCTCCTCCTCTTATTCCTCCCAATAATTATTTTTGGCTCCCATCCGTTTTCTTAAATTACTCTCCAAAATTAGTCTAATTAATATAGCGCCCATTTCTTATTTTCCCCCATCTCTCTCTCTCTCTCTCGTTCCTTCCGTTTTTTTAAACTAAACAACTCACCCAATTCTAGATTTCCTCCTATAATTAATAGTCCTTATTATGCTCCTCTTTTTCTTCCCAATAATTATTTTTGCTCCCTCACTCTCTTCTATTTCCTCCTTTATGATTCCGAAAATCCCAAATTTTGAAATTCTCTTACTAAAACTAATAAAAATGGAGTCTCTTATTACCAAATAAATGCCACATGTCATCTTCATAGCAACTAAGCATTTATATCCCATTTATTTAGATTAAGCATTTAAATCCATTAACAAAAATGGAGTCCCTTATTACTAACTAAATGCCACATGTCATCTTCATAACAACTAAGTATTTATATTCCATTTATTTAGATTAAGCATTTAAATTCACTAACAAAAATGGAGTCCTTTATTACTAAATAAATGCCACATGTCATCTTCATAGGAACTAAGCATTTATATCCCATTTATTTAGATTAAGCATTTAAATCGCACTAGCATTATATCATATATCAAATCTAATATAATCTAATCTAATAGTATATATATCTACTAAAACTAAATAAAAACGCTGTCCATTTGAACAAATACACATACACGTGTCAACATCTCATGAGTCCTACATTTATTTCACATTCTCCCTGTTCTGCCACGCATTAATATCCCATTCAATTGTGCCGTTATATTCTATCATCTCCGTCCCGTAATCATCCATCCCTCTCTGTCCTCTAGATCCAACGTACACATAACTCTTCATCTTTTCCTCTTCGTCTTTTGCTCTCCCTTATTTATTAGTTATGGAAAACCTAGCCTTTTCCCCGTCATTGAACAATCAATCTTCAAGAACCTTCTCTACATCTATGATGGCATCGGAACTGTACTCCATAGAGAATCTGGTGTTTGCAATTTCAATTTGTCTAAGGTATTTCTAGGTCTCCATCGATTGGTATATCTCTTTGTTTTCATGAGTATCCTCTTCAGTTTCCTCTTTTTGTTTTCTTTTTCTCTCTCCAGATTCATATAATTGTACCATCAAAATCCTTTTTCATTCATTGTTCTATCAATTCCGTCAATTTCTACTTCTATTAAATGAAAATCCATTTTTCAATTTCTCCTATGTTATATTCAAACTTCAAGAACAAAAAAGTAAATAAATATACTCTAAATCTGGGTTTGAATTTGGTCATGGGTTTTTTGAAGAATAATGGAGGATTAAAATTGAAGGGAAAAAATGGGTAGTAGCCATAATCTCCATATGTGCGCTGCTCAGATAAGTTCATATAAAGGCGAAAAGGGGTTTCGATATCAAATTTGAGGGCTCTTTGTAAGTTTATTTGACCTGTGAAATTTACACTGAATAATTGTGTTTTGCATTGAGTGAGTAATTTTCTTATTCTTTTTACCTATATATATGCATCCACAAGTTTACATGATTTTGTCACGTATATTTGATTTCTCACTGTTTTGCCTTTGATTGGGTTTTCATTGCCCTATGAATTTGTTATCCAAAGTTTTCAACAATATGATTCTTCCATTTAACCAGTTGAGCCTATTACCTACATTTAACCTTGATAGTTGGTCATATTACTTAATTAGTTTAAATGTAGAAATATTTTATCCTCAATATGATCGGATGGAATCTAATTTTACCAGCGCATTTTGAAATATTGCAGGAAGGTTTTAGCTTTTACCAAGTGATTCAAGATGTTGCTTTAAGTTCTATTTCTGCCATGGCAACTGATATGATAGGAACACAAGCTACACTTTTTACGTGGGTAAGAACTTAACACCCCCAAATTATATATATATATATATACATAGATACATGTGTCGATATAAATACATATTTGTTATTTTGTTTAGTTGATAAATTAGAGAATCCATGGATTCAATTGCATTTCGTAGTGCCCATTTCAATAGAAAGGTTTGTACTCCCTTTGATTGCATCAACTGTTATTGACAAAGCTCAAATGAGATTTGATGGTAACATAATCTATGTATTTGTTACCAAAGAAGCTTAAATTTGTTATAATTGTTTTCTTCTTGGATAAATAGTAATAAAGTTAATATCATTTTCTAGAATTAAGTATAAGATATTTTTTATTGTTTTATGTTTTTTACTGCATCTCTCATTTGATTTAATTATATTTTGTTGACAACAGGCCATTTAAATATTCTCATCATGAATTTGAACATTACCTACTTCCTGAATTATGTCCCAAGAAGGTAGAAACCATATATTAGGTGCCCAGTTCTTTTTTTCATTATACAAATTTTATAGCTTAATATGTTGAGCACACTTAGATGTGACAATTTCAACATCAATAAACAATCTCAGTGATCATTAGTGGAAATTTGCTCCTAGGAATTTCATGAAGAAAATTTTCATATTTTCTATATACATAGGTGATAATTGTTCTTTTATATTATAAGCTAAGTTGCTGTGAGTAATATGTTAATTTGTAATGCTAGATATCTAAAAGGTTTTTGAATGCTTTGTGCAGTGTTGCATTTTGTGGTCAAATACATTCAATTGTAAAAGAGCCTCAATCTTAGTATGCTATTACTTTTCAACAAATTATGATTGTAGTTATGAAGACTATTACAAGCCCTATTATCTGAGATTTTTGTACTAATAGGTCGACGCACAACCCTTTTTTAGTGCATTCTTATATATTTGATTTTATCCGATCTAATTTCTTATGATCGGGATTATGTTTTATGTATTAATTTATAATTGTGAGTAGTGTGAAATAGTTTTTCATTACCCCCTTCTCAAATTAAGATTAATAGTATATTGTGCATTTATAATTTTGCTATGTATACATTTTAGGTTCACTGGTGATGTACGATATGTCGAATGCTTTGACCTCCAATCACTCAGATAAAATAGCTGGGGTATGCTTGAAGAATACAAGAATTATTTTATGATTTGAATAGATGTTAGATATTCCATTGAGGCCACATATTTACATATGTTTGGCCTGAGATTTATCCAACCAATATACGATCAAAGAGAAATATATGATATTGTAGTGGGTAAAGCCAATGCATGTACAATAGCCGGCATTTTTTTATGGTAGAGTTTCTTTCTATATATATTTTGTACATAATTGAGAGTTTTGTATTTTTCAAATGTTCAGGAATCTATATAATATTTGTTTATGCCAAAGTAATGGAGGAATCAAAGGCAAAGTATAGCCGTCTACACGTTGATCGTGTTACACTTCAAAGTTGATAGGTTATACAAGATCTGGATCTGAAGCAATCTTTTAGCAAATGAGTATTATCATTTGCCAACGACAATTTTGAAAACACAAATACATGGAATAGATGATGTAAGAAATTATATATGTACAACACAGAATTATGTAAATTGATATGTTTATGCGTCTACGTTAATACGCCCACGCATCGCGGGGTATTAACCTAGTATATATATAAAATGGGAGGAGTGAGAATGTTTTGTTATGAGAATGCCACATGGCATTCATTAATACAAGAATTAATTAGTTATCTCCTTTTCTTTTCTTTTTTTCCTTTTTCTCTTTATTTTTTATTTTCTAAACAAATTTTGTTAATCTCCTCAATTATTAATAAAGAAAAATATGTGTTCTCTTTATTAATCTTAACTTACATACATCAATAATTTACAAATTGGTCTTTGTCTTTTATACTTTGATTATAATTTAATTTTACTATTATATTATAGATCAATTTGAATTTTATTTTGTATTTAAAAATAAGACAATGTAAAATTTCTAATTCATTTGTAGAATTATAGTTGACAATTCTTTTTTGTCAGGAGGATTTGTTATGAGATTACCACATGGCAATCATTAATGCAGGAATTAATTAGCTACATTATTAATCTCCTTTTTCTTTTCTTTTTTCCTTTTTCTCTTTGTTTTTTCCTTTCTAAAAACAACTATGTTAATCTCCTCAATTATTAATAAAAAGAAATATTTTTTCTCTTTATTAATCTAAACTTACTACCACAAGAATTTACAAATTGGTCTTTCTCTTTTATACTTTGAGTATAATTTATTTTTATTATCATATTATAGATTAATTTCAATTTCAATTAATTTCTAATTCATTTGAATAATTATAATTGATAATTTTTTTATAATAATTTTTAGCACAGACACAACTTTTATAAAAGTGCCCGTGCATAGCACGGGTTATAATCTAGTTCTAATTAATATTGTGCCCATTTTCTATTTCTCACCATCTCTCTCCTCTTTTCCGTTTTAATTATAATTAATTCCGTTTGTCCTATAATGATTACTCCTTATTAGTTGCTCCACTAAAACCGTATTAAAATTACCATTATTATTGCTTTATTCCACCAACTATATAAAAATGGCTCCCCGGAATCCAAATTCGCTGTATATCATTTTCCGATCAAAAACTTCTTAAGGTAATGCAATTATTCCAATTTATGTTAAACAATTTAGTTTTTATTTTCCCTTCCAATTGTATACTCATAATTTCTTTCCCTTTTGAATGTTTTTGAAGATTTCAAGGTTTTCGTCAAATATTATTTTCTTCCACTCCATCGACGCTTTATTATTTCAAGGTTAGTTATATCAACTTATTTTCCTATTTGATTGTTTTCCCACTTTAAAAGTTTGAGATACTCAATATTTAAATTTCTTCTTAATAGTCACAAAGCTGTTATTATTTTTTTCCTTACAAGTCATTTCCTCATTTGGTTGTAAAACGTCCGTGCGTCGCACGGGTTACAAAACTAGTTTTATGTAAATTACTCTTCAAACCTTATATGATATGTAAAGGAGGAAGCAATAATTGTGAGAGGATGGATTGTTTAAGGAAACTAAAGAATACGGAAAGTAATTATAAGAAAAAGGCGTGTGAATTAAAGAATCCAAATAAAATTGAAACAAACGTAATTGAAGGAGGTTTTACTTAGGCCATCTCCGATGGTGATTTCTATTTTTGTATTTCTATCTCATGTGTCAATATTATTTTATAATATTTTTATATCTATCGGCAATATATTTGTATTGGTGTAAAAAGATAGAAAATATGGTCTTCAATGGTGATTTCTATTGTTCCATTTCTTCCTTACTTTGTCCCCTATTTAATGAAGAGAGAGAATTAGTGGGTCTACAACAACCAATGAAAATTTGCTATGTCACATAGAAAATTTCTATCACCATTTCTATATGTAGAAATGGTGATAGAAATTCCCAATCCTACTAGACTTCCACTTAAGATAGAAATGGAGATAGATATGCCCATTGGAGAAGATTTTTTCTATTATTCATTTCTATCATAGAAATTTACTTGTGTAGAAAACACCATTGGAGATGGCCTTAGGTTAGATATATGATGACTGCAATTAAAACAGAAATTATGATTACAATTATGACACTTCCTCCGTAATATAATTATATCTAGATTTCAACTCTTGTGGTGCACGAGGTCGGATAATTTACATTTTTTAAATTTATTTATAGTATAAAAAATAAAAATTCACTTCAAATGTCTAATCTGGTTCGTGTGAATACTTGGTAAAAAATGCAAACAACATGATAAAAAAAAAAGAAATGAAACACGTATTTCTTGCGATGAATTATTTATGCAAAAGATTTCATACCCTTTATAGAAAATTAGTCTCTAGTTCAATATTTTTTTGAATGAGTTGGCTCAAGGACACACATTTTAAACCAATTGTTTTAAGTCCATACTTTTTAAATATGGACAATGTTTTTAAAATAGTCCACCGTATTTGATTTATATTTTCCATTTTTTTAATTTTGTTGTAGTCTTTTATTCATAGGTATATTGTATGTGTTTCCCTTAGTTGAGATGGTATTAATGTCCCATATTTTAGAATATGTTTTGGATTTGTTATTTAGGTGTAACAAAAAAGGAAAAATAATTAAATATATACAAAGTAAAAAAAGTCCTTTTGTATAACAAAAAACGAAAAAAGCTATATATATTAGTAAGAGTAGTTCACATATATAAGATAAAAATAATTAATTATACACATTGAACATTGCTAATTAAAAATACTGATTATCATAAGCGGACTGCAAATATAGATCAAATGATTTAGTAAATGACGGATAGAAGACTTTAACATCTTTAAAATCATGAAGTCAAGAGAGAGATCGAAATAGTTGAAATCTCTTAAATTTTAGCTTAATTAGCAGATAACTATAACCATGGAGTCCTCAGAAAAATCACTCTTATAATTTTTCATGCTAATTTATCTTCCAATACGACACGACCACAATTTTTAGAGTGATCTATTTTATGCGTACCATATAGATTATTTTTTTACCAAATCCAACCCAGTTTTAATTTTTTAACACAAATATAGATGGGTTTTTAAAATAAAGAATAAACTCCCTTCCTCAATCATCATCATCCATCCTTACCAGCTGAATTAAATATCTCATATTCATCAACTTTCTTATATTCACCACCTAAATTCTCTCTCTAGCTCTTTTTAACATTATTTATTTAACAAAAAACCCTACTTGTTCGTCATCACAGCTCTTTATACATCTTTCAGCTCTGTTTCAACAGCAATGGCTGTAAGCGCACATATATATATAGACAAATGTACTAGATGGAGTTATAATAGTTGTATTTTTAGTTGACTGATATGAAAATATTCGATTGTTGCAGTAGTAGGTGAGGGTCGTGGGAGAGAACCCGCGAAGGGAGGAGGCAGTAACGTGGGTGGACGGCAGCGCAAACTGATGGTGGTTGAAATTGCTATTGTTGGTTGTAATGCTTAGATCATTTGATGAAATCATCATATCATTAAAAATTGTGTCATATAATAGATAAAAATCTAACTTTTGTCCTTTAAACTAAAAGCCCCTATTCTTTACTTGCAGATTTAGCGTGCATAGAAATAATCGTATGACACCTTGAATGATAAATGAATTATATTAAAACTTTTAATTTGGAGTGTAATTAAATGTGGGGCCAAATATTGATATAGAAACTTCAATGTCTAATATAATCAAAGAATTTAAAAATCATGGTAAAGTATACAATTTTATATCACATTTTGCTATCATCTTTGCCTGTTTTTATTTGTTAACTTTATTATCGACTTTGTGTTTGGATTTTTCTTTGTTGAAAATAATAATAATACAAAAAATGCAATAACAGTAAAAATATGAATAGAAAAATAAAAAAAAAATAATAAGAATATTGATTGATCATTTTGAAATGTAAATATATATATATATATACCTTACAAACTTTAGCAAGAAAACCATATTATCTAAGAAAGCAATTGATGATTGTGTATGGAATACATCAAAATAGAAATAGTTTGTGCAATCGTGTAGTGCAAATTTAGCAAATTAAAATTATATTTTGCTTGAAGAAACACATGTAATATATATATATATATATTAATGAAATATATACAATTAATAAATATTAATGACATATTAAATGGTTGAACTTCCTCCATAATACTATTAGGGTGCGGTTGGCATGCCGGATAAGGAGGTATGATAGGATAAGATAAAGGCCGGATATGATAAGAGTCGAAATTAGTCAAATAGGAATTATGTGGGATAGGATAGGAAAAGAATCTGTAATACCACGTACTTTAATTTTTTTTAAATTGAATTATGTTAGTTTATTTATACTCATGTGAGTGATCATTTGGTGATTCGAGTGATCCGAATCGATTTCGGTTGGTAAATAAGAAGTTTTGGTTCTTCGCAATTCATTAATTTTAGCTAACTTTGAATTATTGTAATTTTTTTATTACTTATCATTCCGTTTGCATAGGTGTCTAGAATTTGTATCATTCTACAACTTTCGTGTTTCAGTTGAAAGCTAATTCACACTCTGCGTTGGTCAAAACAACGTGCGAAGTAGGTTGATTAGTAAATTCTGGTCATTCGGTAGCGCTTTGGCAGAGCTCTATTTTCGTCGAATTTTTAAGAATTATATGTCCATAATTTGATAAAACTTCCTTTATAAAGTTGTAGATCTTTGAATTACCTTTCCGTGAAAATAAATATCACCTCAATTGGAGTTCCGAGCGAAAATTTATGACCGAAACAAAAATGGGGCATCGGGGCACAAAACTTACCCGCAGACCGGTATGTCCTTTTTGGCATACCGGTCCGGCAACAAAAAATTGGAAAATTTGTGCTCCGCGGATTAGTTTTGGGTATTTGGCATACCGATCCGCTAGTTAAACTTTTTTACAGACTTAAACACGTTTTAAAGCCATTTTTTGTCATTTTTTACTCTAACTTCGATCCAAACATTTTCACACACCTCTAGAGAGTTCCAGAGGGTTCTAGAGAGCAAAAAAATAATATTTCTAAGCATTTTCACCCTCGATCAAAGAATTAAAGCTTCAAATCATCTAAATCTCTTACTCTTTCACTATTCATCATCTCCTACCCAATGTTCTAAAAATCGTAAATCGAACCTAGATCGGCAAGGTGGGGAGTGGGGATTTTTTGAGAAATCGGGAAAAAATCGGGGATTTATCGGCAAACCCATAATTTAAAAAATCAGGCATTAAGTAATATAATAACATTTCCATTCCCACAAATAATTTTAGCCACAGATACATACATTACACTAAGAAGCAATGAATTAACCAAAGATTTAGCCACAGTCATATAGATACACGTACACCACATAATTTCTACATTTAGCCAAAGATTTTTAATAAACATATTTTAATATTTTATACAAATGTAGTGAATTAAATACTTAATGAACCAAAAAAAATCACTTAACCAATGGTTTTAATGAAACAGATTTTGTACACTTCGACCAAAATTTTTTATTTTTTAATGAACAAATTTTATATAAATACAATGAATTAAATAATTAATGAAAAAAACAAAACACTTAAACTAAATATTTCAAGCACTTACCCTCTGTTACAGTGGACACACACAGAGAAGAGAGAGAGCTCTTCGACGGCGTGAGAGAGAGAAGGCCATCTCTTCGACGGCGTGAGAGGAGAGAGAGACGACTATTGTCGGCGTCACAGAGGAGAGAGAAAGGACTGTTGCCTGCGTGGCTGTGTGAGAGAGAAGAGATAGGATCGTTGTGCGACCATGAGACGAAGAAAGAGAAGAAGCGGATGAAAGAGAAGGAGATCGTGCTTATGATTTGGGGGTTAGGGTATTTTTTGTTTTGTTTACTACTTTACTTATTTGTCCAAAGTGTGAACTGTGAAGGGAAAAAAAAGATCTAAGACATTTTTTATTTTTAATAACTTTTTGATTTATACCCGATTTTTTCCGATTTGTGCCGATTTGTCCCGATTTTTGACCACCGATTCAAGGAAATCCGCTCGGTAACATCCCGATTTTTGATTTTTGGCCGATTTATCAGCCAAAAATCCTAATTTTTAGATCAGTGCTCCTACCTTGATGTTTTGCCATGGGAGCTCACGTGAGAGCTTTGGCAACACGAATAGAAGCTTAAACTTCATCTATTTGGGAGTTTTGTCATACTAGGAGTGAGGTGACGTAGGAGATTTGGAATTTCATCGAACGGGGCTTCTATTATCATTTTTTCTTCATTCCTTCCGTTATTAAACTTGAGGTAGTGGATTCTAAACCTTATTTTCATAAAAAGGTCGATAGTATGATTTTATCTACCAATAAATGGATGATTATATACATATACGTGATATATAAAGCGCATATCTCTTATTATTGATTATACAAGGATGATTTTATACATGTATGTTAATATGTTGATCATATAATTTAATATACATAAGTTGTGCATGATTGAGCTATAAATTTCATGAAGTGAAGCGAGGTATGCCATATAAACTTGATATTCACAAAGTATTTGATATCTAAAAGATGTCCTTTAGGTGTATAGTAGATCGCTTGATGAAAATGAATTAAATAATGATTTTGTATTCACTAAGGGATATGAATGAATGTTTATTGGAGTTTACATGGCATATGTTGTTTCTAGTTTATATTTAGAGCATGAATTGCATGCTATGCATAATTATTGTGTCAACCTGGCATTCTCGACGATATTCTAGACAATATTGGAGTATTCTCATGGCATATGGTATATTATTTGCTTCTTGGGAAGCTAATACCTCATATTTGTGATGATAGAGATATTTCTATATTCATATTGGCATTTCTGGAATCGTGGGATATTATTCTCTGGAGATCGCCGTTCTGCATGTCATATGTTCTCAGTTATGTTATATATGGTGGGATGTTGCCCACAATTATTTGTATTTATTGTGGCCTTCCGTCAGGTGAAGGGGAATGATGTGGTTAGTGTTTGCCGGTATGGGAAAATAGGCAGGGCTTGGTGCCTTTGGGTTAAAAAGCCCTAAATCTTCTGGGGCCATCTAGTCGTCGGCTGTCTAGAGCCCGCGGTAAGTAGTCCAAAAATTTAAACAACGACAAGACACTAGTGAGTCATCGGCTGTCTAGAGCTCGCGGTGAATAGTCTGGAGATCTAGACAATTGTTATAATAATGATCAGTTGATATGATATTGTGGACTGTGGTTCAATTATTAATTATCTGTTGGTATTCACCCGATACAGATAGGCCATATTCTAGATATATATGATCCTATGTTATGATCTCGATGCTCATATCTCTTGGGGAGCCCATATTATGTGTGTGATACTCATTCTCTTGGGGCGGTCAGGCCCACTGTTATTATTATTAGTATTATTATTATTATGACTATGATTTGGCTCAGCTTCAGCAATTCTCTTGGAGAGATGATGAGACGGTGTCATCATTATTATTATTATTCTATTAGCACTGTGGCCCATATTCTGTTCTGGTGACGTGGCTTAACGGTTGACATAAAGGATGTAACTTTCATAGGCATGAGCATGCATTATTTTTGTGAAATCATGATATTTACATGGATTGATGGTTAAGGAGTGGATTATCATCAAATTGCATTGTTTCATAGAATTATGGTTGAAGTATAAACTATTATCAAATTAATGATTATGTTTTTCAAACACGTGTTATTCCCTATATCCCCCTACTGAGTTATGAGCTCACCCCGTTTTCTAACTTATACAGGTAAACAGGGGACGAGTGATGCTAACAAGACGGCGGGTTCGGGATCGAAATAGAAGGTTATGATACAAATTTATTTTTGTTGTGTATATGTTATTTCGGGAAGCCACGGCTAGCCCAAAGTATTATATATTAGTTTGGACTTACTTAACTAATTTTATGTAATAGCTATAAACATTTATGCATGTTTATGTATAGTATTGTCCTCTTATATTTTGCTGATTGATATGCGTGATATTTACTGTTTGAATTTCTTTATATTTATATACTCATTTTAGTTAATTTAAGATGGGTTAGTAGCACTCCATGTCTTAATTACGAGTGTTGTCCTGTAGATTAAGGTGGGGGTGTTACAGAATCAGTCGGATAAAAATTAAGTAGGATCGAACAAGATAAAGACTAATCGAATAAATATTTAATAAATTTTTCATTTGACGGAGTTCCGGATTACAAGTCTTATTTATAAATAAGTTTCATAAAAAAACTCTTTCGGGAGAAAAGTTCTATACTACGCACAGTATTTACAAACTAGGCATTAAGTACAATTTCAAATTCTAATGTTACCAGTTTTTCTAAAATTAAAGTTTCTTACAAATATCTTCATTTAATAAAAAATAAATAAAAATACCATATTATACAATAAATAAATTTTATTAGTTGAATTACTGTGACTTTGGGTGGTTAAAAATTTTCATTAATAAATTTTTGGTTGAAAATTTTCATTAATAAATTTGATTATTTAAAAGGCATAAAAAAAAGATCAAAATAAAAAAAAATTAGTTTTTATATTCATTTCGTTATTCGGCAACCATTGGATAAAATAATACCACCTATAGGCGTGGTATATATTTATCCGGTTCTAAAGGGATAAAATAATAATTAATCCTGAGTACAATCCAATCCCCTATTGCATCAAACGTGTGATAAGATTAAAATATCATATCCACCCTTGTGCCAAACACATGATATGATTTATTTATCCTATCATTTTCTACAACAAACACCAGATATAGGGGTGTACACAGTTCGGTTACCCGAACCGTGCGGGGCCGGTGAGAACCGAACCGACTAGTCGGTTTTGTTAAAATGGTCAACCAAATTGAACCGATGAATACTTAAAACTGGTCAGGGTCGGTTCGATCGGGGTCGGTTTTTTGATTTTTTCAGTTTTGGGCTTAGACAATTAGGCCTATTTTATATTGTTGGACCATAACTTAAAAATTATTTTTACATTATTGGGCCATGATTTAAAGTCATTTTTGACAAAAAAAATTGGGCTTTGTTTTAATCAATTTTGACACTTTTCTTCTTATATCATATTTGACATATATATATATATATATATAAATATTTTATACTTTTCACCATCTTTATTCTTTAGTTTTTTTTAAAAGGAATAAACTTACACATTAAACTAATAAATGAATGACATGTGTATTATCAGTTCGATTCGGTTTTCACCGGTTCTATGACACCAGTAACCGACAGCCGAATCGACCCTTTTCAGTTATCATTTTTCTCAACCGAAACAAGACATAAAATCTTAAAAACTGGCTAATTCGGTTCAGGTCGGATTGGTTCGGGTCGGTTTTTCAATTTTTCGGTTATTTTGCACACCCTTAACCGGATATGATTAATTAAGGGTGTTCTTAAACACACCCACATAATCCGTCTTCCCACCCCACTAAAAGTCAATGTTACGTCAATTTTAACCTAAAAAATAACGTAAGATTTTTTCTTTTCACCCCCGTTTCTATACTTGAAAAAATTGCCACTAATTTATCTTCTCACTCATTTAATTTTTTTAAAATTAAAAAAGTACATTCTTTCTAACAAATAATTCTACAACTTTAGTTCCAAAATATTTTAATAAATGATTTTTTCTATAAAAACTATTTTATTTTTTCAATTCATTAAATACAGCCGTATAGGAGACAGTAATATTATGAAGATTGAAATTTTATTATTAGCTAGTGGAAACGGTAGGGGTAATTATCTTGTGTTAAAAAAATAATTTTTACTCTGATCAGGTGTTTCATTTTAAACAGTTGGTCGCCTAAAAGTCTAAAACTATTGTTGTTGCTATTTTTATTTTTTCAAATTTACACTTTACCGCTTTAAAATTGTCATTTATGGGGCTTGACCCTATCTCTAATTAGGAATTTCGTAAGGTCAATAATGAATTTTGTGGATGTGCAATAAAAAATAAATTTATTATTTGACTTATAAAAAAGAGGCGGTATGTCGTTAACGTGTATAAAAAAGATGGGGTAGGTTGAATGTTTTCGATAAAAATATTTTTACGGATTTATATAAGATTTTCATGTTTTAGTTTTAGCAACGATGAAATTAACGTCCCAATAGTGCATTCAGTAAACTCACCCCACCATCGGGGTGAATTAAAAGTTTTTTAAAAAAATAAGTGGGGTGAGAAAAAAGTATTCTCTTATTGGGGTGAGAAGACGGATTATGTGAGTTTATTTAAGAACTCTCTTAATTAATCCAATCTTACTTCTAATCCCGCACGACAAACACACCCTTAGGTTGCGTTTAACGTGCAGGATAAGATGGCGTGATATGATAACTTTATCCTATTCCATGTTTGGTGTTCATCGAGATTGGATATCCAGGTAGATTATTTATTCCACTAAAATTTCTTATCTCACTGAGAGGGGGATTAATTAATCCCACCTAAGAGGTGGGATTGTTTTGTCTTGTTTGGATGGGATTAAATAATCCTATCCGGCTTTCTAATCCGGCGCGTCAAACACACCCTTATGTAATAGATATTATGAAAAATACTATACTTATCTAATATTTTTACCGAAATGTATTATATGAGTTATATTTTCATAATATACAACAAATGTACAACTCATTTAATGTATTCGATAAGAATAAGTAATAAAATTTGTAACTAACAAAAGCATTTTACGAATAAAGGTATACACAATATTTAATTAATGTTAATTAACACACAAGAAATACAACGTTTTGGTAATGTTTGGTTGACATTTTGAATTGAGTTTTTAATTAATGATATGTATTGTTTGGTTAATATTTTGGTTGATGTTTGTTGAGGTTGATATTTTAACACACAAGAAATATAACGCTTTGGTGATGTTTGGTTGATATTTTGAGTTGAGTTTTTAAAATCTGGTGTTTAGTAGAATTTAGAAGTATGTTGAAAAGTGAATTTGGTTTTTGTTTGAGTTTTTTTAACTAACTAAAAAAATTTCATAAAAATATTTCAAAAAATAGTCACAATGGATCTTATTTTATAGATCTCGACGAGTATGTTTCAAATATATATGTTTTTATCTAATTTTGATTTTTGGATTTAAAGTTATGGTGTTTTAAAAGTTTTTTTAGAAAGAGAAAGTAAAGTGAAATAAATTTTGGAAAGTGTAAAAATAAAGTTGATTTTAAGATGAGTTTTTAAAATTGAAAAATAAACACCCACCAAACATACCCAATTTATTTCTCAAAATATATTCTATACTATATAAAGCAAGAAGGTATTTTAGATTATTAAGATACGTCCAGTTTTTGGCTTCCAATTTTATCCAATCCCTTGCAGAGGCGAGAGTATTACCACTTTTAACTATTACACTATTTTCTACTTTTTAAACATGTTTTCTTTAAAATACTTATATACATGCATTTACAAAAAAACCCCACAAAAAAAAAACTATGTATTCACGGATCTCCTAATTCTTACAAATGCAAATTGCAAGTTTCTTAAAAATTCGGTGGACATCAGATACATTATGTGCTCGGTAGTGAATTGGTACAAACGCGAATGAATTAATTCAAGTGCGCAAAAGTTAACTAGAACACCACCACACGTACTGAAAATAAAAAATAAGGAAAAATTTTGGTCGGCAACATAACAAAATCCCTCGATATAAAATGTAGGGAGTTCAAATCAATTAACGATTCCTAAAACCCTAATGTCCTGTTTAGTTAAGTTTTTGAGTTAAATTGTTAGGAAATGTGAAAGTACGTTGAAAGGTAAAATTGCTTTTTGTTGGAGTTTTTTTCAACCAATTCAAAAAAAACATCAAAAAATAGTCACAATAAATCTTATTTTATAAATCTCGATGAGTAGGTTTTAAACATATATTTTATTTTATTTTGATTTTTGGATTTAAAATTATGGTGTTTTAAAAGTTTTATAAGAGAGAAAGTAAAGTAAAGTAAATTTTAAAAACTGTAAAAATAAAGTTGACATTTTTCATAGAAAACTAAAGAGTTAATTACATATATCACCCATGAAGTTTACATTTTGTCCCACTTTGGTCCACAAAGTACCAAATGGCACTCATAAAACCCACAAGTATAACCTGCGTCCCCGTTCTAGTCCAAAATTGGACGGGCCGTTAGAAAAGGAAACTGAATCTCATGTGTGACCAATATGTGACGTATCTAAAGAGGCAATATTGGTAAATCACATTCTATTTTCCCACTAATGCACGATTAACCTCGATTGAAACCCTAAATCCCCAATTTATAATTGTTTAAAGAGAGAGTTTTAGAACTTTAGAATCCTAAAAGTCCCAACATCTTGATATTTCATTAATTCTCTTAATAACTTGGAACTTGCGTACACTGGAGTTACAAGATTTTGGCACCCTAATATATGGTTAGTAGTTATTATTTATTTCTGTGGATGTGCAATTTTTTTGCCTTTTTTCACTTTATTTGCACTTTTTATTATTTATTTTGTGAATGGTGGTCCCTTCTATTATTATGATGTTGTTTAATGCTTTTGTCCTTTTGTCCATTACTTTAATGTGGCATCGTATGGATGTTTTACTAAAAATGCATCATGGGGGTTAATCAAATAACAAATGCTATAAAGATTACTTGGGAGATAAGCATTCGGTTGCTTATTTTGATTATTGTGATATCAATAAATTGTCAATGATTAAACTCACCGCTATGGCTAAAAAATTGAATTTAGTTGGAGCCTTAACTTTTTATGTTCAAGAATTACCCTCGATGAATCTACATTTGTAAATTGCATTTAACATGATAAGGATATTTTTCAGATGCTTAGATTTATTAATAAAGAAGGTGAAGCTGATGTGTATATGGAGTGCTCTGCACCTATAAAAGTTGAATTGCATGGGAAAGAAGTTCATACAGTAGAGGAGTCTGACAATGGTAACGAGGATGATGAAAGTGAGTATAATGCTAACAGTGATTCATCAACTGACCTTGAGAGTATGTCTGATAATGAGTATGATGAAGAAGATGATGATGATGATTTTGATGCTAATGTTGATAGGGATGTAGAATTTGTAAAGTTTGAATTCAATTGTTAATGACAATGAAGAAGAATATATGGCATATAATTTACATATATATTCTGAAAATGAATTTGAAACTAAATTAATAAGTGATACAAGTTTTGTTTTTGAAGATGAAAGAAAGCCCAAGTTCCCTGTTTTTAACCTAAAAATTTATTTAAACAATCCAATTTTCAAGTTAGGCATAATTTTTGCAAATAATAAAGAATTTAAAGAAGTTATCAGAGCATATTCCATGAAGAATGAGAAGAGAATTACGTTCCCAAGGAATGACTCCCTTATAGTGCATACAGTGTGTAGTGATGGGTGCCTATGGAATGTACTAAGAAATTTAAGAACCCAGGTGTGAACTCTAAGTAGATGTCTGAGAAATACCTAAACACTTTTAGGTCTAACCCAAAAATCCTTGTGCAGTACTTTAAAGATACATTAATGAGAGAACATATTGTGAGTGTATCTATGTCTTAAGTGTATATGACTAAGAAAAAGGCTTTTGATCTTATTTAAGGGACTTATGCTGAATAGTTTGCTAAATTGGGTTCTTATATGGAAGAGGTGAGGATAACTAATCCAGGGAGTACAATTTTCTTAAAGGAAGTGGATGGGTGCTTAGAATATAAGTTTGAGAGATTATATGTGTGCTTACAAGCTTATAATAAGGGGTTCAAATCAGGTTGTAGACCAGTGGTGGGTGTTGATGGGTGTCACTTAAAAGGACCACACAAGGGGGTATTATTAGCTGTTGTTGGTGTTGATGCGAACAATTGTATGTTTCATATTGCCTATGCAGTGGTTGAGAGTGAAAACAAGAAAGCATAGGTATGGTTTTTGGAATCCTTTGCCTAAGATCTATAAATTAGTGACCAATGTCAATGGAACTTCATTTTAGACAAGCAAAAATACTTATTACCTACATTTAAGGCTGTGCTTCCAGAGGTTCATCACAAATATTGTGTGTTATATTTGTACTCCAACATTAAGTTAAAAGGGATAGAGGAAAAGTTTTTAAGGACTTGCTATAGAATGCAGCCACTGCTTCGAATATGGCTTACTTTGAGCATGCAATGCAGAAGATGCATAATACATTTGAAGATGCTTAATACATTTGAAGATGCTTTTGAATTTTTTTCAGAAAAACTAGCTCTTTTTTGGTCTAGGTCTCATTTTTCTACATTCCCAAAGTGTGACATACTTGTAAACAACATTTGTGAGAATTTCAACAAGTGCATATTGGATGCTAAAGGAAAGCCAATTATATCTTTACTTGAGGGTGTTAGAGCTTATATACTGAGTGTAATGTGAGCATGTAAGGAGAAAGATAAGAAATGGCATGGCTTAATTTGTCCAAATATCCAAGAAAGACTTAAAGTGGCCAAAAAATAAGTAGAATGATGTATATTAAAAGGGAGTGAGGAAAAGAAGTTTGAAGTAACTGGAATGTTTGGTGAACAGTTCACAGTTGACTTAAATGAAAGTAACTATGCATTTGAGAGGTGGGATTTAAGTGGTATACCTTGCCCACACAATATAGCAACAATAAACTTCAGACAAAAGGAGCCTGAGATGTATGTGCACAAGTGTTATCACATTAAGACTTTCAAGAAGATCTATGAGCCCTTGATCAAGCCAACGAATTACAGTGACATGTGGCCTAAAAGCTCATTACCTCATATCTTACCACCAGACTATGAAATATGACTAGGTAATCCAAAGAACCATAGCAGGAAGAAACAAGCCGATGAAGCAAAGAATAATCCAAACAAATTGGGAAAAGGGCATCAAAATTCTCTAAAGTGCAATGTTTGTGGCATTCTTGGCCACAATAAAATGAGTTGTAAAAAGCAAAAAAATAATGGAAATGGTGAAGGCAGCAGCAATCAAAATAGAGGAAGAATTGAAGTAAGTTGTACTTAATTATACACATGTAATTAGTTGTTTATACACTTCTATTATTTAATTATACACTTCAATTTGTATATATGTAGGCTCAAATTGCTTCTAAAGCTGCAGGCAAATCACCCATGCCTCATAATAGAGGAAATAATACTCGAATGTTCAGGTCTCAATGTGAAAGTAATACTCTAATGTTCAAACCTCACAAGCCTGACAAATTAACTGTAAGTACTAGCTATTTTTGAATGACATTCGGCTGAACTCAAAGTTATATTATATTATAAGTTAAAAAACCATTTTCATCAAAGCCATTACCTCAAAGTGGAACCACTAATGATGTGAATATGGGTCAAATTTGAGGAAGTGGAAGCAAGGTTGTGACCACATCACCACCAAAGTTCATATTCAAATGATGGAGGAAGCACATCACAGTAATAGGCTTGCAAGGAGCATCTTTGAAGAAAAAACTTTGAAGAAACATATCACCATCAGTGCTGTTTTTTGTATATAGGTTTTTTGTTTACATATATTGGCTATAGAATTTAGGCTTGAACATGGGTTTTTTGTTTTAATATACTGGCCATAGAGTTTAGGCTTGAACATGGTATTATATATATATATATATATTGGCCAAATGATATATGTATTGTAACATTTCATCATAAAGTGATGTTTTTGTTAATGTACCAAAATAGAGCAGAGCACGTTCATTTCATTCCCACCAAAACAGAGTAGAGCACATTTATTTCTTTAACAACCAATACAAAATGCATTCATTCTCACAAAAAAAGAACCATTACAACTTCAGTTAATACACCCATAGATACAACCAGAAATAAATAAGAAAACTGAGTATTCACCACTACAATTACACCCACCACTACTACATACTAAAGTTTCATATTTCCATCTACATTTGACGGGTTGTCCATCAACAAGAAAAAAAATTATCAGTAGTAGCACCAATAACAAAACCATCCACGCCCTCTCTGTCATCTTGTATCTCTTTATTTCATTATCTCCAACGTTAATACTCCTCAATAAACCAAGAATTATCTCTTTAGATCTCGTACACATGGGGGGTCAACCCAAGTGAAGAAACCATAATGGTCATGTTGCATTTTTAACACATTCATTCAAGTATCAATTTAAAAAAGAAGATAAATGAAGTTAGAGATACAAACTAGGGCTAACGAAGAAGAAAAAGACAAATGATTTTTACCCCAACATTGTCACACTTTCTAAATCTTCAATCGGGGTTTAGGTTGGTCCATGAAATCCTCAATACCATAGGCTTCATGCAGTAGTAAAAATGGGGAGGCGTTATATTATTTTCTTCTTTTCTAGGTTAATGCTTTGTTATCTTCTTTCTCTCTTTAATGTTTTTCAATTTTTAGGATGGAGTTAATTAACTCTTTGGAATTTAATAACATAATTTAGACTTTCATTAATTTTCTGGTCAAAAGGGAATATGATTTACTAATATTGCCCCTGTAGTTATGTCACACGTTGGCCACATGTGATATTCTATTTCTTTTTCTGACGGCCTGTTCAATTTTTTACCAGAGTGAGACACGAATTATACTTGTAGATTTTATGAGTGTCATTTACTACTTCGTGAATCAAAGTGGGACGGAGTGTAAATTTCATGGGTGAGATATGTAATTAATTCAAAACTAAATAACTGTTTTTTTTATTATTTTTAATTTCTAAGGGAGGCTAAGCACACCAAACGGGAATCCTCACCAAAACCCTAGAAAATCACCGCCAAAACCTTCCACCGTCAACGATGGCCGATAATCCAATCCAAGGCCATCAAAACGAACCCATGAAAGAACCACCATCCTCTACCTCACCCTCTCGTAAGCGCCTCCTCTCAGATCTCAATAAGCCCAAACAAATCTCATCCAATTCATTGACGGAGTTCTCTATATCGAAGAAAACCAGAGATTCCCCCAATTTGTCCAATTGTCATGGCTGTGGAGTCCGAATCAATTACAGTAACCCCAAAGAGAGGCTCCAAACCCTAGACAGCGTTTGGCGTATTGTTTTGTTGTGTAAAAAGTGCTTCAAACGAGTTGAATCTAGTGAAGTTTGCTCGTATTGTTTTAATGGAATGTGTGAAGGTGGAAGTTTTCGATGTAGTGGTTGTAAGCGCTGTGTGCATAAAGATTGTGTTGTAAAGTTTGGGAGAATTCCGCCGTGGTCTTATTGTTGTACTTCGGAGTCTCGGTTTAGGGTTTGTATCGATTGTTGGGTTCCGAAGTTGCTGGTAAAGTCAACTAGGGTTTATAGTAGGAGGAGGAGGAAGAGTATTCACTCTGTTGACGATTCTAGGGTTTCGGTAAATAGTAATAGTCCGAAATTGGCGCAAGATGCGGTGAAGGATGCGAAATTAGTGTTGGAGAAGAAGGTTTTGGTTGGGGCTAGGGCTAGGGCTAAAGAGAATGTGTTGAGGAAAGCTGTGGTGGCAAAAAGTGCTGTGGAACCATCGAATGATGCGGTTCAATTGGTTGATAAGAAGGATAGTAGTGATGCAGAGCTGGCTTTTCGGTTGCATCGGGCAATGAATAGTTCTCCTAGAATTTCAAGGAATGTATGCGTGCTAAACTCGAGTGGTTTGGCTGTACCAAATTCAGGGGTTTTCAAGCATAATGTACCGTCTAGATCTGCTGAGTGTAGAGAAAGTCTTGTTGCCAATGATAAGTTAAATGGAAAAATTAAGAGAACTGTTTCAGAACCATCAGTTTGCTTGAGGGTTTCGGATCTTAGTTCTTCTATTGGTCTGGGCAGTTTGATTCGGGGAGAAGTGACTGATAACAGAGAGAGTGTAACCGGCAAGCCAAAACAAGATAATGGTCAATCTGGGTTGGCTGAGTTTTTTTTTGGAGAATGTCACTCTGTAGATCACAAAAGGATGAACTTTGAATCATATTCTTGTCAGAATCAATATGTGGGAAACCAAGAGTTGCATTCTAATGAGAGTAGAACTCAAGGTTTAGATAAGTGTACTGGAAACAGCAATGTGCTGTATTACGGGGGATGCAGTGGGAAGCCTGATCGGTTTTTCTTTAAGTACAGGACGAGGATTGCTAGAAATAGAACTATACTGCAAAATGGAAGATGCAATGGGAAGTCTGACCGCTATCTCTTGAAGTACAAAAGGAGGCCCGTAAAGTCCCAAGCAGGTTCTAATGTTGAAATTAAGGTTTATCATGATTCTCTTCATCTTGAAGAGAATGTTCTCTTGAAGTATAAAAAGAGGACTGCAAAGTCTAAAGCAGAATGTAATACTGAAACCAAGTTGTATGACGATTCTCTTCATCTTGAAAACAAGGATTCAGCACAGAATTGTGCTGGAAATAGAAATATATTGGATGATGGAAGATGCAATGGAAATCCTGATCGCTATCTCTTGAAGTACAGCAAGAGGCCTATAAACTCGAAGCAGTTTCAGCCTTGTGCTGTTCATGCTCAAGCTTTTGCCGGTGGTTCATCCTGAGAACGGCCAGAACAAACAGGTAAACAGATATACAACTTTTCCTTGCAGTTAGTTATGTAAATTATATCAATTCCTTCATACGGTTCCATTGCTCATCCTCTGTTTTGTACCCTGTATATGATTGTTTGCCAGAGAATTGTGATCATGAAGAATTTCTTTAACAAAATAGATATAATACTTTATAGACATTAGCTGCTTGTATTATTATTATTATTATTATTATTATTATTTTTGAAAAATAAATGCCAAGAGCTTTAATGTTATTTGGGGAAGTCTAGAAATGGTTCCAATTTCACTGTCGTTCCTTGAAACTTGTACCCCGTCCTATGTTTTGCTCAAGTCAAATTCAGGTATTGTTTACTTCATGTGTTTCTCATTGAGGCCTACATAGTGGCGTTCAATCTTATATATTGCTTTTCTAAGCTATCATTATCCCTGCATTTGAGGCTACATAGTGGCATTCAATCTTATATATTGCTTTTCTAAGTTATCATTATCCCTGCATTTGAGGATCTTTCGTTCAGCCCCTGCATTGCATGGAAATCAGTTTAACTATGGTATTGTCTTAAGAAAATTCTACATCAAACATACTGAACGCTCCAGTGTAATTATGTTGGCCATTCATACTTATGTTACAGTCTGCCGGTCTGCCCTTCGGGCCTTATTGTCACCCACAATGTCATGAGAAGCTCTAAACCCTAATGCTTTATGCGGACCGGCTATCATTGCGTCTAGGAACATCTCACTATCTTAGTACCACCACGACTTCAATGCGAAGCTTATTCTTTAGTTGGTCTCTCTAGATTTGTTTATTCTGATTAAGGGAAAGCGATTTCTGATCAAAAAAAATAAGGGAAAGCAACTGTTCAATAAAAGAAAAAGGGAACAAAGAAAAGACTTGCTCCTTTGTATGATTGTATCCCTGGTGCAACTGACGTGTTGCCAAAGGCATTGGCTAAGAAAAAATCTTTAAGAAAACAAGAGGTTAATTCCTTTCGCTGTCCCTATTCCTCCTTTCCGCTGACTTTTGGAAACAAAGTGGTTGGTTTAGATGGAAACATTTCCCTCCTATTTTCCTTTCTTTTATATTCTTTTAGTACCGAATGGACCATTATAGGGTTGTTTATCTTTATGGGTACTTTCCTACGTAGCAACATCTTATTCTGTAATACTTGGTTTCTTCAAATAGATGTTAGAAAACTCCTTCTGTTTATGGTTTAGTTTCTATGATGGTTTCACCTCAAGTGTGTCAGTGCTACATTAATTGCTATTATTGCGTTGACCACATCGTCAATTTGAATCAATATTACATATCATTCTTCAAAAATGATGCATGTGCATTAGTGGGCGTGGAATACAAGTTTAAAAGAGGAGGTTTGGAATGGCCTTGTGTTTTGTTTGGATCTTTTGGTTCTTATGATGTGGCTAATCATTCAGCGGTCGATAACTCATTTAGTTTTAAAATATATAACTATAAGAATAGTTTTTAAAAAGGGATACCAGTTAAGTAGTTAACTAAGTAGACATTCCCCAAATTCATAAGTAAACAAAAGAAATTTTAAAATGGGGATTGAAAAACCCCATCCATTGTGCCTATTCACCACCTTGTCCGCTTAAGTGAGGTTACTTTACTGCCTAGCACCTAAGCAAGGCCCTTTATGGCCCTATGCAGGGATGTTTAGAACAGCAGGATAGTTGTAAGTTAGTGGTGAAAGCCATCTTGTTGGCCTGTAACAGTCTAATTGGAGAAGATTCTGGTTGTGTGGATGCTCAGGCCTAGCGCCCTGGCTTTTATAACTGCCCTGGCTTGGCTGGTGTGGTCTCTCTCCAAGTGCCCTGGAATGGCTAGGGTATGGAGTAGACAAGGGCCTCGTCTTTTCGCCTTTCTTTCTTTCTTATTAATATATCAGAAACAAATAGAACTATAAATAATAGATTCCTTACTGACTCATCACCGCACAAGTTTATTTGGTAAAGCTTCTGAATGCTCAATATGTTTTGATTTCAATTGGCACTGAAAAGTAGTTTTAGTTTATTAATCATCTCTTTTTAAAATGCAGACCGACCTCTGACATAAATAAATACACTCCCTCCAAATGGCCCGAAGAATTTAAAAACTGACGAGAGACTCATTTGTGAATGGAGCTGGATTAGTTGGAATATTGTAACTAGACCTTGAATGAGAGAGGGATCGGTATTTGACTATCTGTGACCTTTTAAGAAGAGAAATGCAGATCTCTTGCGTAAGTGTTTTTGTGGGGGTATTCCCTTGAGGCCACTCTCTTTAATCCTCACTTATAAGGAGCAACTTTGGTACTTAATGGGTGGGACTTTATTGTGGTGGAGAGGCACATTTCGAAATTGATGGAAATATATGTCTTAAGGGTTTGAATATTGCTGTTGGTATCGTATGGGTTCTGGTAAGGGAGATGACAAACTTCCTTTTTTTGGGAAGGTTCTTAGTTCATCAGGAGTTTCCTATGCACATGTTCTGTCATGGACCTCAACTTTTGCTACCTATCACCAGGAGCCTTCCTACCCCGAATGGACTGTTTTGACTTGCTCCTGTTGGCTGTTGCATCTTTTATTTCGTGGTTGTCCTCTCTTTCTTATTCTAGGAATTTTCTTTTCAGGAGAAATGTTGATATAAAGTTTGAAGCCGTCGTTTGTATTCTTTCTATGTTTGAAGCTTTTCCTTTAACTAGATTTTTTTAGATTAAAGAATTTGAGTTGGGAATTATTCGAAGGAATTTTCCTATCAATCGTTCTTTGAGTATATCGCGGATTATACTTTTATTCCTATATTAGAGCCTTTTAAGATGATTCGGAAAATTGGCATACCTTTAGGCTTCAAAGTGCTCCATCTTTTGCCAATGTAAGAGTCACTGTTTGACTTTCTCACTAAGTACGAATATGCTAATTTTCAAGACAATTTATTTAGCAATTGCGAGATCTTTACATTGATTTTTAGAAATTCAATTCTTACTTTGGAATGTCCAAAAAGGAAAGGTGGACTCTTAATTTGAGACATCAGTTTTTATATGGTTAGTCTCCAAGGGTAGAATTAACACTTCAAAAGAAAAGGCCTAATACTATCTTGTCTCTTCAGGGGATGATGAGTTTTCCTAGTTTTTCTTGGAAGATGTTTGAAGAAATGCAAGAATTTTACAGTAAAGAAGTGAGTTGGAAGTATGGCAAAGGATAATACATGTTCCTGTGAGGACTGAATCTTCGAAGAGTTTTAAGGGATTTAGAATTTTCTTGTAATCCTAAACAGGTGGAGTGGGGTTACCCTGTTCAAAGGTTTGGAGCTTTTTATTGCAAGAATCTGATTGTTTTCATATCAAGAGAGATATGTTGAAAAACTTTAGAATGTGAGAACACTTCTTGGAAAAAGAGAGATGTTGCAAGAAGTTGATTATTTGCATATCTGTTGACATGAGAGGGAGCCCAAAGCGTATTTGGTTTCTTATTAGAAACTTGCATATTCATGCTGGATTCAATATTCTAAGTATCTTCAAAGTAACTGATGCCAAAGCAAAGTTAAGTGTAGAGATTCTGAAGCTTGTCGGGAAGTTTGGGTGAAAACATGAGTGCATAGGCGTCATGGCCGTAGAAAAAATAGATTAGAGAGCTAGAATGGAGTCTGTTTAGGTTAAAAGATAAAAAGCTTAGAAACTTAGAATGCATAAAGTTTACTCTTGACGTATGTGTAGGGAAGAATGCGTAGAAGTGCTTAGCCATTTTCTTATGTTAAAAGCATTTCCTTTAAATCCTTTTGATCTTTCTTTCTTTAATCAGTAGTTGCCTCTTTTATTTCTTGCGAGTTTTTGACCGAGTACCTGTTGTCTTTGTAATTTCTTCTAACCCGTATTTCTTTGTCCTTTTCTCAGCTTCTTTGACATGTCAGTGCTGTTTTATAACACGGTGCTTACTTCTTTCTAGATGATATGGAATTCCCTCAAGTTGTCTATCAAGAAGTGGTAGAGCTTATGTTGATTTTGCTTAATGTGGACCATCCTCTGGTTCTTCTCTGATTAATATCTGTCCCATGGCAAGTGAAACTCTTACGACTTTATAGCGGAAACATGGTAAGGATAAGTCGTTTCCTGATGAACGGAGCCTGTTGTACTTTTATCCCCTTTTTGGTCTTGAAATTGCTGTTTGTAAGTTGGAGATGGGGAAAACAAAAACAAAGTTGTACTGCTACTCGCTAACCGTAGGGCTAATAAATAGAATTGTGCATTCCTCATTTACCCATATGCTATATGCTAATTTTCATGAGAACATATAACAAAGTAAATTGATGCTCCTGTGCTGTGTGTGGGTGAAGGAATTTAGATAAAATGGGAAACATAATCCAACTTGAAATTGTGTATGCTTTACGGTTACAAAGATTGGACAAAGCTACCCTCAATAGATATTCATTTGAAGCTCATAATTTCATCACATGTCAATCCTTCAATAGGCGAAACTAAAAGAAAACAGTAATGCATTCAAATTCCTATGCTCGAGAAGAAGAGTTCCTGATACTAGACCCATGCTCCCCCCTACTATATATCAACCATATTGCATACCAAAATCCAGTTTCCTCCATTATACGTTTATAAGTTCACCCTAGTCAGTGACTCAGTGTGACTGCTAGTGCATATGTACTTGAAGTGACGGCCAAAGAAATTTTGAGGCATGTGTTTGTGCCCATAATACATTTCCAAATGGATCACCAAACTTATTTTACGCAGTAGAGCCTGCCTGTGAAAAGGCAAAACTGACTTTGTATTCAAATTAATAGCTCAATCTTGGGCAGTGGCAATGAAGATTTTTGCTTTTATTAGATGTATACACAGATTTTACATCCCTCACACCCCTTAGCAAATACCAATAAAGGGCAAATTACTAAGAAAAGCGAATATTGGAGACTGAAGTAGTTACTATCAACGCAGTCCCAAATGATATGAGGAAGAACTGCAAAAAAATAAAATAGAAAAATAAAATAGAATGTTTATAGATTCATTTGAGAAAATAAAGAAGTGGTCTCTCTGTGGAATGCACACTCCCTGCAATTTAGTAATGATAAAGCTTTCCACTTTTGTGTGGAATACACACTTCCTCCAATTTTATACTAACACACATAAATCATCCACATCTGTTTGTTTACCCCTTTCAAGTGCTTTCCTACACATCACTCCATCTTCCAAGGGTTTCTCTGCCATTTTTGGTATTATCAATGAAATTAGGAGAATTTTGTATGAACATATTATAATTTAGGATTATTAGAATGCGCAAAAATTCAAACTAAGCGCTTAATTTATCATTAAATAAAATCCCAACATTAATGGTTGTGCCTTCCACACTATCTTATCCTTTGTGCACTACTAGTGACAATACCACTATGAAGTATCATATCTTAACCCCTATATATAACCTTCACTAGGGTATTGTGTCTCCCACAAGCAATCTATCGCATACTCTCTTCATTTTCTAATAACTCCCATTTCCTCTATTTACCCTGATGGCAGCCCCAAATGACATACAAATCCCAATTCCCAAGGACAACAACACTCCCCCAAAACAATGCCAAGTACCCGAAGATTCCGAGTTTGACTACTCGCAAAGGGCACAATGGCTTCGTGCTGCCGTGCTGGGTGCCAATGATGGGTTGGTTTCAGTTGCTTCACTAATGATGGGCGTTGGAGCGGTTAAAAAGGACATCAAGGCCATGATCCTAACCGGCTTTGCTGGGCTAGTTGCCGGTGCTTGTAGTATGGCTATAGGAGAATTTGTTTCCGTGTACTCTCAACTAGACATTGAGGTAGCTCAGAGGAAGAGAGAGAATAAGATGAGAAAGAGTGAAGAGAGAGAAAGTCGGGGGGAGACGCTGCCGAATCCAGTTCAGGCAGCTATAGCCTCGGCCCTTGCGTTCTCGTTAGGGGCCATAGTGCCGCTACTGGCGGCTTCCTTTATAAGCGATCACAAGGTGAGGCTGGCTGTGGTGGTTGTGGCAGTGACCTTGGCGCTGTTGGTGTTTGGAGGGGTTGGGGCGGTGTTAGGAAGGACAGGTGCAGTTAGATCTTGTGCTAGGGTTTTGATTGGAGGTTGGATGGCTATGGCTGTCACCTTTTGGCTCACAAAACTGATTGGCTCTACTGGATTGTAATTGTGATTGCTGGTCTTTGCAACTATATGTATTTTTATTTTTTTTGAACTTCAAGTATATGCAAGACTTGCACTTTTGATAGTGTGAGGAATCTAATATTGTACATTGAAATAAGTTTTGGGTAATGTGGAAGGAAAGACTTTGAATCAGACTTGAATATATAATGCATTATCTTACTTGTCATTTGATCAATTTATAAGTTGTTTTATGTAGTTTAAGGATGTACTAAGAGTCTCCATTCTTTTCCAGGGCGTAATCAATGTATCAAATTTCACGATAATAAGTAAATTATATTCTTAATCATTGATCGGCTGAAATTAATATACATATATAAAGACACATAATACATGTCCATATATGCATGTATTTTGGGATACCATTATACCAATTAAATACCTTTACTTTTATCAAAGTTCAAAGGTTAAGATATACAAACCAACGAAAGCACACAGTACAATTTTTGTAATTGAACGTAGTCTCTTAATGTACTTTAGTTAACATTATGTACTGTAAAAGAAATATGACTCTTAATTTGTAACAGGAAGTCTAATTTTAATATTGTGAGTTTGATCCAAAAGTTTACCAACTATAAGAGTGAAAGCATATATTGGCATGCATGGTTTACATGGGCAAGATTAAGATAGAATAGCTGAAATTCTATTCATGCAAGCCAAATGCAAAGGGGAAAAACAAAATGGGTGAATAACACAAGGGAAAACACCACAATGTATTTCGTGAAGAGATAAAGAGTTTGAAGAACAAAGGTTTTAAGATTGTACAAAAAAAGGAAAAAAAATGACTTAATCCACGCAACCCTCTTGGTAGTAAATAAGTCTAGTAGTTTCGTAAAATATGCGAGTTGGTTAATAATTCTGAGTTTAGAATGAAGTGTGTACAAGGTTTGTGTCAAACTCGGCACGGATCCAATGTCGTTGGAAGAAATACATAAATTAGTTTTTTCCAAGATGATTGATTTTGGTAGGAGAGTTGGCAGTTTCTTAAGGGTATCTAAATCTCCTATATGGTGGTCATATATATATATATGTAACCTTACTTCCTAGCCGGAGGTAGTGTATGTGGTTGGGCATAGTTTCATTTATCAATATCATGATTGAATACACTATGTAACGCGGTTATGTTTTCTATGTGTAGCTTCAGAAAATAACGCAATACTACTTCATGTTTTTGGACAATATACAACCTCTATTAGCGCGTCTCATTATTGTTCTTAATTTTGATGGTTTAAAATTTACATCTTCATGTACAAATTACATGATGTCCGTAAGATCCCTCTGTATAAAGCCAACCCGCATGTAATAGAAGCGTGACTCAGTGACTCCACAACCCATTGAACATCTTAAAGGCCAAATTATTAATCACCAAAGAATCAAAACTAAACAAGATCTACCTTTAGTGGTATTGGAACCACCACCTTAATTGCTTTTGAATACTTTAATCTCTTGAAGAACATTTTAATAGCAAGAGCTTGTGGCCTTTGTGTGTATTGCACACTCCCTTGCAAATTTTTATTTGATATATCTTCCCACTAATGTGTGGAGGCACACGCCCAGAATTTTATATTAACCATCGTATCTCTTCTCAATATCTCTCCGTGCGCATGTGCACCTACGTAACACTCCATCTAACTCTCCTTCTATATACAAAGAAGCTTGGAGACGAAACCTTCAACAATATATTTTCAATGATAATGCATGGGTGAGGATTCATTGGATAAGGAAAATTGTTGATGAAAGCGTAGTCCGCTTTAATTTAGATACTGACTGCATGGTCCGAAAGAGAATAGTTGCTTTAAAGATAGTCTTACTGCACGGCTACAATGTTTTTTACTTTCTTAACTTTCACTATTTAAAAGTAAATAATTTCAAAATTCAAGAACTTGCTAAATTCAACTGAATGCGCTAAGCCTCAATATGGTATTGGTAGTATTGGAGTACTTCACTTGCTGCGTGCCAGAATCAAAGTCATTTGTTTTTAAGTCAAATCTGATATGATTCATCCAATTATCTAACTCAAAATCATAACCCATGAGGCAAAATGAACGTGAACTATTCAATCTCGCATTAGGATTCTAAACCCAACCAACAAAATATATGGATAAGGGTCATTGGACACAACTACCAACGTGATACATAGGAAAATAGAGCAGAGAGAGAGAGAGAGAAGGATAAGCACACGACCATTGATAATCGTGGTTTTGCCAAAAGACTATCAGTAAACTCGTTAAATCAATACAATAATAGTGTATTGTGCCTGGTGTTTGTCATTGATGTAGGGAAAAATCCCCCTTTCAAGAGAACAAGGGTGCAAATATTTATGTTGTTGCAAGTCATGGGATTTAACAGAGCAAATCAGTAATAGCAGCTCTTATACATAGTGGTAGAATTCCTTTTAGGCTACACAATCCTCTTTCCTTGGTGTGTTTTTTTTTTTTTTTGGCGGGGGGTAAAGAACACGCTTTGGTTATAAACATAGTACTCTATCTGATGATACTGATATTCCCACTTTGAATTTGGCACGATTAAGAAAATACTAATTTCAACATTATCAATAGTCCAAGATGCAACTTATTATTGTGAGATGTAAAACACCGGTTAAGTCTCAAAAAGGAAATAAGACTAGCAATTTAAGCATCCAGCAAATGTTTTGACACAGAATTTGGTACTTGTCTAAAAATTTCTAAGCATTAATCAGTATGTATGATATGTAAGCTAAGAAATTCCTCTCTTCATTCCTGGAGTATATTCACACCGGGTAGTTTAGATATTTTACAACAAAATTGACTTTAATTACAGAAACGAATATTAGTTGATAAAGGTCTATTTGATTGCAAAGTTAGACGATAGAAACATATCGGCACAAATTTTACCATAGCATTGCAAGTACTACAAGGCTGCTAAGATTGTAAACTGATATATTCAATTCATGGGGGGTTCATTTATTTAAACCTAGCACCAAGGGCTTGTGGTTTCCACACTACTACCATACCTTTTTGCACCAGTATTGGCGCTACCACTAGCAACAGTGCCAGCCTTAATTTGGTACATACAGTCCAGAGCCTATATATACCCCTCACAGGGGTACTGTCTTTTCCACAACCAATGCCAACTTAAAACTCTTTGTAATTTTTGTCATCCATTTCAATCTTTAACCTTCATGGCTGCCCTAAATGACATCCAACTTACAATGCCTAATGTTGATAATGAGCAAAAACAAACCCAAGCAACCGAAGAGGACTTTGACTACTCACAAAGGTCACAGTGGCTTCGAGCTGCAGTGTTAGGGGCCAACGATGGGTTGGTTACCATTGCTTCACTAATGGTGGGTGTTGGAGGGGTTAAAAAAGACGTAAAAGCCATGATCCTGACCGGCTTTGCAGGGCTAGTTGCTGGTGCTTGTAGTATGGCAATTGGAGAGTTTGTCTCCGTGTACTCTCAAAGGGACATAGAAATATCTCAAATGAAAAGAGAGAGCGAAGGAGAGGAGGGAGAGAAGGGCAAGCTTCCGAATCCAATGCAAGCAGCTGTGGCTTCAGCCCTTGCATTTTCCTTGGGGGCGGTGGTACCATTGCTTGCGGCTGCATTTATTGGTAACAGTGAGGTAAGGCTGGGGGTGGTGGTGGCTGCTGTGACCTTGGCATTGGTGGTGTTTGGTGGGGTTGGGGCCGTGCTGGGAGGGAGTTCGGTGGTTAAGTCATGTGCTAGGGTTTTGGTGGGAGGCTGGTTGGCTATGGCCATAACTTTTGGGCTGACCAAGTTGATTAGCACTACTGGACTGTAAATATGATTCTTAGCTAGTCGTGACTCTGAACTTCGTTTCTCACTCTTTCATTTTGGTTTGTGATTTGCGATGTACTTGTAACGTATGTAATATATTCGTTAATAGCAGTGTGACGTATTCCATGAATAATGGGGTTGTAGTTCTCCTCCAAAGTTTGTTTCTGCATGTTTTCTATCTGCTTTCTATTTCAATCTAATGTTTTCCTATTGTCATAGTCCTATCTGCCTCTTGTTCTGATTTTGGCTTTTCTACCATTGTATTTATCAAGTTTAGGATTGCCTAAATCTACTAGAGGGAGACTAAAAAGAAATAAAGCAGCTGCTGTTTGTATGTGTGCAATGACTCAAACTACTCGTACACAACTGAATTCAATAGCTTCTTTCTTGGTAAGTATAGTATCATGGCGTGTTGGAATGAAGCTGTTTCAAAAAACATATAAAGAGAGAAATTGATCGTGTAAGGTGGTGGAGAGAGGGAGGGAGAGAGAACGATAGAGTTGTAGGAGAAGATTCCTAAGGATATCAAAGAAGATGGTGCGGTTGTCGACCTTGGGCATCCGTATAAAACTGTCTTTCAACTAAAAATAGGTTAAAAGCAATGTTTTAAAAGGCGAGGGTGTAGGTCGAGTTGTTTTCTTGTTGAAAGGCAAGGCGTAAGTCTCAAGTCGCTAATGCGCAAGCCTTTCGTGCATTATATATTTAAATTAAAAAAACAATGAATAATTAAAAGAGACGTCTAACACTAAAAAGAAAGAAATAATAATCACATAATCACCTTTTGAAGTAAAAAATAAAATTTAAATAAGCAAATAGATAAATATACACTCAGCACTTTGTCTTATCTTTCTTACTTATGTTTTTTAATGGCAATAAAAGTGTATATAACAGCAAAAGGTTGAAAATTTAAGTTGAGGTTTCATACATATAACATGAATGAGTATAATTATCAATTTATATCTACTCGGTAGGAACCAATATGAATTTACCGACAAAAAACTATATATCCACGTAAAAGTTGTAGCAAAGAGAAAAAAAATGCAAAAAGTGTCCAAAAGGCGTAAAATGCGTATGAGGCATATAAAAAAGCGTAGTAAAGTGCAAAGAGGCGCAAGCTTTTTGCGCATCACGCACTTATTAATGAGCTTTAGTGCGTTTTCTAAAAAAAGAGCCCTGGGACAAGCATCGATGCGTAAAGGCAAAAGCCTTTTAAAACACTGGTTAAAAGTATAACATGCTTTCTCAGAACATAGAAACTAATCTTGTTTTGCCTATTAGCACTATAAGTAAGTATATCCCAATACCCTGATATGATTTTTAGTGTAAATTAATATGCATTTTTTAGGACACTTCTTTATATACTGTTAATTTGTGATAAATTTTGAAGCACTAGAATGTTAGATTGGAGTGCAAACATCCCAAATAGTATATTCAGGAGAATAAAGGTTTGCAATGAAGGAGCTGGTGAAAAATATTCCATAAGAATGAAAAACAACTGTCATGGGGTGTCCTCCTACTGCACGATGGAGGCCACATGTAACAACAGGCTTGGCTGATGCAAGTTTGTAAACAATGCAGCGGAAGTGCGGAACGCATTTGCAGATAACTAAAAAAAATACTACATTCTAAAAAGTTGAATACAACGTGATTACAATTATAATTAGAGAGTAAGAGTAAGGGAGTTGGTGATTAACGGCTTTTCGAAAATATTAACCGAGAAATAGCTAATGTTCCAAAACACATAAATAACCCATTTTGGGTCCAGTCCTTAATAGCCAATAATTCACGCACTGTACTATACTCACTTTGTCTAGAAAGTCCCAATTTTAAAGTAAAAGTATTTTAATAATTATTTGAACTTCCTAATTTTTATCATCTAAACTTTGTTTAGCTCAGACCCAAAAAGATAAAAACTTGTTTAGCCATATTAGCTAGGTTTGTAATAAGGTTAACATTGGTGTATCACACTATTTTATAGCCTATTTTCATACACGGGACTAAACACGTGAGACATTTCAAAAAGGAAAGTGAGACTTCATAGGCTTATTATCCACGACTAGCCTTGGGATCTTAGCCAGTTCATATCCAAAGGGCTAGAGCAGGGTTACAAGGAAAGGGGAATTTTGCTCTTATGATCTTGGTATTGGATCAATGGTGGTGGCATGGTAAATACCTCATAGCAACAGCAGTTAGGGGTGCACAAAAGAATGGAACGACCGGAGAAACTAACTGAAAGAGACCAAAACCAGCAGCTTCAAATGAGCAGTCGGCCAACTGTCTACCAAGAAAGAAACCAACCCAAGTGTCAGTTTTATGTCTAAAATTTTTTGTTCAAACCAAACCAGAATGCCACAGCATATAACTTGAGCAGTCCTTATTTGTTAACCCTAGTTTATACCTACCTCTTCTTAGCGCTATTTAAATTGCTAATCCAAACTTCCCCTCACTAGAAAATTTCGCCATCTCTCAACGCTGCACAGTATAGTGGGACAGTAGACCGCGTCTGGATAATCTTTATCTGTCTACATCACAAGAGAGAGTGAGAGCGAGAGAGAGAGAGAGAGAGAGGGGGGTCTGATTATTACATCCGTCTATTTTGTTGATGTTCATCGCTCTATTTTGTTGGTTCATCGAATATGTGTGTCAATTCTTATAGAACGGCCATCTCCCGCAAGTTCAGCATTTTTTAGGACTAAAATTAATATGCCCCCTTTAATTAATGCTTGGCCAGCATTACCTCAACGAGACCAAATGAAAAATAGCCAAAAGAACAGTTGACGAGAAAAGTAAACTTCAAATGATGCATCTAGTAATTTACCAATCAAATGGTGAATCTTGGTAACATTGAGAACATCTTAATCAAACACGTAATCAATGCATTATGCAGGCAAAAAACCTTGATGGTGTTATACATATATAAATGTACACAAAAGCACAAGACAAATCAACAAGGTATGATACAAAGGAAAACAAACACGACCACAGATAAACCACGTGTATGTGCCCACCTGATCCAAAGCCTCAAATGGAAGATCTATGCTCAAGCATTCACTGGGCTACTGAGCAGGTTTACAATTTGCAAAATAGTAGGAATTTGGGATTTTAGAAGTTCACACAGAAAAAAGAAATGAACACTGTGCCCATCCCATGTTCCATCCTCCCATAAACATTGCGAGCCAAAAAAAGGCAGCAGTCTCCATTGGAATAGCTGAAGGGCATATACCATTCTTGCGGTGAAAGGAAACAAACATTGGAAACCGCAATCTGACAACGCGCACTTGGAAAAAACATAGCCACCAATCTAGATCTCAACAATGAAAATTTAAGGCACAAATAATGGAGAAAAATGAGACCCATCTCCCCAAGAAGAGTAACGTGGAACTGAGAACCACAAAATAAAACACAACGGACTGCAGTGGCAGATGTCTAAACACAATCCAACTAGCAATAAAGAAAGCCAATCAAGTTACCCCACAAAGACCATAATTAGCCAAACAGCCTGCGAAAATGTTGACAAAATTAATATTGGAAGAACTATCATTTAGTTGAGCAAATATATCAAAAATAACCACAAAAATGAAATGAAAAATTACCATTGGTTCAAGATCCCAATCGAAAGAAGTTAGAACCTGATGGTGGATCCAAAAAACATTTTGTAAATCAACCAAAACACCATATAGACCCATCTATCACCATAAAATCTTTGAAATGTGCAATTCCTATCGAGACAGTCAACATGAATCCAGCAGCAACAAGGACAGTTCCAATTGTCTTAGATAAGAAAGTAGATAACCAGCAGCAATAATGACAAAGAAAGTGTAAGGCCAGATTCGCCCGAGCATTTCAACCAAGCATAATAATACCCAAGCTGACCAAATATCAAACATTTAGGACACAAATAGTAGATTACTGGTGCCAAGTTTCATACTTCCAAAAGTTGATCCACTACATTGACCTAATTTGCCCACACATCAAGAACGAAGAAATCTCACAGAAAGAAACTCCCAGCTCTTTGCATCCACAAGCAGCAGCAGCAGCACCAATTCTTCAGCTGCAACAACACAGCAACATAAATTAATCGGCAGAACAGTAATCCAAAAGAAGAGAAGAGGGAGGGGGGGCGAATTTCATAATAGTGTGTATGTCGCATACCTTACAAGTTCAAGCAGCCATTTCACCCATATTAGTAACCTCCATTACCCCGACGGTCATATGGTCCAGACCGGTCACGACTATAACGATCACCTCCCCCACGGCCACCGCCTTCCCTGTTGCGTCCACCATATCGATCTCCATTCCGATCAGGCCCAAAACGGCCACCACTACGACCACCACCGCCATACCTGTCATCCCTGCCACCATACCCACCACCCCCTCTAGCCCCTTCACCTGGACATTCCCTAGCAAAATGTCCTGGCTTACCACACTTAAAGCACTCTCCACCACCAGATCCCCGACCACCTCCTCCATAGTCACGATTGCGATCACGGCCTCGGTCGCGAGAGCGGTCACTATCGCGGTCCCTACCGGAACCTTGCTGGGGTTGAGCCTTATCCACTGTAATATTTCTCCCGTCTAAATCAATTCCATTCATTGCTTCGATGGCATCTTCCATTGCTTGCTTGTCATCAAAAGTAACGAACCCAAATCCACGAGAACGTCCACTCTCCTTGTCCACAACCACCTATATTGTTCGAAAAAAAATAAAAATTCGAAGCTTAACCAAGTCTTGGTTACCAGGACTGTGAATTCATTATAAAAATGCACAACACAGTTTAAACAAGAAGAGTCCCCATTTCTCAAAATAAATTGTTCATTACAACACAGGATTGTTGTCTGGCTTCCTCACCAACAGCCTAGACCAACAAACATCATGGGCTTATTTATATAATGAACAAATTCCGAGGGAAAAGAAGTCATCTAAACCCTATGAAGCACGGACACTCTCTTGTAGGCCACATGTCGGGCCCGACACTTGTTGGACACTCCGACACTCTCCGATACTCTCTCCGACACTTGAATTTAATTATAGTCTCTAATACTTGATAATTGATTTAGATGGCTACTACTCCTAGTGTTTCTTCATTACAATATCAATTGAAGAAAAGGCAACTAAGCCACTTTTTATATTTCCCTTTTGTTTTCTATCATTCTACGGAACAATTTAGTCTATATATGCTTTTTGATGCTTTAATTATGGAACAATTTAGAGATCATGTTTTGAGTATTTGGGTTATTAATGCAATCTAGTTTCATTTTATTGAATTCTTAAATATTTACAATGTTTATTGCATATATAATTAATTAAGAACGTGTCCCCCCCCACGTGACGTGTCCTACATTTTGGAAAAATTGTGTGTCACGTGTCTCGTCGAAACACGTGTTGCGTGTCGAGTCTATGCTTCATAGTCTAAACCAAATGAAAATAAATGAAGATCTGAAGCTTACACGGTTATGACCCCAGTGTTCACAGAAGTTTTTAAAAACTTCAAAGTTTGCATTGCATGAAAAAGTCATTTTTTTAATACAAAAGAGAATCATTAGCACATTATGAATCTAGTTAACAATTCCCCCTGATTGCCAAAGAGAGAATACAAAAATAGTTACAACAATTAACAATACTGATAAAGGCTGTACTCAAGTGCCCATGGTTCCACGCGTATGAAAGAATGCGAATATAGATGTAAATAGCATTATGATTTTTTTTTTCTTATAAGAACAGCAGGGTCAAGGACATGAGCTTCTAACAAAGTCATAGCAATATACAAAACTGGGTTTAATTGCATAACAACGATTTACTGAAGCAGAAAAAATATACAGTGGAAATGAGGATTAATTAATAAAATACCTTTGCATCAAGAAGATGACCGAACTTTTCGAAGGCACCTTTTAAAACTCTGTCAGATGTTGCCCATGCAAGGCCACCAATAAAGCAGCGGTATTCCACATCATCTGACATGCTTTGAACTGGTCTAACCATTTCAACATATAATATAAATTAAATTACCAACTTGTCAAATCATTTGTGTAACAAAAATCCAAATCTCAACACTGAACAGGTCATAAATTGCAACAATTTACAACTACAGCAAACTATGTGCAGAACACCTGGTTCCTTTCTTGAAAAATCCATTACGGTTTTCTTCTTCTAATTTCATTGAATCCAAAAATATATTATAAATGATGGGTTGTTACACAACACAAGATCACAGATTTCTCCAATGTTCTAAATCAACAAGGCAGAAGGTGGGAATAGGGCCTAGGTGTAAGGCTGCCGATTATTAAGTTAGTTACCTTTTTATTATGTAATAACTACAAAAACTCAAACTTTACTTGATGAAAATACATAAGGATTCTACAATCGAACATTTATCATAATGATTTAAACAGAAACAAAAATAATTCGAAAAACTAACTGAAAAAGAGTTTTTGCACTGGTAATTCAAACATTCTTGATCGAGTCTTCTCTCACCTAATACACCATATTCAGCCCAAATCCTAAACTACACATAACAGATATTAAGTCCTGCTCCACAAGATTTAACACAAAATTAAACCCTTTAACTGCAAATAAAATTCTTTAAGTTCAATCGTCTCATTATAAAACCCTATTTCTATAATGAGTACGTATTGAGATAGACTAATCCAACAAAGAAAACAACAAACACAACCATAACCATACAGAGAGCCAATAAACAGTTAATTAACTATTACCAGTATAGCTAATCTGTAAACCTAAAGATTAAAGCTTGATTCAATAGCGACTGGATTGAGCAACAATAATTGCTAGGGGATAACTAACTAATTAACTGCAGATAAAGGCATGAATTGATGATTTGTATCATACCAGCAAAGAAGAGCCGCAAACAGAAGAGATGAGAAAGATGGAAAGTATAGGGTAATCTCTCGCGTTCCTTCGCAGCAAGATGATGAAAACCCTAGAACATGGAGTGTATATATATCGCGGATGAGGATAGCGTTAGTAATAATAATTACGGAAAAAAGAGTAAGAAAAAGAATCTACTTTTGGAATTTTAACGTCGGCAGTGGGTTTGGGCCCCACCTGTAATGGGTTGACTCTTTCTGTACTATTCCGCACACCATTAATTTGGGCCGCGCTATTTACGCAACCGAATGACTGTAGACGGTTCATTTTAATAACAATATAATTGTAAAAATTTGTTATATATTAATATAATAGAAAAAAGATGTTAATGTATTTTTTTATTTAATTAATAATACAATAATTATAAATATAATATTTTATGTCTTTAAAAAAAAAGTTAACTCCAATCTTGATCAAAACAATTTTCAGTGTTCTAAAAATCGGTTTTTATCGGCGATAAATCGGCGATTTATCGGAAATCGGCACCTTGCCGATCGGATTATGCATGATCGGTTCAAAATATCGGCTGTGGAGAAATCGGCCATTTATCGGCAATTTATCGCCGATAAATCAAATCGGCGATAAATTGAAAGTTAATCTCCTCACTCGACAACTCTCACACACTCGACCTCGTTGTTCCTCTCTCTATCTCTCACTCTCACTTTTCGCCGTTCCTCTTTCTCTCTCTCTCACTCGACGGTAGAGCTCGCCGTTCCTCTTTCTATCTCTCACTCGACCTCAACCTCGATGTACCTCTCTCTATCTCTCTCTATCTCTCACTCGCCGTTCCTCTCAGTCTCTCTGCTGCTCTGTTTCGACAAGGAATCAAGGACACAACAAGCGTAATAGTTAATCATTGAATAAAGCATCGAAGAGAGAGGGGGGAACGAAGAGATAGAGAGAGAGAAATCATAGAACGAAGAGTCGACGAGAGGGGGAACGAAGAGATAGAGATAGAGAGAGAAAGAAGGAAACGAGAATCACCGACTGAGGATGAGATTTTTTCTTTTATTATTTCATTTTAAGAAATTACGAAACACCCCCATAATTATTTTCATTTAACACTTTACACCTTAATATATTAATATCTATTTTGCTACCCTTACAATTATGTTTTATTTAGCATATTGTATTATTGTTATATAATATATTATTGAAAATATTATGAAAATATCCGATTTTTTCCGATTTATCCCCGATAAAATGAAAAATCCTTACTCCCCACCTTGCCGATCGATATCCGATTCACGATTTTTAGAACATTGACAATTTCAAATACATAATGGTCGATCATTGGTCCTAATTTTTTAGAATATGCTAATTATTTACATGGTAGTAAAACATATTTAATACATTTTTTTTAAAGTATAACTAATCACATGGTACTAAAATAGTTTTAACACTAATTGTTCAGTATTAAAATAGTACTAAAAAAGTTTTAACACCACAGATAAACACATATAATTAAATTGAAGGTACTAAAACAAATTTAGCACCTATTAATGCTACACATCAATGTATTGAAACAAAATTAGCACTCATTAATGCTACACATCAAAGTGTTAAAATATATTTAATATCAATTCTCTAGAATATAGTGTTAGTCGAAAATCAACCCTAGAGGGTGGTGAATAAGGTTTTAGAAACTAAATGCGGAATTAAAAATTTTTTGAAAATGTTTAAATAATTTAACTAACTAAACAAATATATCAAGAAATGCAAGTAAATAATAAATATAGCAAGTAAATAAAGAGCTTGAGTTTAGAAAGATTGAATTAATTGAAGATCAAGACGTTTTGTCCACACGGTTCGGTTTGTTAGACCATGCGTCCGCGCTCGGTTAGTCCCCCGAGAATTTTCACTAAAACGATTTTTCTTCTGGGTGAAAAATAAATCTCTACAAGTATTATTTTACTATAATGCTCTCACAAGATACTCTCTTGCTAACTTAGTAAGATTTACCTCTCACAATCACTAAACAAAAATTAACCTTATTGTTATCCTATGAGATTTACCTCTCACAAATGAATACTAATTGTTTAGTGATTCACACCAATTAACAATAACTCTCTCAAGTGTGTAATAGATACAATTTGAAGCTCACATTAGAGTTATATTGATTGATCAAATGGATAGCTTAAAGATGAATAATTATGATCAATTATAAATTTTGAATAATGAAGATAAATGAAATATAAGTTTGGATAAGTGTTCAAGCTTGCCAAAATGTGTCTTAGGTAGTGTATATATAATCCGAAAAGAGATATAGCCGTTTTTTATGTTTGGTAGAAGCTTGGTACCAAAATGGTAAAAAGTCAAATTTTCAACGGCTATATTCTAGGGCATCAGTCGACTGAGAAAAACCCATCAATCAATTAATAGACCCTTAGTCGACTGAGCATAATTCATCAGTCAACTGATGGGTACCATTGTCCATCAGGCCATTAGGCCTAAAATCTCAATTTTTAGACTTTTGCATTTAAGCTCTAAAAATAATTTTGATGCTTTGGGGATGTTAAAACCAAGTATCTAAGACACCTATTTTCATGAGAACTCAAGATATGCTCATTTGAATTAAATATGAATTTATTTCAAAAATCGGTTTTATAAGAATGATGTTTTTGAAATAATTTTGATTCAAATATAGTTTTTCAATCAAGTTATGATGCATGTTCATGTTTGAGCTATATAAAAAATCAATTAAGAAACTTTACATTAATCCTAAGCACTCACTCAATTACCGAATAGTCGAATCTTTAAATGCTTCGATTTGTTTCTTCAGATTGATCTTCTCTTGCAATTCTTACCTTAAAACTTTTAATCATCGTTCTTTTGTACTTCATGAGATGCATTGATAGCATATGATAAGATTGATCTTCCTTATCTTGTTCAATACTTTATTGACTTGATCGGATAATATTTCGATAATCATTGTCATGCTTCCTTTGAGTAATCATGCTATTCTTGATATTCCAAATAAGAAAACAATAAACTTATATCAAGAGACATATTAAATTATACACGATTGATTTATAGTTATCATCAAAATAAGATTAAGACATTTAGGTCAACAATCTTCCCCTTTTTTATAATGACAATAAATTAATGTGTGTTTACAATAATGATCATAAATAGCACATGAATGTAAATAGAATATACTCTCCCTCAATTTATGCATAGATAAAATAAATAATTTAAAAGCATTACAAATATTTGAGATAGTTTTAAAACCAATAAATAATTTTTGATCTCAAATAAAGTTTTCAAAAGAAAACAAGTATCAATATTAAAGACATAAAATAATTAAAATCTTACCAACATTGACCATACACACATTTTCTACCCCTGTGACAACATCAAAAAGGGTGAAGGCCACGGAGAAAAAATGGTAGCCGCCATGTGTGCTTTATTGATGATGCAAAGATTTGTATGTCCTTCTATTTTTTGCCAAAAGACAAAGGTTGGCCGTTTCTTCATCGCTTTACTCGATACGGATTCGTCTTCTTTCGATTCGCTTGAATGCCCTTCGAGAGCATATTTCAATATCAAGTACAATTTTTTCTTCTTTTCTCTTTTCTCATATTTTCTAACTGAACAATTTGATTTGTAGTGTCCCGGTTTATGACAATAGAAACACTTCATTTCCTCATTATCAACTTTTGGATGAGTTGATCTGTCATGGAAGTTCTTTGAGGATGAGGGATTGTTATTGATCTTCCTTTTATAGTATTTTTTCTTTATTATAAATTTTTTAAATTTTTTAGAGATAAGTGCCATGTCTCCATCTCCTTTTTTTGAGCATTTCATTTCCTTTATTTGTCTTTAAGGCAAAGATTGTCATTGGATTTATTCTATCTTCTCCTTCTTTTCTTGCCAACTCCTTCCCGTAGGTTTTGAGAAAACTCAATAGCTCATCTATGCTAAGAGTTTTGAGGTTCTTAGTTTATTGAATTGCCGTCACCTTAGACCTTCATATTTTTGAAAGAATCCTAAGCACTTTTCTAATATTCTCTTCATTATAATAAACCTTGCCAAGAATGTCCAAAGCATTAGTGAGAATATAAAATCTATTATACATGGAAGTAAGTGATTTGTTAGACTCCATCTTAAATAACTTATAATCATGGTCAAGTATATTAGTATTGTCCTTTTTGACTTGAGAGGTTCCTTCATGGGCAACCTCAAGCTTGTCCCAAATCTCTTTTGCGGTTTTGTAACTAGAGATTTTGTTGTACTCATCCATAGTCAATGCACAATGTAAAAAATTTAAAGCTTTAGCATTTAATTAAATTTTCTTGATATCATGCTTATTGTATTCGGTTTTGGTAATCTCATAGGGTCCAACAAGTGTAATCCTCCATTGTTCAAAATTGTTAGCTTGTAAAAATGTACACATACGATTTTTCTAATAACTATATTTTTTTGCCATCAAACAATGGCGGTTTATAAATATAAGCACTTTCGAAAAGGCCAGTTCCTTTGATAAAAAGACATGATTGAGGACTCTAAGATTGTGAAATCAAAATAAAAGTACACCCTTTATCTCAACACATAGTAACTATTTACATGGTACTAAAACATATTTAGTACCAATAGAAAACAAAAAATAACGAAATTTAAAGGTACTAAAGTAAATTTAACATAATTTTTGTCTAAAGTAATTAATCACATGTTGTTAAAATATTTTTAGCACCAATTATCCAACGCTAGAATGGAGCTAAAAAGATTTTAGCACCACATGTGAACACATATAATTAAACTGAAAGTGCCAAAACAGATTTAGCACCCATCTAATGCTACACATCAATTATCTATAACATAATAACTATTTACGTAGTGTTAAAACATATTTAGTACCAATTCTCTATAACACAGTAACTATTTACATGGTGTTAAAACAGATTTGGCACACATCAAATGATACACATCATAGTGCTCAAACAGATTTAGCATATGTCCAATACTACACATCAAGGTGCTAAAACAAATTTAACACAAATTCTCTCGAACATAGTAACTATTTACATGGTGCTAAAACAGATTTAGCACTATTTTTGTCCAAAATAATTAATCACATGGTGCTAAAACAATTTTGTACCAATTGCCCAACAGTAAAATGGTACTAAAAATGTTTTAGTATCACAAGTGAATACATATAACTAAATTGAAGGTGCTAAAACAGTTTTAGCACCACGTGTCCATCAACAAATTAAATAAATTGTTCAAACAACTTCAACGCAATAAAAATAAAAATAAACTAAAAAGCAATAAAGAAAATTTGTAAATCAATCAAATCAAATGAAAAAAATGTTGAAAATCCAGATCATTAGGTATAAAATAAATAAAAGAACAAAAAAAATAGAGGAGGCAGCCAACCAAATTAGGTTGGAACTGTGGGTTTGAAAAAAGGAATTCGAAAGAGAAGTAAAATACTAATAGATATACAATATTTGTAAATATAAAAAAGGTAAAATGTAATTGAAGATGCGGGCTGAGGGTTTGTGTAGGGGAAGGCGATGGGAGGACATACTCGTCGATCAACCTTGGATATTATGAGTAGATCAGAGAGTGCAGTAGTTGTTGTAGGAAGAGCGATTGATAATATCATTATCCAAATCAACACATACAAACGAAACTCCCTATTTCTCATCATCTTTCCTTTTCGCATCCACACCTCATTCTCTGCGTGTGTTTTTGTTTCTTCCCCCTACTTTGATGAATGGAGAGTTGAACAAGAGTAAGTGAATTAGACAAGTGTTCCTTATTTTCTTCTTTTAAGAACATAAAGGTTTAAGAGATGTTTATTTAGGGGTATATTTATCCATTAACATTTATCATTTTTCTTAAAATAAATTAATATTACAAAAAGTGTCCTTATTGTAAAACCAAATTGTGAAATTAGTACTAATTTCCTTTATTAAACATGAGTCTGGCCTTAAAGTCATAAAATATTACGGAGCGAGGCTTTATAGCCCATTATCTCATTATTGTCGCAATATTTACATTCACCAAATCACTTTGTAATACTTTGTGTTATTAAAATAGTTGTGTTATATATTGGCACCATATGCCTTATTTTAGATTTACTATAATTATTAATCATTAATAACTCTCATTATTTACATTAAAATCACAAATTAATAAACTACTCCATCCACAAACCCACTATTCCAAGTCAATTATCTATTTCACAACCGATGAACTATATAATCTTTCATTTCTTATAAATATCCCAAATCTGAATAAGAAAACGAAAATCGTTACTCCATCCACAACCCCACTATTCCAAGTCAATTATTTATTTCACAACCGATGAACTATATACTCTTTCATTTCTTATAAATATCCCAAATCTGAATAAGAAAACGAAAATCGTTACAAGCTATGTTGTTATTAAAGTGTAAATATTATAATGTCTAGTAAACTAAGTGTAGAAATAGTGTGAAAAAAGAGAAAGCTTAAGGGAAAGTTGAAGAACAAGTTCAGAAAAAAACTCAAGATAATGTTGATCCGAAATATGTATTTTATTTATCTTTTAACTACTTGATTACATTTTATTTCGTCTAAATCAGTGAATAGAAATGTAATACAAAAAAACTTAAAAACAGAGCAATATAGTTTGTATGCAATTGTACTCGGTTTTATACAACCAAGCTAAGAATGCACAATCTCGATGCTTTACAACCGAGGCAAATGGAAGTTATTCGGTTATACAAACACAATAGTATCTTATTTTTTCATTGAGTTCTTCAATTTTTCCATATTTATTCGGCCATATACAACCGAATTAAAAATGCATAACCTTAATGCTTTACGACCTAGGCAAATGGAAGATATTCGGTTGTATAAAATCGAGTAGTATATTAATTTTTCCATATTCATTCGGCCCTATACGATCGAGGTAAAAGCACACAACTTCGTTAACCCTGTTTCTACTCAACATAGCACAATTTCAAACAAACTTAGCAATACATAATTATTAACTAGGGTTCTTTTCAATTGAGTCAAGGATAATAAACAAATTTAAGGTTTTAGACCGAATATCAAATCTAGGGTTCTAAAGAAACCAATCAACAAAACTTACTTGGAAGTGAAGAACGTAGTTGAATTTGTATATCAAAAATATGTTTGAATCGCGTAAAAGAATAGAGCAGAAGATCGGTAATAAACAAACGAAGCGGAAGTGTTTGAATGAACAAATAAGGGAGGGAATGTTGGATGGATGAATAGGTAAGGATATCTCTCTTTTCTTTTATTGGATGGTGTTTCGATGTTAGAGATAGAAAGGGAATGTTTGAATTGTAGAAGAGAGAGTAATGTTAATAATAATAATTATTAACAAATTAATGTAATTAATATTGATTAACTTAAATTAGATACTAGAGTGGTGAGAATGTTAACGAGAAGAAAATAATATTTGAGGAGGGTTAGGAAGTGTTTTGGTAAGTGTAATTAGTGCCCCCATTAATTTTGAAAAAATTGATACATCCATTAGTTAGATAAAAACTAGAATACCTACATGAAAAATAACAAAAAAAAAATTGATTTGGTTTTGCTATTACTACCAAATTGTGCAACAAGAAATAACAAACGTATGAAAAAATTAATCTATGTACTTATATCTAAGGATCTATAATAGCTCCAATATACAATGGGGCCGTTTCCTACAAAGTCGAAACTAGATAACCAATCCCCATTGTCGCCATATGATTTGCAACGGTGTTACTTTCCCTATAAATGTGAGACTAATAAAAATATATATCCAAAAAAAGTTGTTTATAGTTTTGCCATCTCCCATAAACATACAATGGGGCTAGATAATAAGAGGAATATACGTTTTCTTATTTAATGTCATAACTATAAACTTGAGTTTACAACTTTATTTAACAGTTTATTCTTGCAACTAATAAACTCAAATTAAATAATTCATGAATTAAGTAATGACTAACCTTGAACTAATTTAAGTGTAAAGTTTATTTGTATCACATAGAATGATAATGAAGTGATTACACATTTATCTTTAATAGATTCAAATGATTCATTAGAACTCTAATTTTTCTAAAATATTCAACACAACTAAAATTTAAATCAAGAAAAAAATTATATCAATTTTTGGACCTACAGATATTTTTTACATATTTATCTCCATTTATTTTTTATAGTATATTTTTTTTTTTTTTGTTTACTGCATACTGATACTGTCAAAAGTTTAAATGAAAAATATAATAATTTTACGCGAAACAGGGGTGGTGGGTTTAGGGTTTAGGGTTCATTAGATACACATTTGTACCCAATCGAGCGATTCTTGCAGTGTGTTTTTTGCCAGTGAGATCCAAAGAAAGACAAACGAAGACGAAGAGAGAAAAATGTGGTATTTGTGCGTATTCTTTCACAGATTATTGGATTACAGAAAACCCGAAGTGGAATCTCTAGCAGAGCTATTCGGATGCTTCACTGACACTGATAAGAAATCATTAGAATGGAAGCTCCCTCTCCATCACCACCCCGACTCTCCTTTCCATTTCGTTAATCTCCCTTCTGAAGATATCGCCCGCAATATCGCCAATCGAAGTGAGTTCATTACTCTCTCTCTGTAGTTTTGTTTAACGAGCATATTGATAATAGCCCTAAGATAATGTGTAACTATGAATGTTAAGTTCTAGTGTGAATTGAACAAGATTTAGCTAATTTCCAAGGTGCGCTAGATTCCTTGATATGGATCTTTTTTTAATGGGAAACACAAGTTTTAAGGGAGGTGGCTTTTGGATGCATGGAAAATGAAAGAATTAAGTTAAACAAAGTTGTGCCATGGAAATTGATTTCTAGGAGAATTCATGCAATCAAACACAACCAAAGATGGAAAATGTGAAAATCTTGAGCAGTTTCCATAAAAATAAGCGCAACTCGATTATGTTTATCAGGTGCCTGTCTATAGGGTTAGGAGTCTTGGATGCATTCATTTCAACAAAGAAGTGCCATTGCGGAAAATTTTCACACGATTCTATTTTGTTATTATACAATCCTGTGGGAAAAGTTGCGATGAATTGAGTATATTTGTAAGTCTTCCCCGACCCCAGTTAATAATTTCAAAACTTGAGCCTGTTAAGATTAATTTACATTATTCAAAGTTAATAAGTTTATGCTACAAGATTGCCACTCCTCTGTTAAACTCAAAACAATCTCTTATCTCTCTAGCTGATGTCATGTTTACGTGGGTTTTATATTCAACTTGATCTCGACTTACTGTGAAGTAAGATCCTACAAGTTGGGATATTGATATATGACCCCAATATGCCCGTCAAGAAATCAAATTTTGAGCAGGCAATAAAATAATTATTTTTTATTCATTGATTACATCTTTTGCGGTTCTCCGTCGATCACATATTCACATTACACTGATGCTGTGTCAACATTCTATTTATTGAGTTCTCTGGTGATTCCTTCATTCAGTTATATTATTGAAATACTTTTGTCAATAGACATTTTCTTGTCCTCTTTTCATCTTGACACTCTTATGCTGGTACAAATATTGAAAAACTTATAACCTTGAAAAAATGCAGGTATTCTTGTGAAGGGACTTTATGAACTTTGGGGAGAAGGAGATAATTACGAGGAACTTGAAGAAGCTATAAAAAATTACCCAGATGAGCGGAAATTGCCATATTTGGCTTCCGAAAGCACATTCCGGATTACTGTTGACACCTTTGGCAAAGTTATGAGCTTTCAGGAGCAAAATGAACATATTCGGGGGCTTTCTTATATACCATTTAAGGTCTGGTTTATGTTCTTATTGGTACTAATTAGTAAAACCATAGTACTCTGTTAAAAGGAGGCCTCTGTCTAGCTTTGTTTATTGATTGCATTTTCAATTGGTCTTTTATTGATTTGATACTATCACATTGATTATGCTCCTTAACACAAGAAAATGCTTTTCTAAAAGCATCGTCTTGTGTCAAGGTAAGTGCGAGTCTTTTTAATTTTGGATTGGGATATGCTCAAAAATAAGTTTCACATTTCTAAAGTCTTTGTACTATCACAATAGCTAAATGAGTTTTATTATGATAACTAGGTAAGTTTTATTATTTACCATTAATTACGTAGAAATTAGTGTATTATCAAGAGATGTCACTAGCTTAAGAGATATAATTTCTTTTATTATTCACCATTAATTACTATAATTTCTATTATTTACCAGATTTCACATTTCTCAGGGATTCTTTTTTTTTTTTATTTTAAAATTTTTTGCTGGTTTGCCCCCTATTTCTAATGTGAAATTAGACATACCCCCAATTTTCCTGATTATTAGACTTTGCCTCCTGCATGCGGGGAATCTCAAAGTACTATTATGTAAAAGTCGGGGCAATGTCTAATTTTCTCGACGTATTCCTTTGACATAAACCCCGTTTTTACGTAATTTTTTGAGATTCCCCCCTTTTAAGGATTATGAAAACAGTGGGTTAACTCTAATTTCACATATAAAATGGGGGCAAAGTCTAAAAAGCCCTCTTTTTAAACATAGCTTTAGGATAATTTGTATAGTTAGTGGTTGATGGCTAATACTCAAATTTTTGTAGGGTCGGGTCAATTTACGAAGCCCAGATCACAATTTCTGGCTTATGGAAACTGACGATTATGGTTCTAGTAACGGGCTTCCTCCAGTTGTCCAAAAGAGGATATTTTTTGGTAGAGAGGTTGGTGCTGCTGATAGAAAGCTTTTGCCAACTTATCAGTTAAAAACTCGGACTTATCTGGGGCCCACTGCCATGGATGCTGAAGTTGCTTTCCTTATGGCCAACCAAGCGCAGGCTAGGCCTGGGACACTAGTCTACGACCCATTCGTCGGCACCGGAAGTATTCTTATTGCAGCAGCTCATTTTGGAGCAATGACAATGGTTTGTGTTTCTTTGCTCTATCTATCCCCATACTTACTGAAAGGAAAATGACATTCTTCCTGGTTTTATCAACCCGATAAGTATACTGGGTGTATTAATGAGTTGTACATTCCAAGAATCTAGAATCCATCAATCTATCCAGTATGAATAACTGGTTGATGAAGCCGGTTAGTGTAGCATTGCTCTTACTAAAATTGTTGTCAGCCCGATAATTTTTTCTTTTTGGAAATTCATTTGATTGCTTGGATGCTAGGAAGTTTCTTTTAGTATCCACTAATGTAAAATTCTCAGGGTGCAGACATCGACATTCGGGTTGTACGTGATGGCCGTGGCCCTGATTGTAATGTTTGGAGCAATTTCAAGCAGGTGAATCTTTTATGTGATTTCTTTTTTGGTTGGGTCTGTGTAAATATTGTGTTGATGGAATATTGTTATAATTAGAATATCGCTTTATTAATCTGGCTTTGGGTTGAAGCTGTCCATTAATACTCCATTTATATAGAGTTACGAGTGGGAATAGAAGTATCATTAACAATTTCTGTTCATACGGTATCAGCTGCATTCATTTGTCAAACTTTAGATGATAAAACAGCATTTTATTTTGTCTATTCGCTTTGCAAGCTCCAATAAAATTATACTTATCTGTTGATGCTGCTGCTTTCCAGTATGGATTAGAGATGCCGATTTCTCTGTTAAGGGCAGACAATAACCTTCCTCCTTGGCGTCCTGGATTAAAAGAGGTAAAATACTTTCTTCCCTTTTATTTTCGGTGATTTTTCCCTTGCTTTAATCTCCTAGGTTGTTCAATGCAGTCATTCTAAAAGATGGAATAAAATGTTGTCCCTCCGTTTACTATTGCACACAAGAACATGTGTCTTTACTCATTTGTTTTTTCCAAAATCGATTGCATGATTATAGTCAGCATGTTGTACTAGTGAACTCAAGTAATTTTGATGATTAATATTTATTCCAAATTGGGGTGGCTAATAGATGTGTGAACGAGACATACATCTGCTTAATTCCAAAAAAGGCGAACTCTTGCAAAAATAAAGGACTTTAGGCCAATAAGATTAGTGACAAGTTTATATAAGATATTGGCAAAAGTACTCTCATTAAGGTTAAGAGAAGTTATGGAGGAAACAATTTCAGAGTGTTAAGGGGCATTTGTTAAAAGAAGACAAATACTAGATGTAGTTTTGGTAGCCAACGAAGTGGTGGAGGAGTACAGGATAAAAAAGAAAGAAGGTGTGGTGTTTAAAATTGATTTCGAGAAAGCTTATGACCATGTCAATTGGAACTTTGTGGATGAGGTATTGGAGAGAAAATGGTTTAAAGATAGATGGAGAAGGTGGATTAGAGGTTGTTTGTCTTCAGTTAACTTTTCGATTTTGGTAAATGGGCGACCTAAAGGGAAGTTTGGGGCAACAAGGGGATTGAGACAAGGTGATCCACTCTCTCCTTTTTTGTTTACAATAGTTGTGGATTGTCTGGGTAGATTGGTGGAGAAGGCTAGAATACAAGGTGTGATTGATGGGTTTAGGATTGGGAGGGATATGGTGGAGGTGTCACATTTACAATTTGCAAACGACACAATTTTCTTCTTGTCGGGTGATGAATGCAAATTTAACAATTTGGTGAATTTGTTTTCAGTTTTCTGCTCAATATCAGGATTGAAACTAAATTTGACAAAGAGTAAACTTGCCGGTGTTAACATGGAGGTGGAGAAGTTAGAGGAGTGGGCTACTAGATTGGGTTGTGAGATTAAGAATTGGCCATTGAAGTACTTGGGGTTGCCTCTTGGAGGTAATCCAAACTCTTTGGAATTTTGGAATCCGGTGCTGGAAAAAGTTAAGAAGAAACTTGATGGATGGAAAGATGGTTGCTTGTCAAGAGGTGGGAGGCTTATATTGATTGAATATGTTTTAGTAAGCCTTCCAACTTATTTTTTGTCCATTTTTCGTATTCCTTTGAAGATTAAAAATGTTTTGGAAAAAAGAATGAGAGACTTCTTGTGAGATGGATGGGTGCGATAATAATAGAAAATATCATTTAATAAATTGGGATATAATGTCTAAAGCGAAAAATAAAGGGGGACTAGGCATTGGTGATTTGATGAATCGAAACAAAGCATTGTTGGGTAAATGGTTGTGGAGATTCCCCTTTAGTCAAAATTTCTTATGGTATTCCATCATTAGAAGCAAATATGGGTTAAGCGGCAATGGGTGGGATTCCAAAGTTGTGAGTAGTGGACTTATAGAAAACCTTGGAAATATATTTCTCATGGTCTTGAAACATTCTTGGAGCATACAAAATTGGAAGTGGGTGGGGGTTCCATAATTAGATTTTGAGAAGATAAATGGAGGGGTGAGACAGCCTTTGATTCTTTGTTTCTGCGATTGTATAGACTCTTCGTGAACAAAGGAGATTCCATTGCTTCTTTAGCCTCTTTAAACTCGAACCGTCTTGTGTCTTGGAATTTATCCTTTTCCAGAAACTTGAATGAGAGAGAGCTGGAAGAATATCTTTCATTGTTGAGAATCATTGAGGGTGTTAGATTGTCTCCGGGGAGTGTAGACTATAGGCGATGGTTGTTGAAAGGGGAGGGTTTCTCTTGCTCTTCTTTTTACAAATCTCTTATCGATTCTCCAATGTATTCACAATTTGCACCTTCAAAAGTCATTTGGGCAGCTGGTGTTCCCACAGAAGTAAAGGTGTTCTGTTGGTTAGTTGCTCACGGGAGGGTTAATACTTATGATCTGTTGCAAAAGAGAAGACCAAATTATTGTCTCTCTCCATCTTGGTGTGTACTTTGCAAGAGCGATGCGGAATCTTTGAACCATTTGTTGTTACACTGCCTCAACTCATATTTCTATGGAACAAAGTTTGTGCAGAATTTGGGTTTAGTTGGGCCATTCCCAAAGATGGTGCGAGGCTTCTTATGCTGGAAATCAATAGCTACTGAGACAAATCTAAGAGCAGGGAGCTATGGAGATGTGTCAAAGTCGCTTCCTTTTGGCTGTTATGGATGGAGAGGAATTATAGAATTTTTGAAGGAAAGGTAGAAGGAAAGGAGTGGCTGTGGGAGAGAGTCAAATTCATGGCTTCTTTGTGGACTTCCAACAACTATAGAGTGGAAGACATCAAGAACAATTGGAGAGCTTGGATTTTTGAATAGTGTTCCTTTGTACAATCTGTTCTAGGGGTGTTTTGTTTGCTGTGGTTTTTGGCATGATCATATTTCTTTTCTTTTCTTTTTTGGGTTATATGTTTTGTTGGTGGACTCCTTGTCCCCTCTATATTTGTACTTTGAATTTATATTTTTAATGGAATCTTGTTTCTTATCAAAAAAAAAAATATTTATTCCAAATTATTATTTGTAAAGGTGTGGAGTTCAACAATCTTATTTTTATCTGATTAATGTTTCATCGACTGTTCCAAGGAGTGCTGGGCCTGTTGGCATCAAGTCGCATAAGAGCAGCCGAATCAACTCCCGAGTATTGAGGATTTTGTTTGATCCTTGAAAACATCAGTTTGGTGACGATTTATAGGGAAAGATACTAAACCATTTTAAAAGCTTGTTTATCTTGCTTTTGCATATAAACTTGGAAAAAATTGTTTTCCTCCCTATTTTGTAGCATTTTTAGTTCAATATGTGGATCCTACCATTTTAGTTATCAAAAACCAAACTTTGATTATTAGTGTTAGAAACCATCTGCCCCAAATGCTTAAGCTGCTAAGTGCCGTAGTGGCCAGTAATGCATATTATGCTCTTCAAAACTCCCGCTCACATGCGACCTCCGCTCGCACGTGGAGAGACAAACCAAGGTGCACCATACGTGCGACACTAATGCAAATGCAAATGCAAAGGGGGAACAAATGCAAATGCCAGGACTCGAACTCGAGACTTCGCTGCAAACCTAAGCTCTCATACTATGTTAGAGACCATTTGCCCCAAAAGCTTAAGCTATTAAGTAGTGGGCCAACATTGCATATTATGCTCTTCAACTATTAGAAGTCTCAAATTTTGGTATTTGATAAGGAGAGAAACTTGTTCATAATTTTATATAACAAAGAGGGTATTTTGACTTACATTTGAGCAGGTACTACTCTCAGATGTTGATTCTTTGTAGTTCTCATTCATCCGAAATTAAGATTCCCTATTTGGCTTTCGCATTTTTCTAAGAAATCTACTAATTTCAACAAAATGTATCATTAAGAATAAAACTGATTTATCATCTTGAGAGATTACCCAAAAGAGAAATCTGGAATCTTAATTTGCAATGTCCCTGACTGAAAAACTGGACACTTAATATGGGACGGTGGGAGTAATAGTTTCTTTACAACTTACACAATTTATTGAGGACTTATGGTGACTCCTATTAGAAAAGGTTGCTACAATTGCACAGTTTGGCCCCCTAAAATTATTTCCCCCTTTTCCCATTAATATTTTACAGTTGAAACATTTTGCTGCCCCATCTTGATCATTTTTTAATACCTTTTTCTTCTACATTTAGGTATTCGACGCCATAATCTGTGACCCTCCATATGGGGTCCGTGCCGGGGGCCGCAAATCCGGTGGTCGGAAGCTTCTGAAAGGGGTTGTGGATCCTTACACAGTTCCCGATGACAAAAGAACAGACCACATACCGTCAACAGCCGCTTACAGCCTAGCCGAGTGTGTGCATGATCTGCTCGACCTTGCTGCTAAAATGCTCGTAATGGGCGGGCGGTTAGTCTACTTCTACCCTGTTCTAAGAGACAACGACACAGTGGATCCCAACTACCCGGTGCACCCTTGTTTCAAATTGGTTGCCGCTTGTGAACAGATCTTGAGCCTCCGTTACAGCCGGGTATTGCTGACGATGGTGAAGATCGGACCTTACACTGATAAGATCGCAGAGTCGGCTAAGATTAAGCATTTGGAGTTTAAGGAGAACCATGTGAAGTGGATGGAAGAGGGAAATCTTCGTTCTGTAGTTTTTAGCCCAGCTGAGGTTGAAATAGGCGAGGCTAACTTTAGTAAAGAATCTAGTAAGCCAAAGTATAGAGGGAAATATGTGTAGGTTTAAAATCGAACACTCTCCTCCTATGTTTCTGTCTAGTGTACTCTCTATTAGTCTATTGAGATTAGATTGTCATTTTTGTACTTTTAACGAGTAGTAATGAGTTAATATGTTAGTTTATCTTTCCATATACTTCAGTTTTATTGGCATTATATTAAAATATTTTTGCTCAGATGGAATGTCCTTATAAATGGAATAGTGCTTTTAAACATGCCCACAGAAAGAAAAAGGTTTACATAAATGGATAAGTAGGGGTGGCAGCCTACAGATTTGGCGGAGTATTGAGCCCTTACCCAATTCAATGGTTTACATAAATGGATAAGTAGGGGTGGCAGCCTACAGATTTGGCGGAGTATTGAGCCCTTACCCAATTCAATAGTTTACCCTCTCGCTGAACTCGCTAAAAGAGGAAATTCCATAGGCCCACAAAAATTGAACTGCTATATTTTTGCTGGTAAATTTTTTCTTTCTTTCTTTCTTTCTCAAGGATGGTAGAATGTATAGATTTTGATAAAGGATTTGTAAAAGCACTCTCAACTGTAAAGGTATTGGAGATTTGTGTATGCTAGCTGGAGAGGGGCTGTTGCATGTTTGGCCCTATGGGTTGTGATCAGTTGGAAGTTGGGGAGATGCCTTTACATTATATATCTTTTATTAAAACTTCAACTTGTATGGACCGTCTGAATTCTTGACTTAAGTATTTATTTTCACTTTTCAAAAAAAAAAAAATTATTTATTTTCTCATTTATTCCTACTGTATAGATTATGAATATTCCTATTGTATAATTTGAGCGTGTGAATTTGTTTAGGTGGTGAATGATCTCACTCAAAATGGAGGTTCCCGCGACAAACTGATACATTTACGCAAATTGCTAAAAATGATGAAGGATTAAATTTTTTATTTATATGGAATTGATTAAAGAGAGATTTTATATATGCATGGGGGATGAGAGAAATTATACAATACTCGATGCCTCCTAAAATTACACTACATTCTCCTTTTATAAAAGAGAATTTATCTTCCCACTGACAAAACTATAAAGACAAATAATTACATAGGAGACAAACCTCAACATCGTTACTGTACAAAAAGTGATTCAACAGTAAATTATTATTCACATACAACTTTTTAAATAAATATTGAAGACAAATACATAAAGTAATTTTACAATAACTCTGTAAATTTTGTTCAAACAATTAGTTACTATCTTTTGCATCTTTTGTGACATAAAGAAAATTTTATCCTTTACAACCTTTGAGACTTTGTACATTTGTCATGTGCTGGTTAGGTTGTGCAGTTTATTAATGGCATCATGGATGTCATTTTTCTTTTAATCCTCCATTTAGTTAATGAGATTAGCTTCTCCAATAAAATTCAATGAGGGGCTATCATTAGGATTTGGAATTGGATCGAGAGTGTAGTTTTGGATGTGATTTTCCAATTCTTTAGCTTCTATCAGTAAATCATATGGAACGTCTATTTTTTTTTAATCTTTTAAATTTTCCAAAAATGTTTTTCCCTCAACCATTTGTTGACGGGAGACTGATATGTAGAATTATGATTAGTAACGAAAAGTTGTTTTTCATCTGTTATCATGGTCTTGTAGTAATCCGGAAAAATGATATTTTCTCATATATTTGCTAGGTTGTTGCGGAAACTTGTATTAGTGCTCTCTATAAATAAGCTCGAACATTAAGTTTGTTGATGGATATTCCGGAATACATATCATTTCGAACCATTGATATTCGGATTGCTTGATGGCTTGGAGTTTCCAAATTTGATATAGCTGGTAGAATTTTTCTCTAAATCACCATTCAATAGAACTTGTATATGAAAAGATAACATTCTATTATATTTATGTTTATGTACCCCTACAATAAATCACGGCTTCGATCATCATGGGTAATTGAGTAATATTACAAAAAAGACTACTGGGGAACATAATAAGGTTTACAAGTCCCTTGTCAATAATTTCAATATCCAAAGATCATCTTCTACGTAAATATGGATTTTTTGGAACTACTCCATGATCATTTAGATTTTGATTATATCAATTCAAAAGACTTGTTATCTTTGAATTTTGATCTTCAATTTTTTGAAGAAACTCTATTTGAAAAAGTGGTATAGGAAGGAGTCCTACCTTCTCATAAAAACAAAATTTTCTAGTAGTGTAAAAAATGCTATCTAAAAATTCATTTTTCAATAATTCTGTGAATGAAAGAAAAGTATTCCTTGGTTGATTGAATCATTTTTCATAATTCATTTGTTTTAAAATTTTGAAACTAAGAATTTTAAAATTTCCTAGAAGTTTGGTTCGTTCTTGAACGATTTTTATTTGTTCAAAAATCCTTTCGCAAAGATTACTCATATTTACGCGAAATTCTTTTTTATTTGCGGAAATTTGAGCTTTCCATAATTTATTCAAATGTTCATAAATTTTCAGGGGAATTCATAGATTGTAAAGATCTTTTATTTCTTTAATGTTGAGAATGTTTTGTTCCCTTGTAGTTAAACCAAGAAAATTGATGTACTAGAATAGGAAAATAGTATACAGGGGTGGACTATCTTGTCCATTCATCCAATGTGGCAATTCTTTGATGAAAATTGTGATATTTATGAAAAGCTGCTTAGAAATTCAATACTTGTGTTTGACATTAAATCCAAGTGTTACAAATGTTTGGTTGGCGTCCCCTGAATACAACATATACTGGTCGTACTTCGAATGGTGTATTTGTATTTATAGTTCTTTGGTTATGCTGTGAAAATGATCCAAGATTTGTAGGTTGTTGGTTTGACCATGAAGGTGACTTAGTTGTAGTGTGTCTTGCATTTTTAGCAATTAAAATTCATTACCCACTTTTCATTTTGCTTTTCCCTTGTTAGGGTTTCAATATGTTATTGCTGTAAAATAAAATAATATTAGTCCGTTACATTAGTGGTATTCAATAAAATTTATGCTAAAATAATTTGCAAGAAAATTATTAGTAGCCTTTAAGTGTTCTACTTCAAAGGTATATAAAGCAATTTGAACCATTTTAATTTCCTCAAAGTATATTTCTTTTATTATTAAGAAAATCTTTAACCGCTTGATTATTAATTCTAATAATAAAATCTTCTGGGGTTAAGAAGATATGAAACTTTTTTATTGCTAATAATTCTTTTCAAATATAATATATTTTATTTCATTTGGTTTAAATTTAGACTTACTTTATGTCAAAAGTTTTGTTGTAATTGTTTTAAGGACACAAACATAATATAAATCAGAAGCATTTGGTTCAAGAATTAATTTATCTCCGTGTTGTGGGAAATAAACTTTAGAACAATTAGCAAAAATATCATTTTTTATATTTCTTACTAAAATTGTATTTATTTGTCCAAACAAATTCATCATTTTTTAAATTTTTTTCAAGAAGAGGTAATTCTTTTTGGGATAATTCTTGTGTGGATTTTTTTCTATAATTAAGGATTCATAAAAAACTTTGTAATTGTTTTTATCTTGTATATTTTCATCAAAATCTCTGGTTTTAAAGATTATGTGATTTTTTAATTTTAAACCCGTCTTGAATAGAATTATTCCAAGAAAATCAATTTATGTTTTTTTTTTCTATTTCTTTATTTTTTGGAAATAGTACTATTCCATATTTTTGGAATTTATTACTTAATATTTTTAAATGTTTTGTATGTTGTTTTATTAAATTTGAAAATACCAAGATGTCATCAATATGGACAACACATAAATCTTTAAGGTCTTTAAAGATTCCATTCATCCATAGTTGGAATACTTGAGGTGCTATATTTAACCAAAAGGCATAACATTCCATTGATAACTAAAAGTTGTTAAAAGTTTTAATCATTCAGTTAATTTTAACTGCCAAAATCTTGATTTACAGTTGCATTTACTAAAAATCTGTTTACCTTTAGTTTGATTAATCAAAACATCATTTCTTGTGCTAAAATAACCATCAATACTAATTGTTCATTTAAGGGTTTATAGTTTCTTACAATTCTTGCTTTTCATCTTTTTATTTCAATATGGTTTCTTACTTAAATGTTGGACTAAATTAAAGTGTGGACATATAGTTTCTTCAATGAGATTTGTATCTAATAATGCTTTGATTTGATTATCAAATTCTCCTATATATTTTATAGTACAAATCATTGGTCCTCTCTTATAATAACATTTGGATCTCTTAATTTAAGTTGACAATATTATCTAGAACTTTTATCCCATACTTGTAGCCTTTTTTTATTAAAATAAAATTTCATAAAGCCAATAAGTTTCTTCTAAGACTCTTATTATATGAGTTGTTTCTCCTTTTTTAACAGGCGAAAATCCTTGGTCACATTTATATTTATATTGTTGTAAAAGAGGAATTTCTACAATTTCTTTAGTTGATGGTAATCCAATTGATCCATTATTTATAGTCATTGGTAAATATTCTAAAATAACATTATTTTGTAAAATAAAATCTCAATGCATTTCACGAAAATATAATATCTTCGAAATAATGAATTTGTTTTTATTAAACCAAATTGATACTCTTTTTGCTTTTAAAGTAACAATATTTTGAGTACCATTTATACCTGTAACAAAAATTGGATTTTTCATTTTAATTCATTTTTCTGGTGGTAAAGTATTTGGTCTACAATAACAAATTATTACTTGTATTCTATTAGTGTACATAGACTATATTACTTATAGCCTGCAAAGTTAAAGTATCTCAAGATATAAATGTATCTTCCTTTTCAATTTGAAAATGATAGAAATTGACTAGACTTTCCTAGTAATATTGGATTTTTTAGGGGATTATTATTTCTTTGATTTTGCCTACTATCCCCTTTTTGAAAATTAATCGATTTCCTTAAGGCTTCCAAAGATGATTTTGGAAAATTTTGTTACCATTGTGAATTTTTATTAATACTTCTAAAATAAACATTATTGCTTGAAATTGTAATTTAAAATTGTTTTGTTGTTTTTCAGGTCTTCATCTACTATTTTAAGTAAAATTCATTCTCGGGGGATTTCGAGATCTTGCCAATTCATCAATCTTGCTTGAACTGCTGAATTAAAAAAGACAAGGCTCAAATATTTCTATAATATTTTTATCCACAAAATGTGTTGTAGTTTTTGGGAATCTTGTTAACTGGACTTGGTTCCCCTCCATTACACCTTCCATCCAATTTCGTCCAATGGAGTTTAGTTGGAGGCTTAAACGGATGAACTTTTTCACGAAACGTGGTAAAGATGATCTCTACAATGAATAGATCATCTACATAAAGTTTTATCAAAAAATTCAAACCGAAAGTGGGTAAGACGATCTTTTAAAATTTTAACGGTAGAAAATGAACATATATATTAAAATCTTAGTACACCTACTTCTGGTTTAAGTTTCTTGATGAAATTTTGTGGAGATGATCTACTCATTATAGAGATCATGTCGACCAAGTTTCATGAAAAAATTCATTCGTTTAAACCTCCAACTAAATATCATGGACAAAATTGGATGGAAGGTGTAATAGATGGGAGCCAAGTCCTTATTAACTCATGGATTGTTTTCCAATCTATAGAAAGATTGGAAGATGTGTTTTCATTCCAATTCATTTTGTTTGTATTTTTATTTTAATGAAATCTTCAATATTTGGATATGTTATTGATATACAAAGAAATTTTGTTTTATGTTAAACCAAATAATTCCACTTACTAAATTAGATTGCACTCTTATAATTGTTGTATTTTGAAGGTTTACAATTTTTTTATCTAAAACTAAAATTGCTACCAGAACATCCATACTTTGCCTAAATAGCGTTGTAATAAATATTTGAATTAATATAGTGTGGACATATCTGATTTTTGGATTTTTTTTCCCTCCATCTAACAATTTTCTTTTTATTAATCAACGTGATTTCAGATGTTCCTTCATTAGGACTTTAGGCTATGGTATTTCCACCAAATTGCTCAAATATTCTTATAAAAAATATTTTAAACTTTGATAATATATAAATATCTTCTTTTTTAACCATTTGACAGATTTTTTCTAATTGTTCATTGGTAAAAGCTAGTTCTTCTCCAACAACATTCATTAGAGTTAGTGTTGTTTATAATTCATCTTCATTATTTGGTTGTATTTCAATAGTGTTCATCGTAAATATTACTTTAGCATCTGAATTATCTTATTCATATTCCATTTCATAAAGAATTTCACCACTCTATGGATATTCTTCTAGTTCACTTCCGTTACATACTTCAAATTTTTGTTATTCAAGAAATTTTATCGTTTAATTTACACATTTTCCCTTTCTGGGACAATCTGGTGCAATATGATCTTCTTCATTACAAATATAACATCTACATGTTTTTTTTATATATTTGATTTGTTATTTTTATTTTTAAATTAGAAAATTTTATTTTTTTAATAAATTTCTTGGTTTTAGAAAAATGTTTTTTCTTTTTTGAATGTTTCCATCTAAATCTTCTTTTTCTCTTTTGAGAGAAAGTTGGTCCACATCCAACTTTCCAATTTTCTTTTGATATTATGTCGCAATGTTTTTGGCCAAATTTTATTTGAAATTTGACTTTTCTTCATTTCCTTTTTATCTTTAATTTCAGTACATTTTTTTTGTATAATTCTTAAAACAAAATTTATTCTAAAACTAAGTGTATCTGTTTTATTAAATTTTTTTAGCCATACAAATAACCTTTTATGGCTAACTCATCCATGGATTTAGGAGTTTATAAAAGAATTGTTCCAGCCAATATCAATTATTGGTGGATCTAATTTAAAATAGTATTTTTTGAAAAGATCTATAAAATCTTCAAATTAACATATATTACATAATTCAAGTTTTGATAATATTTAATATACATCTTCTTGAATTTGGATTTCTCTCATACTTTTAATTAGATTTTCTTTAATCATGTTAACAAAATCATTTAAGATTTCATCAAATGATTTAAAATTTTGAAGTAATGCGGATTTTTGATGTTTACCAACATCGGAGTTTTCTATTGTTGTAGCCGTTGTAAAACATCTCCTTGGAGAGTTGCAACTACATAATCTAAGAATTTTTCTTTAGTTCATACTTTCCCATAATTAGTAATTAAGATGGATATTGATTGTACCCAATCATTGATTATGCCCAATCATTGATTGTTTGTTCTTAATCTTTAAAAGTAACATTCCTTAAATCAAGATATGCACCATGTTGTACAACTAACTATTTATTTAGATTATATCTTCTATGGTAATAAGAACTAAGTTCTTCCTGTTCAAACGCCATTAGTTGAAGTTTCTATTGTTTTAACAAAATCTTTTTTATCTGTTGTAGAGTTTTGGCATAAATTCTTGAAATTCTTTTCAATTAGAGAATTCTTTTAAAGGTTCTTCTGCCTTTCTTTTTCCTTTATCTTCCTTTTCATCATTACTTATAGCGCTTACTATATGAGATGGTTCTTGGTCTTTTTTATCAGATGAATATTGATTTATTTCATACAAAAAATGTTTTTTTTTTTTAAAAAAAAAGAAATCGTGTTCCAAATACGCAGTTTGTATTAGTTCTCTTATTTTTTTTTTCAGAAATACTTAAATTTGAATATCCTTATATATTTCTCACCAATAATCTAGAATTTCTTGTACATTTATAAATTCTATATAATTAAAATTTTCTCGTTGATAATGATAATACAAACAAAAACATTTAACAAATTAAGAATTGGACCTCTTTAATTTAGTTGGAGAGGCACTAAATTGAATCTGGGCAAGTTATCATGTTCGAGTCTCACTAAAAAATTTTAGAATAAAATTTTCTTTGTTTGTAGGTAAAGAGATAGACGACGTCCTTTTTAAAAAAAGTTTAAATAAAAGAATATAAACAAAAAGGCGAGCACCTTTAAGCGTTTTACCAAGGCAAAAAAATGATATATAATTAAAAGCTATAAATGAAGGAAGGATACGCGTGACACTTTTACTGTCTACAATTAAATGCAAGAAAACACTAAACAATAAGTCAATATCAAGTAAGCACATGCAAACTTAAAAGTTAAGACACATTGCCTTCTTACCCTAATTTATTGCCTGCACCTAAGTGTGGAGACCCTCAACCTAGCATTAGCAAGTAACCCCCCCCCCCCCCTCTCTCCCCTCACAGATACAGAGACAGAATCATATTTATGCATAATTCTCATCTCTTCATCTTGCTTTGTAATTATATTTGAGTGATCATATTCTTTCCCTTGTTTAGGGTGTGTATATATACAGATATAGATAAAGAAATGGTACTAGTGCTTCAGCTGCAGGTACTCATTGTTTGTTATATAATTGGGATTTCACAAGGCCAACTAAGAGTTGGGTTCTACACCAACACATGCCCAGATGCAGAATCCATTGTTGGGGGATTTGTTCGCGACGCGGCCCAAGCCAATCCCAAAATTGCTCCAGCCTTGCTCAGGCTTCACTTCCATGACTGCTTTGTTCAGGTCTCTCTCTCTCTCTATATATACATATATGTATGATGAATATGAATATGAATATGTATGTTATGTGTTAATTAATTGACTGAATGGATGCATATATAATTGAAAACAGGGGTGTGATGGGTCAATACTAATCGAGAATGGGGCAAATGCAGAGAGAAATGCATTTGGCCACCAAGGTGTCGGAGGTTTTGAAGTGATTGAAAAAGCAAAGTCGCAGTTGGAAGCTCTATGCCCCGGTGTTGTTTCTTGTGCTGATATTGTTGCATTGGCTGCTAGAGATGCTATTGCTTTGGTACATGGTTCTTCTATGCACACGCACACGCACACGCACTTCATCATAGTTATGACATTGCTTCGAAGTATCTGCATTATTGTTGTTTATGACAACATGTGACATAATTAAGACCTATATATATATGCACAGAGAAGGTGGTGTAAATAATATGTATTATATTTATAAATGAGACAGATTCTCATGCATTAGCTTACTTTTAACATGAAGGATTTACAACATTTTTTACTTAATTGACAACAAGAGTCTTAACATATGCAATTTATTTATTTCAAATTCAAACCCTAGCTGAATTAAAATTGAATTTTTCATAGATGTCCAAATTTACAATAACTTAATGAAAATGAACCAATATTTAAAATTAAGCAATTTATGCAAGAAAACAGACCCAATTATTCTTCTTATTCATTTGTTAATGTTGTTAATATTTTATTGGAGTTGCATAATTTTGAAACAGACAAAGGGACCATCTTATGAGGTTGAAACAGGAAGAAGAGACGGAGTGATTTCGGATATGTCAACGGCTGATAAGATGCCAGATGTCAGTGATTCAGTTGAGCAACTCAAGACTAAGTTTCAAGAGAAGGGCCTCTCTGCGAAAGACCTAGTCCTTCTAAATGGTACTCTCTCTCTCTCTCTCTCTCTCAATATATATATATATATATATGGGAGTTACTATTGACACACTCCAAAACACTCGTTAACACTTCAAATTGGTTCGGCCCTTAAGGACCAAGTACATGTACATTGGCTCAGCCCTTAAGGACCGAGTATATGTGCACATACTCAGTTATTAGGAGCCAAGCAAGTGTAATTTTTTTTTTCCAAAAATAAGTTCGGTCCCTAGGCACCAAGTATGCACACATATACTCGGTGTTTAAGGGCCGAATAAATATGACGAAGTATTAATGAGTATTGTGATGTGTGTAAATAGCACCCACCTATATATATATATATATATATATATATATATATATATATGTATATATGTCACACAGAGTCATGCAAGTTTGGTGTACTATTAGTTGGTGGGCATTTACAGGTGTATGAACAAGCCATTAATATTGGCACTGCATTCGAGAAAGAACGCAACAAAACTTATAATGGTTTTTCTTTATCAAAGTCTATTTTCTTATTCCACAATGACTAATAGATCTCGATGAATATAGACGCGGTTATTGAATATATTAATTTTAGCTATTTTTTATTGTGATGATTGTATATTTAATGGCATATATTAAAAAAGTTGTATCGTATATTATTCATATCTGAAAAAAATGATACAGGGGTAATGTCTTTTTAAAAGAAATTGATATATAAATCAAGTGAAGAGATTGAATCACCTGATCAGATTCATATATAAATATATTACCTGAGATTCATGCAAATGAACACAATATTGATAAAAGTGTGCATTACAAACTCATTTAATTTGATTGGTGAAACATTAATTTAATTTGTATACAAATTAATTTGATATAAATGTATATAAAAAGAAAAGAATATTATCCTTTGATTAATGATGATGCCATGTGATCATTAATATGAAGGGCCAAAGGACATTAACTCATATACATATATATATATATATATATCAAGATTGAATTGCCATGTCAACTCTAAATAATTTGCGACGGTCTCCACCAGTGATTTAGACTTTAGCACTGGTTTGGTTTGCATTTTAATTTGTTTCTTAAATTTTAAATTATTTATAATTTATATCTATATCTATATCTATATCTATATCTATATCTATACTATATATAAAAGTACGAATAGTTTTAAGTATTTTTTCCTTTTTTTTGTGAAGACAAATATGCCCTTTGGTATTATACAAAAGATTTTAAGATTTACATTAAATAATATAACTCCATATATTTTTATATTAGTATTGGTATTCTAAATAAATTCAAACTCTACTCTAGTTTGCTAAAATAATTAAACAAAAATTTTAAGCTAGATTTACATTAAATAAAATAGTATTATATTTTATATTAGTATTAGTATGCCAAATAAATTTAAACTCTATTTATATTATTTGGTTAAAATAATTAAACAAGTTAAATTAAACAACAATAAATATATATATAAGTACAAATAACTCAAGTATTTTTTTCCTTTTTCTATGAAGACAAATATGCCTTTGATTTTATATAAAAGATTTTAAGATTTAGATTAAATAAAACAGTATAACACCATATATTTTTATATTAGTATTAGTATTCCAAATAAATTCAAACTCTACTCTATTTTGCTAAAATAATTAAACAAAAAATTTAAACTAGATTTACATTAAATATAATAGTATAAGACTATAAGTGTATAACTCCAAATATTTTTATCTTAGTATTATTATTCTAGATAAATTTAAACTCTACTTTATTTGGCTAAAATAATTAAACAAATTAGAATTTGTGTTAAATTATATGTTCTATATAAGGTTTATTTATAACTTCATAACAAACTTCCCAAAATTAGATTGTATTAAAATTAGAAGGCTTTTAGGTTAGAAAAAATAAAATCAAATGACTTTTATACTTACTATATTTTGTTTATTTGTTATTATTTTTATTTTATACTAATTATTCAATTCTTAGTTATATATATTTATTAATAAATTTACTAACATTTGTCAAGTACTAAAACCACGTGCAACGCTCGTGCACAAAAACTAGTTATATATAAAAGTGTGAATAACTTAAGTATATATATTTTTTTTGTAAAAATAAATATGCTCCTTAATTTTAAACAGAAGATTTAAAAGTATGAATAATTAATTTAAGTATTTTTTCCTTTTTTTTATAGAGACAACTATGCCCTTTGATTTTAAAAACAAGATTTTAAGATTTACATTAAAAAAATGATATAACTTCATATATTTTTATATTAGTATTAGGATCTTAAATAAATTTAAACTTTATTTTATTTGGTTAAACTAATTAAACAAGTTAGAGTTATATATATTTTTTTTTGTTTAGAAGTTAGAGTTATATTAGTATTAGTATTTCAAATATATTCAAACTCTATTTTATTTGGCTAAAATAATTAAATAAGTTAGATTTTGTGTTGAGTTAAATATTTTGTATAAGACTTGTATATAATATTATAACAAACTTCCCGATAAGAAAACTATATAATAAATCGTATTAAAATTGCAAAGCTTTTTGTGTGAATTAGAATTCAGTTCTAAAGTTCACCACAAATGTATGTATGTTAAACTCTACTTTACTTGATTGCTTTTAACATTATAAATTTATATTAATTTATATATTCTAAAACTTATTTATTTATTTATTTATTTATAATTATGTTTAGTTTTATAATTATGAATAAAAATATATTATTCTTTCATGTCTCTGATCAAGAGTTTAGTTGGCAGCCTATGTACTAAAAGAATTCAGTGCAGGAATTTTTTATTATATATCTACAAGATTTTTTTGTAGTATACTGATTCTATGATTTTTTTATAATTATTAATTAAATTTTACACATGATATTATGTTTTTTTTATTTATTTATTATTATTATTATTTTTTATTTCACACTCCATACTAATTATTCAATTGTTAGTATGTACGAATTTATTAATAGGTTTAATGATTTTTGTAAAGCATTAAAATCACGAGCAATGTACATACACAAAAACTAGTTGTATGAAAATATTGAATTATAAGTTGATTAAACTCAAAAAATTTTATATAGAATTATTATTTTAAGTTTAAAAAATAAATAAAATTCTTAAACCAAACGAACATGTAATTCTTTTGGGCCAGCTTGAGAATTGAACGCAGGACCAATGAGCCTCAAGACCTCAAGTCATGTTTCTGATAATTGTACATTACCCCTCAACTTTTATACAATTGACATGCAGAAACCAAAACCATTAAGATTATTTATATTACCCCTCAAGACCGCATTCATGTTTCTAATAATTGTACATTATGTGAAGTGTCTTTAACAACCACCAGAATTAAGGTTATAACAATGGGACCTTGTTTTATTATAAGCAGCATATACTTTTTGTATCTTTATTTTAATTTCGTGTTTAAAAATATTTAGTACTTTTTATTATCAGAAATTGCCACTTTGCACACTCTAGGGCTGACATGTTTCTTCGTATAAATTTGAGTATCTAATATTATGTCCTATCCAATTTAACTAGGTTAATAACAATAACAATAATAATAATATGGTGTAACGAATTGTGCAGCTGCACATACCATCGGAACCACAGCATGCTTCTTCATGACCCAGCGACTCTATAACTTCATCCCTGGCGGCGGTTCCGATCCGGCCATAAACCCTAATTTCCTCCAAGAGCTCAAATCCAAATGCCCAAAAAACGGAGACGTAAACGTGCGATTAGCCATAGACCAAGGCAGTGAACAAACATTCGACAGCCAAATTCTGCAGAACATAAGGAGCGGCTTTGCAGTGCTACAATCTGATGCCAGACTATATGCCGATGCAGCCACAAGGAATGTGGTGGACTCTTACTTCGGGTTCCTAAACCCCTTTTTTGGTCCGTCTTTCGAGGCAGATTTTGCAAATTCAATGGTGAAAATGGGAAGGATAGAAGTGAAGACAGGTTCTCAAGGGACTATTAGGCGTGTTTGTCGAGCTTTTAATTGACGAAAATTGTATACTGGTCTTTATTTTGATTTTGCTGTGTCCTGTTGATATTATATAGTTCAATTTTATGATGCACATATTTGGTGCTGTATAAACTTCATACTTTAGTGCAAGTATGGTCTTTGGACAGCCTCCCATTTTTGTTGTTTGTTACCGTCCATGGCTTGAAATAAGGCACTAAATAACATTTATTTATATCTTCACAAGTGGCTAAAGAAAAATTACATAAAAGTTCGATATATCATTATATATTGACCATTTCTTGACCTATCAAATGCAGTTTATATATTAATAATAAGTCACATTGTTATTCAAATTAATTCACTATCTTAGAAGTTGAGGAACAGGTGGAATCATTTTATAGTTCAAAAAATTTCTGGTTGGGGGGTTTGAGAGTCAGAATTAACCTTTGATCACTATTCAAACTAACCATTGATGTGGTCAACATATTTTGACCTCAGACAACCTTGGATTTCTTTTCTTTCCTTTCTCTATTAATAGATCAAATTGCCTAAAAATATCTTATATATATAAATGCCATTTGGCTCATTAACTTCCATTAAAAAATTACTCAATTTTGTCATCCTAAACTTAAGGTTAATTTCCGGTGATTGTATCCTCTCGAAAGGAATTCAGCATAGAAAACAAAAAGAAAGGAAGGACAGAAAGAAAGAAACAGAGTGTAAGGGAGAGGAGAGAAGAGAAGAAGAAAGTGCCATCTTCTTCTCTTCTTATTCTCCCAGGCAATTTGACTGTTAATTTTTTGTTTTTTCTGCTAACTCTCTTGTTCATTGCATCTCAACCAGAATATAAACTTTCAGCCCTTAATTCTTTCAAGATTTGACACTGATCAATCTTTCCTCTCAAACAGGTCGGCTATCGAAGCTATTTAAACTTTACACATTTTTTTTGTACTGTGTATGCAAAGTACTAAAGCATATGTTTCATATATATATATATCTTGTATATGAACATAAGCATGTATCTAGACACTCACCTGCATGCATCCACATGTGCGCATAGATTTCTTTGGTAATATATGCATGTATGATGCATCTAGACAAGCGTATACTGTATACATACACGCATGCAAAATTCTCTTTAGCTTCTTAACAATTTAATGTTCTCATAACTATTTTGACAAAAACATTCACAATGCACCCCAAAATCCATGGCTACAAGTCATTTTTGCATATTTTCCTCTCCATTTCTTATGCAAATCATTTAACACATCATTATATGTATGTATGCATATACTATTTACGGAACAGCAGCTTGATATAAATTATAGTTATATGAAGATGCATCTCAAATTCCTCTCTTTTACTTCTTACCACGTAAATTTCCCATAATTATTTCAGGTTGACCTCTGGTTCCCCTTTATATATAATATCTAAAGATACAGATCCCCAAAGAGTGACAAAACATTCATAAATCCACCCAAAAAATAAATGGCACCAAGCAAGCTCAGAAAAGCCATAGGAGCAGTAAAGGACCAGACCAGCATAAGCCTAGCTAAAGTTGGGGGCAGCACCTCCCTAGCCGACCTAGACGTAGCCATCGTTAAGGCGACCAGGCACGAGGAATACCCGGCAGAGGAGCGGCACATAAGAGAGATCCTAAGCCTAACAGTCTACTCACGAGCCTACGTGGGTGCTTGTGTAAGCACCATCTCTAGGCGACTCAACAAGACCAAGAACTGGGTAGTTGCACTCAAAGCCGTCATGCTCATCCACCGCCTCCTCAATGACGGGGACCCAGCTTACGAGCAAGAGATCTTCTTCGCGACTAGGACGTGGGACCCGCCTACTCAACTTGTCTGATTTTCGAGACACCTCTCAGAATAATTCATGGGATTATAGTGCTTTTGTAAGAACATATGCATTGTACCTTGATGAACAACTGGAGTTTAGGATGCAAGGCCGAAGGGGGAAGCGAAGTGCATTTGCTTATGAGGAAGAGGAGGAGGAGGTCGGTCCGGGGGCAATTGCAGTTAGGACCACGCCCTTGCATGAGATGAAGAACGAGCAACTTTTCTCAAGGCTACAGCATATGTTGCTGCTCCTTGAGCGGTTTTTAGCCTGTAGACCCACAGGTTCGTTTGCATTTATTTACAACTAATGTGCTTCTTGCTACATCAGTTGATAATTCAAGTAACATAATTCATCTGTATCTTTTTCAAAAGGAAGGTATAAGGGTGTGTTGATAAAAAAAAAATTTGAAAATGATTGAAAACACTACTAAGTTTTTGACAAGTTAGAAAGGCAGATGAGTGATTTGGTGCGACATTCTATTATAATTTCAGTTTTCCCTAGGAATCCACTTCTTTGGGTGTGGGTTCAAAAAAATCTATGAAAAAGAGAAAAATGATGGAGAACATTTGATCAATCACTTATCTCATTTTCCATCATGTCGTAAATTTAGTTGTGCTTTCAAATCATTTTCCAATTCTTTTGTTTTTTATCAAACGGAACCTAAGTACCTTTCATATTTCTAGACCTATCCCATTGAAAAAAGGGAGGGGGGAGGGAATTGAACCCATAGCCTCCCAAATTTCTTTCTATTACTTCTAGCCTTCTATTGATAATTACGAATAATCTCTTTGCCTCTCAATGTTGAGACAGGGGAAGCAAAGAGTAACAGGGTTGTGGTTATGGCATTATACACAATAGTGAAAGAAAGTTTCCAGCTATATTATGACATAACGGAAATAATGGGTATCTTACTCGACCGGTTCATGGAGCTCGACATTCCAGATTCTGTAAAGGTTCATGAGATCTTTTGTCGGGTCGCTAAGCAATACGATGAACTCGACACGTTCTACAGTTGGTGCAAGTGTGCCGGGATTGCCCGCTCTTCTGAGTATCCCGAGGTTGACAAGATTTCAAATAAGAAATTGGACGTAATGGATGAATTTATACGAGAAAAGTCACTAATGGGCCATAACATGGATATGGAACCTGAGGATGAACCGATGGTAGAACCTCAACAGCCTGAACCCGAACCTGAGCCTGAGGAGGACATGAATGCAACCAAAGCGTTGCCACCTCCAGAAGGATTTGTTGAAGAAACAGAGAAGGAAGAGAAGAAAGAAGAAGTGGAGATTAAGAAAAAACAAGTAGGGGATTTGTTGAACTTGGGCGAGAACAACACTACAACGGAACAATATGGAGATAAACTAGCTTTAGCTCTATTTGACAGTGGTTGTGAGGCAAAAACCGCTCCGTCAAATGGAACATTGCCATGGGAAGCCTTTAAGGATACAGGGGATTGGGAAACAGCGCTGGTTCAATCAGCCAGCCATTTGTCAAACCAAAAGGCAACCCTACCAGGAGGGTTCAACACGTTGATGCTCGACGGGATGTACCAACAAAGAGCCATGACAGAGGCCGCAGCTTCCTCCGGTTACATAGCCACCGGAAGTGCTAGTAGTGTTGCGTTAGGATCCACTGGCCGGCCAGTCATGCTGGCATTGCCGGCACCTAAAACTGCTCAGAATGTGGAGGCAACGAGCAGCAGTGGCGACCCGTTTGCCGCCTCGCTGGCGGTGCCGCCACCGTCTTATGTGCAAATGTCAGAGATGGAGAAGAAACAGAGGTTGTTAGTAGAAGAGCAGGTAATGTGGCAGCAATATACAAGCAATGGGATGCAAGGGCACGCAGGGTTAGCAAAAGTACAACATCCAAATGCCTCTCCATACAACATGGGAGGTGGTTACACACAAAGTTACTAATGAAACTTTGGTGAAATAGGTATATACTTGTATCGACACTTCCTCTTTTTTCTTATGAGAGGCCTGGGATATTATTGTGCACTCAAAGAAAGATTCGGTAAGCTGTACAGAAGAGAAAGCTTACCTTGGTCGAATCGAATTGCATCGCGCTTCTTATACCTGCCTCCATTTTGCATAATCTTTATGATAAGAGAATCGGAGCCATTGTTGTGGAAGCAAGTAAAGAATATCTGCAAAGATAAAGCTGTAACGTTTGGTGTCAAGCATATCCTAGGCTAACATTTTCGAAAACTAATGGTATTTTTTTTTCATCCTTTTTTTGTTTTTTCTTTATTGTGTAATTTTGTTTCGGTTTACGTTTATTCGTAGAGAAGTGAATGACTGATTTGTTCATATGAAAGTTGATACAGAATAAGATAGGGATTGAATCAATGGAGTAAATAGTCTGAATGTATTAATGAACCATGTTTTGATTAGGAAAACAATTTTAAAAGAGATTCATATCTTCACAAATGATAGTCAAGATCTTATTACCAAAGGTAAATATCCCTCTCAGTCATCCTATATGTTAGAAATTTAAAAATATACACGAAGTTGAGGTCTTCACACTGCAAATGCTCTCTCTCTCTCTCTCAAGACCCTAAGATGCAGTTTTCGATGTTTGGCAACTGGATTTCAGCCTGTTTCTTTACAGAGATTCCCAATTTCATTCCAACAGCAACTAAAGTCTCAAGTGATCTTGCACTATTTGCCAATAGATCCTCGTCTATCTCTATCGTATCCTGCAGATTTTAACAGAGAAGCCACCAGTCAGATAAATAGGTCACATAAAAATCCTCAACTTTGAGTTTAGCATCAATTAAAGTTGGATAATTATATTGAAAGAAAAAAAACCTGACCTTTTCAAAGACGCAAATGACGGTACTTCCACCAAATGAGAAATATCCCAACTGAAAATTGATGAATGTAAGAACACCAAATGGAAATAAAATATGAAATTAAAAAAATAAAAGAAAAGTAGCAGAACGAGGACAAAAGTTATTAACCTCGTCTCCTTTCTGAATGTATTCTCCCTCCTTCCTTGGTGAAAGTTATGCTGCCAACCATGGTTGCTCCAATTGCAACAAATGCTACCTGCACTCGATTTAGAAACATTGCATTTTCAAAATATGGCAAGCACAATAGGCTTAATTTTCTGTTTATACAATGAACCACTGAGTTGTTATTCAAGTTAGATATTGAAGTGGAACATCATCTGATCAAAAGCAGCCACCAAATAATTATGAAGCGTGGCTTATTTCAATTTAATATTTGACAACTTTGAATTTTGATACAACCCATATTCAACTGAAGTTATTTCAGTAATTTTTTAAAAGTTGAACGGTTGTGTTTAAATAAATATTGAAGGTGGAGCTATTGAAAGAAAATATACAAGGTAAATATTTGTACTTAAGGCTATCATCTTTTACCGTACTTCAATATGATTGTGAAATCTATACATGACATAATATATATTATCTTATCACTGCACCCGCACTTCACTTTTTAGATTTACTGTATCACCGTATGGTATCATATTCTATCAGATTTGAAGTATCCATTCAGGTCCAACATAGATCAGTACCCTAGAGTTATGAGACTGCAGATAATGCACTAATGGCTAATTCATGTTTTAAAACATACTAGTATGTCTTGTGAGCGTCATAACATCCCAAATATGAAGTACATACTCATAATATACATACATACATACATACATACATACATACATACATATATATATATATGGCCGATCTGGTGCGGACCGTCCATACACAAACCACACCTTTAGCAACGAATTATCTTACCTGAAAACATCTCTTAATGTTTTGGAAATGAAAATTCGTCACTAATGAGCTGGTTTGTACTAGATCCAGACCCTATACATATATTATCCTAAATAAATTAGAACTCTTGTTCAATACAGGTAAAACGATAATTAAGCTGCCTATCAAGCTTTGCTACCTTTGCAATAAAAGAAACATATACAAGTGTTTATATAAAAGAAAGCCATACATACAGATTTCATCCTCAAGTCAATAATTTATTAGCCTAAGGACAGATAAGACAAACCTTTCCAAAATCTGCTGTTGAAATAACAGAAACAGTCCTCTTATTCTCCGTAAACACATTGCAGTACTTGCTATTCACAGCAATTGGATTAACCTCGAATTTATAAAGAAATACACCAACAGTCAGAGAAACTGAAGATAAACAGGAATGGGCAACGAAGAACCAATCAAAACACACGGTATAAATACATCTCCACATACCGTATATAGGCATCCGGGTATATCAACAAACTGCTCAATAGTTCCAGAAACTGGAGAATGGAACCGATGATAATCCTGAAGGAATTTTGAGATGTTGAAAATTCAGAAGTGGCTAATGCAAATTATTATTGAAGAAGCTTTATTGCGTTAAACAACTACAGGAACTAAGCCACGGAATACCTGTGGTGCCAATCGGAATATAACCAAGGTCCCACCAATGAAAGCACTAGAGCATGCTTCTTTCCCCAGAAGACCTTGGATAGAAAACTTTCGACCCTAATGATAAAAAGTTGTATTAAAAGCTAAAGTAGTAATCCTTGTGAGCTGCCCTTTACTGTCAAACTAGAGATGAAACATATCAGTTCCTGCATGAGTACATGTATCTGTAGTAGAGCATAGTCATCAAACAATTACCTTTCAAGTCCACTTCGATGACGATCAGAGGAGGGGGAAGTGTGTGTGAGTGTGTGTTGGGGGAGGAGGGGGGGGGGGGGGTCAACCAACCAATTACTACTGTTTTTTCCTACTAGGGAAATAAGGGGCTGGAATGACACAACTGAGTGGGGCTCAAATAAAGTGAAGGAAGCAAGGAGTAGGGAAAGTTGTACAGATTTCTTGAACGTATTTCAAAGAATGGAACTCACATTCAAATTTTTTTGATTATAAAAAAACACGTATCATATAGAATGCAGCTTCAACAGACTAGTCAAAAGATAGACATGAGATGGTGGTAATAAAAATAAATTAGGTTTCATGTCAAAAGGGGAGTGGTTTCTACTTGGACAATTGACAGGTGATTTTGTCCAAATGACAGAATCACCCCTGCTTTTTACAGCTTCAGAAAAACATTTGACATGGGGAAGAGAGGAGGGGGCCGTAAGATAAATGGAGGATTTTAGAAAAAGAAGGGAGTACCAATTGACGAATTGATGCGACTACAAGATAATGTAAAGAAAGGAGAAAAAGGATTAATATAGGGGAGTGGAAGAAAAGGGTTAGATAAAAAAAGATCAATCTTCATCTTCTGGTTTTTTCTAGTTGTTATAACCTGTGAACATTCTCTCACTGCTATTTTATGCTTTTAGTTACCGTCAAGAAAGACCCTACAAAGCATTAAATTTAACTAAAACGTCCACACCAACAAACCTGAAACCACTTGAGCCCCCCAAAATCTGCAGTGAGCAGTCATAGCTGCCTGAATTTTTTCATACAACTGGTACACGGACACACATGGTGGTCAACTACAGGGGAGGGGGAAGGGAAACAGGGTTCTCATGGCTCAAACCTAGATGTGGGGTGGGGAAACCCACCGCTATTTCCACTATGCTAGCACCCAAATTGTAACTGCTTATGAATTTTAAAAGCATAAAAAGTAACCAAGCAGCCCTGAAAATATTTTACTTCCCACTTGAGAATTTTTGCAAAGGGCAAGTAGTTTATATTACCTTAATCCAAAATCGTAGACTATTTTCAGCACTTTTAAATGCCATTAGACGGCTATCGGCAGCGCATACAGCAACATCATCACGTTCCACAAAGGCAATTGGTCTTGCTCCAGGTGTTAACTCCCTTATAAAAAATTCATTAAATGTCTGCACACAGAATACTGATGATTTCAATTCACTGAAGGACATTGATTGCCAGGTTTTACATCACGAAAGGTTAATAAACTTAACAAATTGATCTCTACTAATCAAAATCATTTTGTTGCCTGTCTTGGTGACGCGAGAAAAGCAAAAGATGGAAATCGATTTATCCACGTGTTCAAGCCATGGCCTACCTTAAAATGCATTAGAGAGTACTTGACTTCAGCCAAATTGATTTGATCCTACAAAATGAAAGTGCAACTCAATTAGTAAATGAGGGTATGCTTTGAAGTATGTGATTTGAGTGTACACAAACAAGCAGGAACATGTTATTTAGGGCAATAAATCGAAAGGCTAAAAACAAAATGAACAATACTCAAGCATCAATTAGTAATAATAAATGCTATACTATCCAACAAAGAACTTTTGCAAGATGCAGAAAACTTCATTTCGGCTAATGATGCTAAACTTATTCCAGCCAATGACCAGTCATCCTTGGAAGTTATAATACTGTCAACTAGGACTTTTGAAGAACCAGTGAGCCAAGGAAAACAGAGAGAAATTTCCAGAAAGTTATCCAAGGTGCATAGAATAGATAACGCCAAGAAAGACAACAACCTAAGAATATTCATGAAAGATTAACAGTTCATTTGGATTGAAGGACTTGTAAGGAAAAGAAAGGAAAGGAGAAGGAGCAATCACTAATCCTTTAAGGTTATAATACTATCAACTAGGACTTTTAAAGAACCAGTGAGCCAAAGAAAACAGAGAGAAAATTCTAGAAAGCTATCCAAGGTGCATAGAATGGATAAAGCCAAGAAACATAACCAACCACCTAAGAAGATTCATGAAAGAGTAACAGTTTGTTTGGATTGAAGGACTTGTAAGGAAAAGAAAGGAAAGGAGAAGGAGCGAACACTAATCACTCGTTCGGATAGAATTATTAGACAAACGACAAGGAATAGGAGGGATTGCCAATTAATATAGAATTGTAAATTAACCCTATTATATAGAATTGTAAATTAAATTAAATAGAGTATATCAAGTACAAAAATTAAACCACATTTCTTTTATTCTTCTTCTCCAAACGAGAGTTGTTTCCATTTCTTTCCTTTCCATAATCAACTATACAAACAACAATAAAGTTAAACCTAATCCTTTCCTTTCTTTTTCATTCCATCCATACTACTTAGTTCTCTCCTTTCTATTCCTTCTTGTCTATCCAAATGTAGTATAAAGGTATGCCATAAAACATAAAAGGCGAGGTTTGTGAGTAGAGTTGGCTGTGATTAAAGAGATGATCGAGGTGTATGTCAAACCTTTTTATAACTCAATACACTTAAAACTTAATCCTTAAGAAAGAAAAAAAATATCAAAAATCATAAAATTCTAATCACAAAAATAACTTCATGATGGTGCATTAACTAGATGGATCATCATGCCTTAAAAAATTCAATGAAACTCGGTATATCCTTAGCCGATTCAACAGAATTCATTTTCCTGCCCTGCTTTTCCGAGATGCTCTGCAAGAGTTCTTTTGCCCCTGCAACCAGTTGGAGAACCAAAACAATTGTGAGCTTGAGATACACGCTGGAATCAAATGAATGGTGAACTTGATTTGTTAGATATTATGTCACTATGTTGAGCAAAATGATCCAAGTGTTTTATGCATATTAAACCAACCATAGAAGCAACGATTACAATGTCAATTATACATGTATACATAAAATACAATACTACATATATATCTATATAATAAGGAAAGGTTTTTTTTGACTAAAGAGCTTTTGAAATTCTACCTAATTAAAGGTCTAGATTTAGTTTGATAAATTTACTTTTCCTTATACATATTCTAGACCCTAGGATGTGGTTTATCTCCAAGAAGCATTCTCCACCTTAGATTTGTTTATTTCTACTCATTTTGTACCTTTGGATTAAAGTACTACACCCACTAATATACTCCACCCACACACAATCAAAACAAACCCAATTTCTCTCTCCTTTTTTCTTTAAACTTAAAAATATAATAACTTTTAATCAAAATATATATTTTTAATAAAAAAATATATATTTGAAACCTACTCATGAATACATATACAATAAGATCCATTGTTATTATAAAATTATGTATAAAAAAATATTTTTTTTACCCATATAAGTTAACATTTTGGTGATTTTAAATTTATGTTACTTCATATTATGATTTTAGAAAGTTCTTAAAAAAAGAATTCTCACTTTCATAACAAATAAATTTTTTTACACTTTCATTTTTTTATATAATTTTTAAATTAAAAGTTTTTTTTTTTCTTTTGAGGTGTAATCAATATACCTCACAACAACACTTATCCATTATCTAGCTTTACATTTTACTTATTGTTAAATTAATTATGTCTTCGCCAGAGTACTGTTTTGATAATAATACCACCCATTATCTAACTTGAATGATAATAATACCACCCATTATAACCAACACTAAATGTCAAATTTAATACATTTCTTAAAAGACAACAATTCACAAACTATCGTTATTGTCTTCCTTTTTAAAAAAAAAATGGTATTCTCTAAAATAATAATAAAAAAAGTATTATTTAAAAAAAATGTTATTTTGTTAAATTATTAACGTTTTATTCTTTTTATTGAAGAAATTGAAGATATTTGTATTGCAAAAAATATGGTATTTTGATTTAATTTGGACCAAATAGAAACGGTCATATATCTATATTTCCTATAAACTATATTGTCCGTCTAATACTTTTAAATGAAAATATTGGTTATTTAAACTTTTTCATAATTTCGTTTGTAAATAATTTATTAAGTTAACTTTGCTTTTATTCTATATATATATAAATAAATAAAACCTCAAGTTATCTTTAGTAGACAAGAAATAAATTAGCTTTGAAAGTTAAATCTAAAAAGTTTTATAACCAATTTTATGATACAACTTAATTTAGTAAATTTGTCAGGTGCACTTTAAATTGTTGAAAACATCGATGATTTTATGTGTCAATTATAAGCTGTACATAGTTTTAAGGATGGGGAACATAATTATCAATCTCTCTCTGTGATGGAGGCAAGGTTGGGTGTCATCTTTTGTATAACAAAGATTTGTTTTTCTGGTCATGTTTCGGTATGTAGTGGTTACACAATTAAATCGTAGTGCCATCGGCACGGGCATAACCTAGTATATATATATATGTATAGAGTGAGAGAGAGAAGGTGCAACTCCAATCAATAAAACAAATTGAATGGTTTTCCAAAAATGTCTTCTAAGGTCTTAGCATGAATAAAACCATACCTTTGTCCAGAAGGCCCAATCCAAGTTTAGATTGATAAATGGCTCTCATTGATAAAACAATCTTTTTATCAATTATTTCCTCGACTAGCCTCTTTGTCCTCCTATCAAAAACCTAAACACCAACACAATGATAGCAACATTAAACAGTCATGGGATCTTTGCCTTGAAGTAAATGATACGATGCCAAAAATAATCCTCAAAAGACCGGAATGAAAATAAAAGCAAACAAACAAGGAATCACCACACTAAGTGGTTGAATTCACCAGCTTTATATTCAATGTCTAACACAACTTTACTTAATAGCGTACACAAAAACAAGTAAATTAACATCACAAGAAACTATAAATCATAGAAATAAGAGGGCAATAGGTGCTGCATAAAAGTTCCAAGTTTCTCTTTTCCTTTCCTACTTCCTGTTTAAGGTTATTGTAGTGTATAAGAACACTAAAAGAAAAGTAAAGACGACGACTAAACGGAATCATAAAAATAAGAGGTCACATATGCAGGCAGAGATAATAATAATACTAAAAAAAATATACTTAACTATGCAAATATTAACAATATTTTATCTTTCAAATGAATCAATACATTAATGGGACATACTTGTACAAAAAAAAAATACCCACTTTTGACCTTTATGTCAAAAAAAATAAACTTGACCGCGAGAGGTGGTCCAGTGGCTTGTCCACCACTGGGCACCTATTGGGGCGAATGGTACGGGGACATCCCGAGTTCGAACCTCGGCAGGTACAAAATAATTGTGGCCACTGGTTCAGCGGTGGGCTCAAATCCGCAACTGAGGATTGTCCTCCATCCAATGTGGTGAGGGGACTCCTCATGGGACCCCAAAAAAAAGAAAGAAATAAACTTCGGTCCCCAAAACATGTTGGAGCATGCGTGTTAGAAGAGTCTCAGATTGGCAGTGTATGACACATGTTGGGCACGCACAACACGTGAGCCCCAAAACAAGTTCAAGCATGCTTGTTAGAAGAGTCCTAGATTTTATTAATTGAATATATTCTAGTTATTTTATTGTTTTATTGTCTTTGGTCAACTAAACCATAGATAAGAGATATTATTAACTGAATCATTCCTTAAATGATGGATTCAGTAATTCTCTGGGACACAATCTGGGGTCATGTATCGAGGACGGAGGAAATTGTCACTGTGCATTGGCCAGCAGTAAACTTTGTGTGGTAACTACTCGTAATGGACCCCGTTCATTGACCGATGTATTGGTGACACGTCACAATGTCCCTGACATGTGCCCATATAGAAGTACTCAGTTGGATTTTACTTATTTCCTAAGTTGTTACCTTCTTGGTCAATGGTTAAGTTACTTCATCATAGTTAGTTTGAGTTGGGGTTTATTGTGTCCTATTTATACCCAATGTGGGAGTCTTTGTAGTCACAACAATTAGAAATATAATTTCATATTCTGAAATTCCACTTGGTATCAGAGTGCTCGATTCTGAGTAGCATATTCGTCATCTTGTTTGCCTGTTCCATCCGGCAGTGTGTTTTGCTGCCCGCCCAATTAACGGATTATTGTTGGTAATTCAGATATGCATGGAGTTTTCGTGAATATTTCCTATATTTTAGGGCTACCACTGTGTTCAGTAGCATATTAGCATCTTATTGTTTTTAGTACCGATTATCAGGCAATCCTTCCTGGTAAAACATATGTTATTTCTCTAATTATCTCTGCTGCAATTTTGTTTCTTCAAGGCCATAATAACAGTTCACCGAATACCACATTATGCGGGAGAGAGAGAGAGAAAGAGAGAGTACCACAATATGTGAAGCACTCGACCCAGAGTTTAAGCCGATATCATATGTTGAAAATTGCGCCCACTCACTTAGTTTAAACATCCACCTAGAGAAATATACATTGATCTTAAAAACCAATTCATTCAAAAGTTTACATAACACTAGGAATGATTTAAAGCTTTAACAGTGAAAAAGTTCTCACCCATAAGCGGCCTGTTTTTCAGTCAAGAATCCACCAGTCATAACCTGCTTTCCAGTCCCTTCATCAAAGCACAAGGTCAAGTGTATCATATTGTTCAGCTTATCAGAAACTTCAAGAACCTCGCCACATACAGGACAACAATTAATAAGTGGCTCCCTGCAAGAACGGAATCCAAGAACAGAAATAAGGGCAGTGAGAAATGGTGTTGCAATCCTGAATAGTGTCCACATAAGAGACTAGGCAGATATTTAAAGTTGCATCAGTCACTGTGAATCAAATCTGTAAAACCTGTCATTAATTCAAGAGAAAGGAAATGTAAAAAGAAGAATGCTATAAAGATGTCACTTTGAAATCAAACTTTTAAAAAAAAAATAAAAAAATTAAGGAAGGTTCAAGTCTTTTCCCTTAACCTTACAAAGAAAGAACCCCCCCCCCCCCCCCCCCCCCAAAAAAAAAAAGTAGAACCCTTGACCTTCCTTTAAATCAAGTTTTGACCTATTTAAACCACCTTCGGATATAGCTTTCTATTAAAAAGACTGATGACATATTTTAGGGACAAAAATATAAGAAGAGTGCTATAAAGTTGTTGATGAAGACTTCAAGATGGCATATGATCTAAAGGGCCATCAAGAGGTCCTATATAGAAAAGGAAATCTAAGTAATTTTGCCTAGGCTGAAATAAAAATATGTATGACGGAACTTTAGCTAGATTTGAAAACCAAGAAGGTACCTTCAGCTAATTTTGCAACAGTAAGGTCAAAATAGGGATATTCCTGCTGGCTTTTTTTTTTTTTTTTATATATATATCTGACGTGTCTAAAATAGTAACATATTTTTTTATAATAAATAGTTTAAACATGTTATCACATATCTTAACAGTTGACAGTGTAGGACAGAAAACATGTCTAAAGGAGTCGCATGCATTACCATCCACACATTGTTAAGCAATAATAACATATATTTGTTAAACTAATTAATAGAGAAACAAAATAAACAAACTGACCTTGTCAACAAGGCAGACTGTAAGAGAAACATTTTTTATGAACAGACATGAAGGTGATTAAGTTTATGGCAGCAAAAAACAGTAGGCAAAACTGTACAACATTCATAATTCAAACAAGTTGCAAAGCTTTCGTATGGCCCTACTTTTCTTGTAGAAGAGCCATAAGTGTAGCCAACTCATCCATGCTGACAACACCATCCCCGTTCTCGTCGGCTGCTTTAAAAAGCTCCTCTTTCTATTAGACAAGGTAGAAAAAAATATTAAAAAAAAAAAAAGGCTAGAATTTACAGGATCATATTTTATACTACAAATTTCAGATGTGCTGATTTGAAAATCCTGGATGTCACTCCCAGTCACTTTTCCAGAATCCATTAAAGATTCAATTTTAGTCAATGAGTAATTCAAGTTAGAAAACTCAAAACAAAGGCTACTTTTGGAAATTCGTTTTTCTTGGAGAACTCAAGTAAAATCCAGCTATCCAACAGCAGCGAGAAAAATCTAAAGCTTTTTCCAATCACAAAGAGAAGTTACTACGAAATGGAGCACAAAATCAATATTTCACATTCAAACCTTGTTAGCAGCTAGTTGATTGCCGAATGCGTTAATTAAATCAGTGAACTCAGCAAATGAAAGCTTTCCATCCTCATTGTAGTCCTGCATAGAGCACAAGGGTTCAGTTCTATGAAAACAGCCTAGGAACATCATCATCAAATCATGTATCATATTCAGCATCGCAAATTAGGTATTTTTTTTATCTTGTACTATATGATATTGTATTTTGTACAACTTCAAATTAACATAAATCGGAAAGAAGTAAATATATCGGAGAAACTTAAAAAAAAAAAGCAGCAAATGATCTACACAATATGCAATATGCTTAAAATCTTCTTGAGTCCAGAATCTGACTTTGACACAGTCTTTAGGATTATATAACCATGTTACAGAAACTAAGACATGTGTAACTGTGTTGACATCAAGACATATAATAGGGTAAAGCAAGTAAACATAAACTAATCTCACTTCCTGTACATGCAGGGTGCTACATGATGACCACTGCTTGTACAAATGTTAGCAATCTGGGGATTGTTGTGTTTGGCTCCTCACTCGGGATGGCACGTCGATGTGGGACTGTCCCACATCAATGCATGGGCATTCCAGTAAGCAAGCAAATTTGGTACCAAGCTGCACATCGATCTCGTGATTTGAGATCGATGTGCGGGGCGCATGGTACCCATAAGTATAAATAGTTGTCTTATTTTTCTCTTGTAAACAAAAACTTGAGTGCTAGAGGGAAAATTGGAGATAGGTTTTGTCTTGCAAGAGGGTTATTTCTTGTTTGAGGCTAGCTAGGTTTTAGCTAGGGTTTGAGAGGTATCAATTGGGGTTTTGTTCCATTGATATATATAGGTTTATTGAGAGAGGATTGGTGTTTTTCTTGGTTAATCAATAAAGTTTATCACTTTCTCCCCTTTCACGTGGAAGACCCGAAGGGTACCCACGTTATCTCCAGTGTGTTTTTTTTCTTTCTTTGTGCATTCAACTATCATCTTCTTTATTGATTATCCATAGTTGCTTGTTATTGGGTTGCATTGTTGGTTTTGTCGAAGATCTGCTCTTGTGGAAATTACCGAAAGGGATTTCTCAGGTTGTCTACATACGCCAACAGGGATCTTAAGTATAACACCTAATAAAAGCCAAATTACAACTAATAAATAACAATAATATAGATATTTCAAGAGCATCTTTAAATTTTTTTCTGATAAATATGTTGAAACCTACATGGATAGCTGAATATCAAAATGAGATTTTTGAGTAGTGTAGACATGTTAAACGAATAGCATATTGAAGCAATACAGAAAGAGATATAAAACACACCACTATGGACAAGACCCGTCTTGCAAAACTTCTTTCTGTTTCAATAGGATCCTGTCAGTTTCAAAACTCTGTCTTAGTGACACAATCAAATGCATGTCATATCAGAAACAGTCAACGGGAAAAGATAGCTTACTACTACTATACCTCCACAGAACATGAAATACAAATTTTGCCCACTACTATGTCAGATGAGGATGGATCTAAAAGGCTAAATACCTCAAACTCAGAATCTGATTCCTGCAAGATAACTTCCTTTAAGCACAAGGGGGAAAAGTTACAAAACAACAAAACAGAATGCCAAATGTAATTACAGAAATCAGAAGATATCTGACAACAATTTACAGTCATAAACCACTGAAAATAACTTAATATTTTAACTTGGGGTAATGTTACTTTTATCAACTGTCCCTTTTGTTCTTCATCATAACCATATATGATGTTTAAGAAATTACTGGATTTTATCGGTAATGTATTCAAGTTGTGAAAATGGGTATCCTAATTAGGATTCAAACTCGCACTTCTTTTTGTCGTGATGGCAATCATGACCTAAAATTGATTTTTTAAAATAATGTAGTATATTTACTTTATTTGCCTTTTACCTTATTTATCAGTTCTTTTATTTGTACCATATTGTACGATCTGACACAACTTACAACATATAATGTCACGAAAGGACCATCTGCAAGAATGGAACATAAAGGACAAATCTGCATATATACCAACGCAATGATAGAAGACTTCATTTTCTAACACGCCCAATTGGCTTATCCTTTGTTGTTGTGAAATTTGCTTTCCCCTTCTTCCTTATTATATGTGGTGTTGGGATCTGAAATTCCATTTTGTGGATTCAACGATCAATAACATTCTAGTGACCAAGAAATCCCAATGTTTGTCAATATGCAGCCATTATACAATTGAATTATGGGTTATTAACATGGCAAACATAAACTTAACAAAATGGACAAAGAATTCCATTACTCGATCATGGCCTCTACTTTTAAACAAATGTAGGCAGGAACTGAGTGAAGCAGCACAAAGCAGAAAAGGATAGTGACGGAATAGTAAACATTTAAGATTGACTAAAATAACATGTACCCGTGCAAGGAATTCAAACAGATCGATCTCGCAATACGCGACGAGAGTGTTCTTGGATAGTCTGTTAGTCTGCATATGAACTAAAGCTGGTAAAGTAGACTGTAACATATGAATCTGAATTATAAATTCAAAGATACAGCAAATAAGAAAATAGTTTAAGATGAGCTAAACACTTGGGCCTCCAAACCACTCAAGTTGCAGGGTTACGCTCACTAGACTGCCTTGTACACACGATGCGTGTGCGACTCACGTGTATATAATTTGAAGAAACCACGGTGATTGAGTTTAGATTGAACATAAACCTATTTTCATTGCAAGGAAGTTTAGTGAGCATAAGTCCAGCAATGAATATATTGAACATAAACAAAGGAGAATGAGTTGTTGATATTACAGAATGATAGAACGTCCTCTAACTGATGGTCAAAAGCTAAATCATATCCCTATGTCCATAATCCTACTGTAATTCCATTTTATTTTAATTTTTTTGTATTCCTCTTGGGACATTACCATGTACGTTTTCTTGTTTAATAGAGCATCAAAACGTGTTGTGCTTTTAAGAATCTATACCATATAAAGAAGTACGAATAATGGAAGTGTTTTTCTTGTAAGGACAAATGTGCCCCTTGGTTTTAAACACACGATTTGAAGATTTACGTTAAATAAAATTCTGACTTTTGTGTATAAGTATTAGTATTCCAAACAAATTTAAACTCTACTTTATTTGGCTAAAATAATTAAACAAGTTAAGAGTTTGTGTTGAATTTAATGTTTTGTCTAAGACTTGTATATAACTTCATAACAAACTTCCCGAGAAGGAAACTATTGAATAGATCGCACTAAAATTATAAACAAAGCTTTTGCGTGAATTAGATGTGGTTCCAAAGTTCATATGTATATTAAATTCTACTTTATTTGATTGCTTTTAACATTATAAATTTATATTAATTTAAAAATTCTAAAACTTATTTCTATTTGTAATTATGTTTAATGTTTAAAACAAAATGTTAAATATATTGTAGCTGTGGTTCAGTAAAACAATCATGTTATACCATCAGGCGTAAGTGAACTTTAATTGTTTTTTTTTTAACATTTTGATATTTGCTCGTATATAATCTATTATTTATATGAGTATTATATTATTGTTCGGTACTAAAAGAATTTAGCGGACAAATTTTTATAATGTATATACACCATTTTTCTATAGAAGGTCGATTTTATGATTTTCTTATAATTATTAATTTAATTTTACACTAGGTATATTTTTGTTTATTTGTTATTATTTTTATTTTACAGTTTATACTAATTATCCAATTCTTAGTATATTCATTAATGGACTTAGCACTAAAATCACATGCATTGCACAAAAACTAGTAAATTAAAATGTTAAATCATCCTCCCAATGTGTATCATACTCTTTGGAAATAGGAAAAATCAAACTCCTAAAATAATGGCACATCTAGTTCAAGGAAAAATGTAACGGAGTAATACATTATTTAGTACTATCAAATTTAGCTTATTACAAACCTCGAATACAGATATTCTTGCAAAACGTGGCCCATTTCTTTCCAAGAGAACTTTTTTCTCCTGTAGAAAAATACAAATTCAAATGTCCATGGCATGCGATTAGTGACAAATAAATAATGTGATAAATAGATAGATAACATGCCTCAGTTTCCCTTCAATCAGATCCGAAGGACCAAAACCAGGCGATGCCTAATTCAAAATCTAAAGAGAGATGTTAACACAATACTCACATGTATTTATCTCTCTCAATAGACTACGGTAGGGGAGGTGTACTCTCGCGGTAGGCTTGTCAATGGATCATATTCTATTTCTAATTCAAACCCAATCATTTTATTATGAAAATGGATGATATTTTGTAATTCGATAAACCGATTCGATCTGTCTACGGATTAGTGTTTGGATTTTCCTTTACCTGATTCGATCTGCATCCAATCCAGTGATTTTCTTACTTAATAGATTAGGATCAAACTTGATCCAATCCAAATCTGTGTTGTTTACAAGCCTATTAGGGAGTTCAGATCAAGTAATCTATTACTTTTATATCCAATAATTCTTGTACTCTGGTGAACATCTTTCCTCCATCAAATGTAGCCCTCTTTTACTTTGTGATAAAGAATTTGGTTTCTCATCGAGAAATATTCCTTTATCCAAGAGAACAGCATCCTGAGAAGGAAAGAACTATAATGTAACAAATAAAGTAAAAAGGTAAAAGCCTAAAACGTAGTTTTACAACAAAAATCTTTCACCAGAGGTAGTTTCAAATACTGTTTATAGAAGTACTTGGGCAATTTCCCAGATTACACTGAAAAATGTTACAAACCTCCTTTAACAACCTAATATTAACATTTTGGAGCGGGTATTTTGACTCGATTCTTTCTTCCCTTTTCCTCGTTTATTTGTGGGAAATTGACCTCAATATCCTTTGGGAGGCCTTGTATTTCACAAAAAACACGAGAGTCAATGCAATTCGGTACACCTCAAAGGTGGTCCAATGATTTTTTCTTACTTTCTTGTGCTTCCTTTGCGGTATTCTTATTTGGGATTTCAAAGGTATTGAACACAGTGTTCAAAGCCGTCAACAACTGTAGAAAGATTTTTCTGGGGAAAAGCATGCAGCAGTGTAGAGGGCAGATTGATAGCATGTGACAGCAAATGAAATGGACGGGGAAACGCACGAAAATCACTCATGTATGCCACGAAAACTAAAGATACTTCAGGAAAGTGTATATAAATATATTGTTTAGGAATACTCACAGAGTTCCAGGTAGGCTTGTCAGTGCTGCACATCAGTAAAATATGATCAATTACATGTGGGAAGAAACTTAAACAAGTGAGGAAAGTACCTAAAAGAAACTATCATTCTAAACCTTAGAGGAAAGAAATATGCTCCGTTTTTATGCGTCAAGCCGTCAAGTACAGGTAAGAATCTCTTAGGCATATGAAGGTCCTTAAAATTATGATAAAGCATATGGCAATTATCAGTTGGTCAAATGTATCAAATCACCTATCGGAGAGTTATGTCAGATACATATCCTAATATAATTTAAAATAGAACTCCAAATGAATCATAAAATGGGAAAATTGTTGCTTTAGCAGTTTAGCCACAAAAAAAAATCCTGACAACATAATAGAGTAATGCTAGAAATTCAAATCGATGGACAACCACAGATGTCATCAGTGTGTAGACAATGTTGCTTAGATAACACTTTTTTGGACAGGTTGCTTTTTATGAGTGTCCCTACAGCTGTACAACCACATCCCCAGATTTCCAAAGCTGGAGGCACCAAATTTTTTTCTTAAGTTTACCCTATGAAGCAAACTTGTCGAATGATCCTGAGGATGTTACGATATGGTCAGGCCATCACAATGGTAAATACTCAGTAAATTTTTTCTATTGATTACTCAAGCCCTTCCTCCTTAGAAGTTCCTTGACAGGTATTTGAAAAACGGAGGCCCTTGAATGTCTGTTTGGATTCTTTTCCTTGAAATTTTGAATTCTTCTACTTGTGACCTCTTCATCAGTTTGATGTTAAGAATTTCTTTCTTCTAGCTTATGTTCATGACTTTATAAATGAAGGAAACGATAACTCAGGGATTATTCAAGTCTTGTACAAGGGATATATTAGAGGGGTTAGACAAAAGAAATATGCCTTTTCGAGAGTTAGAGAGGAATGATATACAATGACTTACAACACATAAATTTAGTACTGCTCATGCCAACCAATAATTGCTAGTTGAATTTTACATTTTAAGAAGAATTAACAGTTTCAGAGTTTCAGCATAACCAATTGTCAAGAATAAAAGTTTAATACATTGTGTTTTGGGAAACATAGTCATTTTACGCAAAGAGAGGTCACACAAGACGCACAAGAAATAAAAGTCTACAAATTGAGGGAGTACTTAACTGATTAGATATGTCAGTTCTGAAGGTCTGTTCCCCAAGAGAGATACAAGCAAGCCATTTGTCCTCGAACTTGAGCTCTGCCTATAACCACAATATACCTAGTTCAACACCACATCTTAAATCATAATCTCTACACAATTACGCACATGTACATGTATATAGATACTAGATTACCCCTGGCATGTGCAGACTCGCATATATATAATTTGACGAAAAAAAAAATAACAATAAACAACAGACGGCCATTCAGCCTATATTGCTGCTACTGCAATCATTTCAAAAAATAAAATTTGACAGTACAAAATTGAAAACCAAAATATGATGTGTACATATACATAGAGAAAGGTGAACCAATTATAAATAAATAACTTGACATATGCGAAATTGAAAAGCAAAGGTATATATAGAGAAAGAGAAAGAGGTGAACCGAATAAAAATAAATAAATGAACCGTATGCAAAATTAAAAATGAAAAGTATGACACAGCTTCTATATAATAGAAGGGAGTGAAGTAAATGAAAAATAAATTGCGAGAGGTAAAATTGAAGATTAAAAGTATTGACACAGTTTTAGTGGCGCGTTTATATATAAATATACACTGATGAGTTTGATTAGAGCGATTCCAGCGAAATCCTCTGCGTGGAGGAGCTTGGAATGAGATTTTGATTTGCCGCTTTTACGATGTCGATGATGATGTTGGTGGTGGCGATGACGGTGAAGTCGGCGCTTCAATCGAGACATACGAGAGGAGGACTCTGTAGAGGATTCCTCTGAAGAATCCGATGAGGATTTCGAGCTTCCATGTCCCATTCTCTCTCTCTCTCTCTCTCTGTGGGACAAGTCTTTATCTGAATGTTCAGCCTAATGCCTTGTTGGTTGATTACTACTCTATCATGGGGAGCGAGGGTAGAATGGGCAAAAGGTAGTGTTGACGCTGTTTTCTTGATTGGGAGTGAGTGCATAGTTTGACTAGATGGTTTGCCTTTTTGTAGGTGCCTAATAAAGACCACATATTCCTCCTTTTTTCATTCGCCTGCTGTTGGAACAATAAAACCCTTTTTAATTTACTTTTAAAGGATCTTAGTAAAAGCAATAAAGCATCATCAATTTTATCATTAATATTACTATCTATAATTTAATAAAAAATATATTTTAACACTTTACTTTTTTTATTACAAATATCTTTTCGCTTAATTATCATTTAACTTATTTACTCAGTGGTTAAAGCATTAACTTATTTATTTATTTATTTTTTAATAAATTAATTTAACATTAACTTAAATAATTAAACATATATTTTTCATTTTTTTTTCATTCACAATCATATTTAATTACTTCAAGTAAAATGATAGAGAGAGAAGAGACTCACTTCTTTATCATTTGAGCTCTCTAAATTAAAAAATCACAACCAAATCAAAGCATAAGCATTATCGGTGGGAAGTTTGAAACTTGGATTATGATAAATAATAAGCATTGTTCATGAGATAGTGAAAAAATAAGAAGTTCAAAAAAAAGCTGATGGTGAAATTCCACTCCAAAATAAAGCAAAATATGTATTATAATTGTAATTATTGGTATATTAATGTGTATATTAGTTTTCATACATCATTTTATAACATTCAAATTGAAATAAATATATAATCCCCAAAACAGAGTATAAAACGGATTATGTCTAAACTTAACTCGCTTTATATAAAGAGATTAATTTGGTTACAACTCTCCTCAAATAAGGCGAGTGTGTACAGACACACTCATCCCATGTGAGACAAGTGTGTGTTATTAAGCGAGTCACTTACAACACATTCACCTGATGTGGGGTGAGTGTGTGTGAATCCACTCACATGTCATTAAGTGAGAGACATAAATGACTTTTTTCTTTTTCAATGTTAAGTAGTTTTTTTTTAATTAATCTTTGTATTAACTTTTAATTGGTAGAGGGTGTAAGTGACTAAAATTTGGCATGAGGGAAGTGTTTGTGACAAAAGGGGTGTTAGCGACAAAATTGTGGGTTGAAATAATAGCCTCCATTTTAATACCCAACTTTCAAATTTTTTTTAAAGAAATTATTTAATTACACTTTTTAAAGGTAACTAAATCTTTTATCTTTTTTTTTATTAATTCTCACAACTAATTCTCACATTTCATCTGTTTATTCTTTCTCTCATTATTTTTTTGTAGCTTCTTGTGACACTATGTCAATTTACATTCGTGTATTCTTCTTTAGCCGCACACACGAAATATATATATATATGCTACCATGTATATAATTTGTAAACGTTCTACCATGTATGTATGCGATTTCAAATATGGGTGTAGTGGTTATATAAATATATATCTACACATGCATGTTAGCCGTCATATATCGTTCGATTTCTGTCACGTATCTGTTCAATTTTATTCTTAGGTTAAGTTGGTATCATCAATTGAATAAGTTGAACTTAAATTTGAGTTTATAATAATACGTTTACAAACAAGATCAAATTTTCAGATACTTTAATTCTTAATTGCAAGTGTTTTCAAATACAAACTTCAATTAAAGAAATTAATTTTATAAGTTTATTGAAACAATACTGAATAAATGGATATAAAGTTGTATCATTTCTTAAATTAAATTCCTCGAGCAAAAAATAGTTTCTATATAAAAAATATCATATTATTTCTCCGCATGTAATTTTTCCAATAGTTAATTACCATGAGGATATTGAACTAGTGCTTGTTTTAGTAAAATGATTTTAATTCTATAATTAAGATAAAAATTGTGCATTTGTATAACTTGTAGTGACAATCTTTTTGTGGTTGTAGACTTTTGTGACAAAAGTAATTTTTTTGTAGGCATACTTATACTAGAGTGCTCTAACTATTAAGAGTGTTCTTGAAAAATTAAACTTTATGTGTGGCTACCTAAAAAATAAGTGTGAAAACTATTTTTTATGATACTTTTACTAGCACCCTTTCTTAAATACGAATTTTCATTGTCTCTTCTTACCTTATTGAATGTATTAAATAATTTTTACTTTTAATTTATATAATACATGTCAATGAGAACAAGTAGTAAGAATGCCCATTAGTTATAGTATTACTCTTTAACTTATAATTACCATTTAGTACAAAAGTTGTAGTCCTCAAAAATCCAATAATTCCAGTTGTTCCAAAAACACAATGAGATTGAAGTTTTTGATTTGATACATGCTAATTTTAATGAGTTGCTATCTTTTCTTTATGGTTCACTGCTTATGGTGCCTCAATTAATTTGGATAATCCGAATCTAGGTATTAGGGTGATATGTGTGTGATTGCAATAGGACTTTCATCTTCACAGTTTCTCGTTTTAAAACATGTTTCTTATTTACGAATCTAAAAGTTATTGCTTTTGGCTTTTTAGTAAGTGTGGATTTGGGTTTCCCTCGCAATGTTATTAATGTTAATGCAAAAGCAGCAATCAATTTTATTTTATCAAAAAAATAGTATTTTTAATGATATGGGTTCGTTTCTTAGCAACATTGCAATTCTTTCTGGTGGTTTAGATGTTGTTTTTTCTATGATGCCTTGTGCTTGAGTTCTGTTGCCCATGACATTGATCGATCAACTTTTATTTTAAATTTGTTAGATATTTAGGATTCCTTCTTATTATAGTGGTTATTAGACTTTGTCTCCATTGATTAATGCCAATTACTCCTTTCATTGAGCAACTTTTTCAAAAATAAAATTCTTGATTTAATATTACCTTATTAGTGCATGAGCCGGTGTTAGAATATACCAACACAAATTTAATGATTAGGCTAATGATAGTCTTTGTTAATATTATTAATAATAAGACTTAAACATTGGTGAGAATGAAAAAATGCCAAAAACATTACCAAAAGACTTTTTTTTTCAAAATGAATCTTCATCAATACAAAAGACCGATTAAAAAAATAAACAAATACTTCAATAAGTATAAATATTTATAACTTTAAACTAAATCTACATCGAAAAAATAAATTTACTCATCTCTTACTCTAGGTCTTGTTTGGTTCACAAAAGGAAAATCAATTCTCTTGTATTTTCTGTGGAGGTGGGAAACTAAAGTTCTTGTTAAGTTTTCTTTCTTGTATTTGGTAAAGTATGCAAAGTATTTAGGTAAGGGTATTGTTGTCCAAAATTTTTATAATAAATGCTAGAAAATCACAAGGGGAAATCAATCACGTGAGTTTTGAGATGAATGACTTTACTCCATACTTTCCCTTCTATTAGGAAAGTGTTTCTGGAATTCGTGCTTACCAAACAAAGATTTTTCTTTCTTTAGTACTCAAATTTGTGAACCAAACCTAATTATTGCTTCTTAAAGCATGCCCCCATGTGCTACAAGAACGGGGACAAAAAGTCTCAAAAAAGAAAAATAAGAAGATGTATTATGGAATGAGAAGATAAGAGGAAGAAGAAAGCGAAGATAAAGTTTCGTTTTATAGAAAATAGAAGAAAAAAAAGGAAAAGCCTGACGAGGATTTAAGCGTAAATAATTAAAAGAATGTGCATTTACAATTTTCACTTGTGTGTTAAGATTTGAGTTTTTATTTTCTTTATAGAGAAAATGAGCTTTAGGGTCTTGCTTCGTAATATTTGATAACTTTAAAGACGAATTCATATTTAATAAAGGAAAGTAGTATTAATTATATAATTTGGTTTTACAATAAGGATATTTTTCATATTATTAATTTATTTTAAGGAAAATGATAAATGTTGATGGACAAATATACCCTTAATAATTAATTACGAAGCATCAGATCGGCCGTCAAATGAGATTCTTTCTTTGAGTACTTTACAAAGGCTTTTAATCCAATTTTTCATAATTGAACCATCTTAATTAATTAATTTCTTCGAATCCTCTCCTCTCTAATATAGACTAATGGACTTCTTTTCTTTGTTTAAGAAATTATTCAACTCTCACAGTTCATACAAGCACCACTCTCCAAAAGGCTTCGACAATGATTCCGACCCTAATTACTAGCGTATACTCTTCAATCACCCCCGCGACGAAGACAGCTCAACCACCTCCTCCATTGTCGACCTCCACCATCGCCGCGAAGTCAACCTCAAAATTGACACCGACGACAACCGCGATGCCTTCAATCATACCAGATCCCTTTTCGCAGAAATCTAGTCTAAACCTCGTTGTAAGTACTATACCGATGGCAGCAAGATCGCCGACAACGATTGATTTATGTTCCAACAACCTAAGGAAGCCAACGACGATCCACCGCCGAAGCTAATTTTGTAGTTTCTTAACATGCAGAAATATGCCATGTGATTAGTTACTTTTGACAAAAAATTGTGCTAAATCTGTTTTAACACATTGATGTGTAGAATTGAATGGGTGCTAAAACTATTTTATCACCTTCAATTTACTTATATTAAGTGTGTTGGACAATTGGTGCTAAAATAGTATTAGTACCACAGGTTAATACATATAGCTAAACTGAATGTGTTAAAACCTATTTAGCACAATTCAAGTATTGGACAATTGGTGTTAAAACAACTAAAACGTGCTAAAACCTATTAGCACCATTCAAGTATTGGACAATTGGTGCTAAAACAGCTGAACGTGCTAAAACCTATTTAGCACCATTCAAGTATTGGACAATTGGTGCTAAAACAGCTGAACGTGCTAAAACCTATTTAGCACCATTCAAGTGTTCGACAATTGATATTAAAACTGTTTTAGTATCATTCTAGTGTTGGATAATTGGTGCTAAAATTATTTTAGCACCATTCTAGTGTTGGATACTTTGTGCTAAAACTGTTTTAGCACCATGTGATTAGTTACTTTGGACAAAAATGGTGTTAAATCTGTTTTAGCACTTTGATGTGTAGCATTGGATGGGTGCTAAATCTGTTATAGTACTATTTCAGTATTGGTGCTAAAATGGTTAAATAAGGAAGAGACATTAGTGTCTTTTTTGTGCAATATCCTTAATTTACATTACTAATTTGTAAATGTTATTTATAATTATGTTATTATTAAAATGAGCAATTATGCCCAATTTCCTCTTCTTTGTATATATATATATATATCAGCTAGATTTATCAATTCTTACTTTAAATCATAATGTACAAATATGGTTGACATTTTTACCGAAAAATCAAAAATCGATTAAAAAAAATGAACTAAATTGAACCGAACCGATTTTAAATGGTAACCGAAAGTCGATTACTGAACTTAAATTAGGACATAAATGGTTTTCATATTCAAATGGTTCGATTTTACCAAATTAAACCAATATTTAAAAAATATATATTAAACTCTAAATTTACTAAAAGTCTTTACCTATGTTTCTCTTTGTTCACTCAAACACTTAAGTTCACCGAAAACATTTAAACTCACTCTCACTCAAAACACTCAAGCCTTTCTCTCTTCTCCACCGGACCACGTCGCCGGCTTGCACTTTACTTTCTGCACTCGCCTCTTTCTTCTCAAAATTCCTTCTCAAATCTCATATTGCCTTAAAACTCTAAAAAGCTAGCAATCAAGCTATCTAAGTATAACATTTAAACTTAATCTTGTTTTGTTTTTATTTTTTTTAATAATATATTTTAATTTAGTTGTTTGTGTATATACTTTGCTAGTTTGATTGTGATTTAGCGGATAGATTGATAGTTGATAAAATTTAGCCCTAATAATTTTAGAGATTTTTTTTTAATATTATCTAAAATTCTAAACTATTCAAACCTTATTAAGCATATTAAAAAGTTGGACTGCATCTTCATCATTAATCCCATATTATACCAATTCAACTACAAACTAACAAATCTGAAATCCCAAAACCTCAAGATGCAGGTGGCAAATCAAAGAACCTTAAAATCATATAGGTACCTTAATTTGTTACTTCATTTCTTTCCTTCTTTTTCCATATATCTAAAATTCAAAAAAGCTTTAAAATTAGTTGGTAATTTAAAACGAACTTGACTATTTTCCATTATTTTTAAGATTCAATTTTTTTTAATTAAGTTTAGTTAGATACTTAAACGAATGAATTTTTTTAAAAAATTTAGTGAAAATATTTTCTATAATAAATAAATTATTTTCACAAAATTTATAAAAAAATTTTAAACAAGAAGTTAGTGTAATAAAATTTAATACATATATGTTCATTTATTACTATTAAAATTTTAGACAATTATTTTAATCACTTTCAAATTGAACTATTATATTAAAATTTTGTAAAAAAAATATATATTAGTTACAAAAATTATTTATACACGATCAAATTAAATCCTATTAAACGAAATTTCGGAAGAAAAGTCTAGCCAAGTCCAATAATTAAAATAAAATAAAATTGGACTTTCTCAAGTATAAAACTCCGCGGGCGATTGCTCCTTGACTTAAAGCCAATATCGAGTGATCGAAGAAGTATCGAACCTCCTGAAAAAAATTCTCCGCAGCAGTTGCCCACTTCCGCAGCGGTGATGCTTTTACGTTTAACCCATTTCTCCCCTTCTTCTCTCTCTAAATTCTCCCCCTTCATCTCTCTCCTCACCAAATCCTCTTATATCCTCTCCCCACGCCACTTCCACCCTTCCCTTCTCCCCTTCAATGCCACCACTATCATCCAATCCCTAAATCCTAAACCCTCCTCCATGACCAAACTCTCCCATCAACTCTCCACCGCCTCTGCCCTAATCCGCCAACCCTCCTCCTCCTCCTCGCCCCCACTCTCCAGGAAAAAAGCCAGGAAAAAAGCCAAGAAAGAGTTGTCACCCGAAGCAGTACTCCAGAAATGTCTCGGCCTTTGTTCCAAAAACAATGACCTAGCCGAAGCCCTTAGACTCTATGATGAGGCTAGGGTTAATAATGTCAACATCAATGTGAACCATTACAATGTGTTGTTATACTTGTGCTCCTCGAATAGCGAGGGTTTGGATAGGGGGTTTGAGATATTTAACGAAATGAGTGTGAGGAAAGTTGATTTAAACGAGGCGAGTTTTACGAGTGGGGCGAGATTGGCTGCTAATAAGGAGGATCCTGAAATGGCGTTTGATTTGGTGAAGAGGATGAAGAGGGTTGGGATTGAGCCGAAATTGAGGTCTTACGGACCGGCTTTGTTTGGGTTTTGTCAGAAGGGGATGGCGGATAAGGCGCATGAGGTTGATGCTCATATGGTTGAATTAGGGGTTTTGCCCGAGGAGGAAGAGATTAGGGCGCTTTTGAAGGTTAGTGCTGAGGCGAAGAGGGTCGATAGGGTTTATGAAATGATGCAAAGATTGAGGGTTAGTGTAAGGCAGGTGAGTGAGGATACTGCTGACGTTGTGGAGAATTGGTTTAGGTCAGAGGTTGCTGAGGGAGTTGGGGTGGAGAATTGGGATGTGGGGAAGGTGAGGGAAGGGGTTGTGAAGGGGGGAGGTGGGTGGCATGGGCAAGGGTGGCTGAGGAGTGGGAAATGGAGAGTGGCGAGGACACAGATGGATGAGAGTGGGGTTTGCCGTGAGTGCGGTGAGAAGCTTGTTTCTATTGATATTGATCCGAGAGAGACGGAGAACTTTGCTAATTCTTTGACTACTCTGGCTTGTCAAAGGGAGGTGAAGGGCGATTTTACTCAGTTTCAGGTACGGGTTTGATTAAACATATTAATACTTATGTGAGATTCTCCTTTGAGTTTTTTAATTCTTTTGATACATACTCAATAGTCTACAATGAGCAATGCACTAGCATCTTGTTTTCTCCTATTAGCGCCTAGCCGCCGTATATATAGGTCGTAAAAAAGGTTCTTTCTTTTTTTTTTGGGTTTAGATACTTTCTAGTACCACCGGGTATCCGGGCTAGCTTTCGCGCACCTCGACTAATCCCTGTTCGCAGAACAGTCGCCAGCCGCTGGCTACCAGATGTTTTTGCAGTTGCCGGGATTCGAATTGGGGAGCTCCTAGTCGAATCCAGCGCTGATCCCAGTGCGATAACACCGGGCTACTTGCCGGTGGTTGTAAAAAAGGTTCTTTCAAAAATGCTACAAGAAGACAGGATTTTGGGTGTTAACTATGTAGCTCCCAGGTTAATATCTATGGTGTTAAAAAATTATTTGTAATGAAAAACAAGATGTGGTGCAATTTCGTCAAAAGATTTGGAAATTTATGACAAAGCACGTAAACATTTATGTGGTTTCCTATGTACCAAGAAAAACATTTGAAGTGGGGGTGAGGAGACAGGCCGAAAGCTTCAATCTTTAAGGGGCAACTTGAATGTAAACTGTTGCTTTCATGACTGAAGTGCAGGGAAGTGGCCTTTTGGAGTCTTTTGGAGTCTCTTTGAAAGAAGTTCAAAAATAGATGAATTTGTTGAAAGGGGTTCTTTGTCTAGAGGGGAAAAGTTAACTTGGTTCAATTAGTTATAAATAGTATTTTTACTCTTTAGTCTTTCTTCAAAGTCCTTGTTGAGTTGGCCCAAAGAAACAAAGCACTAACAAGGATTTTCATGGGATGGCTGTAGAGATGGCAAAAACGATCAAAAAGCGAAGTAAGGTTGGAGGTGGATAATTTGAGAAAAAGAAACAAAGCACTAACAAGGATTTTTATGGGAGGGCTGTAGGGATAGGCAAAACGATCAAAAAGCGAAGTAAGGTTGGAGGTGGGTAATTTGAAAAAGAGAAACATTATTCTCTTTGGTAAGTGGTTATAAAGATTTAGTCTGCTCGAGCACTCGGATGCCTATATTTACTCTGTATTCATATTGTAAATGAAGTAACAGTGGTTTATGTTGTTAAGATCAAGGAGAAAGGATGAATAAAAAATAGAAAAGGGGGGGGGGGGGGGGAATCTCAGAGTGAAAGCTGTTTGTTGTGTGAGAACAAATGGGTTAGCCTAGTTCGGGAGGTGGTAGGCGCCAACTCTGACTTGGGAGAGATCTCAGTTTCGAGTCTCGCCAAGAGGGTTATAGGTTGGGGCGTGGGGTTTTCTTTGTTTGTTTGTTTGTAGTTAAAGGGAGCCCTTTTAAAAAAATAAAATGCTATTGGTTGTTTAGTGGAATATTTTTTGTTGTGGTGCTAATTGAAAATTTGTTCATTGTCACGATTGATGTCTGATAAACGCTACTTTTGTATGGTCAAGCAGTTTATAACATATAAGATTGTCAGTGATACCTGACTAATTTTGAAGGTGGACTTGTTCAGGATTGGCTTCAGCGGCATGGTCCATTTGATGCAGTAATAGATGGTGCAAATGTTGGTCTTTTCAATAAACAAAATTTCTGTTTTTTCGAGGTAATGAGTTATTTAACTTATGATATTTGAAAGTTATTTTATTTAGATGTTGTGATATGTGGACATAATGAATTAGGCTTATGCAGACCAAGATCTCAAATTTATATATGCATAAATGGGGTTTGTAATGATCCCATTTTGTTGTAGCTCAATTCTGTTGTGAACAAGATGCGTCAAATGAGTCCATCCAAGAGACTGCCACTTATTATTTTGCATAGAGGCCGTGTAACCGGCGGTCCTGCTCAGAAACCTAATAATGAGAAGTTAATAGAGAGTTGGAAAAAGTCTGGTGCATTGTATGCTACTCCAGCAGGTTCAAATGATGACTGGTAAGATGTATATCCTTGAAATTCACATTGTAGATGAAAATTGTACGTGTATTAAAGCATTCCTGTGAATATAACTTATTATTTTTTCCCGTTAATAACTTAACACTCTTTCTATAAAACATAAAAGTGATGCAATGTTCAGCGCTTCATTATCTATATGCTGAATTGCCTGATGGTTTTTTGTAATGGTTAAATCATCTCTCACCCAAAAGCTTAAGCTCAAGATTTATCTCTCAAATTCTAGTATCACAAATTGTTTCTGTCCTTGGGTGGCAATAACTAATTTAGTAGAGCATGACTACGTCTAATTATCGGTACATGCTGAGTTCTTTGCATGTATCATCCAAAAAAATTTTGTGGCCCACCCGTATGATTTAAACCTTAAATTATGATGGTCATATCTTCCTGGTAACAGTAGTTGTCCTGTGCAGCTGAGCTTTCTTATGACGAGTACTTAATAGCTTGCATTCTTTCCCCTAGACAATGTAACACTGCCAAGTTCTGGTGTTAACTTTGATTTGAACATCAGAAGGGGTGCTACAACATTAATAATCATCATCATTGTTGTTGTATATATATGTGTTTTTTTTTTTGGGGGGGGGGGGGGGGGGGGGAGTATGAGGTGGGTTTGGCGGTTAACATAAGAACTTTTGGCCACCTTGTTGACTAGATTCAATAGATTTTAAGGCATTATGTGAAGGCTTCCCTTGTTAATGACAGATTTCCCGAAGCTGGTGCCACTGGCTAGTTATTCAATTTTCTGTTTTGGGGACAATGTCAAAGGAGAGGATAGATAACTCTTCCTTTTGGAATCGTTGCTTGTATACAAATGAATCTGTTTATGATCTTAATTAATATTACTGTTTGGATTGAAAGGAGGGAGTGGAAAGGAAATGATTAATCATGAAGGAAAGGAATGGAATGAGTTAAATTTTATTATTGTTTGGATAGCTATGGAGGGAAAGGAATGGAATGAAAATAACTCTGTTTGGATAGAAAGAAAGAAAGGAAGGAAAGAATGTAATTTATTAAAGAAGTAAATTGTTTATTAAAAATGTTTCCTTTCCTTCCCAATCCTCCCAATATTGGAAGGAAAGGAAGTAAGGGAATAGAGAGGAATGACACTCCCTCCCACTCCTTCCATTTCCATTCCATTCTCTTTAAAAATTCTATCCAAACAAAAGAAATGCAATCCCTCCTCCTCTTTTCCTTTCCCTTCCTTCCCATTCCTTCCATCCAAACGAACTGCCAGGTGCTAGCTTGATTAATGTAAACAAGCTAAGAAAATTATTTTTCATATGTTTATTGTGAGCAAGAACAAGTCTCTGTTTTTATGGGAACTTGCCTTGTTGTTATAGGGGGTAGCCTTTTCATTCCCACCAGGGAGCCATTGTCTTGTCTGATCTGAACCTGTGAGATTTTTTACTGCCTGGACTCTCGAATCTTTTGCTTCTCAGGTGGTGGCGAACAATGCCATTGCCTTCTCTCTTTAGGGCAAAAGATCTTTTTCAAATTCCATCTGGAGTTTGTAGCTCTTGAAAAGCTCTTGAAGTTCGTCATTCAGTCCAAAAATTTATTTATCTAGATGAGAAGAGCCTTCATCGTTCTACAGTTCACCATTGTTATGTTCTCATGTCATTCCCAGGTACTGGTTGTATGCTGCTGTTAGTAGCAAGTGTTTGTTGGTGACAAATGACGAAATGAGAGATCACTTGTTTCAACTGCTAGGGACTAGCTTTTTTCCGAGATGGAAAGAAAAACATCAGGTATTTTCTGCTATTAATTCTCAGCCTGATGTTTAACTATGATATAATCGTATAGAGCAGATCGAATATTTTCTTAATTTTTTTTTCATCATGTCAATGGAAACATGAGTTTGGAACTTCCAATCCTCTTGGGGAAACCTCCCATAGTGTGTCTGGGCAAATGGGGATTGGAGGGTCTAAATGCACTCTGGGGCTTTAGTTAGGTGCTCTCAGAGGACTCAGGACTGGATATTGTGAGATACCAAAAAAGAGGGGGAGAGAGAGAGGAGGAAAGAGAAGGGGGGGGGGGGGGCAATTTGGTTTTGATGTTTTTTAGTTTTTAAAGTGGGTTACATGGAAAATACCTTTTCTGGGGACTGGTGTTTGATTCAGTTGTTGGAAATTAAATCACCTTTAAATGTTAGGTCATTTTTTATTCCGTCGGTGGCAACCAAATTTGTAAGGGTGAGGACGTGAGGTGGTTTTTTAGTTCCTTGGGTTTGTTGAAAATAATGCATATGGGGTTTGCCCCATAGAATATGACTATTTGAAAACCTCTACTGGCTTCAAAACGAGAAGATGGAAAATTGTGGCAATCAAACACACTCTGAATTGTTGTACTGCTGTTTGTCTTGGAATTGAAACCAAGATCTAGGGTAGTAAAACTGATTTGTAGGTATATCATAGTACATTGCCTTAGACAGCAAGTGTTAATTCTTGGTGGTGTTGGTTGGCAGGTACGACTGACATTCTCAAGTCGCGGACTTGTTTTCCACATGCCTCCGCCCTATTCAATTGTTATTCAGGTGAATCATAAGTCACTTTTTCCTGCAATGCTAGACTCTAAATCCGTGTTTCCTCTTTATATATGAACGCTTCTCACGTTTTGGGAAACGGAAATGCAGGAATCAGAACAGGGTAGTTGGCATGTACCTACTGTCACAGGCGACGACATTGAGGCCCCAAGGCAGTGGGTATGCGCCACCAGAACTAAAAGTCAATCTTCAAATCCTCCCTAACAACGAATAGCAGTTTGTAGAGAGAGATATGTACCTTTGATTCATTTGTATTGTGTTATTTAACTAATTTAAGAAAGAGATGGAGGAGACCTCAATTGGGTTCTTCAGAGATGAGGTGTTTGTAATTTTTTCCTGAATGGCGATCAAATGCGTCTGGGGACAATTTTGTTACATATGTTGATTTAGTTCTGGACTTTTTTAGGAGCCAAAAGGGTTTGAAATTTCAAATTAATGTTGCATTTAAGACTTTGTTTTGACAGATTTGGCTAGATTTTGCCGAATGTAATAGTGTAAACATTGGGTACAATGTATTTGTTAAAACATAGAGATTTTAACGCAAAAACGTTTTTGCAACTGGCAATTTTTATCCTATCTCAATTTGGAAATTTGGTTGATGATAAAAGCACCCATAAAGTGAAGTCAAATCAAATGTATGCATTATGATACTTGTACATAATTTTTAAGTGGTTAGTGCATGTGGTGGTAATGTTACATTTAGGAGTGCTTTAAGTTTTATCATCACCCTTAAAATTTTCAATAACAATATATATTGATTATTTAAAACGGTGGTTTTTATTTATTTTTGGAGATATTTTCAGAGCAAGAGGTCAATAGTTTTATAGCATTAGTGCCAACGATGGGGATATAAATGATAAATCAAGAGGTACTATTCGTGTAACTAAAACAAGCAGCAGCAAGAAATCAATTGCGTTTGGTTTACTGAAACTTCGATTCAGTTTAAAGAACTCCTCCCAGTGTTGGGAAAAGGATAAGGTGCTCAACATTGCCATATTTAAAAGCCGGAGTGAGAAGCTACTCTTACCATTGTAGAACTTCAATTAACCTGAAAAACTCTTTACCAATGTAAGCAAATTTCTGTCGACAGACCACCTTTTCTTTCACCATGATGGTTAAATTTTACCAAGGAATATGCAAAAGCAAAGTTGCGCGAGCAAGAAGAAAAGGCTCCCAACATAACAGAGTTACAGTTTCCTATCTCACTTTCTCTGTCACACAAGCCAAGTGATGCACACAATTCTCCCATTCACTGCAAAATTCAAGGTGAAGCTCACTATACCCTGTACAAATTGTTAAAAGAACTTCACGTCTTCTCTCTTTACACCTTTGGCATAGTCATTCTTTGTATATTCGAGTTACTTGAAGGTATAGCGAATTCAATTTTTTACATGCCCGCCAACTGTGTGATTAAAATTCGAACTACACATGTGAGTATATGTTTGTATACAGCATTCCTTGTCCTTTCATGGTTTTAGCTCAGTTATTCTACCCCATCAAGATTTAATACGTCATATGCCCATTTTGGCATGTTCAGGCTAATCATACTTCGGGTCCAAATTCCTTTAGGAGACCGGTCTAGGTGGGAGCGTCATGGGGTCCTAACTGTTTCCTTGACACAACCTGAACTCAAAATATGTGTTCTTGTGACTAGAATATACTCTTCTTTGTGTGTAAGCTTTTAAGTTAATTCAGACCCGACTTTAGAGTTGGTAGCATGTACCAAATATTCTTTTGTTTTTTTTTTTGTTTTATGTGAGGAGTTGCGTCTCCAAGTTTCTCTTAAGTCCTTGCTCCGCCCCTGAATATGATTATCCTGAGTCCTGATGGTAAACACAGCACGTTGATTTATTCATATGTGAGGTAGTTTTGTAGTTTCATGGTGGCATTGCCTTATTGCAAGGGTGCCATCAAAGGCTGTTGACTGATACACTGCACTGAATCAGTGAGGGTTTCTCTAAGATCTGATCTAGAAATGTGCTGTCCAACAGAACAAGAAATCTGATATTAGATACCTTTTTGTCCTTCTCAATAAATTTTTCTACTCTTTTGAAAACATGACTAAATCCCTCTACAAATTATATGCTCCAATTTCTTTTTGATTTGGTGTCACATGTAGAACAAACCTTATTCTCCACCTTAACTTGCCCACCATGTAGCAGACGTCGAAGATATTTTAGAGCTTATAAATTTCAAGCACGTGTCCATTGAAGTTGTACTGGTCATTTGACAAGGGCAATTTTTGCAGCCTTACTCAAATTGAAGGTTGGATCTCCATTCGAAACCAAGCAATACGGTCTACAACTTCAAAGACAGGAACCAGCAAGAAAAGGCCAATTTTAAGAAATAGTAACTTTAAAAAAAATTGATTTTTAACAGGATAATTTTATAAACCACTCAAATATAAAGGGAAAGCCTATCTATTTTGGTTATCGTCTTGGCTCTTGCATTTGCTGTTGAGTATCGCTAATGATTCTAATTCAACTATCTTTCAAGTTTTCTATTATCAAATAATGTTGAATATGTATAGTAATTTATTTTATTGCCATATCCTTGCCATGTACGATTCCTGGATTTGCCCTACTATATTCGTATTGTGTCGTATTCGCATCATCTTACTATAACAACGCTTCCTAGCCTAGTTATACTCGTGATAGTTACTCATTTCAGTGCCCTTCTTTTTTCCTTCCATGATAGTTACTCATCTCAGTGCCCTTCTCTTTTTTACCTTCCAAAAAGTTATATTATCCGGGATCATCACCGTACTAATGTACTATGTTTTTACTGGGCAACACTAAATGAGAGTTGTTGTCTTCAACAAAATTAAAGTTTCTACAATCATAGTGGAAATGTGATGAGACAATGACAAATTAAAATGTATTTCGTCCTGATCTTCAGGCAGTGTTATAATTTTACCACTGCTTTAGGGATTATAAGCTATGATTCGGAGGTGTTGTTCACTTGGATTTTAGTGCCAAATGCAAGATGCCATGGACTGTGACATCATCAAGTCATTAAATTTATCAAATCCACCAATACTGCATGTAATAAAAGTTTGTTGATTTTTGGTCAAATTAATTCTAAAGATTCTCGCTTTATTCAGGTTTGACAAAGAATTTGGTCGATTCTCTTGTTTAATTGTTAGGCCTCGTTTGGTTAATAGAAGGGAAATTATCTTTTCCATGAGGGTAGAAAACTAAAGTTTCTTTCTTTCTTGTGTTTGATAAATATGGAAAACATTTAGGTAGGGGTACTGTTGTCCAATTTTTTTTTGTAATAAATGTTGGGAAATAAGAAGAGAAAATCAATCCCATAGGTTTTGAGAAGAATGGCTTTATTTCATACTTTCCTTCTGTCAAGAAAGTGTTTTCGGAATTTGTGCTTACCAAACAAATGAAAAGAAATAATTTCTTTTTCTAGGTGTTTAAATCTGCAAACCAAACGAGGCCTTAACCTTGTAGTTGGATTCTCCAGTTGAATTGTTGCTGCTGCTGTCGCCACCCAATGTATGTTATTTTTAAGGATTTAGTATATATTATTCTGTCAATTAAATTGTAAATTAATATTGATTAGCTATTTGCAGAGAGTATGAATTCTATCTCATGGGTTCTGTTTGGTTGCATGTATAATGTGCGATTCATTTCTGGTCACTGAGACTGCTTATTATGCTTAGCAAATACATCAATTTTTGTTTTCTCCTTCAACCACTGGGTCCTCTATATAAAGCTCCATCATACTCTTAGCTTTCCTTTTCACAAATAGTTTTGGGGCTTTCCCTTGTGGCAAATCATCATTAATACCTTAGCCCACTAAATGGACCCGCCCCAGCCGTCACAGAACCCATTCAAAGCCCGAAAATAATTATTCAGCAGCCCATATTGACCTGTTGACGAAATACTGGGGCCCAATAACACTGTTCTAAAAATCCATGCTTAGGGTCGATTATGTTCCGACTAGGCACTGCGCGGTGGTTTGCCACTTAGCCTAGCTAGCAGGACAGGACTGACAAGTTTTTTCACTCCTTTTTATTTTAAAAATAATTATTTTTATATCCGCATAGGCGTTTTGAACACAAAGAGCTCAATAGCTGCATTAGGTCAGCCTAGTGTCTTTGAGCATTGCACAGTTGCAATTACTTTGGGCGGGTTTGATTGCCACATTTTCTAACGAAAACTACCAAAGATGCCTTATTTTTAGGGTCATAAACAGGGTGAATACCATGCTATCCAAAATCTTTAAAATATCCAAGTTAAAGTGCACTATCTTGAGCCTTATCTGTATCTATTCAAAAAGAGTGTGCAACTATCCTTATCTATATCTTATAGGACTATCTGGATTCGGAGTAGGATCCGAATTTGTGTACAACATCCCAAGGTAATTTTTCTGCAAGAGTCTCAACTTCAACAAAAATATTTGACACATGCACTATATTTGAAGTAAGATGAGAAAAGATACGTGAGAGAAAGCAGTGTAGTTTTCCAACTAGCTAGTTACGCTTTGGAAGGCTAAAGTATAAGAAGTTCAAGAGTTGAATTAAATCACATATGCAATTCTCCTGTTGTACGGATATCGGTATTATAGATAGTCCACCTCTGATGCATGTTATCCATGAAAGATACTACAAATTTCTGTATTCGTCTCTATTTTTTCGGATATTAGAAAATGTTATCACTATCCTCCTATTTGAACACGTATTCGGATAACTAAAAATCAAAGTCAGACACAGATTCAATTTTTTAAATATCCGCTTACTCCCCTGCATTTCTATTTTTTGTGTGATTGATTGCCATTATTGCTCAAATAGTCCAAAAACCACCACCCCTCATATTTGGTTTCCAGTGGAAAGTACCAAAATATGACTTATCATTCAGGGTGAAAAGACCAAAATAACCTTGGCATGCTTAAAATTAATATATTCAACTCAAGAGGAGGACTTGGTATTGACATGTGAAACATCAGCTTGTTCCTAATGAAAGAGCAAAATTACCATTGTAACCTCAAATTAGTAGCCATCTGGCAAGGATTCAAGCAATTGCATAGAAAGAAGAAAACAAGATTTAGGGGAAATATGCGAAGGTTAATTTAGTGGCTACAAAAAATATTAATCATTACTAATTTTAATTAGTACCAAATCAAATTACTCATTTTAAATGAAAATAGTAAAGAAGAGCTAGACTTAACAACAGTGAGCGAGAAAGGAGTAAATTCATAAAACAAGAATTCCTTTTCCTTGATTAAGAAAAGATTTGACAATGAAACATGTTTCCACCCAAAAAAAATAGAGACCCTTTGGAATTCATTTCACCTCACGTCAATTTTTTTGGCTAGAAGTGGGTATCCCCACTAGACACAAAGTTTACCTCATGAATACAGTTTCCATTACATCTATAATACTCCATTCCTTTCTATTCGAATTGTACCTTTTTAATATCCAACCAAGTGGGTGTTGACTTAGTTTGGACTTTTCTTTGACCTTTTGGTGTGGATACCAATGGATTAGTATAATTAGCTTCACTCAAAAGCTACATGTTGGCCCGACAATCATTCTTTCTTAGTTCCCCCTTCCCTGTTTATTATTTGTTAATCCTCACATTAACCATGTTAAAAAATGGGTGTTGAGTTCAATGTCAATCTCTCTCTCTCTCTCTCTCTCCAAACAAGCAAAACTAAAACTTTAGGAACAAGATTGGCCCATGAAGGGGCATGTCTTTGGTAATCATAATGGCCTCCAATTTGTTTTGGTCATCCCAAGCAAAGGTCCAAATCAAATGCCATAATAATAATAATAATAATATTACTCTCTCTCGTCTAAATTAAGACGTTACTATTTTTAAATTTTTTTTTATGTTTGAATTAATTTTTTTTTAAGAAATAATGAATGAATCAAATTTTACAATAGTACACAAATGTTGATATTAATCATTGATTATATGTTATTGAAATTAATATATTAGTAAGGCAAATGTGAAATTTAAACTAAATCCTTGGGACGTCACAGGGGGTAATATTTATGTATGAGAAACTGGGGTGTTCCCTTTGGTCACAATTAACATGCTCAGAGTGCACTCACTTACACATGCGCATATATACATACACACACACACGCATATACTGCTTTCTCTCTCATGCATGTGCTACCTATGTTTTTTGTATTTGTAGTTTGTATGGGTTAGATGATTAGTATGTTCAGTGCTTACGACCTAATTAAGCAATGAATTACTAATATTATATTATCATAGACGCAAGAGATAGTGGCCTGTTCCACCCTTTCATGGACTCATGGAACTTCTCTGAAACTCCATTGGAATAGCTTCACGTGTCATACAGGGCCGGCTTTGGATATAGACGATTCATGCCGCTGTCTAAAATCTCGTAATAAGGTCCATAATTTTTTGAGCCTTTATATATATATATACATAGAGGCCCCTTCTCTTAAGGATGATCAATTTCAAGGTGGTAAACGGACTAATTTTTTCATGAAAGTTGGTGGAGATGATCTCTATAATAATTCAATTATCTCCACCAAATTTCATAAAGAAACTCGATCAATCGGAAAGTGGGTTAACTGAAAATTGATATATATGCGCATTTTTAGACAATGAAATTTTAAATTTTTAATTAACCCACTTTTCGTTTAAGTTTTTGATAAAATTTGGTGAAGATGATCTAATTATTATAAAAATCATTTTCACTAAATTCCATAAAAAAAATTCATTCGTTTATGTCTTGAAATAAACAATCCTCGAGAGAATGAGACTGTATATATAGATATATGTTATGGGATTAAAAGTTTTTCATATTTATTAAAGTTGCTAATAGTATTCTTTGGTCCTGCGGATTTTAGCGATTGATGCAAAAGACGGGTGGCGGCTCGTTGTTTGAGCCTTGGAAGTGATAGTACGTTCCTTTTTTTTCCCCTTTTAAAATTCTTAAAGCCTGCCTAAGTGTGCATTAATTTTTTCCTTTTAAATGTATAAGCTTAAGCCTGCTTACGTGCTCAACTACCAATTAAAATAAAATTTTATCATTTTTTTTTCATTAAATTCTATATTATTAAAAAAATTTAGCTACTCTTTTTATAATATTTCAAATTTCATTGCTATATGCATTTTTTTTCTGGCAAATTAGTTGGTGTATTTACATTACATGAAAATAGAAAAGATTCCCAAAACAAAAAATCTTTTTTACCTTTCTTCAATGGGGTATTAAGTTAATTCCTTTTTTTGTTACAAAATTTTTATTTTTTTTAACATGTCATTCTCTGTTCACAATGCGCAATACTTTCTATATTTTATTTTCTCTGATTTCTCTTTATATTTTAGTCCTGGAATGAGGAATTGAGGTAGCCCCCTTACTCACCTAACCAGAAAACAAAAAGGCAAATTAAGAGAATATTTGGCTACAATTTTAAATGGAATGTAGCGGCCATTAGAAAATATGTTGGACTTAAGTCTTTTGAACATTGAACCCAACCCCATTGATTAATTAATTCTTTTGGGCTTAGGATTGGAAAATATTCCGGACTTAAATCTTTAAGATTACAGATAATTTAATTAGAATATTTTTTTCCCAAATTTATTAAATTCAATTCATTTGGAGAGGACATGGCAAGAGCCATTGGACTTGCTCTCTACTCTACGGGAAACAAAGTGGAAACAGAGTTGACTTGAAAGGAGGCACGTGCGACATGCTTGTCTTCAAGTGTTTGTGCTGTTCTTACATCACAATGATTCATTGCTTCCGTAAGCAACCACCCATTAGAATACTCATATAATAAATAAAAAATAAATCAATAATTACAAAATGTTTTCCTTAGCTTTGTGACACAAGACAACTACCCAATACCCATCAAACTAGGGGAATAAAAAGAAAAAAAGAGTGCCAAAAAGGCTACTTGTACTAGTAGCAAGGATGCTCAAATACTCCCCACAACAAATAATCCACAGTGCTCATTGGGCCCCACAATCCTCCCAATTATCCCTCCACGTGAGGATCTCTCTCATTCTCTTTCCTAATTATACACATACTTATATAGGCTATATTCAAGGACATATGGTATAGTATTTCAAAATATTGGCTAGCTTGTAAAAGTTATAAGCATTTTTATAGTGATTAAGGTTTTGTGCCGTGTCCATCTTGTACAATCTTAAGGTGTGCTTTGGAATTGAAGGGAGGGGAATAAATTAAGATGGTGAGAATTGAGCATGTTATATGTGTTGTACATGAGCAGTTTCTTACCCATTCTAACAAGTTCTCGAATATTACCTAAAGATAATATGTAAATCAACTTTGCAATGATTTTTGACACATTTAATACTTTAATTAGTGTTAAACTACTAAAGCAAAGTGCATATAATTAATACACTCGTACTTGTTGTCTACATAATTTTGGCTTTAACGTACATCTTTTATTTTAAATTAAGATCCCCGTTTGATTTTTGTAACTTTTAAGAGAACAAAAAAGATTAATTTTAATGGTGAGAACAAAACATATTTATTATTATGAGATATGGTATATTAATTATGTCCATAAAATAAATGACACTCCTGATTTGAGGAGAAAGTAATTAAAAGATGCACATGGTACAAATTAACTCAACAAAACTTTAACAAAAGACAAAAGAATTTGTATATGTATATATGCATGTTCCTCTGCCTTTTAAGTGCAAAGAATGTTGAAGCAAGGGTGGGGCACAAAAGCCTTTGATTTGCACAATTTTGATTCACCTTATCCTTTTTATATATGCAATACAGGTGGAGGGTTTTGCATGGTTTGCTCTTTTTTTATGCAACGTGTCATTATTTGTAATATGGTTGTACAAGCATTTCATGTCACCATTGGTCCTCCAACATTTTCCATAACATAAATTGTTCATTTGAACATAGCATTTATATAATAAACATGTTACAACATTAATTCTTTTTGGCTGATAACAACAATATTACAAGTTCTACATTTAAATAGACCTTTTGTAATATCCAATTTTAGACCCTATGCTTATGGGATCTAATTCGGTAAACTAATTTCTTCGAGATCGTCTAGCGATAAGAAAACTTCATCCAAGCACGAAAGCTCTGCCCCACTGTCATTGCCGTCGTCACAGTTGTGCTCATATACTCGACACACCACCCATTTGCTATAGTCCTGAAAACATACCCAAAAGTTTCGTTGTTATATTAATTACATTATAGAAACAAATCAATCATTAGAAGTTTTTGATGTAATAACACATGGCATATATATTAGTAACTTTGTTGCACAAAGATCAGTAGTGCTGGCGGGTACCCGGAAAGGAGGATAAAGTAATTAATCAAGAAACAAAGTTTAAATGAGTTTTTAGTTACAAAAGAATATTGATCAATTAATCTCACCAACTTATGTAGGCTAGTGTTATACGTATAGTTAATATATATAATAATAAATATGCATATCCATCACATTACTTAATCCACAAAAGTTGCTATTCGAATAATGGTTGCTACATTAGTTGGTCATGTCGTTTGTTCAGCATAGAATATATAAATGCCGCCATATCATCTTTATAGCTGTTACGTACACTCATTTCTTTCCGCAAAAATACTTTTATACGAGTGTGTACGTATATGTACATATATATATATATGGATGTATCTACATATATAAAATGTACGTACAATCTTGGAATGTGCGCCTCTTCTCTTGGAAGATCTAGTACTACTAGTAGAAGCCGCATCTGAAAGCCTAAACTCTTCCATGATCCAATTTGTCTTGACACCTTCAGGAGATTCACCAAAGTAAAACATATAATATCTCTTCATACCAACTCTTTTACTACCACCACTACTCATTATTGCTTCATCTCCCCCCATTGCCTTCCAATACCCATTCTCCGTGATCCGGTTCTGTGTCCTCCTGCTATAAAAGTACCACTTGTTACCTTCCGCCATTGCTTTACCTACACGCGCTCCAATACACACAACATTACATACACAAACGTGAACATAACATACACAATCCGTGACTTACGCATTTTGAGAATTTAGTGATATAAATTTCTTATTTTGATGTATACATGTATGGTGCTGCTATTTTGAGAATTAAATACACACTTTTTTTTGCCCATGTCTGAAAGTAATTAAGAATTGGGCTAGGTGGACCCCTTCCTAATAGTCAGGTGTTTTAGGCAGCCGCCTAACTGGTCTATACCCATAACTAGTCATGACATATACAGTACTGGTACATATTTTGAGCTCAAATGGATTACATACCACGTAGGTCCTTAAAAGATGGACCTTACCGACCCTTAAATTTTTAATGTATTCGTGTTTGTGTATGTGTTTAAGTGTGGAAGAACAGAAATAAAAGGGTGAGAGATACACACACATACGCGTACTTACCATGGAGGTCCCATGGATCATAGGGATAGAGATCAAGATCGGGAATGACATCGGGATGGCAAGGCAAGAGGGAGGCCTTGCGTTGAAGGAAATGAACCACCAGCTCTTCATCCGTCGGATAGAACCTAAAACCCGGTGGCAGGTTCACATTCCTATGATCACCCATTTCTACAAGATAATATATATATATCAACAAAGGGTAACAATAGTTATATATATAGTTTATGATATGTATATATAACTGACTTTGATGAGAAGAAGAATGAAAGTGGGAGTAATGGAAGGTATGTTTGTGGGTGGTAGTGATATTTATAGTAGACGAGTTGGAGAGAAAGGGGTTGGGGGTGGGGTGGGGGGGGGGGTTTGTTTGACGGATGACGTGAGATAGAAGCTGTGTTCACTATATGCATAAGGAATTGGAATGGGTTTTTTTGATTGAGTTCCCGAGTATCATGTTGTGTTGTATATATATATATATTGTAATTGTTTTCGATATAAATATACTGTATACAGTTTCACATTTTTCTTGTATAACAGATAATATATATTTCTTGGATTTGATAGTATTATGTGCAGACTATTGTATGTGTAGTTATGTCGTAGCATTTCTTGTTTGTGGTGAACTGTCCTATTCTAAGGAAAAATAAAACCACGAGACTAGATTTTTATTTATTTTTTATTTTTTTGGGGTGGGGGTGGGGGGGGGGGGGGGGGGGGGGGGGGGGCTTAAAAGAAAAAACAGATCTCAACATCTTTTAAGAATCGGAAAAAATAAATATCGAAATGAAGCAAACCTGTAAAGATTTGGTCCGAAACAAATATTTTATAGTAGCAATGTGTCATTCTTAAAATAATACTCGTATTATATTCTCAGCTTTTGATTAATTAATAAAAAATAATGTTGGTGATGATGCTGGAAGGCGGCTGGTGACGGAACGTTAGATACTTCCGAAGTAACGGAATCTGTTTCTGTTGGAGGGAGCTAATAATATATATATGTGTGTGTGTATATATATGATAATTTATATATGTATAGTGCGTAATTTTCTTTGTATTTTGAAGAAATAGGACATATATCATCATAGTTCATGCTTAGATCATCAACCTCTTCTTGTCCACGTGTCATGGGGTGGCTACGTGTGTGTTAGTGGCCCATCAAAGCAGCCATCTAAGTGGCCCACTTACAGGAGTGAACCAAAACCAATAATTTATCATTATTAAGCCATCCCAAACTATTGGGTAGGATTCTGTTCAACTAATCGAGAAATTATATTGTAACAGACTACTACAAAATATTAGAAATTTGGTTGCACATTTATGAAGTAGCGTGTAAATCAATTGCTATGTAGCAAAGAAACATTATATTGAGGTTTAAACCCATAATCTTGGGAAAAACAAGAATATGCATGTTTTACTACTCGACCAATTAATGCTTATTTTTGTTTTGTTTTCTCCTTTTTAATTTTACTTAGATGATATATGTGCATTATAAAAAGTTGTGCATATGCATTCATTATTTGTGTTTCAGTGTTTATGTAGGGCAGAGAACAAGTCGAGTTGAGCTAAATATAGAATTATTCAACTTGATTTGTTTGTTTTACGACTCCATGTCTAACTTCGTATTAATTATTTTAAGCATAGGAAATTTCTCACTAAAAAATGACATACATTGTTGGTGTCTTTAGTAGTACTTGTCAAGAATATTAGTGTTGAATATCACCCAAATGATTTAAATCTTGGTTGATAGTTTTGTTGAAATATTTGGCTTTTTTCAGATAAAATATTTGACTTCCAAATGTTGGTGGTACGGTTAGCAATGTATAACATTAATAGTGCCACTGTGAATACAAGAGGAGTACGTAAATTCTATTTGTTGGACTGTGATACACGAGTACGTATATATACTCTAATTAATATATTGTGAAGATGCTAGCTAGCTAGGGTTGGGATACTCTTTCCCATCATTGTTCCCTCCATACTCGATCACTTAATTAGCACATAGAAAATTTGCAGCCTAGATAAGATACTCTTATCCCATGGCCTCGCTACTATATATGCACGCCATTCCACCCATTAATTTGTCTCTTCAATGTGTTTTTTTTTGTGGATAACGCATGGTCTACAATCAAATATATATATATATATATATATATATATTGTGTGTGTATATAAATAAAATATAAATAGGCATATGTGTCTATAGCAACCAATTCATATATATGGTTGTGGGGAGATATAATGAGAAAATGACTAGGAAGTTGAAAACAAGGACAATGACTTCACATATAGCATTAACCAAGGGTCCCGCCCCCTTAATTTGTAGCCTTTCTATTGGAAAGTTACGGATGGATTTGCAAGACTTAAGAAGAGCCCTACAAGATGCCCCTTTCTCTCTCTGTGGCCGGAATTTGAGTAAGGGGGACAATTAATATAGCACGTACTGTATAATTTTTTTTTTTTTTTTTTTTTCTATTTGGGGGATATATAACTATTTAATATATGTATATTTTTAAAGATAAATTTAATACTAAAATGTCAGCCCTTGTCTCTATCTCCCCATGGTCATGGACCATCAAGATATATGGACATCGTATATATAGAATTTTAAGTTATTAAACTTTTAAACATTATATAAAAGATTCAATATTTTTAATATATCACGAGAGTACGTAATAGTCCAAATTACACAATAAAAACGTCTCATTGTGAAATTTTACACATAAGCCTATATATATATTTCAGAGTGACTTACGGGTCACCCTAGCCACCAATACTATCCCATGTCCTACCACGATTTTCACTGAAATGAAAGGGCCAATCTTTTCATTAATTCCTCTTGAAACCACTTGCTTGCTTCAAACAAAGCTATATAGTGTTTGGTATGGGTCCATCTCATAGCCAAACCAAAATGCTTTCTTAAAAACTAGTCACCTAAGCCTACAAACGTACACTTATATAGAATTAATGGTTGGTTATGAATTATGATTTTCTTAGGTTAGGTATAATTATGGCACATCTAATTTATTGCTTCTATACTTTAAATTCGAAGCATTAATTAATTTGTTCTTTGACTTATAATTTTTTTTAAAATGTACATTAAATTCAAATCTACTAAAGAGAAAAGAGAAAAAAGAAAAATGAAGTCATTTATAATTATTGTGAGATCTTGTACGTTGATTATGCGCCACAGTAAAAAAACTATAATCTCAATTTAGATTGTTCTAAAAGTGAATAACGAACTCTTAATTTGAACTTAAGAAATAATAATTAATTTAACACTTGGGTTGAATAAACAAATAGTGTTACATATATTAATTAGCGGTAGTAGTAAATATGGGCGTGCCTGATAGAGAAAGTCACTTGTAGATATAATAAGTGTTTAAAAGAAAACATAGTATTGTTTTCACGACTAAAAAACAAATTTGTAAACCTATCAAATAGTTTGAGACGAAAACATGAATGTCACAAACGCATTAGATATTTCGTGCACTTTCCTCCTCTCAAATTAAGCGTATGATACTTGCCTTTGAAACAATTTTTCAAAGACACATTAAGTTGGATATAATCAATGCTTAACATCACAATTTGGGATTTGACTATCTCCGTTATAGTAACATTCTTCTAATTTTTTTAACGGGGTCTATTTCGACGGCTAAACGAATGATTTTTTCATAAAAATTGATGGAGATGATCGTTCTAATGATTAGAGATTTCCACAACATTTCAGCAAAAAATTCAAATCGAATGTGCATGAAATAAAAATTTCACATATATATATATATATATATATATTTATCTATTAAAATTTTAGATGATCATCACATCTACTTCTAAATTGAATCTTCTTCTGAAATTTTATGGAGACGATCTATTTATTATTGAGATCATAAACACCAAATTTCATCAAAAAAATCGTCTGTTTAACTCTCGAAATTAACCCATAGAGAAAAAATGGAAGATGGTGTAATGGAATAGAGCAAAATTCACCAAACTTAACCGTTTTAAGTTTAATTCAGTGTATTAACAATGTTTGAAACAAGAAACAAAATTCTTAATCTAAATCAAATTAACGTTAAAAATATCGATATTTTTTAGCACACATAATATATGAGATGTATAGCGAAAATAGGGATCAATTAATGATAGCATTAGTTTGGCCTTTTACACAAGGACATGACATTTGCTACCAACCCATTGAGATAAGAACACATTAAAGATAAGTAATAGTGCAAATTAAAGAAGTAGCTTATCTTTAATTAAGCTGCAAATAAGAGAGCTGTAATAGGTTAAAAAGTGAATTTTGGGGAAAGATCGATGTGAAAAGCGTGTGTGTGTGGTGGGAACTTTTAATCGTTAGTGGCACGAATTTTTTTATTTTTTTCAAGTACCCCACTTCTTCATTATTTGTATTTCTGTTCACTTTTCGCCTAACTATTTGGTAACATTCAATCTCGGGAAAGCAATGTTAATCTATCATTAAGTGCAATAATAGAAACAAATAGAAAAGGACAAAAAAAATGTTGAAATGACATGGAAGGCTCCTTTTCTTTTTTTTTTTTCTAAAAAAAAAAAGGTTAATTTTTGTTATGGAAGAGGGTAGAACTGAACTTAGCAGGTACAGTGGGGGATCTCAACAGGGGCGGATCGGAGATTCGGAGGCACCCCTATTTTTTGGAAATTTATCTTATGTGGAAAAATTAACTCTTTAGGGTATTATGTGAAAATTTTAACACTTTAGGCTAGGGTCCTATACAAAAATTTTAATTCTTTAGGATCCTGCGCACATTAACCATTTAACACTTCTAGCGCTTAATTTTGTTACTAAAAAAACAAAATCCCCATCCAAATTTTCATTCTCCAAAGTCCAAACCTACCAAATTTTTCATGCTCACTGTCCCGCTCTCAACAAAACCTAGCCATCCAAAAGAAATCCCCTCTCAACCATATTCTCTTATGTAAACAAAATATCCTGTCTTTGCTTCGATTTTTCACATGGCAACAACATTGTTAATTCCATCGCCATTAGAGGTGTACTGCTATCCCCCCTGCTCTCTCTGCCAGTGCTCGATCTTGTTGTCGGTCACTTCTCCTCTCTTTCTGTCAGTGGTCTCACATTCAGTTGCTCCATGACCTAATTTCTTTAGGTATGTTAAAAACCATAGCTTTGAATTTTGGGAAAAATTGATTAGTGCCAACATACATGGGGAAAATTGGGTCTCAACATAAATGGGAAAAATTAGGTCTCTTCAAAATGTAGAAATACAATAATTCATGAAACTAGTAAATTTAAACAAGCTAATTCTAAAAATAAAATAAAATAAAAACATATGATGAGTAGGGGAGGAAGTAGTAAGGGACCAGGGGGCCATGGCCCCACTTGGATTTTTGAAAAATTTTGCTCGAGTATTTAGGGTTTTTTTTGAACAGTAAGAAAAGTTAAGGGAGGGGTTTGTGAAATTACAAGTATATACAGGGTAGGATTAAGAGACTTGGTTCCTGGCGAGAAGTATTTGTGCAATAAGATGTGATAGTTCAGGATAAGGATTCGTGATCAAGTCAAGTTTAGTATAATTTGGTCAAGACAACAACTCAATTTCTCACTTTCTTCTTCTTCTTCTTCTTTCGCAGCTCCTGTTTGTGCAATAAGACGTAATAATTCAAGGTAAGGATTCCGTAATTAGGCTCGCAGCTCCTGTTTGTGCAATAAGACGTAATAATTCAAGGTAAGGATTCGTAATTAGGTTAAGTTTGGTATTAATTGGTCTAGACAGTAGCTCACTTTCTTCTTCTTCTTCTTCTTCTTTTTCTAGCAGTTCCTTTTCTTCTTCTTCTTCTTCTTCCTATAGCTCTTGAAATTAATTTGGCCCCTCTTGCTCCGTCCCTGCATACGAGATGTACAATTTATAATAAAATAGAGTAAAACTTCTGGGTAGCTTGACACTCTACAACACACATGTAGTTATTATTCTTGTTGGCTTATTTTGAAATAGCCATAATTTTTACAAATTCATCCCTAATTAAGCCCCTAATTATAATTAGCTTTATCTACAAAAATTGTATTCGACTTACATAAAACAAAAGAAATTTAGCCAATTGTATCGGAGTATTGTGATACTTTCAAAATATGAAATTCCGTATGTAGGACATTGTTATAGTTTTTGCGCTTTACAGCAGTCCGTTTTGATTGAAAGGAAGGAGTGGAAAGGAAAGGATTAGTCATGAAGGAATGGAATATAATGAGTTTAACTTTATTATTGTTTGGATAGCTACGGAGGGAAAGGAATGGAATGAAAATAACTCTGTTTGAATAGAAAGAAGGAAAGGAAGGAAAGGATGAAAAAGAATGTAATTTATTAAAAAAGTAAATTGTTTATTAAAATGTTTATTTTCCTTCCCAATCCTCCCAATATTGGAAGGAAAGAAAGTAAGGAAATAAAGAGGAATGATACTCCATCCTACTCTTTCCATTTCCGTTCCATTCTCTTTAAATATTTTATCCAAACAAATAAAATGCAATCCCTCCTCCTCTTTTCCTTCAGCTTCCTTCCCATTCTTTCCATCCAAATGAACTGTTAATGTTTATGTTGTCTTGTTTAAAAAGACTAATACTATCATGTTTGCGTTAAAATATTATGGCAATATAATTATAATTTGTGCGTTTTAAATTTTAACCGCTCCTTGTTTAAATCGATCATGGTTTCGCTCTTGGATGTCAAGTACAGATAAATCAATTATTTACACCGAGATTGCTATAACAGAGGTGATCGATCACGCGCGTACTCTTTCTAAGAAAAAACAAACCTGGTTGCGTGCATAGAAAGTAAGCTATCAAATTACATGGTTATTAAAGGATGAAAAGTTTATGCGTTTATTTATTCATGAAAATTGATTGTTAGTGGTGAAATGGAGGTACCTATCTTATGACATTTATCATATATAAGAAAGAATATGTACTTTATGGGTGGCTAACATTAACGTTTGATTAATATGGATAAAAGTTATAAGCAAGTTGGTGTGTGTGCGTGTGTTAGGGTGGTTGTCATATATATTGTCACATTTCACCATGATTGGTGAGTGGTAGATTAGATGGTATCGATCAAATTGTATTGAAGCGATGGTCACGCAGGTAGACACAATTCTTCCATATATTATTAGCTTGAAGAAAATTATTTTGATTTTATCCCAACTTGATCGATCTACCATTTCTGTCATTTCAAGTTATCGATGAGAAGATAGTTTCAAGACCTTTTTTGGAATCAACCATATATGGTGGGGTGGGGGAAAAGCCACCCCCCCTCGATCTGTCAATTATGGTACACTCGATCTAGGTGTGGGAAGATAATTGTTTTGGGGAGGAATATATAATACGTCTTGTAATTTGTTTATGAGAACAAAGATTGGAAAGGTTCGTATTTTCATTGTAATGATTGAGTCATGTTAATTAAATTGCTAACCCTTTCTTTAGTCAACAAATTTTAACTTTTTTCAATTCTTTACTTCAACTCAAATATGGAGGTCTTTCTTTTCAATTGGTTTTATTCATATTGATATTTTTCAATGTTTATCATTGACATTATATTTTTCTATAAAAATCAATAAACTCTTGTCACATCTTCTTGTTCTGTTCACACCTGTAATAGTCACTAGGCGTCACTAACCACCGGCGACGTTAGGGAAATAACTGTGGTCAACAGTCACCAACAAACATCTAGCAACGAGTGGCGGGCAGGAGATTAAATATCTTATTCTTTTCAAAGAACAAAAAGAGAAAAAAATATTTTGGATAAATAAAAATAAGTATTCTTATTTTAAAATAAAAAGTAAAATATTCTTGTTTTAGAAGAAACTTGAACCCTTGAGTTCTATAGCCATTTTTTTTCTTACTAGAAAAAAAAATTAATACAAGTAAATGATAGTCTAGTAGTAGTTAACTATAAGTGTAGATTGCATAGGCGGGATCTTGAATCTTATTGCAAATAAAAATTTTAATAAAATTTTAAAATAAAAATAAAAAATAAATAAACATTTTGAAAATACAATACAAGTTAAACGACCAAAACTCTTACCGTTCTAGTTTCTGTACGAAGAATTGGCCCAACATATTTTCTATGGGCTATGAGTCGAGTCTAATGCGCAGAAGCCCAAATTAAGCGTTAATATTCTCAGCTCTTTATCCGCCTGCTTGTGGGAATCCCAAACAAGCCCTTAGGATCAATATTAGTTCAATGAAAGAATAGATGTGTTTATTACGCTGAATGGTATATTTTTGATATTATCATGTGTTTGACACGTCGAATTAAAATTTTAAATATAATTATTTAATTTTATTTAAACAGAATAAAATAATCTCACTTTTTAGGTGGAATTTGTTAATCCCTCTCTCAATGGGTTAAAAACTTTAGTGGGATAAATAATCCGCCCCGATATCCTGTCCTGACGAACACTAGAAATATAATATGATAAAGTTATTCTATCTCATTCTCTTACCCTGCACATCAAACACAGCCTTAGGATATATCCGAATTCTATGCAATTAAATGCCAAGAAAAATTATTTAAAGGTGTTTGATTAATTATATTTTTTAGATGGAAAATATGTATTTTTTTTCATGCACTGATAAGACATTTTTCAACTTTTAGGCCGTTTGATAATAACATGAAAAATACTTAATTTATGTGAGAAGTTGAAGAATGTGATGAAATACTCTCCATCTCATACTCATTTAATTTTATGAGTAGATATCATTCATTATTTTTTGTGATTTTTTTTTATTTTTTCAAACCCTAAAGAAAAAAATTTCATGGAAAAAGCCAAAAAGTAAGAAGATATCTCATTGTTTCAACTTATTTTTCAATTTCTCACAAAAATAAATAGTTTTTATTATCATTTTTCATGTTATTATAAACAATTTGATTACCCACTTTTTACTTAAAATTGAGCATATTTTCCTTTGAGCTATTTTTCACCTTTCATAGAACTAACAAAATAAGTTCATATTTTTGTGCATCATACACTTGTACCATTTCTAAATTGAATATGTTGATGAAATTTTGAAAAAATGATGTAGCTACTCATTATGAGATTATATTCACCAAATTTCATGAAAAATGTCATCCTTTTAGTTCTCGAAATGGACTTCATTGACTGAAATAGAATGAAAGAGGTATTGGAGAGATCGAAATCAAATCTATATATGAATAACTTTTCTTGTAACGTTAAATTAAAATCGGATTTGGCTCCTCTTCATTATTACTTTCCCCCAATTTCCCTCAATGGTGTCCATTTGGAGTGCTAAACGAATAATTTTTTTACGAAACTTGGTGGATATAATCTCTATAATGAGTAGTATATTATATCCACAAAATTTTAAAGAGAAATTCAAATCATAAGTGGATGTAATAGAAATTTGATATACATGTTCCTTCCATTGAAATTTTATATGATCATCTTACTTACTTTTAAATTGAATATTGTGATAAAATTTTGTGAGTATGATCTAATTATTATAGAGATCGTTTTTACCAAGTTTCACAAAAAAAATCATCTATTTAACCCTTAAATGAACACCGTTGAGAGAAATTAGATATGATCTCTATAATGAATAGTAGATTATATCCACAAAATTTTAAAGAGAAATTCAAATCAGAAGTGGGTGTAATATTCTAATAAAATTTTGTGAGTATGATTTAATTATTATAGAGATCATTTTTATCAAGTTTCACGAAAAAATTCTTCCATTTAACCCTTTAAATGAACACTGTTAAAAGAAATTGGAGGAAAGTGATAATAGAAATTAACTAAATCCATTAATGTTATTTTTGAATCCAGTGCTGTTCACAAAAGTAATTAATATTTCTTGCCTTATTGGGATATCATGGTAGAAAATCTGTGTAATTAAGAAAATTAAAAATCTTTCCCTTTAAAATGTATAGAAATTAAAAAAAAGGGCTTATTAAATCCATTAATTTTTTTAAAAATCTATTTTTTATTTATTGATAATATGACATTCATTATAAAATGACATCACTTGCATTTTTCAATATGAATGCCTATATTTACTGTGCTTTGCGTCACTGCAACGTGAAATCTGTAAGTTTAATATTTTTACTGTAATGTGAACTTTGCAGTCCATATTTTTAGTGCAAAGTTATATTGCAGTACATATCATGCATGCAGTTCATATTGTGAAAATTTCATAGGTGTAATTAATGATATTTAAATTTATTCAAAACATTCATTTAAAATTAAAAATCTTTAGCCCCATTCAAATTACCAATTAAAAATAGGTTCATTTGGATTAAAAAATCAATGTATAATAAGTAACTAATTTTTATTTCATTTATTAGAAGGAGCACGAACATTTCCTTCTATTTAGTACTCCCAAAACCTTATATGTAGAGCTCAAACTGCACCACACCAATGGTATTATGGTACAAGTAAAATTTCAAAGACAGATCATTGACAATAATGAGTGTTTTTTTTAAGGATGAAGGGCCTTATGTTTTCAAGATGAGTTTTATTGGTTGACCTTTGAGGGTTTTAGAGAATTCACATAATCTAATTCAAAAATGATCGATAGGTCTTAACTCGCACTTTCATGTGTGGCATAATCTTGAGCTAAACGTTGGTGTGGTCCTATTAGAGACTTAGAGTTTATAACTTTCCACTCAAATCAATTCATAATGAGTGGAGTGACCTCTAGTCCTGAATCTTTATATATATATATATATATTACTTTGCAAGGGTTCAATTTTCTGATACGGAATTTCTAGTTTTACAAGAAGGACCGGTAACTTTTGATCTTTCTATTTCTTAATTTCTTGAACAAAATTTGATTTTTTTTCAATTAAATAAATACATGCACATTTGAAGATTGTTTGTTTTGTTTTTGTTTTCCATTATCTGTGTAATTCCAATATTTGACTTATCTGAAGAGGTTAATTAGTTTTTGTTTAAAGCCAATTGTTGGCTTCAATTCTTCAGAATGTAAACACAAAGCGAGCATCCATGGAGGTACTTTTCAATATGTTGATAATTTGAAAGGTGAGATTTTCTTGGCCTTTTAATTTTATACTATACACGTAACGTAACAACAATATATGCCTGTATATACACTATATTATGTGCGCGTGATTAACAATTCCTAATATATTTTTCTAATTTGTAAACAAATTAAATCAACAAGTATTTGTTATAATATTAATTAGATGGTGATATATATATATATATATATATATTATTAATTACATTTAATTCTTTTATACAGGGAAATAATATCCTCTCAATTGAGATTGATGCAATTTCTTATTCTTTTGCAGTTGACATGTACACCTGGTAGCTTGAATATCAAATAATTTCATAATTATATAATTGCATATGTTTTCAAACATATACAATGACTAAGATTAACAACTGGTATATATATCTCGATCTATCTTTAGTCTCTCTTTCCTTTGTCTTTCGTTCTCAAGTTCAATCTCGGAAAATAGAAAAACACATACCTATATATATGTCTAACTAATGCCGTCTTTGGGGTCAAAAATTTAGAAAAAAGACACGCAAAAAAAAGGAAAAATTTATGCTGTAAATGCAAAAACATTTCTTCAAGTAATTTAGAATATTTCACTTCATTTTCATAATCCAAAGAATCCATCTGAACTTATAATTTTATATTCTATTCTTGTCTTTTATTCATATTCGATAACATGCAGAGATTCCTTCACGATTTGTGGAGCATATAAAGAAAGAAGGGACTAGTTCTAAAGAGACTTTTTGGTAGTGGTTAACTTAAGAAGTTAATTTGGATTAACTTGTCAATGACAACCATACGGATCTTTTTAGAATTATAGTATCAGTCTCTTCTTTTTTTATATGCTTCATGAATTGCGGAGGAATCAACTCCGCATTGTAGAAATTTAATACACAAACAAATAAACGATAAGATAGAAAATTTATATTCTTTGAATTTTAGAATGAAAAGAATAACATTTTACATTACTTAGAGATATTTTTCCTTTACGCACTTATTTTGGTTGTCTTAAGTATTTTTCTATACACTTCCTAGATCCAAGATAGTGCTAGTTTGACAAAAAGGGGGCTGTGTTTCTTAGTTCTCAAAGAGATCGAGAATAAAAAATTGGTAAAGTGACTAAGATGACCATAAACAAGTTTTGAATCTTAGCATAGTTAAATATATTTGAAAAACTATACAATTTAGTCATGAAAATTACACGAGATCTATGAAACTAGGTTTGCAATATCGTCTTCATAATATGTTAAATAAACTCAGATTTGATTCCCAAATATTTTGGAAAATTGAAAATTACAAGTAAAAATAATGAGTGTTTTTTGTCAAATGTACAAAGAAATACAACAAACATTATAGTTGAACCAAGGCCCTGTCTTTGAGTAAAGCCTCAACTGCCTTCCTCCCAGAAACCAAAGCCCCATCAAATGTAGCACTTGTCAAATAATCCCCACACACATACAATCCTGGCCCAACTCTCATGTCCTTCATCGGGTCAGTGGGCGGGCTTTGATTTGGTTGTGCAAACCCGATCCGATATGTTCTCAAGTGCTTCCACGATCCAACTATTGACTCCCCAAACCAACCCGACAGCTCTCCAACAACCATATCCGTCAGATCCTCATCCGACACGTCCCCATACAACCCGATAAGCGAGACGGATATCAAACCCTTCCCGGGTGGGCCATAACTTGGAGCCACATTGGTTGCAAAAAACATATTATTGACAATCCCCTTACCCGACCCATTAAGAAACAAAACGGGGTCGGGAACCGGTATCTGACTCTTATCAGCCGAGAAATACAAACAAACCGTACTCCGGACTGGTTTAGTAATACGAACCGACCGGTTCTTTAATTTTCCCGCCAAAAGGTTAACCGCTTCCGGTTCTTCAACTGCCACTATAACACCATGCTCACTCTTCAATAAATCGCCATTCTGCAACTTTACAATCGCCGATGAATCTGATTCAAAGTCGATCGAGACAACTCTCGAGTTCATTAAAATTGAGTTCGAAGGAAGTTTTGCTGCTAATTGCTCTGGGATTGCCGAGATTCCGTTTGCCGGAAGCGTGTTGTCGCCACGAGCAAGGCACTTCAGGATGAAATCGAAGAGCCTCGACGTGGTCTCGAGATTTCTGTCAAAGAAGATTCCCCCGAAGAACGGCCGGAAGAATCTGTCCACGATAGAATCGGAGAATCCGGCTTTTCTCAGTAATTCCGAAGTGGAAACCTCGTTAGCGGATAAAATTTCGTCGTCAGATTGCGACAAAACCCTAATTCGGGTGACTGCAATGAGTAGTTTGTCAATTATAGTTCCGATCGGGTTTGATAAGGTTTGAATTGAGTCGAAAAAGTGGCGTAAGGGATCGGCTACATTGTGGAAGCGTCCACCGTAGTAAACCCTAGCACCGGAGTAGAATTTCTGGAGGTTGAGGGATTCGTAATCAAGAACTTTCCGGGCTTCGGGGTAAGCCGTGATGAAGATCTGGAAGCCACGGTCGAGGAGGAATCCGTCGACAGCGTCAGTGCGGACACGGCCGCCGACGGCATCGGAAGCTTCTAGAATTTGGAAAGGAATGTTCTCGGACGTGAGCCGGGTGGCGGCGGCTAAGCCGGCTAGACCGGCGCCAATTACGATAACGCCGGTTTTTTTGAGCTGTGATGGGGCAGATTCCGGTGGGGGCGAGTCGACGGAGATTTGTGAGGATGCTTTGATTGGTGGTTTGAGGGTGAGGGGTTTGAGAGGGGAAGAGAGAGAAAGATAAGAGGGGATTGAGAAGGGAGGAGAGAGAGTGAAGAGAGTAGTCATGGTGATGAGGTTTTGTGGGTGTCGTTTAATCTGGTTTTGTTGGTTGAAGGCTTATCCAATTGGGTTGTAATCTTCTTACAACTATGTGCGGGACCAGTTTGGTTTATTATATCTGCCTGCCTCTTCAGACCAAAAAGAAAGATATCAAAATTTTCACATAAATTTTTAAAAAATTTGGATGTTGTTATAGAAGAGGCAGAGAAATAATACAAATAAGTCAATAACACTCATGTTTTGCTTCATATGTTTGTTAAGTGCGTTTCTTGTTTTAGGATTATGCACGTGAATATGGGAGGAAAAATTTGAACTAACGATCCCAAAATAGAAAGGGGGAGTTAGGACCAATGATGTAATTTTTGATGAGCCTCAAATGGAGGTGTCTCAAGTCTTTTTGTAGTTTGGTTTTCTTTTGGGCTTCTGCCCTCTTAAGAAAACAAAAAGGAAAACAAAGGGAAGTGTCAATTAATTTGATAAGTATAACTGGTTAAATATATCATATATCACTAGTTAAAATCTGTGTTAAGGCAATATATATCTAAAAAGGATTTTTGCTATTTCAACTATAACATTTTTTTTACACTTAATAGGATTCAAAAAATCTGCTCCCTCGAATATAAATGTGAAATTTTGTTGTTGTTTTGTTGTTGTTGTTTTTTTTTTATATTTAATACAAAAAATTCTTTATGCCAAAGCGATATTGTAACTTTTGATGCATGACATATATAATTATGCAATGCACCATATATAACATGCATTCACAATAACATCACATTCCATCAATAAACTTAAGATGGACTCTTCCAAAATCAATATACACATACGCCAATTACGTACGATGAGAGATTCCAGCATTTGTAGTATCAAACATGACGTAAGAATTGAGAACTCTTACTAAACCTATATAGGATGGAAGCTTTTCATGTAAGCAGAATATATAAAAGTATTACTGAAAGTAAGTATCTGGTCCCATCCATATATTCCTTGCAATTCTATGCTATATAGCCTTCAAGATGTATGTGAAATGATAAAATGTGAAAAACAGATTGTAAATGATAATTAATGTTGATATTATTAATTGGTGACAATATGCAAAAGGGGATGGAAGTTTCTTTACCCAGGAAACCCAGAATTTCAACCAACACTTTGAGATCACGTACTCTTTGTCCATAACAAAATCTGCCATAGACCTCGCCAACTCTTCCAGATGCGGATCATAGTCTGGTTCAGATGGCCTGGGGAGTGGTGCTGGAGGCCCTGGGGGTGGTGCTGGTGGCCCTTGGGGTGCCGCCACCTGATAAGTACAAGTTCGGTTCAAGGTAACATAGTGAAATTTATGAAGAAAATTCATACTAAAAGATAGCTTTTCCTGTATTAAGGTTGGATCTTATATTGTAAAGCTAGCTAGAATAATAGAAATGGTGTTTTGACAACAATATTAGAGTTTTTGAAGAGTAATATTGTTACAGTTCATCAACCTTCTTCCATGTTTAAGCCTCTAGCGTATTGAGTATTGAAAACAAAAGGTGTAAACAAAATTTACATGCAAGCAGTATGTTGAACTTATTATTGAAAATTGAAAGCAAAGCTATAGTCAATAAACTTGCGATGAAATCATGTTTTGCAGGTCTTTTCTCCATTTTTCTTGGAAGAAAGTATGCATTAATGCCTTTGTTGTGAACGCGAGAAAAATAACCAAGTCCTAAATCCACCAATAAATTCGAGAAATCTTTTTCAGGATTTTTCACAAACACTTGGCGAACGAAAACCGCCTAGCAATAGGATTTTTGCTCAAACCAAGAATGACCAACACAATAACAAGAAAATATGGATGAAAGATAAAAATTACTGACAACCAAGTGCAAAGCAAAAGAAAGAACACACAAGATTTTGTGAAATCCTTTGGGTCTTCCACCAAGAAGGAGCAACTTTATTGATAATCAAGAATTTACATCAATTTTCTCACAATAATTCCTAATCTAGATCAATGGAACAAATCTCCAATGATCACCTCTCACCTTAGCTAAACCTTAGCTAAGTACAAGTCTCTCTCTTTTTCACTCTTACAAAGTAACACTCTTGCTAGTCTTACAAAAATAGAAAATAACATTTTTATTTATACCAAGTGAAAAATAAGACTAGTTACCTTTTTCCCACCCAGGTGCAAAACATTTGCACCCATTCTGAGTATTCTGTTTGGTGTAAAACAACTTTTGCACCCATTCCGAGTGCACTGCCTGGTGCAAAAACTCTTTTGCACTTTCACTGCTTGTATCAATTGCAAGCCAAACACAATAATCTCCACCTTGGTGAGTAATCTTAAGCCAACCTCAATTGCTTCACCTCGAAATAAGAACCGTATATCCCCTTTGATATTATCCCGACACCTCCAAGGTCACACCATCATCCTTCAACATGAAGTAAGATTAAGAAGCTTTAGGCAATGCTTAAACTTCTTCGAGGCACTACACCAAAAACAGGAAATTGTGACTTTTGATCTCGTGAGATTTGTGATTGCTATTGACAGTCACAAGGTTTATGACTGTTATTGGCAGTCACAATGATCAAATAGTTATAAATTTATTTATTTGTGACTGCTAGTGGCTGTCATAAATTTTAGTGTTGTTTGTGACTGTCAATGACAGTCACAATGCTTTTTGTTCTTGACTGTCACTTAAAGGCGAAAAAGTGCATGCCCGCAACATTCAAGACCATGAAAGTAAAGTTAGTGTTATAAGTGTGGAGACGAATGAAGTTGAAACACGCTTATATCTTGGTTCTCAAGGGTGTGCAACGACCATTGGGGAAGTTGTAGGTGGCTACGTGGTGTGGCCTACATGCTTTCTTGAACAAATCTAATTAATATTTAACAAGCCCTATTATGCACTTAAGCTTAGATTGGTTATGTGTTAACTTTAATTAACTTGTAGTAAACTTTTGTGACTTTTACTTAAATTTGTGTTATGTACTTGAATTAATATTTAGTATTTTAGTTGTTAATGTGTGTTTGAATTAAGCTGTTAATTGCTTCTTCCTTTTTAGTTCTGAGTATGTGTTTGCATTTACTCATTTAGTGTGTGTTGAAGTTGAACTGTGAACTATTGTAGTGTTGCTGAAAATTGTGTGGATTTCTTGTGTATGTTGCTGGAAATTATGTGAAAATCTTGAAATTGGGCTTGTATTTGTATAAAATCTATTGCTTATATGGATTGGAGTGCAGGTTATAAAATTTGGGATTTTTATTTTTGAAATTATTTTTTTTAAAAGTATTCCATGTTTGTTACTGCCAAAAATAGTCACAAACATAGTCATACATTATAAAATTTATGACTGGCTTTATGACTGCTAAGAACAGTCATATATCCTAAATATTATAATTGTATTTATGACTGCTAAAGACAGTTACACACATATGACTGACGATTATGACTGTTACTTATGACTGTCTATAACAGTCATAATGTTCAAAATTGTGACTGTTTAAAACAGTCACAAAGTACCACCTTTGTGACTGTTTAAAACAGTCATAAGTACATATACTTGTGACTGTTTATAACAGTCACAAAGGAGCTTTGTGACTGCCCGTAATAGTTGCTTTGGGAAGTCATATGTTTGGTTGCTTATGACTGTTATGTGACTGTTTTTGGCAGTCACAATTTTCTTTGTGACTGGCATTTTTATGACTGCTCATTGTGACTGTTTTTGGCCTTTGTGACTGCCAAAAACAGTCACAAATAGCTGTTTCTGGTGTAGTGGTTACCTGTTTCCTGAGCATATCGACTGCATTATCATCCGTATTCACATTTTCTAGGATGACTTCCCCAGAATTCACTTAATCCCGAACTCGGTGATATTGCATATCTATGTGCTTCGTGCGAGCATGATACATTTGATTCTTAACCAAGAAAAGTGCATAAGTCGCTTACTAAGCCTTTTAACCATACAGTCTCCTTCGACGCCTCCGTAAGTGCCATGTACTCTATTTCTGTCGTAGACAAAGCACTTGTTGCCTGTAGCGTAGATCTCCATGATACCGCCCACTTGCCAAAGTGAACACGTAACTCATGGTAGACTTTCTTTTATCAAGATCCCCCGCATAATCGGAGTTTACGAATCTCGCAACACTATTAGCCCCATCTTTTTGCTCAAACATTATACTCATGGAGTTGGTACCATGTAGATATCGAAGAACCCATTTAACCGCATTCCAATGCTCTTTACCCGCATTCCATTCTCAATGATTATTTTAGTATTTTTAAATTATTTAATGACATTTTATATTTATTTTTTAAATATTATTTTATACAATTAAATATATTTTTTAAAAAATATTAGAGTAATTATTCAAAAAATGTACAGGTAGTAATACCCTTCATTTAAAATATAATTGAGTTTGAGACATGCTTCTGAAATTCCGAGTCACATTTACAAAATTAAACGAACTTAATTTTACAACCTTTTCATTTCACTAACTTGAAGTCAGTCAGTTAACAGTTAACTAATTTAGAAAGTAATAGAGTCTAAGCTTTCACTTCAGTAGTTTTTATAATGAATTAATTTTAACGTAATTAAAACTAATTTAGCATTCTACAAACTAAGGATGACAACCACCATCACAACCGGGGTGATTGTTTGATACTATGGGAATGTGTATTGAACACATAATCAATTTCTTGTCTTAAGGATAAAAAAAATTCAATCACAATATAAGATTGTTAATAATATATACAACTTTGAATTAGCATAATATATAAGAACCCACAAGATAAATGTAAAACAAAAATATTTCATGATGTATATAAAATATTTGGTGTATCACCTTTTTAAAGGCTTATTAGGACGAGATTGTAAAAGTAACGGTAAATACATTATTATCAAATTAATTAATATAATATAATATATTAACATCAAATTCAGATTAAAATCCAATCCGTTGGGGACCTAATTGATAGTAGCACAAATATTTACATTTCAATTTGACTTATATTAACAGGCGGGCCTACATGGTGCTGAGTGGATGCGCCCCACAAAATTAATTGTTGGAAAATAAAATAAAACTATATAGAGTTAAAAACTAAAGTAGTCAGGGATTCTATTCGTAATAGATATTGTCACAGTTTTTACCCGTGAGCCTTAACTAAAGCAAAATTGAAATGTAGATTTTAACCATGGGCGAAGCCTAAATCTTATTTTCGACGCCAATTTATTCAATTGAAAAATATAAATAATTCTAGTCTTTCAAATAATTTTTTTTCCCATTCATACAACATTCTTAATTGAAAAAATTAAAAAATTGACACCCAATGCAAGAAATTTACGAGTATTGCCGCTAATTGATAGTAGCATGAAAGACTTATCATGGTAATTAGTTTGGTTTGGACCTAATCGTATATAATTGTTTATAGGAAACTATATATATCAAGCTAAAATGGTCAATCCCAATGAGAATTTGAAGTTAACCGTATGTGAATACTTTTTCATAAATTTCTTTTAATATAATTGATTATTAATCTCACAGACTATATTACAATAAAAGCACTGTTTTAATTTCTTAAAACTAGAAAAACAGCACAAAGAAAATGTAGAGAACTAAAGAGAGAAATGAACAAGTATTGATTTCATTGATGTGTTTTCTATACAATAGCATAAGGATATATATATATATATATACATGTAAGGGGTTGAACATTTGACAATGGTGGTGTGAACACTTGACAATGGTGGTGTGTATATTTGACAATGGAGGTTGACAATGGTGGTGGTGGTGTGTATATTTGACATGGTTGACAATGGTGGTGGTGGTGTGTATATTTGACATTCTAACAATTCTAACACCCCCCCCCCTCAAACTTAAGGTGGCAAATGGGAGGCCAGCTTGAGTTTGGAAAGTAGATACTGAAACCTTCTAGGCGGATGAACTTTAGTGAAGATGTCTGCGGGTTGATCGATGGATGAGATGGGGATGAGACGAATAGTATTGCTAGATACATGCTGGCGAATGAAGTGACAGTCAATCTCAATATGCTTCGTCCGTTCATGAAATACATCATTGTGAGCAATCTGAATAGCACTTTGATTATCACATCTAAGGACAGTTGGAAGAAGTTGAGAAACGCCCATGTCTGAGAGGAGCCAGCGGAGCCAAATGATTTCTTGAGTGGTATCAGCCAGAGCACGATATTCTGCTTCTGTACTTGAACAGGAAACTATGGTTTGTTTCTTGCTACGCCAAGATATTAACGAATCTCCTAAGAAAATGCAGTAACCAGTAGTTGACCGTCTGTCAGTTGGATCACCAGCCCAGTCAGAATCAGAATAGGCATGTAGTTCAAGGGAGGACGTAGATGAAAACTGAAGACCGTAAAACATTGTCCCTTTGATATATCTGAGAATGCGAAGAACTGCAGTATAATGAGTGGACCGTGGAGCAGACATAAACTGACTAACAATATGAACGGCATGGGCAATGTCCGGACGAGTGACGGTTAGATAAACCAGGCTGCCAACAATTTGTCGATACAAAGTTGCATCGCTAAGAAGAGTACCATCAAGAGGGGTAAGTTTGGTACTTGGTTCCAACGGAGTAGGCGCAGTTTTGCAGTCGGTGAGACCCGCATGAGTAAGAATATCTGAAGCATACTTGGCTTGTGAAAGATAGTAACCAGCAGAGTCAGATAACACTTCAAGTCCCAAGAAATAGTTTAGACGGTCGAGATCTTTCATCTCAAAGTGACGGCTGAGAGATTGTTTGAGTTCAAAAATACCACTAGAATCATCTCCGGTAATAATCATGTCATCTACATAAAGAACCAGAAGTGTAATACCAGTAGCCCTCTTTCTGAGGAAGAGCCCATAGTCATAAGCACTAGAAGTGAAGCCCATTGTTTGAATGGTAGTGCTAAACTTTTCAAACCATGCACGAGGGGCTTGTTTTAGGCCATATAAGGCACGACGGAGCTTGCATACTTTAGAGGATGAGTGATGGAACCCTGGAGGAGGTTTCATATAAACTTCTTCTGAAAGATCACCATTTAGGAATGTATTTTTTTCAGCTCGACCGTTTTGTTGGGATGTACCAGGACAAGAATACTGAGAAAGGGTGCCTTGCTGACGTAAGAAATTTAAAAAATTAGATTCTTTGTATTCCATAACATTGTCAGCACGAAAAATTTTGATTGGTCGAGAAAACTGAGTTTTGATCATTTGAGCAAAATTGTAATATAGTTGAGGTAGTTCAGAACGATTTTTCGTAAGAAATATCCATGTAAATCGGGTGTGGTCATCTATAAAAACAACAAAGTATTTTGATCCCCCCATAGTATCATGAGGAGAAGGTCCCCATACATCAGAATGAATAAGATCAAAAGGTGCAAAAGAAAGGGAATGACTTTTATTAAAAGACAAGGCAGGTTGTTTTCCAAGTTGACACGACAAACATGAAATATTTTCTGACTTAACAGTTCCTAATCTCCCAGTAGAAACAAGAGTTTTAAGCTTATCAACCGACATATGACCTAACCGAGAATGCCAAAGTTCCAGGGATGAGGTGAAAAAGGTGGGAGCAGTAACAAGAGTGAAGATGGAAACATCTGGTGGGGTGCGAAGGTGGATAAGCTCGAACATGCGACCAACTTTACGGCCTATCCCAATAACCTGTCCCGTCCGTGGATCCTGCACGTGATAACCAGAAGAAGATAATAGAACAGTAAGACCAAGATCACAGAGTTGTCCAACAGATATGAGATTAAGATTTAATTTTGGTATGTGAAAAGTAGATGGAAGAGATAAAGTGGATGTGGATATAGGTCCAATGTGTGTGACAGGTAATGGAGATCCATCAGCAGTTTTAATGGGAGATGTGTGGTTGATAAGATTTTTGGAGAGAAAAATTGTGGAATCAGAAGTCATGTGATTGCAGCAGCCAGAATCGAAATACCAAGAGGTACCTGAAGTTGCAGACAGTGCATTAGATGAACTAGATAAAACCTGTCTTAACATATCAGCAAGATCATTATTGGTGACGGATGGAGGTTGATTGGATGTCTGGAAATTGGAAGCAGCAGCAGTTACAGACTTGGTATTAGACTTTCTGACAGGATTCTTGTAGCAATCAGAACCCCAATGTTTTGGGCCACGCTTGTGACAGTACTTGCACACTCGTTTGGGACAGTAGGGTAATATATGGGTTATTTCATGGCAATATGTGCATGCATCGGATGATTTCTCGAGTTTAGATTGAGTAACTGCAAGTACTTCAGTTGAAGTCTGGGAGTTCGTACCAAGCCGAGTTTCTTCAAATGAAGTGCTGTAATAACATCATCAAGAGTTAGTAAGGGATGGTGATGCAAGAGAGAGGCTCGGACAGTCTCGAACTTATTATGAAAATATACACACCACCACCACCATTGTCAACCATGTCAAATATACACACCACCACCACCATTGTCAACCTCCATTGTCAAATATACACACCACCATTGTCAAATGTTCAACCCCTTACATGTATATATATATCCTTATGATATTGTATAGAAAACACATCAATGAAATCAATACTTGTTCATTTCTCTCTTTAGTTCTCTACATGGTATCAGAGCATTTCCAATCCTCCACCACCTCCACGCCTTGATTTTCTACCATCACCAAAGCCAAAACCATAAAAACCCATCTTAACCACTGAAAAGTGCTTCGTCCATCCATTATATATATCCAAACTTAAAAACCATCACAGAATATTGATCTCAGTAAGAAGACGATACCAACCGCGTTTGAATCAAGCAATTTAAGCACCACACGCGCCGCCCAAAATAACCAGAAAATTCACCGTGAAATCCACGCGCCCCACGCGCCTGCAGCTGAAGAAGACAATACGTGGCATGCCACGTATGCCCTAGCACCACGTGTCGTCCACGTCACTGCCACGTGTAATCCAGCTCAACGCCACGTGTCGCCACGTCAGCGCCACGTGTTGTTTACTTCCGTAACTGTCGTCTATTTTTTCCGTTAAACTTAACGGAATATTCCTGACGTCGTCAGGAATATTTATAATTTGGCCCCAGAACTTTCTGATTTTCTCATTTTAGCCCCTAAACTTTCTGATTCTCTTATTTTAGCCCCTAAACTTTCTGATTTTCTCATTCTAGTCCCTAAACTTTATGATTTTGTTATTTTGGCCCCTAAACTTTCTGATTTTCTTATTCAAGCCCCTAAACTTTTTGATTAATAGTCCAAATCATCCGTAAGCCAAAAAAAAATAAAAAAAATCCAATCTTATTCAATTTCATCCACATCTCCAGCGTCCTCTCACCCAAACCAATGGAACGCACTGAAATCTCTCGACTCATTTCCATAACCCTCAATGGGCCTAACTATATTCACTGGTCTCAAGCCATGACCAGTTTCCTTCAAGCACATAGAGTGTGGCATCTCATCACTGGAGAGGTTACCGAACCATTCCAAAAGAGAGATGAATCAGATGAAAACTTTACTACTAAACAAGATGACTGGATTGCCAAAAATGGTGATATTGTCACTTGGTGCCGAAATACTTCAATTCCTACTATCAATCAACAATTTGGACTATGGTTCCTAACATGGTATCAGAGCTTGGTTCTCTGGGAGGTCCAAGGTTCAAACCTTGGCACCTCCATCCCCCATCCATTAATCTGCTATCCACGTGCAAGTATGGGGTTGCACGTCCATGTCCATCCATTAATCTGCTCTCCACGTGCAAGTATGGGGTTGCACGTGAGGGAGGGTGTTAAGCATGATATTCATTGCGGTTCCTTCTCCTAACAGCTTAAGCTTTTGGGAGAGATGGTTCCTAACAGAAAAATTAATTTCTTTCCATCCAAATGGAAATATGGGACAACATTATTTTATTCCGTTTCATTTTTCCTTTATTGGTGAAATGTTTACTTCCCTTTCCACTCTTATATATCAATCATTACTTAATTACAATCTTCTCGGATTTATGAAGTGATATAATTTTTATAAAATAACCCATTCTCTTTTTTTGGACATAAAAAAAATACAAAAAAAATAGGAAAAATAAAACCTCACTTAGGATTATAAACAAAAGGCATACGCAAGTGTACGTTGCGAAAACCTTGTGTTTTTTCAATCAGTATAAACGTGTTTTTAAGAGTTTAATTGAGAGACAAAATATGGGGTTGATATAACAACATATGAGATTTTGTGTTGCTAAGAAAGCATATGTTCCATTTTGATTACAAAGTTAAAAAAATGGTAATTAAGAACTAACATTTATATATGATCGAGAAGGTTGAAAAAGTGAATAGTGATTTTGTGAGATGTACGTCATTCATATTTTTCATGGAAAACTTTATTTGCCTTATCGCCCTGAGAGTTAAATTGCATGAAAAAAAGAAAGAAAGAAATAAGACAAAAAAAAAACATCTCACCAAATCAATCGTCTCATTTTCTAACATTTTATAAAAGTGAGTTGCTTTCAAGATATATTTTTTTGTTACACTTAAATTTTATGAAAATTATTTTTCAATTTTGTAAAATCAAAATAATTCCTTGTACGACAAAAGCATAACATTGAGGAAGCAACTTTGCTTTGCATCAGATGCATGTACAAATTATCCAAGAAGATATTTACTACAAAGCCGAGTGCTCATTTGGTTATCTGAAATTGCCAATCTAATCATATATATTGCGCCAAACTGCACAAAAACTTGAATCAAACATGGAAAATGTGCGAATTAACACACTTAGAGAGTAGTATTGTACGTATTATACCACTTTCAATTAATGAGAATCCTTATTATAACGATATATACATGATGTAAGTAGTCATGAAGTACAGTAATAAGCATCAAACAAGCAACAGACTATGACCACAAATGATCACCATCAAACAAGTAGCTAGCATAGTAGTATACGTACAGTTCCAATGTTTCAATGAAAGAGGATGTTCGGAAAGTGGTAATAATGCGGAATGAACTAGCTAGAGCAGACTTTTCGTAGTAGTTAATTTTTTCTCTGTAGGTAACATAATAAGCGTGTGGTTTTTTTTTTTTTTTTTTTTTTTTAATACCTTTAGATCATATACTAATGTGCAAGAGAGTTGATTATGATTTGGTTATTGAAGAAGGTGAATGTTTGCATCATCACCTTACTCAAAGGGCAGGAACTTCGAGTGAGTTGGTTTCCTCAACTTATTCAAGTATCGCTGAAAGTCTTCTTCAGTAACATTATTATTAGAACACTGGCTGAACTGAAGGGCCGTAAAATCAGTGCTTAAGGAGTGAATGGAGCAGCCACTGGTGTCATTTTCTTGCGCCGTCACTGTGGTAGTAGTTGTAGCTGCTGTTGAGAGTGCTACTTGGGTTGTTGCTGATGTTGAGGGCACAGGCACGGACACTGGTGCAGCCATGGGAATGGGGACAGGCACAGGCACAGAGACAGACACTGGCAGGTGTGGGGACACGGGTGTGGGGGTGGTCACAGATGCAAGTGCGCTCATGGGCCAGCTGGGTGATTGCAAGTGTGCATGGCCTCCGGGTATGAGGGGCAAGGGAGCAGGTGAGGGTACTGCAGGAGCGGGCACAGATGTGGGTGCACGCACGGGCCAGCTGGGTGTTCGCCCAGTTGCATGGCTGCTGGGTGTGAGCAGGGGCCAGTGATCAAGTGAAAGTGTGAGCGAGGGCTCATGTGAGGACGAACACGAGGGCTGTGCTAATTCTGTTTGTGATTGCTCTACAATTGGCCCCTCATGCAAATGCATGCATTTATCGCCCTTCTTGCATTTCCCTTCAGTATAGAAGCGACATGGCTGTGCCAACACATAACGCCAAAGTTAACAACAAAAGAAGACATATATGTTATTCAAGTTTAGTGTTTAGTTCATGTACCTACACAAAATTTGTGAAAAGCCCCTAAGCATTGATATTTTGGATAAAAAAATGTGAATTATACGAAGGAAGCTAAGGGTGGCTGATTAATATTGCCAAAGCAAATATGCCGTGCCAGAATAACGTATAAAGCTTTTAATCCAGCTTTTCATTTCGGTGCTTAATTTGCACTTGCTGAATCATATATATTAGTTGTCTAGTTCAACAATAGCACACCTGCTAATCATAGGTTCAAATTTCTGTTTTCATTTTTACAAGAATCATATGTATGATTCGGATGAATGTTTTTACCTTTGGGATTTTGCGCAACTCCTCTGGTCCATGTGCCTTCTGAAATACAATAGTTTCAATAGATTGTGAAACCCGGACCATGCATGCATTCCGATATAATAGACTCTCTCCCAATTATATATACTCTTTCCATCTCAAATTAGTTAATTAAATTCCAAAATAAATATTAAGTTTAACACAACCAATAATAGTCACTCCATCTTAAATTTAAAATCTACTCTTTTTTTTATCTTTTTATAAGAAGCTCTTTTCAATAGATGGTCATAAATACAATTTACTTTTTATCGTGAAATTTAGTATAATGGTCATTATATCTACCAATGTGACATAATTTGGACAGTTAATTATGGTCCAATATAGAATACTACACTATCTTGGGACTGAGAGTCTGAGACAAGTATCCATTAATAATATTGTATGTTCACGGATATTTTCTGTAGTGAAATAGTTAAACAGAAATTATGTATTCAAAACCATTGAAAATGTGCCTATGACAAAATTACTCATATGCCAATCATGCATGACCATCTCATGTTTACAACTACTTGCCATATCTATGGCACTACTTATAACCCAGTGTTCTACAGTTCTAGCCAAATATTGTTTCTAAATATAATCATAGTATTGTTTCTATGTCAAGTATTAGTTGCTACAAAAGAATTGACAATGCAGAGAGAGAAAGAAAGACCTTGCAATTGTCATAATTACAATCACCCTGGGTCTCCCAGGTTCCACAAAGTTTGGTCCTGTAATACTCGTTTTTGCCTTCCATGAAGCTTTTCTACAATGATACACGGAGAAACTTCTTATATTAAATTTATGTCAGCTAGACTAAAAGTCTAACAAATTCTTCAATCATTACAGATTGATAATCATACGAACTGAACTGCTCGTAAGCGATTATGTTTAGTAAATTTCCATTTAGTGCTGATTTGAACTACAGATATCTGGACAACTGCCTATAATTCAATATCTCACAATCAAGCATGAGGCGACTAGTAATTCTGGAAATTGATTTAGAGAGATACTGAAGTAGCTGAGCAAAATATATGATAACAAGAATGTTGAACAAGTCCTACATGTATAAACATCAATGTAAATGTGTGCGTGTTCAGTTGTTGGCATATCAATAGAGAAACGGATAGTGTCAAATTGATATCGACTGAACTGAGAGTTTTGGTGAGTATCGATCATGATCGAGATCTATCATCGCACATATTTCAGCATTCAGGAAGCTATTCTACGGGAGTAAATTTTCAGTTAGTTCTGAGTTGTATTTTTGAGTTATTATAAACTCCCGCCTATTTTTTGTTTTCTTTGGACTAAGCAAGATGCTGTAGAGAGAGATTAAAATGTGAACGAGAATACAATAATGTGCATATTGTGCGAAAATCTGGCATGTAAGGAATGCAACAAACAAAACTGTGAAATACAGAGAAATTCAGATCGATAATCTGAAACAGAGGAATTCAAAAATTGATGAGGTTTGATGTTCCGCAGAAACAGTTCAAATCGGATTGAAGTGAGAAATAAGCAATAAAGTACTCAATTGAAGTTGTTTCACAGAATTAAACTCAAAACAATTTGAATGCAGAAAACGTGCTTGATCAACATCGATTAAATGCATTTAGAATAACAGAGCTGAAAAATAAATTCTGGAAGAACAGAGAGACTAGAGCAATAATGAGTTCAAATGCAGATCAAACATGCAATATCTCAAAAATATAGAAGCTATTTCATAAATATGACGATCGATGCTTCAATCGACAGAGGAGAGGAAATAACAAACCTATAAATGCTAAAACAGATAGGAACAGAGTGAATTTTGATGGAACGAAACTTCAAATGCTAAAACAGATTGGAACGGAGTGAATTTAGATGTAACGAACCTTCAAAATGCTAAAACACACAGAATATTGAAATTCTCAAGAACAGAGAATAAAATGCATACAATTTATCTAAAAAATTCCGATCTAGTTCAATTGACAGATGGAGAAGATGAGAGAATAACGCTTCAGTATTCAATTTGAGAAAGAGAAGGAACCTCGAAATGCGAAGAGTACTGAAATTCACCGCCAGTCTCAATTGCTCAGAGTGTTTGAATTTGGAAGGAAAAGAGAAGTGAATCTCAGACCGTTTTATATAGGAGCAACGCAAGCACAGACATGCTACCGGTACTAACCGAAATGTGGGGTCCACAATATTGCATAAGAGGCAATTTTGTCCTCTTTAGACCATCTGCAGTGCGATTGTTAAAATTGTAATTTTACCTTTTTTAAACGCGCAGCGCGAATGGTAATTAGTTAAATGAGATGCTAAAATGGTATAGAAATGGTAAAGTTGGAAGGCGACAAACATTTCTGACCCGCGATGGAGAGAGTGTCGTGAGGAGCTGACACACACACGCACGATGTTCTGTACATCGTGTGATGTCCAGTCATCATCACACGATGTACATTCCATCGTGTGAGGGTGAGGCCATTTTTGAATTTCAATGGCACGATGGAGAGAGTATCGTGGGGGTGGGATTGGCACGATGTTCTGTACATCGTGAGATAGGGTGAGTTGGTGATGCGGCGTTTTACCCATTTTGCGATGCAGGCGAGCATATGTTAACTTTGTATTTTTACCCTACCATTTACCAAGTGCGTTGCAGATGGTCTTAGTAAGTACGTCAAGCTAATATTTAATTTGGAATAAGCCTATTAAGTTTTAACCATTAAGATAAATAGATTAATACTTCTTTCAAACCAAATTTTTACTAATATTAAAATAAATAATATATTGTATAGTTGTACATCATACTTTTAATTTATTTGATATTATTTTGACATTAACAATAATTGATTGAGCAATAGTGTTACCCAAATGAATATTCTAATACTTTAAAATTATCTTTATTGATATTTTATATATGTACACAATTTTTTTTAAAGGAATGTCTTACACAACAATAAGAAACGTCAATTTATAAGGCCAATTGAATAAATATTTTCATAAAACTCTTTGATATGATTTGTATAACATGGAGTAAATTATCTCTACTAAATATCATTAAAAAAACTCAATTTAAAAGTTGGTAATATAATTGTACAAAATTTCAATGATCAGAAATAAACATATATATCACTTATATATGTTATTGTTCATAACATAAGTGATTATCTTATTAAAGTATTTCCTATATATAAATATATAAAGTACATTGAGAATATTTTTTAAAATATTAAAATCGAGGCAATTAGGTATAAGGCCTTATTATAATAATAACACAATAATAAAGGCTAATTACAAATTAACATTATAAATTAAGGACATTATATTAAAAAGACATTAATGCCCCTTCCTTATTTAACTAATAACACAATTAACCTAATATATATATATAACTTCAAACATATTCAACGATCGATCAAAACAGTTGCAACCAAATCCCAATCAAAAAATACCAAAGCACACAACGATCGATCATTGCAACTACAGACATGAATCAAGAGATCGTTCCAACAATCAATTTCGATTCATTATCCATGTATTTTTTTCAAAAAAAACGCATATATATTGCTTCTATTCATCATTAATACACTTGTTCCATCGTCAAATACACATTATATTGCTTCCATTGATCATATTTCTTAGTCTGAATTAATTAAAAACATTCATAGCAGCTCTTAATTTGTTTTCTCACCATCACAATAGTTCTTAATGTGTAGCAGTTAATTCGTACTAAATCGCTTTTACATCTTTTAGTAATGTGAACTCACAGAGGGTGCTAAATGAATTTAGCACCTTTTGGAATGTCGCCTAATGTGATAACATCTGGTACTAAATGTCATTTAGCACTTTCTCTTTTTTGTTACCAAATGTGATGACAGCGGGTGCTAAATGCATTTAGCACCTTGTGTTTTGTTGTCAAATGTCATGACAGGTGGTGCTAAATGGCATTTAACACCTTCTATTTTATATTTTCTTTTCAATAGTACTGAATGAGGATGCTAAATGCATTTAGCATCTTGTGGTTTGTTGTCAAATGTGATTAACAGGTGGAGCTAAATAGCATTTAGCACCTACTGGTTGTTGTCCAGGTGGTGCTAAATGGAATTTAGCACCTTCTATTTTCTTTTCAATAGTACTGAATGAGGGTGCTAAATGACATTTAGCACCTTGTCGTTTGTTGTCAAATTTGATAACAGGTGCTGCTAAATAGCATTTAGCACCTACTATTTCCTGTCCAGGGGGTCCTAAATGGCATTTAGCACCTTAACACCTCTAGATTTATAATCAAATGTTGTGATGACAGGGGCCGCTAAATGCATTTAGCACCTTGTGGTTTGTTGTCAAATGTTGCCTAATGTGATAACATCTGGTGCTAAATGTCATTTAGCACTTTCTCTTTTTTGTTGCCAAATGTGATGACAGGGGGTGCTAAATGCATTTAGCACCTTGTGTTTTATTGTCAAAATGTCATGACAAGTGGTGCTAAATGGCACCTTTTATTTTCTTTTCAATAGTACTGAGTGAGTGTACTAAATGCATTTAGCACCTTGTGGTTTGTTGTCAAATGTGATAACAGGTGGTGCTAAATAGCATTTAGCACCTACTTGTTGCTGTCCAGGGGGTGCTAAATGCATTTAGCACCTTCTGGTTTTTGTTGAAATCTACTATAATCCAGTGCTAACTGACTTTTAGAATAATTATATTACTTCTCACTATGTTTACAATAGGTGCTAAATGACTTTTGCAGAAATATTGACAGAGGAATTTTGGGCAAAGTGTATTACAATGATTCTAGTTTTGGATTCCAAGTTACTCTAGGTTTATCACTGGATGTATTGAAGAGGTCAATCTCCCAAAGGTGGTTTGATATAAATCCATTACATTTGGACATAGTCATCTCTCGTGATGGAAAGGAGTATGTTCTGGATAGTAATGGATCTATACAATACATGGTTTGCTTTGCTGCTGTTCAAAATGTGGATATCATAGATATAGTTGCAAGGAGAAGTGATGGTCCTAGATCCTTGCTTTTAGACAATAACTCTACTACTAGCTCCTCCAATTGTGGCACTTTAGAGAGCGAGGCTGAATCTCATACTCAGCCACGCCAATCCAATGCTTGGGAAAATTGTATTATTGGTGTTGGACAGAGATTCCCAGGTGGTGCAGATGAGTTCCGAACAAGTTTAAAAAAATATGCCATTCACAAGGGGTTCAAGTTTGAATATAAGAAAAATTCTAGTGATCGGATTACGGTTGTTTGTAGTAGGCAAAAAGATAAGGGGTGCACGTGGAGAATACATGCTTCTCCAAAGTTCAAGCTTGCTAAGTTCTTCGAAATAAGAAAAATGGTGGGCGAGCATACGTGTGGAATTACTTTCAAGGATTTAAGGAACCCACAAATGACAAGCCAGGTTGTCAAGTCAACTGTTTTAGATTTGATTCGGGACAAACCTCTCACAAAACCATCAGACATCATAGATTACTTTAGACGTGAGTTTGGTGTTACCTTGAGCTATTACTTCGCTTACACCGGTAAGAGCCACCCAATCAAGGAAGTACACGGTGACGATTATGCATCATATCAACAATTAGCATCCTACACTAATAGTATAAGGGAATCAAATCCGGGAAGTTACGTAGTTCTCGAAGTTGACGAAAACGCTAGAAAGTTTCAAAGAGTTTTCATAGCATACGAAGCTTGTATATACGGATTCAACTTTTGTAGAGCTTTAATAGCTTTGGATGGTTGCCATCTTAAGGCAAAATATAAAGGTTGCATGCTCTCTGCAACTGCAACTAATGGTGATGGAGGTAAGTTCACCAATTATTTTTTTTTTCATTTTCTGTCTCATTTGCAGCATAGTTGGTGCTAAAAAGTGTGGAGCACCATAGTTGTGTATGAACAATGTTTCTAAAAAGGGTTTAGCACCCCAGTATGTGCAAATTAGCTGGGTGCTAAATAGATTTAGCACCTTCTGGTTTTTTTGTAATGTGTGCTGACAGGGGTGCTAAATGCATTTAGCACCTTCTTGTTTGCTGTAAAGTGTGCTCACAGGGGGCGCTAAATGCATTTAGCACCTTCTTATTTGCTGCAAACTGTGCTCACAGGGGTGCTAAATGCATTTAGCACCTTCTGTAAAACTGTGCTGACAGGGGATGCTAAATGAATTTAGCACCTTTTAGTACCCTATGTCTGTTGACCACAATGGTCGTGGAAACGTTTAGCACGACTGCTGTTCTTACTCGATTAAATTATTTATAGGTATGTTCCCGTTGGCAATGGCTGTTGTTGACTCATAAAATGTTGCTAATTGGGAATGGTTCTTAAACCATCAGAAGGTTATTGTCGGAACATTTAGACAAATAACGTTTATTTCTGACCGACATGTTGGCTTGAAAAATGAAATTCCTAAAGTATTCAATGATTCATTCCATGCTTATTGCCTTTTTCACTTGAAAAAGAACTTCATATCAGCACTTCCCAAGAGCTTTAGGAAAAAGAAATTAGCAGTGCAATTGTTCTCGAGTTGTGCAAATGCTCGTACGGTTGATGAGTATATGGAGCATTATCGAGACCTTGGCATCCTTGCAGGCGAAACAATGAATAAATTCTTAGAAAGTGCACCCGTTGAACGTTGGGTAAATGCATTCTTCCCGGGGAGAAGGTATGGTGTTATGACTCCAAATATGGCTGAAAGCTATAACTCTTGGATTATAAATGAACGTAATCTGCCAATTACAACAATGCTAGACCAAATTCGGGTGAAGGTAATGAAACAAATATCAGATAGGAGAGAGGCGTCGAGGAATTGGAAAAATGAATTGTGTCCGTCTGTTGAAAACAAGCTGAAAGATAAGGTCACCGAGAGTTCCTCATGGACGGTGACTAAATCTGACGATACGTTGTATGAAGTTAGAGAGCAAAAGACTTACCGCGTAGATCTTCAAAGATGGCACTGCGGCTGCAATTCCTGGTACATTGATGGTTTCCCGTGTTCACATGCTGTTTTGAGCATACTCGCGGATAATAAAAATATTTACGAGTACACTGATCCGTGCTTCTTAGCAGTAAACTATAAGAGCTCCTACTCGAAACTAATTTATCCAGTCCCAACTTCTGGTCCGAGTGCTAATGTATTGGTAAATGTAACTGAGATATTAGCTCCAGATTGCAACACACAGCCTGGTCGACCAAAAAAGAATCAATTCGACACAAACACTTCAAGTACGAGGAAGAAACGGAAGTGTGGAAGGTGCAACAAGTATGTTTATCACAACAAGAAATCGCGCACCGAGCCAATTGCTTAGAAATAGTGCGGAACGTACATACATAGATATTTGATCTTATATTCATACAGATACCTTATAGAAAAATTATTCATTGCAACTAGTCATGTTCTAACAATTTCTTACAATTTCTATTTTCTCTTATAACATGTCCTCAAATTGTTTAAATACCTTTTGATTGATAATGATTATTTTGTGAACATGGTTTAATGTGTTATCTTATATTCAGAAAATGTTGCTAAAATATCTTTTAGCACCCCCTAGAATACTTCTTCCTCTGTGTTCATGGATTTTTTTTGTGATGTGTGTTGACAAGGGGTGCTAAATGCATTTAGCACCCCCCGGATTTTTGTAATGTGTGTTGACAAGACGTGCTAAATGCATTTAGCACCTCAACAATTTTTCTAATCTGTATTGAGAAGTGGTGCTAAATCCATTTAGCAGCTCTTGGATTTTTGTAATGTGTTATCACATGGGTTGCTAAATGAATTTAGAACTCCCTGGATTTTTTGTGATGTGTGTTGACAAGAGCTGCTACATGCACTTTTAATCAGCTCCGAGATTTTTGTATTGTGTGTTCACATGGGATTCAACATGTTAAACAAGTGGTACTCAAAAAAGACTTTTAATGTAAAAAAAATCTAACAACAACGCTTACAAAAATCACTACTCATCAAATTCCTTCACATTTTCCACTATATAAGTATATTGACATTCACATCTAGGTACAGGATTTTGTAATGTGCATTTAGCACCTCCTGGATTGGGGTGCTAAATGCATTTAGCACCTACTGAATTTGTGTGATGTATGCTCATAGAGGATTCAACATATTAAACAAGTGGTCCTGTAAAAAGAAATCTCACAACAATGGTTAGAAAAAACACTAGTCATCAAAATTCTTTCACATTTTCCAATATACAAATATATCAAATATTCACAGCTATCATTACAAAAATACTTACAAAAATAACTATTCATCAAATTCATTAAATTCATCCGGATTTTCAACTACAAATGTTACAGCATCATCAATAATAGAATTAACACTATCACCACAACCACCGCCTTTATCCGCAGATTTATCATCAACTGCCTCCTCAGCAAGTTCATTGGGAACTCCTTCTACTTCAGGTTCCCAGCTATGATCATTATCACTCAACAACAGATGAGTAATTTTTGCACGCTTCATCTGCATCAACTTTATATCCATAGTTTTCGGAACTTCTTCACCGCGAAGAAGTCTTTCAATAAATTCACACACAAATAGTGCACAATCAGGACTGCAAACAACATAAAAACAGAGGAACAAAAAATATATAAGTCTAAGAAGTAAACAATGTTATAGCACAGTTTATCATAAAAGGATGCTAAATGCACTTAGCACCTTCAGGTTTGCTGTCAAAATGTGATGACATGGGGTGCTAAATGCACTTAGCACCTTCTGGTATTGTTTGTCAAAATGTGATGACAGGTGGTGCTAAATGCACTTAGCACCCTGTTATTGTTTGTCAAAAGGTGATGACAGGGGGTGCTAAATGCATTTAGCACCTTCAGGTATTGTTTGTCAAAATGTGATAACAGGAAGGTGCTAAATGCATTTAGCACCTTCAGGTTAGCTGTCAAAATGTGATGACAGGGGGTACTAAATGCACTTAGCACATTCCTGGTATTGTTTGTCAAAATGTGATGACAAGGGGTGCTAAATGAATTTAGCACCCATGTACACTTTGATACTACATATCTTGAAGGTGCTAAACTGATTTAGCACCAATTGTCCACCACAAAAACAAAAAAGTGTTTTTTTTTACACTGGAAAGTACTTACTCTTCTCCTTGCTGCACACACTCTGCCCTAATCACCTTTGTGTCCTTCAGTTTCAAATCACCCCGATCCTTCAAACGCTTCATTACTGCTTTCTTCTACACATATCAAATAAAAACCAAAACATTAGAATCATTACTGTGAACACTAAGAGTAATGAAAAAGTTTTCAAAAAAATACCATCTGTACGGCCTCCTCGTAATAATGGTCCTCCAATTTCTTTAATTGTTTTGCTCTTCTTCTTGGCAGCATTGTGTTGTAATGAATCCAGCGTAAACTGGGTAGATTGAAAACAAGAAGTGTCCAATGATAACCACCTTTGTCGCTAAGAGACCTCCCGTGGTTCATAGGAAACATAAGATATTTAGTTTCCACGGGCATTTTAATTATCTCATCCTCAAGACAATCCTTAATAAAGATTGGAATATCATCCCGTACACCTTGCTGCATATTAAAAAAAAATTATATATTTAGCATCCGACACAACAGAAAAAACCATTCAAAGTTACATAATATAAAAGATAGAAGTATTACCCAAGCAGAAAAAGAAAAAATAACACTATCTCTTTGTTGCATATCTTTTGATATGTACTTGACATACCAATCAATGATCTGCATTCATAGAGAGCACAATTAGTAAAAATACTCTTAGATTTATACAATTCTATCACCTTATAAACCATAACTTTAAAGTTATTATAACAATACCTGCCCATCAACAAAATGATTGCACATCAGATCTTGAAGAAGATAGCCCGATATGAAAATTGACATATTGTAGCTTCTCCAAGCCATGGTACTGTCCCATTAAAAGTACAAATAAAAAATTCAGCACAACAGTGCAAATGCTGAAAAGGAGGTGCTAAATACTATTAGCACCTTCTGGTATTGTTGTCAAATGTGATGACATGGGGTGCTAAATGCATTTAGCACCTTCTGGTTTGTTGTCAAATGTGATGACATGGGGTGCTAAATGCATTTAGCACCTTCTGATTTATTGTCAAATGTGATGACATGGGGTGCTAAATGCATTTAGCACCAACTTTCTTTCTTTTATAACAAGTAGAAAATAAAATACAATGAAATTAAAAATAATACATACGATTTATTTGCATTCTTGAAAAACGTCTCAACGACCTCCCTTTCATTATCATCAAGATAAACCAATCTATCTTTCCTTTTAGATAGCAGTAGAAAATTTCCCGCAACTTCATAATCTACAATTGGCAACTCATCAACATTGATGACTTCTTTTTCAATTGCTGCGGGAGCATCTTGTTCAGCTATCTTTTCAAAATTTTCTTTCAGGGAATCATCTTCCTTTGCTGATTCCCGACTCAAGTCAATGTTCAAATCAAAACTTGGGAGGTCACCCTCCTTCTTTTCTTCACCTTTAACATCTGGACTCTTTTTCACCGTCTCTTTCTCAACATCAACACCAACATCTTTTGGAGAATCTTTCTCCACTAACAAGTCCTACTTTGGTTCACCTCCTTTCTTCGTCTTCCTTCTCTTATTCTTCTTTCCTTCATCTTTCCTTCCTCCCTCATCCTCATTTTCTTTCTTTCTCTTTAAATAGTAATATTCATAATTACTATCCAATTTAACCTTCCTCGATTTTGCTTTGAGTCTTATTATAATCGATCTCATCTTTTTTTCTTCACCTTTATCCTCTTTCTTTATATTTTGTTCTTTCGATGGTGTCTCAAATTGCAAGTCTCCCCGTACACCAGAACAAACAAGGTCAACATATGAATCAGGGTCGTCTTTTTCTGGTTTGTCACAAAAAACAAACTATGGATCAATAAAATCTTTGCGTTTGCTCAGTTTAAGCATCATTTCAAGCTCCGCGACCCTCTTTTTCAGATCTTTAATTTCATTGCCTTTGTTGTCACCTTTCCCAGCACCTTCCTTCACCACTTCTGCTTCTGAAGTGTGCCACTCTATGGCTTTCATGTCCTTACCTGCCTTATCCTCATAATGCGGACTCAACAACACTTCCTCCTCCGCAGAAATGTTACCTATTTCTTTGGATACCTGGATTATAAAAGAAAAACAATGTTAAAAAAGATAAAAATTAATCATAAGACCATATAAAAATTTTGTTTTCATTACCTTTGATGCATCCAAATCTGCAAGCTCCGATTCATAAAGAATACGCCTCAAGATGTTTATATTCTAGCGAACAAACCTTGGCGTATCATCAATATGCCCATCATATGGTTGAACACCATTGTAGTGTTCACAAAACCAATACTGCAATTATAGAAAATAATGACTTTAAAAACAAAAACACTCATAAAAACCCACAGCATCATGTACTAAATGCATGAAACAAAACTTAATTTATAAGTATGACACTGCCTATTAAAAACTATAATGTCAAGTCCTGCAATAATGCCAGAGGGTGCTAAATGCATTTAGCACCCCCTGCCAGGACATTTGACAAAAAAAGAAGAAGGTGCTAAATGCATTTAGCACCCCATGTGAACAAACATCACAACATAACAGGAGGTGCTAAATGCATTTAGCACCCCCAGCCAGGACATTTGACAAAAAAAAGGAGGTGCTAAATGCATTTAGCACCCCCTGCCAGGACATTTGACAAAAAAAAAGGAGGTGCTAAATGCATTTAGCACCCCATGTGAGCACACATCACAACAAAACAGAGGGTGCTAAATGCATTTAGCACCCCCTGCCAGGACATTTGACAAAAAAATGTGCTAAATGCATTTAGCACCCCATGTGAACAAACATCACAACAAAATAGGAGGTGCTAAATGCATTTAGCACCCAATGTGAGCACATATCATAACAAACAGGAGGTGCTAAATGCATTTAGCACCATTACTTGGAGAAGTTATAATATGTCAATTTCATCAGGTGCAACTATATCACAAACATTGAATAATTAATCACAAACATTAATTTATAAAAATATAATTAAAAACAAGAAATAAAATTTAAGGAACTTACAAGCAATTGAATAACACACCCGAGAGTCCGGATGGGATCTTTGTAATTTTTCTTGACCATTTTCATCAAATGATCATGTATAATGGTAGCCCACTGGAAATCAGCTACCTTATTCAAATCTTCAACACAGGGAACAAAACTTAAAGCAAGTGCCCTATTTGAGTTAGCAAAAAAAACAGTTGCTAACAAGTAGAGTATAAGGCACCGTGCAAAATCCTCCTCGGCGCCGTCTTCCAAAACAGTGCTCCGTACAGCAGATAGAACACTGGAAACTTTCAACGACGACTCTCATTTGAATCGCCTCTGCATAAATTCTGAACCACACACGGATTCAGACGAACGTGGGATAATCTTACTGCCATGCTTTGGCAGTCCAAAAGTAACGGAAACATCATCGGGAGTCAACTTAACTTCCTCCCTGGCAATCAAAAAAGCAGAATGCTTCTCCGAATAGGCAGAAATAATTTTCTTGCCTACTTGACCAATCATTCCGATATGATCTGGAATGATTTTATCATCAAAAATTGCCTTAAATATAGAACCAAATGGCGTCTTCATCATAGCTTCAATATGACCATTTTTAATCTCCCCATGACCCTTCAAACTATTAATTTCCTCAACAACTACTGCAAGGTTGCATCTAAACACAGTTGGTCTAGACACTTCTTTAACTGCAGATTTACCAACACCCCCTGATTTCTTTCCAACTTTCTTCACAGCTTTACTTTGTTTCTTGTTACTTCTAGATACATTATCCTTCATTTTCCTCTTTGAAAAAACGCCATTTTTCTCAGAAACTCTTCCGGAAGTAGTCGTATTCATTGTCCCTTTAACACAATTGATATAAACCTTCATTACCACTATTATCTAGTGGCATTATAAAAACAAATATACACATATATCTAGTTAGCAAACTTACAATAATACACATCAATGTCCTAAATCTGTTTTGCTGTCAACTTTGCTCAAATGGGGGTGCTAAATGCATTTAGCACCTCCTGCTTTGATATCAACTTTGCTTGCTCAAATGCAGGGTGCTAAATGAATTTAGCACCTCATGCTTTGCCTTCAACTTTTGCTGACAGGGGGTGCTAAATGCATTTAGCACCTCCTGTGAGTTAATGACAGGGGTGCTTTCAACTTTGCTCACAGGGGTGCTAAATGAATTTAGCACCTCATGCTTTGCCTTCAACTTTTGCTGATAGGGGGTGCTAAATGCATTTAGCACCTCCTGCTTTGATATCAACTTTGCTTGCTCAAATGCAGGGTGTTAAATGAATTTAGCACCTCATGCTTTGCCTTCAACTTTTGCTGACAGGGGGTGCTAAATGCATTTAGCACCTCCTGTGAGTTAATGACAGGGGTGCTTTCAACTTTGCTCACAGAGGGTGCTAAATGAATTTAGCACCTCATGCTTTGCCTTCAACTTTTGCTGACAGGGGGTGCTAAATGCATTTAGCACCTCCTGTGAGTTGATGACAGGGGTGCTAAATGCATTTAGCACCTCCTGTGAGTTAATGACACGGAGTGCTAAATGAATTTAGCACCCATCCATTCCTCCACATAAAATGCTACAAAAACAAAAATGTTCCACAAAATCTACGTACAAATTTGAAAAGATGAACAAAACTAATAACAAAAAAAATTCCAAAATACATTTAGCATCAATTGTCCATAAGTTCAATGGTAACAAATAAATGCTCACAGAGGGTGCTAAATCCATTTAGCACCCATCCATTGCTACAGATAAAATGATACACAACTAAAATGTTGTGAAAATGAACACAGAACTCATAAATGTGTTTTCAACTTCAAAATCAACACAAAACCTAAATACAAAATCAACACAAAACTCATAAATCGATTAACAAAAGAATAAACGAGTACCTTAACTAAAAACTGAAGCGACGGAATACACGAACAACAACGAAAAACGAATGTGCAAAGAAAATATAGAGAGAGAAAACTTTGATCGTCTATATAGAGAAGAAATTTTGATCGTGGAAGTTAAATAAGATAGAGGGGAGGATCGTGCTGGGAGACCGAAGGTTTAGCGGGGGTTTTGTCAGGGGCATTTTTGTCCATTAATATTTTTTATAATCCTTAATATAAAATGATATTATTAAAAGTGTCCTTAATTTATAATTAGATAATGAAATTAGTCCTTTTCATTTTTATTAGATATGAATCTGTCTTTTTAATGATAAAATGTTATAGAGTGAGGTCTTATGACCCATTTTCTCATTAAAATATTTATTTAAAATGTTAATTGCAGCCGGCATAGTCAAGAATTTTTTCAAGTGGAATCAACTAACAAATCATTACTGTAGGTAATTGCCAAGGTATTCTAATTATTACCCTCTTAACATTGCATGCTTAAAATACGAGACAACAGAGCAAGAGGGAAACGTCAAGTACATTCGATATAGAGATCAACACATTCGGAGCTTTTTCCAACAAATAGCTTGCAAAATTAATCTTACAACTGGGCAATACGTCTAGAGATGCTCTTGAACTGCGAGTCTGCTACAGAGCAAATTCTTATACAAGATTTACTATTGATTCATTGAACAAAGAAAACTAAAACCTTTTATATATAGACAACCCCCATGATTGGAAAACTAATAAATACCCACATATAATCCCACCCATATATACGCACTATATATCACCGAGCAACTTCAAATCCCATCAATGGCATTATTCAAATTCCCTCCCAACAATGACATTAGCCCCCCACCATGTACTCTTCCCTCCGGTACTGTGAAGTCAAAGCTCTTTCTCTCACCCCCACTTCTTTCGTCTTTCTTCTCGGAACTTAGCATTCTTGTATGAGAAGATGAGGCCTTCATCGCAAAAGGAACCAACACCTCGTTAGGTATAAGAAGCCCTCTTTTAGCAGTCTCCTCTGTCGGATCAACGGAATACAAAACAGCACTTGGTCCCGAAGATGAATAAGTCTTCTCAGCTGCAGGAACTAGGCCGTGGAAGAGTCTCGGTCCAATCATACACTTCTTGTTCGAATCATGGTCCTGCACCATGCTGCTGTGGGACACGCATAACCCGCTCTTTCCCCTGGCGAATTTCTCACACTTCCTTTCCCCTACCCAGTTGCACCTTTTTCCGCCGCCGTGGGCCTTGCAGAAGTCTGTGCTGCCTTGAGCACTCTTCCCACAGTTTTCATACTTGCAACGCTTCCCTCCTCCGTGCCTCACACAGCAATCAGTTCGCCCACGAGCGCTCTTCGTGCAGCTGGGCACAGCACACCGCTTGCCACCACCGTGGGAGACGCAAAATTCAGTGCCACCGTGCACACTTCTTGGGCAGATCCCGCCACCGCTAAATGAACACCGTTTACCGCCACCATGCCGCTTGCAAAGCAGCGTCCTCCCCTCGGCCCCTCTTGTGCAACCGGCAAAAACGCACCGCTTGCCACCACCGTGTGCCTTGCAGTACATAGTGCTGCCCTGAGCTCCCTTATTGCAGCTGGGGAATTGGCAACGGCGGCCACCACCGTGGGAGATGCACAACCTGACCTGACCCTCGGCGCTACGGTTGCAGCCTTCCACCCTGCACCTCTTGCCGCCTCCGTGCCGGATGCAAAGTCCCGACTTGCCCCGAGCTGCCTTGGTACAGCCACCAACCACGTAGGTGCACCGCCTCCCACCGCCGTGTGCGATACAGTAGTCGGTTCTTCCATCGGCACTTTTGGTGCAACCCAAATGCTGGCACCTCCTACCTCCACCGTGGGCTTTACAGTAGGTGGTTCGGCTCTCGGACCCTTTGTTACAACCCGGCTTTTGGCATCTCTGTCCTCCCCCATGGCCTATACAAAGTCCAGTTGTCCCTCGTGCTCTTTTTGTACAACCCACAAATTTGCATTTCCTAGGGTTGGTTGCAAGCTCCGAAGAATTTCCCATTGAGTAATCCGAGAAAGTAGAAGGTTCAGAGCTCAACTGAGAAAGAAGGGAACAAGATTTTGTGCCCCGGTCCATAATTTTGCTTCTATCCATTGTTGGAGCAAGAAGCAGCGAAG